>LR990979.1:0-1493754 GCA_905163465.1 Craniophora ligustri | reverse complement strand
CCAGAAGAAGAGCGTATATGTGAAGAATGAAAATGATCCAATGAATATATGGATGTTTTATATACTACTAGGGTGAAAATCAAGCTGACAGCTCACCTAAAGTAAGCATTTACCGTAGCCTATAGACGCTTGCATCACAAGCGGTATCGCCCACGCGTTGCCAACCATGTGAAAACGTTTGTACTCCATGTAGCGTTCTAGGAATAGAGGAGCTACTTCACGGGGTGCAAACGGAACAATGAGTGCTGTAAGTAATCCATCAGCACAAGTTATGCGGCCCAATGGTACAGCAGCTCGTCATGCACCGGTCTTATGCTGTCAAAATAATCAGTCCTCTGGCGAGCTCTGGCAACCTTACTCACTTGCAAAAACACAACTTTTGTTGTTTCGCTTTCGGTCTTCTGTAAATCGGACGTACTTTTCGAGTAGCGCAGTTCAATTTGAGCGAAATATCTCACTGTCAGATCTCTCTACAAAAAAAAAAGTTAAGGAAATGTCGCTCCCGCTGACGCCATATCTCTGCTTTTATAAAGGTCCGTTAAGACTCTATAAGCTACGGTATATTGTAAACAGAACTAAGTTTATCGAAGATAATCCTTTGGTATTGAAAATCTCGATGGTGCATTGAGCTTAGAACGATGTTATATTACAAAAGGTTTGAAGGAAGAAACAGAAGAGTATTGATTTATTGTTGTTATTTTCAGTGAATTATTGTGAAAAATCGCCTAGTCGAAGAATCGCCAAACTCAAGTGGCAGTGGGCAGGGCACATCGTTCGAAGAATGGATGGCCAATGGGGCTTGAAGGAAGCTTGAAGCTCGAGTGGCGGGGAGACCTATGTCCAGCAGTGGATGTCCAGCGGTTGATATGATGATGATGATGATTGAAAAATTTGAGTGTTATATTTTGAAGACTAAGTAGCCGTGTAGCAAAGAAATAGCTGATGATTTGCCACAAATTTTTCGCTTCCATGTGCGTATTTATCGCATGCTCAAACGGTGAACGAAAACATCGCTAAGAAACGTGTATGCTTGAGAGATTTTCTCGATATTTTGTGAAGTTGGCCAACCAGCAATAGAGTGTGGTAGCCTAATACCTTTATTATGAGAAAAGACTCGTTTCTAGCAGAGGGACAATAATTAGGTGGCAAACAGGCATACGGCCTGTCTGATGGTAAGCGGTTACCGTAGCCTATAGACGTTTGCAACACCAAACCGGTCTAAGTTTCTTAAAATCTTTTATTTTAGGAATAGTTACGAAACTGACATCAAAAAGAATTCCCATGCTGTCAGTATAGCCAATCCCCCAACGAGCTCTGGTGACCGTAGTCACTTGTAGATACACAACCATTGTTATTCCACTGCGGTCTTCTGTTAGGCGGTGGTACATCCCTAGTCGGGCAGCACAATTTGAGCGAGGGATCTACTTCTCGAATCTATCGAATAGGCTATTACAATTCTCTTGCGAATACTATGTATAAACACAATACAGAAGTGTGGACTTAGCCAGGACTAGATTCGGGGTCAATGTTTTAGGCTATTGGACCAGTCATAGACGAAACATTCCAATTCTCACGGTATACCGAAGAAATAGGTGTGTTTTTATCCGTAGCGTAACTTTTGTATCAACTTTGATTAAGATTAGTCCAGTTAATACCGGATTGGACAACAAACTGACTTGCGGATTACTGATATTAGTTAGAAATTTTGTCGAGAAACAGAATTATTTATACCAGTATGCTTTTGGTTTGATGTGTGTTTGATGATTCATGTATATAGACAAGGAATTTTCTCTCTCGAAGCTGTAGTTTACAATAAAATCACTCACGTATAGAGAAAATATTAATGATAACAAAAAATATTACCACAAAATAGCTGTGATAGCCTAGTGTTGAGACCAGTGGACTGAGATGTCAAAGGTCTCGACTTGACCACTGACTTTTCGGAAGTTATGTGCGTGTTTGTCACGTGCTTAAGCGGTCAAGGTAAACATCGTGAGGAAACTTGCATGATTGAGATATATTCTCGATGGCGTGTGAAGTCTGCCAACCCGTAGTAGGCTAGCGTAGTGGACTACAGCCTAATCCCTCTCAAATGAGAGGAGACCCGTGCCCAGCAGTGGGACAATGATGGGTTGATGATGATGACAAATTAGCTCTTGCTAGCGACTTTTATCTCAGCCTAACGCATTCAACTGCTGGACATAGGCCTCTCCCAAACTATACCATAACACTCTGTCCTCCGTCTTCCTCATCCAGTCTATCCCCGCCACCTGTTTTAGCGACTACCGACTTTGTCTGCATATAATTAGTAATTCGCCAATCTGGTTATTTATTTCTACCACACAAATCTAGCACAAAAACCTCTTTGTTTATCAGTGGACTTTCCTTACAATGACTTCGATGATAAAAATATTATAGCGAAATATGGGTGCATATCTGCATCATTCTTTGAGAATACAGTTGTATGGAAATAAAACTTTTCTAATAATCTAACAAAACTATTTTAATATTCGCGTAAGTGTAAGAAATCAATATAGTAGTAAGTTTTATTAATTGACAACCCAATTAGTCCAGCGGTAGTTAACACTGCCTTCTGTGCTGGGGGTACCGGGTTCGAATCCCGGTAGGAACGAATGTTTATGTAATGAGCATAAACATTTTGTATCCGAGTCATGGATGTATCTATGCATAATATGTGTGTATTTACAAAAAAAAAGTATAGATGTAGTATACAAGCCTCGCTGCTTAGCTCGGAACTAGATGGCGCTGTGTCATTATGTCCAAAAATATTTAATTATTTTATTTATTACGTAACTACTCTAAGTGGTAATTAAATTACTCTTTGCTTGTCCCTATCAATTCACTAGTTACCAACGTGCCACTCCAATGACCTATTTAATTTGGAGTAAAAAAAAAATGCTGTATGTTCTTCAGTAAGATTTAAATCGAAACGAATATTAAACTAATGTTGTTTCATTACAACTAAAAACCAGGGATTAGTTGCTGAAATGTTATTTATTACAAATTACGGCGAAATTTTGGAATGTCTTTAAGTAAAGCTTTAAAATAATAATAGAATCAAATAAAATGTCAAATCAATGGATTGAACTGAATTGTTCATTTTACAATTACATTGCACAAATTAATTTGATTTTTTCCATTGTGATTCTTGTTTTAAGGAGCTGATAATGGGACAGTAATAAATCGATCTTTCAACTTTCCTAGGATGGTTGATCATTTTGAATCAAAGAGACCCTTTTACATACATACCAATACGCTTGTCGTCCCTGAAGGGTTAGGCTGGTGGACTAATCATCATCATCATCATCAACCCATTAACGTCTCATAGATTCTATTAAATCTAAATCGAAGAACAAAACTGCACGACCGAAGGACACAGTGAGCTCGTTCTGTGTAAATCGGATTGTCAATAATAATTAAACATGTAAGGTAGCTGTTAGTAATTATAACTTCGAGACGACCAACACCTTAGTCGGCCCGTAACCATGGATGCCGTAAAGGATCCGAGACGTCGGATTAAAATAATATAATATACAATATACCGCGATAAAATCCGTAAAAAGAAGTTTTATTTCAATGTCTAATATTCGCGCAAGTAAGTAAGAAATCAATAAATTTGTTATTCTTCAATTGTAATTCTAAGTAGAAAATGTTCACCAAAAAAGCCAAGAAATCGCAGCTATTCCTCCTATCTGAAACGTCATTATAAAACTTATTTTAATTAATAATAACTATTTTTAGAAGCCTCTTCTACAGCTGTTAGGCAAAGGCAAAGACTACTCTTTGAGTTTAAAGAAATTGTTGTACAAATAATCCGTTGAATTTCGCTGGGAAATTGTTTCAATTAAATTGAAGTCTATAATACCAAATTATTCATTTTGTTAAAGGTGGCGTTTCAAGGTTTGGTAAATATGAGCTTATGAAAGAGAATATATTTAGTAATATAAATCTTGACGACCCGATTAGCCCAGTGGTAGTTAACGCTGCTTTAGAATGAATAGATGTTTCTATCCAACATTTGGGATAGGTAGAAATAATGACACACTAGCAGTAAATTTTTTTTCGGAACATGATACCTAATGTAAGATTAAAATAGCTTTTTGGAGTACCAAAATCCCACCAACTTATAAAACTGCCTTTAAAAGATAAAAAGAAACTTCATAAATAATGTATAGCTATCTAACTCTTGAAAAACTTCAAGCATGATAGATGTTAGGTTACATAAAAATATATCAAAACTCAGACCCGTTACACTCAACTGGCTGCCAGTGCAAACGATTTCCTTTGACCTTGGCGAGATGCCAAGAAAAGAAGGAAGAGCTAGGAAAACTTATAGTCATTGTTGTCTATCGTAATCTAATTAGCCCTGGAAAAGATTTACTTGGCCGTTTTGATAAGCAAAGAATTTTTTGTATATTACTTTTTGTCTCATCAACCTATCAGTCTGTATTTATTATATTTGCATGTATTTGTGTATGTTCATATTTTAGTGTTTTATCATTGATTTAATAATATTTCTAGTATGTCACGCTAATTTGCCTATTATTTTTCCTTACTGGGGACATCGCTTACGGGTCTTCTCGGACTGCAGCAGTGAGACAATAATTAGGTGATGTTAATATCTATTCATCTATGTATACCGACTCCAACTAGTGCAGCTATATTACAAAACAAATTTACAGTCCAGCCTGATACACATCCACATGGCCTTATATCGAAACTAAATAACAAATTGGATTTGATGTTTTCTGTTTTAAATCACACTGGATGGGCAGCAGGTGTGCCGTAATTGTCCTTGTCGCCTTCGATCTCAAGGGAAATTGGTTCCAGGATAAAAAAAATATGTATCCTATACAGCTGAGTGATTTCATTTCAAGTAGACGTCCCATACTGTCCCTCTTTTTTTTTCAAATGTTTTGTAAAGTACAGTTCTAGTTTTATAATCATTCTTCACGAGTGTACATACTTAACTCCTGAAGAACTATTATAAAACTAGTACTTATTCGCGTTATTATTATTATTATTAATTTAAGAGCTCAGTTCTTGTTGTTGGAGCAATCGCCACTGTTCTCTATCTCCTGCTTTCTGTTTGACTTCTTGATACGAATAGATGCCCATTTTTTCCTTCACTTGATAAAAAAAACTTCGTCGTGGTCTTCCCTTTCCTCTCTTTCCTTCAATTCTACCTTCTAGTATGGTTCTAAAGAAGTCATCGTGTCATATAAAATGGCCAAACATCTTTCCTCTCCTATTCTCTATGTTTCTTAACAGTTGTCTTTTCTCGCCTACAAATATTAATACTTCCTCGTTTGTTTTCTTTTCGGTCCAACTGATCTTCTCCATCCTCCTCCAGCACCACATTTCAAACGCATCTAACCTTTTTCTGTCGCGTATATTGTAAAATTAAATCAAGTTCACTTTGACGTTAAAGGTTTTCACTATTTTTATTACAACTCGTTGAAACAGCGAAAGTAACTTGTGAGCAAATTTACATGCCTGAAGGATTTCCTCGATGGCGTGTGAAGCCTGATACATATACATAGGCGTATAGGAAATATAGCTCCCTAGGTACCATGAAATATCAGTGCAGTAATCACGTCGTTTAACATTGCGATTCCCTTAAAATGGATGACATTAACAGGTATGAGTCTATTGTACACAAGCGAGAGATGTTATAGGCTGTTATTCTGGTGATGAAGACTCGTTACTTCACCAAATCAAGTTTGTTTTTCATTAATTATGATTCAAATTTAACATATAAGAGATTCTTCTGGAAGAGATTTTTTTAGAAATAAGTTTTGCCTTTGTACAGTGTAACTATTAATCTTTTTTCCTATTGTATTTTGTGTGTATGTACAAGAATTAAATAAATAAATAAAAATAAATATAACTTTTTAAGTCCTATTATCGGAAGTAGTAAAATGTTTCACTAGGCATTTTAAATTTTTTCTTCTGATCTCTTTATAAAATATTTATAATATCTACTAATGATTGAAACATCATAATCATCAAAATTTATAATATTACTAATAATAATAATTACTAATCATTCTAATACATAACGCTAATATTGTTTATAAATGTGGGCAGAGCACATCGCTCGAAGAACGGATGGCCATCGGGGCTCGAAAGTTCTCGAGTGGCGACCACGTACAGGGAGACGCAGCGTTCGTACCCACGCTGTGTCCGTGTCTTCTAGCAAAATGGACCGACGACATGGTAAAGGTCGCTGGAATCCGCTGGATGCGGGTGGCACAGGACCACATCAAAAAACGATGGTAAAACGTGCCTTAAAATGCCGATCTATAAACCCACCGAAGTCTTTCATTCAAAGAAATGACATCGTTAGACAAATTTAAAAAAGACAAGCATACTACTGGCATAAATTAAATAGCAATGAAACAGCTATAAATGTCGTTTCTTGTATCTTCAACCAATGTACGCTGTGCAGATAAACAACAGAAAGTTAAAAATGTTTGAATCTTGGTGGGAGGAATTGTTTGTATAATAAGCATGGACATTTGTATCTGAGGCATGGATATTTTATCGTCTAAAATCTTTGTGTGTATATTTGCAATTACTACTACTATTATATGTACATACATATATGTTTATAGTGTATCAACCATCTTGGATTAGTAACGGACGCTATATTGAACCAAACTGCTATTTTAAAATGGTTTTTGTTTCAAAGTGTTCGCTTAAAGGGAACACTTTGAAACAAATTCCTTTATTATTTACCATAAGAAATCAATTTATACAAGTCTTAATGTAATATTATTACGAGATGTTGTATCTTATTACTTTTCTTCTACTTATTTCTAATATTGCATGCGTGTGTTTTTCTTCATCCGTTGGATGCGGGTTGCGTGGGACTTGTTATCGTGGAAATTTCTGGGGGCGAACTATGTCCAATGGACATCTTTGATATGACTATGATGTGTCTTTTGCATCAAATAAATTGTTCTTCTTTCTTTCTCCAGTTTTAAGACTGCGCCAGAAGTGGCCGAGTGTTGAAAAATGTAACCACATACATACATTTATCGCAACGCAGAAAAGCGTTTTTAAACACAGGACCGCAAAAATCGGTGCACTCGAAGGCAAGCTGCTTCGAAACGATTTGGTGTGAACCACAATTGTGGCGAGGCACAGAAATTCCGATAGTGTGCGGTTAGCAGCGCGAGTTATTGCAATCAAACACAAGTGCACAGCCTGTATAAATGGCTGCAATACAGTAGGCATAACGATGGTAGAAAAAAAAAATATGAACGTAAATACTGATTACTTGCACTTTCGTGAATATAAATAAATAAATAGAGAAGAATGTACCTATGCATTATACCTAATTAATTGGTTATAGCGAAAATTTAAGATAGAGGATTAACGAAAGGACATGGTAAATTTAAAAAAAAACATGCAGTCTTTAGGGACTGCGCAAGTTAAAAAAAATATATAAGTATATACACAGCATACATATTGTTGTTTATGAAAAGCGTTCGGTGACGATGACGCAAGTTCCATGTTCCATTTTTGTTTACCCAAAAAGTTCTCAACACCCCTAAAGAAGTTTTATTTCAATAAGTCATAGTGTGGCCTACCGCACTACCGAATATTGTATCAACTATCTAGTATCCGTAACACCATCCCATATGTAATTATCCGGCTATATTACTCCTATATTATTCCAAAACGAAACACATTGGACACTTTTGCCGTATGCCAGACGGCCAATGGGCCAAAATCACGACCCACGTAATGGCAAAAGGCGACGCGACAGGCCCCGTCGCAGATGGCGAGATGAGCTGGACTCCTTCCAGAAAGACTGGTCCTTGAGAGCTGAAGACAGAGAGGTGTAGAAGAAGAGTTGGGAGGCCTTTGCCCTGCAGTGGGAAGCTATAATAATAATAATAATAATAATAATAAAGCTTTATTTATTCCATAATTTCTAAGTTTACATTTCAAATATTAAGTAGTTCCAATAAACATGAATTAGAGCAAAACAACGTAATTAAAAAGTAGTTAATAAAATAACAAAAAAAGTTCATGCGAATTAGTTTTTTTTTATGTGGACCCCCTTAGTGTAAAAGCCTCCTCCAAAGAATTCCATTTTTCCCTATCTCTAGCGATGGACATTCAGTCTCTTTCTGCGGTGGCCACAATCATGTGGGAAGCTATAGGCTAATAATAATGAAATATTACTCCTAGCACAGTTTATCTTCTGTCCACTTTTCTTAGCTGTGTCCCATCTGCGCGGGTCACGCGCTCTTCTAATGACTTTCTCATGAAATGTTCTTAAGTACGCAATCATTTGTCCGTACCTACTGCTAATCTACACTAATTGTAGCCAGAAGGGATGTCCTCCGTTTTCGGACAACGTTCCTGTTTTGGCTCGAAGAGATTTCTGACAGTACCACAACCTTGAATTCGTTGGATATCCTTTGTGAATTTTTTCTTTGACTTTTTTTTCTGGATTTTTTTGGCCAAAATATCGTTTTATGGCGTTGACTTTTGACTGTTACGTAAGTTTTGACAATGATTTATGGGCTTTAAAAGAGACCATGGTTTGGTGTTTCTTCTAAAAAGCTGTCAGGTCGACAAGGGTGAGCTATCAGTTACTCAGGGTATATGTACTTGGGTTTAAAACAATAAAAAATCCAAAGTTTCAATTCAAACATAGTTGCAATTTATTAACACAATAGTAGTGTGAACATGCTCGTTATAAAACGCCTTTAGTGTAAGCCTAGAAAATTAGAATTAAGAACTTGGTAAATTGAAGTGAAAAAAAGATTTTTCGAAATTTTAACGTGAGTGTTGAAGTACCGTGAGTTAACTGCCTCGTTGGTATATTGGTCGTAAGTGCAACTGCTGAGCAATAGGTTTTGGATTAGATTCCCAGGTCGAACAAAGTATAATATAATTGGGTTTTATATGATATTTTAAGTAACTACGTAGTTTGAATTTGTACCAGGTTGATGTTAATGGACTTGCTCTTATTAAATGGGACCTAAAACATATCGGTGAAATGTGGGTGTACATTAGTACACCTCTGCCAAACCCTTCGGGGCGACAGGCGTGATGATATGTAAGTATACATATATATAGTTTAGGTTAGGGGATTACGCCGTGATAGCCCGCTAGTTACTTTAGACCACTTTCCAAAAGATTTTAAAATGTAATCTTCATAAACAAAGCCACACCATAACACAGTATGTAGAAATAAATCAAAAACGAAAATTGACTTAATTACTATAGAATACAAAATGAAGTTATTAAAACCGAAATAATTTCATACAATTTCCGTATAATGGCAAAGTCTAATATGTAATTAACAGCTGAAAAATCTATGGAAGGTGTCACAATTAAAGGTAATATAGAATGCGATAATACGGCGGCGATATTTAATTGTTATGAATAGCGTTGGGGTCATATCGATATCGATAAAAAGTAATATTAAATAAAAAACTTACAAAAAGTCTTTTTTTAAGAAATTATTCATCATCAACCCATTAACGTCCCACTGCTGGGCACGGGTCTGCTCTCATTTGAGAGGGATTAGGCTATAGCCCACCACGCTAGCCTACTGCGGGTTGGCAGGCTTCACATGCATGCACAGATCTCTCAAGCATGCAGGTTTCCTCACAACGTTTTCCTTCGCCGTTTGAGCTTGTGATAAATACGCACATAACTTCCGAAAAGTCAGTGGTGCGTGCTTTGGGTTCGAACTCGAGACCTTTGACGTCTCAGTACACTGGTCACACCGCTAGGCTACCACAGCTCATGAAATAAGAAATTATTACCGGGGTAAAATATTCTACATCCTTCCCCGGGTCTCAAACTATCTCCATCCCAAATTCTATCTTAACATTCAGCGGCTTAAGCGTGCAGAGGTACAGACAGATATAAATACACTTTCGCATATATAATATTAGTATGGATTATTTTGTATATCCGTATTTAAAATGTTTAATTTATTTTAACTGTATGATTTTTTTTTACTTTGGAAGCCTTGCTGCAACCCTGGGTCACCGCTGTGGTGAATGTTAGGTGAGTGATTCCTTTGGCATCCCTAAGATAATTTAATCATAAAATAGGCAGAGATAAACAAAAAATATGTAATATTGTTTCGTTAACTTCTAAGCCAAAGTAAATAAAATTTTACTTTCATTAACTACTACTTAGTAATATACACTAATGTTTGCAAAAAAAATCAAATATCTTCAATAAATATTTGCCGCAATCTCATAATTTCACGAGCACTTTATAAACTGATATTAATAAAATATGTTTACTTTTAATCATTAAAAAGCTCAAGTGCCTCTACAATATCAAATTAGCCGTTATTACTTATTACATAATACACCTTAAATAATATAGCTGAGCAAAAATTCTGAAATATTTTAATTAGGGCCAAGAGTGGAGATTTATTAGAACAGCCATAAATTAGATTCTGAAATAAATCATGATAAAAGAAACTCAGGGATTAAATGGTTTTTTAGATGTAATATGAGGTTTAGTTTTTGGAGTTCCGTACGTCTGAATGTTAAAAAGGAACGTCTATATGATTACTTGTGTGGTTGTTGGTCAGTCTGTTTGTCCCAGCTAATTTTCTCTGAATTTACTGGACCGATTAAGTTGGAATTTTACGAAGCATATGATTATTGCGACTCCGAACAGGGGTAAATAAAATATGGTTTGTGAATAGGGGGTCACTTTTTGGCAAACTATTAGGTACTATACTTCTGGTATAATAAAGCGTGGGCAGAGATATTTTTGAAATGAAACGTGTCATAGGGGACGAATCTTTTGCCACTAACCAGACTAGACAAAAGCAAACTCTGAATTGTTACTGAGCTAATTTATTAAATCGCGCCTATTTTATAACTTATATTTGTTAATATTTTAAGAATTACAATAAAACATGGTATTACTTAGAATATAGAATATATGCCTGAAACACAGGTTCCACCTAGATCAGGCATATCATAAGTAACCTTTTATACTTAATTGTAAGATGCCTACTGTTAAACGTATTGCACGTCCTGTCCATATTTTTTCAAAGCGATTGTTCAGTTGGCGGACAGATAAAGGGAACCAACAAAAAACCTGTGATATTATTGTGTATTCGAAAAAAGAAGATATTACTGACCAAATCAAAAATGTAAACTTAAGGCTTCAGCTTCAGCTTGCATGCATTATTTGTTAGTGAGCTTTTACGAAAAAAAAGGTCCTGACTTCGATCCTAAGACTTTTCGATGTTTCGTGCGTGTTTATAGAAAACAACGTGAGGAAACCTGCATGCCTGAGAGGTGTTCTCGATGACGTGTGAAGTTGGCCAATCTGAACTATTATGCTGGACTGTAGCCTCGCAGAAGAGACCCGGGCTCAGATGAGGGACAGGAAATGGGTTGATGATGATGATTATCTTGACAGTATGCAGTATATATTCTACGCGTGAGAGAGCAGTACAGAATTACCCAAATTAAGATTGCGAATACCGCTAGATATTGTGTTTAAATCCATTTTTTTTATCATACAAATCAGCAAAAAGTTTCTTTGAAAAAATTCAAACGAATTAGCTTTATCAACGAAACCGCAGTTCAAAGACCTTTTAATAAGTTCTCCAAATAAACGAATCACACAGATCTGACTATTCAATTTAATCGGATTACAGACTAATAGAATATGTCTTTTAATGCAACTAAAGCTAAGTGGTTTAGACAGAATATATCGATATTTTTATACGATACTTTCCCACCCCTATTTGAAATCGCGTAATTATCTTCGCCTTCGGAATTGTGTAATAAGGGATCGCGTCATTATACCAATCTGTTCCATCAAGTTGATCAGATGAAAATGTTGAAAAATATTCTACAGAAATTGGAAAACCCGAAAAGGCCATTACTCGGGCCAAATGTTAAGGCCCTACGGTTCTGGGGGCTACTGCTCCCCAAAAACGTTTGGATGAAAAGATTCTACTTGGTAATGCATATTTTGGTGACGATTTTTACAGCAACCGAGTACATCGATGTGTGGTTCGTGAAATCAGATATGAGTTTGTTGCTAAACAATTTAAAGATAACAATGCTGGCGACGGTAAGTGTGGTAAAAGTGATGTCATTTTTGACATGGCAGAAACATTGGACGGCCATCATCGAATACGTAACCAGAGCGGATTTATACCAACGAAGAACCACTGATAAGAAAAAGATTGAGCTGTTATCCTCCTTCACGAAGTACTGCAGAAAGATAACATACATGTACTGGTCTTTAATGTATACTACCGTTATCATAGTTATGATACAACCGATCGTCAAATATATCGCTTCAGAGACTTATAGAGAGAACGTAAAAAACGGCACCGAAACTTACTTACAAGTCGTCAGCTCTTGGGTACCGTTTGATAAGAATAATATCATAGGTTATTTAGTAGCTTCGTTATATCAAAGCTATGCCGCTATATACGGAGGTGGTTGGATTACATCGTTTGACACAAACGCCATGGTAATCATGGTTTTCTTTAAAGCGGAATTGGAGTTACTGAAAATTGATTCTAGAGATATATTTGGTACAGAATCGGCTCCTGCTGATAACAGTGTTGCTATGAATAGATTGAAGGATTGTTACAGAAGACATGTTGAGTTGGTCAAGTAAGTAATAGCTAGTTGTTTTTGGACGAGTAATTGATACACAAAAAACCTAAGATGCACCATTGTTACGTCAGTAATTAAAGCACACAAAAATATCAAATATTATAATTGAAATAAAACTAATTTTTACCCAACTTCGTCAGAGGGAGGGCTATGTATGTTTGGAGTGTATGTATGTCTGTTTCTTTGACACGCCCTACAGCCCAAACGACATAGTGGATTTTAACATATGGGGTGTCGTTAGATTTGTTTTGACAGCGGGAGTGACATGGGTTATAAAATTTGGACTAATCAAAATGGCCGGCTTTGGATGTCATTTAATTTGAAAAAGGAAATAGACGTACTTTTCAAATGGTGAAAGTAAACATCTGGAGGAATCCTGTATGCCTGATAGAATTTCTCGACGGCGCGGCGTGTGAAGTTTGCCAACCCACAGTAGCTTGCCTGATGGTCTATTATAGCCCTCTCGAATGAGACCAATTAGGTTGATGAATATGACAATATCGCATTAAAACCTGTTTATTATTTTCATTAGTGTGAGAAATCAGTACAAATATCGCAAGTTTTGATTGATTAAATACAAATTTGATTTTACACGCACCACGAGTTGGATTTTAAACATCAATACAAATATCAATTTCGTCCGTCATCACTGCAGCGACGCGATACGAATGACAATTGAATTAAGCGCAATGCGCTTTTTGTATGTACATTTTTTAAGTGCTAAGTTTATATGTTGGGTTTTTTATATATCAATGATACTAATGATACATGCATACAATCACGCCTTTATCCCATGGGGGTGAGCAGAAACTGAACCATGGACTATGATGAATCATGATCATACTAATATTAAATCAAATATAATCATTTATTTCAATTAGACCAATACAGGTGCTTTTGAATTGTCAAATTTAATTGAATTTAGTTGCACGGTTCCAAAAGGTAGGTCTTATAGAGAAGAACCGGCAAGAAACTCCATAGTTACTCTTTTTAAATTAAACACAATATTGGTTTTGTTTTACAAAGATTTATGTATGTAATATCAATATGAGACTTTTGCAGTTATAAACGCGAAAGTTTGTAAGTATGGATGGATGGATGGATGGATTGATAGATTTGAGTTAAATTTAGCATACATATAGTTTATTACCTGGATTAACACACAGGCACATACTTTTTATCTATATACCATGCGTGTAAAGCTGCGGGAGACAGTATTAAATAAACATAAAATCAATCTTGTTCATTGTCATCAATCAAATCTTTATTGTCTTTATGTAATACAATTAAAAAAATGAAATCTGAGAGAATCCTAGTGTGGGGACACTAGGATTCTCTTTGTCGTGGGATCTAATTATTCCAGTTCACAAGTCATCATATTATTTACACCAAACTGACTTACACTAAGAATGTTGCATTTAAAAAACGCTGTGGTAGTCCAGCGGTGTGACTAGTGGACAGAAATGTCAGAGGTCTCGAGTTCAAATCCAAGGCACGCAACACTGATTTTTCGGAAGTTATGTGCGTATTTATCACATGCTTTAACGGTGAAGGAAAACATCGTGAGGAAACCTGCATGCTTGAGAGATTTTCTCGATGGCATGTGAAGTCTCCCAACCCGCAGTAGGCGAGCGTGGTCGACAATAGCCTAATCCCTCTCAAATGAGAGGAAACTCGTGCCCAGCAGTGGGACAATAATGGGTTGATGATGACTTACAATCCTCGATTAATTTCCATAAAACTGACAACAAAACCCACAACAGGAAGCCCAAACTGTCCGAAGATAAAATTGTTTCCACACATTGTTAAATGTGTGTTTGAAATCCAAACCAAATTAACCTTTGCGAAGTCAATCTAACTTGTACAGTTAAATTTGAACGATAAATTCTTGTAACTTTGTTTGCCAGAATACGTATTAACACCGAGCGAGGACATTTCACATGTAGAGTGAGCGTGTAATGAATAAAAATATTTTGATTTTATTAAGTTAACTGCCTCGTTGGTCTAGTGGTCGTACAGCGCGACTGCCAAGCAAGAGGTCCTGGGTTCGATTCCCAGGTCGAGCAAAGTGTTATTGAGTTTTCCTATGAAATTCTCAGTAGCAGCTCGGAGTTTGGATCCGTGCCCGGTTAATGGCTATAGGCACGCCCCCTATTACATGGGACCTAAAACATACCGGTGAAATGTGGGTGTACTTTAGCACACCTCTGCCTAAACTTTCGGGGACGATAGGCGTGATGGTATGTCTTTATTAAGTTATTGTAGAGTCTGAAAGGAAGGAAGAAAGGGATTAAAAAGAACAACGAATGCAAAACAAAATACAGAAAATGTTTTGATAGATGATGCCTGGCTGTGACCATGGATGTTGTAAAGGACCCTAAACGTCGGGATTAAAATAAATAATATCATTATACCGCGATACGATACGTAAATAGTAATTTTTATTAATTACTAGCAGACCCAGCAAACGTTATTTTGCCATATTTTAGGGGTTGGTGGTAGAAGAGTAAAAATTACAAATTATAAGTATGTTTTTATGCCAAATCATAACAAAAATTCAAAAAAATATTCTGTCAAAAAGAGAGAAAAACGATTCTCAGACCTACCAAATATAAACACAAAATTTCAAAATAATCCGTTCAGCCATTTCGGAGGAGTTAGGCGACAAACACCGTGATACGAGATTTTTATATGTTACATTTTAAACCAAACATGAATATCTTGAATTGAAGTTTTCTAAGAAGTTTGGAAAAATACCTATACCCACCCTAAAAGTAATATTCTTCATTTTTCTTGATTATTGAAATTAAAAACACACAAAAAATCTATAGAGGATCTACTGGGGCCTATACCATCTTCTTGGAACTACCATCATAAATTATATTAAATCATAATTAAAAGTAAATAAATAATGTAGGGTAGTTGTTAGAGATCCAAATAACATGATTACTGTAAAGGATCCGAAAGGGCAAGGAAAGAAAAAGAAAGAAAGAAAAACATTTATTCAGGCATAAATGGTGCACAAAAAAAAAACAGAATAAAATAAAAGGCAAAACAGACAATTTATAACAATGTGTGCCCCACGACTGCGCTGAATAGGTCCTGGTTCAGCATATGCCAGACGGATTGCCTGGCGCTGGTTTTCAACCAGACCTGGCAAGGCAAAAATAATATCAATATACCGCGATAAAAAACCGTAGAGTCAATTTCAGTTATTTATTTAATGAAATTAATAGTATTATTGGTCTAGCAATCCCACAGACAATTGCAAAGTCCTGGAAAATGTAATTGGATATGTCTATAAAAGGTTTTTAGACATTTTAAGAATAGATAACAAAATTAAGTCTTGTTATTTTACAAATAAAGATCAATATTGAACAATGTAAAAGCTACAATACAAATTAATATAGGCTTTTGTGGTCGTTTGTACAGTACGTTCTATTATTATTAATTGTATTTTTTATGTTCTGTAAAATATTGCTGATTAATACCTACTCTCAGTTAGATTTCTGGTCGAGTAAAATGGTTTTTTTTCATACCATAGTATATTCTTCATTATTTATAACCATTTTGCATATAATAAATTTATTCAGAATCTTGGACTGCATCTCGGACTGAAAGAAGTCCCTATTCCGTTGTTGGGGAGTTTGTTGTGCCGTTTCTTCTTCCCAGCAAAACACCAAAAAGCTGTGAAGGTTGGCGTTTTCGGAGGATGTATTTATTGTAGATGTTCAAAAAGAGCTTATGAAATTTTGCCTACTTTTATTAAATTATATTATGACTTTCACTAATTTCTCTCTAGTCTGATAATATTATACTATTAAGGTATGGTACCATATTTCTGAGCGTGTTGAAGAACTAATATATCTTCTTTTCAGGTTCGCCCGTCTATTTGACTCGTGTTTGTCACCCACGATGTTGTTGTACATGTTTGTATGTTCAGTGATGCTG
Source organism: Craniophora ligustri (assembly GCA_905163465.1). Classification (NCBI taxonomy): domain Eukaryota; kingdom Metazoa; phylum Arthropoda; class Insecta; order Lepidoptera; family Noctuidae; genus Craniophora; species Craniophora ligustri. The sequence continues at coordinate 1,477,132 of LR990979.1, read as the reverse complement.
TGTGTCACCGCATACCAAATTACCGTGAGTATTACCTTATACATCATCATACCTTTTTTTATGGTGATAAGGGGGCAAACGAGCAGGCGGCTCACCTGATGGTAAGTGATCACCGCCGCCCATGGACATTTGCAATACCAGAAAGCTTGCATATGCGTTGCCAACCCCTGCAGAAACCGTTTAGGTTTCTAAAAATAGTGAATTACTAAACCGACAACTAACGGAATGCCTATACTGTCAAAATAGTCACTCCCCCAACGAGCTCTGGTAACCTTACCCACTCGCAGTAATACAACTATTGTTATCTCACTGCGGTGTTCTGTAAGGCGGAGGTACTTCCCCAGTCGGGCAGCTCAATTTGAGCGAGGAATCTCGCTATGCCCTACCTCAGCAAAGCCTATGATGAAGGACGCGATAAGAAACTCCATAGAATATCTTTTCAAATTAAAGGTATTGCAGTCTTTATTGCAGTGTAATATTTTGTGCGTGAAGTCAATTTGGATTTGTCAATGGTCAATAGTTACAGAAATATTAATAGTGACCCGTGTCCCAATGTAGCCAGGCAATATTCAGGCAAAAATATAATCTTTATTACTATGAATTAAAAGCCCATTTCGTAACAATTTTGTGCTCTATGTATTCTTTTAATTAAATATGTTTAATTTCAGATTGAAACAAGTCCCATGCAGAAATTTTTGACAACAGAATACCTTGTGTTTGGAGTGGCTCAATTGTTTATATACTGTTGGCATAGCAACGATGTTTTATTTGCAGTAAGTCTAAAGGCAGGTCCATACCTGCGTACGTGCACGAACAGTTCACATGCATCGTAGGTGCATAGTGTGGACATGCTCGTGAGTGTCTAGCTAGAAGTTCACGTCAAAAATATTCGATACTCGTTTAATCGATTATTCCATGAATAGGTAACAATTCCTAGCATTTCAAAGACCCCATGTGCCCATTGCACTGGTCGATAAAGCATTCCTTTATCTTCGAACCATCCCCGGCAACTGTCATGTCATCATTTCATATTTTCCAGTCAAATAGTTCTTTATACAACTTCATTATGCCTCAGTAGTTTTACAAAAGTGCGCATGAAAATCAGTGAGTACTGCACACATTTATAACGAGTGAACGGCTATGGAGATCCATAGCCGTTCGATGCGTGCACGGTACGTGTGCGTTCACATATCGTGCGCAGGTGTGGATCCGCCTTTATGCGTGTCCATTTATTTAAAAACGTTCGTTTGTTTTAAGATAAATTTAAGTGTGTATTATCTTTAGTTCCATCTCATATTATTTATATAGGTACATATAAGGGAGACATAATATATAATATGACATCACGGCGATATGTATTTGAGTTTCTATCATCATCAACCTATCTGCTGCTCTCGAGTCTGCTGAAGTTCAAGTGGAATTACCTTCACCGATAAGCATGTGATAAATACGCACATAACTTTGAAAAGTCAGAGCGTGTGCGTGGCTTGGGTTTGAACTCGAAACCTTCGACTTACCAGTCTACTGGTCATACCACTACGCTGTTTCGATTGTTATTGATGTCTATCATCAGACATTTGTTTGACAAATGAAACCGACTAAACCTATTAGCGGGTCTTCTAGATGTTTGAATACATCAAGAGGCCCCCTTGAACTGAATAATACCCGTTATCTAAATATATATAACTCAAAGGTGACTGACTGACTGACATAGTGATCTATCAACGCACAGCCCAAACCACTGGACGGATCGGGCTGAAACCTGGCATGCAGGTAGATGTTATGACCTAGGCATCCGCTAAGGATAGATTTTTGAAAACTTACCCCTTACGGGGGTAAAACGGGGGTTCAAAGTTAATATGAAGCTTTTATTTTTTAGTAAAATTGCACGGAGACGAAGTCGCGGGAATCAGCTAGTTAAATAATAAATGGTTTTAATCGGAGTTTTTACTGGGAGTAACAATTAACTAGGTTAACAAGAGCTTATTTCAAAACACTGTACTATGTATTTTTTTTACAAACAATTAATTTTAATTGGCTTATATTTATTTCTGAAAAAGTATTATACATAAATAAGCTTTATATAACCTAGATACAATACTGTGTGAATTAGATTAGCTATTTAATAATAGCTTATTGTCCCACTGCTGGGCACGGGTCTCATTTGGGAGGGACTAGGCTATAATCATCCACACTAGCTTATTGTGGGTTGGCAGACTTCACACATACCCAAGAAAATTTTAGGATTGCAAGTTTCTTCACGATGTTTCCCTTCACCGATTAAACATGTACTAGATACGCACTTAGCTTTGAAAAGTGCGTTGTGGGTGCGAGTCCGAGTGACTTTTGTCTTCGCAGTCCTCTGGTCACAGTACTAGTTGCATTTTTTTGTACCACAAATGAAGCAAAGAAACTAACTTTGCTCAATGTAACTGCGGTCATTTAGACCCGTTTAGCTCAGCGGTAGTTAACGCTGTCTGCTGTGCTATGAGTCCCGGGTGCGAATCCCGGTAGGGACAAATGTTTATGTGACGAGTATCAACATATTTTGTATCCGAGTCATGTATGTATCTATGTATAATATGTATGTATTTACAAAAAAAGTATATATTATGTAGTATATCAACCATCTAGTATCCGTAACACAAGCCTCGTTGCTTACCACGGAACTAGATGGCGCTGTGTAATAATAATGGCGATGTGATTTTTTTTTTTCTCTTTATTTATTTAAAGTAACTTTTTTATACCTAAGGTGTGAAGTATTTATTTATTATTTAATCATAAAATTGTCCTAACGTATTATTGTGTTGTACTTTATATGGGAAATGCTGATTATTTTTGTTTTGTTTTTTTGCAGAGTGCGGACCTAATGCACGGTCCATACGAAAGCCTTTGGTGGAAAAAGGAAACGAAGTATCGGAAAAACCTGTACTTGCTGACGGCACAGTTCAACAAAATTGTTGTTTTTTCTGCGGGACCATTTACTAAACTCACTGTGGCTACGTTTTTGAGCGTGAGTAGTTTTATGCCTCCCGCGGCTTTGCCCGCATGGTATATAGATAAAAAATAGCCTATGTGTTAATCCAGGTAATAAACTATATGTATGCTAAATTTCATTCAAATCTGATAAGCGGTTTTTGCGAGAAAGAGTAACAAACATCCATCCATACTAACAAACTGTCGCGTTTATAATATTAGTAGGATATACATATTAAACTAGAGTTTGCACGTTACTTAGCGTAATTAGTAATTGTATCTGATCTGCTTATTTATTACTACAAAATTATTGATTCCGCATACCTATAAACTTTTCGCCATTTTCGCCCTTTTTAGGGCTGATATCCGGGACAAAAAAAAACTGTCTTGCTTTCTTTAATTAAATAGTGAGTAAATGGCGAAGGGCACTATAGTCTAATCCCTCTCAAATAAGAGGAGTTCAGTGCCCACCAGTGGGACATTAATGGGTTGATGATGATGATGATGAAATGGCGGAGAAAAAAATATTTATCTTGCCATTATTTTGGTCAGTCCGAAGAACTTTATCAGACACTGTCATTTTCAGGTTATCAGCCAAAGCTATAACATCTTTATTATTATGATAAAGTTATTTATGTATGGTTTTTCTTTTGCTAGTTTTAATTTGATAAATTTAATGTTTTTATTTACAGATCTTGAAAGGCGCTTACTCCTATTACACACTTCTCAGCCAGTCACAAATGAATAAAGATTAATTTTAAGAATATTCTAGAACTAGAACTAGAATTAGTAATTGTATCCAATCTATTTTCTTTTTTATTTATTTCTACCCTCTTTTAAGACATACATTCGAAATTCCATTATTGCACTTTTAAGGGATGAATTCCGGGACAAACACCATACCAAATTTCATCTTAATCGGTTGAGCGGTTTAAGCGTGAAAAGGTAACAGACAGACACATACATTTTCGCATTTAGAATATTATAGTATGGAATAGGTCTGTAGGTCTTTCTCTCTAGGCCTATGTGTTAATTCAGGTCATAAACCATATGTATGCTAAATGCCATCCACTTTGGTTAAGCGGTTTTTGAGTGAAAGACTAACAAAAATCCATACAAACTTTCACGTGTATAATATTAGTAGGAAGTATGGATTAAAAAATATATAGAAATTGTCAATACTAACATTATCATTCTTCAAGGCATTTTTACACCTTGTCTTGAAGATTTGACTGAACATTAGAATTTTACACAACGTGACTTATCAGACCTCCGCAGCCCCGGGTTCGAATCCTGATATATACCGACTAATAATCATTAAGGAGGGCGGGGAGGTTTACAAAAAGATAAAATTAAAAAGTTACTCTATTCATTGGAAACCTTTCTCGATAGTGTGAAGTCTGCCAACCCGCTCTAGGCTAGAATGGTAGACTATATTATGCATAACAATGAGACATTAAATTTGTAGATCAAAACCCATTTCTCATCAATTTTCCATTTTGCGTTTGACTAATTACAGTTTGTTAGTAATAAAAATTCATATCAGAACACTGGGTCGGAATAGATTAATTAAATTTCATGTATTCACATAAAAGCACATTGCGTTAAAACATATTTAAAATACGGTATTTGTTTTACACAAAATTCCCTTTATTATACAAATTTTCGTATGAAAATTCATCGAGTATTATGAATTTGAATAAAGTTTTTTCTAGAACACTAATCATCATTATAAGTGAACGCATAGACGGACAAAATAATATTACACAAAGGTTTCTGTTTGGTGAAATACCTATATAATTAACACACATAGTTACATGAAATTATAATACATTAAGTTTTTTTTAACATAACATACATTCCTGCCGGTTCTTCTCCATAAGACCTACCTTTTGGGACTGTGCGTTTAGTTTGTGACAATTCAAAAGTACCTGTGTTGATCTAATTGAAATAAATCATTTGAGTTTGAGTCTATTATTTACGTACTATTTTTAGTTGTTACATTATGTATATACAAAGACATACATTTTATTTGTAATTTTCATATTATACATAGAAATATCCACGACTAATTAATTTGTATCAGAGTTATGGATGTATTCATGTATAAAATGTAGGTATTTACATAAAAGTATATGTATGTGTAGTATATCAACCGACTAGTATCCGTAACACAAGCGTCATTGCTTAACTCGGAACTAGATGGCGCTGTCTGTCATTTATATTTAACAGCATTACACTAGCGTCTGACGCCAGCCCAACTCCTCTTATAGTAGCTTGTTATCCACAAACTGCTTTATTAATAAAAGCTTGTTAATTAAAAATAATACACTGTGTATGAAATCTTTGTCCAATTATGCTAAAATTCTTAAACACTGTTCAAGTTTCCAGATAGTTGTACAATGCTTTTAATGTTTTTGGAGTACTCTGCAACGGATTATTTTATACTAGATTTTATATTAATTTTAAATTATATTAATTAATTAACTTCCTACAAATTTTTTTTCTTGCTTCCTCACCTTTTGGATGTAATTTATAATTGACTAGCTTTCGTCCGCGACTTCTTTCGCGTAGAGTAAGTAATTATATCCAATCTGCTTATTTATTTCTACCTTCTAAGCTCCGTTAGGACTTTAACAATCCCGTAAACTGACTTCTATACCCCTTTTTGCTCTTTGAAGGGATGATTTTCGGCACCAAAACTATTTATGTATTTTGTTCTTTGGTCATAATGGCACTGGACTAAACTGGACTTGACAATCTTGACAGACCCAAATGGTGTGGTCAGATGTCATGTCATGTCATTCTATCTTTACGCTTTATTAGTTTTTATGGTTGTTTTTTCTTTTCACTCATTGGTTTTCGACCTGTTGTCGTGCGTCATTATTTTTGTGCGAAATTAAATTGTTTTTCTTTATTTCTTTCTTTCTATTTTAGCGTTATAGCGGTTCAGCAGTTATAGCGTGAGGAGGTAACAGACAGATAAAAAGACAGACAGACAGAGTATGGATTTTATACTAACTGTCTTACACACTAATTCTAAGTCTTATTAGTTTAGTGGTTGTTACGGTGGTTTAGAAAACCTGCACTAAGGACGATTTTTGTCTGGCTACGCCTAATGCTATTGGGATGGCCTCTTATTACTCAAAAATGCCGCCCATGGACATTTGCAACACCAGAGCCTTGCAAATGCGTTGCCAAACCCCTTAGAAACCGTTCAGATTTCTTATAATAGGAAGTTGCTGAACTGACAGCAAACGGAATTCCCATGCTATCAGAATAGTCACTCCCCCAATGAGCCCCTGGGGACCTTACTCACTCGCAAAAAGACAACTATTGTTGATTCACTGCGGTCTTCTGTAAGGCGGAGGTACTTCCCCAGTCGGGCAGCTCAATTTAAGCAAGAAATTTCGCTATGCCCTACCTCCTATGAAATAGAATAATTTCTTATGGAATAGAATCGGATTTGTGTCTGGATAACAAGTATTCGAATAACTAAAAGTCTAATTTAAATGAAAATAGATGGCTGGGTAGAGACTGATAGACCAATTAAAACATAGTGAGTTTGTATCCAGAACACTTAAATTGGAAAAGTGGGTATAAGAAAGAAAGAAATAAAAGCATTTATTTTTGACCTCCTCGGGTAACAAAATTAAATAACTAAATAAAATAAAAAAAACAAAAGACATCATAAAATATATCAATAGTTAACCCGAGCGAGGCCAAAAACCGGACCCTATCTCAGCGTATTGCTGCAGCACTAATGAATTATATGATGTATGATAAAATGACTCTTATTACATTGGATTAAATATTTTCTTTATGACTGAAGCCATTATCACCAAAGAAAATAATTGATTTGCAAATAAATGATTTAATTTGAAACATACTTAAGTATTTTAAAATTAAATTTAGTTCACTTCCAGTCAACGCATACGTCGTTGTACAAAACGAGCAACGGGTAGACTTTGATACATACTTCGAAGTGACTTCGCCCCACATTGTTCAAACTTCACCCTTATCAGAAGCCGCCCAATGATCAGTTTATGGAACTTAGCATAAATTATGTAAAACATCTTTATGTTAACGACATTGTAACTGCTTAAGAATTTTAGGAATAATAATTTTCTTCCGTCTAATGTTTGATACGTAACATAGGGTTGTAAATCGCTAAAATCGATGATTTATGGACAATAATTATTCTTAATCATTATTAAGCTGTGGTAGCCAAGACCCGAAGACTGAGATGTCAAAGGTTTCGTTCAAACCCAAGGCCACTGACTTCGGAAGTTTTGTGCGGCGTACTTATCACATACTCAAACGGTGAAGGAAAACATCGTGAGAAAACCTGCATGCTTGAGAGATTTTCTCGTGTGATGTCTGTCAACCCGCAATAGCATAATCACTCTCAAACAAAAGGCGACCCGTGCCTAGCAGTGGGCCAATAATGGTTTGATGATGAACTATTCTTAGCACTCCGAGGAGCCCCTGTGTTTATTGATCTACTCGACACAGGATTTTCTGCAGCCGTTATTTTATCATTCCACCATTTCCAATTAAAGTGTATTGGATACAATCTAATTATATCTTAATTGGCCTATCAGTCTTCACCGAACCATCCATCTATTTTCATTTAGATTTGATTTGTAGTTATGCTAATGACAATCATTAATTGTACCTAGAAATTATATACTGTACATAATACTCGCGCATTTTCAACATAGGGGTTGGCAGAAACTTCAGAATGCCACACGCTATGATCCCTGCATACCACTTTTTCTTAGTCCAAAGATTACGGCCCACCTGAAGCAGTCACCGCAGCCTATGTACATTTGCAAAGATGTATACAATGTGGGGAGGACAATATGATCATAAATGAAACTTCGTATAAGTCATGATATTCCCAACCGTCACACAAAAAATCAAATGAATATATCCAGTAGTTTAGCCACAGGACATTATTTTTCATTTTAAGTATTTTCGACATGATGTTTTGTAAACAGGAGAGCACGCGACAGGTTAACGACTTACGTTGCCAGCTCGCCACTTTAAAAACCTACGCCTTTTCTATCAAATTTATTTTCTCAATGCAAATTATACTTTATGCCCGAGCCATAAGAGTCATAAAGCGTGTCATCACAGCTAGATAAGAAAAAATGCATACGAGTTATTACTTTCCTGTTACGCACTCATGTCAATCGCAAAATATGTATGTGCGAAAGAGATAGGTAAGTTTGCTTGTTTCCTCTTTGCTTACTTGTCGACGTGTCTAGGTTAAGCGGTCAGTGTGTCACCGGACGTCCTTACTGCCTGTGACGCATTTTATTTTCTCTGGAATTTCGGATGCGCCCGCGCCCGTTTGAAGTCGCCGCGCGAGTGTTATCGTATCTTTGTTGTTGTGTTGTGTTGTGTTGTGCGAAATTTGACGCTTTGTTTTAATAGTGACAGGACACATAAACGTATTATAGGTACTTAGTTAAATAGCTAAGTGAACTTTGCGAAATTAGACGCTTAATACTTGGTGTTTCAAGGTTTTATTATTAAATAATCATGCCTCGTTACAATTATACCGCTTCGGAGTACACTGATATGATTTTAATTTATGGGGAGTGTCACGGTAATGCCGCTTTAGCTGTACGGACATACCGTGAGAGGTATGGGAACACGCGTATGTGTCCGACCCACGGGCGCACTATTGTACAAGCTGTCCAGAGGATACGGGAAAATCAATCTTTGATCCCGCACGTAGATGGTGCTCCTCCACGTGCAAATGTGATTTCAGACGAAAGAGTTATTAATTATTATGATCGTAATCCGACGTCCAGTCTGCGTAATGCAGGTCGACATTTTCGTGTAAATCACAAAACTATTCAAAAAGTTTTGAAACGTGACAAACGCAGACCTTATAAGTACAAGAAAGTACAAGCATTGTTACCGAGAGATAAGCCAATAAGAGAAACTTTCTGTCGCTGGTTGGAAACCAAACATCTCGAGAATCCTGACTTCCTGTACAATGTGCTGTGGACTGACGAGAGTACATTCACAAGGAATGGTTTATGGAACCGACAGAACCTTCGGTACTGGAGCCGCGTGAATCCGCATCTAGTACGGGAGTCTTCACACCAGTACAGATTTGCGGTCAATGTGTGGGCTGGCATACACAGAAATACTATTATTGGTCCGGTATTTATTGATGGCAATTTAAATGCTGTAAAGTTCATTGAACTCCTCGACGGATCCGTTTCCGAGTACACGGACGAACTTTCGCTGGACGTGTACAGGCAGATGTGGTACCAGTTAGATGGAGCACCAGCTCATTCAGTGGTGTCTGCAAGAGAGCGTTTGACTCAAATGTTCGGACAGCAGTGGATTGGCCGTTTTGGACCAGTGCGGTGGCCAGCGAGGTCACCAGATCTCACGCCCCTGGATTTCTTTCTGTGGGGTCACATAAAGAATGAGGTATACTCAACAGAAGTTACTACCGTTGAGGAATTAAAAAATAGAATAATAATATCTTTTAATAAATTGAAAGAAATGGCTGCTAATGGTGACCTATTATCAAGAGTGAGAAATAACATTATACGTCGGTGTAGTTTGTGTATTCAAGAACACGGCGGACATATTGAAAATAAAAAAATTTAATGACTGGCGACATAATTATGTGATCGAAAAGTGATTGTGAATAATAAATTGATCAGTGAATAACTCGCGGGTGAATGATGCCCGACTATTTGGTTAATATTCTGTGATTTGATTTGTGTAATTGAGCATTAATAACAATAAGAATAATGGCGCCAAACATTACGTCGCTGCGTCGGCCACAGCTTTAACATGAATGAAACCAAGCTGCGTTGCCATTCTTATCGCAGGTCAGTGTACCATTTTTATAAATGGTGTTTTATTTTGTTTGCAGTTTTAAGCTATTTAGTTTGTAAGAAAATTTTTTTTTTTTTAATTTCCATGTTCGGATTTATTTGATAGTTTACAAATGTTTCTATAAACCAGTATTGCCAGTGTTTTCATTTAAAGTCATATTGTCATCTCCACATTGTATATAATTGCCAAACTTGTAAAAAAGCTTTGCAATTATATATACATCTTGTCATGCATGCGCACTGGTTACAGTAGGTACAATCGTTGTATAGCCTTATTTCAAAACGCCCTGGTTTTTTATAACAGTTAGCCATAATGTAATATGGCAGATTATACTATCTGGCTGCGCCATTTACATCAAGTTAGACTGAAATAACGAACTATTTAAACTATAATTTATCATTCGACGACCTCTCTGGTGTAGTGGAGTAATCGAGTACCGGACTGCTGATCACGAGGTCGTAGGTTCCATTCTCACGGGACACAAATATTTATGCGATGAATATAAGTGTTTGTGTTCATCTGGGTGTTTCCTATGTATTATAAGTATGTATTTACAAAAAAAAGTATATAAGTATTATATCCATTGTCTAGTACCCATAGTACAAGCTCTGCTTAGTTTGGGACTAGATGGTGTTATGTAAAATGTCGCAGAATATTTATTTATTATTTATTAACTAGTCTTTTTTAAAACATTTACATTCACACAAAAATTCAAGCCAGGATTCGAACCCTAGAGCCTTATCAATGCAGCCTTAATAGCCTAATACTGCTGTTTTAATGGCGTCCTCATTAGTAGTTTTATTGAACTTTAAGATAGGTCGTAACTGACAACTGTTAAATTAAACTTACAGAATCATGACTTTCAAAACTTGAGTTATATGATACCTATTATAAAAGTAGGTCAGCGTCTAAAATGAGTTTTTGAAGAAACCGCCATCGCAGTTTTGAGTTGAACTGTCCGTGACAAAAATTATGATAGTGATTATGAACTTTATTACTTCAGACAAAAGAATGTATTTACAGTATGTAGTTTATTGACGACCGAAATAGTCCAGTGGTAGTTAACACTGCCTTCTGTGCTATGGATGTTATAAACATTGGTATCCGAGTCATGGATGTATCTATGTAGGTATAATAAGTATGTATTTACAAAAAAATTAATATAGAATGTAGTATATCAACCAACTAGTATCTGTAAAACAAGCCTCGTTGCGTACCACGGATCTAGATGGCGCTGTGTCATAGTGTCCAGGAATATTTATTACTTTAGACAAAATAATGTTTTTGCAGTAAGTATGTAGTTAATTAAGCACCGCAATATTTTATTTTATTAGAATAATAATTAGTCATCTAACAATAGGACGTGAGTTGCCACTTGAATAGGGTTGTCAAGTGTGACTTTAATAAAATAATAACTTAAATAATATGATCAAAACAGAGTACCAAGAATACTGATATATACGACAATAGTTTTCCCAACCTATTGTCATGTACCAAGCATTTGAAGCACAAGATTGAGAACCTGTTCACTAGGCTTGCTTTTTTATGGAAACGGAACAGGAAAAAATCGACTGTGACTTAATTTTAAAACGCCTAGCCGGATTTTCTGGCAAAATTTAGAGCTAAAATATCAGTATTATTTTTTTTGGATTTGACAACCCTAGACTTCCAGGGATAGAGCTAGACTAATAAATTAGAACTACCAATCTATCTGGCTAAATTAACATTATTAACTAGACAACCTCTCTGTTTGAATATATACTGAAATTATTTTAATGAAAATTGTGAGGAATATTTGTAGAAGCCTATTTATACACTAAGAACTTATTATTATTAATTTAAGAACTCAACTCTTGTCGGTGGAGCAATCGCCACTGTTGTCTATCTCCTGCTTTCTGTTTGACTTGTTGATACGACTCGATTCCCACTAAGAATTTACTCACCTTATTTACTGCTAGCTTTTACTCGCAACTTCACCTGCATAAAATTAGTAATTTTATCCACATACAAATTTCCAACCCCCTTTTCTCCCTTTTAAGGGATGATTTTCGGAATGAAAACTATCCTGTGACCTTCCCCGGGACACCAATTACTTCCATACAAATTTTCATATAAATCCGTTTATATCGTGTTATAGCGTGTAGAGGTAACAGACAGGGATAGACAAACAAACAGACAAACTTTCGCATTTATAACATTAGTAAGGATAGCTAATAAGATTCTCTTGTCACGCAATCGTGAAAATCTTCAACTAACCTTTATAATCAAAGGCTTGCTTCCCTAATATACAGAGATAGGGAAATTATACTAGAGTATTTACTAAAAATGAACTATACCAATAACTTTAATTATTTCATGCACCTAAGAACGAATATAAGAAGACAGAAAGAAAATAGTAATATTGTGACAGTCACACAAGACAAAATACCAAACTACAAAACATCAGTAACCAACACCTTAGCGGATCCACGGATGCTGTAAATTATCTGAAACGACGTCACTCACACATATACATATATCACGATGAAATCCAAGTAAAAAGTAGTTTTTTTTTCAACAAAACGAAATCTTGTGCAGTATCGAAATAGGTAAAGGACCTATTTTTGTTTACTGCTTACGTTTAAGTTGTTTTTTTTTTGTTGCGGTAAGTGGGCAAATGAGCAGGGCGGCTCAACTGATGGTAAGTGATCACCGCCGCCCATGGACATTTGCAACACCTGAAGGCTTGCAAATGTGTTGCACACCCCTGCAGGAACCGTTTTGGTTTTTTACAATAGGGAATTACTAAACTGACAGCAAATGGAATGCCCATGCTGTCACAATAGTCACTCCCCAACGAGCTCTGGTAACCTTACTCACTCGCAGAAAGACAACTATTTAATTGTTGATTCACTGCGGTATTCTGTAAGGCGGAGGTACTTCCCCAGTCGGGCAGCTCACTTTGAGCGAGGAATCTCGCTATGCCCTACCTTCCCTAAAAATCCACTAAAAGGTTTGCAAAGTTTGTAGTATAAAGAAAAGCCACAGGTCACATATTTGTTCAGTACGGACGTCAAACTCGTGAAGACCAACCTCTGCCTTTGTTTTCAACCATAGTATTTCAATAAGCAAGAACATACGTAAGTAAACATACACAGAACAAATTGGCAAAGGTTCTACTCTCCGAAATGTTTGAGTACCTCCCTAAATATGTAAACATATAGATATGTAGTAGGATCTACCCGCGACTTTGTCTGCGGAATTAGGTAATAATTTGCGTAACATAAAAATAGAAAAATATATCTTTATTTTATTTTTAATTTTTTTAAATAAATAAATATTCCTGGACATTATGGCACACAGCGCCATCTAGTTCCGTGCTAAACAACGAGGCTTGTGTTACGGATACTAGCTGGTTGATATACTACATATATAATTATTATTTTTTTGTAAATACTTACATATTATAGATAGATACATCCATGACTCGGATACAAATGTTCATGCTCATCACATAAACATTTGCCCCTACCGGGATTCGAACCCGGGACCCGTAGCACAGAAGTCAGTGCTAACTACCGCTGGACTAACTGGGTCAGTATCTGGCCATTTAATACTCTCTTTGTACACTTTTTCATCAATCATATTACTTTAAAATGAATCATTAGATGTCTTTGCGAGCACGGAATTGAGATTCCTGAGTACTACTTCTCGGTACCTAGAATCTATTGCCACATCTAGTACAATACCATAATTGTTTAAAGTGTATTGTAACCAATTTGATATCTGTATTCTTTTTATATTTAGTATTGTGCCTATAACCTATAGGTATGTGTGATGTAAACTGTAAGTATAAGTTGGCGAATAAATAAATAAATAAATTTATGTATTTCCTACGAAAAGTTAAGTTATAAAAGTTACATACAATATTTATGTATATACACAAAACTATATCCACACCAAATTTCATCTAAATGGTTCAGCGGTTTAAGCTTGAAGAGTTAACGGACAGACCGACATACTTTTACATTTATAATATCAGTGTGAATGTATAAAAACAATTTTATTTTCCATTTCTTTCTGTTTGTTTTTCCCCTCACGAAACGCAAAGAAGGCTTTCAAAATAATTGTTGTTTCCCTCGCAGGTAGCTTGACGTAAATGCTAGTAATAAAGATTTTTTTATGTATGTAAAACTACATGTAACGATCTCATACACTTATTGTAAGGCTTTCTGTTGTCAACACAAGTCTGGTAGGTACTATTTATTTTCTATGATTGATTACCGTTTAAGTTGAAGGCAAATATTATTGAAATAAAATTGCTTTTTACGGATTTTATCGTGGTTTATTGATATTGTTTAAACATTATTGTGATTGGAGAATTATACTTGAAACCAAATATAATCATTTTGTCAAAAAAAAAACGATTACAAATGTCCAGAACGACCAAATAGGGATCATTAAAATCGGTTCATCCAGTCGAAAGTTCTGAGGTAACAAACAAAAAAAATAGAGTCGAACTAAGAACCTCCTCCTTTTTTGAAGTCGGTCAAAAATTGGCATTAGTTATATTTATCCAAAATTGTTTATTCCCTGAAATGTAATGTAATAATTAATATGTATGCATATGCATAAGAAAATGTACCTTACTATTTAGTATATAAGTATGGAATCTATATTGGTGTGCTTATTATTAATTAATAAATGATGTGTCGGATCCTTTACAGCATTAATTTTCACAGATAGGCTGTAAAAGTGGCTCAAACGGTGAAGGAAAACATCGTGAGGAAACCTGTATGCTTCAGAGATTTTCTTGATGGCATGTGAAGTCTGCCAAACCGCAGTAGGCTAGCGTGGTGGACGATAGCCTTATCCCTCTCAAATGAGAGGAGACACGAGCTCAGCAGTGGGGCAATAATAGGTTGATGATGATGATGATTCGGTCACACTCTGAATACTCCTAACAATGGCAAATACCAGCAACCATGTTAAAACAATGGACTCTTACGTTTAATGTCTCGAGTTTTAAATGAAGACCACTAACTCTATAAACGAAAATACCATGAGGAAATCTACATGCTCAAGGTATTATATTTAGATTCTTGTATTTCTGAATACCTCATTCCTAATAACAGTAATAACTAAGTCCAGTTCAATATGTATCCGAATATTATATGTATGTCCAACCGCTCCATCGTTCCAAAAATCCGTAAAAAGCATAATTTATGTACAAAGTCGCAGATGTTTCTGTTACGACGCAAAAACTAGATACAAAGTGAATTTTAACAAGCTTTTCATTGTGTGTGTTTCTGATTACGAGATTTACGATGGTAGGAGAAATGAAATAAATACGAACAGGATTTGTGACACAGCGCCATCTATGTAGTTACGAGCTGGATGAAAGTTATTTACCTGAAATTATAATGATTTAGGACCTATCCAGGATTTGAGATAATACTTAAAGGTTTTGATGCAATCCAACGCCTTATCTGTTAAATGAGTTCTTTTTTCATCTAAATGAATCATCAGCCCCACTATTTGTGCCACAAAATCGTGAAGCTCCAATTAAAACCATTTTCATACCGCTCAATTAATCCTTAACGGTATGAGAATAAAGGACAATAATGCGTGGAGAAATAAAAGAATGATTTTTAATTATGCTCGTTTTAAGCACAATAGAATTTGCACTTTATAGAGAGGCAATAATGTAAAAAAGGTGTGTTTATTGATAGGCACACTAATTAAGCGTGGTGAAATGAGGCTCTTGCATTAATTTATTTAAAAAAATGACAAATAAACACATATTATTATGTCACGCTTATCGCACTTAAAGATGAATATGACTCGGTTGGAACTCTTCACTGTCTAATAGAAACTTATGATAGCCTAGTATTGTGACTATGAAGTCAAAGTTTGAGATCCAATTATAACAGTGGCTGTGCGATTGGCTTATGCATGAGTTTCGGGTTTGATCCCTGCACGGATCAAATATTTGTATACAGACAGTTATTCCAAGATTGGCCGTTTGTGTATCTAAACATTTGTGTTTGTAACCGCACCCACGACACAGTCAGGGCTTAAAAAATTCCACAGTAGTAACCACTCCAAACCAACTCCAAATCCAAGTAGTTAACACTCAAATGTTTCCTAAGTTGCCGCATAGGGTGAAAAACTAATACATTTATGTTGAGATTAAATTGTGTCATTATACCGCGATACAATCCGTTAAAAGTAGTTTGATTTCAATGCCCAATATTCGGCGTGAGTGTTAGAAATCACTATAGTACCTATGTATGTAGACATAAAATCTAGAATTGGATACGTTCCAGGGTTTTAATTAATTCCACATGAGGCTAGAGCTTCCCGATGAGCTATGAACGTAAACTTTAATTGGAGGACCTTCGTTAATTTGTTGCGAATGAGGTGAAGAGAGGATTTTTCAGTATTTTGTTTCGCATTTACCATTTTTTTATTACTCAATATTCAATACTTTATTGCATTCTATCATGAAAATACAGATTAGCTGACCCAGCAAACGTTGTTTTGCCACATTATAGGGGTTGGTGGACAACCCTTATCACTAAGGGGTATGCAAAATAGATGTTGGCCGATTCTTAGACCTACTCAATACGCTCACAAAATTTCATAAGAATCGGTCAAGCCATTTCGGAGGAGTACGGGAACGAACATTGTGACACGAGAATTTTATATATAAGACTAGCTGACCCAGCAAACGCTGTTTTGCCACATTATAGGGGTTGGTGGACTAAATTTTAGGGGGATGAAAAATAGATGTTGGCCAATTCTCATAGATACCGGATAAGCACAAAAAATTTCATCAAAATCGGTCAAACCGTTTCGGAGGAGTATGGCAACGAAAACTGTGACACGAGAATTTTATATATTAGATATATTATATTACTTATTATACGTATTATTAATTAATATATTATTATTATTGTTAATTTATTATAATCAACTGCTTTATTCTTATTAAGTTTATAAAAAATAAATAATTTCAGCGCGCGCGTGCTTGGCGAGATGTGTGAATGTGGACGAGGCAAAAGTGGTATGCAGGGACCGTAGCGCGTGGCATTCTGTAGTTTCTGCCTTCCCCCATGGGAAAAAGGCGTGAGTGTACGTATGTATGTAAATTAAATAATATATTTATGAAATTATTATACTCAATACTTTATTGCATTCCATAATGTGGTTTTGGACCTTAGGATCTTAGGCCCTTTGGATCTTAGGCGTCAAATAAGAAAATTTCGGACCATGTCGGATACAGTTACTGTTGTCGTACTTCTTCTTCGTGTCGATGGAATATGAATTGGGCATTTAATTTGACGAGTCCAGAATATGGCATTTATTTTTAAAGTGGTGGACCAAAGGTCTCTGAAGTTGCAGGTGTTCAAAGTCACAATAAAAATATCATTTATTCAAAGTAAGCCAAATTCAATTAGATCTTTTTGAACGTCGACAATAAAGACAGCCCCCAAAAACGTCCGCCCTTCACCGCTTACTAGTGTTTTTGCTGGGAAGAAGAAGCGGCGCAACCCCCCAGCAAGTTTGATGATTTTACTGACGGTACTATCAATTAATTATAATAATAATAATCATCATCATCAACCCATTAACGTCCCACTGCTGGGCACGGGTCTCCTCTCATTTGAGAGGGATTAGGCTATAGTCCACCACGCTAGCCTACTGCGGGTTGGCAGACTTCACATGCCATCAAGACAAATCTCTCAAGCATGCAGGTTTCCTCACGATGTTTTCCTTCACCGTTAGAGCTTGTGATAAATACTCACATAACTTCCGAAAAGTCAGTGGGTTCGAACTCGAGACTTTTTTTGTCACTTTTTTTGTAAGAAGTAGTAGAGCTGTGGTAGCCTAGTGGTGTGACCAGTGGACTGAGATGTCAAATCTCAGTCCACTGGTCACACCACTAGGCTACCACAGCTGTATATAATAATACGTTTATTTATTCTCTCTTCACAAACTTAGTTCTTACAATTACTATAGTGTGCTATAACAATAATTTAACGATTTGCCACAGATTATACATATCACGAGCATTGCTTGTTATTATGCATTTAACTATAGGAAACCTGAAACTAGTTGGTCCGATAAATCCGTTTTAGGAGCAAGTCGAGCGGTCGAGCCAAACTTTTAATTGGATCAAGGAGGATTTTGGAATAAATTGGTGAAATCGTTGCGTTCTTTGTTGTTGTGAACTGTAATTGTTGTTACCGGGAGTTTTTGATTTCTATTCTAATTAAGTAGTATTTAATTAATTTTACAATGTGCCAAAATTAACTTTCCAATAAACTGTTTTACATAAAAATTCAAAAAATAAAAAAGTATGTATCATAGCGCGGGACGTTCTTTTGTTTCTGCCTACCCCTAAAGACATGAGTGTATGTATCATCATCATCATCATCATCCACAGCTTTGCTGATCCCACTATACCCATATAGGCCTCTTTCCATGCATGCCATTCGCTTCGGTCCTGTATGAGTGTATGTATGTTAGTACTTATATATAATGTGGCTGAAATCCCTTTCATGAATTAAATTTATTAAAATATTGGCGATTCAATGGCGTGAACTTGTTTCTCGCATCAACGACGTAGTTATCTCTCTGGCACAGAAACAATTATGAACAAACCAGTTGGCATCATAATAACCCGTAATTGACTTTAAACGAATCACATATTATAACTGTTATATGAAATTTTATCTTGCCCGAGCAGAAGCTGTTGAAATTTTTAATTTTATTTATTTATATACGACTATCTTTTGTCGGCGGATTCGCACGCCCTGCTAAAGTTGAAATTCCCAAAAAAAGAAAATTCTCCGAGCAAATGCGTTATAATATAATCCTTACTTCCAAACATACTAGTAGTGAAAAGATATTGCAGTAAGCTGTGTTAAATTAGTAGTAACTGTAGTTATATATATATACATACCCAACAGAAGCGAGATAGTAATATTACAGTACTAGTGATTTACGATTATAATATAGATTTTCCAGTCATAGATCATAATTCCACATGCATCTCTTTTTTGAAATTATTTGGATTTATTTCATTTTAGCATTGAAATAAAACTATTTTTTATGGATTTTATCGCGGTAGGTATATTGATATTATTTTAACCCGACGTTTCGGATCCTTTACAGCATCCCTAGCCGTCAATAATTTAAATTTGTTTAAATAAATTAATATACCTCGATAAAATCCGAAAAAAATTGTTTTATTTCATAGATTTTTTTATGATTTATAGAATTCATAGAACTACTTCAATTTAGAAACAGTTAACTAAAAGATATTAACGACATATCAAAAAGCCAATTTAGTTTACCTAGCAATAAAAATACAACAATTTTTATTGCCATATAGGTAAACCATCACAAAACGAGAACAAAACAATCAATTGACGGGCCTTGTTAATTAATAAATTCGACACACTAAAATAAAACTGTGAATTACTGTGATTAGTGTTTTATTTTTATTTTTATTGTGATGGATGGATAGCTAACTGTTTAAGCGCTATCTGTTTTATCCCACTAACATTACGTGAACGTTTGGATGTATGTATGTGTGGATGTTTGTTACTTTTCACGCAAAATCTACTGAATGTAGTTTGATGAAACATTACAGTAACATACCATCACTCCTGTCGTCCCCGAAGGGTTAGGCAGAGGTGTACTAATGTACACCCACAATTCGCCGGTATGTTTAAGGTTCCATGTAATAGGGGGCGAGCCTATTGCCATCAACCGGGCACGAATCCAAACTCCGAGCTGCTACTGAGAATTTCATAGAAAACCCAATAATACTTTGCTCGACCTGGGAATCGAACCCAGGACCTCTTGCTCGGCTGTCGCTCTGTACGACCACTCGACCAACGAGGCAGTTGAAACATTACAGTTATAAAGCAAATACATCAGAATAATACAGACTACAACATAACACGAGCGAAACCACGGGTGAAAACTATTATTCATATAGAAGAGGATAAGAAATTATTAAGCAGATTGCATAAAATTACTTCAGTGCTGTGGTGGCCTAGCGGTGTGACCAGTGGACTGACTGTCTAAGGCTTTGAGTTCAAACCCGGGCACGCACCACTGACTTTACGAAAGTTATGTGCGTATTTATCACATGCTCAAACGGTGAAGAAAAACATCGTGAGGCAACCTGCATGCTTGAGAGATTTTCTCGATAGCATGTGAAGTCTACCAACCCGCAGTAGGCTAGCGTGGTGGACTATACCCTAATCCCTCTCAAATGAGAGGAGACCCGTGCCCAGCAGTAGGATAATAAAGGGTTAATGGTGATGATGATGACTATTCTACGCCGACAAAGTCGCAAGCAAAACCTAGTTTTCTATAAACGTGTGTTATATTGAATAATCTTCTTAAGTTTCCGCACAAAGATGGACCAAATGCAATTATCTTTTTCTATTCATAGACAAACAATGTTCCTATAATAAGTAATTAAGTACTTACATAAATAATACTCTCCCATCTATTAGGAGACATAAAAACTAATTTTCTCACAGTAAATGAGATCTCTTAATACGAGCCGAATGAAGTTAATACCTTCCAAGGAGGCATTGATGGGGAATTTATGTTGAAAGGAACCATTCAGTTTTTGTATGACAGTTTTATTGTATGAGAAGATATTTTCGGAGCCCCGTACTTCAAAAGGAAAAAAAGAACCCGTTATTAAGGTCATCATATACATCATAAGATAGACAATAAAGTCGATTAAGTGTGAGATGTCTATTATTATCAGTCGAAGATGTAATTCAATTAAAATAAACATTAAAGGTATATTTAAATATTATTAGTCCCACTGCCATGTAGGGTACAAGCTTCCCCACTCCTTTTTCACCTTCCTTTGTCTCTGGTTTTATTAAAAAAAGTAAATTAAATAATTGAAGCGTCAAAATCAATGTAAGATTGATTGATGTTGATCAGGAGACTTAGATCTCAATGGATCTCGAGTTCAAACCCATGGCACGCACTATTACATGCTTTGAAGGCAAACATCATGAGGAAACCTGCACACTTGAGAGATTTGCTCGATGGCGTATGAAGTCTACCAACTCGCAGTAGGCTAGCGTGGTAGACTATAGCGCAATCTCTCTAAGAAATGAGATAAAGATGATTGGGTTGATGATGATATTATGTTACGTTAGCTTAATGCAGGTTAGTAGATTCCACGCCTTTAAAAAAATCTTGTTTTTTATGGTGCTAAGGGGCAATCGAGCAGGCGTCTCACCTGATGGTAAGTGATCATTGCCGCGTGACATTTGCATTACCAGAAGGCTTGCATATGCGTTGCCAACCCCTACAGAAACCGTTTAGGTTTCTAAAAATAGGGAATTACTAAACTGACAGCAAACGGAATGCCTATGCTGTCAGAATAGTCACTGCCCCAACGAGCTCTGGTAACCTTACTCACTCACAGAGATACAACTATTGTTGATTCACTGCGGTCTTCTGTA
Organism: Craniophora ligustri; assembly: GCA_905163465.1. Lineage (NCBI taxonomy): Eukaryota > Metazoa > Arthropoda > Insecta > Lepidoptera > Noctuidae > Craniophora > Craniophora ligustri. The sequence goes on along the minus strand of LR990979.1, from coordinate 1,455,782 downwards.
AGGCGGAGGTACTTCCCCAGTCGGGCAGCTCAGTTTGAGCGAGGAATCTCACCATGCCCTACCTCAAAAAGATCTTTCCTCTATCCTGGAAACTTTTCCTCACGATGATTTTATTCGAAATTTGAGCATGTTATTAATACACAGATGATATCGTAAAGTTCTTTGGAACATATCTCATTAAATCATATCTCATTCGGTTCTCCGGTTCACCAAACCAATAATCTTGATGGCTCCCTCGTACATAACTTTTACCAATAACTTTAGTAATAGTTAATAAGTGCTCACTAAAGGTTGACCCCGACTTCTAAAGGACTCACCTGACCCATATTTTGAACCTTATAAACGTCACTTGTAACTTGATGGTACTTTTAGTGACGCCAAATGATGTATTATTATTATATTTACGCAGTTCATTTTTGCTGTCATAGCCTTATAAACAGCAATCTATATTCATTGTAATTATATTAATCATTATAAATGTGAAAGTGTGTATGTCTGTCTGTCTTTCTGTCCGTCTGTTACCTCTTCACTCTATAACCGCTGAAACGATTTAGATAAAATTTGGTATAGAGATAGTTTAAGGTTCCAGGAAGCGACATAGGACAGTTTTTGTCCCGGAAAACAACCGTTTAAAGGCAAATAGGGGTTAAGTTTTCTTAAAATAAGTTATAAGAATGTTAACCCCCCTAACAAGCTCCGGCAGAAATATAAGTTTTTGTGTTTCACTGCGGTCTGTTTCAAGACGGATGTACTTTCCCAGTTGGGCAGCTCAATTTGAGCGAGAAATCTCGCCAGGCCCTGCCTCTCGAAACGCTACTTAGCTTGTTAACTAAGTACCTAGTATGATATAAGAAGTTATAACTAGTTCTTCATATTGCGTAATAAGTTCAACACTATCTTTACGAGACAAGTTTGAGCAGAAGCCTTTAGTTTGTCACTGCTTTAGACTAAGTTTTCAACATAACCATGGAATATAATAATTATGTTTGGACATTATTACGTAACACAATGTAGTTTTGAAGTAAGCAACGATACTTCGCTTATTGTATTGGTCTTGTGCCACTCGCATCCAGTGGATTACAGCGACCTTTAACTGGCATAGCCCGAACGAGCGTCAAATTTAAGTAGCAGTGGGCAGGACACATTGCTCGAAGTACGGATGGTCGTTAGGGCTCGAAAGTTCTAAAGTGGCGACCGCGTACTGAAAGGCGCAGCGTGGGTAGGCCCCCGGCATTTTATTACGGTAACTTTAAATCATTTTTTTGACCATTTATCGATATCATCATCATCATCGTCACATCAACCGTTAGATGTCCACTGCTGGACATAGGTCCCCCTCAAGCATCGACTCGACGACCGATGCTGCGCCACCCACATCCAGCAGATTCCAGCGACCCTTACCAAACCACCCTTAGACCTAATAAATAGTAATAAAACAAACAACTAAAAAGTACTTTTATTTCAATGGAGCAACGATTTTTTCGTGACAAATATTTGTCATATCGGCAGTTATTACATATCACAATAGGAATTGTTTACAACGTTTTCTATCAATAGTGGAATACAATAGCAGTATATACGGGACCAAATATTTATGAAATCCATACATACGATAAATCAACGGAGGCTTTGTCAAAGTGTATACAACGTGGCAGCATTGGAGGCCGGTGCAAATAAACAGTTTGTGGATTTGCAAACGGAATTACGATACACAATGATATATTACTCGTGTAACTGAAACTATAATTGTTTTAAATAATTTTTCATTGATTTGTTTAAAATAAATAACTAAATTTAAAAATAAATAATATTTCCGGACATTATTAAATTACACAGTGCCATCTAGTTCCCTGGTAAGCAACGAGGCTTGTGTTACGGATACTAGATATATACTAATTTTTTTTTGCAAATACATACATATTATACATAGACACGTCCATGACTCGGATACAAATGAATGTTGATGCTCATCATACAAACATTTATCCCTACCGGGATTCGAACTCGGGACCCATAGCACAGCAGGCAGCGTTAACTACCGCTGAGCTAAACGGGTCGTCGAAATAATAAAACAGGACTGCGAAATAAGTAAAAATAAGTACCTAAAAGATTTTAAACCGAAAGTCAAATTTTTGTTCGGTCCTGACTGTAAAAATCGTTTACATACATACATACACTCACGCCTTTTTCCTATGGGGGTAGGCAGAAACTACAGAATGCCACGCGCTACGGTCCCTGCATACCACTTTTGCCTCGTCCACATTCATATATCTCGTCATGCACGCGCGCCGGTTACGAGTACTGCGTACCTGACCTTTTTGAAGGATAAAAATCGTTTACGTACCCTTGTTTTTTACTTTTGTCGCAGTCGGGTTTATTATTTTTTATAAAATGTATTTAACTTTAGTTTTTTTAGTTAGAGTCAAATATATATTTTCTGATTTTCTCATTAGATGTATATGTGTGCATATATACATATAATTAACTCACTTGGATAAAAAATTTACAATTTCCAAAAATTTACTATTTGTAAAAACACGTTTAGTGCGAACTAAACGTGTTTTTACAAATAGTAAATCGTTATAATCGCTAGAATCGAACATTGGTTACAAAATGACGGCTGTCCTGCAAATAAAAATAAGCGATCGACCCTATACGTGACTGCTCAGGAGAGCATTTATTCGTAGATGTAGGGTCTAGATCAGAGTGAATGGAGTCTGCCATTTGAACATGTAATATTATTGTCAAATTTTGTTTTTTATTTAACCATATTAATCAGGTACATTTAATGTAAATAAATATTCCAATGTTGCAAACTTTGGTTTAACCAAAATTTCACTCTTTGAAAACATGAATAGCAATAATTCATTATTTACATTACGTACAGTGATGTATTATACCATTTTAGAATTGGCTATAAGCACATATTATTTTTAAATTATTGGTCACTTGTGTTTCCATGCATTTTTTTAAGCTATGGTTGCTTAAAGTTTGTCAAAGTAAATATTTATAACAAATTTTCCACTAAAACAATAATTCAACTTGTTTTTATTTAAAGCTGTTTTATCGTAGTCGTACTATTTATTGCTTATCTATCAGCTTAGAAAAAATAAATAACTACAACAATAAAAAAACGATAGAATTCTTTAATTTGTAATCGTGGTGTACAATAATGTAAAATAAGGTAACAAAACCATATTTTTATAGAGTCGTATCTTTGGTACTATTTGTTTTTTATTTTTTATGTTTATCCATTCATTACCGGACACTCTGTATACAACCATTAGCTAGTAAACTTCTCTAATGCGATGTAGGATGAGCTTCATGATTGGTGCGTTTGATGTGTCATGTCAGTTTGACAGTTCTCCGTTGCTATGCACGTCGTTGCTATGTAGCGAGCTGCGGGATAGACGTCGCTAGAGACTCAATAATTAATACAAAAAACTCGTTACTTAATTTGAATAGATGCTCCATTAAGAGCCCACTTCATTTTGTTGAAATATTCTTCATAAGGTTTTTGTCTCACCACGAGCGTTGAAACAATAAATATTCCTGGACTACTGGACATTATGACACACAGCGCCATCTAGTCCCGAGCTAAGTAACGAGGCTTGTGCTACGGATACTAGTTGGTTGATATACTACATATATATTTTTTTGTAAATACATACATATTATACATAGATACATCCATGACTCGGATACAAATGTTTATGCTCATCATACAAACATTTGGCCCTACCGGGATTCGAACCCGGGACCCTTGCACAGCACAGAAGGCAGTGTTAACTACCGCTGGACTAACTGGGTCATCAATATGAACGATAAACGATAAGAACAATAAACGATTGCTCGCACATGTCTCTAGTGGTGTAGTCAAATAAGAGGTATTGAATGATTGAATGATTGAATGATGATTGAATGATGATTGAATGATTGTTTATGAATGATTGTTTATTTCTGTAAATAGATCTTTTTAAAGACACTTTTACAAGTCATGTATTTTTTTTGTACATATATCTAGTTGACATCGGCATTTCCTAACTAACGACCTCTGAGAAGAAATGCCGAAACAAACTCAGAGAATCATGGTCTCTTTTAAAGTCCAAACATTTTGGTTACAATATGTGAGCCTGACTATGTAGGTTAAAGTCTGAGATGGCCTTTTGAAGAAAGCACCAGTGCAGCTTTGAGTTGACCTGTCCATACTGACAGCACGCATACGTCAGCCATCGTTTAGCTCAAACCATTATTGTGGGAGCTTAACGACCCTACGCACGTCTATGCAAGATCAGCGGGACATTTGCGTAGGCCATTTCAAAAACCCAAAGCCGCCAGACATTAGTTTGTAAGCGTATGTTTATCTACCTACAAAGTGCTCACATTCACATAGATATATATATTATAAATAATCCCATTGCATAAAAATCAACATAATGTCAAATATAAAATAATTATGGCAAAACATAACATTAACATAATGTCAAAAATATAAAATAAATAAAGTCAAATAATAATAATAATTAAAAATCTATAGGTATACCTATACAATTCATGTCAAGATATAAATTAATGTCAACAAAAAAAATATATAATAATAATAATTAACATCAATGTCATGAAAAAATTATGTCCAAATCATAATAAATTATAGTAAAAGTCGTTCGATAGCCCGGTTCATTAGAACTATTCAATCCCAAGCAGTTTTATCATCCATGTAATCTTTTAACGTAGCCTTTAGCACAAAGTCTCTGTTTGATAAAGGATTTAAATCTGCTGAGACTTAATGTCTGTACATGGGTTGGAATTTTGTTGTAAAAGCGTATGCATTGACATCTAAAGGATTTACTGATTTTCTGGAGCCTAGTTGCAGGATTAACAAATTTATTCTTATTCCTAGTATTAATATTATGGATAAAGGTATACACTTCGTTTATTTTAATACAATTTGCATATTAATAGTTAATGATACGGAATGGATTGTAGTTTATTTTCATAGCATATTGCTTTTTTTTTTTGGCAAACGTCAAATAATATTTTTTTTAAAATACTCGCGGGCAAAATTTCGATTGGCACCTTAGCAAAAATAGTTTTTTCCAGTCTTAATTATACCTAAAAAATAGATGTTGACTATGTAAGCTATGTACGATGGCCAGTACATCAAGCTACCGCAATCTGTAATTTTTTTTTGATAGATTTTGAACTTTATGAAAATCTAATAAGGTTCTTGTTCAGTTGGGAAAATTTGACAGTTTCGGTTGACCTGCTGGTGACTGTACCTAGTGATTCTGAAGTTTTATGTCTGATTTGGGTTGGAATAAACTAAATAACTTTTTGTGTGGAAATAGTATTTTTTTTCCAATCTGCTTATTTACTTCCACCCTCTTTTAAGGACTTATTTTCCACCCAATTTTTCACCCTTATAAGGGTGGATTTCCGGGGTGAAAACTATTTAATGTCCTTTCAGCGGTCTTGTCAGCGAATAAAGCGTAACAGACAAACGGACAGAAAAACACACGCATTTATAATATTAGTCAGGAAGTAACGATCATCTGAAGAGCCTGAGGGTCCACATACAAATAGGTATAACTTAGCATTAAAAGAGTTTTAATATAATGTTTTTTTTATTCACTCCGCTCGCTACTCGCCTTTAGTTAGAACTCACCCGATAATCTACTATACATTATTTATACCTTAACTTTTTTTATCTAAAACTGGAAATTTACTAACACATCCATTCAATAAAAAGAATATTTTGTAATCAAAATTGGTTTAAGGTAGTTTGAAATGAACATTGTCTTGTGTATGACGTGCAGTACTGTGAGAATTAATTAAGAAGAAAAGAGAGACTTAGATAAAGTAAACAATAGAATTGCAGTTATGATTCCACCTATTGCTAGACAGGTAGAGTTTTTATTACTTTTTTTATTAAATGAATGCATTATCGTTAAGTAGTTTATTGTTCATATACAATGTATTCTGCTATATCTATTTATATAAATGCGCGATAAAACAATAGTCATAGTAGTCTCCATTTGATATGAAGTATTTCGATATTATAAGTGTTTAAAGCAGAATTTTGGGAGAAGCACGAAAACAATGGCGCGATTCGATTCCTGAACTACTTATAATTGAAATCCTACGTACGGAACCCTTGGTGGGCGAGTCCAACTCGCACTTGTCCGGTCTTTTTTATTCAGCTTATACAATAAAGACTTATAGCAATTAAGGTAGTGAAATCCAAACGTTTTGAGTTTATAAAATTCATCAACCCACGAAAAAAAACCTTGAAAGGTTGCTACTTCTAAAAGTACCTTTCAAGGGTATTTTTTCGTTGTCGAATTTTAGCATTCATCAACCCATTAATTTCCCACTGCTGGGCACGGGTCTCCTCTCAATTGAGAGGGATTAGGCTTCTAACATATTATTTCCGTATGTTCATAGTTATTGGTGGCGGGGTCAACGTACTTGGCCGAGCTATCAGCCGGCGGGGTCGTTGCCTTTCCAGCCATCATGCTGCAGCAGCTGAAATCAAACGATACCACTATACCACTCGACTTGCGCAGCTCATCTTGGCTTGGTATGTAGACTGATGAACTGCTTGTCATATTTAAAAAAAAATCGGGCCACAGTTGGCAGAGTAATCGGCGAAAGCACATAAAAAATACAGTGGAACATAATCATGGTGCTTCCTATGTGTTTAAGTCAATTAAAGATCAACCAGCTTCGTTGGTCTAACGGCAAGTGCGACTACTGAGGAAGAGGTCGAGTAAAGTATTATTGGGTTTATCTATGAAACTCTCAGTAGCTGCTCGGAGTTTGGATTCGTGCCCAGTTGATGGCAATAGGCTGGTCATCAATTACATGGGACCTAATTGGTGTACATTTTAGTACACCTCTGCTTAAGCCTTTGGGGATGAAATGTGATATGTTTACCATGTGTTTAAGTCATCTTAAAACCTAATACTTTGGTCGCAAAACTACTTCTAATTTTATAAACAATAACATTTCTTCTAGGTTCCGTCCATGGCTTGGGTGGCATACCCAGCATCCTGATGCCACTGTTCATGCAGTACAAAGGCCGGAAAATAGCCTTTGTGATAAGCTGTATCTTCCTTATTATCGGATGGGCGTTGATATACTTAGCTCAAGACGTCACGACTTTATTGATTGGCGAGTCTTTCCATGGCATTGGTGGCAACAGTTTGTTTTCTGTCAGCCTTCTAAGCATTACTGAATTAGTCCACACCAAATATCGAAATACTTGTCTTTTTCTATGTGGCACATTTCAGGTGATTGGAGTATCAATAGTGGGAATTTTAGGACAGTACCTACATTGGAAGACAGTTGGCTTCATCATGAGCATTCCAGTTTTGGTGGCGGTTCCAATTGGTTGCATCTGGCCTGAATCGCCTGCATGGCTCGCGTGGAAAGGACAATTAGAAGAATGCCAAAAATATTTTGAACAGTTAAGAGGGACTGATGAAGAATCTCGGAAGGAGCTGAAAGCTTTGATTGATTGTCAACGGGAAAATAAATCCGATCTGTCCATATTGCAGTGGCTGAAAGATGCGGTGGCAAGACTAACGCAAAGAGATTTCTATATGCCCTCTCTTCATACAATGTTGCTATTAAATATAGTATACTGGGGCGGTGGAATGCCTGTGCTAATATATTCAAATGACATGTTTATAAAGGCATCTGGAAAAGAGAGTAACCACATAAAACTGTTCATGAGCATAAGTTATTTCATCGGATTCTGCATAGTATCGTTTTTTATTCGCTATTGGAGTTTAAAGAATGTTTTAATCTTCAGTGCAACTGGGACTTGTATTTGTATGTGTTCAGCTTCTGTTATTACGTATTTTCAACTTATAGGAGTACTGCCAAAGGATTCTCAATTAGCAGTTTATAGTTTAGCAGCTTTTTTTCTATGTAAAAGTTTAGGGCTTAGCTCGTTGGGATTCTGTATAGCAAGTGAATTAATGCCAGTGAAACACAGAGACTTAGGAGGATCCTTGTTTGTGATTTGCACTTGTGTATTCCATTCTTCTACACTCAAAGCGTATCCGTATTTAAGTTTGTATTTAGATATTTGGGTAGTATTTCTTATGTATAGTCTTTATACCTTCATATCTATTATAGCCATTTGGAGGTTTGTACCAGAAACTAAAAATAGGACACTGCAAGAAATAGAAGAGTACTACAATGTTGGTTATTTTAAGAAAGTTGATAAAGACGATAGTGTGCCACCATGTATTAAGTCTGAAAGCACATATTTTTAAAATTTCCTTGCACATAAAGATTTTGTGACCAAATAGGAATCACCACTTTACTTTAAAATAAGCGAGTGACCTATAGCCAGCGGTGAGACAGTAACATGATTTGATGATGATGAAACAGCATCAGCGTCAGCGACTTATAATGTTACCACAACAGGTATCGCGCAATATTTTTAGTACTGTTCTGTTTTGTAAATAATACATTGTATTTTTAAGACAATGTTGATAATAAGAGCGATTTAAACCGCAAAGGATTTAATGTAAACCGTCAAGTCTAGTAACCTGTTTTGATGACATACGCATAAGTCGAATAAACAGGTACAAAGATAGCAAAACGATGAAAGAGAAGTAAAACAGCAGTCAGTGTCGTGGTTCAGCTTACAGATTCTTAGTACTAATAAAATAATAATTTAACCTATACCGAGTACTCAAATAAGAGGAAACCCAGGCCCAGCAGTGGGACAGTTTTGTTGATGATGATTATGAATGTATTAACATTTTAACAATGCTTAATATTTGATTTTGGTATTTTTGTTACAAATTCATTATTATTATTAATTAAAGAGCTCAGCTCTTGTCTCTGGAGCAATTCTTACTGTTCTCTATCTCCTGTTTTCTGTTTGACTTCTTGATACAAGTTGATGTCCAATCATTGTTCTTCCATTTGTTCAACAAAACTTCGTCTAGGTCTTCCCCTTTCTCTCTTTACAAATGTGTGCTCTCTATTTTTGTAAAGTTAGATATATTACGTTTGTAATTTTGCACTATGTTAAGTTTGTATTATGAACAATTATTCTAATGAATGTTAATATTATTTACCTAAGACAGGTACAAGCTAACTTTGTATAGATTTAAATAATAAAATGTATTGTTTATTTTTTAACCAAGCTTGTTTTATTTTCGGCATTTTTTATTCATTTATTCAAGCGTTATACTAAAAAAGTATTAATGAGTATTCATTTTCTGGGTCAGACCGTCCATATGTCGTCATATGACGTCAATTGCAGAATTAAGGTCGTAGCTCACTTAATCACCTGACCTGAACACCGCGACCAGCATCGTCGGCTCTTAGTCGAACTGTCACGCCTCGTCATGTCGTCAACGGCTAGATTTAAAACAACCTTTTGTTTTAAAAGTATGTCTATGGAATTTTGTTGGGTTCTCCTCTATAATTCAATTTTGTGGAATCTAGGATCTAGAATTTCATAGATGCTTAAAAAATTGAAATAACTTTTTGATTTGATGGGTAGTCGTTTAGTAATTACCAATTCTGCTCGTGTATTTTGAATTTTTTAATACACTAAACCTTTGGCCCGATTGCAAGGGATTGTAGACTAAATTTTCAATCATAAAAAGCATAAAATCTCTTTTATTATCAAGTTTTGAAAATACATGTTTTATTTATCGTAGATGCCTGTTCAATCGTGTGTTGCCGTCGAGGTTCGCAGCGATTAGTAAGACTACAGTATTGATGAGTCCGCGCATAACATAATGATCGAGGCTTATGTCCAGCAGTGGACGTCCTCCAGCTGACATGATGATGATGACGATGATGATGATAGCATAATGTGAAAATACAAGAAATCTCTACCGCACGCGGCTAGGTGGTGCTGTTCGCATACTGAGTTGGTAAGTGTATGCCAACCTTTACTGTGGCCGTTTGTAACTCGATTGAAGGTCACCTCCTAACTTTACTTTTGTATTCTTATCTCAATGTTTATTTTTACTATGCTATTGAATATTTTATAATTGTTAATTGCGTTGTCCTTGATTTTTTTGTAGCGTAATGGTCTATAGCCTATAATTTTCCTCAATAAATACACATAGACTATCCAAGACAAAATAATTATTAAATTCCAACCAGTAGTTCCTGAGATAAGCGCGTTCAAACAAATAAACCAAATCTTTAGCTTTATAATATTAGTATAGATTAGAGCTCCGCCCCCGTCTCCATCTAATCATTTATGATGACTAATTTAAATTCATTTTTTTAAATAAATACTTGCACACACAACATTTCTCAGAACTTGTCACCAGCCGCATATTCAATGATACCAAAAAATCTTCACAAATAAACCATAATACAGTAATGTATTATGGTTTCTTGAATGGATCCAATCTCGTTTTCGATAAAACTATTGCGCTCATTTAAACACACAACGATTTGTACTGAAATGTTGAAATTTACATTATATTTAAATGTTCAATCCTAATGACTATAGATATTATGCTTGTTTGTTTGTATGATAATATAACGATATGCTCATTATTGAAATTAAATAAATAAATAAAATATAAATATTCCTTGACATTATGACACAGCGCCATCTTGTTCCAAGCTAAGCAACGAGGCTTGTGCTAGTTGGTTGATATACCACATAATACATATATATACTTTTTTTGTAAATACATACATATTATTATACATAAATACATCCATGACTCGGATACAAATGTTTCGAACCCGGGACTCATAGCACAGAAGGCAGCGTTAACTACCGCTGGACTAATTGGGTCGTCATTAAATTGAATACTTAGCTAATATATATTTGACAGCGCAGTTCATGCAGTGGTCAAGTGATGGGTTTCTTCGCCGTGCGTTGCGGTTTCGAACTGTGCTGTGTTTGTGCATAGTCAATTTTTTTGTTTGTCGCCCACGACACAACATGAGAAAGTGAGAACGTTTAAAAAAATAAAGTTCTATACGTCCAAAAAAACCTTCACCCAGTATGGTCTTCTAGTTACGTCTGATTTCCACGTCAAGTAACATTATCAGCGTTTTTCCTGTTAAGGCATTTCTAGTTTAGAATAAAGATATAGGGACGATAAATTAAAACGAATGTACTAAAATAGTTTGGTCTTCTTGGGAGGATGAATGATAGGCCATTAACAAAATGAATTTATATGGCTGACATGTCTATAGAAGCTTGTAGTGTTAGCATTGGACTATGATGTCAAAAGTCTCGAGTTCAATCTTAAGGCAACCACAGACACTAAGTTTTCAAAGTTACGTGCATATTTATCGCATGCTCAAACGGTGAAGGAAAACACCGCGAGGAAACCTGCATGCTAGAGAGATTTTGTCTGCCAACCCGCACTGACCATCGACTGTAGCCTAATCTCTCTCAAATGAGAGGAGACCCATGCCCAGTAGTGAACAAGTAAAGGGGTTGATGATGATGGTGGATGTCAGTGGAAACGCCAGGAGAAGATGACCTGCAAGGACATAATACTGCCTAGGTGGTCTAGTGTCCGTACAGTGCGATTGCCGTGCAAGAGGTTTTGGGTTCGATTCCCAGGTCAAGCTAAATGTTATTGGGCTTTTCTATGAAATTATCAGTAGCAGCTCGGAGTTTTGATTTGTGCCCGGTTAATGGCAGTAAGCCCGCCCCTTTTACCTGGGACTTAAAACATACCGGCGTAACGTGGGTGTACATTTAGTAAACCTCTGCCAAACCTTTCGGGGACAACAGGCGTGATGGTATTTATGCATATGGCTGAAGGTCTATGGAAGCTAGTGGTGTGACCAAAAGACTGTAAGTCAGAAGTCTCGAGTTCAATCTTAAGGCAACCACTAACACTGACTTTTTGGAAAGGTATTGACGATGATGGCGGATGTCAGTGAAAACGCCAGGAGAAGATGACCTAGAAAGACGTAATAAGGACATAATACATATTAACCATGTATTGGTGAACTCTACTGGCTACCAGCACTCATGTATGACAAGATGCATTAAGATCCGGCCACATCTGAGCAGACTGAACGCTGACAGCAATTAGTATACATAAACACGTTCATTAACAAACAATAACGCGACCCAACTGACACATATAGCGATGGTTACTCAGAACTATTTATTGAACTGGTGCATCGTGTACTAGTTCCCATAATTACCTAATGATACTTAAATCGATCGTATACGAAGAAATGGATCAAAAATAAAGCTCTGATTTTATAATCGCATTGCCTTGGAAAAATCTCTCAACAAACTAAATAAATATTCCTGGACATTATGGCACACAGTGACATCTAGTTCCGTGCTAAGCAACGAAGCTTGTGTTACGGATACTAGCTGGTTGATATACTACATATATATTATATATATATTTTTGTTGTAAATACGTACTATATTATAGATAGATACATCCATGACTCGGATACAAATGTTCATGCTCGTCACACAAACATTTGTCCCTACCGGGATTCGAACCCGGGACCCATAGCACAGAAGGCAGTGTTAACTGTCGTCAAAAACTAGTTATTTACTATTCCACTGCTAGTACAGGTCCTGATATTTGAGAAGGATTAAGCTGTAGTAGCTACCCAATAGACTTTCTCACTACGGAAGTTCTCACCCAAGGAACCGATAGGTTGTACCCGACTCGGGTCACAGTGGGTGGCCTAGAATCGTCGGAGTCATGTGTATCGCGAATACATTTCCGACCCTTACGGTCAGTCCAACTAGATGCCAAGCAAGGCCACGCTCTTATCCAAGGCTGGGAACGAGGCCTTACTTGTGTGTATATCCTCCCAGTGTGGTAATCGTGCACACCACTGTCAGTAAGAAAGTTAGGCCAATTTAATTTGGCCTACTTTGAATAAATTATATTTTGACTTTGAAAGTCAAAGTCAAAATATGAAACCAATTTTACATTGCCAGACATTTTAGGTTAAGGCAACTTATAAGGTAAGTTTTTCTAAGGCCAGCTCCGTAGTTTTTTAGTAAAGATATTAGTTTATTCGTGTAGTAGGTACTAAGCCTAACATGATCAGGTAATCATTCTACCATTATTGGTATAGGTCAGGGGATTTCCTCCACAAAGCATTACGTTTTCTCGAAAGGAGACATTCTAACAACTCAATTGAGTGATTAAACTAAATTACTGTGATCATTCGCTGTCACGAGTTTACTTCGTAATACATTATTTCTCAGTAATTGAGGATTCATCTTAAAAGGACAGGAAACTGGCGGCTATTTTGATTCAAACTACCTAGTTACCTACTACCCATTTTCAAAGCTTTAATAGCCTAATTGTGTGACCAATGGACTGTGAAGTGAAAGATCCGGAGTACAAACCCAATGCACGCATCGCTGAATTTTGGAATCTATACATACATATTTATATACACTCACGCCTTTTTCTCATGGGGGTAGGCAGCAACTATAGAAAACCATGTGCTGATTGATCTCTGCATACCTCATTTATGTGCGTATTTATCACATTAATATTTAATTAAAAATGTAAGATAACTGTTAGTAATTATAACTTTAAGACGACCAGCACCTCAGTCTGCCTGTGACCATGGATGCTGTAAAGGATCCGAAACGTCAGGTTAAAATAAAATAATATCAATACACCGCGATAAAATCCATAAAAGTTGTTTTATTTCAATGTCTAATATTCGCGTAAGTGTAAGAAATCAATATTCTTTTTTGTGTGTTTCTCAGAACCAGTACATCGGATTTTACATCAGTAAATAACTTTATCCTATGAACATATACGTTCTTAAAAATATATTATTTTTCCCTTTTTTATCTTTGTTCAAGTTTCTTAGAAACGAATTTCTGATACGAAAAATACCATTACCAGATGTCACTAACTTAAGTAAATGAGAATATCTATTGTTGACGCTTGACAAAAAAACATCTCTTATATTAAGATACACAACGAACTACCCTATATCGATTTAAGATTATATCTCCCGAGACCCACCAAAGGTTTGTTACCCCGGCAAAAGATCCATGTACCGTATTTCAATGGACTAAAGTTCATTATTGCGTGTTTTGCTCTATCAGAGGTTGCAAATCAGGTCATGTTTGGAACTTTTTCCCTATTCTGGAGGGATTTTTTTTGAGACAGTTTACGACCATTTAAGATATCTCTCACGCTTCTTCGGACTATGTCATCTATTCGATGCAGATATTTGATAATATTTTTCTTATTTAAATAGAATTGTTTGAACAATATTCCCTCCTACGGCCACGTAGGTACGGCTCGTTTTTTTACGGGTTTCGGGCTTATTGTATGTCTCAAATATACTTTTTATTGAACTTTATAGGTTATACCTACAGTTAAGTTCAAATATTATGTTTTTTGTATGGTTAGTAATATGTACTGGAATACATTGTATTTTAAAGAGTGTCTATGCAGTTTCTTGATAGATATATTTTATGGAAATATATACAAATTATTTATAGAAACATCTTATCAACTTCTTCAAACTAGAACATCCAGGTCTTCAGAAGGTTTGTTTAAAAAATCAGAAATTTTCGAAATGGTTCAGACTCAGGAACAAATTAAAAGTATATACCGCATACCATCACGCCTGTCAACCCTTAAGGGATAAGCAGAGGTGTACTAAATGGACACACACATTTCGCCGGTATGTTTTAGATCCCATTTAAACAGGCCTATTGCCCTCAACTGGGCACAAATCCAAACTCCGATTCGTTACTGAGAACTTCATAAAGAAACCCAGTAACTCTGCTCGACATGGGAATTTGACCCGAGACCTCTTGATCACCAGTTGCACTAACGACTACTGGACCAAAGAGGCAGCAATAAAAAAACACATAAAATAACAATGACGGCAATAGTGTTGCTAAGCGTCGATATCGACAATCGATCGGCGCTGTATCCCGTAGCTGCAATATTTTGTAATCACGAGGGACGCTCGGATATTGTTGGCTTTACGGTACAACACTAGTGAACTACTAACGGTCTCGGTTAGAATATTGGTGTACCAGGGAATATTGACGCATTTTCGTGTTATACAGAATAATCTGCTATCCTTTATGGGCCTAGGATTTAAATTGATCCTAAGCTTCACACTACTGACTTTGAAGAAGTTGCGTTATTTTTTTTTTAAATCAATCAATCAAATCATATATGAAAACATCGATGCCTTTTGAAATCTGCCGACGCATATAGACACAACGCCATCTAGTTCCGAGCTAAGCAACGAGGCTTGTGTTACAATTACGATGATACACGACATGCATACTTTTTTTTTTTTAATACATACATAGATCCATGTTCCATCCATCCATGAATCAGGTCAAAGGCCCATGCTCATTACGCAATTATTAGCCTCTACTGGGATTCAGACGTAGGACCCTTAAAACAGACTTATCAGCCTATTACCGTCCACTGCTGAACGTAGGCCTCCCAAAGAGCGCCAACCATCCCGGTCTTGGGCAGCTCGCATCCATCCGCTGCCACCTTCTTCATATCGTCGTTCCATCTTGTCGCAGGTCGTCCTACACTACGTTTGCTCAATCGCGGTCTCCACTCTAACACTTGTCTGCTCCATCGAAGATTATTATTATTAACACAAAAAGCAGCCTTTATGACCACTGCCCTGGTTGGATCGTCCTAGTCCAAGTCAGAAATCAGTAAATACAATAAAAACTATCATGTAGGAGGTAGGGCATAGCGAGATTTCTCGCTCAAATTGAGCTGCCCGACTGGGGAAGTACCTCCGCCTTACAGAAGACCGCAGTGAATCAACAATAGTTGTCTTTCTGCAAGTGAGTAAGGTTACCAGAGCTCATTGGGGGAGTGACTATTCTGACAGCATGGGAATTCCGTTTGCTATCAGTTCAGTAACTCCCTATTTTAAGAAACCTGAACGGTTTATAAGGGGTTTGGCAACGCATTTGCAAGCTTCTGATGTTGCAAATGTCTATGGGCGGCGGTCATCACTTACCATCAGGTGAGCCGCCTGCTTGTTTGCCCACTTATCACCATAAAAAAAACAAATCATACACATTCCATATTTTATCCTACATCAATGATTTAACGGCTTTAAAATATACGCCGGCTTCTACACGAGTTATTGTGCACGCTAGTGTCGTGATGTGAAACCGCCATTTTATCCTGGACGCGTGACGATATCAACTATTGAGGTATGGTGCCACAGCAAGCGGTGATTCCGTTGGACGTCGACTTAAATATTTCTGACATCCATACCATAGTGTAATAAAATTCTTACACTATGTCCATACTATACTTACTAATATTATAAATGCAAACGTGTCTTTCTGTCTGGCTGTTCCTGTTTACGCTTTAACCACAGAACCAATTTAGATGAAATTTGGTATGGAGATAGTTTGAATTTTGGGAAAGGACGTAAGTTTTTGTCTCGGAAATCATAGCAAAAGTAAGTGGAATCTATAATATAATTTATTGAAATAGGAGGGTAAAATATCCGTATGCTTATTTATATTATAAATACAAAAGTGTGTCTGTCTGTTTGTTACCTCTTCACGCTATTATCGCTGAACCGGTTTAGATGAAATTTGGTATAGAGATAGTTTGAGTCCTGGGGAAGAATATAGGATAATTTTCATGTCGGGAATCCAGATAAAATTACAAATTTTACGCGTACAAAGTCACGGGCACGAGTCTAGTAAGAAATAATTAAGCGGATTGATGAAAAAACAGATTGGATAAAATAACTAATTCCGGCAGACAAAGTTACAGGTCAAATGTAGTATTTTTATTATGACACATTGAAGCTACGAGTTGATATCGAGTTGCGAGTTCACATTCTAATCACGCACCTAATGGCCAAATACTTAAAAGCTATAAAATTTTAAGTAGCTCTTAAATATAGAGGTTCTCCCTTCATTTGTTTCCAATGTTATTTATTTATTTATTCAACCGTAACACTACCATTACAGGACTTAAACCTAATGCGACAGTGTGGTGTGTGTTATTCGAGATTAACTTAAAATTAAGTCAACCAATTATGTGTTTGACACCGCAAATAAGAATAAAATTAAGTTTTTAAAACGAAGTTAAAATACGAAATTAACAAACGGGTTAAGATTAATTCGACGACCTCTGTGGTCTAGTGGAACGAGTAGCGGACAGCTGATCGCGAGGTCATGGGTTCGATTCTCACAGGACACCAATATTTATGTGATGTATATAAGTGTTTGTGTTCGTGTGGGTGTTTCTTATGTATTATAAGTATGTATTTACAAAAAGTATATAAGTATTATATCAATTGTCTATTACCCATAGTACAAGCTCTGTTTAGTTTGGGACTAGATGGTGCTGTGTGAAATGTCACAGAATATTCATTTATTTAATTATTTTTATTAATATTTCACCAATCATTTTAGTTTAGAATTGGTTTTATTTTGAAAAGTCTTGTGTTTTAATAAATCTGAAGTAACGAAGAAGAGAAACTCCAGTCTCTATAATTTGCTCACTTCTTGGAACAGAGCTGTTTGATGTCGACGACGTTAAATACCGCTGTTTCAAGAACTCATCAGTGTAAGAAATGAGTGCGCTAATATTATGTTTCTTTCGTAATTATTAGGAGCAAGCATTACTTTGTAAATATCTCAATATACAAGGTGTTGATTTGCATCCTCGTCAAATTCAAGGACGTAATTATGCTAATGATTCTCGACCCAAAGCAACAATAAAATGAGTAGGTTTTTATTTTTTTTATTTTGCTTGTATACGGAAATCCGTAAGTGTGAACCAGCCGTATTTAAACGCGGCCCGTCTGTTACTAGCCCTATAACCGCGCTTTCACACACAAACAAACGCAAACAGCACATACACAACGCATACGCAACGATCATTCATCGATCGATTCGTAGGTACAAATCCCTAGCCACGCCGCCGCGACCCCGGAACTAACAGTCTGTTTGATGTCGCCGACGCGTGCGCGCGCTTTGCGAATTTCACTTCCCGGTACATCGTTGAGACGTAGGTACGAAGTGCAAGATGACGGACAACTATCCGAATGTCGAGTTGGTAGAGATGGTCCGCCTGTACGCCATCAGTGGAGACAGCCTACGTGGAGCCATCCGGATGTTCACCGAAATGTTTCCCGATCGGGAACCCCCATCACAGAGCTGGAATACTTCCAGCGAGACCCACGGGCAAGCACGCGGCAGGCTGGTCAACACTTTGGAGTGCACCACACTAGTGTTTCGCCTACTGAAGCGTGAACTGCAACACCCAAAAACTGGAGCTGTTGCGTCACGTTGTCGAGGAGATGTTGGAGGATGTTCCCTGGCACTCCATCGCAACTTGTACTACCAGCAGGACGGTGCCCCCCCTCACTATGGTCGGCAAGTACGCGAGTACTTGACCAAAAGTTTTAGTGACCACTGGATCGGTCGCGGAGGACCTGTGGCCTGGCCTCCGCGTTCTCCGGACCAGACGCCTCTAGACTTTTATGTGCAGGGAGACGTTAAAAGGTTAGTTTACACGGAGGAAGTGACCAGTGTAACAGAATTACGTGCAAGGATCATTAGTGCTTTTGACACTGTAAAAACTAATGTGTTAGTGTTACGTAAGCTGAAGGAAAACCAGCTACGTCGTGCTCAATTGTGCGAAGAGTGTGATGGTGGCCACTTTGAACAATACCTCCGGCTAACTTAAGTAGGTAATTTATTTATTTGTACATTTTGTAAATACGTTGTTAGCTTAATCAATTTGATTAGTGTAAATAAGTTGATTTCAAATTTGTAACTACGCTAATAATACCTAAGAGTCGAAAGTATCACCACGTACTTACATTTAAGTAGCACGTCTTTCCATTTCCATCATAAGTAGATCGGTACACCAACTAAGGTAGGTATTATTGCCGGTCCTAAGCCCGTTAAGTAGGAAGGAAAATTTCAAATCAATCAATTTAATCCACAAATCAAAACAAAATCACTACGAAAACTTTAGGTGGAAGGATAAAGCAAAACTAACATTTTATTAATCATCTGATAACAGGTCAATGAACTTTTCTTTGGCGCACTAGTATTACTGCCATTAGTAAGATTTACGCATTCCAATGATGCTCAACAATGAGTTCATTATCAAGCAAAATTTATGACAATAATGTAGGTGATTTTCGAAATAAAATTAGGTAAATTATTGCTACCGATCATTCGTTCGCCCGCGCATGCATTTCGTAGGAAGACGTCGACACTCACGCACACAGCTGCATTGTCGCTGTGTGCGTAGTCGGGTGATTCTGTTTTATTTGTATTGAATTAAGGGTTTAATTCTGAAACACTGTTAAAATTCAACAACAAATAAAAGCAGCACTTTTTAGTTATTGCCCACTACCGTACTTTCAATTGATTATTTATGTATTTTATGACAACCTCCTGAAATTTGACGAGGATGCAAAACAACACCTTGTATAGACAATCTAATTAAGATAATATTTATGGTGCAAAACGGTTCAATTTAGTCTGTCAAATTGAGATTCAGGCTGTACCGGGTGGAGTAGTAGCAGAGAAAGCTATTGTTTTAATTTTACACACATGCATACCATCACGCCTGTCGTCCCCGAACACCCACGTTTTACCGGTATGCTTTAGGTCACATGTAATAGGGGCTTATTGCCACTAACCGGTCATAAATCCAAACTCCGAACTGCTACTGAGAATTTCACAGAAAAACCCAATAACACTTTGCTCGACCTGGGAGTCGGACTCAGGACCTCTTGCTCAGCAGTCGCACTGTACGACCACTAGACGAACGAGGCAGTTTTTATTTTATTTTTATTTTAAGTAAATTAAGTGAGCTTTTAATTTTATTTTTAGAATTTATTAATATCTATCAGAGCTCGTTGGGGGAGTGAATATTCTGACAGCATGGGAAATACTTTTGCTGTCTGTTTAGTAACTCCATTATTTTAAGAAACCTAGACGGTTTCTACAGGTTGGCAACGCGCGAGCGACACCTCTACCGTTGCAAACGCCTATAGGCTACGGTAATCGCTTACCATTAGACGAGCCGTGAACCAATTTGCAACCATTGTGACATCATCATCATCATCATCAACGCATTAACGTCCCACTGCTGGGCACGGGTCTCCTCTCATTTGAGAGGGATTAGGCTACAGTCTACCACGCTAGCCTACTGCTGGTTGGCAGACTTCACATGCCATCGAGACAAATCTTTCAAGCATGCAGGTTTCCTCACGATGTTATCCTTCACCGATTGAGCTTGTGATAAATACGCACATAACTTCCGAAAAGTCAGTGGCGCGTGCTTTGGGTTTGAACTCGAAACCTTTGACGTCTCAGTCCACTGGTCACACCGCTGTTATTTGTGACATAACATTGTGACACCAAAAAAAAACTCGCTTACACAGGAACCACGGCTCACTCATGCAAATGTCTATAGTTTCAAACTCGGTGTTATCTTTTAGTTCAGGAGAGATTTACGCTTCCACTTTTGTTCAAAGCCTTTTGTTAAATAGCTTGACGTGTCATTAACATAATACCGGAAGGAGCGTCTTGTCTGGGAAAAGAGTTGTATACACATCTAATATATAAAATTCTCGTGTCACAGTTTTCGTTGCCATACTCCTCCGAAACGGCTTGACCGATTTTGATGAAATTTTTTGTGCTTATCCGGTATCTATGAGAATCGGCCAACATCTATTTTTCATCCCCCTAAAAGTTAGGGGTAGTCCACCAACCCCTATAATGTGGCAAAACAACGTTTGCTGGGTCAGCTAGTATACATATATATTTATATTAGCTGATTCCCGCGACTTCGTCCGCGTGCAATTTAACTAAAAATATAAAAGTTTCATATTAACTATGCGCCCCCGTTTTACCGCCTTAGGGGGTGAATTTTCAAAAATTATTTCTTAGCAGATGCCTACGTCATAACATCTACCTGCATGCCAAATTTCAGTGCCAGTGGTTTGGGCTGTGCGTTGATAGATCACTATGTCAGTCAGTCAGTCAGTCACCTTTGAGTTACATGATATCTAGTAATTTATATTTTCATAATATATTGACGACCCGTTTAGCTCAGTGGTAGTTAACGCTGCGTACTGTGCTATGGGTCTCTCGTTCTACTCCCGGTAGAGCTAAATGTTTGTGTGATGAGCAATAACATTCGTATCCGATCTGAGTCATGGATGTATCTATGTATAATATGTATGCATTTACAAAAAAAAGTATATATGTAGTATATCAACCATCTAGTATCCGTATCACAAGCCTCGTTGCTTAGCTCGGAACTAGATGGCGCTGTGTCATATGTCCAGAAATATTTATTATTATTATTCACATCTTTTTCCCATGGAGATGGGACGAATGATGTAGGCTACGATCAAATCAAATCAATGAAATCAAAAGGTTTTTCACAAATATGATGTAATGCTGCGGTTTCTCTATGGTATGTACACCAATATGCTGAATTCTTGGAAAGGCGGTGTCTTATAATATGAACAATGTTAAACACCACTGTTCTAAGAAGTCATTAATGTAAGAAATAAGTACGTTAATATAATATTATCCGTCTTGTAATTAGCAGAACCAAGCGTTACTTTGCGAAAAGTCTAATTAAGACAATATTTACTGTGAAATACGGTACAAATTCGTCTGTCAAATTGAGATTCTCTTGGCTACGATCAAACAAATCAATGAAATCAAAACTTCTTTTCTTTTTCAAGCAAGCAAGTGAGCAGTCCGTTAGTGTCCACGGATGCTGTACAGGATACAAAATACATACAAACACTCACGCCTTTTTCCATTGGGGTAGGCAGTCATTACAGAAAGCCACGCGCTACGGTCCCTGCATACCACTTTTGCCTCGTCCACATTCATACATCTCGTCAAATATGTCCAGCGTTCCACAACAGTGCGGTTTTTAAGGCATTCTGCCTCGCACCACCGCTCTGTGGAACCAGCTGTCGCCGGCGGTCTTTCCGAACCGTTACGACGTGGGAACCTTCAAGAGGAGACTATATTCTTTCCTGAAAGGCCGGCAACGCATTTGCACGTCCTCTGGTGTTGCAGATGTCCATGGGCGGCGGTAATCACTTACCATCAGGTGAGCCTCCTGCCCATTTGCCCCCTTATTTCCATAAAAAAATATATTTATAATATCAGCGAAAGTGTAAATAAATCATTATTTTTATATTTTCACTTTTGTACCATATTCTGAGCGAATAAATATTATCTTATCCCACGCGTTTATGAAACGTTGATTCGAATTTTATGGTTCGAAGAAGTTGATCGTTCGGAGAAGAATCCGGTGAGACACTTTATTAAAATAAAATTTTATTGCAGTTAATATTGCAGTAGAATATTCTGGTAACAAGGGTGCGAGGTACGTTTATGTCAAATCGTCGACAGTTAAAGTCACCGTAAACAAATGATAATGCATTATTCTGGTGACATTTAACAATTTCACGGAATTCACATTGACAATAAAATTAATTAAGTGGGTTTTGTTGTATCTATATGTAACATACTTGTATATAAACGATAATACTAGTTATCATTAGTATTACCTAGCTGACAAACTCAGAGAATAAAAGCAACAACAAACAAAAACAGATAATCAAGTTTTAGAATACAATATAATATGTAACTCTGACAATGTAGGTCAACGTCTGAAATGGTCTTATGAAGAAAGCGCTTTAGCAGCTTGGAGTTGAATCCCTCTCGATGGTACGCTTACATCAGCCATTATCCAAATTATGGTCACACTGTATGGCACGGGTTAGTCCCATTTGAGAGAGATAAGGCTATAGTCCAACCACGCTAGCCTATTGCAGGTAAGCAAAGTTCACGCGCCATTGAGACAATATCTCAGGCATGCAGGCTTCCTCATGATGTCTTTATGACGACCCATTTAGCTCAGCGGTGGTTAACGCTGCCTGCTGTGCTATGGATCCCGGGTTCAAATCCCGGTAGGGACAAATGTTTGTGTGATGAGCATAAACATTTGTATCCGAGTCATGGATGTATCTATGTATATTATGTATGTATTTACAAAAAAAAGTATGTATTTAGTATATCAACCATCTAGTATCCGTAACACAAGCCTCGTTGCTTACCACGGAACTAGATGGCGCTGTGTAATAATGTGCGGAAATATTTATTTTTTTATTTTTTCTACACCATTTACGCATATAACTTCGAAAAGTCATAATGCGCGCCTTGGAATTCAACTGAAGACTTTTGACTTCACAGCCCACTTGTCATACCACTAGGTCATCACAGTTTATCACAGAAAGCAGATGATGTAACTTAACTAAACAAAAAATATCAAAACGCAGCATTATAACTTCAAAAACCACATTCTCACATTACACCAATAACATTGCGGAACTTAATCACGCCGCTCAAGTTCCTATCTCATTCTAGTCACGTCACTACCACGACGGATCCCGGGATTTATATCACGGGATCCGGACTGCATCCCGCTTACTATTCGTCCAAGCGTTGCATTTTTGCTGCCAAATACAATTTTGGACAATACTGCGCGACTGTGGCAAAATTGGGCCCCGTTTTGCATTTTCGAGGCAGAATTTTTCCTTTTTAAAACATAACCTTACCGTTTTGTGGGAAATTGAGGGAGACACTTTGTTCTATTCTAATTTGGAGACTGACTTTGTTTTTGGTAGATTTTTTGGAAAGCTTGTGTTTATTGGATTAGCCTTAATCTGAATTCAAAAGCGGTAGCTGCGTTTTATATTGCTTGGTAGAAATGTAAATATTAAAGGAGAATTTTAGTGTCTTTTTTATTGTATTGTATTGTTTTTATACATATTTAACTTTTTAAACTAAACTATATCATTTAATTTGTACACTGTAGTGGAAACAACGTTGGCTTGGAGCTAATAATATGTGTCCGTCAAGTATTTCACGTTAAGAAAAGCTGTTCTGTATATAATACAGGTCTTTCCATTGGTTATTTTGTGACTATATGCTTGTTAACATTGCAACTGGCCGATTTTGGATGGATCCGTTTTTATTTCTAACTGAGATGGATCTATATAATAGTAAGAGTGAGTTTGCGTATACAATAATTCTTAAAATAGGACTTCCTAGGTTTAACGGTTCATATTTTTAAGAGTATCATATTCAATGAAATTCTCAGTAGAACCCAGAGTGTGGATTTTATGACTAAGCAATAAACTTGCCCCTATTAAATACGATATAAACCATACTGGAAAACTGTAAACACAAGTATACTGCCTATCCTCATGGGAATACAGGCATGATAATGTAGCATGTTATGTTACTAAATATTTAACCTATTTTTTAGGTTAAAAAGGTAACAAAAAAAAATCTCTAAAACGTAAATCCAAAAAAGAACATCACTATTCACTATAGTAGGTTCAACTACAACACTAAAAGAAAGTGCTATCTTTTAAATCTCCACTTCTTTCAACAGTTTCATTAGGGAATGAGCTCCAAAGAAAAGGGGGAACACATACGCGGAACTTTTATATCTTTTTTACTTTTATTTTGCGGATGGTTCGAAAGAGAATTTTATATTTAAATGTACTTAATTATTTAATCTAGAGATCTACAGATATAGAGATTTGCAGATAGCCTAGTTGTGAGATTAGTGGATTGTAAAAGCACCGATCATCATCATCATTTCAACCGTTTGACGTCCACTGCTGGACATAGGTCTCCCCCAAGGATCGCCACGACGACCGGTTATATGCCGCTCGCATCCAGTGGATTCTAGCGACCTTTACCAAGTCGTCAGTCCACCTTGCCGGGAGCCTGCCCACACTGCGTCTTCCAGTACGTGGTCGCCACTCTAGAACCTTCAGGCCCCATCGGCCGTCCGTTCTTCGAGCGATGTGCCCTGCCCACTGCCACTTGAGTTTGGCGAATCTTCGGGCTATGTCAGCGACCCGGGTTCTTCTACGGATCTCCTCATTTCTGATTCGATCACGTAGTGAAACTCCTAACATAGCCCTCTCCATCGCTCTCTGAGTGACAATGAGCTTCCTTATAAGGCCCATTGTAAGCGGCCGATCCCGAGTTCGATTTCAAGAAACGGAACAGTGTACAAAGTTCTGTGCGTATTTGATGATGATGATAGGACTGTTATTAAAGGATTGGATCTTGAGATCCTGCGTGTAGATTCTACCCTTTGATGTGCTCTTTGGTTCGAGCCCACTTGGAGCACGACAGCTCCCCATCCGACGTAGTTATAGATGTAAGGCAATGACGTAATTATAGGTGTAAACCAATGAATATGTAAAAACATCTCCACTGGTTACTGGTGTCGGGTTTAAATCCAAAGCACGCACCACTGACTTTTCCGAAGTTATGTGCGTATTTATCACAAGCTCAAGCGGTGAAGGAAATCATCTTGAGGTAACCTGCATACCTTAGTGATTTCTTTTATGGCATGTGAAATCTTACCAATCCGCACCAGGCTAGAGTTGCGGACAATATACCCCTCAGCAGTAGTAGTAAATAGTTTGATGATAAATGGTAAGATGACGACAATATTTGTGTAACAAGCATGGAAATGTACATTATGTATACCTTCTTGACAAAGGCATTTCCAAAAACGAACTCTTTTATACATGATTTTAACATAACACACCCACACGCCTGTCGTCCCCGAAAGGTTAGGCAGAGGTGTACTAATGTACACTCACGCCGGTATAATTTAGGTCCCATGTGATAGAGTGCAAGCCCATTGCTATTAACCGGGCATGAGTCCAAACTCCGAGCTGCTACTGAGAATTTCACAGAAAAACCCAATAACACACTTTGCTCGACCTGGGATACGAACTCAGGACCTCTTGCTCGACAGTCGCACTCTACAATCATTAGACCAACGAGGCAGATTTTATTCGATTCCAATAGATAAATATGATAGTACTATCAAATCTGTCTAGTAAAACGTTATATTTATTTAAGAGTATTATTGTAAAACCCTCTTTTTACCCTCGTCCATAAAAGGGTAACCTATAGAAATAAAATTTTACGAGATTTCGCATAACACAGGATATGTATTAGGATCTATTAAATGATATATCCGCATTTAGATGCGATGTAGGAAAATATGTATTTATATTACACCTACATACATAGGTAAATAGAATTATTTTACGACTTTATTGATACCTTTGAAGTGATTTAAAAGAAAGAAGTGAGGTAAAAGGTATTTTTTTTTATTTTTTTATGAAGGGATATTTTTCCTTTTACCTGGTGGGCTGCCTCGTTGGTCTAGTGGTCGTACAGTGCGACTGCCGAGCAAGAGGTCTTGGGTTCGATTCCCAGGTCGAGCAGTGTTTTACTATGAAATTCTTAGTAGCAATTCGGAGTTTGGATTCTTGCCTGGTTAATGGCAAGAGGCTTGCCCCCTATTTCATGGGACCTAAAACATACCGGCGAAACGTGGGTGTACATTAGTACACCACTGCCTAACCTTTCGAGGTGGACAGGCGTGATGGTATGTGTATTTAAATATTTTGTTCACTTCATCATCAGCCTATACTCGTCGACTGCTGTACGTTGGCCTCCCCTAGTCCACAGAGCTCGATCATCAGCTCTTTTTATCCAGTTGCTGCCACCTTCCGCGAGTCGTCGCTCCATCTGTCCGTGGTCCTCCTCCTCCGCTTTGCTTCTTCTATACCTACTAATATTCATCATCATCAACCCTTTAACGTCCCACTGCCGGGCACGGGTCTCATTTGAGAGGGATTAGCTAGTCTACTGCGGGTTGGCAGACTACACATGCCATCGAGACAAATATCTCAAGCATGCAGGTTTGAGCTTGTGATAAATACGCACATAACTTCCGAAAAGTCAGTGCCTTGGGTTCGAACTCGAGACCTGTGACATCTCAGCCCATTGGTCACACCACTAGGTTACCACTCTCCTACTACTAATATTACAAATGTGAAAGTATGTCTGTTACCTTTTCAGATATGGGGATAAGAGAAAAGGCAGGTAGAAGTTTGTATAAAGAATCGATAATGATAAAACACATAAGCAGCTTAATGAAAAAGCTGATGGCATAAAATTAAACTAAAAAAAGCTAAGCGGGAGGATTTGCTTTTGTTAAAGATGTTTTTTAATTACGTACCTATTTTCTAAGATTGAAAGATCAAATTACATAATTATAATAGGTACCCTGACGAGATGTATGAATGTGGACGAGGCAAAAGTGGTATGCAGGGACCGTAGCGCGTGGCATTCTGTAGTTTCTGCCTACCCCCATGGGAATAAGGCGTGAGTGTATGTATGTATAATAGGTACCCTTATTTATCTACACGGAAAAGCTTGCAAAAAATAACGTAAAGCATTCACTTCGTAAAAAATCAACATGGCTGTATTGTCCAATTAATATGTTGTAGCATTTTATGGCCATTGGTGAGTACCTGTGGCATATTTAACCTCCAAAATGATTTAGTGGCCGATTTAACGCGTTTTTTCAGTTTTACAGCCAACAAGAAAACCTTTTACAAGACGGCCCAATTGGTCCAGCGGTAGTTAAAATTGCCTTCTGTGCTATGGGTCCCGGGTTCGAATCCCGGTAGGGACAAATGTTTGTGTGATGCGCATAAACATTTGTATCCGAGTCATGGATGTATCTATGTATAATATGTATGTATTTACAAAAAAAAAGTTATATATGTAGTATATCAACCAACTAGTATCCGTAACACAAGCCTCGTTGCTTAGCTCGTTACTAGATGGCGCTGTGTATCATAATGTCCAGAAATATTTATTTATTTTTCGTTTCGTTTTATCTATCTACTTGTATCTAGCTGCTTTGTACAGAGACTCTTAGCACTTAGAAAGCTTTAATTTGGAATGGGTATACTATATCAATCACCTCATCATCACCATCATCATCATCAACCTATTTACCTTCCTACTGAACAGATCTCCACTCATTTAAAACTACTAGGTACTAGGACTAGGTTACTGTCCCCCACGCAAGCCTTGTTAATAATTACTTGATGACTCAATTGGATCAGTTACGGCGTAACCGGCTTGAACGTTACCGGTTGCTAGTTCGATCTCCGCATGGAGCAAATATTTTGTATAATCTACAGAGTACTCGTGGGTCTGAACATAAAGGAAACGACACAGGAAAATTACTCTGGGGAAACCGTCTAAAAAAAAACAATACAATATTTTTATTAATTTAAATAAAGGCTGCAAAAAGACTAATGAAAAGCTACATTTCCCCACTCACCACTCATAAATCCCATATCTCGATAAAATCCGAGTCGGCACGAAAATATATATACTGATAGAATTACTAATTTATCTGTCTGCCTGTCTATCATACGATTGACGTATACAAATGAAAAATTTAGCCGCCCGCGGGCTTCCGACAGTAATATTTTATAAGAAAAAGTCTTCGAAAAAAACTTTATGTGTTAGGGTATAAATAAGACAATGTGTCTTAATTTGCGTTATTTAATGGCATTGACTTAGGCTTTGTAATGAATTCGTGTCGTTAAATGTTAATGACAATACAATTAAATTTTTTATTTTTGGGAATTAGACTCGAAGTGTATTTTGTTGTTTTAGTCATAACTTAAAAATAATTCATATGTTAAACTATATGTTTAAAAAAAATGAAATAGTTATTATGTAACTAACCCTGAATTTAAACAAACAAGCTATGCAAAATTAGAACACGGCTTAGAATATACATACATTTGATAACACAATTGGTACAGTGATAAGGAGATTGGCTTGTATGGCATTTTCTATGGATTCAATTCTACAATTAGTTCAATAATTATGTAATTAGTATTTAAATTACATATGTAGATATGGTTATATGGTATCTGGATGTATATGCACCGACACAAATACAGCTTAACCTCAGGTGATCAGTTAGAATCCATCAATGTTTTGTTTCTTTTGTTTAGAATAATAAAACGGTTACAGTGTTGTACCACAGTGTATTTAGTAGAGGTCAATATACTAGAAATCAAGATTGGTTGTACACCTCTATCTTACTTTTTAGTATTACAGGCATGATATTATGTTACGGAATACTCGTAAGAATTCATCTGACAACCAACGCGCAGTTATCATCATCATAATATCAACCGTTAGACGTCCACTGGACATAGGTTGCCCCCAAATGTAGCCACAATGACCGGTCATGCGCTGCCCGCATCGAGCGGATCCCAGCGACCTATACCAGATCATCAGTCCACCTTGCACGCACCTATTTCAGGTAGCTTGTCTAATTAATACGCCAGGGTTTTATGGCTCTTTGAGTGAAAAATATTGACGTCCCGTAGGACTAGGTAGCGTCATATTCCTGATTACGTCATCTGGGTACGAATTATTTTTTGTTTTTTTGGAAACCTGGATTTTTTAATCTTTTCCCGAAAGTTAGCTGAGATTTAAATATGGCCGCATTTTTTTAATACTGAAATGCAACTACTTTTTATAGTGATCCTTTACAGCTTCCATGTTCGCAGGTAGACTGAGATTATTAATAGCTACCCTACATTGTCTTCAAAATGACAACGACTGATGAAGCACGTGCAACTAAAACAAATATATTTAAAAATATTATCTTTTTCCCGCGATTTCATCTGTGTGGAATTAGTAAATTCATTCAATCTGATTCTTAATAAAATTAATATACGCATTTAATTCTTTCCTCTTTTAAGATATTTTCGATTCTGCATAAAAATATCACCCCCCTTTTCGCCTTTTTAAGCGATGATTTCTGAGACAAAACCTATGGGTATACATACTCGAAATATACTTTATATATATTACTCGAAACTCAAACTGTTGTTATTCCATACCAAATTTCATCTAAATTGGTTTAATGGAGTGGTTAAATCGTAAAGAGATAACAAATAGACAGACACACTTTCGCATTTATAATATTAGAATGGAAGTTTACATTTATACGTTCCAGCCAATCCCCATGGTACTACAGTCGTGATAGTAAAGTTAATAGTTTAGTTAATAAACGAGCAACTCTTTCTCGTTTTCAAGTCCATAATTATTGCAGCAATTAATTATCGCGAGTGCTCTCATAATAATAAATGAGGTGAAGATTTTTCGACGAGTTTTTCCTTGACCGTTTGAGCCGTTGATAAATTATATAATAATTATTTCCTGCATAATTATTTAGCGACTTATTTCTAAGTCTTATTGAGGTTTTAGCCGCTTTGTCTGACTGCTTGAGTTGAATAATTTATTTTTGATATTAATAATTATATTTTGCAATTGTTTTTAGCAATTAATCAATGTTTTTCGGGAATATGTTAATGAAATGGCTTTCAACCCAGCTATTATTTACCTTGTATATGAATACATTTATGATTATGATTACCTAAGCCTACAAAAGTTATTTATAATAGCAACACAATTAGCCCAGTGGTAGTTAACGCTGCCGTCATCCCCGGGCTCGAATCCCGACAGGTACAAATGTTTGTGTGGTGAGCATCACAACATTAATATCCGAGTCATGGATATTTACAAGAAAAAACTGTGTAGTGTATGAATTATATAGTATTGGTATATAAGCTTGTTTAAGCTTCGTTGCTTACCTCGTAACTAGATGGCACTGTGTCATAATGTCTGGGTATATTTAATAAAAGTAGTAATCATTAGATATATGAGTAGATAGTGATTCCTGTTCATCTAAAAGTAACAACAGTATCAAAATTACCTTTTCCATTACACGTTGGGACAAAATAATTAGTCCGCGTAAACTTTTCGTGTAACACAATACCCTCAACTTTTACATCAACAATGAGTTGTGATGGCGCTCAACAAAGTCTTTTGTTTGGCCAACAGTGTACTGTCTGTCAAACAGTTTGTACCTTTTTAATGTTTTTTGTTTAATGACTTGGTAGCTGATTTTAAATAAATAAAATTCATTTATTAATGGATTAGTAAAACTATCATTCATTTACAAGACATAAAAATGAAAACTCAAATAATATATAAAACTAGATTTTGCCTGCGGCTTCGCTCGCGTTTAGAAGTATTAATATTATTTAGGTACAGTTTTCATACAAACTTTCATCCCCTATTTAATCCCCTTGGAAATAGAATTAATCAAAATCCTTTCTTAGCGGATGCCTAAGTCATAACATCTACCTGCATGCCAAATTTCAGCCCGATCCGTCCATGTCAGTCAGTCAGTCACTTTTGAGTTATATATATTTGATAGATAGATAGATTAATTGATGTCAAATTTAAATCACATAAATTTTATAATATAACTTAGGTATTTTCATCGAGTTATATTGATTGAGATTATTTTAATCTCGACGTTTCAGATCCATTATAGCATCCATCACTACGAGCAGTACAATACAATAAAACAAGAACAATTAGTACTTGTTTCATTTTAATTTAGAATTCTTTAATAAAAATCAAATAGTATTTTTTAATCAATCATTAATTATAGCTTTACGTGGGGTGGCTTTCATTGTCTGTTACATCAAGTTTTAACGTGAGGACAGTTGAATGATTCAGAAATTAGTACGACTATTGAAGTTGCACTGAAGAATACATTGCACCACGAACGTTTGTGGAATAGAAAAATAGAGGTTTAGCTATATTTTTAATCATCATCATCATGTCAATGTCCCACTACTGGGCACGGGTCTCCTCTCAATTGAGAGGGATAAGGCTATAGTCCACCACGCTAGCCTACTGCGGGTTGGCAGACTTCAGATGCCATTGAGAATTCTCTCAAGCTTGCAGGTTTCCTCACGATGTTTTCCTTCACCGTTTGAGCATGTGATAAATACGCACATAACTTCCGAAAAGTCAGTGGTGCGTGCCTTGGGTTCTAACTCGAGACCTCTGACATCTCAGTCCACTGGTCACACCGCTAGGCTACCACAGCTCCATTTTTAATACTAATAAGGATTTTCTCATGTGCTGTAATAGTGTATTAAAATAAAAACTCTATTCATCATATTTCCAGAACCGAAACACTTAAGCCGAAATCCATGATTCGTGATACACTTAAGTCCTCGAGGGGATGAGCAAAGGTGTGTGATATTTTCTCGCTAACAAATAAGACGAAAAAGAGAAAATTTCTGATCGATTTGAGAATCGATTCCATAATTTTACATTTTAGCAGACACGATTGCGACCACAAAACCAAAAGGTAAACCTAAGTTTTAAATTATTTTCATTAATAATAAACGTTATAAATATGTATATACACAAAAGACACATTATTATCAAATTAAACCAAATTTTCCTTCATTGCTTTAAATAATAATTATGTACCTCTTAAGTACACTATCAGACAAACCAATTACACTGAAAATTGTAGTTACAGTGTAATTCGGGCGATACTTTTGTTTGCTCGACACTGTACGACCTGACGCTGTGTTTTGTAAACAGATCTCTGTTTTATATAAATAACAAGACATGAACATAATTATTTTACATAGAGCTCTTTCACTTACGCCTATGTTTAAAATGTTGTGTGTGACTTCTTCCTTAGTATTAGTAATTTTATCCAATTTAGTTTTTCATCAGATTGATTACTTATTTCTGAGATTTTTTACGGAATTATCCATTCAAAACACAAACTCCCAATCCACTTTTCGGCCTTTTAAAGGATGATTTCAGGGACAAGAAACTCTCTCTATATCAAATTTATCTAAATCCTCTACTAATTTTTCAAATACAGGCAGACTTTCATATTTATAATATTAGGAAAAAACGTATGGATTTCTCTACTTTATGTGAGTAACAAGAATATAATTCGTTTATATTAAGATCTTACACTTAAGTACGCGAATATTTTTATCTAACTAAATCTGATATTAATAATATCAATAATTACCATTGATATTATTTAATCCAGATTTATTTTATCTATTGGATAAGCTCGCGGCACTAAGTCCCACCTGCTGAAGATAAAATCGCCGAGACAACGAAGCTTCACGTGTCCCAAGGGAACAACTTGAATTGTCTTCTTTCCGCCGCGAAATTAATCATGAAATTTAGAAGAAGTAGAAAAAAAAAAAACCATTTAATTCAGGAAGATATTCCCATATTTGATATAATAACAAATAATAATAAAAAATAAATTTGTTATGCTAATTTTGAATAAATAAATAAACTTATTTGTAACAACTTTTTATACCATTTTATGCAAATAAAGAATTTGAAATTTGAATTTGAATGAAGTCAGCGTAGCCACGGCACGCTGGCTTCATTATTTATTGTGCTGCAGTAGGCATGTGCCTACTGCAGCACATTCCTATATAAGGGCAGTCCAACCGCCCTGCGATTAACATTAAAAAAAAATATTATTATTGATTATTGCGAAAAAAAATCAATTTATTATGTACAGATTCAGGATTTTTAGGTGATATGTCTCAATTGATCGTTGATTGAGAAGCCAATTGTTTTTACAAACTTTTATTTAATTTCCAATGCTTGTAAGTAGGTTATAGTGTGAAGTGTGAAAATGTGCTGCGGTAGCATATTGGTGTGACCAGGGGACTGAGGTGTCATAGGTCTCGAGTTCAAACCCAAGGCACGCACCACTGACTATTCCATAGTTGTGTGCGTAATTATATACTCAAAAGGTAAAGGAAAACATGAAGAGGAAACCTGCATGCTTGAGATAATTTCTCGATGGTATTTGAAGTCTGGTAACCGGCAGTAGGCTAGCTTGGTGGACTTAGTCTAATCTCTCTCAAATGAGAGGAGATCTTTGCCCAGCAGTGGGACCGTAATGATGATGGAAATGTACTGTAAACTACTTTAGTATGGATTCTATCGCGGTTTATTGATATTATTCTAATTCCAATGTGGACGTTTCAAATTAGTGTTATCAGGTCATGCGTGTCAAATTTCGTAGCCGAGATTTAAATTAATAGGGATATTGGTCTTCAAAATGGAATAGCCACAATGCCATTCAAATAACAGATACAATACAAACGTAGTTTTAAACTTTAATGATGGCTATTTAGTAGCACTTAGGTGAGGAAACATTTGTTTTTTTATGGTGATGATAGGGAAAACGAACAGGCAGCTCACCTGATGGTAAGTGGTGACCTCACCCATGGACATTTGCAACATCAGAGGCTTAATAATAATAATAATAATAATAAGTTTATTTAGGAACAATAACACAAGAATGTACAACAGGTAAAACGATGAATAGCTGCAAGAGTATAAACTGTAGCGCAGCTAGCAACGCCCTTCTCCAGATACAGAATGGGGTGATGTTCCATACAAAAGCATTTGAATGTAGTTAATTAGTAATAAACAATAATAAAAAGAAAAAAAAACAATGAATAAAAACAAATAAAAGTAAACAGTAGGGGACATTATGATTTGGGATGCAATTTCACGTTGTGTTAATGTGTTGAGTGTCGGGTGAATAGGTGTATGAGTAAGTGTTAATGAGGTGTGAAAGGGTGTTTGTGGTATGTGTGTTGTGTGTGGTTTAATCGAGGTGTGTGAGTGAGTGATGAGTATTTTATCTTTCCACAAGTTTCTCTATTTCATCATAATTTTGTGATTTTAACCAGGAGTCAAGTATCTTTTTGCATTTGCTTCTGGTTAATGGGTAGATTTGTAAGCAATTGTTTAGTCTGTTGTAGATCCTCGAACTTATGTGTCTGTAGTGACGGCTCGCAGCTACGGTTCTAAGAGACGCAGTATTACAAACCCTGTTTGAGCGGCGTGTAGAGCAGAACTTAGGATCAAAAGTGAGTTGTCTGTGTTTGCGTAGAATGGTGTGGAGGATAAATAGCTGTCTGACGGTGAGGACCTGGCAGAGGGTATATAAAGAGGATGTCGCATATCGGATCGGTTTCCTTGCCAGCACCTTCAAAACAGCTCTTTGCGCTCGTTCAACCCGCAGCATTACTGTTTTACCGGCACCACCCCAGACCGTTAGGCAATAACCTAGAACAGACTGAGCAAGAGCAAAGTAGACCGATAATAAACAGCTGAAATCGACCACGCCCCTGAGCTTTTTAAAAATATATATGAGTTTTCTCACACGAGCTACAGTTGAAGCAATATGTTGCTTCCATTTCAGGTTGCCATCGAGAGTGACTCCAAGATATTTTATAATAGGGGTATTTTCAAGTTGTTGACAGGCACAGTTAGCGTGCAGGTTTGGGCAGGTATGCGCACGAATTTCAATCGGTATAGGGGGCTGACTTGACTTAAGAATAGAAAATGTGATAAATTTGGTCTTATGGATATTTAGGGTGAGAAGATTTATGGTCAGCCACCTCATGACGGTGCTCAAGGCAAGCTCTGAGTTGAGGCGGGTTTCCGTCCAGTCACGGCCATGTACAACTAGTGCTGTGTCATCGGCATAAGCTATAATTTTGCAATTGGGTAAGGGTAACTGGCACAGCTCATTTACGTATATTAGAAAAAGTGGGGGTCCCAGGACGCTGCCCTGGGGGACACCGAAAGTAATCTTCTCCTGGTTGCTGAGGTAGTTTTGGAGCTTTATAATTTGTTTACGACCTGTAAGATAACTTTTGAAGAGATCATGGGCCGTCCCGCGAATACCAAGGTGTTCAAGCTTCGAAAGAAGTATGGGAATTGAGACACTATCAAAAGCCTTGGATAGGTCTAAAAAGATGGCAAGAGTTTTATATTTATTTTCCCAATGGCTAATAATCGTATCAGTAAGTTCATGTACCGCATCTTCGGTGGATTTTCCACTCCTAAAGCCAAATTGATTATTGGAGAGAAGGTTAAATTTATTTAGGTATTTGGTGAGTCTAATATTTATAACTTTTTCGAATATCTTAGAGAGTGTACTCAACACTGAAATAGGTCTGTAATTTGCAACATTGTCCTTGTCTCCCGATTTATAGATAGGGTGGACAACTGCAGTTTTAAAGACATCAGGAAAGGTTCCTGTTGAAAAGCATAGATTGAAGATGAAAACAAGGATAGGAATAAGAATGTGACGAGTAGCCTTCACGATTAAGGGGGTTATACCATCAAATCCAACAGCAGAATTGTCTTTAAGGCTGAGGATGATATTTTCCAGCTCAGCACTATCCACGCTGTGAAGGGCCATTGATTGTGACGCGGACGGTGTGGAAGTACTGAGGATCTCAGGGTTGGGACGATTGTTTGAGAGGTGTTTATAGAGAACAGAGTGTTCGATTTCAGCCGCCAAGAGTCTACCAACATTAGCGAAGTAATTGTTGACTTTGTCCACAGACTGTGACGGTTCGGCATAGCAGTTTAGCAGCTCAGAGGCTGAGTCTCTGGTTTGATCTAAGCTTGCTACCCGTTTTATAAGTTTCCATGTTGCTTTTGGATTGTTTCTGGCCTGCTGAAATTCTGAACGTTCATATTCACGCTTGACTTTTTTTAAGAGATTGTTGCAAAAGGTGCGATAGCGACAGAAAATCAATTTGTGTGTCTCATCCTCTGGGTGTTTTTTAAATTTACGATGCAATTTATCCCTGTGGCGTATGCACCTCAGCAGGCCGGGAGTAATCCATGGCTTGATGATGCGCTTTCTGCTGGGTATTCGTGAAACCTGAGAGTGAGATTTGATGGCTAGGGACATAATAGAAACAAGAGATTCCGCAGCTTGATTGGGGTTGTGACAATTGAAGAGTAAGGAAAAATCTGTGCTGTTAATTTGGTCTACAACCCTGGGTAAATCAATTTTTACTCTGGTGAGGTGGGGAGTTTTGGATTTTACATTGAGGTTGCAGAAAATAATAATAGGAGAGTGGTCAGTGATGAGAGAATCAATGATTAGAGCAGTAGCAGTGCTTTGAGTGCGAAGTATCACATGGTCAAGGCAGTTCGAGAGTCTAGTTGGGAGGGTGTAGGCTGGCAGCATTGCATGCGAGGCTGTAAGATTGAGGTATTCATCAACATTTGGGTCTGTGCTCCCAGGTGTAATGTTCAGGTTAATGTCACCAATAATGGCTACAGTTTTATATTGAGTTAGAGCACCAAGTAAACTGTCTAAGCTGCTAAGGAAATTAGTCACGTCTCTGTAAGAAGGAGAACGGTAAATTGCGATAAAAGCAGCCTTATTTGAGAGTTTGAGAAGAAGAACGTTTGCCTCATTAAATAAAGGTGTTTCGACAGTCGAATCCAAGCAATCTCTCACATAGACAGCTACGCCCTCATTTTGTGTTTTATACGGCGAAGTGTATGAGTTGTACCCGGTTAGTAAAGGAGCAGTTGGGCATTTGCTCAACCAGCACTCAGTCAGTATAATAATATCGGGTAAGTACGTTAATCTGCTCATAAATACCACCAGATTATCAAAATTGCTGTTGAGGCTACGAATATTAGTGTGTAATATTTTAAGATCATGGAGAGAGCAATTTAAAAACTTACCACTTGTTTCCGGGGAACAAGTATAGCAATTTGAGACGGCAATTTGCTCAACTTCACTGGTGATTACGGTAAGATCACCCATTTTTAATTATAATAACAAAAGGGTAGCATGATTTCAGGATAGAAAATTTGTACTCATGGTCGCAATGTAGCAGCCTTAGATAAGCAGAGCCAACAACAGAAGGATACACTGAGGGGTTTACTGAGCAGGTGATTTTTGTGTATGGTAAGCCTTTTTTATTGAGGTGTGTACAGAGTTTGTGGAAAGTGCGAGGGTGTGGGTGAAAGTGTGAATATGTGTGAGTGTAAGAAAGGTGAGTAGCATTTACCGATAGTTTAACAATAGTCCCAAATTCAGGATATTTCAAATTATAACAGTAGATTTGCAAGCAATACAACAGCACTAAGTTTACAAGGTAAAAAGGTAATGAGGTTACATGATAATAAACAATTAGTCATGCGCATTTTTTGATACGGCCGAGATCACTCTCGTTTTGAACTTGAAAGTGTGGACATCCGACTTTTTCCCGCACTAGTATTTTGCCGTGGGAGACCCAACAGAACTGGAACTCATTTGTTTTAGCAGCGTCTCTAGCCAGGAAGAACAGTCTTTTTTTCTTTGATGATAAGTTTTCAGATACGTAAACTTGTTTTGCGGGGCCAGTAATTTTGAGGTGTTCTGTTGTTAATTTAAAACTAGATTTGTTGTGGCTTTTGAACTTAACAAGGAATTCTTCCTTCAGCAGTACAGTTGTAAAGTCGACAATAATTGTTTTATTGGCAGGATCTTTTGTTCTGATGCGGAAAATGTCCTTCACATCCCTTGGTTGAATAGCAAGGTTCAGCAGGCTACCAGTGTCGATGACAGTCTTAACTAGTGAAGACTTTGATTCTTCTTTGCTGTACGGAATATTTCTAATCTCTAGACAGGTGGACCTCGAGCTCTGCTCCATTTTATCCAGCTTGTTTTCGAGGTCACTGATATATGAGATATTTTCCTTGCGCTCCGTTTCCAACAACTCAATTTGGGATTTAAGGTTGTCGTGCTGAGCCGAAAGGTGGTCAAAAGAATCACGAATGCTATTTACTAAGGAAAACAGCTTTTCATGTTTTTCATCCTGGTGGGCCTTAAAATCTTTAAACATTTGCTTCATTTCCGACATAAAAGTGTATAACTTGCTCTCTCCACCGTCCTCCAGCCGCCTGCGTTTACTATTTCGGAATGTAATGTTTGGTGAGTTGTCATCGATAGGAGAATCCGGTCTTATATTTAAAGTTGGTTCAGAAGAACTAAGTGGAGAGAAAAGCGCCTGCTCGAAACTGGTGGGCAAAGTTGTCGTCACAGGTGTCACTGCTATCTGTGAGGTTTGTAGCTGCGCCGTCGGTGGTGTGCGTTTTAACGGCATCGTCAACCGAGAATGAATATATTATTTGTATAAGTATACGGTAAGATATTACTGACTTCGTTACGGTGCGCAGGAGCAGTGAGATCGGTGTTGATGACGCTTCGTGTGATCGGTGATTTCCGTAAGCCCGAATGACCGCCGAAGGCCGGTCGTTGACCTTGGTACGACGCCGCGTCGCACAGCTGTTCGGTGACACGAATGACTCAATGCAGTTCAATAATTTTTTAAGTGCAGTGAATATCACTAAAGAAAACTGTGTTTACTTGTTTATCACTGGGTGGAATTAAAAAATAAATTTGCTCAGTTTGAAGTTTGAACACTTAGCAACACAGTGGAATAGGTTTAAGGTATGATTAAAACTTTTGACAGTGTTAATGGATTGAATACGAGAGCACAGAAAAAATACGTGTTGTCGCGCTGACGG
This sequence comes from Craniophora ligustri, assembly GCA_905163465.1. NCBI lineage: Eukaryota > Metazoa > Arthropoda > Insecta > Lepidoptera > Noctuidae > Craniophora > Craniophora ligustri. The sequence continues at coordinate 1,416,571 of LR990979.1, read as the reverse complement.
TCGGAGCGGAGCGGGGAGCTTGCAAATGCGTTTCCAAACCACTTAGAAACCGTTCAGGTTTCTTAAAATCGGGAGTTACTGAACTGACAGCAAACGGAATTCCCATGCTGTCAGAATAGTCACTCCCCCAATGAGCTCTGGTAACATTACTCACTTGCAGCGCCACGTAGTTCCAAGCTGAGCAATGAGAGTGAGTGTTACGGATACTAGATGGTACATACACTACATAATTTTTTTTTCAAATACATACATATTATACATAAACATGTTAGACATATCCATGACTCAGGTCAAAGTTCATCACACAAACATTTACCCCCATCGGGATTTAAACCCAGGGCACTTACCACATAAGGCAGCCTTAGATTCCACTGCGCTAATCGGATCTTTTATTACGGATTTTATCACAGCATATTGAGTCTAGTTCCATGGTAAGCAGCGAGGCTTGTGTTACGGATACTAGATGGTTGATATACTACATATAACCTTTTTTTTATTTGTAAATACCTACTTATTATACATAGATACATCCATGACTCTGAAACAAATATTGATGCTCATCACACAAATATTTGTGCCTACCCGGAACCCGGAACGCATAGCACAGCAAGCAGCGTTAACTACCACTGAGCTAAACGGGTCGTCAAATACGATATTAGCGTTTAGTGCTGAAAATAGATCCTTAATTGTTTTGTGTAAACCAATTACCGTTTCAATTCGAATATCGCGCTTAATAGGCGTATCAAAGTTCTCGTAATTATGAATGCTGGATTGCTAGTCTCATCAATTCTAAACTGAGGACTGCATTGCGTTGCATCAGAACGGGATATTCAGCTTCCTTCTGATTTGAATATTAGCTTACCTTCAGAAAAGCAAACTTTGAAATGCTCGTTGCAGGTAGTGACGCCATTAACCCAGTAGATTTAGTCTCGTGGACAGAAAATTTAAAGTGCTAGTTTGGTTGGTTCCTCTGAGCTCTGTTTTTGCTGTATGGATTATTTTATATAGGTATGTATATCATTATTATGTTCATACACATTGCTAAGACAGATAAGTATTTCGTTTTTACATATGTATTTGTATAGTAAAGTCGGTTTTTTTGCTTTAACAATTGTATTTTTGTGTTAGGATAATAAATTAGTTTATAGGATTTAGCTTTTACAATTTCGTTGTTCGTCGTTCGTTCGTTCGAGAGTGTTCTTATTAGAGGTGGGTGTGGCGTGGTCGGTAACATTTATATAGTAGTAAAAGCGCCATCTGCTGGTGCAGCGCGAAAAAAAGAGCAAAGCGTTTATCGATTTTGCGCAGTGCCACGCGCCGCACCAACAGATGGCGTTGAACAATACTATCACACCTGTCCTCCCCGAAAGGTTAGGCAGAAGTGTACTTATGTACACCCACGTTTCGCAGGTATATTTTAGGTCCCATGTGATAGGGGGCGAGCCTATTGTCACTAACCGGGCACGAATTCAAACTCCAATAACACTTTGCTCGACCTGGGAATCGAACCCAGGACCTCTTGCTCGGCAGTCGCATTGTACAACTACTAGACCAACGAGACAGTTTTGTTTAAATTTTCAACAACTTTCAATTTTGTTTTTATTGAAGTGCAAACGTCTTTAGTCTTCACTTATCGGCAGTCCCCAAAGACTGCCCCGCATATTTCTTGCTTTTTAGGTTTTATTTAAATAGGGGCAGTTAGGGTAGTTTAGCCATTTGAAATCCAGATTCCGATCTGCCACTGAGAATTTTATTGGAAAATCTAATAACACTGGTCGACCTGGGGATCGAACCCAAGATTACTTGTTCAGTAGTCACCTACGACCCCTACACTAACAAGACAGTTATTACACTATTATTTAAGCTGATTATTTAGAAACATAATATTATTATGTAGACTAAGATGAATGGCCTTATAAAAGATGCTTATCTCAATAGCGCTATAAGATATGTAGATTGTAGGTACATACATACATATGTAGGTTGTAGGTACATAGAAAATCGTATAAGAACAAGACAACATTTTTTATTTAAGATAAACACGAGGCAAATAACCAACTTGCCTCGGAATTGAAGAGATTAATTCGTAATACTGTCTGATAAACTAAATATTGAGTTACTTAATACAAAAGTTTTCAGTCTCGGTTTCCTTGTTGTGAAAATTTTCAATGATTTTATTACAACGCTGTTGTTTTCAGATAGTGGATTGTGTTGCCTTATTCAATTGCTTCGTTTGTCTAGTTGTCGTAATAGAATATGGAATAACTCTGATTTCTTGAATTTATGCAAATACTATGTATTGAAATATAAATACTTTTAAAAAGAAAAATATGACAGCTATTAGTAATTATAACATCAAGACACACAACACCGTGACAAGCCAAAACCGTTACTATGGATTCTGCAAAGGATCCGAAACAGCAGAATTTATATACTTGCCTAATATTAATATACCTGGATATAATTTATAAAAAGTAATTTAATTACAGTACATAATGCGTCCATATTTGAATCTAAACTTACTTTCAGGACAAAACTAAAAGGACATTGCCCACTTTTGGGCCCCGCATGTTACAGAGGAAAATAAAGTTGGGAAGAAAAAAGTCGTTAAATTGTTTTCCTCTCACATAACTTAAATTCAACCCCATATATCTTAGTCATGCAATTGTGTATCGAATGGAAATTAAGGCGGCTTAAAGCTGATATAAATATATCAGCTTTAAGCCGCCTTAAGTTCAAGTTCCAAATTAGTGGCATTGGTTAGATAAATATCTAACCAATGCCACTAATTTGGAACTTGTAACGGTTCATCCAATTTGGGCCCCACGATGTATGAAAGATGGTCAATTTCCTTTACGGTTTAAAATAAATACGCTGTTAAGTACCTTTAAATCTTAAATTAAATTTATTATTGGGTACATATTTTTTGTTAAACAAAACGTCATGTAGAAATCGGACGCGCAAAACTGCCTGTCAATGAATATACCAGTCTATATAATTCTTGTGACTGATCTTTGTCAAATGAACATAACGGTTGAGTGGTATATACACAATATGTATATACTACTGAAATAACTTAAGGCGATTTCATGGGTATAACGTCAGTTTCCCGCAAAAAGGTACGCAGGAAATCTAAAAGGATTTTAGTAATATGCTTCACTGAATATGCCCATTTGTCTCGTAATTGTTTTCTTGTCTATACACAGGATGGTTGATATATGCTTTGCAGGGCATTGACCTTTTGACCCTCCCTTTGACCTTTATTATAGGACACAGATATTTATATGTCTGGACTATAAGAAACCATAATTCTTTGAGTATATTTCGGTATTTCTTCTCAGAAGACGTCTTTTAAAAAATGTCCATTCCAGATATCTATTTCTTAAAAAACTGAATTTTAAGAACTTAAATCCTAGTGTGTAATCCTGTATTGTAGGTCCATAATACATAAATAAACTGATACCATACCATCATCACGCCTGTCGTCCCCGAAAGGTTAGGTTAGGCGAAACGTGGGTGTACTAATGTACACCCACGTTTCGCTGGTAGGTTTTAGGTCCCATGTAATAGATGGCGAGCCTATTGCCATTAACCGGGCACGAATCGAAACTCCGAGTTGCTACTGAGAATATCATAGAAAAACCCAATAACACTTTGCTTGATCTGGGAATCGAACCAAAGACCTCTTGCTCGGCAGTCGCACTGTACGACCACGAGACCAACGAGGTAAATAAACTGTTATTATTTTTAATCCTTACTTTTCGGATCCTTTACAGCATCCATGGTCACGGGCAGATAATATAACGATAAAAATTTAATCATTAAATAAAAATCCAACACAGCCACAAATGAAAAAATCACAGAGCCACCATTTAAAAAATATAACTTTCCAGCTAAGCAATTTAAAATCAATCAACGCCCAACATTTCTCGCTGACAAAAACAAACAGAATATAAACACCTAAATGAACTCTATATCTTAATCTTGCCATTCCCGTTTGAATGTCCCAAGTATCTTGTCCCCAATGTGCCCTAATGTCTCGCTATGTCCCGATATCAAATCATTTTCCACCCGGACGGATACCCGACGATGCGGCGACGTGACGACAACGTGACGACGTGAAAAATAACCAACCTTATCTCCTTGATAAGTATTTCTTTACAATCGACTTGTTTTTCTTGGTAAATGATTAATAGATAGATATGGTTTTAGGGTTCAGTACTTAGAAATCATTAAATAAAACCTTCACGTTAGAATTTTGAACTAATACACTCATGTGTTCATATATTTTACATTCTCTGTAATTGAGATTAATTGTTAATGAAAGGCTTAAGCATTTTCTTTCTTGAATAAGATGTGTTTTTTGATTTCAGAAAGAAAATGCCTATTTTAAGAAACCAAAACGGTTTCTGCAGGTATGTGCAACGCATTTGCAAGCCTTCAGGTGTTGCAAATATCCATGGGCGGCAGTGATCACTTACCATCAGGTGAGGCGCCTGCTCGTTTGCCCACTTATCGCAATAAAAAAAAACTGTTTTTTTTATTTTAAAAGATATGAAGATATGAATATGACGGTATTTTTATTTTCTTCTCTCAGAAACTTAATCAAACTCTTCTAATTAAAAAAGCACTATTCTAATTGGATAATTGTATAACAACGTGTTGAAGATGAACAAACAAACGAAACAATCTCATCTTTATTCATTTTAAGTTTCTACATTAAAATCAAAAACCTTTCAAAAAAAGCACACAGCGCCAACTAGTTCCAAGCTAAGCATCAAAGATCTCATAGATATACATATACCACGAACTCATACCACGAACTTTTGTTGTACATTAATTTAGAAAACTTTTGCCTTCAGAGACGATAGGCGTGATGGTATTTATGTTATCTATACTATAATATTATAAAGAGGAAAGATTTGTATTTTTGTATGTCTCTAACAAATCAACTCAAAAACTACTCGACCGATTTAAAAAAATCTTTCACCATTACAATGCTACATTATTTAAATATTACTGGACGTTATGATACAGCGCCATCTAGTTCCGAGCTAAGCAACGAGGCTTGTGTTACAGATACTATTTGGTTGATATACTAAATATATACTTATTTTATTCGTAAATACATACATATTATACATAGATACATCCATGACTCAGATACAAATGTTCATTCTCATCACACAAACATTTGTCCCTACCGGGATTCGAACCCGAGACCCATAGCACAGAAGGCAGTATTAACTACCGCAGGACTAATTGGCTCGTCATTTCTAAGTATCATAAGCTATATTTATTACTAGAACAAAATATCTCGAAATTTATAACTCGGGCAAAGCCGGGGCGGGCCGCTAGTATTATGTTATTATTAATAACATAACGTACGGAACCTCTCGGCACCTCGCTCGAGTTTTGCCGGTTTTTTTCCTCGGAGACAACAGATTCTATTTGGGCTACTAGATATTTCGTTATGACGTAAGTAGGTCGTTGAAAGACACCTAGTATACAACTCTAGTCTAGATTATGGGCTTGGTTTTTTTATTTATTACTATCTTTTGCCCGCGACTTCGTCTGCGTAAAATTTGTAATTTTATGTCAGTATGCGGATATAATTACAAATTTTACGCAACCCTTTCTTTTCCCGTTTAAATGAAGATGATAACTATCCAGGGACTCAAACTATCTCCATACCAAATTTCATCTCATTCGATTCAGTGGTTATAGCGTGAAGAGATAACAGACAGACAGACAGATACACATACAGACAGACACACTTTGGCATCTCAAATATTAGTAAGGATTTTTCTAAGACTCCTAATTATGCAACATATGGGGGTATGATATTTATTGTATGACTCCGAAGTGCAATACGGCGTATGGCGATGCGTCGCCACGGCCAGTTTATCGCCACACCATCAATCGGTTTACCCTTTGGTATAGAGTTTAGGAAGGTAGGCACCCTGCTAGGCAGCTGGCAGTGACTGGAGGAAAAGAGCCGACGATCGAGCGCTATGGCGTTCACTAGGGGAGGCTTCAGTGGTGTAGCGTGGGTATATACCACCCGGGGCCGTCTGGGAATTTGCCGCCCCCTTTTCTAGTAGTATAAAAACGACGTGGCACTTGATGCCGCCCCCTTTCATATACCGCATATGCCCGGGGCCATGGCCCCCTTTGCCTCCTCCCCACGCTACGCTACTGGAAGGCCTACATCCAGCAGTGGACGAATATAGGCTGATGATGATGATGATAGAGTTTCACATAAAAAAAAACTGACAAAAAATTCAGCATGTTTTCGGATCGAACTTAAGTTCTTTGACTAACCAATCCACTGGTCACACCACTAGGCATTTATCATTCATTTATTTCACAGCTTTTTTCATTTAAAGGTTATACATGAACCAATCTATACGCTTCTCGACTTGAAAACGTATTCCGTATTCCAGCATTAAAAATTTAATGACGCCAACCCATAACTTCGGAACAATGCCGATTTTCAAATGGAACTCAGATATTATGGGCGTAATTTTTTACGCCGTAGTACCTACGCCCATTTCAAATTTGAAGGACTGGACTCATTAAAATTTTACGCACCTTTTTTGGTATAAATATACAGAGATGATGAGCTGTGATAGCCTAGTGGCGTGACGAGTCGACCGTGAAATTCAGAGGTCTCGAGAACGAAGCCAAGGTATGCGCCAATAACTTTGCGAAAGTTATGTGCGTATTTATCACATGCTCAAACGGTGAAGGAAAACATCGTGAGGAAACCTGCATGCCTGAGAGATTTCTTTTTGGCGTATGAAGTCAGCCAACCCTCAGTAGGCTAGGATGGTAGACTATAGCCTAATCCCTCTCAAATGAGAGGAGACCTGTGTCCAGCAGTGGGATAATAAGTGGGTTGATGATAATGATTAATGAATTAGCTAGTCAAGACAGGTAATTTGGCATAAATACATTATTTACTAGATGCTACTCGCGGCTTTAAACGTTTCCCTCCTCTCATTTTGTAATAATTTCCAAAATTCCATTCTTAGCTGATGTCACCAATCTTCCAAGTTTCACCTTCTGAGGTCATGTTCGTGGCTTTGCAAGCCCCCCTCCTAAATCCCAATTCCCAATAAAATTGAAAATTCCAGGACTAGATATTTAGGTCACATCTCTTATCTAGAATTTATTTCCTTACCAAATTCCAGATCAACAGGTGAAGTATTTTTCGAGATTTTGTATTAAATCAGAGAGGCATTTGTCTATTTCTTATATTGTATACATACTATCACGCCTGTCGTACCCGAAGGATTAGGCAGAGTTGCACAAATGTACACCTACATTTTGCTGGTATGTTTTAGGTCCCATATAATAAAAGCGGGCGAGCCTTTTGCCAACAAACGGGAACGACTCCAACTTCCGAGCTGCTACTGGGAATGTCATAGAAAAACCCAGTAACACTGCCCGACCTGAAGACCAAGACCTTTTGCTATGCAGGCGCACTTATAACCACAAGACCAACAAAGCTGTTTATTAAGTAAATATTTGACGACCCGTTTAGCTCAGCGGTAGTTAACGCTGCCTGCTGTGCTATGGGCCCCGGGTTCGAATCCCGGTAGGAACAAATTTTCGTGTGATGAGCATGAACATTCTGTTTCCGAGTCATGGATGTATTTATGTATAATATGTATGTATTTACAAAAAAAAAATGTAAATAATTATGTAGTATATCAACCAACTAGTATCCGTAACACAAGCCTCGTTGCTTACCACGGAACAAGATGGTGCTGTGTCATAATGTACAGGAATATTTATTTATTTATTTATTTTTAAAAAATCCGTCTAAATCAGTTTACGTTCGGTGTATTTTACGGGAAAAACCGAACGCTTAGGCCGATTGTGTCTCTCTATCGCTTGTTTCGCTGTCTCGCTTGCACGCTCGGCTCAGGCGGAACGTAACGATTCTTCGTTTATAAAACGTTATAACGTCCAAAGATTTATATATCGACTTCATATGTTGTTACGCAAAAACCGATATTTCAACCAATACTTCCATAGGATCTTTTTGTATTTTTTAGCCTATTTCAAGCTAAGATTTTAAATTTTTTATTAAGAAAGAAAAATTCAGCCTCAGGCGGGACTCGAACCCTCGTCTTCTGGATCAGTACTCCAGACGCTCGGTGGCTCAGTTGGTAGAGCGTCTGGAGTACTGATCCAGAAGACGCGGGTTCGAGTCCCGCCTGAGGTTGAATTTTTCTTTCTTAATAAAAAAACTTCCATAGGATCATGTAAACGTAACACAACAACCGTTATTCGTAATAACTTTTCTATGTACAACATGTATAAAAACCAAACGTTTGCATAAAACTCCTGCTCCATATTTTCTGTTTGGCTTCACATCGTATCCCCGTATTCTAACGTAAATATACCGTGAACTACTATCTCAAACCGATTTTCGTGTTACCATCGGTTTGAATGTCGTTGTGTTTTATGATATCCTGGTAGGTATATTATCCACTCCAAAAAAACGGTTGAGTCAGTCTCGTCGCGGCATTCGTGCGAGCGGGTCGTGTGCTTAGTTGTTTACGTCGACTCACTGCGCGGAACACTGATAATTGCATTTGTAGGGTAGTGTCCGGCGGCCGGCTACCTGCCGTCGATGCGACTTGTTTACGTACACTATGAGCGATAACGAGTTTAATAGTGAATCGAATCATGATTCTATGAATGAGATGGAGCAGTTGAATGAAGATTTAGAGAGAGAGATACAATCATGTAAAAGAGTGAGAGATGGCAGTGATGAAGAGTGGATAGAAGTTAAACATAAAGGTAAAATAATTAAGACGGAAAAGATTGAAGTATATATTTCTTCCAAAGAAAAGTTACCCAAACAATTCAGTTTAGCAAGAATACTAAGAGACCAAGATATAAAAGGTATAATTAAGGTAAAATATATAAACCCGTATCGAGTACGGCTAGAATTTAGCAATGAAGCCTGTGCAGAAAAATTAGAAACATGCAAATATTTTACGGAAAAGGGATGGCAAGTGCAAAAAGCGATGGAAATGAATTTTTCTTATGGAGTAATTCGAGACGTAGACCTGGACATGACTGAAGAAAGCATTTTGGAAAGTTTATCTTGCCCTGAACCAACTAAACTAGTATCGGTAAAGCGCTTGAATCGTAAGAACTTTGAGGAAGAAGGATGGTCACCAAGTGAAGCGGTTCGTCTTTGTTTTAAAGGTCCATTTTTACCACCGTTTATTTATGTACATGATTTACGGATAAAGGTTGATCCATATGTTTTTCCGGTGACACAATGTTCTCGCTGCTGGAAATACGGTCACGTACAAAAAAAATGCCCAAGTTCGAAAATAGTGTGCCCCAAGTGTGGCAATAATCACGACAACTGTGAAACTAATAAAATGAAATGTGTTAACTGCAGTGGAAATCATATCTCCCTCTCAAAAACATGTCCCAGCTTTCTAAAAGAAAAGAGACTCAGAGAACTGATGTCAGAGTTCAACTGTACATATAGAAAAGCTTTAGATATTTATGTTCCGAAAGACGAGTTGAATCAGGAGAACGGGAATGAAAAGACGAAGGAAGTTTCATCCACACAAATGTTAAAAATAATTTCCCCGCAAACCCCTAAAAATCGAACATACGCTGAAATCACCAACACAGTATCTACACAAGTACAAGTTCAAAAACAAAAATTGGAAACACGCAAGAAACAGGACAAAACGGAAGTATTAGAATTTAAAGAGTGGAGACAAATAGAAGAAGATGAACCTATCTACGAAAACGAAACTGAACCTCAAGTCGGGACCGAAACAAAAAATAAAGGAAGGGATATATGTTTTAATGAATTGTTAAAGAGATTAAAAGAAATAATATTTATGAAAGGAAGCACTATACAAAATATTGTGAAAGGAGTGATTAAAACTTGCATAGAGTGGTTAATTCTTGTAGTTGTTGACAACGTTGCGGATTGGCCTATGCTAAAATTAATACTTAATTATTTTACAGATGGCAGATAAGTCTAAAAATATTGTGAAATTAAATATAATACAATGGAATGCACAGAGTGTCAGGCCAAAATTAATTGAATTTGAAAATTTTTTATTGCAGGACAAAATTCACATTGCGGTATTAAGCGAAACGTGGTTAGAACCAGAAAGTCACTTTAAAGTTAAAGATTACAACATATTTCGCAAAGACAGAGACGACTCATACGGGGGTGTCGCAATTCTGACTCACAAATCAATAAAATCTCAAAGTTATCCCATATTACTCAATTGCAATTCAGGTATAGAAATGGTTCACGTCAAGTTATATAATTGCAATAAAATCGAAAACATTTTAGCTGTTTACTGTCCTCCCTCTATAAATACTTATCAGTCAGACTGGGATCAAATTTTTTCATATGTAAGTAAAAATACCTTAATACTGGGGGACTTTAATGGACACTATTCGAATTGGTCCAACAAAGTCGATAGAAGAGGCAATCAAATATTTGATGCACTCATTGATAGTAACTTTCATTCGTTAAACAATGGTGACCACACACGTATTAAATTAGTAAATGGGGTACTACAGCAGTCGTCTCCTGACATTTCACTAGCGTCTTCAGATATTGGATTGAGTTTAAATTGGCAGGTTTTAAATGAGACTTTAGGAAGCGATCATTGCTGTATTAAAGTTTCTACTTATTTCCAGACTTATAACATGAACATGACGCGTCGAAACTATAAAAAAGCGGACTGGATATCGTATCAAAAACTATTAAAAAATCTTTTCGATAACTTTAAAATGCCTAATGATTTACAAAAAGGTTACGATTTATTTATTGATTACTTGGAGATAGCTGCAGATTTATGTATACCATATATTAAAATTAATTTGAACCCTGACGCCAACTTTACACCAAAACCCTATTGGGACCCAAATCTTTCTAAAGCTGTAGCGGAACGGCGGTTAGCACTTGCTGGATTTCGGCGTAACCCCTCGCCCGACAACTTAAAAACACTCCAAAATAAAATTCGTGAAGCACAAAGATCTATGCGAAACGCTAGAAATAAATCATGGCAAACGTTTTGTTCTAGTTTAGACCAGACATCTAGCTATAGTGAGTTATGGAAAAAAATGAGATGGATTAAGGGACAAAAGACACCATATTCTCATGTTGATAATTTAAAAGCAAGTCAATTACTTTGTAATTTAGCACCCGACTACGTTCCCTATGACAACCCTTTATTTATATCTGTTAACCCACACCTCGAAATACCTATATCAATCCAAGAACTTAATAAATGTATAAAAAATAAGGATACATCCCCAGGCGATGACAAAATTTCGTATTCCATGATAAAATACTTACCCGAAAATGGCAAAAATGTTTTACTAGCTATACTTAACCAATTCTACATGTCCTCTTTTGTTCCTAAGCAATGGCGCGATATAGTAATAATACCGATCCCGAAACCCGGTCGAGATCCTAACTTAGCTTCCTCTCTCCGCCCGATATCTATGATCTCGTGCGTTTGCAAAATATTTCATAACATTCTATTCAATAGACTAGAGTGGTTTATAGAAAATAATAATTTTTTAGCTCAAAACACAACAGGATTTAGAAAAGGTCGATCAACACTTGACAATCTTACCATCTTAGTTTCCAAAATTCAATCAGGATTTACAAAAAAACAGATGACAATAGGTTGCTTTCTTGATTTGGATAATGCGTATAATAATGTGGATTTGCAGAGTTTACTACGTATCATGGATCGTTTGGGGGTAGGGACAAGGCTGTGCACCTATATGTGGAACTTTTTAAAAGCAAGAAATTTAAAAATTCGAGTCAATAATTCCCTTATTTGCAGAACTACTTGCCAAGGCTTGGCGCAGGGTGATCCATTATCACCTCTGTTATTTAATATAGCCACGATAAACATATGTAAAAATATAAATTCAGTCAGTATTTCACAATTTGCAGATGACTTTGTTCTTTATTATTCTACTAATAGTATTTCAGAGGCAGAACAGGATTTTCAAGCAGCTTTAGATTTACTCAATAATTTGATTCAAGATATTGGTCTAAATATTTCACCCGAAAAAAGTAAAATTTGTATTTTTAAAAATAGCTTTAGGAAAGAATCTATCAGTTTAAAGATAAACGACAAGGTCCTCGAAGTTGTTGATAATTATAAATATTTAGGTTTGTGGTTAGATCACTCCTTGAGATGGTCTAAACACATCAACGAGATTAAAGACAAAACAGCAAAATTGCTGAATGTTTTCAAAATTTTAAATGGTCCAGACTGGGGAATACATCCAACCCACCTTAGACGGTTATACATTTCCATTATACGTAGTAGAATAGACTATGCTAGTTTTCTTTATGACAATTGTTGTCAAACTCATCTGAATAAATTAATTAAAATTCAAAATCAATGTATGAGGATCATTGGTGGTTTTATCAAAAGTACAGCCATCCACGTAATGGAATGTGAACTCAACTTACAGCCATTACATATCCGTAGATACTTCTTAGCAGGAAAATTTTTTTTAAAGCTTAAGTCACTAGGCAATACTAACATTTGTGAAATAATTGACAATCTTAACAGTCTCTGTCAAGGTACATATTGGAGACGTAAAAAGAAACCACTTATGATTACCATTTATGAGACTTTCAATAACTCACCCATGTACTCTAACTACCAATTAGGAACGTTTTCGCTTGATACTTGGATAAGCAGTGTGGACTTGTCGTGTAATGTTAAACCGTATATTCTAGATATTATGGAAGCCAAAAAATCATATAACGATTTTCAATTACGAATGATTTGTAATAAATACTGTAACAGTAATTATTCTGAGTGCTACAGGATTTATACGGATGGGTCTAAATTCAACGATAATGTAGGAGCAGCTTTTTACGACCCTCAGACTAACAATTCTTTCAAATTCCAGCTGCATTCAAATATCTCAGTTATGCATTCCGAGCTGATTGCTATTTTCGAAGCAATTTCATACCTTGAATCTATAAATTTCACAAATTTTGTTATATTCACTGATTGTAGGAGTGCACTACAACATCTGATTATGTGTACCATAAAGTTTCGTGGCAGTCCTGTAGCATACAAAATAATAAAATCGATTCTAAGGTTCAAAAATAGTAATAAACATATCTTCATACAATGGATACCTTCCCATATTGGTATAGAAGAAAATGAAAAAGTGGATAAATTTGCGAAAGAAGCATGTGTACAAGGTGTTCCGGTTTCATATGAGCCTTACTTAACGGATATTCTATGTGAAGTGAAATCGAGATGTTATTCAATATGGAATGAATACTTTGATGAACGGTCACTAACCAAAGGTATTTGGTATCGGACAGTTCAGCCTAACATTAGGCAGAACACGTGGTTTGAAGATACCAATATGGGAAGGCAAGATTTAGTAATGAGTTTCAGACTTCGTTCCGGGCACATCCCATTGAACAGCTTTGCAGCATTGATGGGTAAAGTAATTTCTCCAATGTGTACAGAATGCAATTTGATAGAAGATGTTTACCATATTCTAGTGGAATGTGTCCGGAACGAAGCAGAAAGGGCAACAATCCATAATCTGCATAATTTTGACTTACGTCAACTAGGAGTAAGTAATATAATTCTAGCTTACCCTTCATCTAAAGCTGCTAGAATTTTGTATAAATTAGTTGCTTTAGGGATTAAACGTAGAAGTTAAGTGTATGTAAATGTAAAAATTAAATATAAGTTTCCCTATGAGGGTGACATGATCAAATTGTGATCAAACCCTCCCTAATAAATAAAGATAAAAAAAAAAAAAAAAAAAAAAAAAAAAAAAAACGGTTCTCGATATGTGCGTATTTGTGTATGTATGTTACCCAATATTCTACTAATTGCTAATCGATTTTCATCATCATCATCATATCGACCGTTAGACGTCCACTGCTTGACATAAGTCAGCCAAACCAGTTCCCCAAGGAATACTGCAGATGCAGATTGTGCCATTCTGGGTTTAATTCTCAGTATGAGAATCATACATGAGACATGAGAAAAAAAACCAAAACCACTATGATTTTGGTTTTTTTTAGTAGCAGCTTTGTGTTTTGATGTATGCCCGAATAAGAGGCGTTCCACCATATATTTTTTTATCTATTGTTTTTCTCCTGATATTACTTACTGACAAAATTTAATATAAAGGTATCATCAAGGTACGTTATATCCACAAGGAGGTACGACAGAGATGCATGGAAACTGGCGAAAATTGGAAATTTTGAATACAACTTAAATTCACCAGTTTAGTTTAAGGTCTTATGTAATAGGGTGCTAATAGGTGTATTCTTAGTACCTATAGTAGTGTGGGCTACTATTGAATTAAAATTTTCTTTACCTAAGAATCTAATTCACCACACGCTCAGTAGCTAATGTATTTAACGAAGCTAGCGTGGTGGACTCAAGTCTAATCATCTTCAAATAAGAGGAGGCCAATTCCCAGCTGTGAGACACTTAATGAGTGGATGAGAGACATTTGTAATAAAAGAAATATCCTGCTTATATTATTAAACGATGTTTGTTGGTTACCCTTTCACGCAAAAAATAGTCTATAGTATATACTCCTATACTAATATAATAAAGAGGAAAGATTTGTATGTTTGTAACGAATAAACTCGAAAAATACCGCACCAATTTCTTAAATTCTTTCACCATTTCAATGCTACATTATGCTTGAGTAACATAAGCTATATTTATTACTAGAAAAAAAATGTATATATCACGTGCGAAGCCGGGGCAGCCGAGTCTAGTTTATTATGAAAAATTTATTAAAAATATGAACTATTTTATACAAAAATCTTCTAGCACAGCAAAAATAGCAAAATCCGCACCGGTGGTAACGTATTTTGGCAGGTGGAGTGCATTTGGCACACCCCAGTCAGATATTTACACGTGTTTTCCCTACCAAATATCCTGTAAGGTCACGCTGATGCATTACTGTACATTATGCGAAAGCTATGTTGGCATAATGTCACCGGCAGAAGCGGGTGAATTCTTGGAGATGTTTTTCATCAGGTTCAGTTCCCGCATAGTTTGTTCCAATACTTACTGAATTTTGTGGTTGTTTTATATGTTATTTTATGTAAAATCTGCTAGACAGTTAATCTGGTTTTGGAATAACTTGTTTGGGCTTTTGAATTTGGTGCTATATGTAGTAATATGTACACCCAATATTATACAATGAAATAAACATAGATAGCAACTCTTCTACTTTTTTCTCTATATATTGGATTAAAATAATATAATTAAATCCGTAAAAACTAATTTCATCTCAATATTTTGGTGCAAACGTAGAATCAGACTAAATCTACTGATTTACAAGACAAAATAATCGTACAAAACACGCAACTACAAGATACTATAGTCTCTATGTTTAAGACATTCAATAAACTTGAATCTCGGTTTAAGAAGCAGGACGCTGTTGTTTAAATACACAAGTAATTTAAAATAATGAGGTTGAAATAGCGAAGGGAATTGTTTTGTGGGGAACGAGGCAGAATGGTTCTTTGTAAACAATTGTTATCTGTTTAAACAATAACGATAGTCTAAAAATATTAACTAGGGGAGCTGTGGTAGCCGAGAGGTGAGATCAGTGGACTGAGATGTCAGAGGTCTCGAGTTCGAATCCAAGACACGCACCACTGACTTTTCGGAAGTTATGTGCGTATTTATCTCATGCTCATATGGTGAAGGAAAACATCGTGAGGAAACCTGCATGCTTGAGAGAATTCTCGATGGCATGTGAATTCTGCCAACCAGTAAGCAGTAGGCTAGCGTGGTAGACTATAGCCTAATCCCTCTTAATTGAGATGGGACCCGTGCCCAGCAGTGGGAAATTTATGGGTTGATGATGATGAAAAATATTAAAGGGAATCATGGTTTAGTATTAGTAGGCGATCCTATTAGCTCCGCGGTAGTTAACGCTGCCTTCTGTGCTACGGGTCCCAGGTTTCAAGCCCGGTAGTGATGAATGTTTGTGTGATAAGTATCAACATTTGTATCAGAGCCATAGATATGTCAATGTATAATATGTAGGTATTTACAACGAAAAGTATATATGTAGTATATTAACCTTACCTAAGCTTACAGAACTAGATGGGAATAAATTGTACTTATTACCGAATAAATTTTATTTATTAGGTATATCAAGGTCCATTTATGGATGAGTGGGCATTACTAAGACTTTAAAACAGTCTGCGCCACGGACAGCAAGTTAAGTCGTCACTACCGGTAGCCATACGTTCCTATAGCAATCTTTTAGTGTAAAAGATCTTGGGTCGAACCCTATACCTCTTGGATAGCAGTCGGACTTATTACTATTGGACCAACTCTTGTCTCTGGAGTTTCTATTGCCTCTTTTCTATAAAACCAATATTTTGAGCTACGTTCAATTATTTTGGACAATTCAAAAGTACCTGTAATATTTCCTAGATCGAGAATAGTGATATAGGGTCTTACTATAAAATTCTCAGTAGCTGCTCGGAGTTTGGATTAGTGCCCCGTTGATGGTAACAGGCTCGCCCCCTATCACATGGGACCATAAACATACTGCCGAAATGTGGGCCTAGTACACCTCTGCCTTCCCCTTCAGGGACAACAGGCGTGATGGTATGTATATATTTTATTTTATTTTATTTGGGAAAATAAACAATTACACATTCAGTATTATACACTAATTAAGATAAATGAGTTATAAATGTATAACCCACAACATTTTCCACAGATTATTAATTAGTGATATTAATAATACGATATGCGATTCTTATCTAAACTAAGTATATTTTTTTTTTAAAGTAGTATTATGTAAACTATATGTATAAAATGGTTTGGCATACCTAGTTTTATGTACAAAGTTTCGAAATTTTCCTGTAGAAACAGCAAAGATATCTATATTTCGAAAAAGCTTGTTATATTGGCCAGTGAGGCGCCTGAGAGATGCCCGTAAGCCCGCATTCGTATGGCAAGATGTTACTGCAAAGAGGGACCTCGAGCGCACTCTTCGGCTTACTGTAGTTCTTGGCACCACATAACAAATTCTATTGCTTATGTCTATACAATCATATATATTAAAATATACAACATCAAATTCAAATCCACACTGCATTAAAATCCAATTTTTG
Source organism: Craniophora ligustri (assembly GCA_905163465.1). NCBI lineage: Eukaryota > Metazoa > Arthropoda > Insecta > Lepidoptera > Noctuidae > Craniophora > Craniophora ligustri. The sequence continues at coordinate 1,399,383 of LR990979.1, read as the reverse complement.
GGCCCAATAATACGGACATTAATCCTCTCTTTGAACGAAATGATAAATCAGAAATACATTCTCACGTGTTTTTCATTTCACAAACGATTGTGATTGAGGGAACCGGCCCGGTGAATAGGATTGCATGATAATAGCTTCCCTACTCATCCATTGTGAATGAGGCTTTCAATGGGTGTAAACATCACAATGGCAGAATTTGGAATTGCGGACAACCACGATAGTCGCAAATTAGGTTGGATATTTGAACCCCAAGGCTTTATTTGAAAGGATTCATAGATAAGTGATAATCGGATTGATCGATCAATTTGTTACGGCCTCGTTAGTTGGTCGTTAGTGTGACTGCAGGGCAAGAGGATCGATTCTGACTCGCATAATAATATGCGATTAATCGCAATTTAGCGAACATATTGTAAGTAAGTGTGCGGTGAGTCTTACGCTAATACCCCACTAGTGTGCATCGTAATACGATACTTTTAGGACAGTATTTTGTGGCTAATGAACAGTTACTGTTGTGTCCTTAATTCTGCGGATATTATGGATATATTCTTTTGTTTTATCCTCAAAAAAACTATTAAAGGATGATGATACTATTTAGTATTTGATTTAGTTACTGTAAGTAGGTAGTTAGGTACTTAACATTACAATTAATGAAATTAAAAAATACAAACCCTAATAAATAAAAAAGATCTGACGAAAGTGTAATCAGTTAAGTAAAATTTCTCCATTTTCATCCATCATTTTCTCCAGTTTACAGAGGTGAGGTAATACAATTATAATTTGTAATTATAATTAATAATAAAGTATTAAATTACACGAAATAACGCTTAATATCAGGTAACAACATTGGCAACATATTATTGTGTCTACATAAGTATTACAGATATTTTATGACCACTAATTTTAGTACAAAAGCAAGATTTATTCGACTTTCCTCTGAATTTTTAAATGAATTAACCGAGTTTATCCGTACCATACCGATGGCGGATATTAAGACAAGTCCTAATATCCGCAAAAATCATGTTTACCCTACACCTATTAGCGGACACTTAACACTTCGGATGTAGTAGCGGAAGAAATTATCTCTCTAACGAACAGCTGTAGCAACCTTTATAGAATCAATTATCGGTTGCTGTGACGTCATTCTCTTACATATAGGTAGGCTCTTACATTTATCAATTATAAAAAAACACACATTTGGCCTCCATTTACATGATTGTCTAGCTTAAAAGTCTACTTTCCAGCTTCCAATTAAATTATTGACGCCCCCAGGCTATAATGTTATCGTAAATGTAATGGGAGCAAGTGTATTTCTAATTTTCCAAGCTGCTACAGAAAATGTTGCTCCAAATTCACGTAAAACCAGCGGCTCAATGTCGGAGTCACGCTTGCAAGTCCCAGACCAACAAAATACGTTCAAAAACTAGTTTCAAGCCGTATTTAATAGCTGTGGTCATTATTTAAGTCACGTAGTTAAATATTTTTTTACATACATGCCATCACGTCTGTTGTCCCTGTAAGGTTAAACAGTGTTGTTCTAATGTACACCTACATTTTGCCGGTATGTTTAAGGTCCCATGAGGGTGACCTTATTGCCAATAACCGGGCACGAATCCAAGCTTCGAGCTGTAACTGAGGATTTGATAGAAAAACCAAAGAACATTTTGATTGACCTGGGAATCGAATTTCATGGTCAGCAGTCACACTAATGAGGCAGATTAACCAAAAGCGCCAGCCTTTTTCGGCAAAAAAAATATGTTCACCGCTTTTGTTTTTATCGATAAATACACCTATCGTTCGTAAAATACACGAGCTATATCAAAATAAAAAATACCGTTAATAAGCTTAATAACTAAGAAACATAATTATGTAAACATCAAGTGGATTAATTATATAATTTTGCCGCCTTAAAACATTGGTTCCATAACATTATAAATGCGATCGTGTGTCTGTCTGTCTGTTACCTTATCATGCTATAACCGCTGAACCGATGTAGATGACATTTGGTATAGAGATAGTTTGAGTTCCGGGCGAGGACATAGAATAATTTTCATCCCGGAAATCATCACTTAATAGGAAAAAAAGGGGGTAGAAACTTGGATGCGGATAAAATTACTAATTTTACGCAGACGCAGTGGCAAGTTAGTTTACAATAAATTACCAATAAAAATCAAGATTGCCACATTAAATTTTCAGTAATTTCCTCAAGAACTTAATAACATCTAGATATATAGATAAAATGTGCTTTTGAACTGGAAAGTTCAGTAATTAAGTAAGTTAATTAAAAGTAGATGACCTATTAAGATGTTTGAGGTTTTTGGCAGAGCGTTTTTATCTTAAACCAAAGATATTTATTTGTACAAGAAAAATTTATATAAGAAAAGTTTATTTTGTATAAGAAAAATACATTATTTTGTCGAGTACTAAGTACGTAATAATTAAATATTATGTTTGTATTTTGAACTGAGCTGTGGAAGCCTAGCGGTGTGACCAGTGGACTGAGATGTCAGAGGTCTGGAGTTCGAACCCAAGGCACGCAGCACTGACTTTTCGGAAGTTATGTGCGTATTTATCACATGCTCGAACGGTGAAGGAAAATATCGTGAGGAAACCTGCATGCTTGAGAGAATTCTCGATGGCATGTGAACTCTGCCAACCAGCAGTACGCTAGCGTGGTGGACTATAGTCTAATTCCTTCCAATTGAGAGGAGACCCGTGCCCAGCACTGGGACATTAATGGGTTGATGATGATGATGATGTATTATGAACGCACATGTTGAAATTGTGAAAGAAAAGATGTAGATATTTTCCTGGCTTGTCCTGTCTACCAGACCGCTCTAGACTAACGTGGTGAACTATAGGGTTATCCTTCTCAAATGTGCTTGTGCCCAGCAATGGAGAAAAAATGTCAATTAAAATCCATGAAACATCGTTTTATTTCAATTACATAATAGGTTGCAACGTATTACAGATAATATAATTATATTATTACATAGGTATAATACTATATCTGTCATAAAACGGCTTCCCACTTTCCTTATTATCCTTTTAAAGCGAAAATCTCGTTAGAATCCGTCACGGACGCGTCAAGGAGAAGTACAGTTGGCAACAGAAGCGCTCACACTCGTTTTATTGCTAACTTTTGTTTTGCAACTTGGCGCGAGTTTTGGTAGTTTGGTAATATTTTTTTCTATCGTACGTTATAAAACATTTAGAAACTATAATGCTTTGCTTAGATTCATAAAAAGATGAAAGAAAAGACTAAGAGTAAGATACAGTCTTTGGGGACTACCGATATAAGTGAAAACGCACGGAGGTATATCTATGTACACATATACACAGTATACATATAGTTTATGGAATGCGTCCAGTGACGATGATATGAGTTCCATGATTTTCCTTCACTCAAAAAGTGTTCAACCCGCCTAATGAAGGTTTTACTTCAAAAATTGAATTTTATCTTTATCTGTTTGCTTCTTAAATGTAATATGTTGGGTTAATAGTAGCCTAACTTACTTCAGTACCTATTAAGACATTGAAAAAAGAATAGTATAATATAATCCATTTATAATCCCACTGCTGAGATAAAGAGGATAGGCTGTCGTTCACTACGCTAGCCACAGATAGTTAGAAAAGAAAAGAAAATATGGCGCGTACCTTTGAATTGAACTCACCATCGCTACAGCTTATTAATCTTAATATACCGCGGTACGTCTACCAAACTAGATTATGTGGGCAGGTAGGTTTGACAACAGCTAAATCAAGAATAAGTGTGTTTCTCAGTATATTTTCTTTTTGTTTAACTACTATATTAATTGCAGTCTGACTAAATTTTTTTTTATTGTACATCCATTGAAGTCATTAAAATAAAACATTTTTATATTTAGCATCCATTATATTTACGACATCTAACTATGTTTTATTTTTCATTAAAACTTGTAATTGTAAAAATAAATGTATAAATAAATATATCGACCTATACGAAGAATAAAGTTATATATCATTATGTCACCAAATCGTTTTTTTTGTTGGTATAAAGCTAAGGTGACCTATATATTTTATTAGTAAAATCGTTTTTTTTTTATGTTACGTAGTTACGAAGATAAAATTCGAATAAGGTAACATGTGATTTATTTCTCCAAAGAATAAAGCGTTATGAGTACGAGTACCTTTACGTGCTGTCGAGAGCGGAAAGACGCGCGGCGCGCGGGGGGGTCGCATGGGCAGTCGTGACTATGTTCGCTGCGACACGACCGCGCGCACACGTCTTTGTTACAATCAGCAGTTGCGAATACATATTTTAATGAAAGTAGATGGTTTTGGTTGCCAAAATGAAAAACACGCGATCTAAATATATGTTAAGTCTTGTATCAAAGCCTACACTTAATAATACTAATAGTACGACGTCCGACTTCACTGTGGTAAATAATGAAAATATGGATATTCCAGGTAAGCAAGCAAAAATTTATAATACGTTTAGTTATTAAGTTATTTTAAGTGTAAAGCCCTTGCCCTTTTGAAGATTTTTAGTTCATTTTTCTTAATTAGTAGCTCACAATGCAAAATAATTATAATTTATGGTTCCAAGTTTATATGTGTCCTTTTTCTATGGAATTTAAATTTTTTCTTCAAAATGAAAAATAAACTATTAGTATAGATATTTTTCGTATATAAAGTACTCGTGTAAATACTATAATGACTTGTTAATTCCGCATACACTTCTTAATATACTACTATATTACTAGAAATCTATGCGAAAACATAGGGTTCTAAATGCAAATGTTACTTTTTTCGCTGGAACCGATTTAAAACGTATGAGGTATATGTGTAAATGTTACTTTGTTCTTGGTTTGAAATAGAGATATATCTTTTTTCCATTTGGAAACTACCATGAAAGCCTAACAATATGTATATTTTTTTTGATTATTTACAACTATTTGACGTAATTTAATTTTGTAGATTACTATTAATTTACGAATAAACTATTTGGTTATAGAAACCGACACGGACAATCGTGAAGCCTTAGCGATATCACCACTGCCACAGGGAGCTGAAAACATTCAAAAAGACCTCCCTGAAGTATGGGAAGACGTTTTTGGATCTACAGGTGACAAGGTCATAGACAATCAATTAAGTGTGTTTGTGCAAAATAATGTAAGGTCAGCGAATGCTACCGAGACATCTAACCCTATACAAGTTCATGCTGCAGCAGATAACCAGCTTCTTTCGCACTCGCCTGGCTATAACGATGATCTCACGCCTTTTGCGCTTGAAGCACCATCTAGCTTTGAAAACTCACCAGTTGTCAGCTTTGGGGATTTACCTTCAATTTCGACACAAATCATTAATTCTACGCCCATACCTTCTCCTTTAAATACACATAAAAATTGTCATGATGCCTTCTGCTCAGCTCACGATGATGACCACTGGACTATGTCACCATCAACTAGTAACGCCTATAGCTCTCCTAACTATTACAGCGACGACGAGCTGTCTACTCCACGTATCAAAAGGTCCAAGAAACGGTTGCGCCGTACATCTGAGTGGTCTGACGTGAAACGAAAATATTTAAAAAACATTGGTCAGAAATATGTCACGAAGAAAGGAAAGGTAGTGGACGATAAGATTTTAGGTGCTCCTTGCCAGTGCAGGAACCGGTGTTTTCAAAAAATTTCCCATGATCAACGATACGATTGTTTTCAAAAGTTCTGGCGTTTGGGCAATCGAGAAAAGCAATGGGCTTTTGTAGTTAAGTACTCGAAAAAACTACCAAAAAATAGATGCTTAAATCGCGAAGTCCCTAATAAACGTAAATTTACTTTTAAATACTTCTTACCTATCACGCCTGATCCTGAACAAGGCCATAGTAAAGTAGTTAATGTCTGTAAAACAATGTTTTTAAATACTTTGTCGGTTAGTGGCAAAATAATTAAAACATCTTGGGATAAATACGATGGTTGTACTATTATAGAGGAGGATAAGAGAGGACGCCATACAAACCACAATCAGATAATAAAGCCTGACACAGTCAAGAGTGTTTGTGACTATGTGCGATCCTTTGTTCCGGTCGAATCACACTATATTCGCAAGACTTCTACGAAGCTTTATCTGGATGGCAGTTTAAGTATTTCAAAAATGTTTCATCTTTACAAGGATTGGTTTGATATTTCTATCTATTCTAGCAAAGCAGTTACTGAACGCCAGTACCGAGATATCGTTAATAAAAATTTTAATTTAGGATTCTTTATTCCCAAGAAAGACCAGTTTGTCATATTTTTCGTAACAAAATTGATCACACTGATCAAGAAAAAGAAATATATAATACACATCTGTCTAATAAAAATGAAGCTCGTAAATTAAAAAACATTGACAAACGAGATGCTGTTGAATCCAATGGTAAAATCCTCACGGCTGTTTTTGATTTTCAAAAGGTGTTATCATGTCCGCATGGTCAAGTAAGCTTATTTTATTACAAGCGTAAATTATCGTGCTTAGATTTCACTATTTTCATTTTCATTATTTGGGATGAAATAGTAGCAAAGAGAGGGGCCAATGAAGTCGGTAGTTGTTTACTGGACTTCATAGAGCAAAATGTACGAAATGGTGTTAAAGAATTTTGATTCTGGTCGGATAACTGCGCCGGGCAAAATAGAAACCATTTTGTGTTCTTCCTTTATACTTACTGTGCGAAAAAATTTAACGTGTCAATAAAGCATAGGTTTCTGGAGAAAGGTCACACACAGAACGAAGGAGATAGTGTGCACGCTCTCATCGAACGAGAGGCTGAAAAAAAAACGATATACACTCCGGATGAATGGCGTTTACTTATCCGCTGGGCTAAGTGCACAGGAGAACCATATGAAGTCCGGAACATGACAAGAAATAATTTCTTTGATTTAAAACCTCATGTGAATAACAAATACTTTGTATTTATATATAATAACAAATGCTTTGGTGCAAAAACACAGAAGGGGTTAAAGTTTCGTGGAACAGTGTGAGAGAAGTATTTGTGGATAAATCAGAACCTAACAAGCTGTTGTATAAATGTAGTCATACCGACAACCAGTATAAAACTGTTACTATATCTTCAAACACCCGCCGCAATGCTGTATCTTCTTTACCAACTTTAGAATTAGCTTATAAATCGCCGATCAATTTATCCAAAGACAAACATAAGGATCTGATTAGTTTAGTTAATTTAGGAATTATACCTTCTCAATATGCAGACTTTTTTATATCTTTACCATGGAACAACAGTGTAAATAATGATATTGCTAGTAGCGATAGTGAAGAATAATAATTATTTTGGTATTGCTTTATTTGATTTCACACTATTAAAAATAACTTTCTTATTGATATACATAAGACATTATCACAATTTGATTTTATTATAATTTTTTTGGTTATAATTATTTTAGCACTAGTTTGTTACGTGCTTACCTACATTTTTTTTGTTATCCATGGTATTACCCAATTTAATCTGTGAGGTTAAATAAATACCTACTGTTTATAACTTGTTTATAAAGTTTAATACTTTGTTATTTTTTTTTCTCTATTTACTAAATAAAACGGGTGCTTATCTAATTAGGAAGTGCATTTAAGACACTATAATTATGTTTCATGACAACTGTAAGTTCTTAAATATAAATGTTTATTTTTAAAATGTTTGTTTCAATTAAAATTGTTTCCCTCTAATAACATATAACTTGAACACGATATTAATTTACATAAAAAAAAGCTATACGTACACATGATGCCAACACTTTTCCCAAGAATAAAGTTATATGTGTAAATACAACGCAGTCATTTCCGTAATAAATCGTCACATATGTACATGAACACCCGTAAATGTTAAAAAAATTGGTTTTTAATATAATATCTTTATGGAAAACAATGCTAAATAGTATTTTACATGTTTAGTAAAATAATCAATGTTCTAGAACAATCCAAAAAAATGTTATAGCTATTTCTGTGCTTGACAAATTTCAAATCGCTCTCCTCTAAAGTAATGATAATGCGGAAGTAACTTTATTCTACGGATGGGTCGATATGTATACAATGTGGGGAGGACAATATGATCATAAATGAAACTTCGTATAAGTCATGATATTCCCAACCGTCACACAAAAAATCAAATGAATATATCCAGTAGTTTAGCCACAGGACATTATTTTTCATTTTAAGTATTTTCGACATGATGTTTTGTAAACAGGAGAGCACGCGACAGGTTAACGACTTACGTTGCCAGCTCGCCACTTTAAAAACCTACGCCTTTTCTATCAAATTTATTTTCTCAATGCAAATTATACTTTATGCCCGAGCCATAAGAGTCATAAAGCGTGTCATCACAGCTAGATAAGAAAATATGTATGTGCGAAAGAGATAGGTAAGTTTGCTTGTTTCCTCTTTGCTTACTTGTCGACGTGTCTAGGTTACGCGGTCAGTGTGTCACCGGACGTCCTTACTGCCTGTGACGCATTTTATTTTCTCTGGAATTTCGGATGCGCCCGCGCCCGTTTGAAGTCGCCGCGCGAGTGTTATCGTATCTTTGTTGTTGTGTTGTGTTGTGTTGTGCGAAATTTGACGCTTTGTTTTAATAGTGACAGGACACATAAACGTATTATAGGTACTTAGTTAAATAGCTAAGTGAACTTTGCGAAATTAGACGCTTAATACTTGGTGTTTCAAGGTTTTATTATTAAATAATCATGCCTCGTTACAATTATACCGCTTCGGAGTACACTGATATGATTTTAATTTATGGGGAGTGTCACGGTAATGCCGCTTTAGCTGTACGGACATACCGTGAGACCTATTATCAAGAGTGAGAAATAACATTATACGTCGGTGTAGTTTGTGTATTCAAGAACACGGCGGACATATTGAAAATAAAAAAATTTAATGACTGGCGACATAATTATGTGATCGAAAAGTGATTGTGAATAATAAATTGATCAGTGAATAACTCGCGGGTGAATGATGCCCGACTATTTGGTTAATATTCTGTGATTTGATTTGTGTAATTGAGCATTAATAACAATAAGAATAATGGCGCCAAACATTACGTCGCTGCGTCGGCCACAGCTTTAACATGAATGAAACCAAGCTGCGTTGCCATTCTTATCGCAGGTCAGTGTACCATTTTTATAAATGGTGTTTTATTTTGTTTGCAGTTTTAAGCTATTTAGTTTGCCCAGTTGTCACTTCTGCCTAACCCTTTACGGTCGGGGGTTTGTTATATTTTTTACTTCTCTGAGTCTACGAGGTTAATTTCTAGCCTCACTCTATCCTATTACTAGTCTAAGAAGCCAGTAACTATCCCACACAGCAATACACTTGCCCTTTTTCCTCGAAGAACCCCATAAGGAAAACCAACCCTCTACAAAAACTGCTTACGATATGAAACAGCGGAATTATACTGATTTAAATTCGCCACATATTCTACTTCTGGTCATAGACATAAACTATGTTGTACATATATTATTTGAAGAATTCCTTCTTTATCTGATTGTATTGACTGATAAGAGGGCTAAGCTTTTCTGCAAATAATAAATAAATAAATATATCTGGACTGACACAGCGCCATCTAGTTCCGAGCTAAGCAACGAGGCTTGTGTTACGGATACCAGTTGGTTGATATACTACATATGTAAAGAAAAATATATTTTCCTTTAGTTTAATTTTTACGCTAAGCGAAACCTCAATGCACCGGACTACAGACAATACAACAAGAATTGTCTGCGTTTGGTTGCCATGGCAACCCATGGCCCATTTGTCATATTATAAAACGACATTTACATACTGTATTTTTTTTAATACTTACATATTATACATAGATACATCCCTAATTTGTGCACCAATTTTATCATTTCTAATTTGTCATTGAAAAGCTAGGCCTCCTAGCACAGGTATATCCTTTACATAAAAGGAGGTCCCTATGTAAGATTTACTGTAAAAGTTGTACAAGTTTCTGCAATAATCTATTATTATTATTATTATTTTTATGATTCGGACAAATATTGATGCTCATCACACAAACATTTGTCCCTACCGGGTTTTAATCCGGGACCCATAGCACAGAAGGCAGTGTTAACTACCGCTAGACTAATTGGGTCGTCCATGCAACCAATATTAAAGTAATGTCTCGAATTCTCGGAGTTGTCAGCTTTCCCCGACCTGTTGAAGCCCGCTCGCCTGAAGCATTGCACAACAATTAGATAACTTAACATTAACAATAGTATATATATCTACCTATTAGCTTTGTTTAGCCATTGACACGATAAGAAGAAGAAGATGCCAAATTATAACATTATAAAATTATTATAGGAGGTAGGGCATAGCGAGATTTCTTGCTCAAATTGAGCTCCTCGACTGGGGAAGTACCTCCGCCTTACAGAAGTCCGCAGTGAATCAACAATAGTTGTATTTCTGCGAGTGAGTAAGGTTACCAGAGCTCATTGGGGGAGTGACTATTCTGACTACTACTATTTAAGAAACTTGAACGGTCTCTAAGGGGTATGGCAACGCATTTGCAATCCTCTGGTGTTGCAAATGTCTATGGGCAGCGGTCATCACTTACCATCAGATGAGCCGCCTGCTCGATCACCATAAAAAATATATAACAAAAATACAATATTGTTTTTGTCAAAAATAAAAGAAAAAAACGTCTGGTGAGGGACATTATTATCAACTAGGAGTGTAAAAAATAACCTACGACCGATTCTCAGACCTACCAAATATACCTACATACAAAATTTCATAATAATCCGTCCAGCCGTTTCGGAGAAGTTCACCGACAAACACTGTGACACGAGTTTTCTATACATATATAAGATGGAAACGACTGACACCTTCAGTATTCAAGTCCACTCAATGTTGTACACAGAAATTGTCTACTCGACACAGTGAACGCGAAGCTTAAGAAAATTGCAACACGTGTCACCACAATAGCTTTGATGGAAAACAATATGTTCGAAATCAGAACTCAAGTCTGACCATGTTGACGAACAAGGACATGGCTGGACTAATAAAGTACATCAATAACTTATAGAAGCAAAAAAACAAAAGAGAAATTACTTTACTTGCAAACTCCTACCTTAAGAAATCTGTTGTTAAGTCTCAATTTTGCTTGGTAATTCATCATGAACCCAATTATTGTTTACTGCCAGGCACGAGTCTCTTCTAATTTACCAAGCTAGCCTAGCGCAGATTGACAGAATTCACATACAAAGGCATGCAGGTTTCCTCGCGATGTTATCTTTAACCTACATAGTCAGGCTCACATATTGTAACCAAAATGTTTGGACTTTAAAAGAGACCATGATTCTCTGAGTTTGTTTCGGCATTTCTTCTCAGAGGTCGTCAGTTAGGAAATGCCGGTGTCAACTAGATACTAAAAAAATATTACATGATTTGTAAAAGTGTCTTTAAAAAGATCTATTTACCTACAGAAATAAACAATAATTCAATCATTCACCAAGTACGCACGTAATTTCAGAAATTCAGAGGTCGCCTTGGGATCGAACTCACGACTTCTGACTTTATAGACCTATGTTCGCACCACGACGCTATTACAGTTCAGTGATAGAAAATAATATTTTCAAAATCAAAAGTTACATTTTGTTTTTTCTTTGACAAACAAGCGTACGACCGACCGATAAACTGCAACTGTAAATTATACACCGCAAAAAAAAACGAAAGAGAAATTACTCGCAAATTGCCACCTTAAGGGGTCTGGCCATAAGTCTCAATATTACTCGGTAATTCATTGGTTATTTATTACGTTTTTAAACTGGAAAACAACTCTACTTCTTAACGGCAGAATGATTTAATATGCTCGAGTTTTTCTATTTAGAACTAACATCACAATTTGAATGTGATAGTATTTGAAACTAGAATTTATTTAAAAACCGCCTCATTGGTCTAGTAGTCGCGAGTCTTGAAGTATACGTCTTCGGTTCCGTTCCTAAGTTTTGCAAAGTACTTTTCTACAAAATTCTCAGTAGCAGCTCGGAATTTAGATTCATGATACATACATACATACACTCAAGCCTTTTCCCATGGGGGTAGGCAGAAACTACAGAATGCCAACTACGGTCCCTGCATACCACTTTTGCCTCGTCCACATTCATACATCTCGTTATGCACGCGCGCCGGTTACGTGTACTGCGCACCTGACCTTTTTGACCTTTTTGGTTTCGTGATGGTTGATAGTAATAGACTCGCCACCTATTACATAGGACTTTACCCATACCGGTGGACAATAGTAGGTACCTACACCTCTGCCTAGCCTTTTGGGGACGACAGGCGTGAAGGTATGTATGTGTCTAAACTGGTGAAAGAGAATACATTATCTTCACCGTTGAAGTTCGTTTCCAAAAATCAACAAGACAATAACGAAATCCCAACAACCGATGAACTAGAAAAATGAAAAGTTTCAATCATTTACCCTTTTAAATAAAGTCGCAATTCGTATAATAGATAAATGTACTACCTAAAAACGTTTTTTCGATTTTATTTTATCCGTAATAGCTATTCAAAACACTTTTACAAGCTACAAAAAAACAAAATTTATTTACCTACTCGATTTTCAAACCATTCGTGCAGAGATAAAATAGCTTTGAAACCTCTAAAATGTAGCTTCGATATAGTATTTTAACACTAAAGGCAGTATCGGGAAAATAATAAACGTGATTTTTTAGCTACAAAAATAAAATGATATAAAAAATGTGTAGTTTTTTATGCCTATCAAAATAACTACCGAGCGATCTAAATTTATTGAAAAGAATTGTTTGATGAGTGGATTTTTTTCACTCAATTAAAGTGTACATGGAAATAAAACTTACTTTTTTATGGATTTTATCGCGGTATATTTATATTATTTTAATCCTTATTATTTTCTTATTACTATAATTATTATTCTGTTCAAGACTGGGATGGTTGGCGTTGTTTGGGGAAATATTGTAGCATCAGCTGAAGTTTTTTTAATCACAACGTTTTTATTTTTTCTTTAAATGTATTTCAGTTCAATTAAATATTCTAGAATCTAGAGGACAACCGTAAAATACGTATCTGATATGATTCTTAAAAGTACCTTTAGTAATTCTTACGGTCCCGTTAGCAAAATTGAGTCTTTTTAGATTAGTATAGGTGCCGTCACGAGTTTAGAGCGCTGGCCTTGAATGCGCAGATGTCAGTTTTTGGGTCCGTTTGGCGGGGTGGGCGGTGTGCGGAGGGTGAAGCGGCCAGTGCCGGCGCCGTATTGGTGTATCGCCCAAAATACATTCACGCACATATTGCTTTCGTATTTTTTCTTCGTCTTGACCTTTTAACTTTCAATAAGTAGTTCCAGTCGTATCCATCTATAAACTTCGACTTCCTTAATTTACGACGATTTGATGGAAGGAATAGGATTATTGCCAAACGATTAGAATTAAGTTTTTTTAAATATTATTGATTATTTGATTATATGTAGATAGATAGATAGAATATACTTTATTGTACACCAATAATTAAAATACACATTACATTAATTTTATTATTGATTATGTAATATTGATTCTATACGTATCTACAAAAAAATTTTTTTTTTTTTTAAATAAACCGTGGTTATATTTTATTTTTCTCTTTTAAAATACCTATATAAAACTTATTTTTCTTTTCCATTACAAGTGACAACTCAAGTTAATTTAACTTTTCTAAAAACACTTCGTAATATATGTGAGCACGAGTGTACGACATGCGCAAGTCTCCCCACTACTTTCGTCGAGCGCTCTAAACTCGTGACGGCACCTATAATTGACATTTTAATAAATTACATTTATTAAAATGTCAATTCATTTATTTTTCATTGTCATTCATTTTATTTTGAATCAGAGTCCATTAAACTATAGAGAATAAAACATACCAACATTTCAGCATAATCAAATTAATAATTTTACTAAGACACACATAGAAAAATGTAAATACATTTTTCAGTATTAAATAAGCCAGATTTTGACCTCTATTTCTCTTGAAGACGCCACAAGTGACAGAGCTACGCAATACCTGTCTACGTGAAAACAGATATAGAACAACGTATGCCATTTTTTTTAGTAAAAGTTGAAGTAATTTTAATAATATAACTTCACTCTTTGAAATCTTCAGTTTCATCCGTGTTTTGATTACATTTAACACGTTTTATCAACCGAAACGTATAAAGCAAGGCCTCCAAACTTAACTGAAATATATTTTTACGACGCATGCGTTCTGCTGAACCCACAGCCTTCGCAGGGTGGGGGGTAGACTGGTTCGCGCGCCGGGAGGGGATGCACGCCTTTTCAACCCCTATACATTTCGATCGCAGTGTAAAAAAAATGCAGTGAAGTGACAATTTGAAAAGTAAAAAAAAATATGTGTTTTTTTGTGTGTGTTGAAGAGGAAATTTGAAGGAAAAAAATTGTGTGTTTTAGTGATGTGTTAAGTGTTTTAGGTGAGTTTTTTTACTGTATATTTGTTTAATAGTTTATTCGTAGTTTTTTAGTCGAAATTTCGTCTGGAGAAAACTATTTTTTATGGAAAAGAATGTTCATTAATGTGATTGAAGTTTTACAAGTTACGTAATACACCGGGCAAAGTTTTTAAACGCATCTTATAATCTTATTGCGTATGTTAATTGTATAACACGGAAAGATTTAATTCATGTATTTTTATATGGATAAAACATAATACATATCTGGTATAGTTATTTGTTAAACACTTATAATAAGAGTTACTAGTAATTATTTTATCATTTGAATACCGCGTGCTCGTTGCGTAATTTCTTTAGTTTTAACTAAAATCCTCAGTAAGTAATGAAATAGTGTAAAAGATACAATGTATTTCAGTGGATTAAATGAATAAGTGAATAAATGAATGCATTAAATAGTTAAATTGGTAAGAATATGAATAAAGCATATTGTTTTTCTCGTCACTTTATTCAAATTAAAAGTACCTACATTTACATTTCAATTTTATGATTATTATTATTTAACTAGACAATTTTTTTTTATAATAATGTGCCTCTGATTAAATTGTGTGTAGGTATTTACAACCTAAAAAACTATTATTATACAACCTATTTACTGATTCTTCAGGCACGGGTATAATATGTTGGCACTAACAACATATTATCACGCCTCCTCCCCAGGTGGGTAGGCAGAATAGAATGGTATACTCTTCAACTTTGCCGGTTTAATTAATATCGCAAATAATATATAGCTAGCCAAAATCTCTAATTGTTACTGAGAATCAATATACATACATATGTATATAATTACTTGTCTGAACTGATTCATCAACGCAGAGCATAAACCACAAGGCATTGAAATTTTAAATGTTGATAGATGATGCATTTTATAACCAACTTATACTAAATATTATAAAGCTGAAGACTTTGTTTGTATGTTTGTTTGTTTGTTTGAACGCGCTAATCTCAGGAACTATTGGATGGAATTAGAAAATTCTTTTTGGGTTCAATAGTCCATTTATCGAGGAAGGTTATAGGTTATAAAACATCACGCTAAAACTAATAGTAGCGGAGCATAAAAATTAAAAATGTTACAAAAAAGACTAGGAAAATTCATCACTAAACCACTCTCTCTTTCTTAGGTGACGTAAAGAAAGTTACGCGGGTCATCTAGTTATGTATATATGAAATTCTAACAATACTTACTCGTGGAGTCGATCTTAAGACCACACGTTTAGCAGCCGCATTTGTAGCCAATGATCAATGAGGTAAACCATATTTAATTATTTAAGAACAAATAAATCAACAACATTTAAATATTGAGATTAAAATGAATATTCCATTTACACAATCATTTGTTTTTCTTCATACTTACCCGTTTATTAACATACCTGTGGAATTCATTATGAAGTTGAATAAATAGCAGAAAATACAGGAATTGAAGTAAATATTGGAGATGTACGAAAATGAAAAAAAAACATTTATTTAAGGTGGAAGCTCCACGTTAGCCCGCAAAATTCATATTTTCGTACGTTTTTTTGCAATTTGCCGGTCATTGTCAGGCTGTACATTGAACAAAATATGATTCGCGCTTGTAATAGGTATTTAGTTACAGTACTGGGGAAGGTTAGTTTTTGTCCCTGAAATACTCCTTTAAAAGGGGTTTTTTTTATGGAAATAAGGGGCAGACGGGCAGATGGCTCACCTGATGGTAAGTGATCACCGCCGCCCATGGACATCTGCAACACCAGAGGACGTGCAAATGCGTCGCCGGTCTTTCAGGAAAGAATTTGCTCTCCTCTTGAAGGTTCCCACGTCGTAACGGTTCGGAAAGACCGCCGGCGACAGCTGGTTCCACAGAGCGGTGGTGCGAGGCAGAAAATGCCTCAAAAACCGCACTGTTGTGGAACGCTGGACATCGAGGTCGTTTGCAAATTATTATGTATCAATTATATCTTAAAAGAGGGTAAAAGTAAATAAGCAGATTAGATAAAAAAAGCTGATTATATACGATTAATATAATAATGATATAATAATAAATTTTTAATTAAATTCTTTTACAAAAAGGTATACATTTCTTTAAGTTAGGGTATTTTAGTGTCTTAATAATAACTAAACCTAAATTATTCATTTTAAAGGTGCATACAAGACAAGATAACAATATTCGTAACTCTAGATATATGTAGCGATCTGCCTGAACTAGGTTAGTAGAAACCTGTGTTTCAGGCTTTAATTATAGGCGTTTAATTATACGCAGGCAAAAGCTAGAAAAAAATACTTTTTTTTTATATGTATAACTGGTTATCAGTGTACGAAATGAGTGGCCGTAAAAAATTATACCGACTTATTATGTAGAAACCTCAAAGTATGTATTGCAGGGTCAACAAGCGACGGCAAGAACAATAGACTGGTTTTTTAGGGTTCCGTACCTCAAGAGGAAAAAACGGAACCCTTATAAGATCACTTTGTTGTGCGTCTGTCTGTCTGTCTGTCTGTCTGTCTGTCCGCCGTCCGTCTGTCTGTCTGTCAAGACCCTTTATTTCGGAAACACGTGGAGGTATCAAGTTGAAATTTAAACCGTATACTCAAGTCTACGGTCCCTTGAAGTTATGAAAAAATCAATCTTCTAAGTTTACGTAAAAAAAAGATACGGCCGTTTAATCAGCAAAAAACGCATTTTTCGACACTCTCAAGGGAATCAAAACTCATAGGGTACTTCCCGTTGATCTAGAACTATGAAATTTGGTATTTAACATCGTTATAGACCAACAATACAAGGAAAAATCTCAAAACTGTACATTTGTAACTAAATCTTAATTAATAGGGGGTCTGAATTTTGTTATAGGAATCTCAATTTTTTAGTTGAAGCTATTAGTTCAAATGGGGTATCATATGAAAGAGCTTGATGTGCATATTGTAAAATAATTTTTTTTCTGACGCATTATTAATGTATTTATCAATGACATTGATAAATAGTATATTTATTAAAATAAAAGTACAAAATACAGCAATCCGCCATGATAAGTCGAATGTCAGTTTTTAAACACCTACGTCGAGTACTGATTATTTGATTTTTACTACCGTTTAGGGATAAGGCAAAGGAATTTAGACAATACAACTAAGTATTGTACTCCAGTAATTTTATAATTTATTTAAGATGGTGATTTTTTTTGTGCGGAACATAAATATATTATTTGTTGAGAGTACAATTCATGTATTTATTGCATTGGGGGGCCGCGTACCACTTATATAATTTAGAGTTCATATTTAACACGCTAAATATGTTAGTTTATTAGCACCTAATGTTTAGTGTTGATATATGTATATCAACACAACATTTCTATGTAGAAATGACGTCACAGGCAGACGCCAGCGAGCGTTTTGGCGTGAATTTTGAACATAAAATTAAAATCTCAATTTCATTAATATTCAAAAATCAAATAAGGCGAATCGATTGTTTAAAATCTTAATCAGTACGGGTACAACCACAGGTACAACGTCCTGATTAAGATTTTAATACAATCGATTTCCGTATAAAGTGTTGGTGTAATAAGATGTTTGAAACAATACCGATTTTGATATCAAAAATAAATAAAAATAAAGCACAATATCATTATCATTAATATCACAATATCATATCATTGTTTCGTCACATTTTCAATGAAAATAAGATAGGTAAATGAAACACTCAATAAGTTAATCTATTTCATTTTATTGTATGTAGGTCGGTAGTCTTAATACCCACATTAGAAAAAATAGGCATCCCTAGTATTGACAAGCGATAGTAAAAAAATGGCGTACTTTTAATCGGCAACTTAAAAGTACTAATTATTATTCAAAAAACTATCTCACGTCAAAAAGTAATTAAGTCTGTTTCAAAAAATATATTTTTAATTTAGATATTTCATGCTATTTCACTTTTCGAGATACAAGCCATTTGTCACGGTACTGTCCTTTATTAGATAAATAAAGGTATTTATCTATTTAAATTAATATTTATTTATTTTTATAAACTATTTATTTTATTCTGTAACTAAACGCAATCCTAAATAGGTACTATTAAATAAAAATGGAAATTAATCATCTTTACATAAAGAGTATATTTTTATAATGACAAGCTGCAAAATTAACAACGTTGCTTGGCAACGGTTTCAACGATCACAGTATGCATCAGGTACCTTCTTGTACTTATTAATAAAATAAATAATATCTCTAAGGGGTATGAAAAATAGATGTTGGCCGATTCTCAGACCTACTCAATATGCTCACAAAATTTAATGAGAATCGGTCAAGCCGTTTCGGAGGAGTACGGGAACGAACATTGTGACACGAGAATTTTATATATAAGATATATCCATGAATCGGACACAAATGTTTATGCTCATCCCACAAACATTTGTTCCTACCGGGATTCGAACCCGGGACCCATAGCACAGAAGTCAGTGTTAACCACCGCCAGACTAAGTGGGTCGTCAAATGGTAATAGTAGGTATATTTTAATAGGATATTAAAAAAACATACGTCACGTTTAATTTTAACGTTATAGCAAACTTCAACTAAAATACGTATTAATAATTAAAATAGGTATCTATCAAACAATTTAGGTATCATGTCATACAAAGCAATTGAAGAATATTACATAAATTATATAAAGGCTACTCGAAACGGACTAGGTAAGAGGATCCAACGATTTCAATCCAAGTTTCTTCCAAATCTTGCTATGTTAAGATTTTCGCGTGATGATAAATAAATAATTCATTATAATAAACAGCTTTTATAGACATGTGCTTCTTTTTTCGTTTAAGCTGTCCTCTGCGCCCATTTTGATGATCTTATATTAAAATTAGGTACGGAACCCTCGGTGGGCGAGTCCGACTCGCACTTGTCCGGTTTTTTAACATATATTTTGTATTTCCCTACTACTATTTATCACTTCAAACCACCATCACGACTGTGATTCCTGAAAGATGAGACAGAGCTGTATTAATGTACCCCCACGTTACGCTGGTATGTTTTAGGGCCCATGTAATAGGGGGTGAGCCTATTACATGGGCCCTAAAACATACCAGCCATTAACTGGGCTCGAATCCAAACTCTAAACTGCTGCAGAGAATATGTATATCTATCAACCCGCCCCGTTGTTGCACGGGTAGATATAGATAGGTACCTATTGCATAAATATAAAAAAATTGTCCAGCCATTTTAGACATTTTGAACCCCAATCTGCAGAATAATTTCTAGTGAGCTGAATTTTAGTATGCATCTTTATAACGGCGTTGTAATGAAGATATGAATTGATATCGTGCCGGCAAAAAAAGTTATAGAGGTCAAAAGGTCACGAAAAACAGTTTTTCGCAAATATCTCCCGACCTATTGCTCGGAGGTCAATAAAGGTCATAAAAAAATTGTCATAAAATGGTCTACAAAAAATGCTTCTTACATTTTTTTTAATTAACCGTTTTCGGAGTAGAGTGCTGAAAAAGCTACTAAAATGCACTCATACATCAAGGCGTAAACTCTATCGCTTTTATTCATGTTTGTAAGTGTCTAAACACTCTTATCTGATACTTGGGCGTTTTGTGGAAAATATACTTATATTATAGATGTTTGGGAACTCGGGTTCTTATAATGATGACTTTTCTCAACCTAGAAATCAAACCTCAACTACCTCACGCTCAAAGGTTGGTGGATCAATGAAGCAGACTTATTTTTCCAAAGTGATAACCTCAGTTTTACCTGCTCAGGTATTTACAACACTCTTTGTTCTTTGAATATACTCAAAGGCAAACGAACGTAGGTACTTCAATACCTATTAAAAATACTAGACGCCTAATTATAAATCCTATTTTGTAACGCTCAAGAGGGATGTTTAAATAATTCATTCATTGTTAAATAAATATTTTTGATTTATATGCAAATTAAAAGTACATTTTCCATTCCATATTATTATTATTATTATTATATTAAAATTTCGGACTGTTCCACAATATGAATTAATTAACGAAAGAGGACTTTCATTTAAATGTATTATTTTTATTAATTAATTTAGGCAATAATTGTTTATTTTGGCATCATTGGTATAATTAGTATTTGCTAATGATGAGATAAGTAAAATATTAAAATAAAACTACTTTTCACGGATCTTATTGCTATATATTGATATTATTTTATTTCCATGTATTGGATTATTGTAGTGCAATAAATCAATACATAGAATATAATTGATTTACAGCAATAAATAAATATTTCCGGACATTATTACACAGCGCCATCTAGTTCCGTGGTTAGCAACGAGGCTTGTGTTACGGATACTAGATAGTTGATATACTACATATACATATACATTTTTTTTTGTAAATACTTACATAGTATACATAGATACATCCATGACTCGGATACAAATGTTGATGATCATCACACAAACATTTGTCCCTACCGGGATTCGAACCCTTAGCACAGCAGGCAGCGTTAACTACCGCTGGACTAATTGGGTCGTCAATTAATAGGAATATTAAAAAAAGCCCTATTGCCAACCATCGCGGCTGACAAATTAACAACTAACTACATATTTGAGCTACTGCAATAAATATATATTCAATAGTCTATTTGATTCCAATAATTTTGATATTATTCAATCCGTTTCAGATTTCTTATTTTTTGAGGTTTTGAGGTGAGGTGACTAAGCCAGCCTCTATTTTATTCAGGTTTAGTTTGTTATTTCCATCATGTATTCAAATAAAACTGCTTTTAACGAATCCTATTGCTGTATATTAATATTATTTTATCTCAATGTATCAGATTATTCACAGCATTCAACGAATAGTGGTTTTATAGTCTTTGACAGCATTCAACAGCTTAAAAATATTTCTATGTCTAATGTTCGCGAAAGTGCAATGAATCAATACATAAAATTAAATTGTTAATTTACAGCAATATGTCATAAAAAGTAAATAGAAAGAATATCCAAAATGGTTTTTTCAATTGTTGGCCACGAAATCGCCGCCTTTAACATCTGAAAACGTGTCTTGGGACTTCAGGGATGTCACTTGGGATGTCAGTATGGACAGGTCAACTCAAAGCTGCACTGGTTCTTTCTTCAAAAGGCCATCTCAGACTTTAACCTACATAGTCAGGCTCACATATTGTAACCAAAATGTTTGGACTTTAAAAGAGACCATGATTCTCTGAGTTTGTTTCGGCATTTCTTCTCAGAGGTCGTCAGTTAGGAAATGCCGATGTCAACTAGATACTAAAAAAAAATGTACATGACTTGTAAAAGTGTCTTTAAAAAGATCTATTTACAGAAATAAACAATCATTCAATCATTCAATCATTCATTCAAATTCCTCCTAACCACACGGGCTTAATCACCAATTCTTTTGATGTCTCCTCCTTAGAACTCTGGAACGTGTTTCCCAGAGATATTAAAAAATCAGTTAGCAGCTTTATGTTGAAACGGAAAGTGCCTGAATATTACTTCTTTTTAAATCTTCTTATATATAAAAATCTCGTGTCACGGTGTTTGTCTGAACTCCTCCGAAACGGCTGAACGGATTATTATGAAATTTTGTATGTATATTTTGTAGGTCTGAGAATCGGTCGTAGGCTATTTTTTATACTCCTAGGTGACAGGGATGTCCCTCGCCAGATTTTATTACTTTTTTTTGTCAAAATGTTTTTATGATTTGGCATAAAAAATACTTTGTTACTACCTAAATTTTCTACCAACAATCTCTATAATGTGGCAAAGCAATGTTTGCTGGGTCAACTAGTATTAATATATAGATATAGATATTGAGGTCAAAAATTTACAAAGTTTGTGTGCGGAATTGATAATTTATTACAGAATGGTGAGATGAAGAAATAGATTGGATAACAATAGCTAGTACATACCATACCATCATTACGTCTGTCATTCCCGAAAGGGTAGACAGAGGTGTATGTATCTAGGTGTATGTAATGTACACCCACGTTTCGCCGGTATGTTTTAGGTCCCATGTAATAGAGGCCAGCCTATTGCCATTAACCGGGCACGCATCCAAACTCCGAGCTGCTACTGAGAAATTCATAGAAGAATCCAATAACCCTTGTTCGGCAGCCGTACTTTACGACCACTCAACCAACGAAGCACAAATACACGTGCTTGTACACAAATACATTAAAACATAATAATATAATAATAATAATAATAGCTTTAATTGATTCCACACAAAAAATACTATACAAATGACACAATGCATTTTTAATTTATTTAAATAACAATAATAAATTAATAATAATAAATCGCTATATAATTATAATAATATTTAATAATTGTAATAATAATTTAAAAATTGTAATGATTATTTAATAATTATAAGTAAACTAGCTGACCCGGCAAACGTTGTTTTGCCACATTATATGGGTTGGTGGTAGAAGAGTGAAAAAAAATCTGGTGAAAGACATCCATATCACCTAGGGGTAAGAAAAATAGATTTCATCAAAATTGGTCAAGCCGTTTCGGAGCAGTATGGCAACGAAAACTGTGACACGAGAATTTTATATATTAGATTAAAGGAATTTTATTTGTTTTGTTTGGACCCCCTTCGGGTAAAAGCCTCCTCCAAGGACTGCCATTTCATTTTTTCTCTAGCTGTAGTTAGCCAGGTTTTACCTGCTATCTTCAGTATCTCGTCTGCCCACTTACGTAATACATACCTACATATAAAAATCGATAACTAAGGTACAAAATTTTCATACCTGTCACACAAAAATTTGCCTCAAATTACAAAACACTTCTCTATACTCAATCTGTTTATTCTATAAGAGATTGGCGAAACTGCTAAAGTACCTACGTTCACACTGAACGGATTTAGTACAGACAAGTGCTAGAACATTCGAGACGTGGCACTGAGTGATTGGATGACGAAATCTCTGTAACTTCTCAGAGCTGGAATTTATTTTTTGATCATATATTTTCTTATACAAGCTTTTGCCTGACTTCATCTGCATAAAATTAGTATTTTTTTACAAACTACTTGTTAAGAAATTATTATAAGGGGAATTTTTAACTGCACCTCTATTTATAAATTTAAGCAAACAAAATTTCTCAACTATTTAACCTACTGCATATCAAATAAATGACTGTGCTACAAATTAACTACTTGTTTACCTAATCGGTCCTATTAATAATTATTGGTTTAGGTTAGGTTAGAACTGTGACCACAACGCCAGAACCGAATCGGTCCTATTAAGCTTTAAAGATCTAACAGTATCGTATAATTGATTTATTTGATGAGCAAATTTAGTGTGCAATTCAGTATTTTTGGTGGTAATTTCGAATATTTTCATTGAAAAAAGGGGATTTACAGTTAAAGTATTAAATACCACCCTTATTATAATAATAATCTTCATTAGCACTTACACATTGTTCCATTACAACTATGTACCTCAAAGAAGAGTCAATTTATAACTTAAACTTAAAAAATTGAATGAGAGCTGTAAGTTGAACCTTGGCATCCAAGCTAAGATCTAACTTGGATTATGGATGCTAGGGTTCTCACATGATTTATTAAACCATAGGTGGAAGGATGTTTTGATTCCGTATATAAATTTCCACCCTTGCGTTCTTCGAATAGCTATACCAAACTTTGATCTACATCGTCGTTACCACAATATTGTACTGAAATTATCGACCGCAGTGAATCAACAATAGTTGTATTTCTGTTTGTGAGTAAGGTTACCAGAGCTCGTTGGGGGAGTGGCTATTCTGGCAGCATGGGTATTCCATTTGCTGTCAGTTTAGTAATTCCCTATTTAAAGAAACCTGAACGGTTTCTAAGGGGTTTGGCAACGCATTTACAAGCCTTCTGGTATTGCAAATGTCCATGGGCGGCGGTGATCACTTACAATCAGGTGAGCCGCCTGCTCGGTTGCCCCCTTATCAACATAAACAAAATACCACTATACTGTACTGAAATCAAATTTTTAAACGTAGCCCCACTCTAGGACGTTCTCCTGTGTTGTGGGTGCGTTTACAAAAGCAAATTTTCACATATTGACATATATATTGACGACAAATGTTTGTGTGATGAGCATCAACATTTGTATCCGAGTCAGGGATGTATCTATGTATGTATTTACAACAAAAAAAAAGTATATATGTAGTATACTACCTCAACCAACAATTAGTATCCGTAACACAAGCCTCGTTGCGTAGCTCGGAACTAGATGGCGCTGTGTGTCATAATGTACGGGAATATTTATTTATTTATTATTTATTACACAAGCAGCCAGACTCGGACAAAGAAGTGATTTATTGTAGATTGTAGAAATTTTTGCTCCAGCTAGGATTGAACCCGCAAACTCGTAACGGACAATTGCTAAATACTGCAATACCTTTTATTTCCATCTTAGGCGATTTTTGCCAGCTTCTTCTCCATAAGACCCACTCTTAGAACCGTGCAACTAGAATCTTAACGTTTCATAAAAACCCGAAAAAGTTTGTTTGTTATAAAAATCTTTTGAATCTTATTAGATTCTTGCGACTTACAAAATGTAAATGAAAATGTCTAGACTTTAAAAAGCGCTATAACTTACTAAGTTTGTTTCGGCATTTCTTCTCAAAGATCGTCAGTGAAGATTATTTACGCTATCTAGTAGTAACTACATTTGTTTATCTTATATATAAAAATCTCGTGTCATGGTGTTTGTCGCTGAACTCTGAATTGCTGGACGGATTCTGTTTTGTATGTGTTTTGTATTTGAAATGTTGTATGTATAGTTGGGAGGTCTGAGAATCGGTTGTAGGCTATTTTTTATACCCCTAGGTGATATGGATGTCCCTCACCAGTTTTTTTTTTTACAAAATATTTTGTTTTTTTATGATTTGGCATAAAAATACTTATAACCCTAGATGTTAACTCTTCTACCACCAACCCCTAAAATGTGGTAAAACAACGTTTGCTGGGTCAGCTAGTAGAAATAATCTAATATATAAAGTTCTCGTGTCACAGTTTTCGTTGCCATACTCCTCCGAAACGGCTTGACCGATTTTGATGAAATTTTTTGTGCTCATCTATGAGAATCGGCCAACATCTATTTTTCATCCCCCTAAAAGTTCGTGGTAGTCCACCAACCCCTATAATGTGGCAAAACAACGTTTGCTGGGTCAGCTAGTAATATATAAATATCTACAACATGACATATTAAAGTGTACTGATTTATCTTTACAGGAATAAAAGGCATTGAAATAAAACTACATTTTACGTAGTAAATCAGTACTCATCTCAGAGACAGTAGTCATCTCTACCTTACTCTTTCACAGGTACAACCGTGATAGTACGCAATATTGCATGGACATAGCTATATTAAAATATATTTATTACCTTCGCTTAATCTTTTTATAATACAACAACAACAAACAACTAGCTATATTTTATGTTTGTCGCTTCCATATTTGATCTGTCTACCTGCTTGTCTCTTTGTCTTGTCCGAACAAATATTTTTGTTATGAATATTCTATGTGTTTCTCGTAAGTGATTCTATGTAAACTTTGAGAAATAAATGATCTTAAACCGTAAACCGTATAATTAAAATAATGTTTATTGATTCAATAGTTTAATAAAGCCAATAATCAATAGCACATACTCAAACTTCACATCAATTTTAAGCAATATTTTTCAATAATCTCTCGAGTGAACTAAAAACGGTTTAATCCTTATTTAAATATCGATGAATTTGTTCAAATATGTCTGAGATAGGCTTAGTTATGTCTAAGTACTTGGAGCATGCTTAAATATTAAATTCTCTCGCTTCATATCAAATTCTGAAGTGTATTAAACAGCTTTAAAATCAAATACCTATCTATAATATTATTTTTAAATCTGCATAAGAGCTTAGATTGTCAATTTTGAACTGTCATATAGGTTTATTGGTTTTTAGAATAAGCTGCAATTAATCTGTTCGACTGTGGAGCTGTGGTAGCCTAGTGGTGTGACCAGTGGACTGCGATGTCAATGGTCTCGAGTTCGAACCCAAGACACGCACCACTGACTTTTCGTAAGTTATGTGCGTATTTACAAGCTCAAACGGTGAAGGCAAACATCGTGAGGAAACCTGCATGTTTGAGAGATTTGTCACAATGGCATGTGAAGTCTGCCAACCCGCAGTAGGCTAGCGTGTTGGACTAAAGCCTAAGCCCTCTCAAAATTGAGAGGAGACCCGTGCCCAGCAGTGGGACGTTAAAGGGGTATTTAATCTATTAGAAGTTAAAAAGTTAATCTATTGATTGAAATGTAAGTTTTACACTGTGGTCTTTTGTAAGATGGAAGTACTTCCCCAGCCGGGCTCAATTTGAGCGATGAATCTCCCCATGATCACCTCTCTTAATAGGGTGAGCCCATTGTCCAGTAACCCTTGACTACCAATTGCCAGATGAGCAAATCTAACAATACTATTAGCTCAATACACCGTCAGGTGTAAAAGATTAGTACGAGTGAAAGAGAAGAATTAAGAAAGTAATAATAATATGAGAGTGGAATTCCCTACCCTCGTCAGTGTTTCTCGAATCATATAACTTAGGAATGGGGCTACAACGTCGTTTGACAGCAGTCAAACACGCTCAACTCCTGTATAAAAAAAATTAATTAGGGTACCCGTGTCCGACAATGGGACAGAAAATGGGTTGACGATGATAATTGTTAAAAAAATATTATCATCATCATCATCATTATATCAACCGTTAGACGTCCACTGCTGGACATAGGTCTCCCCCAAGGATCGCCACGACGACCGGTCCTGCGCCACCCGCATCCAGCGACCTTAACCAGGTCGTCGGTCCACCTTGCCGGGGGCCTACCCACGCTGCGTCTTCCAGTACGTGGTCGCCACTCGAGAACCTTCAAGCCCCATATGGATTATAATAACACACAATTAGTTTAGTTTAAAAGGGTCGCAGCGTACATGAATACGCTGCTTAAGCGCCGCAGGTGCGAGACTTATACGCCGCGTTACTGCGGTATCATGTATAGTAGAGCATAAAATTGCATTACCACTCTTATTAAATGTCGTTTGGACATCACAAATCAACAAAGTCTATTTTTGCTTACAACATAAAATGACAGATAATGTTGGCATGAGTGAAATTTATGTAGAAAAATTAAATAATGAAAAATAATTTAATAGCACATTATATTAAAGTTAAAACAAACATAATAATTAAACAATCTATGTAGGTATTCATATACCCAGTAGTGACGCCGCGAAAACACGACGAATACGCTGCGCTGTCGCGGCTTACGATTATAGTGTTGCCCAAATTCAGTCTTGGTCTTGCAGTCTTGGTCTTGTTCTTGCGTTTTTGCAAGACCAAGACCAAGAACAAGACCGCGTATTTTTAGCAAGACCAAGACCAAGACTGACCGTGCAAGACTTGAGCAAGAACAAGACATAGCCTGCAAGACTCTTGCGTCTTGCAGCTAGGACTTAGCGCTATTTCACTGAGTAGTTAGGTGTAACAGTTCGGTGTATAGGTAGGTACGCTTAGGAATTCTATGAGACGCAAAAAACTGTATCAAAGAATATGAAAAACTGGACCTATGCGCATTACGACTAATACCATAAACATAGCGAATAAAAAAATATATATTAAAATCAAACTGAGTGCATGCATAGTTATGTTTTAACCATCGCCACTTTGATAATGCGGCATCAAAGGTTTTGTACTTACTTCTCAAAGAAATTTGCCGCTTTTCGGAAGTACATGGTTATGATACACGCGCGCGCTTCTTTTGAAATCTAAAACAATCGTTGCCGCCACGCCGAAATCATAACATTTGTGACACTATTTGATTGCCGCCATAGGGCGTAGGTATACTCATGCAAAATAATTTCGAATTTTTTTAAGAGTACCTACAGGTGTTCCAAAGAATAAATAAGTTTCAGAGTGCTTAGAATGAAAATGAATACATTATACTGATCACGCAAGTAGTATTATGATTAGGATAAAATGGTAAGGATAGGTAGTAGATGTCATATTAATTCATTCTAGTAAGTATATATTATAATATTGATTACTTATATGGTTTTAAACTAATTACTTAGGTACTATTATTGTACATTTAGTCATTATATTTCTTAAGTTTTTACAAGAAAAAATAGCAAAAAAGTGTTCAAATATCACCCGTTTAATAAATATTGTAGCCACTTTTAAATATACTTGAAACGTGTAAAAAAAATCTACAAAACTAATAAAATAATATAAAAAGCGTAGGTACTTACCTACTAATAAAATAAAACGCCTGCGATAAGAGTTTTGTATTACTTACCAGCCCGAATATCTCTGAGAGAGATGATGAGAGTAAGTATTTACTAGCTGTGCCCGCGACTTCGTCCACGAGGAATAGTAACTTTGGAGGTACAGTGACGTTCAGGACTTATTTATTTATTTTAAAACTTCTGTCATCAAACATACAAACGAACTCTTCAGCTTTATAATATTAGTATAGATGTACGCCAAAACATTCACTTATATGTAAAGAATAGTGATTGGCACTAATTCTATTTTATTCACGCGTCGCGTCTGTACAAGTAGGTAATATTTAGTGTGTGTTTGTACGCCGCACGCGGCATTGTTTGATTTGCGGCGGAATCCTTTTCATAGAGCCGGCACGTGGCGAGGCGGCGCGGTAGAAAGCAAGGAAACGTACTATAAATAAAGGAATTATTTTAATTCCAGTCATTTCCAATTGAGCTGTGCTTCGAGTCTAACTTAATAATTGTTTTCCTAATTCTCGTTGTTTTCTAAAAACGTATCACGTGTACAATTTAATATGAGTGACGAAGATTCAAATTATTCTAGTCCGAGTAACGAGAGTTTGAGTCACAGATCTAAAAGACCCAAAAGCAAATTTGAGGAGTTTTTCGAAATAATTCATGCATCCCAAACTGCCTTCTGTAAATTGTGCCAACATAAAAAGATTGAAATAAAAATGAAAAACAGAAACACTTCAGGCTTAAGGAAACATCTAATATCTTTCCACAAAAAGGAATCAGAAATATTTCTTCCTGTTAAACCAAAATTAAGTGGACATATCACAAGCTTTTTAGTAACCGCTGGAAGAAGTGGACAGGTAAGAATATTTTTTTAACAGTTAAAAGAATTTTAACTCCGCGTAGCTATTCATGCGATACTTTCAAAAACGCCATTAACTTACGTAAGTATTTTTGAGTTAGTGGTGTTTTCATCTAGGGGTGCGACATATTAAGTATGTAATTATCGTCTTAAATATTTTTTATAAACACCCATATTTTCATTTAATCGGCCAGTAACAACTAAGTACTTTATTTTGGTAAATTACAGTACAGTGCAACCTTAATATAACAAATATCAATTTAACGATTTTCTCGATTTAACAACAACAAACCTCCTCCTCTTATACGCTCAAACCTAGTATGTTTTAAATAATAACACAAGATTTATTGTTTTGTTTCAGTCGGAAAACAGCAGTGACAACATCACGACAGCTACAGTTGATTGGGTGGTGAAAAAATATCTTCCCTTCTAATTTTTCGATGACGAAGCTACACAAGTATATTTTCGACGTATTTGCCCTAATATGGTGTTTCCTAAAAGGTCTACACTTAGAAGGAAAGTCAAAGAGCGATTTGAAGAGCTCCAATTGAATCTCAAGGAACGACTTCAACAATTATCATCTAAAATGTCTTTTACCATTGATGGGTGGACGTCAATTGCTGGTAGGAGTTACTACAGGGTTACTATTCATTATATAGACAACGAATGGAAGTATCAATCTGTAGTTCTTGATTTTATACCATCACGCGGTCGACATACTGGGGAAGATATTGCAACAATTTTCCATGAATGTTTATTGGAATATGGCATAATTGATAAAATACAAGGTATCACGGTCGACAACGCAACTGCAAATACCAAATTTATGTATGAACTGGGCAAACAGCTGCCGCCACACTTTGATTCAGACAATCAACATTTCCGGTGCTTTGCTCACATTTTAAACCTTGGTGTACAAGATTTATTAAAGACCTTAGCATTACACTGTGAGTCTGACACTAACGCGCAAGATCAGCAGTACGAAGACTATGCAGACGAAACTGAGGATGAGGAAGATGAAGAATCTGCACCAAATATTGCTGACTCGCGTACATCTGTAACAAAGTTACGCAGTATTTCCAGTAAAATAAAAAGAAGTGAGATAGTGAAGAAGAAGTTTCAGTCTGCTTGTGAAGCAGCTGGCGTGCCATCAAATCTAAATGCCATTCTTGACTGTCCAACGAGATGGAATTCCACACATGATATGATTGGATTTGGTTTAAAAGTGAGAGCGGGCATTGACATATTGTGCAGTTCTGTCACCGAATTAAATGATTTTCAAATCACAGCTAATGAATGGCAGGTACTCGAAAAATTACATAAATTTCTAATAAACTTTAAACTTTTAAGTACAAAACTTGGTGGAGACAAATATGTTACATTACCGCTAGTCATTGTATCATTCAATCTCTTGCTAGATAAAATTGAATCCATGGTAAAACAGTTAGATGAGAAACCTAATCGATCTGAAGTGGATGAAAGGCTCATTCTAGCTTTCCAAGCAGCTCGAGACAAAATGCTTAAACATTACAAGAAGAGCAACTGGATTTATTGTACTTCTTTAATTTTAGACCCAAGGCATAAGGCTCAGACTTTTGACCTGACAATGTGGGGGAAGCAACTTAAAACAGAAAGTCTGCGCAAGTTCAATGAACTTTATGAAGAATATAAAAGTCTACACTCACTGAACAAATCTCTGGAATTACCAGAAAAAGAAAATAAAGTATGTGATGAAGATGAAGACGTAATAGACTTTGATAAACTCTATGAATGTCCCTCGACGTCATCTGGATCTTGTCTTCAAGGCTTAGTGATAGACGAGTTGGAGGAGTACCTGAGAAAACCAAGAACTGCCAGCTCGGAAGACATTTTAGATTGTTGGAGGACGCATGAGACAGAGTATCCGATTTTATCGAAAATGGCCCGTGATTTTCTCTCAATACCTGCAACTTCAGTACCTGCTGAGAGGTTATTTTCTAAAGCATCATTAGTAATTAGAAAACATAGAAATAGGTTAAGTGATGAGTCAGCCAGATGGTTACTTTGTATTAATTCTTGGTCAAAAAAATTGATATAAAGTATCATAACCTAATGATAAAGCTGTTGATTTGTGTTGTATTTTATTTTTTATTCAAATAAATGATAAATCGTAAATCTCTTTTATTAAATTTCTTATAAGTTGAGGGTTCAATCTCTTTCTAGTGAGATAAGTATTGTTCTTTAAAATACAGTCAAGTTATTGTAATTAATTTGTTTTTTTACATGTTTTAGCAAATGTAAGCTTATAAATCATAAATGTTTATTAAGAAACAGTTACTTCCATGGAAAACGACATATAGGTCAGTTGATTTTTCGAATTTCTTATCAAATCTTCAGTTATTTATTAATCTGCTTGATCTTTACTATGGCTATGTTAATTCAAGCTCACAATGTTCCAATTCTAATACGTTTTTCTAAGATTTAAAGTAAACTTTAATAAATAGTAATAGACTAATAGGTAATTGCAAGACTTGCAAGACTCTTGCTGCAAGACCAAGACCAAGACCAAGACTGGGAGCGCAAGACCAAGACCAAGACCAAGACCAGGTGTATTGGCGCAAGACCAAGACCAAGACTGGCTAAGTCTCGTCTTGTTCTTGCATTTGGGCAACACTACTTACGAACGCCTACGCCCAGTGTGAAGGAGCTCTAAAAGAATAACCCTTATTATAAGTACTAGTAATTTAGCTAGACTGCACATTAAACAGTAACATAATGTGCATAGTTTAAAAACGTAGGTAACTGATAAATTATTTGAACAAAGCTCTGACATGGTCTCAAGTAGTTTGATTCACATATTCACTTTGAACACTAAGTACTATCATCTATGAGATGTTGCAAAGAGGCTTCCATGGGGAACTTTAGCTCAGGTCAGTAAAGTGGAACCTTAATGGAATTGTGTACTATAACAGGTACACCAAATTCAATTTGTGCACTAGATAACATGAGTACACGTTCGTTAAGTACTTCGTCTGGAAAGACAATTTAACATATTCGTCATCTTTACATTTATTGCAGTATATTGATATAATTTTATCCTTATAATATTTAATAATAATAATTATCTTTATATTATAAAATATTAATGGATAAATTATTGTTATATTTTAATATAAATCCATTAATATTTTACATAATAAAATTGTATATTTACAATTTATTAAATGATATCAATATACCGCGATAAAATCCGTAAAAATTGATTTTTTTAATGTCTAGTATTCGCATAATATGTACAATATAAAAAAAACAACGTTAATTCTAACAAGAATGGCCATGGTCCCGGGCGGTATATAAAAGAGGGCGGCATCAAGTGCCACGTCGTTTTTATACTACTAGAAAAGGGGGCGGCAAATTTCCAGACGGCCCCGGGCGGCAAATACCCACGCTACGACACTGTGACTACTACAGTATGGGGATTTCGTTTGTTGCCAGTTCAGTAACTCCCCTGATTTAAGAAACTTAATCGATGGCAACGTGAGACCGACGCCTCTGGTGTTGCAAACGTCTATAGGCTACGGTAACCGCTTACCATCAGGTGGGCTGTAAACTTGTAATACCACATTAGTGGCACCATTGTGGTATTTTAATAAAACTGAACTTGATTTTTCTATTGGGATTTGAGAAGTTTCACTACGTGATCGAATCAAAAATGAGGAGAACTGTAGAAGAACCCGGGTCGCTGACATAGCCTGAAGAATCGCCAAACTCAAGTGGCAGTGGGCAGGGCACATCGCTCGAAGAACGGATGGCCGATGGGGCTTGAAGGTTCTCGAGTGGCGCCCACGTACTGGATAACGCAGCGTGGGTAGGCCCCCGGCAAGGTGAACTGACGAGCTTGTGAAGGTCGCTGGAATCCGCTGGAGGCGGGCGGCGCATGACCGGTCGTCGTGGCGATCCTTGGGGGAGACCTATGTCCAGCAGTGGACGTCTAACGGTTAATGTGATGATGATGATGATTTGATGCACATTGATTTACTCTTTCTTTCTTCTTAAAAACATATGCATAAGGTAAGATTAGATTCATCCAATTCCACCTTCTCGTTTCTGATCCGAGGATCATAAAACACATATATAGCAACAGCTGCCCCGTTATCCAGTTACGTCACGGCCTCTAGGTATTAAGTTCCAGTTACGTCACGTCTAGTAACTATTGCAGGTTCCAAAACATCATTTGCATTTGTTTCGTATCTGCCGACTGCAGTGGAGGAATGTTCTAGTATACCTGTATTGCTTAGACGTAATCTATGTATTGAGAGCTGTGGTAGCGTAGTAGTGTGACTAGACTGAGGTGTCAAAGGTCTCGAGTTCATACCTCAAGAACTAATGACTTTTCGGAAGTTATGTGCGTATTTATCACATGCTCAAACGGTGAACGAAAACATCGTGAGGAATCAATCACGCTAGCTTACTGCGGGTTGGCAACCTTCACATCTATAAAGAAACCTGCATAGGTTTCCTCACGATAATTATCCTTCACCGTTTGAGCAAGGATAAATACGCACATCAATTCCGAAAAGCCAGTGGTGCGTACCTTGGGTTTGAACTCGAAACCTTCGACATCTTAGTCTGGTCCTGGCAATCCTGGTCATCGACTAGGCTATCACAGCTCTAAACAAATTATTTGTAAAACTCTGTTTTTTTCATTGATCTTATAGTTTTATTACTGACCAAATTGAGCATTTTAGCACTCGAATAGTGTAAGCGTTAGATGACTGATTGTGAATTTAGCTACCAATTTGCAATTGAATATGTACGCTGAAACGTTCGAGATTTTTCGAATAAAATTGGCGGCAATCGTTGGCCATTTGTCTAGACGTTCTTTGTGGTAGTTTTATTAAATCAGGTACAAAATTCTAGTCAAATATACATACCAGAAAAATAAGTATAAAAGTGTGACACTTAATAAAAAACGCACATCTTCGACGAATCATCAGATATATAGAATATGCTTCGGCCAAGATACGATCAAAATGAACATTATAATAAATCCAATTATTATTTTTTACACCTACGCGAATATTAGACATTGAAATAAAACTACTTTTTACGGATTTTATCGCGGTATATTGATATTATTTTAACCCGACGTTTCGGATCCTTTACAGCATCCATGGTCACGGGCCGACTGAGGTGTTGGTCGTCTTGAAGTTATAATTATTACTAACAGCTACCCTACATTATTAATTATTATTGACAATCCAATTTACACAGAACGAGCTCACCGTGTCCTTCGGTCGTGCAGTTTTGTTCTTGAATTTAGCTTTAATAGAATTTATGATGGGGTTCCTTGCAGGTGGTAATACCCAGCCATCATCTCTATAGCCTCACGAATCATCCTTGATAGGAATCGGTTTTCTTTTGCAAGGATTTGTGGTTTATCAAATCTGATGTAATGCTGGGGTATGTATACGACTAATAAAGGCTAATAAAGTTTATACACTTTTACTGAATATGACATTTATATAATTAGAAAATAAATATACAATGGCGGTCTTATCGGTATATAGCGACCAGACCACCTTTGTATGGACAAGAAATAATTGAAATAAAACAGGAGTAGCGTATTAGAATTATTATACAATATATTAACAACCTTATCTCTGGGAAAATAAAGAAGATTATCGTTATGTTATGTCTCCTATTCTAATATCGATAACGCTTAATGGATCCCCATTTTCTTCGACGTATTATGTATAAATGGAAGTACGTAAAATACCTTTCAAACAGCAACATCAATCATGACATTACTGCATAAGCTGTTACCTTTGTCGACATATTTCCGTGAAAAAAATGGGGAGTACATAAAATAAAACCTACTCTTTTTCGAGAGCAAAGTAATGCCCAAGGGAACCACAAAGAATCGCGAATGGCAACATCTAAAACCGACACAAACACTTGTTTTTTGATGTAGCAACGCTCTGATGTTAGGGATGAAGACGACAAAGGGAAAAACCCGCAAATGAGTGTGGGTGGACACAAATAAAAACCGAAATATTCCCTTATGCGGGTTAAACAAACATTTAAAAAAGTGAGCATTGTTTAATTCTGTTTAAAAGCTCTTGTTACAATTAACCAACAACGTTGAGTGAATTTTTTAAATGACCAAAATATAATTACATTTCTTAGATTGTTAATTTTTTTTTAAATCGGACATTAATTTGTCTTCATATTCCGAAGTTAGTAAGGAGGCTTGTTGTACGGATATTGAATGGTTGATACGCTTTACAGATATTTTTTTACACATATTTTTTACATACAAAAATCCATGACTCAGATACAAATTAATATCCATGCTCTTCCAAAAATAGGGATAACTTGAAACAAAAATACGCATTAAAAACTATACATTTATATTCGTTCTCCGTGGAAAAAAAATATAAATGTACTAATACTTATGAATACTCTGAAAATTCAAGCAAAAAAATAACCTTTGAATTAAATATTGTACATAATTATATCCACACTTTCCATACTAATATTATAAATGCGAAAGTGTGTCTGTCTGTTACCTCTTCACGCTATAACCGCGGAACTGATTGAGATGAAATTTGTCATAGATATAGTTTGAGTCCCGGGGAAGGACATAGAATTTGAATACGGCATTATAGATTACTAGCTTATTTTGCAGCAACGACAACAATTTCGTCTGCGTAAAATTAGTAATTTTATATCTACTCCCATTTCCCTCTTTAAGGGATGATTTTCGGGATAAGAACTATACTTTGTCCTTCCCCGGGATTCAAGGTATGTCTATGCCAAATTTCATTTAAATCGGTTCAGCGGTTATAGCGTGAAGAGGTAACAGACAGACAGACAGACTTTCGCATTCATAATATTAGTATGGATGGATGGATGTATTCTGTACAATTCTTAGTACGCAACCACATTGTTGATTTTCGTAATAAAATTCACAATTACATTACAGAAAATCTCTTACCCGGAAAATCATAACTCATTCTTATTCATCCACATTCAAACCATTAAAAGCTTTCAAAAAAATTATAAACCAATAAGGAACGATGAAATAAAAACTCAAAGAAAAGATTAACCAACAAAGAGATTCCTTTTTCAAATTTAATGTTTAATCAAACGGGAGAATTTCTACGAAGGCCATTTGAATAATGGGAAAGGAACCCAGAGAAAATCAATGAATGCACTTTTTTCTCTTAATTGATTATGGCTAGTTAACAATGGAAATTCAATTACCAGTTAATTGATTAAAAGAAAATACAATTGTATTTATTGAAGGAGGCAGGTGATCTAATTAAAGATCTGAACAATGAGTTGTTTTGCACTAATGTAAATACAGCAAGACGCCGCCTAGCTGAATTATTCTTTAATGCTACTGAATAGTGACTCTCAAACTGTGGGTTAGTTATTGTCATTAAAGGGTTAGTTTAAAAAATAACGATGGACAAGTACAAGTACTGGTATTAGATTATTTGTAAATTTATTTATCGATAGTTTGTTATCTATATGTGGAGGCTTGTCATCAGCAATTAGAATAATTATATAAGTTATATAGTAAGTTAATTCTTAGACTGTAAGCTTTCCTAATAAATAAATAAATGTCTTTAATTTAATTTAATTTAATTTAATTAAAAGGAGGTTTATATGGGCTAAGTCATACCTGTCAGTAATACTGGCGTGTCAGTGTTGATTTTTCTGTTCTAGCGTGTTACTTTAACTTACTTTACAGAATTCTTTTTGGAGGTAGGGCATAGCGAGATTCCTCGCTCAAATTGAGCTGCCCGACTGGGGAAGTACCTCCGCCTTACAAAATACCGCAGTGAATCAACAATAGTTGTCTTTCTGCGAGTGAGTAAGTTTACCAGAGCTCGTTGGGGAGTGACTATTCTGACAGCATGGGCATTCCATTTGCTGTCAGTTTAGTAATTTAGTTTATGAAACCAAAACGGTTTCTGCAGGGGTGTGCAACGCATTTCCAAGCCGTCAGGTGTTGCACACGTCCATGGGCGGCGGTGATCACTTACCATCAGGTAAGCCGCCTGCTCATTTGCTCCCTTATCGCAATAAAAAAAAGAAAAGTCGTCTCAACCACTACAGATCTAAGTTTGGTACAGATCTAACTGTATGGAGACTACTCACTCAACCACTAGGTTGAGAGGGTGAACTAACAAGCAATAAACGAATAGAATTTATAAGGCGGATGATATTGAAACTTCGGTAATACACCGATCTAATTGGTGAACACCTTCAAAAAGGTCAGGTGCACAGTACTCGTAACCGGCGCGCGTGCATGACGAGATGTATGAATGTGGACGAGGCAAAAGTGGTATGCACGGATTGTAGCGCGCATTCTGAAGTTTCTGCCAACCACCATGGGAAAAAGGCGTGAGTGTGTATATGAGCGGGGTATTAAACCCTTATCTGCCCACATCTTCAGCTTCACAGGCGTAATATAACGTATTTATTTCGATATCAAAACGTTATGTACTACTTAGTTTTCATTGTTAGGCGAAGCATCAAAGTTATGTAGTCTATTTGGCGAACAAACTATTGCACAAACATGGTTCTATGTACAATATTTGTATGCCTAACTAATATTCTAGAACTTTAAACTCAAGTTTGTGTTTAAGTCTCACATCAATTAGTCTTTTGCTGTTTTGTTCGGAAATATTGTACGCATTTACTCAATCTTGCTTGTAAGTTACTTCTTTGTTGTTGTACGAAATTCGACTTTAATGATCACTTTAACAGTAGGCAGTAGGTAGGTTATAGTGAGACTCTACATTGAGAATTGATATGATTAATGTCTTTTTCGAGCACATAGCGGGAAGTCCTGTACCATCAATGAATGATGATAATAAACTTTAAAACGTTCAAACCACCTTTCCTGACATCCCAGAAAATCCGTTTCATAAATTCGAAAATACATACAACCGAATTTAAATCCATACAATTTGGTGAACAGTGAAAATGGCTGAATTGTACGCAAATCTGAATATCAGACCAATGTCAGTCCACTTTTGTTTTAATTCAATTACCAAGAAACAATTGGAAATGTGGATTTGAATAGTATATTTTGTCCTTATTGTTAACCAAATTCCAGAAAATATATTAATATTTAATACCACTGTGATAGCCGAGCGGTATAAATATGAACTATTTGAATCTCAGACAGCGTTAGATCAACTCAAATTGAATTATTTGTTACTTGTTTATTAACAAATTATACAACGCGAAAGAAAAATATTTATTGGGAAAATCAGTCATTGAAATAAAACAATTTTTACTGACTATCGGTCTGCCTGTGACTATAGGTGCTATAGAAAAACGTAAATAGGTTTTTAATGATGACGGCTTTAAATTTCGCTAAATATAATACCGTTTACCGTCGTTTACCCGCGACTTCGACTGGGTAAAATTAGTAATTTTATCCGCATTCAAACTTCCATCCCCCTTTTCTCCCTTTTAAGGGAAGATTTCCGGGATGAAAACTATTCTATGTCCTTCCCCGGAACTCAAACTATCTTTCTCCGAAATTTCATCTAAATCGGATTTCAATATTCGATGGTCAATATATTGATACCCTGCTTCTTCATTTATCATTCAAACGGCCAGAGTGGAATTCTCTACCCACCTCAATGTTTTTTTAATCATATAACTAAGGGATTTTCAAGGCGAGAGTGAAAAGACATTGAGCTTGCGTGCTACATCTTCAACTGCATCGTCACTTACCATCAGGTGAGATGCTGCAAAAGGCGCCCTATTTCCATATAAAAAAACACTGTACGACTTACATTTAGTCCAGCGGTAGTTAACACTGCCTTCTGTGCTATGGGACCCGGGTTTGAATCCCGGTAGGGATAGATATTTGTGTGATGAACATGAACATTAGTACCTATCCGAGTCATGGATGTATCTATGTATAATATGTACGTATTTACAAAAAAAAAAGTATAAATGTAGTATATCAACCAACTAGTATCCGTAACACAAGCCTCGTTGCTTAGCATTGAACTAGATGGCGCTGTGTGTCATAATGTTCAGGAATATTTATTATTGTTATTATCATTGGTTTTCCTTTCAATCACATTCTTGCATCTGTTAAAAATAATCCCCGTAACATTCTACTCCGAAGTTGCGAAACAGAATTTCAAAACCATTTCACCGTATCGAGAACTCATCGATCCCTAAGCTTTAACCCATAGGCAACACTTTGAATTGAACGTTACCGTTCACTTGATCCCGTAAAGAAAAATAGTGTTAGTACACCGGAATAAAAAGGTTTTTGACGTAAAAAATACACGTGCCGTTTTTATCTTGATTCCAATATTGAATCGCGCTTTGCAAACGCGCGATTTGTGAAAATGCTTTAGCAGTGATAAATAGCAGGTTTTGTGTCTGACTGTTGAATGGGATTTTGATGGCTTTGCTCACAATAGCGTCATCAAATAGCTTTTAATATTTATTTGGATTTGATAGTGAAGTTGGAATAGCGTAGTGGTGTGATCAGTGAACTGTTAAGTCAAAGGTTTTGAATTCTATGCCGAAGTTTTTTTTAATTCATATTAATTACAGGCTCAGATAAGGAAGGGAAATATCTTGGAGAAACCTGCATACGTGAGATATTCTCTCAAAAGTGTGTGAACTTTAAAGACTTATAAATAGGTTATTCTTAATTAAGTATGTATTATATTTATTTTTTAACTGCTCTTATTAGTCCGACGTGTGT
This sequence comes from Craniophora ligustri, assembly GCA_905163465.1. Taxonomy (NCBI): domain Eukaryota; kingdom Metazoa; phylum Arthropoda; class Insecta; order Lepidoptera; family Noctuidae; genus Craniophora; species Craniophora ligustri. The sequence goes on along the minus strand of LR990979.1, from coordinate 1,359,048 downwards.
GTTTTTTTCACATATTTCACGTCGTTTGACGTCTGATTTATAGTATTCCAATAGGTTTTAATGCCATCCTTACAAGGAAAAACTGATAAAGGAAAAAAAGTTTCGCAAAAGGCACCGACACGTCAACAGTTTCAAACAAAGAGGGAACTAGTGAAATAAAATTATCGGCCCGTACGAATACCAAACAAAAGGGCTCTAAACTGGCTCTAAATACATTCATAGGTAAACGTGTGAACATTCCAACAGATGTTACCTTATGTTTTTTGCTAAGAAAAAAAGGTTTACATACAAAATGGAATGGCCCTTTGTAAATGGCGAAATCTTGGGTCGTAGCGCGTAGTTATGCTACGCCGTAACCCATAGTACTCGTAGCGCTACGCCGTATGTTATTTTAAACGCAATTTGTTATTTGTTGTTGATTCAGAACATAATATACCATTACGCCTTTATACCCTTAATATACGGATTAAGCAGGAGTATAATTATTTATACAGTTCGCCGATATATTTTCAGGTCTCACATACATACTGTGTGTATCAACAATAAAATACATACAATATTTTATTGATTTATTTGATTCCTATGTGTGTTGCCTTGACCGGGTCCAGTGCTCAGATTATTATGTCGAAGAACTCAAAACGGGCCAATCGTAGCCTTAAGATGGGCTGGAGAGAAAATCTTTTTTTTTTTATTTGTCAATTATCTTCATTGGAATTTGTGCATACCATAATGGAGATAAGCGTCAATACGCTATAAACCTATTAATAACATCGAGGTTTTTTCGTATTACTGGAGGCTAAGCTTCAACTTACAAAAGAAACTCGCACTTTGAGCTCAGCCGGCAACGGATAAGTTTTAATGGTTTAATTACGAAAAGTAAAGCGATCAGCTACTGCTGCCCTTTCAAACCAGGTTGGAACCAATATTTGTCTGGTCTAGTTTTACCTAGACATACAATAACTTTTTTCAAGTCTAGTCATGGAAAAGTTCCAGTTTGAAATGCCTCTACGATATGAAAGTGTGTTTTGTTTGGGTGGAATGTTTACCTAGTTTCTACTAATGGGTGCGTGTCCGTACACGTATCATCAACCCAATAACGTACCACTGCTGGGAATGAGTCTCCTCTCATTTGAGAGGGATTAGGCTATAGTCCACCACGCTAGCCTACTGCGGCTTGGCAGACTTCACATGCCATCCAGACAAGTCTCCCAAGCATGCAGGTTTCCTCACAATGTTTTCCTTCACCGTTTGAGCTTGTGATAAATACGCACATAACTTCCGAAAAGTCACTAATGCATACCTTGGGTGCGAACTCGAGACCTTGAACGTCTCAGTCCACTGATCACACCGCTAGGCTACCACAGCTCTCCGTACACGTATAGACTGTCTAAAAATTATTATTATTATTATTAATTCGAATTGTTATGCGAAAATTTCTCAGGCCTACAGTTTGAATTTAACTCCACAGACTAAGATTGCCAGGTTATCAAATCTCCAAAAATAAAATTATATGGCTGAGATACTTATTATAATCAACCTTCAAAACTAGGACGGAGGTATGTCCTTACTTTTTACGACCAAAGGTATTTCTCCTCCACAGAGGTTGTAAAAATGGACAATGGAGTTTAATCGACGTCCATTGCCCTCTTTTATAACTAGCCGTCCTTTACAATGGACACCCTTATAATGTCTTAATGTAGTTCAAGCACAGTATAGTTCCTTTTTTTAGTAATGGACGTCCATTGGCTTGATGATGACCTTCTAGAATCATAATCAGCCTAGTATCTCCATTTAGATTTAAATATTCCTCGGCATTATGACACACAGCGCCATCTAGTTCCGTGCTAAGTAACGAGGCCTGTGTTACAGACATTAGTTGGTTGATGTACTACATATATACTGTTTTTTTTGTAAATACATACTTATTATACATAGATACATCCATGACTCGGATAGTGACATGATACTACCTTATAATATTAAGAAACATAATCAAAATCAAACAATTATAATCTAGTAAAATTTACGAATGATGGTTTAGAAAAACATCTGCATATAATTACAAATCTGATGAATTATATGGTTATTAGATGAAAGAGAGATGAGATGTTTTTTATCACAATAATATGAATATACCGCAATTAAAATCTGTAAAAGGTATTTGTATTTCTACGTCTGATATTCACATAAGTGTAAAAAAAGTCAGCTCAGTGCTCAACTGACTAACAAAGATTCGTTCTTGAACAAATTCCTTGTTATAACATAAACTGTAACAATTCTCCTAATGAATTACTTTTATTTCCTTATCTAGATGAGGGAACCGGTCTCCCCTATAACTAGGGGAGACAAGATAGTAACGACCACTCAAGGAAAACTCAAATACAAAGCTCTGTCCATATGGAATTAAGGAGATGTATTTTTGTCTTCCATTTTCCAAAATAGCTTTATAGTCTTTTTCTTGGGACTTTGTACGGGTATTATAAGTAATTATATCTAATCTGCTTAGTGAATTGTTATCATCCTTAGCATGCAAACTTACATTCCATTCTAATCAACCTTTTAAGGGATGATTTTCGAAACAAACAGCCCATCATCACCAAACTCCGACGTAATTTTACAATATAATAATAAGCCAAGTTTAAAGTGCAGTACACTTTAAACTTGGATGAGTTATGGGTGTATCTATGAATAGTATGAATGTATTTACAAAAAAAAAAGTATATATGTATATGTAGTATATCAACCAATTAGTATCCGTAACACAAGCCTCGCTGCTTAGCTCGAAACTAGATGGCTCTGTGTCATAATGTCCAGGAATATTTATTTTGCCGGTATATTTCAAATCCTATGTCATATGAAGTGAGTCTATGCCCATCAGCCGGGCACGAATGCTACTGGGATTTTCAATTTTCAACCTGCTACTGGGATTCCAATAAAGAAGGTTATAGGAGGTAGGGCATAGCGAGATTTCTCACTCAAATTGAGCCGCCCGACTGGGGAAGTACCTCCGCCTTACAGAATACCGTAGTGAATCGACAATGGTTGTCTTTCTGCCAGTGAGTAAAGTTACCAGAGCTCGTTGCGGAGTGACTATTCTGACAGCATGGGCATTCCGTTTGTTGTCAGTTTAGTAGTTCCCTCTTTTAAGAAACCAAAACGCTTTGGGCGGCGTTGATCACTTACCATCAGGTGAGCCGCCTGCTCGTTTGCCCGCTTATCGCAATAAAAAAAACCTGGGAAGACAAGACCTCGTGCTCTGTCACACACGACCGAGGCAGTAAAAAGTAGTTTTATTTCAGAATCAATTTGGGATTAATACTGTTTTATTCCCAACAATTAGGATCCTTAACAATTTCAATGTTAAGTTTACTCTTCATTTATTTCATCATCATCAATCCATTACAGTGCCACTGCTGGGCATGTATCTCCTCTCATTTGAGAGGGATTGGGCTATAGTCCACCGCGATAGCCTACTGTGAATTGGCAGACTTCAAATGCCATCAAGAATTTCTCTCGAGCATGCAGGTTTTCCTTCACCGTTTGAGCTTGTGATAAATACGCACATAACTTTCGAAAAGTCAGTGTGTCTTGGGTTTAAAACTGACCCCTTTGACATCTCAGTCCACTGGTCACACCGCTAGGCTACCACAGCTTCTCATTTATTTCAATGCCTGATATTCGTTTAAAATAAAATAAAATCTGTATTCTCACATTGATCTTCCATGTTCAAAGCCATACGATGGCACCACATAAGGGTATATGCTAATGCGATATCAAAATCTTACCACGTAGTCACATAACGGACAATCTATGTGGCACGTGACCATCGGTGGCGGCACACGGGTGCCTGCTTTGTGCCATTTGTGCCTATCCGATTCCTGCTTGGACGTACGAAAATTGGTTACATGTTATTTTTAATGATATAATGCCTGTAAAGAGCAAGGCAGAGGTGTGTAGTGTCTTGGTGAATGTGAAAAAAAATCAATAAAAAAAAACGGAAAAAAGAAATTAAAAAATTAATACTTAATTAAAAAACATATCGGTGTAATGTGCATGTACACTACCCATCTCCTTAACCCTATGGGAACGACAGGCGTGATGGTATGTTTATCGCAGTATATTTTTTTATTTAGATTCCTGTACAGTTTTAGTACAGTACAGCGTAGGTGTGAAAACTCAGTAAACTGTTGTTTAGTTTCATACTGTAATAGCGCCTATGGGAATTAAATATAAATAATACTTAATTTAGTAACAAGTACCAAAATAACTTTAAAAAAAATACACGAACCCTGTGTAAAATCCTACATTTTTAAGCTGTTCAAAAAGTCAAGAGGTCCCCGAAGGTCAATAACCTCAGACGCAAACATTCACCCGACCGCGGCCATAAAAATGGGCGTAATGTTTTTATCCTCATTCGATTTATACGAGAGTGATTTAGCCATAAAGATAATCGGATAAATAGATCTGTTTTTTCCCATTATACCCACGAATAAGGTTTTAGGGGAAAGATTTTTCATAATATTAGGTATTATGTAGTTGGTATGTACTCTACTCACGTCTTTGCTACATGTGAAGTATTTTAAAATAAGCATTATATCATAATTTTGTCATATATTATATTGTAACTAACTTTTGCCTGTGACTTTGTTCGCGTGGCTTATAGAATATATAGGACATTACGTAACCTAAGTTCTTATTCTTAGACTAATGTATCTCTATATGTTTACCAAATTCACCGAAATTGGTTAAACATTTTAGGCGTATAAATCGAAAACGTATGCAAAAGTGGGACGCAATGATCGTAGCGCATGATATTCTACAGTTTCTGCCTACCCCCATGCCAAAAAGGCGTGTATGTATGTAAAATCTGTGAACAAATAGTTTTATTTCGCCTCACCATATTCACCTATTTTGTTCGATTTACCAAACACCGGTTCATCATTTCACACCACCTACAATTATGTATATAAATCCGTTCGTATGTGAAAGAGGCACCGAACGGTTCTGTCAAAGCGGCGTGTGCGATAACTTTGAGTTTATGCATTATTTATAAGTTTCCCCGTATCCTCAAACGCGGTTAAGGATACTATGGGGTGCAAGATTGGGGGCATTTGTATGTAAACTGGAGAATATCAAATCATACATACTTACATTCACGTCCGTTTTGTTTGTTTTTTTAAACCTTTACCACCTCGTACTAGTATTTACTGCCTGGTCGTACAGTGCGACTGCCGAGCAAGAGGTCTTGGGTTCGATTTCCTGGTTGAGCAACGTGTTATTGGGTTTTTCATTGAATGGGACCTAAAACATACCGGCAAAACGTGGGTGTACATTAGTATACCTCTGCCTAACCTTTTGGGGACGCCAGGCGTGATGGTATGTTATGTATTTTATTAGGATTTTTTTTCGTGGGTGATTTTCGAAAACCCAGTAACAAATGAATAGATTCGAATAAACGTCGGATATTTTTACACAGCGCCATTTAGTTCAGAGCTAAGCAACGAGGCTTTTATCTCGTAGATATTTTCCTACATAGAAGGAAAGAAAAGCTAATTATTTTCTTGTGAAAAACGACACACATAACACAAAATAAAATTTAATCATCATAAACATCATCAACACATTATAGGGCATTATACATTATATACCACTGTTGGGCACGGGGATCTTCTCAGCTGAGAAGGATTACAAACGTTAAAAGTAGATTTCAATCACATCTAATATTCGCTTAAATTTAAAAGAACTGACAAAGTTATTTTTATCGTACAAAACTTTTCAGCGACGATATAAATAGTTCTTAAAGGACATAAAAAGCACAGCTCGTGAGTCACATACGCCTTTTCGTTTACGTATATATAAACGCGTGTAGTAATCCGTATTACCACAGGATACATTGGCAGGGTGAGACCCATACTATCGATTACTTACAGAAGAAAGAAAACGCGAAGATGCGCCGAACTCGCTTTATTAGTTCCGTCGAAGTTGTTATGTGGAAGTGAACCAGGCAGAAATTGAATATTTATTACATGTACTTTTCAAAAAGGATAAAAGAATAAATACTTTAATGGATTTTATTAAGGTATATTGATATTATTAAATCCCGATTTCTTGTATGATTTTTGAAAGATTTCTTTGAGATCGGGCGACCCGTTAGCTCAGCGGTAGTTAACGCTGCCTGCTGTGCTATGGGTCCCGGGTTCGAATGCCGGTAGAGACAAATGTTTGTGTGATGAGCATCAACATTTGTTTCCGAGTCATGAATGTATCTATGTATAATATATATGTATTTACAACAACAAAAAGTATACACAAGCCTCGTTGCTTAGCTCGGAACTAGATGGCGCTGTGTATAATGTCCAGGAATATTTATTTATTTATACATATTACACATAGAAACATTCATGATTCTCAGACAGATTTTCTAAAACAGAATAAAGACGTAGACTATCACTAAAATCTTTGTTCTAATTTTGCTAATAGACACTTACTACATATAAACAGAAATCTTGTAAATAATATTGAAAAAAATAGACTAGTTACCCAAATACAAAAACAATTCTGGCATTTTTTCTAGCGGAGTGCGTAATACACTTTGTAGGATTTTTATATAAGCTTCAGTCTAATAGCCAGTTAGCCTCTCCGTCTATTGTCACATTGCCGAGTCGACATCCCAGACAATATCCTGCGCTGACTCAAGATTTACTTTTATTACAATTCCTAGTTTCAATCTAGATTGCGTTATGTAAAATACAGACAAATAACATGCTGTAATACAAAATGTTTGTATTTTAATACATATTGAAATACTAGATATTGAAATATAACTATATATGTGACTTTGGATTTTATCGTTTTGGATCCTTTACAGCATCTGTCAATAATCGCCGTAATCTTGGATGCTGTAAAGGATTCTTATATATAATTATGACTTGTCCTGTGGGTATTTTTACAAACACAAACGCCCAGAATTGGAGCTTTAGATCGTATAAATATTTGCTTCGTTCGGGTATCAAACCCGCTACCGCACAAACGCACAAATCGATCGCTGAGCCACTGCGCCAATCAAGTAGTCAAATTACATTTTAAGTTTAACGTGTAACGTACTTACGTTACAATTACTTACAATTTAAAATTTTAGCGTAAATTGTTATTAATTTAAATTTACCTACTACAACAAAATTTCCAGAAAGTTCATTTTATTATATTATACATGCACATCATATTTAATTATAAGTACATTGCACCCATGAATTGTCGTCTCAAGTCGCTAGATAACGATGTGTTTTTTTAAGTAATTGTTGGCTGTAAATATAGCTAGACTAAAAAAACAGCATAACAATAACTTTAACTCCAAAAGTAACGGGACGAGAGTTACTATAAAATTAACAGCACATTTTTTACGACTTGAAATAAAATTCTCGGCGTTACATTGAACTTCTCAAGTAATAATTTTTGTTACAGAAATTTTCACCCAAGCCTTGAGTTGGATCTTTATATTCTGGTTTATGAAGTCAGCAACATTGAATTTGGAGGTTATATTTTTCTTTTACATAACTAATCTAATATATAAAATTCTCGTGTCACAGTTTTCGTTGCCATACTCCTCCGAAACGGCTTAACCGATTTTGATGAAATTTTTTGTGCGTATCCGGTATCTATGAGAATCGGCCAACATCTATTTTTCATCCCCCTAAAAGTTAGGGGTAGTCCACCAACCCCTATAATGTGGCAAAACAACGTTTGCTGGGTCAGCTAGTAAATCTATATATTTGAGTATTTTTAACAAAGGTTTTTTCGCGGTGATCACTTCTAAAAAATGTGTGATAAGTTGTCTTTCATGCATTTAAATACTAAAAATTTAGCTGTTTGTGTCTCTCAAGAACAATTTAAGTTTTTTTACTTATACGTCATGCATATATACATGAAGTCTTTCGACTATTATCAGAATTGGTGCATATTTAGATAGGCGTGGGTTATCGGGTTAGGAGGCGATATTTGAACGAAATAGCACATATGTTAATCATTTAATTGTGATCGCTAATAATGCAATCAAAGTAAGCACTAAATATGTAGTCACTGATCTATGATTATTCATTATTAAGATATACGTCCACCGAGTACGTGGTTCAGTGTCAGTTATCATAAGATGGCCACCTCACCAGAGCTCGGTATTCGTTTTAATATTGTCAGCGTCGAATGAGGTTTGATGAATAGAGGCGGGTACGCCGACACATATATATGTATTAGTATACCTACATAGCTGTGGTAGCCTAGTGGTGTGACCAGTGGACTGAAATGTCAAAGATCTCGAGTTCGAACCCAAGGCACACGCACCACTGACTTTTCGGAAGTTATGTGCGTATTTATCACAAGCTCAAAGGGTGAAGGAAAACATCGTGAGGAAACCTGCATGCTTGAGAGAATTCTTGATGGCATTTGATGTCTGCCAACCTGCAGTAGCGTGGTGGACTATAGCCTAATCCCTCTCAATTGAGAGGAGACCCGTGCCCAGCAGTGGGACATGAATGGGTTGATGTTGATACCTAAATATAATATTAATTTTGCACTAAGTTTCTAATATTTCTATACTAGCTTTTGCCCACAACTTCGTCTGCGTATAATTAGAAATTTTATTTCCATCCCTGTTCCCCCTTTTAAGGCATGATTTCCGAAATGAAAACTATCTCCATACCAAATTTCATCACAATCCGTTCTGTGGTTATAGTGTGAAGAGGTAACTGACAGACAGACAGACAAACTTTAATAATAAATAATCATAAAATGTTTATTTCCAAAAGTTTACGATAAAAATACACTAAGGTGTCATGTACAATAGGTAAAATCGTTTACAAAGTGTTTTGTAGAACTTTGATATCCATACCCATATACCCAGCGCTCTTTGGCATTGCTAATAAGTTACTTTACCACTGGAGGTCGTCATACCACTTAAATACAATGTACACAATAACACAATAAAAATTCAGCTTATTTTTATTCTATAAATACTTCTACAATACAACACAATACACTATCATAAATAAAAACAATAATAAATAATTTGCATCATCCAAACTCAATGCTTGCTTACTCCTAGCATAACACCGTCCATTTGTCGCTAATAATAAAGAAGGGCTCATTTTGGCACAGATTTATATATATGTGCCTTTTGGGGGGCTTGAGCCGTGTTTGTTACCCAATAACGAGGGATGTGTTTAACTATAATGTATTGGATGTTTCTGTTATGTAAGGCAGTTAAGTGGTACTACTAAGATATACGAACGGTGAAGGAAAACATCGTGAGGAAACCTGGTAGATTAGCTGTGATAGCCCAGTTATTTAACCAGTAGACTGTAGAGTTCAATCCCAAGGTTACGCAACGAATTTCTAAGTTACGTGCGTATTTATCACGTGCTCAAACGGTGAAGGAGAACATGGATAGCAAACCTGCATGCAACCTAAGAGATTTTTCGATAGCGTGTGAAGTCTGCCAACCCGCAATAAGCTATCAAGGTGGATTATAGCCTAATCCCTCTTAAAATAAGAAGAGACCCATGCCTAAATGGGTTGCTGATGATAACATACTATCATCCTTGTACCCTTGAAGGGGTAGACAGAGAAGTACTACAATAATGTACTCCCGCTTTTCCCCTACATCAATTTGGTTCCATGAAGTATGGTGGCCACAAATCTCGACTTAGTACTGAGAATTTCTCAGAAAATCTCATTGATGCTTTGCTTGGCCTTGGACTTGAACTTAGGCCCTCGCAATCAGCAACTAATCTTGGGATCACTAAGAAAAACCATCAATACTTAAGATAGTGTTGTAAAATTTTATATTTCATGCTTTCAAAAGTTAAAATGGTGCGAATTGCACTTCATAAAGTTGAAAGTGTTGAAACTGGCCACTTTTTAAACTTCGAAATACTTCAAATACGATTATTTATGAAAGAATTCTCGGAAAAGTTGCACTCGAGTTGTGCCAACCCTTTATTTATGAGGCACAGTGTAAAAAGTACAGTAGTTTGAGTAAGTTTTATTTAGCAAGTTATTAATTTTCAAAATTATATTATTGGTAAGTAATCTTACGGCAACACAGGTTAAATAACATTGTGCTATAAAAAAAATATAATACAGATATTATTTGCAAAAGAAACACACGTAAAACGCAATAAGTGCCTATCTTTTTCTTTTTATCAATTAAAATTCCCAACAAATGTTTGTCGTAAAGTTTTCCTACTGTCAAATGATACCCCATAGACACCAGTTAAATTATACCTCCAAGCGAAACGTTCAACAGCTGTCGGTTTATTTTTAAAAATAATATTTCTGCTCATTGACACGCCAACTCAATTATCTGAAAATAACTTTATTTTAAATGCGGACTGTTTGCTGCTTCGTTGGTTCTAGTGTTCGTGCGACTGTCGAGTATAAGGTCTTGGCCTCAATTCTCACGTCGAGCAAAGTTTTATTGGATATTTCTATGAAATTCTTGGTATTGACGACCCGTTTAGCTCACCGGTAGTTAGCGCTGCCTACTGTGCTGTGGGTCCCGGGTTCGAATGACACATGACATGACGGGGACAAATGTTTGTGTGATGAGCATAAACATTTGTATCCGAGTCATGGATGTATCTATGTATACTATGTATCTATTTACAAAAAAAGTATATAATAATATGTAGTATATCAACCATCTAGTATCCGTAACACAAGCCTCGTTGCTTACCACGGAACTAGATGCTGCTGTGTAATAATATCCGGAAATATTTATTTATTTATTGGCTCGGAATTTGATTTCGTGTCCGGTTGAAGGCAATATGCTCGCCCCCTATTACGTGGGACCTAAAACATACCGGCGAAATGTGGGTGTACATTAGTACCTCCATCTCTGCCTAAAAACTGTTCGAGGACGACAAGCGGAATGGAGTGTATGTTTTTAAAATAAATTGTGCCTGACTTAGGAATTCACGTTTAGCTCTTCAGACATTTTCAGCTCAGAGTCTCTCATAAAGAGGATCTTTTGTAGGAGGTAGGGCATAGCGAGATTTCTCGCTCAAATTGAGTTGCCTATTATATGTAAGTATTTACAAAATATAAATCCATATAATATCTGTAACACAAGCCTGAAAGTTAAACTCAGAACTAGATGGCGCTGAGTCATCCGAATATATATTTATTTATGTAATAAAAAATTGAGAAAAAATAGTGGACCTACTGTAAAATAATGAAGTATTTCCTACTGTGGCTTCTGGAATGATGTCTCTGTGTGTACACGAAGCGATGACAAACAGAAAAGCTGTTGATTTATTTTTTAAATAATTCACTCCGTTATTTACTCGCTCGGCTTCTCGATTCTGTGTTCATCGTTTGTTTTTAATCGAGTTTTTTTGTTTACATCTCATGTTTATTATTGTTTGTTTTCGTTTTTTTGTGACACGATTAATTTCTTTCTTTTGGGAAGGATTGCATTGATTATGCTTTTAATCTTTATGCTAATGATTATTTATTTCGACGTGCAGTAATTTTTTTTCTACATTTGAAAAAAATGTTTATATGTTTGTCTGTATGTATGTATGTTCATCAATAGTTTTGTTCTTGTGAACTAATATTTTAGGCTAGCTTTTTATTACTAGCTCCCGTATTAATTTAATTGGTATATTACCATTTAATTTTTATTTAATTGATGTATTTTAACTGATTTCAAAGAATATAGCGTTGTATTAAATACGCCAAAAGTTGTTTTGTTTTGAGTATTTTTGTTTAACAATTTAAACGGAGTGATTATTTTCTCATAATAATAATTGTAAACATGATCCATTTTAATTGGACAACACGATATTGACGCTTTATCAACCTAACCATTATATTCATAAAATTTTGTTGTTTCGTTAAATTGAGTGATATAATTTTACTTATAATTATTTAACATATCATTATACGTGTAACAATTAATTTGTCGAAATACGTTAACATATTATTTCAACCATGTTTCAAGCGAAATAAATTACTGAACACACTGAACAAGTGGAATAAATTAACATTACCTACCATCACGCTTGTCGTCCCTGAAGGGTTAGGCAGAGGTGTACTAATGTACACCCACATTTTCACAATAGGGAGCGAGCCTATTGCCATCAACCGGGCACGAATCCAAATTCCAACCTGCTACTAAGAATTTTATATAAAAACCCAAGAACATTTTGCTCGACCTGGGAATCGAACCCAAGACCTCTTGCTCAGCAGTTTCACTTACGACCACAATACCAAAGAAGCAGCTTAATAATATTTCCGCCGGGGTTGTGGTGCATGCTTTCGCGAATCCCATGGCCCCGGCAATAGGGCTAGTGGCGTTGACGGGTGCGGTTTTTTAGTCGGTATACGCTCATGTTGGGCGGAGTCCGACACACCCCGTCGCCTCCCCAGGCGGCGGGACGGTCCGTAAAGGATTTTTCCGCACTTAAAAAAAAAAAAAAAAAGCTTAATAATATTTATAAAAAGAAAAAAAAACAGGTACAAGATAAATTAACCTAAACTCCAAATCTCTTCGAATGCTAAACCATATTAACTAACAACAGTATAAAACACAGTTAACTCAACTGAAACAAACACTGGTGCAGTTTATTTCTTTTATTACGCTACAAAGTTAGCGAGCTGTTTGCAAGCTGGACCATGCTCTGCTTACTTGATTTTTTAGCTACTCTAATTTAGGTTTTTTAAGTTAATATACATAATTTACTTAGATGGTTCAGGCATGTTGAGAAAATGACTACTAGCTATTAACTAACAGAAGGAATTTATAAGGCAGAAAAAGCCATATATGATATCAGCTTATTACCGTCCACTGCTGAACGTAGGTATTGCCCAAAGAGACCCAACCATCCCGGTCTTGGGCAGTTCTCATCCATCCGCTACCAGCCACACTCTTCAAATCGTCAGTCAATAATACTGCAGGGCGTTCCTCACTATGTTCGTTCGAACACGGTATCCACTCTTACACTGAATGTCATACATTGGCCGAATTTATGAAATGCCTTTTAGAAAGTGCGTATGTATCGCAATATTTGTGAATATGGACGAAGCAAAAATTGTATAAAGGGATCTGTGGCTTCTGCCTTCTCCTAAAAAAAAGGTGTGAGTTAATTGAGCAGCATAATTGATCAGGATATCCTCCCAATTAAAAAAGTACGTTAGTGCGGATTCACAGACTTTTCACGCCATCGAGAAAATTGTTGGCATGCTAGTTTCGTCAAGATATTTCCCTTAACCGTTTTATTTTCAGATATTACGCACTTCATTTTTCAAAGTCTGTAGCTCATTTCTTAAGATTCTTCTTCTTTGTCTTTTGAAAAACGTTACCCCACACTAGGATTTTCTCTTGTGTCGTGCGTTTACAAACACAAATTGTCACATACACAAACGCCCCAGACTCGGAACAACTACCTATAGAACGTACAAATATTTGCTCCGTGCGGGGGTCGAACCCGCAACCCGTGACGCACAAACCGATCGCTGAGCCACCAAGTCGTCTACGATTGAACTAAAGATCTTTAACTTCACCCCGCCGAGGCCGCGAAAGGCAGGGAGAGCGGCGCACCTCACTACCGACAGTCCTCTCCCGCCGCGGCCCCGAAATCCTTCAGCCGCGGTGCCTCCCATACGACACCGCAACCTACGCAGGCATCCTGCCGGAATGGCAGGTTCCGCCTCGTCGCAGGCAACCTGCTGGGCTGGGCACACCCGCAGGTGCCCGCGACAGGGCCACTCTACGACCAGGCTTCCTGGGAAAAGCCCGTGTCGGAGCGGCCCGACATCTCGGGGTTCCTCTTCGCTTCGCCGCGGAGTTGCGGACCCTCCGCGGCTACTAAGCCCCCCCGGCACGACAAGCCGAGAACCCCGGAATGGGGGGGGCCACTGCCAAACTGACCCAACTGGGATGAAATGTAAAAGTTTAAGTTTTAATCTTAAAATTCAACAACGCAAGATGAAGGCGCTGTTTATGTTAGATAGAGCATTGGAGTAATTAATTCCGAGTGGATTCAACAATTAACGATCGCGATTTGCTCAACCCTGGCAAGACGCCAGGGTTGTCACGTGTTCGGCTTTTGGAGACAGATTTTGTATAAAGTGAGAAAGCAATTTTTTAGTGAATCCCAGCGTTCTGTTTTCTGTTGAATCTTAATGATGGGAGACAGACGGTGACGTAGCATAAACCTTTTTTTTTCTTTATTCCTTTAATGGTTTTGTTACAACAGCTAGTATATCTAAGTCAATATACAAGATATTAACACAGAACACAGCTGTCTATTAAGTGGGTTATTATTAGGGATCAGAATTAACTGTTAGAAAATATACATACCTTGAAAACCTTGTATTATGTGGCGAGCGAGCAATATCATGAGCAATAAGTGTAAGCAATTAAATTTTTATATATTTCAGACTAGTCTGCAATCGGTGAGACGGGCAATTAGTTTAGAATTATTTTCCAAAAATTAACCTAATGTATATTGTGTATTGTTGTTAACTGCATTTAAATAGTGTCTAACCTTGTATCCACGCACTTTATATGTATTCATCTGCTAATCGCGAGGACCTGTTAATGACTACCTATTAATTTATAGTTGAATCAAATATGTGTGTCAATAGCTGTTGGTCTTCCATGCTCAAATAAATAAATAAATAAATAAAACCATATAAAAACTCTTGTATTAAATTCAAATGTAATATTTATTTATGGTTTATCGGAACATTGATAGCCTATTCATTGCCTTAATATAGATTGGATTGCTGAGCAAACGTCGAGTTTTAATCTAAATTATTTCTGAATTTTCACAGTTCAGTCCTGTATAAACATTTTCGATGGTGGGAGATACACTCTGCCAAACCAACATATTTGAATTGCGTACAGCTATATTAAATCTATATTAAAGTTAAAATGATATTGAATTAAACATATTGAAAATGAAAATGATTGTTTATTTCTGTAAATAGATCTTTTAAAGACACTTTTACATTTTTTTTGTATCTAGATGGCATCGGCATTTCCTAACTGACGATCTCTGAGAAGAAATGCCGAAACAAGCTCAGAAAATCATGGTCTCTTTTAAAGTCCAAACATTTTGGTTACAATATTTGAGCCAACAACAAAAACAAAACAAGAGACAGTCACATAAGTTTAAACAAAACTCAGAGACAGCCCTAACAAAAGCCATCACTTGAATGTAGATAGAGATTACAGCGGCACTGCCAGTGGCGTACTCACCGAGTTTTGTACTAAAACAGAAACCCTACACCACTATGATAGAACCAAATTGGAGTCTGTAAATTTACTCAAAATAATTTACGTGTTGAATTCAAAATATTCTCTTCCCCAATGTTTGATGGAAAATTTCAGTTTTGTTTTAAATATAGAATGATTAGCACTCGTCTCTTGTATCACCGGTGTGTTTAGAAAATAAACCTAAATTAATAGATCTAAACTCAACTCAGTACGCATTTGTTTTGTGCAAATCTCGCTCAGAAACAGTTCTAACAATATTTATCAAGCCATTCATTGTGTCACTGCTAGGCAAAGAGTCTGTACCGAAGCGAACTGTACTTAAGATCTTGGTGATCGCCAAATGTACATAATGTGCTTAGAACACCTTACACAAAACACTATACAACTGTCCGTTTTATGACCGATGTTAATTCTAACTAATAAATATGGAACCGGTTTGGAAAAGTCTAAGTTTGGGTATCACAGCAAATCTATATACCTAAGTTCAAAGCGCTCTAGTAGAAACGGTCATACTGTATTTAATAAAAACTAAATTACCTATACTACTGTTCTCAAATATCAGAACAAAATATGCGTATCTAATTTGCTAAGTCAACATTCTGGCTTCTTTCAATTGATCCTTTATCCGTCGCGATAAATGACCCGTTTTCAACTCACAAGGTTTCGATTTGCTGAAAAATGTCGTCTGTATTTTCTACTTCTGTTTCGTCTTGGTTAGGATTAAATTCTAGACATAATAAAGGTTATTTGGCCAGTTTTTTTGAGTTACGAGACTAGTTGATTATCGGATGCGCTTAAAATATGCTTACAATTACAATTTTTTTAGTGCAGACACTACATTGATTTGTCTAGGTATGAATAAAATAACTTTTTTGAGAGCTAGCCTAGTGTCATACCACTGGCTGTCACAGTGGGTCGTGACCTCAAAGGTCCTGTATTCGATAGTTATATTTTCAGAAATAAAGTGCAAATTTATCACATGCTTAAATGGTGAAGAAAAACATTGTGAGGAAACCTACATGCCTGAGAGATTTTCTAGATGACAGTTAGCCAGTTTTAGCGTGATGAACCATCACCTTATCTTTCGCAAATGAGAGGAGACTCGTGCATAGCAGTGAAACAATACAATTGGTATAATACTAAAGCTTTTTACAAAATTTATCGCAATTTGCCAATCAAGACCAATAAAAGGCACGAATCATTCTAGGTAGGAATCGGGTTTGTGTATAGTTTCTTCACTAACAACTGACTTCTTAGAAGCTTCGGGCCCGATTCCGAAGAAAACATAAACTGCATCGTTGCTATTCTAATAAAATCAATATTTGTTAAATAGAACCTATGTATCAAAATATTGTCTATACTTTCATTGTATGTCTCTTGTTTCATAAGTGTATAAAAATAAAAAATAAAAATCTAGTCTATGCCGAGCACATCAGAATTTCATTAGGTTATGGGCCCAGACTCGCTCAAAAATTGTAAAATATATACTTTTATTGTTAGAAATGGCTGGAAGTTACATAGTAAACGTTCCTAAACTCAAGGGTCGTGAAAATTATGACGAGTGGGCGTTCGCGGCTGAAAACTTCTTACTTTTAGAAGGCGTCGATATCAAGAAGCAAGAAGATGGCAATGGCGGAGATGCAGTTAGCGTCGTTGATGACCAGAAGGCAAAAGCTAAATTAGTGATGACAATAGATTCGTCATTATACGTGCATATAAAGAGTGAAAAGACTGCTTTGGGTGTATGGAAAAAACTCAAGACACTATTTGACGACTCGGGTTTCACACGCAAGATTAGCTTGTTAAGAAATTTGATTTCTATACGCCTTGAGAATAGTGAGTCAATGACAGTATACGTTACGCAGCTCATAGATACGGCGCAAAAATTAAGAAGTACCGGATTCAATATAAATGAAGAATGGATCGGGTCATTATTGTTGGCAGGTTTACCTGACAAATTTTCGCCTATGATAATGGCGATCGAACATTCAGGAATGTCCATTTCCACAGACGTCATTAAAACAAAATTGTTGGACATGAGTGATAATGTTGGCAGCAGTGAGCCGGAAAACGCATTTTTATCATCTAAAGGTTGGCAGCGTCAAAAAGGAAACAAAGTTTGCAAAGCTGGAGAAACACGAGAAACGTCATCTCAACCTGTAAAAGTGATAAAATGTTATAAATGCAACAAGATCGGCCATTATAAAAATCAATGTCCACAAATTAAGAAAAAACATGAAAATGCTTTCAGTGCAGTGTTTCTAAATGGCAGTTTTGATAAAAGTGAATGGTACATTGATTCCGGGGCTAGTAACCATATGATGATCAGCCAAGAAAACATAAACAATGCATCATATAACCTCACTACTAAGGAGATTATAGTTGCAAATAAAACAACTATGCCAGTGATGTGCTCAGGAGATACACAGATCAGGACTGTTGTGAACAACAAGGAATATGATGTTGTTGTTAAAGATGTGTTATGTATTCCCAATCTCACCACAAACTTATTGTCTGTCAGTCAGCTGATAAAGCATGGTAACAAAGTCAGTTTTCAGAAAGAGTGTTGTTACATAAGAAATCGGCAGAATGAACTGATTGGTACGGCACAGTTAGTGAATGGTGTCTACAAGTTGAACACTAGGTCAGCATGTTCATTTGTGGCTTCAGCTACAACAACCTCAGATATGATATGGCACAGAAGACTTGGTCACATTAATAGCAAAGACATGAATGACATGAGAAATGGCGCTGTTGAAGGTTTGGAGTTTGATAAAAAGGCTGAGATCGGCAAGTTTAATTGTACGGTATGTTGTGAAGGCAAACAAACCAGATTACCTTTTCCACAAAGCAATCATAGGAGTGAGCATGTCCTAGAGAAGATACATGCAGATGTGTGTGGACCGATGGAAGTTAAATCAATTGGTTTATCCAGATATTTTTTGCTTTTTGTGGATGATTACAGCAAGATGTCATTTGTATATTTTTTGCAGAACAAAAGTGAAGTGTACTCCTGTTTTAAAGAGTTCAAAGTCATGGTTGAAAAACAGATGAGTTGTAATATAAATGTTTTGAGAACAGATAATGGCACAGAATTTTGTTCAAATGATATGAAAAATTACTTGAAACAAAGTGGCATAATTCATCAGCGAACCAACCCGTATACCCCAGAACAAAATGGGATGTGCGAACGATTCAACCGCACTATTGTTGAACGAGCCAGATGCTTAATTTATGATGCAAAGTTTGAAAAAAAATTTTGGGCAGAAGCAGTTCACACTGCAGTATATTTAAAAAATAGAACTGTGGCTTCAGGCCTGAACCAAAAAACTCCTTTTGAACTTTGGACTGGCTGTAAGCCAAATGTTAGTCATATAAGAATATTTGGAAGCACAGTTATGGCTCATATCCCCAAAGAAAAAAGGCTTAAGTGGGATAAGAAAGCGGAAAAGCATTACTTAGTTGGGTATGCTGATCATGTGAAGGGGTACCGGCTATATAATCCCAAAACCAATAAGGTTATTACAAGCAGAGATGTCACCATTATTGAGCAGGATAATTCAGAAATGATGGAAGCTGTAATAAATGAAAACAAGTCATCACCTGACAATGTTGACCAGCTTGATGATTCTAACGGCTCAGATTCTGAAAAAAGTAATAATAGTGATAGTACCTACAAAGAAGAAGAATCTAGCGTTAGCAATAGTTCTTCAGATGAATTTTTTGACAGTGTACCAGCAAGAGAGTTAAAAAATGTACAGAATATAAAACCAGATAAGGATGTTAGACAAAGAAATAAGCCTGACAGGTATGGTTTCGGCAATGTATGTGTTCAGACAGACACAAATCCATTTGGAAATCATTTGATAACATATGAAGAGGCTTTAAATGGACAAGAATCAAAGGAATGGTGTAATGCTATGCTGGAAGAATTGAAATCATTTGAAGAAAATGAAGCTTGGGAAGTAGTGGATAGGCCGAATCAAGTTTCAGTAGTTAAGTGTAAGTGGGTTTTCAAAAAAAAGGTGGACAGTGATGAAAACGTGAGATATCGTGCGCGTTTGGTTGCCAAAGGCTTTACGCAGAAAGCAGGAACAGACTACACAGAAACATTCTCTCCAGTCGTCCGTCATTCCACTATAAGACTATTATTTGCGTTGAGTGTTAAATATAATCTAGACATAACTCACCTTGATGTTACCACAGCATTCTTAAATGGTCATTTAAATGAAGACGTGTATATGTGCTTACCTGATAATTTTAAATGTCATGATAGGGAGAACAAAGTACTAAAACTAAAAAAGGCAATCTATGGTTTGAAACAATCAGCTAGGGCATGGTATAAGCGTGTAGATGATTGTTTACAAGCTTCAGGATATAAAAAGTCAGTGTATGAACCTTGTTTATTTATGAAACAAACTGATACTGCCAAAACATATATTGCTTTGTATGTGGATGATTTTTTTATTTTTTCGAACTGTAAAAGAGAAACTGAATATCTTAAGACTGAACTAAAATCTAAATTTAAATTAAAGGACTTAGGTGATATTAGGCAGTGCTTAGGTATGAGAGTAAGAAGAAATAAAAATGAGATTTTTGTAGACCAGGAACAATTTGTAGATCACTTGTTAGATAAGTTTAATATGAAAGATTGTAATCCGGTCAGCACACCAATGGAAGTAAATTTAAAGTTAAATAAGACAGATACTTGTTGTATTCAGTATCCTTACCAACAATTAATAGGAAGTTTACTCTATTTATCAATGTTGACCAGGCCAGACATATTTTATGCCGTTTGTTACCTTAGCCAGTTTAATAACAATTATAATGAAAATCATTGGAAACATGTAAAACATATTTTAAAATACTTGAAAAAAACCAAGCACTTCGGCCTAAAATATGTTAAGGATGGCTTGGATTTAATAGGCTATGCTGATGCTGATTGGGCATCAGATTGTGTGGACCGTAGGTCTTATACAGGTTTTGTATTCAAGATGTCTGGTAGTGTAATTTCTTTTGAGTGTAAAAAACAATTAACAATAGCTTTATCTAGTACAGAAGCTGAATATATGGCAATATGTGAGGCAAGCAAAGAAGCCATTTATCTAAGAAACTTATTATCAGAATTGAAATGTAGAAACCAGTCACCTGTACTATTATATAATGACAATCAGAGTGCACAACTGCTAACTAAACATAGTGTATTCCATAAAAGAAGTAAGCATATTGATGTAAGATTTCATTTTGTCAGAACTGCAGTTGAAGATAATTCTGTTAAAATGGAGTATCTGAATACAAATAATATGCCTGCAGACATATTGACAAAGAGTTTAAGTTGTCAAAAACATTATAATTTTGTTGAACAGTTAGGTGTCACTCAATTATAAGTTTATTTATTTCTCGTGTTTAGTTGCCTTTTCTAGTAATTTTTTTTGTTTACAACTGTGTGTCAATTATTTTGATAAGGGAGTGTGTTAAATAGAACCTATGTATCAAAATATTGTCTATACTTTCATTGTATGTCTCTTGTTTCATAAGTGTATAAAAATAAAAAATAAAAATCTAGTCTATGCCGAGCACATCAGAATTTCATTAATATTCCTTACAAAGAATCCAACCCGTTGATAAACCATGACATGCAAAATATTTTACGATCCGAGTGTTGGTAATAAGGTTCAGAATTCTAGAAAATAATGACGTGATAACGAAAAAAGGCTAACATATTACTGACACGTACGTGAATATAAGATGTTGTAATAATAAATAATCAGTCTGCCCGTGACTGTGGGTGCTATAAAAGATTCGAAACGATATTAAAACAATAAATCGAGATAAAGACCCTATAAAGACTTATTTTAATAATAATAACAATAATAAATCTTTATTTTCAGACCAGAGATCCATAATATAGTAACATTAATTGGCACTTCCTAGAACTAAAACACGTAATAAAATTTAAAAAATAATAATAATAATAATTACATAATATATCTGAGTGACGGTCTGTGTGCCGGTCTGTAAATAAATAATGTGTCCAGTGACACATTATTTGGCCATCTACTCTGCCGGCTACAGAAAGATAAGTATTTAATGATAAGTATTTTATAAGGTTATAATATTTAATTTGTTTTATTACATAACCACACGACACAACTACACCATACCCATATCTAGGTCAGGGATAAGCAGAGAAATGCGGTTTTTATTCAAAATTTTACGTTAAAAACATTAACGCCTAACAAAATTCATACTAAAAGTAATACAGTCATAAATTGCGCTAATCGGTTCGTCTAAATATAAACCCTTTGTTTGATTATATAAACTATTATTATTTCCCAGCAATGATATAGACCCTGAGGGGTAAGACAGAGGTGTACTAATATATACCCACTTTTCACCGGTATGTTTTAGGTCCCATGTAATAGGGGAAGAACCTATACATTTTTTTATGGTGATAAGGGGGCAAAAGAGCAGGCGACTCACCTGATTGTAAGTGATGACCGCCGCCCATGGACATTTGCAACACCTGAGGCTTGCAAATGCGTTGCCAAACCCCTTAGAAACCGTTCAAGTTTCTTAAAATAGGGAGTTACTGAACTGCCAGCAAACGGAATTCCCATGCTGTCAGAATAGTCACTCCCCCAATGAGCTCTGGTAACCTTACTCACTCGCAGAAATACAACAATTGTTGATTCACTGAGGTCTTCTGTAAGGCGGAGGTACTTCCCCAGTCGGGCAGCTCAATTTGAGCGAGAAATCTCGCTATGCTTACAATTACCTATATTACCAACAACCGGGCAAGAATTCATATACCGAGCTGCTACTGAGAATTTCATAGCAAAACCCAACAACCTTTGCTCGACCTGGCAATGGAACCCAATATATCATACTCAGCAGTCACACTAGACCAGTAGACCAATGACGCACTTCCTAGCATGAAGGACACGATATAAGTACCTTATAACATAATTGGCGTAATATCTTCATAGTCAGTATATCGATCGAGTAATTTCTCTGTCGCGTCGCTCAGACGTCGAGCGGATATTGCTTGTAATAAAAGTTTATTGTTTAAGCACTTCAATGTATGTATATTTGTGTCTGATATTATGTTGTTGGCACATGTTTTTGTTGAGGATAACTGGAGATTATTATCTTGAACTTTTTGCCTTTTGATTGTATTTTTTTTAAGTAAATGTTGACCCATTTATACTAGTGTATGTGTGATTGTGATTAGACTAATCAAAATCATAAAATATGTAACTACTAATTTATAAATACTTGAGAACAGTGGGTTTTGCGAGTGAGTTAGGTTACCAAACCTCATTAGGGGAATGACTAATCAGAAAGCATGAGCATTCCGTTTGCTGTCAGTTTAGTAATTCCCTTTTAAGAAACCTAAACGGTTTCTGCAGGATTTGTCAACGATATGCAAGCCTTCTGGTGTTGCAAATGTTCATGGGCGATGGTCATCACTTACCATCAGGTGAGTCGCCTGCTCGTTTGCCCCCTTATCACCATAAAAAAAACTTAGGTAAAGTTACCATTGACTTTCAAAAGGCCTGCTTTTACCACATGGAACCACAAACATAACGGCGAAATGTAAGTGCTAATGTACACCTATGCCTAACCCAACGGGGACGAAAGGTGTCATGGTATTTATTGAAATATAAATGATTATTTTCTTGTCACAAGAAAAATAAGTGTAAATATAGCCCTCTAAATCGTCGATATAACCTCTTTGTGTAACACCATCAATGGTTCACCAACCTTCTCCAACAAAATGTAAGTTCATTGGAGTATATTTCAAACTCCAACAATGAACCTAATTGTAGCTGAAACCTATAACAGGAACCCGTTAAGGAGCACAAGTAACTGGCCCACATTCCGGGTTGAATGTCTCTTTACAAAACTTTTCACATCAAACGACAAAAATATATTAACCCGGTCGTCTTTTTAAAGTCATTTCCTTTACAGAACAATTGAAATGGGGCTGCCGAACTTTGAGAATCATTCCCCGGCTCCCTTTGATGGGGATGTCGTTAGCAATCAAATTACACAGCGTACACAAGTCTTCTTTGTCTAAAAGTTTGGAAAACGTTCGCCGGTATTAGGTAGGTAAGACGGGGAATTTAAATGTTGGAAAACGTGACGTTGCGTTGATAATTTCATTGAGTTCTATTGATATACAATGTGGAGACGATAACACGATAAATGAAAAGACGATCCAAGAGAGGATTTTGACTCTATTAAATAAGGCGTAACATTGAAATTAACAAAAACGTTTTTTTTTTTCAAACAAACTAAATAGCACAAATATGCGAAAGAAATTAGATTTGTGTAAGGAGTTTTTTTAAGATTGGCAAAGGTCATTTAAGTGGCGAGTTGACAACATGTGTATATATACTTATGTTGCAGGTCTTTAACCTTATCTGTGATAGCCTAGTAAATAATAAATTATGTTGAAAATTTTAAAAATGGAAAATAGTGTCCTGTTTCTAAACTACTGGGTACATTTGATTGATTTTTGGTATACAGATTTAGAATATCATCAGGTATACTGGGTTTAATTTATTGTCGTGTTATCATCTCCACATAGTATATTTATAAGCAGTTGTGCTAATGGTGAGACCAGTAGGTCTCAATCATGTATCAATCAATGTATCGACTGAGTATGCAAAATTTTCGACCATTGACTTATTGAAGTATTTTATGGTGATAAGGGGGCAAACGTGCAGCAGGCTCACCTAATGGTAAGTGATCATCGCCGCCCATGGACATTTCCAAGACATGAAGGCTTGCATGAGCGTTGCCAACCCTGTAGAAATTATTAGGTTTCTTACAATAAGGATACTAAACTGACAGCAAACGGAATTCCAATGCTATCAGAATAGTTACTCCCCTAACGAGCTCTGGTAACCTTACTCACTCGCAGAAACACAACTATTGTTGTTTCACTGCGGTCTTCTGTGAAGCGAAGGTATTTTCTCAGTCGGACAGCTCAATTTAAGTAAGGAATCTCAAATACCTCTCGTATTTATCACATGCTCAATTGTGAGTAAATCTGCATTTCTGAGTAGTCTGCTAGCCCGCACTGGTAATCCTACTTAGATAAGAGGAAATCGTTGATGGAGAAAGTAGAAAAAAGGGGGTGAGAGGTATACATATTTTGTTATTATAACTCGGAATTACCTTTAAAAACTTCAGTACATGGCTTAAGTTTCAGAGGTCGCGAGTTCAAGCCCAAGGCACGCACCACTGACTTTTCAGAAGTTATATATTTATCACATGCTCAAACGGTGAAGGAAAACATCGTGAGGAAACCTGCATGCTTGAGAGATTTTCTCAATGGCATGTGAAGTCTGCCAACCCGCAGTAGGCTAGCGTGGTGGACTACAGCCTGATCCCTCTCAAATGAGAGGAGACCCGTGCCCAGCAGTGGGACAATAATGGGTTGATGGTGATGATGATAAACTTTGAAAGCTTATTTTTTAATCTTATTCATATACAATAAGATTAAAAAATAAGCTTTCAAAAGTATGATAAATAGGCTTTTCGTCAATCTATCAATATGTGGCCCAAATCGTTTGACGCCGATATTGGAAAATATATATATTTCGTGTGTTTTCATTCGAAGGGCCAGAATAATCTGACAACAACATTTTATTCAATAATCGTGTTGGCCTATTAGGAATTTTAATTAAAATAAAAAACTGAGTGAAACATCGTTTCAAATATCGTGATATCATTAAATAATAATAAATATGTCTGGACATTATGACACAGCGCCATCTAGTTCCGAGCTAAGCGATGAGGCTTGTATCACGGATACTAGTTAGTTGATACACTACATAAATATACCTACATTTTTGTAAATACGTACATATTATACATAAGTAGATACATATGACTCACATACAAATGTTTATACTCATCACATAAACATTTTTGTCCCTACCGGGATTCAAACCCGGGACCCATAGCACAGAAGACTAATTGGGTCGTCAGTGTCAAGCTCAAGGTCAGGGTGTTCAACGCTTCAATGTTTATAGATCAATTTTAACAGACTTTATTTTTATGGTGATGAGGGGGCAAACGAGCAGGCGGCTCACCTGATGGTGACAACACTAGAGGCTTGCAAATGCGTTGCCAAACCCCTTAAAAACCGTTCAGGTTTCTTAAAATAGGGAGTTACTGAACTGACAGCAAACGAAATTCCCATGCTGTCAGAATAGTCACTCCCCCAATGAGCTCTGGTAACCTTACTCACTCGCAGAAATACAGCTATTGTTGATTCACTGCGGTCTTCTGTAAGGCGGAGGTACTTCCCCAGTCGGGCAGCTCAATTTGAGCCAGAAATCTCAGTATTCCTCCTACAAACTTGACATCTTGCAACGATACAACAATCAGTGTCGCCTATGTAAACCCATTCATATATATGTATGTATATAAAAATTTTAAGTTCGTTTGTGCTAAAAATTTTAAGTGCGTTTGACTCAAAAACTCAAATAGCTGAAGTATTTGAGTTATTGAAACGTACACAAACGACCGAACACCGATTGAGCTCAAATTTTTACACGACACACATCCCACTTGAAAGATTGTTTTTATCTATTTTCCGCGTCAATATTTTGTTGTTTATTTCTAATCTACGCAAGCACGATGTTCCACAACAGAGGGAGGCAGAGTAAAGCAAGTTTTTAGGGTTCCTCCCGTACCAAAAACGGAACTCTTATAAGATCACTTTATTGTCCGCACGTCGAACCCGACTGTCAATACCGTTTTTCTCAGGAACGCGTGGAGGTATCAAGATGAAATTAATATACACTTCTTAGGTGTGTGGTCTCTTGCAGCAATGAAAAAAATAAACTTCTAAGTCAACTATGGTGACAGCACTTTTGCAGCGACAAAGTTAAGTTTGTCCCTCAATCCGTATTGTTTTACTTAACTAAAAGATTGTACGGAGCCCTCGGTGTGCGAGTCCGACTCGCACTTGGCCATTTTTTTTATAAAAAGGCTCATCTCCATCCAATTTTAGTAATGACCTAAAATAATATGTTATTACCAAAATTTTAATATGGATGCTGTATAGGAGCCGAAAATCGAGACTAAAATAATATCAACTAGCTGATGCTCGCAGCTTCGCCCGCGCAATTTAATACTAATTTCTCCTCCTCATTTCGCCCCCGTTTCCATAGAATAAATAAATTTAGATGATCCACTATGTGTATAGCGACGTCTATGTCGCTACATAGCAACAACGTACATAGCAACGGAGAAGCTATCAAAACTAACATGACACATCGAACTCGATAAAGAGCTGTGGTAGCCTAGTGTGATGTTTTTTTTACGATCACTCCTAAGATATTCGTTTATATTGTATAAAAAATAACCTATGTGTGTGTGTCCAGGTAATAAACTATTTGTATGCTAAATTTTATTCAAATCTGTTTAGCGGTTGTTGCGTGAAAGAGTAACAAACATCCATACATACATCCATACTTCAAACTTTCACGTTTATAATATTAGTAGGATTATACAATACGTAGAAAGAATGTTTATTTTAATATTAGATATACAATAATGTACAATGTTCTTGACTTGTAATATTCAAAGGGAAATTGAGGTTGTGATAGTCGCGAAAAATTACATTACCTACCGGTGACATTATGTGGTATTGAAAAGATAACCTTGAATGTGAGTATTTAAGGTGCAAAATTGTAATGACACTGTTTGCTGACAAGAATATTCATTTCCAATAGATTGTTGTAATGAGAAATTGTTTGGTAATATCATAGATTATAGTTAACATAATAATATTATTCAATAATGGTGAAGGAAAACATCGTGAGGAAACCTGCATGCCTGAGAGATTTTCTCAATGGCGTGTGAAGTCTGACAACCCGCAGTAGGCTAGCGTGGTGGACTATAGCCTTTTCCCTCTCAAATGAGAGGCGACCCGTGCCCAGCAGAGGGACGTTAAGGGGTTGAAGATGATGGATAGTCCAATAATCAAGGAGCATATAACCCTTATTAGTTATATAACATTACGTCACAATCAATGGGAGCGGAGCACAAATGAAAAATGTTGCAAAATAAACAGGAAATTACATTACTTAAACTACTTGGTAAGTGACGCAGGCGAAGTTGAGCGGATCAGTTAGTATTATTATTATTATATATTTATCGACCCGTTTAGCTTAGCGGTAGTTAACGCTGCCTGCTGTGCTATGGGTCCCGGGTTCGAATCCCGGTAGGGACAAATATTTGTGTGATGAGCATCAATATTTGTTTCCGAGTCATGTATGTAATCTATGTATAATATGTATGTATTTACAAAAAAAAAAGTATATATGTAGTATATCAACCAACTAGTATCCGTAACACAAGCCTCGATGCTTGCCACGGATCTAGATGGCGCTGTATAATAATGTCCGAAAATATTTTAAAAAAAAAACACGAAATTACATTACTTAAATCACCTACTTATCTCGTAGGGCGACTAGAGTTGTTCTTCGCCTGCGTCAAGGCGAAGTTGAGCGGGTCAGCTAGCATTGTTATAAGTTTTATCGATATCGCTAAAAGAACAACACTAGTCGCAATGTTTAGCCACATTTGCATGTAACAGGTGCTCATTTCAACTACTAATGACTACGACCGGGCTTGTGAAATGTTGCTGATTGCAGTTTAGTGTTAGCAATTTCCATTTGTGTTTAGACGTGTTTGTAATTATTATGAGTGACTAGCTGATGCCTGCGACTTCGTCCGCGTGCAATTTCATGAAAAAAAAAGCTTCATACCTACTTTGCACCCCTTTTTGTACCCCTTAGAGAGCAAATTTTCATTAGCGTGTGTATGTATGTGTGTGTGTGGTGTTGTGGCTGTGTTTGTGTTTAAGTGGATGTGGAATTCCGTTTATATATATAACACATACTTAATATAAACTCAATACTTAACTACATAACTCAACCTATATAGCAACAACAGCCAAGTTGCACAGAATTCTTGAACAAATGATTCGATCGATCGTTAAACCGATCGGTACGTCAAACGCAGCTAAGACGCTTGTTAGTGTCAGATTTGACGCTGACATCTCTAATAGAAGGCTCAGCTCCCGTTCTCCCTCAACGCCACCTGACTTGCACCCGATTCACCATGCGATTATCTGATGACGGGTTTCGATTGAAAGATAATAGGATAATTAGAGTCAATCAAAGGGTGTAAGCGCAATATTAATCCGTTACTAAGCCATTGACATTTAATCTCCCGTTAATGATATAATTACAGTTGCATTAAATAGCGTTTCAAAGAATACTGACGATCTGTTTAGCGCACCGGTATTTGTTTGCGTTTTGTGGTTAGAGTTCCGGGTTCAAATCTCAGTTGAGCATTGACATGTGTACCTCAGTCATGTACATATCTATAAATAATTATGAATTAACATAAAATTTTAAAAAAGCCATGTAGTATATCAACCTTCTAGTATCTTCAACACAAGCCTCGTTGCTTAGCTCAGAACTAGATGGCACAGTATCTTAAGAAAGACTGATATACTTTCGCATTTAAATAAATAAATATAAATGCTTATTTCACAACTTAAAATATTTACTTTACATTTTTATTTACATTGTTTGGAATCCCCTTTAACCAATACATAGTTTATGTTAGAAAGTTTCACTCTTTCAAATTACCCACTAGTATCGTAAGTAGTCCAAAAAATAAGTACGCATTAAATATTTAAATTTTAAACTATTTATAATATTTGAATTGATTTAAATACAACATTCCTAAAAACGACCACATATATCTTTAATAACATATTCTTTTTCTAAAACTCACGATTACTTGACAAGGTAACATCTGAATATTATCTCTTAAACTGCCGTTTATTCATTAACCACTTAATCATCGTCCCTTTCTATAATAAAGCGTTTAAATCTTGAAGGTTTAACACAGCCCTCTAAAAGGTTTTATCGAACGTTAATCAAACAGATCCCACCAATCTGGGACAAGATTTGGGTGTTACATGTTACATGGGTGACATTATAAAGTATTGTATTTCTCTAATTGGTTGTGTTTTAACCGACTTCCAGGATTTGCAGCATTTTCTATATCGATATTTCCATATATATTTGTAAATACATATTAAATACATAAATTAAACTGAAATATTTATGTACACAAGTCTTTGTAAACCCAACCCAACAATTTTGTATTTTTCGAACCATCATACAACTATTGAAAGATATATATAGAAATATAGATAGAATTTTTTTGAGAGGTAGGGCATAGCAAGATTCCTTGCTCAAATTGAGCTGCCCGACTGGGGAAGTACCTCCGCCTTACAGAAGACCTCAGTGAATCAACAGTAGTTGTATTTCTGTGAGTGAGTAAGGTTACCAGAGCTCGTTGGGGGAGTGACTATTCTGACAGCATGGACATTTCGTTTGTTGTCACTTTAGCAATTCCCCATTTCAGGAAACCTTAACGGTTTCTGCAGGGGCTGGCAAAGCATATGCAAGCCTCTGGTGTTGCAAATTTCCATGGGCGGCGGTGATCACTTACCATCAGGTGAGCCGCCCGCTCGTTTGCCCCCTTATCACCATAAAAAAACGACTGAGAATTTCATAAAATAATAATGAACTAACACTTTGCTTGGTCTTAAAAATTAACCATGATCTTTTGCTCAGCAGTCGCACTTAAGACCAATAGACCAACGAGGCAATCAAAGACCAAGGTAACATTAAGGCATATAATAAGTTATTATATTGATGTATTAGGGTGCTTCCCAATATGTAGTTAAGCCTACAGTATTGGATGATTGTTAATTAACGCGCATAGTCTTATCACTAATGGTGTAAGTGATACTATTAAGATATTCGCATTAAGGCTATGTTTCTACCAAAGATGTGTAAGGAGCTGAGCGGTACGAGGATGCGTAATTAAGCTAGAAAAAATGTGCAAAAGTATATTAATATATTGTATAATATTGAGAGGATGAATAAATATTTCGGCACATTATTACACAGGGCTATCTAGTTCCGTGGTAAGCAACGAGGCTTGTGTTACGGACACTAGATGGTTGATATACTACATATATACTTTTTTTTTGTAAATACATACAAATTATACATAGATACATCCATGAATCGGATACAAATGTTGATTTTCATCACATTTGCCCCTACCGGGATTCGAACCCGGGACCCATGGCACGGCAGGCAGCGTTAACTACCGCTGAGCTAAACGGGTCGTCCGAATGGTAAGCAATTGATGAAATACATCACTCTTAATAGTACTTGTACCGGCGCGTATGTATGACGAGATGTATGAATGCGGACGAGGTAAAGTGGTATGCAGAGATGGTAGCGTGTGGCACTCTGAAGTTTCTGCCTAAATCGACAGACTCCCCAGTCTCTTACCCAGAGGACAGGTGTCTTTTGAAGGTTTACAGACTGTATACAAACAACAAAAGGTCCCATGTAATAACAGGTAATTGAAACTCCAAGCTGCTCCAAAAACTCCTAGAAATATATCCCAATAGCAGTTTGCTCAAGCTCGGAATCGAAGTCAAAATCAAAATCAAAAGGTTTTTATTTAAAATAAACTGTTTAAAGTACATTTAAAACGTTAAGATTCTAGTTGCACGCTTCCAAGTAGTGGATCTCATGATGAAAAACTGGCAAGAAAGTCCATAGACACTCTTTTAAAATAAAAGGCATTGCAGTACAATATTCTGGTAACAGGTGTGCGAGGTCAATGTAAAAATATAACGTCTAAGTCGGTTGGACTGCGCGTATATAAGAATGTGCTGCAGTAGGCATGTAGCCACGGCATGCTGACTTCATTATTTATTTTCGTTTATAATTATGTAATGTAAAAAAATTACAAATTGTGATATGTGTGAATTGACAAATATGGGAATATCTTCCTGAATTAAATGGATTTTATTTTATTTTATTAAGTCTTCAAAACACTACACCAACAAAATAGCTATTTGAGAGAATGTTTAATAATATACCCTGTAATTAGTTCCCGAACATAACCCCCACGCAGAAACTGTCTATAATGACGGAGCTCAACTAACAGATTACTAATTAACAGGCTCCCAACATAATTGACACACGAAACCTATTATGATCACGCCACATCTGTAGGAAGTGACGTCTTAACGTGATGCTGTAGTTATTAGGGGGGTTGAATTTGTATTCTGGTTTACTTTTACTACTGAGAGCTGTGGTAGCCTAGCGGTGTGACCAGTGGACTGAGATCTCAGAGGTCTCGAGTTCGAACCCAAGGCACGCACCACTGACTTTTCGGAAGTTATGTGCGTATTTATCACATGCTCAAACGGTGAAGGAAAACATCGTGAGGAAACCTGCATGCTTGAGAGAATTCTCGATGGCATGTGAAGTCTGCCAACCCGCAGTAGGCTAGCGTGGTGGACTATAGCCTAATCCCTCTCAAATGAGAGGAGACCCGTGCCGAACAGTGGGACATTAATGGGTTGATCATGATTACTAGGGGGAGCAGATTTGGTGTGAACACATTGCGGCTTGAAAGACGATGTAGTGAATAAAATATATTATTATCAATATAATAATAAATATATTTGGACATTATGCTACGGCGTCATCTAGTTCCGTGATAAGCAACGAGGCTTGTGTTACGGATACTATATAGTTTACTATATAGTTTTTTGTAAATACATAAATATTATACATACATACTCGGATACAAATGTTTATGTTCACCACACAAACATTTGTTCCTACCGGGACCCACAGCACAACAGGCAGCATTAACTACCGCTGAGCTAAACGAGTCGTCATAAATTATTTAATGTAAGAAAGAAAATAGGTCAAAAAGGGCTGTGTAAACATTGCCTAAACCCATAATTCTATTTCCATTCTAAGAGCAACCACAGAGTATAGCTTTCGCCATTAATTTAAATTCATTTATTCAAATGCTTTACAACAGAGCACAGAATACAATAGACGCGCCCACTTCTGACAGCCATTGTGGCGTGAATCAAATCATAGACAAGAAACTATTTGCCAGAGACAATTAATTATTAACTACTATTGTACTGAGATTAATAAGGATCATAAGATATTTAATGTATAGGTATATATTTATATTAGCAAATCCAGAAATCAGGTCAATAATTGGCGCATTATTTTTTAGATACATACATTCACGCCTTTTTCCCATGAGATTAGGCAGCAACTACAGAATGCCACGCTACGGGGAGGACAGACGTGATGGTATGTTAAAAAAATGAGTATATCACATGCTCAAACGTTGACCGTCAGCATCGTGAGAGAACTTACATGCCTGAGAGATTTTCTCGATGTTGCGTTAAGGTCTTAAGCCTAATCGTCACTCGTGGTATAATAAATGACTTGATAAGCTAATGTAATAATTTAGAGTGCAGTTAACATGTTGAATAAACTATTACTGCATTTTAAGTTAAAAACTAAAACATAGTGTAGTGTATTATAAAAGAAAATATTGTTCAACGTAGCTTGTCAGTACATTAGTCGTAGCAAATGTTGTAGCCAGACGCTACGTCTGCTACGAGGTCGTAGCAAGCCTGATTACTGCATTTTACTTTATTTATACTGAAATTGTATGTATGTTTTAACTGTTATAATTAATCTTATTTCTGTTAAAATTATCATGTATTTTTGTTAGTTCCCAATGGGAGAGATTCATGATTCTTGCGGTCTTGTTTAAAGAAGAACGCAACATATAATGTTCCAAGTTCGATTCCAAAAAAAATAAACTCTAAAAAAATTACTATATCACATAAAATGTTGCTACCTCGTTAGTCTAGTGATTGTCAGTGCGACCTGCTGAGCAAAAGGTCTTGTGTTCGATTCCCGCTGCCTGCTGTGCTATGGGTCCCGGGTTCGAATCCCGGTAGGGACAAATGTTTGTGTGATGAGCATCAACATTTGTTTCCGAGTCATGGATGTATCTATGTATAATATGTATGTATTTACAAAAAAAAAAGTATATTTGTAGTATATCAACCAACTAGTATCCGTAACACGAGCCTCGTTGCTTACCACGGAGCTGGATGGTGCTGTGTCATAATGTCCAGGAGTATTTATTTATTGGGTCTTCTATGAAATTCTCAGTATCAGTTTGGAGTTAGGATTCTTGCCCGGTTGACGACAATAGGCTCGCCTATGGGACCTAAATCATACCGGCGAAATATATGTGTACATTAGTTCACCTCTGCCTAACCTTTAAGATAATAGGCGTGAAGGTATATTGTACAATAATCTCTAAATAATCTTCAACACATTTCTCTCGCCGTTATCTACCGACATGACATGAACATGTCGGTAATAAAATTAAACGCGTTGTTCGGAGAGATATGATCTCCTATTTATGTTTCTCCTCTCCCTATGGGAATTTCTCGTGGGTATTTCTGGCCATAATAAGTGATATTGTATCGATAACACTTTAAGAGCGCTTCTATATTGATAATCATATTTTAGGAAAAATTGGCTTCTATTCGTGGATTCACCAGCGTTGTCTGTTGGTAAATTATGGTTCTTCTGATTAATTTACTGTTGTAATTGTTATTCGTTTCCGTGTAACAAATAATAAAACAACATTATTCACAGCATCTTTCATCAGGGGTAGATGTGATTAAAAAAGTAATATTATAAATGCGAATGTGTGTCTGTCCGTCTTTTTGTCTAAACCGCTCAATCGCTTAAACCGCTGAATGGATTCAGATGGAATTAGATTATAATAGATTTAAAGATAATTTGAGTCCCGGGGAAGGACAAAGAACAGTTTTCAACCCGAAAATCATCCTTTATAATGGAGAAATGGGGGTGGAAGTTTTTATGCGGATAAAATTACTAATTTCTTTTGCGAAGGTCTAAAACGAAGTCGCGGGCAAAAGCTCGTATCATTATATTATATTAAAATTCGTAAAAAGCAGTTTTATACCAATGTTTTTAATTCGTGTAAATGCAAAAAATGAGTATGAATAGCAAATATATTTACCAATTCATTGATAATGTGTATCAAATAACGAAAACCAGCCAGAGCCAGTCTATTAGCTACAAGCTCAAAACTTCTTCAGAAAACTGCATATAAAACCCAATAATATTAATCTTCACTAAGATCTCACACTCAGCTATCGGATCTTAGGACCACTACACTCAAAGAACGAAAGTATCTCCTCACAATTTTCAAAGTCAACACAGCAAAGAAAAAAATATAATAAATTTCCATTCATTTCGAGCCCGTAACATCACTGAAACGGAAAGATAGCGCGCCGTTTCATACAGTGATTGTTTCATTTAATATAATTAATCTTTTATGCTTTACCGCGGCTCCATTCATTTCGGTAGCCTGTCGGACATGAAAGAGCTTTTAGAGTGTGGAGTTGAAAACGAAGTGGTTTTAATCGAGTGTGATTTTTTAGCTGTACCAAGTGATAAATAACAGGCTTAAGATTAAATGGGTAAGCATTACAATGCCACAATTCTTAGCCGAGTGTTTTTTTTTTGTGGTCCTTTAGATCGAGAACATTGTTTGCTCAATTAGAGCACGGTAATAGGATTTATTAATGTTTTGAAGTGTTACTATAAAAATAACTTCATAATTAATAAACATCAAAGCTGTTTCTATTTCTAGCGTTTCTAATGAAAAAGTAATGTCTAAAAATAAAGGTTCAAATTTCCAAGTTTGAAAACTAAGAAAGTGTACCTTATTGATCAAGTGGTCGCCAACGCACTTATGAATTTTAAGTTATTATTATTATATATTATATTCCCAGGTTGAAAGAGCAGAAAGGTGTCCTTGGATTTCTATTTAAAAATTTCAGTAGCAACCCAGAGTTTGATTTTTAATTAAATCTCAACTTTGATTAAGATTTCTTCACCATTGATGCGTTTATGAATACGAAATAATAATATTTAATGTATGTGTCACTAACAAAACGTTTCTATTTGTTTCAGGTCCGGAACCCACGACAGCAATGTCGGTGGAGGGCCAACGGTGCCTGTGTGTCGTGGTGTTGCTTATACACACCGTCACAGGTGCTGGGGAAGGTAAGAATCTGGTCCTTTTTCCCTAAAAATTTGGTCCATTTACCTAAAAAACTTGGTCCTTCGAAACGGACCACATCATGAATACTAACACGTAACTGAATCAGGTAGAGCTTAAGTTCGATCCCATGACACGCACCACAGACATTTCGTAGTTACATGCGTATTTATCACACACATAAACGGTGAAGGAAATTATTATGAGGAAACTTGCATGCAGAAGAGATTTTCTTGATGACGTGTGAAGTTTGCCAATCCGTACTGTGCCCGCGTGGTGGACTATAGCCTAATCCCTCTCAAAAATAGAAGGACACCCGTGCCGTCCAATGGAACGATGAAAACAACCAAACCAACGTGGGTTAAACCGCAGTTAACTAGACGAGTAATACACTACCGCAAACAACTTTAAACCCTCACTATATTAAAAAACCACCCCTGTTTTGTAGTAAAAAATGAAGACTAGTGAAAAAAATATAACAAGCCACACAAAACAACGGAAACAAAAGTTAGTTGTTAGTGTACCGACGGAAAAAAAGGTGGGAATAAATAATGCCTCTGAGGTTTTAGCGGAAGGTTAAATGTTTTTGCTGACCGTACCATGATATTTTGATACGCAATTTGTTTTTCAACATGTGTAAAATGTTAGGGGTTTAAAGGTTTGTGAGCTTTGGTGAATTTGTGATTTCTCTCAAGTTATGTATTTTTTTGGGTAAGTAAGTAAATAAATTGCGTTGACATTAAATATTGACTTTGATGACATTTTTTGATGTAGTAATATTTTCTAGTTCTCTAAAGTAATCTTTTTTATTTGGTTCTACTTTTTACTTGTTATTTTATGAACATATTTTTTTTTTGAGTGCACACAATCATAATGTGTGAGTATATATATTGTAGCTTGTATCGTTTTCTATGATATAAATAAATACTGAAATTG
Organism: Craniophora ligustri; assembly: GCA_905163465.1. Classification (NCBI taxonomy): domain Eukaryota; kingdom Metazoa; phylum Arthropoda; class Insecta; order Lepidoptera; family Noctuidae; genus Craniophora; species Craniophora ligustri. Next base: position 1,322,759 of record LR990979.1, on the reverse strand, counting down.
GGCGTAGCTCCAATACAGACTGACATAGGACAAAAATAGTTATTATATCCGATACATTATAACATTTTTACAGACTACTATCTCGTTCCGAGTTTAGCTACGAAGCTTATATTACAGTTATAAGCTTCGTAGCTAAACTCGGAACGAGATAGTAATGGTTTATATGACAGTTTGTTTTGTAAAATCATACCTACATTGAAACAATGATAATAATTAAAAAAAATTAGTATAGTCTTATATTTTTTTTATTATTATCTTTGTTTCAATCGTAAACATACCAACATGTTATTATATTATATACATCGATATACACACAAAAATGAACGCCTAACCGGATTCAAACTCAAAATTCGTACCTTGAAAGGTTTAACACCGCAGGGAGTTTTATTTTGGGTAGAATAATTTGACCTAGATGGATCTCTATTTATATAAAATTAACTCTATTATCTATCTTATATATTGATATATTCTTATTATATAAAAGAAAAAAATACTTTTGTTGATTTACTGAGTAAATTATTCAGAATCAAAAATCCTGCAACGCATTTTTAAAAATCTAGACAAGTCGTTTTAGTCTGACAAAGTTCATTTAAATGAAATGTTTAGTAATTTAAGTCTCCGACTGTACCCACCGACTTCATTTAGGACCAGATGGCGAAGTCATTTGCTGAAATGAGTTCTTTCAAATGCTGTTGGAGCTTAAGTCTTAAGTTCTTTGACATAACAACCATATTTGGAACTGACTATAATTCTTGCAAGTCATCCACACTTGTCAAAATCGTTTGACAATTGAAATGAAAAATTAATATTCGTTTTTTTAAGTTCTGTTAATGAAAAAAACTTTGGATGTATTGTTCTCTGCTTTTGTATACCATACACTTCAGACGGCAGAACTAAGCTACCGAGTTATTTTTTTTTTATAAGGATGGCATACAAGTTTACGTCCAGCCTATAGACGTTTGTAGTACTCTGGTACTACAAACGTCTATAGGCTGGACGTTGGTGTCACTTGCACGTTGTCGACCTTTCACAAGCCGTTTATGTTCCTTAAATGCTTTTTAAGTGCGATTTGTCTTTTGTCAACATTTTTATAGTCAAAGTCAAAGTCAAATCATTTATTTCAATTAGACCAATACAGGTGCTTTTGAATTGTCGAATTTAATTGAATTTAGTTGCACGGTTCCAAAAAGGTAGGTCTTATGGAGAAGAACCGGCAAGAAACTCCATAGATACTCTTTTAAACAATATAAAAATTACAAAATTGTTTGCTTTCGTTTACAATGGCTTGGGTATGGATATAATAACAAAACAATGCAAAGTGCGCTAAAATAATATTTAGCTACTTTGCATGCCTAAATTGGTAGAACGTAGTGAACTGCGCATTCACTCAACATCTTGCAATGTACTTAATAGTCACCTACCTGTGTTCAACAATAAAGATTTGATTTGTTTGATTTCATTTATGTTATCAAATAATACATCGGTAGTTCATCAAAAGTTGATGAATTTAAGCGCCATAATTGATCATCATTGCGTTTGTGCCCATCTCAACTCAGCTTTGCGTTTCGTTAAATATTTCGTAGAAATAATTTATAACACTGAGCGCAGTGAGCTGTTTTGGGGAATTGCGCGTCGCGACGCAACTCTGTGTTAATATTTTTTTTTTAAATAAAGGTTCCAAGTAATTAGTCTTATAAACAGTTCAGAAAAACACTCTTAAATAAATGATCAATAAGCAAAGAAAGTAATTTATTAAAAACGACATTGAGATAAATAATAATGACGATATCGGGACATTATGACACAGCGCCATCTAGTTCTGAGTTAACAAGGCTTGTGTTACCGATAATAGATGATTGATACACTACATAATATATTGCGGGCCAGCTGCAACTCCATCCTGAAGATCATCGCGGGGAGGTTCGACTCGCCTCTGTTTGGTGATGTTGTTCAAAGATGCATATAGAACAACAATCTTGTTAAAAAATTGATTTTATATTCTTAACTAACATAGGTACCTATATAAGTTTCTTGTTTACTAACACATATGGTTGATGGTTATCGGATGTAATTAAAGATTATTTTTATTATATATACTTTTATTGTAAATAAAAATAACTATTACACTAATACATATCCATGTTTCAGATCAAATGTTCCATATACACCTCACAAATATTTGCCCCTACCGGCATTCAAACGTAAGACCCTTCTAAAAAAAAAGACTTTAATACCACTGCGCTAATCGGATCGTCAAATTTTGTCAAAAAAATTAACTCGTAGGTAATTTTTCATAAACCAAAGGTATTCCCCTCAAAACGGAACAAAACCTATAAAAGGTCGTTCACTTAAAAAAGGGTAAGGGATCAAATATAAATTCTTCAGCTCAGGAAAAGGTATTCCTTAAAGACGTCAAATGACAACTATAACATTTTTTGAAGAGCAAGGGCATGGCGAGATTTCTCTCTCAAATTGAGCTGCCCGACTGGGGAAGTACTACCGCCTTACAGAAGACCGCAGAGAAATATCAATAGCTGTGTTTTTACTAGTGAGTAAGATTACCTTAAGGTGGAAGCTCCACGCTAGCCCGCGAAATTCAAATTTTCGTACGTTTTTTGCAATTTGCCGGTCATTGTCAGGCTGTACATTGAACAAAATATGATTCGCGCCTGTAATATATATTTAGTTACAGAATTATAATCATTTAAACTAATAAAACAGCCCTCAAAGCGCATATAACTGTAATGATTGTCTATTTCATGAAAAAGTCATTCAATCCAATTGTATGCAATGTGAGAGTTGTAATGATGATATTAATGATTATAATTCTGTAACTAAATACCTATTACAGGCGCGAATCATATTTTGTTCAATGTACAGCCTGACAAATACCGGCAAATTGCAAAAAACCTACGAAAATTTAAATTTCGCGGGCTAGCGTGGAGCTTAGCTCGTTGAGATATTGATTGGTCTGACAGCATGCAAATTCCGTTTAGTAAGTCCCTTATTTTAACCTAGACGGTTTCTCCAAAGACGGCAACGCGCGAGCGACACTACTGATGTTGCAAACGTCTAGACTCTACTGTGGGCACACACACTTAACTATACATCTTTTGTTTCACGTATATCTAATTTTGTATGTGTGTGTGTATTTCTTTTGCATCAAAATATTTTTTTATTCTTTCTTTTTCCCGGGGGGGTAGGCAGAAACAACAGAATGCCACGCACTACGATCTCTGTATAAATATAAAAGAATATTCAATCTATCTATTTTAATTAAAGTTTAAATTTAACAAACTCGTTACAATTATATATGAAAACAAATTTAATTACGCCTCCACCCAAAATCCATTGATCAAAGTCTGGATTTAACTTAGTTCTATCTGTAATAGTCTAACTTATTCCTTTGTGCTAAATAATAATAGATTAGTGTCCTAGTTGTTTGAAATAGTTGCGCGGATTTACCCTTTAAAACAGGCTTAAAAGGGGTAATTTACCCTGCTATTATAAATCTCCTTTCTACTATGTATTATAAATTTGAGAAGTTTGTTTAGATATCTGTTAGTTTTTACGCATCAAGTACTCACCCAATTTTATTGCAATTTCTGTAATATCAGGTACTAGCAAATACATAAAAATAACACAAGGGGTTATCAATATATCAAGCAGACGAAACCACAGGCGACCGCTGGCAAATCACATAAAATAAACAAGCCTTTATGATAACGCTAAGTTTCATTACAAAGCACCACGCCTCATCATCATCAACCCATTATAATTGTCCCACTGCTGGGCGCGGGTCTCCTCTCATTTGAGAGGGATATTGCGGGTGAGCAGACTACACATGGCATCAAGAAAATCTATCAAGCATGCAGGTTTCCTCAAGATGTTTTCCTTCACTTGAGCTTCGTTTGAGCATGTGATAAATACGCACGTAAGTTCCAAAAATTCAGTGGCCTTGGATCTGAACTCGAGACCTTTCACACCCCTAGGCTACCACGCCTACTTTCATCTATAATTAGGCAGTGATGTAATCAAGCCCAGTCCCTTTCTTTCTTTCTTTCTATATACCATTTCTGTTCTGATTGTCTTGCAATAAAACTAGGCACATAATAACAGAGCCCAGAATAACTTTAATAATTAGAAACTTTTTGGTTAAATTACGATCGTTATTATCACCTTTCCTATTGTAATTATGTATGTTTCTTATATCGCAATTCACACTTATATTTTTAATATTATAAATGTGAAAGTGTATCTGACTATTTGTCTTTCTGACGGTCTGTTACCTCTTCAGGCTTAAACCGGTGAATCGATTTAGATGAAATTTTGTAAGGAGATATTTTGAGTCTCGGGGAAGGACATAGTACACCTGTCTCGTAAATCTTAACTTAAAGCGACGAAAAGGCAGGTAAAAGTTTGAATGCGACATCGATAATTTCTTACACTTTGAATAAAATTGAATTTAGATTGAATACAAATACAAATTTAAATTTAGTACATAAATAAACAAAATATATCTTGACTTTAAAATAAGTTCTATAATTTTGTCGGAGTTTATTTTAACCTTTCATTACAAAGATCATTATTTAGAAAACATCGACACAATATCTTTAAAAGAATGTCAGATATTAACTGTGAAAATGTTTCTAAAAGTAATCTATTTACAGAATCAAATCATCGATCATTTAATAGAAAATAAGACAGTATCTTATAGTTTTTATTTAGGCTTAAAAAGAGCGGGCGTTTTTGACAACTGTATTCTTTTTTCTCTCATTTTGAGATCTATTAGCTAGGTACTAGCTTTGCCCGCGACTCCGTCTGCGTGAAATCAGTATTTGGGTAGATTGTCCACCCCATTTGAGATTTTCGGGATAAAATCTCCTTTTTTTTATGGTGATAAGGGGGCAAACGAGCAGGCCGCACACCTGATGGTAAGTGATGACCACCGCCCATAGACATTTGCAACACAATAAGCTTGCAAATGCGTTGTTAAACCACTTAGAAACCGTTCAGGTTTCTTAAAATAGGGAGTTACTGAACTGACAGCAAAGAGAATTCCCATGCTGTCAAAATATTCACTCCCCTAAAGAGCTCTGATAACCTTACTCACTCGCAGAAAGACAACTATTGTTGATTCACTGCGGTCTTCTAAAAGGCGGAGGTACTTCCCCAGTCGGGCAGCTCAATTTGAGCGAGGAATCTCGCTATGCCCTACCTCCTACAACACCTATGTCCTTCCTGGAGATGTGTGAGGTAACAGACGGATAGACATATTTTCACATTTTTATTATTAGCATGGATAGCTGTAGTCTAAAATGCTAGTCTTGTACGAGTTGGTACACTTCAAACGTCACCGAAAAAATCTTCAGATATGCAGCTTTCATCGATGTTTGAGCATGTGATAAATATGTAACTTACCATCACGCCTGTCATCCCCAAAGGGTTAGGCAGACGTTTCACTGGTATGTTTTAGGTCCCATGTAATAGGGAGCGAGCCTATTGCCATTAACCGGGCACAAATCCCTACTCTGAGCTGCTGCTGAGAATTTCGTAGAAAAACCCAATAACACTTTGCTCGACCTGGGAATCGAACCCTCAGCTCGGCAGTCGTGTTGTACGACCACTAGACGAATCTATCGTATCTATCGTAATAACGTTTAAAAATACAAATATAAACAATGCACAAACCGAAAAAAACTACCTGTAAACCATACATACTCGTATATTTGAACCGCGCGGGGATCAAACCCGTGACATGAAACACAGAGGCCGATCGACGACCTTTAGAATAGAACCTTAAGACAGATACATTTACTGCAAATAATAAATAAGTGAGGTTAAATAGAAAAAAGAAAAGAATATTATTTCTTTCTTTATTACGCAGTAAAAGTCCTCTTGAGTTACAAAAGCTTTTCACTGACCTCATAATATACCTACCTCCTAATTAATTGTATTAGACCCGACTCGAAGACTGTTTAGTGTTACTCTTGGGAGACCCAAGCTTAATTACTTAAGGCCATCAATAACCAACTAGGTTCTAGTTATAAGATAAGATATAATATAAGCAAACATAAAGACATTGAGTTATAAATCCAACTCAAATATTGAATTGAAATTGTTGCTCGATTAGTTGTGGTGTTAGCTCTACAACATGGAGAGTTGAATTATTCTCATTTTAGTAGAGAGTTGAATTATTTTAACATTAACAGCCTAGAGAACTACTAGGGCTTCTTATACAAATCACTTAACGCTATTCATACGATACAAAGAACTTATGGAAGTGTCTTAACATGGCAAGTGTGCTTATTTATACATACAAGCACAATTACAAAGAAAGAACTGTATATAACGAAATTTTTAAAACTTTTTAACACTTACGCGAATACAAGAAGTCAACATACACAAAAAATTGTTTTATTTCAATGTTTTTTGTGAACATTTAATTCATCAATTTATTTAGTCAAAAAGATATACGGTGTAGTGCTTTCAGACGTCAACATATAGGCACATTAATATGCCATTCATATGATTATAATTAAACTTTATTCTGTATGTTATGTGTATCTAGATATGGACTGATTTAGAAGAAAAATAAGCATTAAATGACGGTCAGATAAAATTCAATTTGCTCCCCACTTCGTGTCACCAAAATTTCAAATTAAATTGGTCTGGTTGTACGCCATTTAAACGACTTTCATTATTTCATCATAGTTTTTATATGTTATACAATAAGTTGGCAAATGCTTAATAATACAATCTACAATTTTGAATGGAAAACATTTTATTATTTTTGGCCTTTTACAATGTCAGACTTGAGGTCAATGCAGTGTTGAATTTAACTGATTTCTTACCTGTACACGTATAGTAAGTAGGTATTGAAATTAAACTTAAAATTAGTGTATTTATTACGTTATATTGATATTATTTAATCGCGACGTTACTCATCTTTTACAGCATCCGTTGTTACGAGTGCCTACTATAAAGTTCTGAAATAAAAAGATTAAATAATACCAATATACTGCGATATAAAATCCATAAACATTTTTCGATTTATTCTAGTGTTATATCGAATCCAAAATTCACTTGAGTTTACTCTTACCTCAACGGTTACTTTAAGTATCATGCAACATTATATTATAACCTTCGCTTCGCCAACATTATCACCAAGTAGCGATTATATAAATGTCACACAAGTTACCAACTTTGAGAATGCTAAATTGTTTATGCTTGTCATTTCCTACAGATTAACATATTAAGTAATTGTCAAATTATGTTCTGTATAGTGGTTTATAAAAAAAATTACATGAAATAAAACCAAATTTCAAGACTTCATGCCATTACGATCTCAATAGTCTAGTGGCAGTCAAGCATGAATGCTGAGGGATTTTTTATCAATGCTTGCTTCAATTTTCGGGTCTGACAGTGTTATTATGTTTTATAAAATTCTTAATAGCAGCTCGGAGTTTGGATGTATGCCCTGTTTATTTCAATATACTTGCCACTTTATTAAAAAACTCATTTTTATACTATAGTCAGTTTTTATACTGTGATGCAACACAAATATCCTGGAGCTTAGATATAAATAATAATGGATTAAAACCGTACGTTAGACGTACAATATTTTCTCGTCACATTAACACTGATTTATAACTAGCAATTTTAACGAAAATGTACCCAGGAGTGTGCACACATTTCCATAAAATAACGCGTTGAAAAACTGTATTATAAAACTTTGTTCCGAACTAGAAACACTAGAGTGTCTTAATCGTTGAAAATTTTTTTTACCTCGGGTAATGGTAGGGCCATTACCCGAGGTAAAAAAAATAGTGCAACACAAAATAATATACCTGGTTTAAAAATGTTGTAGCAAAAATTTTACCAAAAAAGCTAAAAAATTCCCTAAAGGTGTGAGTAAATAAAATTAAAAAAGAAACATTAATACTGTAGGTTTATTTCAAGTTATAATATTTTTTTTGAGCTGATCACAGCTGTGAAATGCAAAGGTCTCGAGTACAAACCCAAGGCACGCACCACTTTTCGTAAGTTACGTGCGTATTTATCACATGCTCAAACGGTGAAGGAAAACATCGTGAGGAAACCTGCATACTGGAAAAATTTTCTCGATGGTGTATGTGGTGGACTTAATAGCCTAAACCCGAGACCCGTGCCCACCAGTGGGACAATAATTTGGTTAATGATGATGATTACTGATGGTCTCTAGATTCGTAAGCAGTGGCTTGTGGACACACTAGGCTATCACAGCTATTTGTACAAGGCTCGAATGTGTTTAGTCCAAATAAACGTTATTATTATTATTATTATTTACTTAGAACAAAGTAAGCTATCTACAATAACATTTGTTTATGTACCCGAGAGGTAAATAACAGCTGTATTAATTGGGGCACGACTAATTTGAATCAGCTCATTAATTCAAGAACCACGGCTCATTAAATCATAAATTCTAGCCGTGGCCTTTGCCCGAAAGATATTCTCCATGGGGATCACAAATTTGGTATGAACATTTTTGAGTCCTCGAGAAGAACATATAATAGTTTGTATCCTGGAAATGGTCGCTTAAGGCGGGATAAGGAGGGTTTGTAAAAGGATGTTTGTAAAGGGAATCAGTCATAAAAAACTTTTTCGAGTAGGATATTTTTATTATACAAAATAACCTACTTGTAATTACTAATTATTTTATTAGGAGAGCTGTGGTAGCCTAGCGGTGTGACCAGTGGACTGAGACGTCAAAGGTCTCGAGTTGGAACCCAAGGCACGCACTACTGACTTTTCGGAAGTTATGTGCGTATTTATCACAAACTCAAACGGTGAAGGAAAACATCGTGAGGAAACCTGCATGCTTGAGAGATTTGTCTTGATGGCATGTGAAGTCTGCCAACCCGCAGTAGGCTAGCATGGTGGACTATATCTAATCCTCTCAAATGAGAGGAGACCCGTGCCTAGCAGTGGGACGTTAATGGGTTGATGATGATGAATTACTAATTATATCAAGATGAAGTTGCGGGCAAGACCAAAATAAATAATATTATTTTTTACATATTTTTTGCCTACTGTCTGTGAAACCTTCAATGTTTAATAAGATAAAAGCAGTGTTAACTAACTCTGGTACAAATGAAAAGTCCTACATTTTATTCAAGAAATATAAAGGTCAGACGGTATTCATATTGTTATGTTAATTTTAAGCAAATATTATGACTAAAATGGTGGATTAAAAAACTTATGCATAAAGTTTGAGCAATTTTTAGATTTTATTTAATCTCGTAACGAATTTCATATTTTTTTAAGGTTACATTGCTAGGTGTTTTTGCATTGTGGTGTGAGTAGAGAACTATATAGTGGTCCTGAGTTCGATTCTACGGCCAGTGAATTTTTAATGTCACGTGCGTATTTATCACATACTCAAACGGTGAAGAAAAATATCGCCCCTCTACATTAAAATACACGCACCTACACACTCACGTGTTGTGTATAGAAAAAAAGGTATATGAAGTGTCAGACCACTCGGCTACCACAGCTCGCCAATTTGAATAAATGATATTTTGAATTTTGCCTTTTACATATAAAAGACCGAGATCTCAAGTTTAACCAGCATTTATATAAATGCATCATGCATTGGGTGGGGGTGTTACTTCTCATGTGTGGTCAATGGTATACTAACATAGTCTATAAGTTATATTGTTACTAACATTATGGATCTGATGGTCGGTTTTTTTTTTCGGTGATAAGGGGGCAAACGAGCAGGCGGCTCACCTGATGGTAAGTGATGACCGCCGCCGCATTTGCAACACCAGAAGCTTGCAAATGCGTTGCTAAACCCCTTAGAAACCGTTCAGGTTTCTTAAAATAGGGAGTTACTGAACTGACAGCAAACGGAATTCCCATGCTGTCAGAATAGTCACCCCCCCCCCCCCCCTCCCAATGAGCTCTGGTAACCTTACTCACTCGCAGAAAGACAACTATTGTTGATTCACTGCGGTCTTCTGTAAGGCGAAGGTACTTCCCCAGTCGGGCAAAATTACCTCCTACAAAATTTATTTAATTTATATATGTATACGTCCACTGATGAACGTAGGCCTCCCTCAAAGAGCGCCAAGATTCCCGCTCTTATGCAGCTTGAAGCATGTATAAACATATATGTACATAATGAGTCTACATCCAACGAAAGTCGGAAATATATAATCTCTATATACCCCAGATGGTAAACAGGTGCGATAATATTTCTGTATAATTCCGCTAATTAAAAAGACAAAACATTTCTAGCAATTTCCCAATTGGCACGAAAACGTAAATACGATTAAGAAGGATCTAATTATCCACACCTGCATAGCTTTTAAAGGCTTCACAAACAGCCTGCGAATGAGAATTTAATAATTATAATTTACCTTAAAACATTCCAACGGCAAATTAATATAATTAACTAAAATTACTTAAACTCAATATTACTGCTTTTGACACTTAATATCAAAACTGTATCTTAAGGCAATGACTAGAAAGTAAAAATTTAAATGCCAGTATATCAATTAGTGTGTACTTAAATTGAGTGACAAGGACAGGCTCACTTCAAAGTAAACCTGTCCTTTTCACCCTTCAAAGGTTAATACGAGAGAAGAGATTATTGTTCTTTGTGAATTGGCATTTTATTGCTTCGCTTTGAGATTTGATAAATATTTATTTCAGTAAATACGTCCTTAATGAAGACGCCGTTTTGGAAACAGGTCTTGTAACGTAAATTTAATTATTTATTGTAAAGCCTGATTTTGATAATTAACAGTTTCATGAATAAATCACTTGAAAAAACGCTGGATTTTTATCTAACACAGCTCATATCGTTTGAGCCTGTGATAAATATTCATATTCATATCGTTTATTAGCATTCCAGTGTTAATAAAGATGGTAACAAACAATCTTATGTTAGACCCAATTATGAACCCTGTAGGGTACAACAAATATTACACTAGACTGTAGACATCTATCATACATATACATCTTCTTCAATCTTAATTTATATTTATTATATTTTATCTTTATCATTAAAATTCTCGAAATTTTAAAACATTTTAACAATTTTGTTTTTTTTTTAAGTTTTTATCATAATATTAGAGAGATCAAAATTACAAAATACGCACGAAACTTCGAAAATTTAGTCGTGCGTGCCATGGGATTTAACTAGAGACTTTTGACTTCATGGTCCACTGATTCTACCATCAGGCTTTCTCATCTGTGGTGGAACAAACAGAACCTGCAGCTTTTTTATTCTGTTGAGTGGCAAACACACTTACGGCCCTCTTGATAGTATGCGGTTACCGTAGTCTTTTTTTGTGTGGAAACCTTCAAAATTCATCGCATCTGGAGAAGATACCGGGACCTGGTCACCATCTGCATACGAATGGAGATCCCAGGTTATCTTAAGAGACCAGCTCCGGAACCCCTGCGCGACGCCGATAAAGCACATCCTTGGGGAAGCTAAGGGAGTCTCTCCCTAGGGACGTTTGCAGCAAACAGCACACTGAATTCCCATACTGTCAGAATAGTCACTCCTCTACTGAGCCCTTTTAACCTTACCCGTAGAAACCACTATTGTGGAGGTACTTTCCCAGTCTAGCAGATCAATTTGAACGAGGAATTTCTCCTTTTAGGCTTCTCAGTCTTTTCAAAACATCGCAGCATACCTTACATTATATTTTCTTTTACAGGTCCTTCATCACCGATTCCACTATCGTCGTCACTGAAGCCTGATCAGAACGAGCTTACGGTGACCTTCCCCCCACTCGAGGACCTGTACAGCAATACTCCTGAGAAGCACTTCGGCACTGAGAACAACACTGTTGTGACCTCACAGACTGGATCTACCGCACTACTTCCCTGCGTCATCAGGAATATAGGAGATGGCATTGTAAGTAGCTTGTTTTTTTTATGGAAATTAGGAGATAAACGAGCAGGAGGGTCATTTGATGGTAAGTGATCACCGCCGCCCATGGACATCTACAACACCAGTGGACTTGCAAATACGTTGCCAGCCTTTCAGGAAACAATATGCTCCCCTCTTGAAGGTTCCCAGGTTTCTGAATATTTGTTTACAGTTTTGGAATAATGAGGTCACGTTAGACCTGGGTTTCTGATGAGACCAGCAGAAACTATTCCAAATAAATGGAACTTGGAGCATAATGTAGCTATGGTGTAGTATATATTTTAATATAATAAAATCCGGTAGGAGCAAATGTTTTTGTGATACGCTTACGTATATTCATTTGTACATTCGGTAATTGATTTATATTTTAGAGCTCTTTGCTTACTACTAACACATATTAATCCTAATTGGCGCATTAGGTATGTATATGATCTACATCTAAATTAACGGTAACGGTTACAATCTCTTCATACGTAACCAAAACGTTTGTGTAAGTCTTTTAATCTATTTATTTGACGTCTGGGTGTTTGTTTGTACATAAGATAATACAAAAGTTATAGGAAAAGTTTAAAAGAAAAAATGCACACATTTCAATATTGTATTGTCGCTTTTTGTCACGATCAGACGTGTTGATTAACTGCATAATATAAATTAACAGTTTATTTTTTATGCTGAATCTTGACCTCGTTTTTGTGAACAGCCGGTAGTAACATAAACTGTGCCACAATAATTATGTATAAAACTAATATTTCAAAGAAATGTTAAGTGTTATAAACCTATAATGGAAAACAGTCCTTTCAACCGAAGCGGTAGGACTGCTCGCACCCCGCCGCCTACACCGGGACCCGCAACTTCACCCGCACCTACACCTCACCCAAACAACAGTGGCGATAATCTGGAAATTATTTCCACACCTGAGATCCAGAACTGGATGACTGCAATTGAACTGAACCTAAATGAGGTATGCAATATTGCCGAAGGCGGCAAATTGAACTCGGAGCAAAAACTTCGAATTAATGCGCTATCTCGTAAAGTGGGTCACCTTACGTCACAAATGGCTGTCCAGTACCAGTCCCTTAAGGCTAAAGCAATTCAAGCCCATTCGTCTATGCAAGTGCTAAGAAGCCAGGTTGACCTATCCCAGCGCTTACTTGACCTGAAGGAAAGTATTGACCAATCATCGAAACCTGCCGCGGGGTCCTCTTTTGCTGAAATGGTTAAAAAAGGTAACAATAGTTTTATTCAGCCGACAAATCAAAGTGCCGTTGCCATTTATCCAAATGATAAATTGAAGTCCAGCGAGGAGACGAAGTCCCTGGTCCAAAAAATTATCTGTCCTGAGCAGATGAAGCTCCATGTTCGAGGCCTACGGAAGACCAAGAATGGTGGTGTCATAATCAGCACTGACACAAAGGAGGACGCGGAGAAGCTGAAGCAATCGGTGCAGTTGAAGACCTCGGGATTTACTATCGACGAGCCCTTTAAGCGGAAGCCGAGAGTTATAGTAATTGGAGTTCCCACATCAATGCAGGAAAATGAGGTTTTCACCTGCATGTACTACCAAAATTTAGCCGAAAAACTACAGGATTCCTCCCTTGAGAAGTTTTTGACCTGTATAAAATTAAGCCACAAGTCAGGAAGAAAGGATGCTGCGACCTGCAACTACATCATAGAAGTACCTGCAGTCATACGTAAAGCCCTAATCACCAACGACAGAGTATTTGTGAATTGGACTTCTTGCCCAGTCAGAGACTTTACTCTGGTCACAAGATGCTTCAAGTGCCAGCAGTTTGGTCATGCAGCCAAGTCATGTCGGCAGGCTACCTACACTTGCGGCCACTGTGGTGAGCTAGGTCACTCTATTAAGGACTGCTCGAAAAAAGCGGAAGATCCTAAATGCGCTACCTGCTTGTTCTTCAAGAAGCCTTGCAATCATGCTACAGGATCTGCTGACTGCCCGGCGAAAACAATAGCCGAAAAAAGGTACATTAATTCAATAGATTATGGGGGCGCCTAGAGCGCCGTTCTCCCCTTACTTGTCTTAGCAGTTACTAGCGTATATACTTTTCTTTAAATGGCCGACGTTCTAATGAACGATCTAGATAATACTTCTGTATATGAATCTAAACTGTGTGACTCGGAAAGCTGTAAACAATATCTCTCTGATTACAATAACCCATTAACTATACTAACCCAAAACATCCGGAGTATTTATAAGAATATAGATAGTTTATACATTTTTCTCCATAGGCTTAATATCGAGTGTGATATAATTGTGCTTACCGAATGCTGGTTATCCAACCGTGCGGGCCGCATCCCTGAATTACAGGGTTATAATAGTTTTTACAGCTCGTCATCTTTTAACCAGAATGATGGTGTGGTAATATACTCAAAGAAATCTTTACTCCTAACAGTCGAGGAACCAGATGTTCAAGAATGTAATTGCCTTGTAATCAAAATCGGCACTGACATCGTAATTATTGCTATTTATAGACCTCCTTCTTTCAGACACTTAAACGTTTTTAACAGTGAATTAAATAATTTAGTACAGTCCCTTTCCTCTTTTAGAAATATTATTTTAACTGGCGACATAAACATAAATATTAACTCTGATATTAGCGATGCAGGGACCCAGAACTACCTTAATATATGCGCATACCATGGACTTTTCCCTTCCCACACTTTACCAACACACCTAAGCGGCTCTAGTTTGGATCACGTCATGCTTAAAACCAGACTTCCATGTTTAACACTTGTAACTAACTCGACAATAACAGACCATTGCGCTGTCCTACTTACCCTCGATTTGTCGCTGACTAAGCGCATTGCTCACCCGCAACTAAAAACAAAAATTAACATGTGTAGCCTTGAACACAATTTATGCAATATTGATTTTAACCCAGTTTACTGTATTGCTGACGCTAACATTTCCTTGTCATATGTTATTAATCAAGTGCGTGAAGCTATTTTACGAAACACAACGCTTATTAAACTGAGCAAGAAAATGACTAACATTAAACCTTGGATAACCCCGGGCCTTATTCGATGCATACGGCACAGAGACAATTTACATAAGAAAGCTAAGCAATTTCCTGATAATCTTATTCTACAGTTATCTTACAGAAGGTACAGGAATTTCTGTAATAACCTATTGAAAAAAATAAAAATTGAATATGACAAGCAACAACTTCATCTAGCGGGAAATAACAGTAAACAGCTCTGGAAACTGATTAAGAACGTCACTTTCACGTCACAGAATTCTAACTCAGACTCAAGCTTATTGCACACACATTCTAACCCTATCTCCTCTGCAGACAATGCAAATAGATTTTTTGTAAATATTGGGAAGAATCTAGCTGAAAAGATACAAGTGGGCAACAGTAGCTCGACACTCAATCTGTCCAGTGGCCAGAGTGGAAACTCCTTTGTTATGCTAGATCTAGACGAAAGTGAAGTAGACAGAACTATTCTAAGTTTGAAAAACAACCGAGCGGCTGGGTGGGATAACATTAGCAACACAGTCCTGAAAAGATTTCGACATATCTTAGTCCCTCCTTTAACTTACATATTCCAAATCTGCCTACGTGAGGGGATTTTTCCTAAATATCTGAAAAAGGCTGTAGTTATTCCCATTCATAAATCTGGTAGAAAGGATCTCGTCACAAACTATAGGCCTATTTCCCTATTGCCTTCAATCTCTAAAGTTCTGGAAAAAATAGTCAATAATAGACTAGTATCATATCTTGAAAAATATTCCCTTTTCTCCCCTTACCAATTTGGTTTTAGATCTAATTTGTCAACAGCAGACGCGGTTCACCATTTGACCGACTATATCTCTGAGGAACTGGGGAAAGGTAAACATGTAACAGGGATCTTCCTCGACCTGGCCAAAGCTTTTGATACAGTGTCTGTTTCTTTACTTCTAAAAAAGTTAGAGGCAATAGGAATAAGAGGCACACAGCTTCAATTTTTCGAAGATTATCTACGTGATCGATCTCAGTGTGTTAAAATAGGCAATTTTACAAGTGCAGATATAAAAAATCCACCTTTTGGCATTCCTCAAGGAAGTATACTTGGTCCTACCCTATTCCTGGTATATATAAACGATCTCTGTAAGTTAACTATAGACTACGGCAAAATTATTTCGTATGCAGATGACACTGCTCTAATCTTTTCCGCTGACTCGAGCTCGGACGTCCACGATTATGCACAACGAGGTTTTAATGTCGTTATTAACTGGCTAAATCGCAATCTACTAACACTGAACACTGAAAAAACTACTTTTATTAATTTCTGCATGCGTCAGCCTGAGCCTAGTATTAATCAATTATATGCACATTACTGTCATGATCCCCTGGTTGACACTTGCAATTGTCCTATTATTAACAACACTAGTTTTGTTAAATATCTAGGCATTATAATCGATAGCAACCTATCCTTTAAAAAACATATAGCAACTCTAGCTAATAGAATACGTAAGTTAATTTTTGTTTTCAAAAAACTTCGTTATATTGCGGATTACAAATTAATTAAGCAGATATATCAAGCACTTTGTGTATCTATTATTAAATACTGCATTACTTCTTGGGGTGGTGCCCCAAAAACAGTAATGCTAACCATTGAGCGAGCCCAACGTGCTATCTTAAAAGTAGCCACCTCCCGACCTTTCCTTTTCCCCACCGACCTATTGTATAAAAGTTGCAATGTTCTCACAGTCCGACAACTTTTCATAATGCAAACTGTGCTTAAAAAACATGCCACCCTGTCGTATAATGATAACCTCACTAACTCCAAAAGGCGGAAAGATATTGTATGTACTTCACTTTCCGAGTCGAGGTTTGTTTTCACAAATAGGTTTTATTCATTTTTAGCCCCTTTCCTGTACAATAGACTAAATAAGATATTATCCATATATGCCCTTAATTACTATAGTACTAAATCAGTAGTGTATAAACATTTACAATCCTTGTCCTATGATGACACTGAATTTCTAATGACTGTCATAAAATGAAATAAGTTGCTTCCCCTAATAATCTTAGAATTTAATTAATTTAATTTATTCGTTTTTGTGTTTTTAGTTTATGTTACTTACTGTTTGAGTTATTACAATATTTTAATCGTAATTAAAATCGTAGTATTTTATTAATTCATAAATAATCTGTTAAGCACTTGCCGCCTGTGACACAGGTTCATCCTAGTACAGGCACCTAACATTGTATTTACCTCCTAATTATTTTGTAAGTTATTATTGTAATATTTTACCTCTGTATGATCAATAAATTATTATTATTATTATTATTATTATTATTATAATAAATCATACAATCACGCCTATCGGTGTACTAATGTACACCCACATATTACACATAACACAAGTAATAGGCGGCGAGCCTATAGCCATCAACCGGGCACGAATTAAAACTCAAAGTCATCATCATCAACCCATTTTTGTCCCACTGCTGGGCACGGGTCTCCTCCCATTTTGAGAGGGATTAGGCTATAGTCCACCACGCTAGCCTACTTCAGGTTGGAAAACTTCACATGCCATCGAGAAAATCTTTCAGGCATGCAGGTTTCCTCACGATGTTTTCCTTCACCGTTTGAGCATGTGATAAATACGCACTTAACATCCGAAAAGTCAGTGGTGCGTGTTTGAACTCGAGACTATCACTACTCCAGAAAATTTCATAGGAAAAATTCCCAATAAACCCAAGACCTCTTGCGGTTTTAGTAAGACTGTTGACTCACAAAGACCGCTAAACCAGCGAGGCAGTTCAGATTTAACAATAAATCATTGTTAAATCTGATCTATGTACGGCGAACCAAGCAGCTTAACTTATAATGAACGACCCACAATCTAGAGCAACTACAACTTGATCAGAAAAACTTAATCATACTTATCTGGACCAAAGCCGGGCTTATTACCAGCTCAACTAATGAGCGAGCTATATATTACAGTCTCAGCATAGCTTAGCTTAAAACTAATAATAAATTTTCTGGCTTTTACATTACAAAATAAAGTGGTTCTAGTAAAACTGTATTTGGGTCGGTAATTCGGGTGTGTTTTTAGTTATAATAGGTAGCGAGTTTGTTGAAAATCATTATGTATCGTAAGTAAATTTTGTTCAGTTTATTTTACAATTAAATTAAATGCGGCTGTATATTTTTAATTATCAACATATTTAATGTCTCGCTGCTGGGTATGGGTCTCCTCTTATTTGAGAGTGATTGGGCAGTAATCCGACACGATATCCTAATGCGGGTTGGCAGACTTCACACGCCATCGGAAAATTCATATTACTAAAACCAATAATATCAGATAGCTAAATTTCTGAGTTGTACGGCTTCTCTGTTTATAACTTTCCAATACCTAACGAACGGAGGAAATACATATAAATAAATGTATGAAATTTGTTCAGTATCTTATCTTATGATTTACTCTCTATCTCTTTCTTTTAAAGGAAATTTGCATGAAATATGGACATTACAGACCCGCTACCCGCTACGATATCGCAACCGCTGTCGCTTATCAAACATTGCGCAACCTTAGAGTTCGGAGAAAAATGTTGGGCGCCTCAGGTGCCGACATTTGGAAGAATTGAAATATTGTCAAAAGCCGGAATTGAACTGTCAAACTGTTAGATTGAGGTTATAGAAGATTCGCCAAGATTCGAGTGAATTTAACAAATCAGGCACTTGTCATATCCAAATATTTGAATTATTGTGAGGATTATCTTATTTGTGACATTATGAATGAATAATTTTTGGTTATACAAAAGCGGTGAGCAGTTTAGAGCTTCTTTTATATATATAAACGTCGCTCACACTAGGATTATCTCCTGTGTCGTGGGTGCGTTTACATTACTACAATATTTATACACACACAAACCTGGAACAGCCTTTAGATCATACATATATTTGCTCGCTACTGGTATCAACCCCGCAACCTCTGGCTTTGGTAGCTTAGTGATATGATGTCAAAGGTCTCGACAAGTTCAAAACCAAGGCACGTACCGTTAACTTTTCGAAGTAATGTACCGACGTATTTATCATACACTCAAACGGTACAAGAAAATATTGAAATTAACCGCGCATGCCTAAGAGATTTCCTCGACGCCGTGGAAAATCTGTCAATCCGTACTCGACTAGCGTGGTTGACTATAACCTTATTTCTCTCAAATGAGAGGACACCTGTGCCTTGCAGTGGGACAATAATGGGTTGATGGGTTCACCGTTAAATCATATGATACCTACGCACATAATTTCTGGAAAATCAGTGGTGAGTGCCTGGGGTTTGTTTCTACGGATCTCTTAATTTCTGAAAAATACTGAGCAAAATTACTGTCTTCAGAACTCGTAAAGTGTCCTTTATCTCCATTCTTAAATTTATCTGTATCAACTATCTAACCTTGCTTAGAAAGCATAGACAGCGTCTACGGTGTAGTTGCTGTGCTATTTAATGCAGTTAATGTGCTATTTAACAGCTTTTTCCTCGGCTCACGTTCAGTCCTATAGGGGCACAGATTTGGCTCTTACATGACTGAACGTTGTAATAGTGCCTGTAACACGTTCTCACGGGTTACGTGTAAGTTTTTTTTTACAACTAACACTCACCGGTTTACTTTAACATTGTGTACTTTAACCTTTGGCCCATAATTATCGTGCGTAGTTTGGGCGAAAATGAACTATAAAACAGGCTGGCTTGAATTCAATATTATAATGCATTTTTTTATTGAAACTAGCAGTAAAAAAAGCAGTAGGTACATAGAAAGATAAAATCAATTTTACCGAAACATAGATAAAAATAATCTTTGAAGCGAGTTGTATATTATCTCAACATTTTAGCTAAGTCAATATTTTCCCAGGATTCATATTATCTTCATGTCAAATTTCATCTAATTCCGTTCATCAATTTAAGCGTTAAGAGCAACAGAGAGACATAATAATTATGTACTTTCGCTTCCATACCTAATATTAGTATGGTAAGGTATATTTATATTTTTCAAAGATGTCCTTCATGAAAGTTACCTTCCCACGTGTCCCTGTGTCTATGTGCCTATAAATATTGTTATATAAATATTGTAACATAAAATACTAGCTATTGCCCGCGACTTCATTCGGAGAATTAATCTAATATATAAAATTCTCGTGTCACAGTTTTCGTTGCCATACTCCTCCGAAACGGCTTGACCGATTTTGATGAAATTTTTTGTGCTTATCCAGTATCTATGAGAATCGGCCAACATCTTTTCATCCCCCTAAAAGTTAAGGGTAGTCCACCAACCCCTATAATGTGGCAAAACAACGTTTGCTGGGTCAGCTAGTAATTTATACAATCTGATTTTTTATCACTGCTTATTTATTTCTATTTTTCTACCCTCTTTTAATGAATTATCGATGCCCCATACAAACATCCACCTCTATTTTTTCTCTTAAAGAATAAATTCCGGGGATATAAAGGGGTTTTTTTTTATTCTTTCCTCGGATTCAAATTATTTCCATACCAAATTTCATCTAAATCGGTTCATTTATGTAAGCGTGAAGAGGCTTCAGATAGATAAATATACCTACTTATTTATTTTTTGATGTCCTTCATAAGGTTACTATATCCCTATAAATATTGTTATCTAATCAATTACATAAAATATTTGCCATCCCTTTGCCTATTGACCTGTAACAATTCTGTTACGAACTTAGGTTTATAAATTCGTATTTTATTGGCGTATTCACTACTTGTAACTGTACGTTATTCGATTGTACAAGTAAAGAGGTTATACAAATATATTTATGAATTGTTTTCGAATATAATTTGCTTTGAACAAATGGAATGTTATTGAAATAAAACTACGTTTTATGGATTTTATAGCTGTGTATTGATATTATTTGAACACGTTTCGAATTATTTACAGCATCTAAGGACACGAATATATCTTCTTATGTTTATTTAAATATTTACTAACAGTTACCTTACATTTAGTATCATATTGACAATCCGATTTACATGTAACGAGCTCACGACAGTCTTTTGGTTGTTTGAATTTTGATTTAATAGAATCTACATATATACAATGTGGAGATAATAACACGACAATAAATGAAAAGACGAGCCATACTAGTTCAAGAGAGTATTTTGACTCTATTAAATAAGTCATAATATCGATATTAAAAAAAAGTTTTTTCAAACAAACTAAATAGCACAAATATGCAAAAGAAATTAGATTTGCGTAAGGATTTTTTTAAGATCGGCAAAGGTCTTTTAAGTGGCGAGTTGGCAACATGTGTTTATACTTATGTTGCAGGTCTTTAACCTTATCTGTGATAGCCTAGTAAACCGTAAATAAATTAAAAACGAAAATAATGTCCTGTGTTTAAACTACTGGGTATATTTGATTGATTTTTGGTATACAGACTTAGAATATCATTAGGTATACTGGGTTTAATTTATTGTCGTGTTATCATCTCCACATAGTATATGCCATTACGCCTGTCACCCTCCAAGGCTTAGGAAGAGGTGTACATTATGTATGTATACTCACCTTTGGCCGATATTTATTAAATCCCATGTTATAGTGGACAAGCCTATTGTCGTCAACCATGAATCAAAATTCCGAGCAGCTACTGAGAATTACAATAGGACTCCGATAATACTTTGCTCGACCTGGGAACCGACCCCAAGACAAGACAAGAGGTCTTGAGTTGAGGACAAGTACATATAACATTTTTTCGTCGAGGATAGTTTAATAAAATCTGAAAATCCGTAAAGAGTTCCCTAATATTTCTCTCGACTTGGGAATCGAACTTATACATACACATCGTAATTACCATACTATGTACAAGTTTTATGTAAATATATACACCACATAGTGCCAGAATAATTGAATATATGAATGCATTTGTGGAGAACAGAATTTATGAATGAATTAATTTAGAAAAATGAATGAATGAATTTAAATGGTATCGGATTGCTATAAATATAAAGCTCTGAATTGTAATTTGACACTCTTGTAGTTGATTTGCCATCTTCCTTTTACCGTCAGACATCCAAGCATACTAAAAAGCGACATCGTTTCATGTTGGAAATCCCTGAAACCCGTAAAGCATTTCGCTTCGTCGTTCCTTATCCATACAGCGAGGGAATGGAATCAGCTTTTTGAGTCTGTATTTGCATGTACAATTTGAGGGTCTTCAAGTCTTGAGTGAATAAGTATCATCCAGGTAGGTGCTACACCTTCCATCACTTCGTCAATTATCATCAAGTGAGATTGTGGTCAAACACTTACTTATTCCTTACTTCGTGGTAGCCTAGAGGTGTGACCAGTGGACTGAGATGTCAAAGATCTCGAGTTCGAACCCAAGGCACCACTGACTTTTCAAAAGTTACGTGCGTATTTATCACAAGCTCTAACGGTGAAGGAAAACATCATGAGGAAACCTGCATGCTTGAGATATTTATCTCGATGGCATGTAATGTCTGCCAACCCGCAGTAGGCTAGCGTGGTGGACTATATCCTAATCCCTCTCAAATGGGAGGAGACCCGTGCCCAGCAGTGGGACATTAATGGGTTGATGATGGTGATTTTAAGTGCGAAAGGGTATGTCTGTTACCTCTTTACGCTATAACCACTGAACCAATTGAGATGAAATTTTATAAGGAGATAGTTTGAGCCCCGGGAAAGGACATAAAATATCATCCCTTAAAAGGACGAAAAGAAGCACCCTCTTGTTAGATAATATGAAGAAGAATTTTAACCCTTAAATTCAAAGAAACAAACAAATAAATGTAGACGGAGTCAAGCTCACAAATATAAGCTATAAACATTTGGCGGTAGTTAAAGCTTGACTTACAAATTAGCTCACTTGTTCGCTGCCAACAGCTAAATGCATTAACATTAGTATAAAATTCGCTGGCTTAATTCGCTTGACTTAATTTGATCCGATTTTGAGAGGTTGGTTGTTAAGTATAGTCAGCGCTGTTCAATCACGATGTATAGTTGATCGATTGATACTGTGGCTGATTGATGGGTTGCTGGTTCGATACCCGCGTGGAACAAATATTGGTACGATTTACAGGTAGTCGTTCCGGGTCTGGGTGTATGTGCATAGTGAATATTTGTGTTTGTAAACGCACACACTACACAGAAAAAATATCCTAGCAAGAGGAAATGTTTAAAAAAAACCGTTATCTAATTTGTATTCAATTGTTAGTCTTTATTTCACAAGACATGTCTTCAAGTTGTTTTTAAACGACTTCACAAATATGTGAAATCCAGGTAAAAAACTATTTGTATGCTAAATTTCATTCAAATCTGTTAAGCGGTTTTTGCGTGAAAGAGTAACAAACATCCATACTTACAAACTTTCTCGTTTATAATATTAGTAGGATTACTAATAAGTAACATCAGTGCAAATTTCACCGTTACCGGGAGCGCTCATAAACATTCAACATTCATCTAGGATAACATTCTAACAGTTAAGAACAATTTGTGGAAATCTAAATACTCTGAGTTACCGGGAACTTTCTATTAAGACTTTCCATCATTCAAACAAACATCCCGAAGCACAGGCATCTACAACCCTAATGATGTTACACTGCAACGCTGATTATACCCTAATTAACCGAGCTTGATGCTAATTACATTGTATACATTACTGATTGATACTGGTCACATTATGGTCGGCAGTCAAATTATCTTATACTGATTAGATTAATCAATGATAGGATAGCCAAGAGCTGTGGTAGCCTAGCGGTGTGACCAGTGGACTGAGACGTCAAAGGTCTCGAGTTCGAACCCAAGGCACGCACCACTGGCTTTTCGGAAGTTATGTGCATATATATCCCAAGCTCAAACGGTTATGGAAAACATCGTGACGAAACCTGCATGCTTGAGAGATTTGTCTTGATGGCATGTGAAGTCTGCCAACCCGCAGTAGGCTAGCGTGGTGGACTATAGCCTAATGATTAGGCTATTTGAGAGGGATTAGGCCCTAATCCCTCTCAAATGAGAGGAGACTCGTGCCCAGTAGCGGGACGTTAATGGGTTGATGATGATGAGGATAGCCAAGTGGTGTGACCAGTGAAGTGAAAGGTCAAAGGTCTCGAGTCCAATCTCAAGTCTACAGACTTTTCGATGTCAAGTGCGTATTTATCACATGCTTTTGAGAGGTAGGGCATAGCGAAATCCCTCGCTCAAATTGAGCTGCCGGATTTGGGAAGTACTTCCGCCTGTTGGTTGTGTTTTTGCGAGTGAGTAAGGATACTAGAGCTCGTTGGATGAGGGACTATTCTGACAGCATGGGAATTCGGTCAGTTTAGTAACTCCCTCATATTAAGAAACCTATACGGTTTCTAGAGGGTTGACAACGCGCGAGCGACATCTCTGGTGTTGCAACGTCTGTAGGCTACGGTAACCGCTTACCATCAGGCGGGCCGTATGCTTACGGCATATACCCTTTTAACATAAAAAAAATGCTCAAACGGTAAGGAAAACATCTGATTATAAGATTCTACTTAGAATCCGAAACGTCTGGATAAAATAATATTAATTTATTGCGATAGAATCCATAATTGTAAAGGTGTCGATGTTTTTTTTATAGTATTTTTAATGATATTACCATTAAATATTATTGACAATCAAATCAAAGAGTTACCTCTAAGTTTTCAGTCATATGTGTATCATATGTATGCCTATTAGTATTGTGGAAAACGTGAAGAACGTAATTTTGACGGAAATTCTTGTATCTCACAGTGGCGAACAATAGCCAATACAGGTAGATACGTGATCAACAGCGGGTCAGGTTATGATAATGCAAGAAAGTATATTTAAATGAAAGATGGATTTTATTACCAGCTTTTTTGGCATTGACAATTCAAAAATACCTACGTGTAATGTTGGTCTAATTAGAGTAAAATATTTTACTTTCAATTTGAGTCCGAAATAATTTGTTTGCCAGATCAATATAGCTCCACATTTTGATCATAATACCTAAATGAAACTTAAAAAAAAACGTAACAAAACCGAGTAACAAAATGTCCCAACACTAGTTGCATGCACTTTGAAAGCTGCATTTTTCGGTTTAAAAGTCGTTTGAACTGACAACAGGTTGTTTGTCCATTAACTCTAACATGAGTACTGAGATGCCATATTGCCGAAATGACGAGCTTTTCTCACAGAAAAAGCTCTCGTACAACGGGGATTTGGTACCCATCCTGCCTTTACTTTTTACCACTCACACCTTTTTCTTTTGGTGTCTTTTGGTGGATAAGTCTACAATCTCTGCATGCCACTTCTGCCTCGCATAGATAGCGATTTTTTATAACTAGGCACCGCGGTCTTAAGTATAGGATATTAATGTAAACTTGATCAGTATTAAGAATACGTGGCAGTTCAGACATTCTTGGGAACGAGAGCTTCGATTGCCCTGATAAATACACGCGTAGACGGACGGATGGTAAAAATTTTACCGTCCCTCCGTCTTAATGACCTTTGGTCTTTTGACGTTATTTTTCCTTTTGAGGCGCGGAATCCTAAAATTTTTAGGTACTCTTACCTCGACCCTTCCTAAACACATACATGTATAGTTGTTTCTTTCTGCATTTATTTATTTGTGCAGTGGCCTCCTCAACTAGCAGTTTTTGATGTGAAACATCTATAGCCGCACGTAAAACCGATATCTGGCGTGGCGAAATCGTCGCCACGAAATTTAAATTTGATTTTAGTTCTATTTTCAAGTTTAGCTTTTTTTTTCCAATTGTGAATTGTATTAAACCTCTTTGAGTTTGTGTTAATATGTTTCTTTTAACACATATATTTTTTTTAGAGTAAATAATAATAAAAAAGAACGCCAAAAACGATACAGGGAAAACATAACCTGTGTTTTACTTGAAAACAAATTATTTTTCTGATAATAAAATGTCTGACCGTGATAATTTAGAGAGTGAATATCACAATATTTTCTGTTCTGCATATTACTTTTACAAAATAATGTCGATGTTTCACATCTGCCAGGCGTCCCGTGACGGCTCACTGTTTTTTTTTACTAAACTTGTAACCTGCGGATTATCACGGGTAATGAACCGATTTAATATTAATAGTAAGTGCTTAATTATTGGTCTAGCTGTGGTATTCTAGATATCTACCAGTAGACTGAGATGTCACAGGTCTGAATTTGAAACCCAAAGGTTTTCGGAAGATTTGTGCGTATGGTGAAGGAAAACATCTTGAGGAAACCGGTATACTTGAGAGATTTTCACGATGGTTAGTCATGAGAGCATGAAGTATGATAGCATTTCGAAGAAACCTGCATACTTTTCAGATTTCCTCGATGGCATGGGAAGTCTGCTAACCCACACTAGCGTGGTGGACTATAAGCTAATCTCTCTCAAATGAGAGGAGTCCCATCCCCAGCAATGGGCAAACGCAAAAAAAAATTGAATTAAGAACGTCCTCATTTATCTTCATTTAGCTTCAATATTATCATTAACCTATTTAACACTAATGAGATAGAGAATTCTAGTTCTCTGGAAGACCTTTCCGGAATGTTTTAAAGAAATCAAAGCCGTCGGTTTTTTTTTATTGTGATTGCGTTTCCAAACCCCTTAGAAACCATTCAGGTTTCTTAAAATAGGGAGTTACTGAACTGACAGCAAACGGAATTCCCATTATGTCAGAATAGTCACTCCCCCAATGAGCTCTGGTAACCTTACTCACTCGCAGAAAGACAACTACTGTTGATTCACTGCGGTCTTCTGCAAGGTGGTTTTAAGATAGGCATCGCAAGATAAGCAATACGTGATACTACTCCAACTTGTATGTTGAAGTTTGATAACAATCTACCCACATACTAAACTCGATTCTGTTGACTCAGTAATGGCGGCCCGCGGTAATTACCGCTCACATTACGTAATCCGGATGTATCCGGTTTGAACCGGTTCGAACTGGTTTCTGCGTTAGTATGCTGTTAATGAAGATTAATTTGTTCGTCATATTCATGGAGCTTGTTATTGCCTCTTAAATATTAAGGGGAAGCTTAGTTTTTGGTTTGTTAACATAATCCACAGTCTCATTAACCTAATTAATGTTTCATTGGTCGCGAAAACGGCTGCTGAATCAAAGATTCTGGGTTCGATTCAAAAGTATGTTCTTTTTTTAATTGAGAGTATATTTATGTTTCTAAGTATAAATCACACTGAGTTGCTTAATGAAACAAAAAGATACATATCATCATCATCATCATCATCATCAGCCTATAATCGTCCACTGCTGGACGTAGGCCTCCCCTAGTGAACGCCATACATATAAACAAATTAAATAGGTAAATAGTTTTCGGAATTTATGTGCGTATTTATCACATGCTCAAACGGTGAACGAAAACATCGTGAGGAAATCTGCATGCTTGTGAAATTTTCTCGATGGTATCTGCCAACCCGCAGTAGGCTAGCGTGGTGGACTATATAGCCTAGTCTCTCTCAAATGAGAGGAGACCCGTGCCCAGCAGTGTGACAATTATTGGCTGATGATGAAAACATGCTGAAAAAACGTGAAAATATTAGTATATATCATACAATAACGGTTGTTTCGCCACTCTAATACTTTACTCATTTTCATAATATTCTTAACACGAATCACTGATCTCGAAAATATACCCTTTTCGCAATAGCGCGTTTTCTAACCGAACCTCTCAGCGAATAAATTGTTGTGCTGAACTTAATTTAGCAATTAATTCCATGGGAACTCGAGCTTAATAATAAAATAAATAAATAAATAAATATTCCTGGACATTATGGCACACAGCGCCATCTAGTTCCGTGCTAAGCAACGAGGCTTGTGTTACGGATACTAGCTGGTTGATATACTACATATATACTTTTTTTTGTTGTAAATACATACATATTATAGATAGATACATCCATGACTCGGATACAAATGTTCATGCTCATCACACAAACATTTGTCCCTACCGGGATTCGAACCCGGGACCCATAGCACAGAAGGCAGTGTTAACTACCGCTGGACTAACTGGGTCGTCAACTTAAATATATTGGGGTCTGAGCTGGGTTAGGCTTTACTAAATACACTTCTTTATTCAGTGAGCTTGAAAATATACTATCATTTAGACTCTCTCTCTCTCTCTGTTTTAGTAATTTATTATCACTCTGCTGAGCACCAGACAGCTATCAGGATGATAGAGTTATAAGTTTTAAGTCCGTTACACCCAATTGACGACCCAATTAGTCCAGCAGTAGTTAACACTGCTTTCTGTGATATGGGTCCCGGGTTCGAATCCCGGTAGGGACAAATGTTTATGTGATGAGCATCAACATTTGTATCCGAGTCATGGATGTATATATGTACAATATGTATATATTTACAAAAAAAGTATATATGTAGTATATCAACCATCTAGTGTCCCTAACACAAGTCTCATTGCTTACCACGGAACTAGATGGCGCTGTGTAATAATGTCCGGAAATATTTATTTATTGCTTTGCACCAGACAGCTATCAGATAAGTTTAAAGCCCACTACACTACACTACATTACACTACACTACAGTACAGTAGTGATTGACAAACTTCATATGGACGTCCAGAAAATCTCTCATATATGCAGCTTTCCTCACGATGAAATTAAACTACTATTTTGAGGATTCTATCGCAGTATATTGATATATTATTTATTCACGACATTTTGGCTACTTTACAGCTTCAATAGCAGACATGCTTCTCTTAACCATGGATGGTCTTTAAAATATTTACTCGTTATTCAAGGTTTTAAGAGATGTAAAGGCATAGTGACTAAGAAAGTATATCCGCTTTACAGAAGAACGCAGTGAAACCACATTAGTTGTATTGTTGCGAATGAGTAAGGTTACCAGAGTTCGTTAGAAGTGTGACACTTCTAACAGCATGGGAATTACGTTTATGCCCGTATATTAAATAAAATAAATAAATGTATTGAGTATTGAGTATTAATTCCCCTATCATAAGAAAACTTAAAAGTTAAAGGGTTTCTGCAGAATTGGCGATAGATAGACACAGTGACACAACTGGTATTGCAGACGCACATAAACTACGTGACCTGCTTAACATTAAGTGAGCTGTAAAATTGTTTGTCACCCTCGTGGAATAAAAATCCCCATTAATTATGGCTAATATAATAGCTTCGCGATCATCTAAATCGATCTGCTTCATTTAAAGAGTTCGTGATTGATATTACATACAGTTTTCTTTACAATATTTTATTTTGCAGCGGTAAATTATAGTGGCTTTCAACCTATAAAGTGAATTTATTGAATGCATAGGGGAATCCAGCAGACATATTGGCCTTTTAAGACGCTATTTTGCACCGTCGGTAGCTACCCGATAAATTGTATCAAGCGTTACTGAAACGAATTGGCAAACACCCAGGCTTAAAGTAACTATTAAAGCGTGTTCTTGCTTACAAACCCCAGAAGAGCTGAGTTTCAATTGAAAGAATTTGAACACTGGAATTGGTTTCAATCTGAAAACTAAAATTTTGGTGATAGGAAATTCGACCTTGAATGTTTAAACATGCATGTTTTTCTGTATACTAGACGTGATTTCATAAAAAATATATTCAAACTTTGAATAAGCATCAGCATGGAAAAGCTGCATTATTATTTTCATAGTTTCTCTTATCTACTCTTATTACTGTCCCACTTCTGGGCAAGGGTCTCCTCTTATTTGAGAGAGATTAATCTACAGACCTCCACGCTAGTCTAACGTGAACCTGGTTTACAGGTTGGTAGACTTCACACGCCATCGAGAAATCTCTCAAATGAGCAGTTTTTCCCATGATATTTTCTTTTACCATTTGTATGTGTCTATTCAGACACAAAGGAAGTGTTTCTTTTTGTAGTAAAATGATGAATTTCTCCAATTAAAATCAATATAATTAAGTTTAGGTTAGGCTACAACGTTCTCGTATGAAGATGACAAGCGGAATGTTCTACTTATAATTTTACAATTTTAATAATTTACAACCAACGTCATTAAGAAGCGCCTGATGATAATTTACGAAAGTCACAAAGTATCAACAACATGTTGCTTTAAGAAAACGTAAGGCGCAGCCGAAACATCTTCCCGCCCGTTGAAAGGCTTGTCTTTCAACAACGTAAATTTTCCGCTGCAGGTAGAGGACACAGCTTGACTAGTGGTCGACGAATTACACCTCTTGTGGTGTTCACATCGGCAACTCTTGAAATCCCATCGGGGCCAGGGAACAAGCGCGCGACACGACCCAGCCGCCAACATAATGGGGGTATATGATCCTCATGTATGAGCACGAGGTCTCCAATGTTTAGGGTTTTATGATTCGTTTTCCACTTCATTCTTTGCTGCAGCTCGTGTATGTATTCATGCTGCCAGCGTGACCAGAAGTGTTGGTGAATTTGTTGTAGTCGAGCATATCGTTGTAAGTGATTCTCTTTAAGATTTTCCAAATTAGGTTCCGGTAATGCCTTCAATGGCCTTCCGATTAAAAAGTGACCTGGGGACAAGGGAAGGTAGTCATCAGGAGATGAGGAAAGCGGGCACAAAGGGCGGCTGTTTAAGACTGCCTCCACTTGTGCGAAGAGTGTGGTAAGTTCTTCAAAGGTAAGATGGGTATTGCCCATAACTCTCTTAATATGGTATTTAGCGGATTTAACTCCGGCTTCCCAAAGGCCGCCAAAGTGAGGAGCGTGAGCAGGTGAGAAAATAAAATTTATGTTTTCATGAGTTGCAAACTCCGTTAAGGCCATATTATTTGATTTTAAAAAAGCTCCTATGTCTTTAGCAGCAGCCACAAAATTTGTACCGTTATCACAGAATATTTCTAATGGCTTGCCACGTCGCGAAATAAATCTGCGTAAAGTCATTATAAAGGCGTCTTTGGTGAGGTCACTGACCGCTTCCAAGTGAACACACTTATAACGCAAACATACAAATAAACAAAGATAACATTTAAGTATTCTGGCACCCTTGCCTTTACGATTAATTATATAAAAGGGTCCAGCAAAATCGATTCCTACTGAAATGAACGGGAAACCTGGCGTCACACGTTGACTAGGTAGATCACCCATTTTAAGATTTAGAGTTTTGCCTCGGACTCGACAACATCGCACACAGTTA
The DNA here is from genome assembly GCA_905163465.1 of Craniophora ligustri. NCBI lineage: Eukaryota > Metazoa > Arthropoda > Insecta > Lepidoptera > Noctuidae > Craniophora > Craniophora ligustri. The sequence continues at coordinate 1,291,699 of LR990979.1, read as the reverse complement.
TGCACGGTGCGCCGAGCTAGCCGTCTGCCATTTATTGGCCACACTAATTCCCTAATCATGGATAGCAATAGCTGCGGACCGGCATGCATGTGGCGTATATGCTCACGTTCAAATATAAGTTCAGTCAGATGGTGAGAAGAATCAAGTATTATTGGGTGTTTCTTTTCAAAACTATAAGTTGAAGAATTTAGTCGACCACCGACCCTAATTAATTTGTTTTCATCTAAAAAAGGTGATAAAGCTAAAATTTTACATTTATTACTCAAAGGAACATTTTTAGATAACGCATTGTATTCGTTTGGAAAGCATTCATACTGAGATATACGACAAAGATAATAAAATGAGTCATCCAACTCGGCAATCGTAAGAGGCAAAACCTGTTTGTTATCGCGATTACGAATGTTAAAACAAAATCTTTTAACGAATGCAACTATTTTTATGAGCTTATTTAAATTGCAGTAGTTTTCAATATTTATTATAGGTTGTATTATATTGGTATTAAGGTAAGTATTTATTTGAATTTGATATATTGTATTATTGGTAATATTATTATGTGAACCTAATGAATTTTGTATTTTAGATGTTTTTGTTTCAGATGCAGACTTCCCCGGGAGCTTGTTCGATGAACTTATGGTAAGTGGAGTGTATTTTTTATTAGTAAGAGGTAAGTATTTACGTTTGTTAGTAGTTTTAGATACATTTTTAATTTCAGGTACGTCACTTAATTCACTTGAATTTAAAACGGGCCAATCATTTTCAGATTTTGTTAAATAATTTGGGCCTGACCACCACAGACTATTTTTTACTAACTGTGAGGCATTGATGCCTCGTGATATAAGGTCAGCGGGATTCATGTCTGTGGGGACATGTCGCCAGGACAACGAATCCGTGAGCTCATTTATTTCAACCACCCTGTTGGCAACAAAAGTTTTGAGTTTGGTTGGATCACCCTTAAGCCAAGCAAGTACTACGCTCGAGTCACACCAATATACGATTCGTGATGGTCTGTAACGAATAGACTGCGTGACACTGTGACATAATTTGGCTGCTAGTAACGCTGCACACAGTTCCAATCGTGGTATGGTCATGGGATTTATACGAGCAACTTTGGACTTCGCACACAATAGTCTAACCATGAAGTCACGATTGTTTTCCGAGCTCCTTATATACAAACATGCTCCATAGGCTCGCTCCGAGGCGTCGCAAAATGAATGAATTTCTATTATTTTTGGCGAATTACACAATACTCTTCTAGGAATTTGGCAATTTAATAAAGAATTTAAATTATTTGAGAATTCTAACCACCTTTCTTTTATTTCCTGAGGAATGTCTTGATCCCAGTCTATTTTTTGCAACCATAAACTTTGTAGCATCATTTTAGCTTGAATAATACAAGGACTTAAAAGCCCTAGAGGGTCAAATATTTTAAATGCATTCGATAATATATGCCTTTTTGTTATTTTATCATTATGGAATTTTGTTTGAACCGGGAAGTTCAAAATATCAGAATTAGGGTCCCAACCTAGGCCCAAGGTGCTCGACGCTTCACTTAAGGTTAAATTGTCTTGCACATTTAAGGATGAATTTTCGAAAAGAATTTTTGAATTTGTTTTGAATTTACGCAAATTAAAACATGCTGTATTTAAGGCTTTAGATATAGATATTTGGATGTCACGTAATTGTTGCTCATCATCACACCCGGTGATTAAATCATCGACATAAAAATCGCGCTGAATTATTGTTTTGATAGTTTCGTCCGCACATTCCCCGCCCACCTGCCACAGACAACGTGTGCTCAAATAGCTCGCACTTGTGGTTCCATAAGTAAGAGTATTCAATTGCATTGTTCTGACGGGCAAAGACTCGTCTTCTCTCCATAATATCAACTGTAAATTTCTAGAAGATTCATCTACAAGTAATTGTCTGTACATTTTTTCAATGTCTCCTGTTAATAAATATTTATATTGTCTTGCTCTTATCAATATGGAGAAAAGAGAATCTTGTATGTTAGGGCCAGCAATCAGAATGTCATTGACGGATAGACCAGAAGATGTGGGGACTGATCCATCGAAAACGACACGTAGTTTAGTAGATTCGCTGTTGTCCTTAAATACAGCATGGTGGCACAAAAAATATGAGGGGAATGGTTTTTCTTTAGGAGCTACAGACATATGTCCTAGTTGCTCATATTCTTTCATAAATTGAATATATTGGTATTTTAGTTCAGGATTTTTTCTAAAACGTGACTCTAAATTTAGAAATCTTTTTTTTGCAGTATTATAAGATTCACCTAAGTTATTTGGAGAACAATTAAGAGGTAACTTAACCTTAAATCGTCCATTGTCTAAGCGGACTGTATGTTGCAAAAAATGCCTTTCGCAGACTCTGTCACTTTCACTTAGAATGGGCTTGTTTGGTATTTCTTCAATCTCCCAGAATTTTGTGAGTAAATTTTCAATATGAGATTCGTTATGAGTGTCTTTAGACTTATTTATCATGGTATTGTTGCAATGTACACTATCTAAGCTATTTATTGGTATGGGACCGGCTATCAGCCAGCCAAATTTGGAATTTTGTAACTTTAGGTTATTGAAACCTAGGGAAGATTGTTCGCTTCCTAGGACATCCCAGAAGAGATCAGACCCAATCAAAATATCAACCTCGGACGGCTCATAAAAGTTTGGATCTGCTAATTTTATATGTTTTGGAATTTCGAATTGAATTTTAAATCTATTTTTTGGTAATTGACCAGTTAACTCATTCATAACTAGTAAATTAAGCGTTACATCAAAGTTTTTATAAATAGATTGTAACTGAGCAATACAGCTTTCTTCTACTTTATAAGACGGATGATTCCCGATGCCAATAACACTAAGGCTAGATATAGGTATTGACCTTAGTGACAATCTGTCTCTTAAAGATTTCGTAATAAAACTAGCCTGACTGCCACAGTCTAACAATGCCCGTACTGTTTCACACTTATTATTAACGGGATTATGAACTTCAATTAAAGCAGTAGATAAAATAACTTGACTACAGTCGTAAGCTGACGAGTTCACGTTTATTGAATCTACTTCTACGTGGGAATGATTGTTAGTAACAGACAGATTAGTTTTATGCAACAACCGGTTATGTTTTTGTTTACATTCAGGGCATGGACCAATACCACATGAGATAGCAGGGTGCCCCTGTTTTAGACAATTTGAGCACAGCTTATACTTAGATACATCTGACCATTTTTCCTGTAATGTTTTATTTTTAAAAGTGGTACAGTCATATATTTTATGATTTTGACCACAAATTATACAAACAAATTGATTAGAATTTTCTTTGTTAACGTTCGTAAATGATTTTACAGTATGTTGTTTTTCAGGTCTATGATTATGATTTACAGGTGTACTTGAATTATAACGAGTTTGACCTTGAGAGTCCTTTTGGTTATTATTATCATTTTTGTTCCTATTTAAGGCTTCAAGTACATCGGCGCGATCTACTAGAAATTTTTTAAAGTTTTCTAACGTTGGAATGCTATCAAAATTGTTTCTAAACTCCTCCCACTTTATTAGCGAACGACTATCTAGTTTGGATGTTAAATTAAATACTATGAGGGTATCCCAATGCTCAGTCGGCTGTCCTAAACTAGCCAACGCCCTTAAATTTTTTGTTACATGGTCAACTAAAAACCTTAGTGACCTCTCTGATTCTTTGTTAAATTGCTGAATGTTGAATAATGAATTTAGGTGGTGGTTGACAAGTAACCTTTTATTATCGTATCGGTCACATAATAATTTCCAAGCCTCTTTATAATTTTGAGAAGAAACTTCAAGATTGGAAATTATTCGTGCCGCTTCCCCTTCTAGGTATGAAATTAGGTAGTGGAATTTATGTACTGATGTGATTTGCTTATTATCATCAACTAAGCTTAAAAATGTATCCCTGAACTCGAGCCATTTAAAATACGCACCATCAAATTTTGAAATTTGTATACGTGGCAACCTAACACCAGAATCATGAGGTTCATTTCTCGCTTCACGACTACTTTGCTTGCAACTATCCAATAAATTGTTTGCAATGGCAAGTGCATTTACCATTTCATATTCAATTTTTTCCCGCTCCTCAAGCTCTGATGATAAGTTTCCACTATTTACGACCTCAATCTGACTTTGCAACTCATCAAACTTAACCGATAACTGCTCAAATTTACCATGTTTAATACTTAATTCAGCAATTTCTACATTTGTTAAGGCACCTGAAGGTGATATTTTGTCTAAATAATTTTTAAACTTGGTAATTTGGCCTTTGATTGAGCTACGCCGAATGGATAACTCCCGTAATGTTTTAGATTCAGTGTCTTGCATGATTGGACAAATAAGTTTGATAATGAAAGCAACAATAACAATTACGGGCAACCAAACGGAATAACAAAACCGTATACGTATGAGCGCACTATTTTCTCACCTAACTATTCTAAAATACAACAAAAGAATCTCACGCCCCTCAATCCGACGACACCCGCCGACCAGGAAACCGGATTCGCGCCGAGAAGCACGAAAGATAAACTCTGCTCGTACTCCCGCGCGGCGATGGCGTGATGTTTCAGAGTAATAAATCTGGAAATTCCGGCGAATCACGTCAAAACTGAGAGTGGCTAGTTATTTTTCCTAGAATTGCGTAAGAAAACCAAATGTAGGTAGACTGAGAACTCAAAGAAAAAAAATATACCTGCAATTATCATTAATTTTATATTGAATTTGAAGAAATGGAATTTAGTTAATAATAATAATAATAATAATGTTTATTGATTAAAAGTTACAGATTTAATGTTACAAACTATAGTAAGTATGAATGTATAAAGCTTATTGCAAATAAAATTACAGATAGCATTATCGTAAAAATACAATGATTCAGTGTTGTAAAATCTGTACAAAATTATACTAACCCTGCCTCTTAAACTAGGATGACCTGTATCTTAAGAGACAGTGTTCGGCCATGAATTACCCTAACATAATACAACATACAACAGTGAACTGCATCGGAATACCAATCAAGATTTGCTTTACTATCATAAAAACTGGGTATTTAAGTAAGGAGTTGTAATGTTGGTGTACGTATATATGTGTGTATAGTGTAAGTGTGTGAGTGTGTGCGCGCGCGCGTATGAGTGTGTGTGTGCGTGTGTGTGTGTATATGTGTGTGTGCGTATTTGCGCGCGTGTGTATGTATGAGCATATGTATGCATGTGCATATACCCGTGCGCATGAGTTTAGGTTTGTATTTATGTATGGGAGTTGATCGGGGATGAGGTATACATAAGTTGTGAACATGAGAATATCCGTGCGTCGATACTTAGTCGAGGTATGTAAGTAATGACTCTGTATATGAGTAGTCCTTCTGTAGTAGCCACTCTATTACTTTAGATTTTACTGTGTGTGTGTTCAGGTTTGTGATTTTAATTTTTTTTATTGATTTTTTTATATATGTGAGTGCTTAGTGTGTAAAACTGATGTGTGGCAAAGGTGGTTCTATGCTGAGTACCTGGGAGGAAAATTGTTCGTCTATTTGGATTTTGTGGTGGAACACTAGCGTGTTTTCTCAGAATCGATTTAAGCACAAAGAGCTGTCTCACCGTAAGGACCTTGCAGTCAGAGTACAGTTCTGTTGTTGGGTACCTGTAGGGCTTTTTAGTCATAACTTTTAGTACAGCTCTTTGCGCTCTCTCGATCCCGAGAAAGGTTGTTTTTGTTGCACCACCCCACACGGTAATGCAATACCCCAGGACTGATTGACAGAGAGCACAGTAAACCATCTTCAGTGTGTTAGGATCAGCTGACTCCCTGAGAGACCTAAATATATGTATGAGGCGCAGTGTTCTTGAGGTAAGTGCGTCAATTTGCTTGTCCCATCTTAGTCCGTCATCTATCTGCACTCCAAGGTACTTCGCAGTGTTAGTACGGGTAAGTGACGGACACATGCAAGGTGTCTGAGTGAGCTGAGGACATGAGTGGGCGGTTACAGAATAGGTGTGGGATGGTAATGTGTTACGACGAATTCCAAATGTGATAAAAGTGGTTTTATCTAAATTTAATGTTAGCAAATTTGAGTTGAGCCATGTCCTAATTCTAGATAAGGCTTCTTCAGCATGTTTCTTTACAATTTCCCAAGTTGCTCCGTATACAATAACTGCGGTATCGTCAGCATAGGCATAGATTTTTGTATTTGGGATATTCATCTTACAGAGATCGTTAACGTAGATTTGGAATAATGTGGGCCCAAGTATGCTGCCCTGGGGGACACCGCAAGATACGGGATTTTCTTCGCTAACGTGGGATTCTATTTTAACACATTGAGTACGATTATAGAGATACTCCTTAAAAATTTGAAGTTGCACACCACGTACACCAATGAGTTCTAGCTTAGAAATAAGGATGGGAACAGAAACTGTGTCAAATGCCTTAGAGAGGTCCAGAAAGATACCCAGGCATTTTACTTTACTGTCAAGGTTTGCTGCAATAAACTGTGTAAGATCCAAAACAGCATCTTCAGTCGATATTCCTGTTCGGAAGCCATATTGATTGTCTGCAATAATATTGAATTTGTCTAAAAAGCTTCTAAGGCGTTTGTTAAGAATCCTTTCAAAAACCTTGGAGAGTGCTGGCAACACTGATATCGGCCTATAGTTATTGACACAGAGTCTGTTCCCTCCCTTGTAGATAGGGTGTACTATCGCCTTTTTAAGAGCATCTGGAAATACTCCTATCTGCAGGCAACGATTATAGATGAAAGTTATTGGTGGGACCAGTATTTGGCGACAGATTTTTAATAAAAGCGAAGATATTCCGTCCCAACCCACGGCACAGTCATTGCGTAAGTGAAGAATGAGAGTTTCTACCTCACTTTCGTCTATTTCTAATATAGCAAGAGAATTGACAGGGGAGGTTTGAGTGTGCACGATTGCGGGAGAGGGCTGGTAGCCGGTCAGGGTTGATGAAGTGTGAACCTGTGATTTAATTTTATCCGCTAGGTTTTTTCCCACATTACTAAAAAAGTGGCACACCTCATTTACTGAAGATTTTGGATCTTCTTTTAATTTAAGCAGCTCAAAAGGGCATTTATTCGTTTTCTGCGTGTTGGTTATTTGTTTAATGGTTTTCCATAAGGCTTTTGGGTTATTTTTGGCGTTCACAAGCTCACTCGTTTCAAATGGTATTTTTAGTTTCTTGAGTAAATTATTGCAGAAATTCCGATATCGAGTGTAGGTAGTTTTAAGAATTAGGTTTTCAGGGGTTTTTTTGGTTTTCATGTGCATTTTATCTCTAGTTTTGATACATTTGAGAAGGCCAGGGGTTATCCATGGTTTTATGGTTCTTTTTTGCCTAGCGATTTTAACCTGCTTAGAGTGCTTTGAAATGACTGATTTAATTATTTCGATTAATTTGTTCATAGATGTATTTACATCTTCAATTTCGTATATAGGCGTAAAGTCAGTATTTTGTAGTTCTAATGCAATTGCTTCGTAATTTAGGCAAGTGGTGACAAAAGATGGTTTCCGTGTAGGGTTAGCATTAGAAATTGATAAAATAATTGGTTTATGGTCTGTAATATGTGATTCTAAGACCAGTGTAATAGTTGGGAGATTAGACTTTAAAAGTATGTGATCTATGCAGTGTTCGAGGCGAGTGGGAAATAGGTGGGTAGGCATGAGCCCCTGTGAAGCATTTATGGTAAGGTATTCAAAGCTCCGATCGTTTCTATTGCATGGCCTAATATCAATATTTATATCCCCCACTAGGGCGATATTGGGACAGGAAGATATATCTTCATAAACATTTGTCAGACTTGTTATAAAATTATCAAAATTGTCTCTTGAGTTAAAGGATGGCGAGCGATAGACAGCAATCACGGCTATCTTTTTGTCTATTTGACATACCAGACAGTTACCACCATTAAATTTCGGTTCCCACACGGAACTTTCTAGACCTACTTTTGTGTATATTACAATTCCATCATTTTGATTAAAGTTTGTGGCTGTAAAGTGTGACTCAAATCCATTCAATGATGGTGGATCATTAACTTTACTAAGCCAGCATTCAGTCAGAATAATAACATCAAAATGGACTTTTGCCGCTCTGAGTAGCACTTGGAATTGGTTAAAATTTCTATTTATACTACGAATATTTAAATGTACTAGATTTATATTGCTATTTGATATGTTAATATAGTTATAACAGTCCTCCGGAGTGCATATAAAACAATCAGATAAGTTAATTTGGTCAAGTTCGTTATTAATATTGTTTAGAGTAGCCATTTATTATAAAGAAAAAACAAACGAAGCGGTGTTATAATAAATACATAAGTTAGTGGGAGTGTGATATGTGAGTATATGTGAAGTATACATCGCACGGTTATGTATGTTAGTGTTAATGGTGGAATGTGATTATGAATTATTATGGTGAATAGTTTTTGTGTTTGTGTATAGTAGACGTATGTGTGAAGTTTTACTACCAAAGTGAACATAGATAAACAAAAGTTTAAGAAGAGTATAGAAAGAGTAATAAATAGGCTATCATGAGCCATTTTTACAAGCATGCCTGGTATATTCAGTCAGCTACTTAAGTTTCCGAGCTCTTCTAGGCATCTTTCGGAATTTACTAGTATCTGCTTATCACCCACTTGTTTGCGAAGGAAAATATTTCCGTTGCTAATCCAGCAGAACATATAGCAATGTTTTTTGGCAAATTCGCGTGCCAAGTAAAAGACCTTTTTGGAGCTGGGAGGTAGTTGCTCAGTAACGTATACAGCTTGTCGATTTCCCGGTATACCGATTGACTCCGTGTTCAGTTTGTCTTCCTTGTTGTTTTTGTTTTTATTAAAAGAACGGATAGCTAAGAGAAGGTTTTGTTTAGTTTGAACGGTTGTGAACTCTGCTATAACGGGGCGTGATGTCTGTGTTATAGTGGGTTTTCCGGGTAACCGGTAAACATCACGGAGCTCGGACTCAGATATTGGCGCTCCAACTAGTTTGCTTATATTGCATACAGTCTTTAACAGGCCGGTCGTAGTCTCATTATTTGTCAGTGGGATATTTCTGATCTCGATTCCAGAAGAACGTGACAAGGATTGGAGATCCATTATCTTTTTCTCGAGAGTTTCTATGTAAACGCGCTGTTCCTGTCGCTCCCGTCTCAATTCTTCTACTTCCTTCTTTAATTCCTCAAACCCCTGGTTCATAAACGACATCGAACGCTCAATCTCTGCATTTGTATTGCGGATTTCTACACTAGATTCTTGTATTTTAGAGTTTTGAATCTTTATCTCCCCTATGTCTGCGACTAATTTTGCCATCATAGTGGTTTGTTCCTCGAGTAAATTCGACATACGAGCGTCTTGATCTTTTCTCCAAGTAGCAAGGAAATCATGTAGTTCCTGTTGGTTTAACGATGTCATACCTTCCGGCGAGAGTTCTTGTCTTGGCCGTTTGTGTCGACTTGTGACATGTTCACTCATGACAATTGCGGAATTTATGTCGGGCTCAGATTGAGCCTGATTCATGCTGATATTGTGTGGTTTTGGTGGTGTACGCTGAACCCCGGCCATATTTAGGATGTTATTTAAATAGAATAAATATTCTTACTTGTTAAGGGTGCGCCAATAATATGTAATCGTATCCACCGCTCTTGTCCGCTTATCAAATAAACATAGACAGTCGCTTCGTAGTTACAAGTTGCGTTGCTGCACTGCCGTAGCCGATGCGCCACTCGTAGAGGGTTCGTAGCACGCCGTAGCACACGTAGACGCCGCAGCTGCGCGTACACCGCTATTTCGCCGTGCACCGTTACTTGCTCGGTGGCACGGTGGTAAGGAGCACGACCCGCCCCTCACGTGGTTGTGAGTTCAAATCTCGACGAATCACACTCACTTTTTCAAACTAGATTTAAGGTCGCCGTGTCAAAAATGATGATATCTCTCTCTAAGACCGCCCAGTGGGAGTATCAATTGGCTTTAAACTTCACAGGAGTAACAAGGAATTGGAACTTACTAAGCGCAACCAATCACAGAATTTTAGCAACACAGATACTACGGATACCGACACACGTCCACTCGTCTTAGCGTCTAGCGACCGAAGTTAAATTATTAGTTATGTACGATAATATTATATATGATAGATAATTGCGCAGTATTTCTAGATTAATTTGGTGGCAAAATTATAACAAATTTATTAATTATTTCAAGCCGTTGGTGTGGGCGAACCTAAAATTTGAAATTATGGCACAAGTGGAAGGCAAATTTCTTAAACCTTACACCGATAAGATTAGACGGGATTTAAGATGACTAAGTCTAGGATGGTAAAAATTGGTAAAAGTTGAGGAAGGAAGGTCACTTAACTTATGCTGATCCGCTGACCGATCCACGAGAATATAACCTTTGTTGCTATTCTTCAATAATCCTGGGTTGATACTTAAGTTGCACCAATGCTCCAGACTGATTAGGACTTCTTCTTGAATTTACCGAACGAGTTTTGGCCTTAAGTGGTCTCGATGAACTCGCAGGTGAGCTGGTTCGACGATCAAAATTTTTCGTGAATTTCGTGCCGTGCCCACCCGGGGGCGCCAATTTTATGTCTATTCAGACACAAAGGAAGTGTTTCTTTTTGTAGTAAAATGATGAATTTCTCCAATTAAAATCAATATAATTAAGTTTAGGTTAGGCTACAACGTTCTCGTATGAAGATGACAAGCGGAATGTTCTACTTATAATTTTACAATTTTAATAATTTACAACCAACGTCATTAAGAAGCGCCTGATGATAATTTACGAAAGTCACAAAGTATCAACAACATGTTGCTTTAAGAAAACGTAAGGCGCAGCCGAAACAGTATGCGTACATCAATTTGAAGAGTCAGACTATTCGGTTTTCTTGTAATGCTACTAGGCTATCATTATTTTGTTTACATTATGGACTTTTTGCTGCAGGTATCATGGATAAGAAGAAAAGACTATCATCTCCTGACGGTTGGGCTGACCACATACAGCTCAGATCAGAGGTTTCAAGCCATTCATTTACAGCATTCAGAGGTAAGTAAGTAAAAAGGAAGTAATACTTCCTAGCAACCATAATATTTCTAAAGATAAGTAAAGATTGCCTCATTGACCCCTGAAGGGTTTGATTCAGTTTAAGAGAAATTATGTTGAAAATTAAATAGATACAAAATTTGTTTCTGGATCCTAATCCGTCGTTTTCAAACTCAATAAAAAAAACTGGCACAACCCACAATCAAACTTCTCAGCAGATTTTCTTGATAACACCCCCAATCAAGAGAATCTTTCAAACAAAAACAGACTAAACCAAAATTGTTCCATCTATTTACAAATAACCTCAAAGACACAAATTTTCCGTAAAAGGTCTTGTGTTTGATTCCCAGATCGAGCAAAATGTAATTAAGTTTTTCTATAAAATTCTCAGTAGAGCTCAGGGTTTGATGGGAACAGGCTTGCCCCCTATTACATGGGCCCTAAAACATACTGGCAAAATATGGATGTACATTAGTTTACCTTTGCCTAATCCTTTAGGGACCACAGGCGTGATATGCAGTATATTTTACGTCATTCAAGTCACCTTGCCAAGACCAAATCATAATAGGTCTATTAATTTCCAAGCAATAGGCTCACACATACAAATTTTCCATCAGTGTTTATACCTACAGTCTGACGTATATCTTTGTTTTCAGGACTGGACGTTGAAAGTGAGGTTCGTTCAGAAACGAGACGCGGGCATTTATGAATGTCAAGTGTCATCACATCCCCCCACTAGCATCTTCTTGAGACTCGACGTAGTTGGTAAGTGGGTCTGCAAAAAAAATCATTTTATTTTATGCCCATTGAAAAATATTTCTTGCTGCTTTTAAAATAATGTTGGATTTACAAAAATAAAGCAATACACAACTTTATTTGTAGGTTTTTGACCGACTTCAGATACAATAGGACGTTCGTAATTCAAGTTCACAATAGCTTCTGTGGTGAACTCATTAGTCGCCAAATAGACATTAAAGACTATGCTATTCTCTATCAGTCATTTGAAGATGTCATAATGTATACCATATTGGAGTTTTAAATTATGATAGCCTAGTGGTGTTACTAATAGACTGTGAAATCAATGGTCTCCAGTTCGATCCCAAAGCATCACATACAATCTCTAACATTTCAAAGATATGTGCGTATTTATCATATGTTGAAACGGTGCAGGAAACCTGCGAGACCAAAGAACCAGGATATCTTTTTCTGATCGCATGTGTAGTCTGCCAACTCATATTAGGCTAGCGTGGTGTAGCCTAATCCTTCTAATGAGAAGGGAACCATGTCCAACAGTGGGACAATAAATGGGTTGATGAAATTGAAGCTGTTATGAAATAACAAGCGTGAATATACCGACCAAATGTTGGCTTTAATCAACTAAAAATTAAGACAATATGGGTACATTCATTTTATTGATATCTATCTGGACTATAGAATTCGAATTCTATAGGCTTTCTAGTTTTTTGTTGTGTACTTTTGAATGATTCATTTTTGCACCAGGGAAATATTTTACTGACGCGATATCATATCGGGCATTTAGAGCCGTGCAGATTTTTATTAAGTATACAAAAGTAACTACTACTGTAGACTAAACCTAAACTGGACTGTGAAAATCTTAATGATTTCTAAAACTCAAACATTGATCGATGAGCGATTTATTGACATTACTTTTTTTAAAATAAATGATATGATTTGTTAAATCATCTACAAACTTATATTCTTCTTCTCTTCTCGATGAGGACGTGAGAAACGTTATGCAGGACTCCACATGCCTGGGGGATTTTCTCAGCATGTGGCGTCTTCCAACCCACACCAACGTGTTGAACTATTATAATATCTTAATCCATCTTATTCTGCCCAGCAGTGGGACATAAAATGTTGATGATCATAACAATGCAGTACCCAAACATATTACAAAAACATATTACAGTACATTACAATAAAACAAGGATTCAAATATTGCTTCCACGTATATCATGAAAACCACCTGACTGCCTGACATTATGACTTTTTCGCGCCCAAATTACATTAATAGTCTTTATACGGACAAAATCACATATTTGTATGTTAATGGCTCGGCCATATATCCGGAATGACCGCCCTCTCCGCCCTAGCCGTCGGAATAATTAAAAACCTTGAAATTTTACCATAGCACGCTCATAAAAAGGCTTTATGTTTTTTACAAAATCTGTCTTCCGTTTAAAAAAAATATGTGCTCTGAGAATATTTTTTTGATTACATACCTACAATGTTGTTTGTGTCTTATAAACTTGTTTATGTGAAAGGGATGATGACGCAAATTAAGGTTTTATATAAGTTATGCTAAAGCTGTAATAGCTTAGTGGTGTGAGCAGTGTAAACTGTGACTTTTCGAAGTTACGTGCGTATTTATCACATGCTCAAATGGTGAAGAACAACATTATCCGGAATCCTAGTGTAGATAGATTTTTTCGGTAGCTTCTGCAGTCTGCTACCCGCACTAGGCTAGCGTGGTGGACTATAGTCTAATTCCTTTCAAATGCCTAGCAGAGGGACAGCAAAATAAAAAAAAAATCTGCTGGTAAACGCGACATTTACTTGACGTTTTTAATAAATACATGTGCAATAGTATATATATGTGCATAACAATCAAATATCTTCTCTAAAATGATAGCATTCAGTCATAAATATCAAGCAAAGATAAGATCAAGAAAAAATTCAGACTCAATATTTGTTATAAGTTATATCCTCAATTCAATAAAATCAATTTCTAAATTCTACTTTAATTATTCGCATTTAGATCTCAATGTTGCTTAATACGGCTTCCATGCCCGTTGTTTGTGACCTGATTGAGGAAAACAAAAGCCTTTGAAAATACGCGCGAAAAATAATAGACTTATAGGTATTCAGTTTCATTTTATGTAGAAAACTTTTGTTTAAATTGGTAGCTGTATTTCTGTGAATTTTATCTGTTACTAGCTGACCCAGCAAACGTTGTTTTGCCACATTATAGTGGTTGGTGGACAACCCTTATCACTAAGGGGTATGAAAAATAGATGTTGGCCGATTCTCAGACCTACTCAATATGCTCACAAAATTTCATGAGAATCGGTCAAGCCGTTTGGGAGGAGTACGGGAACGACCATTGTGACACGAGAATTTTATATATAAGCCTGATCTAGGACTGGGTATGCTGTTTCTCTTAACGGGGCTCGTCTAAAGTCCCTGCTAACCTGAGAGGAGACTAGTGCTTAGGCAAAACAGGGAAACTTCCCATGCCGTCGAAAAAATCTTCGTAAGTTCTCCTGTCTCTCTACAGGCACAGGGCTCCTTTTAGGTTCCTCTCAACCTGAAAGTAGACCTGTGTTCTGGTTGCACAGGTTAAACTCCCATACAATCGCGAGAACCCTGAGATGCAGGTAGCTGAGGTTCTTAAGTAGAGACTGTGTACCAAAAAATGGTATTGAGGAACGACCTTCAACGAGATTGATAGTCATGAACATATTGCCTTGAATTATAGCGAAGAATATTTTTAATTCTTCGCCTTTGGATGGAACAAAACCGCTTAGCTTCAGGAGAGCCGTAAGCTGGTTTGCTACCCATTCAGCCATATGGTATAAAAAAAAATCCATCTGTTCATCCGTGTAGCTACAATACCACAAACACACACGGTGACACAGCGCCATCTAGTTCTGAGCTAAGCAACGAGTCTTGTGTTACGCATAGGTACTAGATGGTTTATACTACTGGAGGACAACCTCAGTGGTCTAGTGGTTCGAGTACCGGACTGCTGATTACGAGGGTTCGATTCCCTCGGGACACAAATATTTATGTGATGAATATAAGTGCTTGTGTTCGTCTGGGTGTTTCTTATGCATTATAAGTATGTATTTAAAAAAAAGTATATGAATATTGTATCCATTGTTTAGTACCCATAGTACAAGCTCTGCTCAGTTTGGGACTAGATGGTGATGTGTGAAATGTCACAGAATATTTATTTATTTCTGTATATAATTTATATTTTATTATAATAAACACAAGAGCAAAAAGAATCCCAAATCTCATTAGACCTTTGAACTCACTACCATTTGTTAAAGCTATCGAAGGGATAAACATAAATTAGCTCGCATTTGGGTATTTAAATTTGAAGTCTAATGACTAGCTCAGTAATGCCTAGCGATTATACCAAGTGGGTACGAAAATTACAGGTTGAAAATAATCATGATATTAGAACTGTCACTGAAAGTTGCCTCAAGCAGTAAAATAGTTTTGTTGTTAAATGTGTCGAGCTGTGATAGTCTAGTGGTGAGACAACATATGGACCAGGTGGACTCAGATATAAGAGTTCAAACCCAGGGCACGCACCACTGACTTTTCGGAAGTTATGTGCGTATTTATCACATGCTCAAACGGTGAAAGAAAACATAGTGAGGTAACCTGCATGCTTGAGAATTTTTCTCGATGGCATGCGAAGTCTGCCAACCCGCAGTAGGCTAGCGTGGTGGACTATAGCCTAACCCCTCATAAATAACAGGAGACCAGTGCCCAGCTGAGGGACAATAATGAGTTGATGATTTTATATGTGTCGTAGGTGCTATTACGTACACAAATATTCACAATACCCAGACCCGGAACAACTACCTGTGGGCTATAAATATATTTCTTAGGGTGTATGTTATACTATCTATATGCTTCCATGTTTTCAAAACAAAAATCTACAAAACTAGGCCAGTGGGGGAATTCATTCATACAAAATATTCTCCACAAAACGTCCACCGAATTCTAGCGCAATAATTCGTTTGCGTCGGTTTTGACATTACTCTCACGTGACATTACATCATGGAGGGTAGAAGGAGGGGCTTGGTTCCTTTGGCGTCCCACGGCTGGCAATATTAGTCGGTCGGTTTAGCGTTTTGCCGGCATTTTTGCTTTTACGTTACCTACCCACTACCAAAAATGTAATGTAATATTTTTCGAGTAAACAACAAAAAAAAATTGTTTGAGTCTGTTGCGCGACGTGGGTTTTTTAGGAATAGGTATGGAATAAAAATGTTTTGCTCGTTACACGTTTTTAGATTAATCCGCTGTTTTATTTTTTACGGAGAGAGTACCTATATTAAATTGAGATAATATGAAGTTAGAGGTTTCATCAATATGCGCATGAAATTGTTATTGTAATACATCAGTATCATCTTCAAGTGTCTTAAACCCATTTTCTATCCCACTGTTGGGCACGGGCCCATCTCATTTGAGAGAGATTAGGTTATAGTCCACTACGCTAGCCAACTGCGTGTTGGCAGGGTTCAGTGTATGTAAATTGGATTGTCAATAACAAAAGTGTAGGTTAGCTGTTAGTAATTATAAAATCAAAACATTAATCAATAAACTGCCTCGTTGGTCTAGTAGTCGTAAAAGATCTTGGGTTCGATTCCCAGTTCGAGCAAAGGGTTTTTCTATTAAATTCTCAGTAGCAGCTCTGAGTTTGGATTCGTGCCCGGTTAATGACAATAGGCTCGCTCTCTATTACATGGGACCTAAAACATACCGGCGAAATGTGGGTGTATAATGAACATTAGTATCTACACCTCTGCCTAACCTTTCGGGGACGACAGGGGTGATGGTATGTTATTCTATGCTGTAGTTTTATGGGAAATCCTCGGCAGGTAGTTTTCGATATGTAAAGTCTGTAATTATGATCGGTAACTTTTCTTATTCTTTCTCAGAGGCGAGAGCTCAGATCTCCGGGCCAACAGAGAAGTATTTGAAGCCAGGATCAACACTACGGCTACAGTGCTCCGTGGTACAGACTACGGAGGCACCTGCGTTTGTGTTCTGGTAAGTTTCTTCAATTATTGAAACGAGTTATACCACTTTTTTTCTACGATTTTTTCATCTTGTTTCAGTATGGACTTTATTCTTTCCCTGTTTTTCTATTTTTCTGTAGTTTTTTTATATTAGGCCAGGCATGGAATTGTTTTCCTGGAAATTCCATTCCGTCTCTCGTCAAGTATGCAATTTTATTTCTTTATTTAATAAAAGTGAGAAAGGACACTTAATTCGCTTCACTTATTTTTTTTCCGTACCCTAAGGGTAAAATGGAACCCTATTACTAAGACTTTGCTGTCTGTCCGTCCGTCCATCCGTCCGTCTGTGTGTCACCAGGCTCTTCTCAAGGCTCTTCTCTTCTCTCAAGAACCGAAATAAATATTGAAGACCTATACAAAAAAACGTCATTTTTGCCTAATTTTGTACGGAACTCATTGTGCGGGAGTCCCACTCGCACTTGGCCGGTTTCTTTTATTTTTATCAACCTATATTAAAAATCCATCTTCAATAATGTATGTATGCCTTTAAGTTAATTATTGTAATTGGTAATGCCGATATGAATAAAGTTAATAACTAATACGATTCTATTCATAAATACATTTTCTTTCTGCCCTAACAATTGGACTGAGACTAGGAAGAGCTTTCTTTAAGAATAAGCAGTGCCTTTTTTAATCTAATTTATTATAATCTTTTGTTTTCTTTTCTACATTCGGTGTATAAGGTATACACGGCATACAAGAACAAATAAATGAAATTTGTAATAATCTAAGGATGAAATCGTGAGTGCGCAACGAATTCATAAATTCCCAAAATTGAAATAACGAAAAATCCAATTTTTCGATCAGATCTCGAGTGAGCTCGAATGAGAAACTGCCTGAATGTTCTAGGGGTAGTAAAGTAAGACTACCGAGCAGTTCCGGCAAAGTGTTATTAGGTTTTTCTATGTAGTTCTCAGTAGCAGTTCGTTCGTTCGAGATTATTACATACCGGCGAAACGTGGGTGTACATCAATACACTTCTGCCTAACCTTTCGGGGACAACAGGCTTGATGGTACCTATGTATGAATAATCAAATTACGTTACGTTACCGATTGTTCAGTTCATTATTATTATTATTATATTATTATTATTATATTAATATTATTAAAAAAGAATAAAACAAATAGTTCTTATTTAACCTCAAACCGTATAATTACGTACCTACATAATTATAAAAACAATCCGAATTTTTAAACCTCGAAGTTTTAAACTTTTGAATTTAATAAACTTTTTCTGTGATTCAAAGATAAAAGTATTAATTGAAGCACTTTTTGAGTTAGAAATTCTATCTCTTTGTAGAGTTTTATATGTATAACGACCTTTTATAACTTTTTATCTTTTAGTTGAATTAATTTGAGTTAAGATAATGATACTATCTTGTTGGAAGTCTGTTGCATCTAGGGAATAGTCTTAAATGCTGGTATGACATTTAAAGATATTAAAAATTCTAGTATAAAGTTTTTTACCGTTTGGTAGTAATAAAACAACGTTAGTAAATAATTCACACACTATATTTAATATCAAAATAACCTATCCTATATATACAATTTGGGTAGTACGGGTAGTACTCAGGGTGACACGCGAAATATTGATTTACCAATCACGGAAATATTATGCGTCTGTGGAGCCCTAAAACATCGGTGGTACGGTACGTAAATACCGCGCGTCTGCCGCGGGTGCCTCAGTGTTCGATGCACGCTTCGCGTGCGGTGGTGTCGTCGATGCTTGTAGGCTATCTGGTACAGTACTCCCCCCCAGCGAAGCGTACTAGAGGTTTGGAGACTCTTCCTGACTTCGTAATGTAGGGTGTATCACGGATGACATCGGCAGCAGGGTCAGAGTTCAACAGGAATGCAGGTTTCAGTCGATCCACGGAGACAATCTTTGTTTTGTCATTTATGAGTATTGTGTATGCCTTGTCCTTGCGTTCGATCACTCGATGCGGGCCGTTGTATGTAGGCGTGAGCGGCTTGCGCACCGCGTCGTTACGTACAAACACATGCGTACACGTTCGTAAGTATCGAGGCATGTATGTTGTGCGGCGGTCTGTATCGCTGTGTGCGGCGTGAAGTTTTTGCATTGCGTTTGCTATGACGTCTTCATAATGTGATTTTATTCCGTCCGTTATCTTCACGCCCATCATCTCGCCGGGTAGCCGCAGTGTTTGGCCATACAATGCTTCTGCTGCAGAGACGTCTGTGTCGTTTTTTATTGTTGTACGTAAACCCAACATGACAGTTGGTAACTCGTGTGTCCAGCTTGAGTTTTGTAAACGAGCTGTTAATGCTGTTTTCAGTGAGCGATGCCAGCGTTCTATCATGCCGTTTGCTTGAGGGTGGTAGGCGGTGGTACGCGTGCGCTCGATGCCTAATCGCTTCATGAGACTTTTGAATAATTCAGATTCAAATTGACGTCCTTGGTCGCTAGTCAATTGCTCTGGGCATCCGAATCGAACTATCCAACCCTCGTACACTGTACGGGCGACTGTTTCGGCAGTGATATCAGCCACTGGGTATGCTTCAGGCCATCTTGTTGCTCTGTCGATGATTGTTACACAGTATCGTTTCCCATCTGATAATGGTAGTGGTCCAACGATGTCAATGTGGATGTGAGACAGGCGGTCGGTGCGTGGAAATGTTTCGAGTGGCGATACAGTATGGCGCTGTGTTTTACTTTGTTGACATTCGATACAACTTCGTGTCCAGTCGCTGACGTCGGTATTCATACTCGGCCAAAAGAATCGTTTTGTTATCAGGTGGCGCGTGGCGCGAATGCCGGGATGACTCATCGCATGAATTGTTGTAAATACGGTTCGTCGCAGCTGTGGCGGTATGTAGGGTCGGTAGCTACCTGTTGACGTTTCGCACAGTATTTTGTAATTTGAATTGCTTGGTTTTATGCGGTGAAATTGTAAGTTGTCGTTTCGCATAACATTTTCAATTTCATTGTCATCTTGTTGTTGACGTGCTAACTCATCGTAGTCGATCGGTGACGGTAATGTTATTGTTTCGATTCTGGATAGGGCGTCGGCTACAATATTTTCTCTGCCTTCAATATGCAGTATCTTCGTTGTAAATTGACTAATGTAATGAAGATATCTTGTCCGCAGCTGTGTTTCTGTCTTGCTGTTATCTCTCGTGAGCGCAAACGTCAAGGGTTTGTGGTCCGTATATACAGTAATTTCTTTACCTTCGAACATTTTTCTGAAATGACGAATAGCTAAATATATAGCTAATAATTCCCGATCAAAGGTGCTGTATTTTCTTTGAGCATCGGTGAGTTTTTTTGAATAAAAACCGAGTGGTTGCCATCTTCCATGAATGTACTGCTGTAGGGCTGCGCCGACGCACGTGTTGGATGCATCGCACATGAGTGAAATTGATGCATGTGTCGAAGGGTGTGTCAGCATAACAGCGTTTCTGATGCTGGCTTTGCTTGCTTCAAAGGCTTCTTTTTCATCAAGCGTTAGCTGGATTGGTGTTTTGTCATTCTTTTTCGAAGTGCGTAGGTACTTGAATAATTTTTCTTGTGTATGCGCTGCGTGTGGAATGCATTCTTTGTAGAAATTTATTATGCCTAGGAAACGACGTAGTTCTTGTACTGTTTTTGGTTCTGGAAATGTTGTTATGGTTTTAACACGTTCTTCGATTGGTTTTATTCCGGCAGCTGATACGTCATAGCCTAGGAACTCAAGATTTTCTTTTCCAAAAACGCACTTAGACACGTTTATTCTCATGCCATGCTTATTTAACCTCTTGAAAACTTCTTCTAAGTGTAGTCGGTGTTGTGTTGGATCAGCAGACGCCAAAAGAATGTCGTCGACGAACGGAAACACGAAGTCTAGATCGCCCAATATATTGTTTATATGCCTTTGAAATGTTTGACCTGCGTTACGTAATCCGAAGCACATTCGTGGGAATTCAAACAATCCGAATGGAGTTATTACTGCCGTCTTCTCTATATCTTCTTGTCGAATACGCAATTGATTATATGCTTTGCGTAGATCGATTTTTGTGAATACCGTCATGCCTTGTAATCTGTAGGTGAAGTCACGCAGGCGGGGTATCGGGTATCTATCGGGCTTTGTTACGGCGTTTAGTTTTCTATAATCTCCGCATGGTCTGAGTTCGCCATTCTTCTTCTGGACTATGTGTAGAGGACTAGCCCATGGTGATTTGCTGGGTCGGCATATACCTTGCTCGAGCATTAACTGGAACGTTTCTTTTGCGGCTTTGTACTTGTGTGGCGGCAACGGGCGTGCTCTGCAGTACACAGGCGGTCCATGTGTCACGATGTAATGCTCCACGTCACTAGCACTTGTATTACTAAAATTGACGGATGTGATGTCGCTGTATTTTTTTAGCAGGTCGTAGTACGGATCATTCACGTTGAGTGTGAGTACCGTTGGGGTTGTAGCTTGATGCTTGTGTTGTGTTACGGTTCTTAGAAGATTGCTTGCTATCTGAATCCATTCTGTATTAAGTTATTAATTTTAATTTAAAATGAGTAATTAATTGTATAATAAGCTTCTTTTTAGTATAAAACAGAGTAATGAAAGAGTCGCCCACGCCGGTCGATAATACGGTATGATATACGGAGTACTGTTGTAGTTGATGTGCTGCTCGATAGACAGCCGTTGATTGATAAGCCTGTCTTCTTGTCTATAAGTTTCTGGGCTCGTAGGTCGACTAGAAGATTATGATATTGCAGGAAGTCGGCGCCGATGATTGGCCTCTTCACGTCAGCCACAGTGAACTTCCATTTGAATGATCGTCGTAAACCAAGATTGAGGTCCAAGTCGCGTTCGCCGTAAGTACGTATGGGCGTGCCGTTCGCTGCATACAGTAGTATAGCACAAGCCTGTGTAACTTGTTTGCAGGGCGGTATAACCGACACGTTAGCTCCAGTGTCGATCAAGAAGCGCAGCTTGTTGGCGGAGTCGTAGATGTATAGACGGTATGCAGATATTTTGTTGATCTCGGCTCCCGTCGTAGCCAAGACCGCGATTAGTTTTCCTGCTGCTTGCCATAGTTACACGGTGATCTGCAGTTGCGGGCGCGCTCGCCGAAGCGTTTGTGAAAGTAACAAGCGTTGTCCGATGAGTGTTCGTTTTTATACCCTCGGCCGCTGTTAAATCGGTTGCGCGAGTGCGATCGTGAGCGAATGAAACGGCGAGATGCGTGCGACGTCCGTGACTGTCGTACTTTTAACTCGGCGATCTCCCTCGTTAGTTGCATTACGGCGTCTCGTAAATCCTGTTGTCCGTGAGATTGCTGATCTTGCATTTGTGTCGTCGCTTTTGATATCTTGGAATGATCCTGACAGGTACAAGAGCACACAAAGTGTGACTCGGTTGATTGGTCGTGCATTTTATCGGCCATTGCAGCGAGAACATCAAGCGATGTCTGTTCACTAACTGCTAAGACTGCTCGTGTGGCCACAGGTAGGTGACGCATCCACAACACCTGCAGCGTTGAATCAGGCATTTTGTCGTGCGCAGGTTCTCTCATACGCCTGAGAAGCTGTGATGGTTTTAGATCACCCAATTCCATCTCGGTGAGGAGCTTTTGCAGCTGTTTGGTTTCCGATTCTTCGTACACGGAAAGTAATCGTTTCTTTGCCTCCTCGTATCTGTTCGTGCGAGATTTGGACATGACAATGTCACTTATCTGTTCGACATCCGCTTTATCCAGATGTGCCACCATCAAGCTGAATTTCGACTCCTCATTGGGTTTCTGTGGGTTGACGACCGTTTCGAATTGCCCAAACCATAATGATGGTTTGTCACGCCAAAACGTAGGAATACGGGCTTTGACGGAGATAGTTTCGATATCTTCTGAATCCATGATAATGACTGGAGAACGTCGGGGTCACCAATTTACCGTTTGGTAGTAATAAAACAACGTTAGTAAATAATTCACACACTATATTTAATATCAAAATAACCTATCCTATATATACAATTTGGGTAGTACGGGTAGTACTCAGGGTGACACGCGAAATATTGATTTACCAATCACGGAAATATTATGCGTCTGTGGAGCCCTAAAACATCGGTGGTACGGTACGTAAATACCGCGCGTCTGCCGCGGGTGCCTCAGTGTTCGATGCACGCTTCGCGTGCGGTGGTGTCGTCGATGCTTGTAGGCTATCTGGTACAGTTTCTTGCCGGTTCTTTTGAGAAAGATGTTCGTTTTTGAACCTTGCTTGTGTTATTACAATTAATTGTAGGTATCTGAAGTCTTATTTTGTGTATAAAGTTGTGGAGTAAATATTAAACATTATTATTCATTTTGACGACCTCTGTGGTCTAGTTGTTTGAGTACCGGACTGCTGATCACGAGGTCGTAGGTTCGATTCCCACGGGGCACAATTTTTTATGTGATGAATTATAAATATGTTTGTGTTTGTCTGGGTGTTTCCTATGTATTATGAGTATGTATTTACAAAAAAAGTATATAAGTATTATATCCATTGTCTAGTACCCTTAGTACAAGCTCTGCTTAGTTTGGGACTAGGATGGTGCTGTGTAAAATGTCGCAGAATATTTATTTATTTATTAAATACATACAAATAAAACATCATTATTTTTTATAATAAGTATCTGCAAATTTAACATAATATTTTCTATATAGGGCATATACTCTTTGAAGTGGCAATCAAGCTTACGGTTTACTATATTAACCCGTAAAATTTCTATAAGAGTAAACAAATCTTCAATAACAATTTTAAAAATAATTCTCCGTAACCGTTCCTGAACGTAGACGTGAAGATACGTTATTTTATGGTGTATATAAGTGTTTACAAAATAATATATGTAGTGTACCAACCCACTAGTATCCGTAACACAAACCTCGTTGCTTAGCTCGGTTTCAGATGGCGCTGTCTAAATAAACACATCACACAATGCCACCTGGGACTGCGCTAAACAACCTGAATTATATCTAGATATCTGTTTATATCTAGATATTATTCAGAGCTATGGTAGCCTAGTGGTGTGATGAGTGGACTCTGAAGTCAAAGGTCTTGATTTCAATCCCAAAGCACACAGGACACCTCTTACCTTATAAGTTATGTGCGTATTTATCGCATGCTCAAGCGGTGAATGAAAGCATCGTAAGATGACCTGAAAACCTGAGAGATTTTTGGATTGCTTGTGAAGTCAACTAAACGTGGTTGCTAACAGTCAATTCCTTCTCAAATATGAGGAGGCCTATGCCCAGCAGTGGGACACTAATAGTTAATTATGACGAGTATCAATATTGGTACTATCGAACAAACAGTACCTACAGATTTTTGAACAAGGAATCTCGCTTCCTCCTTGTTCAAATTGAGCTGCCCGACGGGGAATTACCTCCGCTTCACAGAAGACCGCAGTGAAACAACAATAGATGTATTTCTGTGAGTGAGTAAGGTTACCGGAGCTCATTGGGGGAGTGACTATTCTGATAGCTGACATTCCGTTTGCTGGCTGTTTAGTAATTATCTTTTTTTTAAAACCTTAACGGTTTCTGCAGGGGTTGGCAACGCATATGCAAGTCTTCTGGTGTTGCAAATGTCCATGGGCGGCGGTGATCACTTACCATCAGTTTGCATCCCCCCTTATTACCATAAAAAAAGATACCAATCTAAACTATTTGTTAGTTATTAAGCCTATCTACCTATCTATTTTTGGATGACCCCATCCAACAATAGATTTTCTATTAGAATTTCAATTAATATACGTAATCACAAACACCGTTCCAGGATTATATCTGACCTTAGATTTCACAGACATCTTGGGATTTAACGCCAGTGAGAATTTAGGTCAAACCACAGTCTGATCGAGGTATTAAATACGGCGGTTTTTGTACTACAGACGGTTTAAGTCATCTTATTTTGCTACTAGATACTATATATACCTTATTATTATTATTACTAGCCTATAGCTTTTTTTTATTGGTGATAAGGCTGCAAACGAGCAGGCGGCTTACCTGATGGTAAGTGATCACCGCCGCCCATGGACATTTGGAACACCAGAGGCTTGCAAATGCGTTGTCAAACCCATTAGAAACCGTTCAGGTTTCTTAAAATAGGGAGTTACTGAACTGACAGCAAACGGAATTTCCATGCTGTCAGAATAGTCACTCCCCCAATGAGCTCTGGTAACCTTACTCACTCGTAGAAAGACAACTTGTTGATTTACTGCGGTCTTCTGTAAGGCGGAGGAACTTCCCCAGTCGGGCAGCTCAATTTGAGCGAGAAATCTCGCTATGCCCTACCTCTTACAAACCTACCTAGCTTCCCACTGCTGGGCAAAGGCCTCCACTCTTCTTCCACACCTCTCTATCTTCAACTCCCAAGGACCAGTCTTGAGAGTGTCTACCTTACTTTATGTTATTGCATTTGCTTCGCGACTTCGACTGCGTAAAATTTGTAATTATATTTACTATTTATCAATCTGCTGATTTATTTCTGCCCTCCGATAAGAAATATAAATTCCGCATATTAACTTCCACGTCCCTTAATTGGTTCAGCGGTTTTAGCGTGAAGAGGTGAGAGACAGACAGACAGACACACTTTCGTATTAATAATATTAGTATGGAAGTATGGATTATATTGTAGTACCTATATACGCATTTCAAATATGTTTGGTAAATTTTATTTTATCTTAGTTATGCTGCACTCCCTTTTTTATTTACTTCATAAAAGGAATAAATAGGGTTTTGCAACGTCGGCAACGTGCGAGTGACACCTCTGGTGTTCATCATCATCAACTCATTAATGTCCCACTGCTGGGCATGGGACTCCTCTCATTTGAGAGGGATTAGGCCATAGTCCACCACGCTAGCCTACTGCGGGTTGGTAGACTTCACATGCCACCGAGAAATCTCTCAAGCATGCAGGTTTCCTCACAATGTTTTACTTCACCGTTTGAGCATGTGATAAATATGCACATAACTTCGGAAAAGTCAGTGGTGCGTGCCTTGGGTTCGACCTCGAGACCTCTGACATTACAGTCCACTGGTCACACCGCTCGGCTACCACGGCTACCACAGTTTTTATTTAAGTTTTTAATTTAACACGAATTTGACATTTACATCATTTATTTATCAGACTCTGAAATGGTACACCTACCATAATTTATCATAGTAACACAAATTTTTACATTCACGTTAAAATTTGACATCGAAAAAAAACTACATTTGATGGATTTCATCGCCATATTATTTTAATCCTGACCTTTTAGATCCTTTACAGCACCCTAAGTCATGTGCAGACTAATACAGTCTGCCTGTGACGTTTCATTAGAATGTCTAATATTCAAGAAAATATCTAGACATTATGACACAGCACCATCTAGCTCCGAGCTAAGCAACTAGGCTTGTGTTAAGGATACACGATAGTTGATACACTACATAATCTATATTTTTTTGTAAATACATTTATACTATACGTAGACACACCCATGACTCGGATAAAAAAAATTGATTCTCATCACACAAACATTATTTTGACCCTACCGGGATTCAAAACCGGGCCCCATAGCACAGACAGCAGCGGTAGCTACCGCTGCTGTCAAATACATCTTTAACAACAATAATAAAATATTACAAGAAAAAAATATATCTATCTAACAAAAAAACTACATCTATATCAAATAGATTTCTATTCAGATTGATTTGCAGAGAATTGGGTGAAAATTGAATTTGGACTCTCATCAAGGAAATATAATATTTGCTGACATGCTTTTGTGGAGCAATTTCATCAATAAAATGGATAAAGAATTCTCGCTTCCGTTATTATTAAATATTAACTTATCTATAGTAATAGATATTATAAAGATTTGTTCTTAATATTATAAAGAGGAAAGATTTGATTTTGTGTTTGTATTGAATAGGCTCAGAAACTACTGGACCGATTTGAAAAATTCTTTTACCATTATCTTATTTTAACCGACTTCAAAAAAGGAGAAGGTTATCAATTCGACAATATTTTTAGTTATGTCTGTTACCTCATAACTTTCGACTTCGATTTTGATGCTTTTTTTATTTGAAAGCTGGTACTTCCCATGTGGTCCCATTTCAATTGATTGATTGATCATTGATGATGATGATGATGATTAAAATTTCATCAATGTAGCCCAACCTTTAAAAAATACCAAAAATAATACCTTTACCGTTTTTCTCTCGTAGTTTTGTCGGCGTTCTAACAAACAAACATAAAAAAGAACATGATTACAGAATTGAGAACCTCCTCCTTTATTGAAGTCGGTTAAAAAGTAGTCTTATTCCAACCTCTACTTACAGTTCGCCTTCAATGTCAAACCCACTATCAACAAGTCTTTAGACTTTTGCTTGTCTAATAGCTTTTCTCTTCCTTTTCAACCCTCAAATGAATAAAGAATGAAGAGCAAAATGCTCCGAGTTCCACAGAACCGTGTCAGGTTGGCAGACTTGACACATATTTGAAACTGGACCAGTTTGAAAGAGTAAGTTGGGCAGCAATTAAACGAGCTGCGTACTTTATTTGGACGTCGGCCAAAAATCTGCCAATTTCTGATTTCCCGATGTCGCATGTCGAGCTGAATCGGAATGTTTAATGTAGTATTTTTTTATGTTTTCGTATTTTATTATGCTGATATTTTAGTCTAATAAATTATTCATCCATATTGATGAATTACATTTTTATAAACTTACTGAATTCATGAACTTACGCATAATATTAGACAGACATAAAACAATAACTGTGAACTACAAAATCTTAAATCCAAGTAAAAATCTTATACACCTAACAATTAGGTAGCAACAAGACACAGACACAGTTTCAAACAAAAGAAAAGACACAACGGGTCCTAAAATCAAAAGAAAAACAAACAAACAACTCGCACTTATTACACTATACACGATCGACAGCTCAAAACACGCCTGAAACAGTTTAATTTGTTACACAGACTGGCACCGAGGCTTGGCACCTCTCGTGTTCCTGACGTTGCTATTCTTTACACATCGGCAACACAAATTGCCAAAGATGCCACGTTTGAAACATCGGAACGTCCCTTTCGACATAAAACAAAGCACTAACAACGTATCTAGATTCCTTTTTGTTTTTGGAAACATGTTTATTCGAATTCAGGGTTTGTTTCGTATTTCTATGTTGTGTTGCATTATTATTAATGCAAAATAATGTGTTTCTGTTACTTCTTCACGCTTAAATTGCTGAATCGGTTCAGATGAAATTTGGATATGGAAATATACAGTTTAAGTCCCGAAGAAGGAAGGTATTTAAATATATTTTTATCCCTTATACCTTATACTCATGCCTTAAGGGGGTGAAAAGGAGATGGAGAAATAATTTCTTAAAAAAGGACTATAAAACTTTTATAACCCATATTTTTATAAAGAATAAACAAGCAGATTTGATAAAAATTTAAAAATAACCTACACAGACGAAGGCAAGAATGTGTTGAGTATATTTTGACGAATAATAACGTATTTATTTTCATATTCGGCAACACAAATTGCCAAAGATGCCACGTTCAGAACATTGGAACGTCCCTCTCGACACAAAACAAAGCACTAACAACGTATCTAGATTCGTTTTTGTTTTTAGAAACATGTTTGTTTGAATTTTGAATTGTTTCACCGTGTGATGTATCCATACTATTACTTATTAATGCAAAAGTATGTCTTTCTGTTACCTCTTCACGCTTAAATTTCTGAACTGGTTCAGATGGAATTTGGGTATGGAAATACACAGTTTGAGTCCCGGAGAAGGACATAGGATGGTTTCATCCCGGAACTCATGCCTTAAAGGGGTGAAAGGAGGCTGGCGGAGTTTTTATTAAAGACTAACACTTTTGCTATCTATCTTTTCGTAATAAATATTACAAGCAGATTGGATGAAAACATTCAGTTACTGAAATTGATACTTCTACGCAGCCGAAGTCATCGGCAAAAGTTAGCACATCTAATATAAAGAATATAATAGAATATAATAGTATTTATTTTCATATTGGGCATGACAAATTGCCAAAAAATCCATGTTCGTTCGTTCACAACGTCCCTCACTACATAAAACAAAGCAAACAACATATCTAGATTCCTTTTTGTTTTTGGAAACAAGTTTGTTTGAATTTAGGGTTTGTTTCACTGTGTGATGTATGTATGTAGCAATCTTAGAGAACAAAAATATGAATGTAAAAAATGTATTGACGAATATAATAACACTATCTGCTTCCCGCGGCTTTGTCCGCATGGTATAAACATCCATACATCCATCCATCTACCCAAGATGGACCGATGACCTGGTTAAGGTCGCTGGAATCCACTGGATGCGAGTGGCGCAGGAACGGTCGTCGTGGCGATCCTTGGGGGAGACCTATGTCCAGCAGTGGACGTCTAACGGTTGATATGATGACGTAAGATTGTTTGCCATCCTTGAGGTATAAAAAAATAGGTTCGATTTCTTGTACATGTATTAATTATCAATAGGATTCGAATCAAATCCAAAGCATTTATAAAACGTCTTACTAAGATTTTAGTAGTACGGTTCTATGGAGTGGATCTTATGAGTCAAAACTCGTCTTGTAAATCAACACCCCAGTTACTGCATCTGTAGTACTGTACTAATGTTTGTACAGACCACCCAGAAACTAACTGAAATTTACCTTGCTCAACAGAATAATCCATATTGATGTATTGACGCATCCTAGAATGTAAATATACATGGATTACTAGCTAGTATAGTAGCTTCTAACGTAGCCAAAGAGAATTTGATAGTTATTAACAGTATTTAGACAGCTGGGGAGTTTGTTGCATCGCTTGTTCTTCCCACTAAAGTCACTAAGAAGCGGTAATAGGTAGGCGTTTTTGGGGTCTTTTAACTTCCACGTTCAAAAAGAGCCAATTAAATTAAGCCCATTTACAAATTCAATCCCAAGGCATGCACAACTTTTCAAAGATTAATAATAATAATAGTATTTTATTGACTTAAGTTCTGAGAGTATTATTATCACTAGATCAAACGATGAAGATAAGATAAGGTAAGACAATATTAAGTCAAACATCATGAGGAAACCAGCATGCCTGACAGATTTTCTTGTTGGCGGGTGACGTCTGCCAACTCTTCCTAGGTTTGCGTGGTGGACTTTAACCTAACCCCTCAAATAAGATGATTTGTTATTGCAAATATCCATGGGCGATGGTAATCACTTACCATGAGATGAGCCTCCTGCCCGTTTGCTCCTCAATACTATAAAAATAAGATGAAAGGCGTACCCAGTATTGGGTGATGGTGACTGATAGCTGATTCGGGGACCCGAAAACCGGTGACTTACATAAGTGTATCGGTGACTTTTCTTGTTCTGATTTTAGTCAAGAAGCAAAATACTGAATATGGTTTACGTTCCTTTTTTTCAATATCAGTAGAATTTCAGACTTGTTTATGTCTTTCAGTTGACTTAAAACGAAAGTATGTTAGAGCCGCGATAGCCTAGTGGTGTGACCAGTGGACTGAGATGTTAAAGGTCTCGAGTTCAAATCCAAAGCTTTTCGGGACCACTGACTTTTCAGAAGATATGTGCGTATTTATCACATGATCAAACGGTTAAGGAAAACATTGTGAAGAAACCTGCATGCTAGAGAGGTCTTCACAATGGCATGTGAAGTCTGCCAACCAATAGTAGGTTAGCATGGTGGACTATAGCCCTAATCCCTCATGAATGCGAGGAGACCCGTACCGCAGCAGTGGACAGTTATGGGTTGATGGCAGATGATCTGATGAAATAAACAACTGTTTTCCGTTGCCCCCAGGTATCACAACAGCAGAATGATAAACTACGATGCAGAGCGAGGTATAAACGTGACCACAGATCCGGTACAGCGGCTCTCTGATCTCCTAATACCGGCAGCCAGCGTCTCCCATGCCGGCAACTACACCTGTGTGCCGAACAACGCCGTTCCTGCTAGTATATACGTCCATATATTCAATGGTAAGTGGATGGTCATGAAATATAGACTTCGATTATACTGCTGATTTGACCATTCGATAATGGCAGCGGTATTAACAGCTGCCTTTTGTGATAAGAGTCCTGGGTTTGAGCCCCAGTATGTTTGTGTGATGAGCATCGACATTGTATCTGAATCATGGATATTTCTATTAAATATGTTATGTTGCAGTCAAAACTCTTAACAAGTCAAAACTACTTTTGACCAATGGAGCTGGTCAAACGTAGTTTTGACTGATCTGATTAGGTTATATTATTAGGTTAGAACTAGAACCCCTTGGGCACGAGCCGAGCGAGTGACGCGAGCGGATCCGCGGCTGCGACCGGCGAGGGCCAGAACCGAATTCGAGTAGGTAGAATTCGGCTCTGGTTCTGGTTCTGGCCAAGGGTCACAGTTCTAACCTAACTTAACCTAATCAGATCAGTCAAAACTACTTTTGACCAGTTCTATTGGTCAAAACTGCTAAAACAAAACTACTTTTACCCGCAAATTTGCAGTCAAAAGCACTTTTGACCAATGATTTTCAGTCAAAAGTAGTTTTGACTGGTTAAGAGTTTTGACTGCAACATATACACAAGCCTCTTTGCTTAACTATATGCGCTGCGTCATAATGTTCGGCTATATTAATTTATTTCTTACTGCGGAAAGTCACAGTATTTTTAAGTAGACTAATTTACTAATAACTAACCTAACCTAACCTAACCTACCTTTGTTTTTGATTGACTTCTATTGTCTATGGTCAAAGTCGACAGGTGGACCCTCTCAAATGAAAGTCAAAGTCTGCCAGTCTTGTGATCAAATACAATAACTTCAATAATTTTGGCACTCATTGTCTTTGATGCCCAATTAGCCCCGTTTTTGACACTTAATTACTGACAATCCAATTTTTATCATCATCATCAACCCATTATTGTCCCACTGCTGGGCACGGGTCTCCTCTCATTTGAGAGGGATTAGGTTATAGCACCACCACGCTAGTCTACTCCGGGTTGGCAGACATTACATGCCATCGAGAAATCTCTCAAGCATGCAGGTTTCCTCACGATGTTTTCCTTCACCGTTTGAGCATGTGATAAATACGCTCATAACTTCCGAAAAGTCAGTGGTGCATGCCTTGGGTTTGAACTCGAGACCTTTGATAATTTAGTATACTCGTAAGAAATCGATGTTTAGGGCTACTTTCTATTATTACACACAGAAAATAAATATGAGAGGTGAAAAAAAAATCTCAAATCCGTTCTTTGCCGCAGACGAAAGGAACGCGGGGTCGTGAATAAATTCTAATAAATTGTCTGTCCTAATTTGAGAGGGTATAACGTAATAGAGAAAAAGGTCAAAATATCCTCTATAAGTACGAAAAATTACAATTCGAATATTTTTAAAGTATTTTAGGCTGGTTAAAGGGTCCATTTAATTATGCGTGAATCATAGCTAAGGGTAGCATTATTGAATACTGATTTTATATTTTTTTGACGACCCGATAGTATTAAAGGATGCTTCTGTTTTAAGGATCCCGGTAAAGGCAAATCTTTGTATGATGGGTACGGATATTTTTACTACGTATAATATGTATGTATTTAAAAAAATATAAATCTATGGAGCATCCGTGACATAAGCCTCGTTGTTTAGCTGGAGAATAGATGGCGCCGTCTCATAATGTCCGATTTTTTTTTATTTATACAATGTTATTTGTTCAGCGGTCAGTAGAGACTGAATGCTATAATAATTGTAATAAAGTAAGTAGGAGGAAGGGCATAGTAAGATTTCTCGCTCAAATTGAGCTGCCCGACTGGGGAAGTACCTCCGCCTTACAGAAGACCGCAGTGAATGAACAATAGTTGTCTTTCTGCGAGTGAGTAAGGTTACCAGAGCTCATTGGGGATGTGACTATTCTGACAGTATGGGAATTCCGTTTGTTGTTAGTTCAGTAACTCCGTATTTTAAGAAACCTGAACGGTTTCAAGGGGTTGCAAATGTCCATGGGCGGTGGTCATCACTTACCATCAGGTGAGCCGCTTGCTCGTTTGCCCCCTCATCAC
The DNA here is from genome assembly GCA_905163465.1 of Craniophora ligustri. Classification (NCBI taxonomy): domain Eukaryota; kingdom Metazoa; phylum Arthropoda; class Insecta; order Lepidoptera; family Noctuidae; genus Craniophora; species Craniophora ligustri. Next base: position 1,258,758 of record LR990979.1, on the reverse strand, counting down.
CATGAAAAAAAAAGTATCTTGTGAGATAGTAGTAGTAGGTGGAACATAGAGAGATTCCTCGCTCAAATTGTGCTGCCCGACTGCGGAGGTACCTTCACCTTACAGAAGAACGCAGAGTAACAACAATACTTGTGTTACTGCGAATGAGTAAGGTTACCAGAGCACTTTTGGGTCAATTCCCCATCGTGTTCTTGTAATCTTACTCACTGTCATTGACAAGTCTCCTCTCTTTTGAGAGTAAGTTAAAGTCCACCACGCTAGCCTACTCCGAGTGGGCAAACTTCACACGTCATCGGAAAAATTTCTCATGCATGCAGGTTTTCTCACGACGTTTTCCTTCACCGTTTGAGCATGTTATACGCACATAACTTCCGAAAAGTCAGTGGTGACTTGGGTTCGAACTCGACACCTTTGTCAAAATCTACTAGTCACGTAACTAGGCTATCACAGTTTTATCGAAAACTCAAGTCTGTAAAAGTAAGCAACGAAGAAGTGCTAAACAAACTCTTACCGAACCTTTATATCAAAGGCCTCACTATAAATAATAAATAAATAAATAAATATTCCTGGACATTATGGCACACAGCGCCATCTAGTTCCGTGCTAAGCAACGAGGCTTGTGTTACGGAAACTAGCTGGTTGATATACTACATATATACTTTTTTTTTGTAAATACATACATATTATAGATAGATACATCCATGACTCGGATACAAATGTTCATCACTATTCAATTGGAATCGCGGGTAAACGGTGAGGCGCCTCAAAAAGAGGCCATTCGAGGCGCGGCCCCAAGAATCGAGTCAATCAGGTGCTCATTGAGGTGTGAATATTTCAAACATCTAACTCGGTTCACGCACTACGCTTGAAAATTGTAGCGGTTATATTAAAAAAAAATATATATATACACGCAAAAAAAATTATATACTCACGCCTTTTTCTCATGGGGGTAGGCAGAAACTACAGAATGCCACGCGCTACGGTCGCTGCATACCACTTTTGCCTCGTCCACATTCATACATCTCGTCATACGCGCGCGCCGGTTACGAGTACTGCGCACCTGACCTTTTTGAAGGAGTTCACCAATTAGGTCGGTGTATATCCTTGTAGGGCGCCCCCTTCCGGCTCGCATTCACAAAAAAATACAATGCATTTATCTTATTCATTACATAAAACTCGTAAACCAACCAACCAACTAAAAATACCCATAAAAAAAATAAGCAATGATATTTTTCTTTTCATTTTTTTTTATTAGTCCATCGCGGCGTTCTTTCAACCCAGTGCGTAACGGAACCTCATATTTTAGTATTCCGTGATGGGATCCAGATATGTTTCTAAACGAATGAATTTTACGACATCGATTCACTTAAGGCAGTGCATAATTTATTAGGAGAATGATAACATATTGAATTTCAATATAAGATTGCATTTTTGGCCTAAAATAATGACTTTGTTAACCCAAATATGTTTAATTTGATTTAATACCATCAATTCTTACGAATTATTTGATGTGAGAAAAATATATAATAATGTCAATAATCCGGATTTTTTTTACACAGCGCCATCTAGTTCCATGCTAAGAAACGTACGCAATAGTTGATACTCAATATAGTTATTTGCTAAATGTAAATACACAAATAGAAACATCTATGACTCTGTTCTCTGACTGAATGTTCATGCTCATCACACAAAAATCTGCCCCTACCGGTATTCAAACCCAGTTACAGAAGGCAATTCTTTAACACCGCCGGTCGTCATAAAAATCAAGCAAAATTCTAACCTATCCTCGTTCTTTTACAGGTGAAAACCCCGCAGCCATGCAATCCTCGTCACCGAGCTTCATCAACCTCCACAGCATCTTATTACCGCTCCTCATCAGTATGAATCTGATACGGTGACGATTTCACTAGCTCATCACAGAAATATGTAACCTATATGTAATCGAAAAGGGTTTATTTTTGCGTGGAGTGAAATTTATTACGTACTTTATTGTAGGCGTTGAGAGCATTTTTATGAGTAATTTGATTACTACTTGAGCTTATAAATAAATTCACAAAGCCTGATTTAATTGGAAATCATATTTATAGACAGATATATATTTGTTTCTCATGAATCTTGTGTTAGGTAAAATTAGATATTTAACTAGAGGTCAGACTAAAACAAAAGGAATATTTTCTGTTTCTTTCATACCGTGAAGGTGGCAAATCCCGCCTGATGGTAAGCGGTTACCAAAGCCGTTGAAAAATTAACGTTTACAACACCAGAGGAGTCGCACGAGCGTTGCCGACACTGTATAAACCATTTTGCTTTCTTTTTTAAGTACTCCAACAATATGTAGCGATTTCGTTTTCTTCAAAAGTGTAAGCAAACGGAATTCCCATGCTGTCAGAATAGTCACTAAAACTAACTAACTAAGCTCTGGCAACCTTACTCACTCGCAGAAACACTACCATTGCTGTTTCACCGCGGTCTTCTGTAAGTGGTACTTCCCCAGTCGGCCAGCTCAATTTGAGTGAGAAATTTGGCAATCTCTAATAACCAAGTCATCATAATTTTTATTTTATTTTATTTATTTAGGTTTACCAACAATTGATTACATTAAAACGAACACTAAATACATTTAAGAATTGAACAAAATGTAACAATTACTTAAAGGTAAACACCGCATATGAAACATTAAAAAGAGTTAATAACAGTAATCATCAATAATCAACCCATTAACGTCCCACTGCTGGGCACGGGTCTCCTCTCATTTGAGAGGGATTAGGCTATAGTCCACCACGCTAGCCTACTGCGGGTTGGCAGTAGTCAACAACAAAATATGATATGTGCCTGTAATAGGTATTTAGTTACAGAATTGTAATCATTTAAATCAATAAAACAGCCTTCAAAGTGCATATAACTGCATTGATTGACTTTTTCATGAAATAGACAATCAATGCAGTCATATTTTGTTTAAGGTTCAGTCTGACAATGACCTGCAAATTGCAAAAACAGTACAAAAATTGAAAAACCGTGAAGTTTCCACCTTAATAACAATAATTTAACTTCTTAAAAACAAACAAATTGGATAAAATAACTATATAATTATACGCAGACGAATTCGCAGGCAATACTTATCAATAAATTAAAATAAATCTCACAAGCAGATAGGGGGATAAATCCTTCTTCTTTAATCCCTACCTACTCATTACTGAGAATTCTGAATACCGGTTCTCTAACGATGTAAGTCAAGAGCATCAAAGAGCTCCCCCTTAAGTTTTGAACTCGTAGAAAACTGATTTTCACTGGAATATGTAATTCATATATTAATATCTAGGTACACTATAATACAATAAAGCGGGAGCGATTGTTTGTTATAAATATGATCGTACTAATTTCAATAACTACCAAATCAATTTTAAAAATTATGTCTCTATAGAAAGTTTATTAATATTTGTTCCGTTTAAGTATCGCTTTTGAAGAAATACAAACCATGGCCTATTCATTATAAGGCGTTTTTTTAAATAGGTTCCAAAATGCCACCAAATTTCACCATCATTAGCCATATACACCGTTTGAGCATGTTATAAATATGCGCACTATAAATAGCCGGTGGTGCATGCCCTGAGAATTAACTTGAAACCTTTGACTTCACAGTCCACTAAGCTATCACAGCTTGAAGTCCTATAGCGCGCCTATTGAAAAGTATAATTGAAAATAATAATAATAATAAAAATAATTTTTATTCATTTCCCATCACAATAGTTACTTTACATGTTATAGATAATAATAAATTTGCGATATCAAAAGTCGACTTTGTGAGGGACTGGTGCCTGATGTAGTTTCGTGCTATGCACCACCTGTATTACAGGTCACCAGCCCTCCCCCCGCAGATAATTAACAGACATCAAAATATTATTCACATACATATTATTAAAATAACAATAGCAATAACATTTTACTCGACATAGGATTCGAACCCAGGATCACTAAATATTAAGGCATGCAAATGTTATAATAAAGCTTTCATAGTCGTTTCCCATATTATGTCTTATTATTCAGCGTAGGTAATTTTTACGACGCCAGTCTGTAATTTTCTACCAAAATTGTTACTATAACTGCCTCAATTATTTGAAACAGGCAACCTTTTGCGAGGCAATAACATTTTTGGGCAAAACTCTGGCCTGTTTTAATGTTATTCGTATATACTCCATATTTTAGCGATAACATTTTATAGATAGAAAGTTTAACAGGGAATACAGTGCTTTGGAAATGTGAAAGGTATCGAAATTGTCAAATCAAATTGAATTTGTCTCTTTCTGAACGTATCTTGGCGAGCGGGTTTCGCGAATGTCCCATTTTTACCAAGCTTTAAGTTAAAACAACAAAATAAACTTTATTACCATCAACTAGAGTCCATATTATGAAGTTGTTACTTAAGCTTATGTCAAACTGGAAATGTATTAGTGTACAAGGCTCTTTTTTCGTAAAATCAGTTTTGTAGCTTATTTTGGTAAATCAGTCTGGACTTACTGTGAAAAAAGGACTTAGAAATCGACGTATAAAAATAAAAATTGGTTGTTCAAACAGTCATGATGTTTAAATATTCTCTGTTTCTGTAGGTATTGAGGATTTAAATAAAGTATTCAGAGTACATAGCTCAATTCCGTATTTTTTTTGTAATCAGTTTTTATTTTGGTTTCAACGTTTTCATGTTTATTTGTAAACAATTTACTACAATATAATCCAACGAATAACTTACTTGCCCCGTTGGTCTAATGGTCGTAAAGTGTGACTACTGAGCAAGAGGTCATGGGTTCAATTCCTAGGTCAAGCAAAATGATATTTAGTTTTGTACTAACATTCTCAATATCAGCTCGATGTTTGGATTTGTGCCCAGATTATGGCAATAGGCTCGCCCCCTATTACATGGGACCTAAAACATACCGGCAAAATGTGTATTTACATAAAACACCTCTGCCTACCCCTTCAGGGACAAAAGGCGTGATGGTAAGTTATGTCAAATTTATTAATTATTTTAAGCTTTAATTTATAACATGCTCAAACGGTGAAAGAAAGCATCGTGAGGAAACCTGCAAGCCTGAGAGATTTTCTCGATTACTTGGCAATTCGTACTAGGCTAGCGTGGTAGACTAAGCTAATCCCTCTCAATTGGGAGGAAACCATAGCCCAAAAGTGGGCCAATAATTAAGTTCATGATGACCTAATCTGTGTTGCAGAAAATAAAATAGGTACACAACACACGATGTCAGAAATATGTCTGCCAACAAAATTTACAATGTAATACATTTAGCATTTATAATATGTGTCTGGGTACCAACAATTTAGATGTCTGCCTCTAAATTAAGCATAACTAGATCACAGTGTTACACAGGCAAATTATATTACTGTATAACGAGAAACCTATTTGTGAAATGGATTTGTCTAGATGCAACGTAGTTTTCAATTTACGTATGAAACTACATGTGGTTCTAATTTCACGCGCTGCTTCTGTATCTTTTTCCATTTTGCTCAGCTTCTAAGCGTCGTAGCGTGAGGACGAATAGCTTAAAAAAATTCTCAAAAATTGGGCTATTAATTGCAAAATGATTTTTTTTTATATACGACTGGTCAAAATCAATGGTTTTATTTCAATTAGACCAATATAACAGGTACTATTTTATTGTCAAAACTATGTAGTGGACGGTACCAAAAAGTAGGTCTCATGGAAAAGAGCCAGCAAGAAATTCTATAGGCACTTTTCGAGATAAATAATCTTTACAATATTATTTAACTTTGTTAGCAAAATTTTATCAAATTAGTAGCAAAAAAATCTAATATTAAACCGTGTATTAAGAAGTACGTACAGTTATTTACATACAGTTTTCATAAGTAACAAAATCGGTTTAATAAATTTAAAAATATTTATTTCCATCAGCTAAAACCGCACGATGCTATTTAATTAAGACTGCTGACCCGCAAACTGTATAAAGTCGATATAATAACAAGCCGGAGTTTATTAAATACTTCTAGGAAATTGAGAGGTTAAACATTTATTGATTTCCTTTTCGTACAACGTAGTAATTGACTCTAATACCTCGTGTTAAAGCTGATTTTGCAATGGATAACAGATACTGTTGTTTATTATTTGTTCTATTTCAGTGCCATCACGGTTATAATTGCAAAGGGATAGGTAGTAGTGTATCGCGGCGACGTAGGTGTCAATTTATAATTCCTTTTAAAAAAATATTGCTCTCTAATTTCATTTTCTTTTATAAAAAATCTATCAAGCATGCAGGTTTCCTCACGATGATTTCCTTCACCGTTTGAGTACCCACTTATAAGTTCTCTTCTGCCATCAAGTACTTACTAAAGTATTATAAGGCCCTCCCTATAAATGCGACACCTGAGTATTAATAACAAAGTCTCACAAGTCCCGCAACCGCATCGCCGCAGTGTGGCGTTAATAGCCCAAATATTCCGTATAAGAGGAACTTTTTGAGCGGAAACTACCAAACTGACACGCTTTCGGTGAAAAGTTTGTCTCGCTGGTTGATTGCTTAAAGTAATATCACGTGGTCTAACGGCGGTGTTGTTCCTAGGTTTGATTTAAGTCGGGAATATGTTTTTATTAGATTTATGGGACTGATATTGTCTGTGGATATAGTGATATTAGCACCGATGGAGCTGTGGTAGCCCAGTGGACTGAGATGTCAAAGTTCAAACCCAAGGCACGCACCACTGACTTTTCGGAAGTTATGTGCGTATTTATCACAAGCTCAATCGGTGAAGGAAAACATCGTGAGGAAACCTGCATGCTTGAGACCCGCAGTAAGCTAGCGTGGTAGACTATAGCCTAATCCCTCTCAAATGAGAGGAGATCCGTGCCCAGCAGTGGGACAGTAATGGGTTGATGATGATATTATGATTAAGTGCCTCCAGTTTAGGGGCTGCCTGCATGTACTCCTAAATTTCATTTTCAGTCATAATGCTTCTACTTCAAGCTTTTATATAGCTTGATATGTTTGTAAGTCAGCTTGTATCGGTCAAATCTTGCAAGCTGTATTAGAACCACTTTTTCTTATGCTATAAAGTTGAAATTTGCCAAGCTTCTTCAGTTCCAATGACAATTCATTTTTATCATAAGCATGAATCCAAGTGAAAGAATTTTTCACCCATCAACAGCGTGCTGACATAAAATGTAGGTATTAGAGCGTTGGGTAAGATCGGCACAGGGGGTATGGACGAAAGAACCAAATTTCCAGCTTATTCGGCAATATATTTTTTAATGCTAACTACATTGCGTGCCACATCAGAAAATAATCACGAGGCGCGCAATACTAGCATTCAAAAATATAGCCTATAAGCTGGAAATTTGGTTGTCTCATTCTTACCCCCTGAGTCGATCTTACCCCAACGCACGCTACACGTTTTTTTATTTAGATTGCCCATTTTTTATATAAATAAATAAATAATATATGTATATAAATAAATATATACAAATAAGAATATTATTCAATTTAGTTCTTAAAAATTTCACTCCACGCAAAAGTTTTATGTAAAAAGCTGATTTTAATACTATTGTAATTTAAACTAAATGTATGAAGATGAGGTCGATGATAAATAAGCATTTTGTAATCAAACTTCTATTGTGAAGCTGTGCATTGTTTTACCGAAGTCTAGATTCAGATTGTTCTCGAAAAAAAATTCCAATCAAGTAAAATAGACTTTATCGTCACCACAAAAGATATATATTCTATTACTTTGTTTTTAATATCAACTATCGAAAAAATATTTATTCAAATAAAATATACTTTATTGTCACTATAAAAGACCTATTATTTAACATCTCTTCGTTTTCAATATCAACAATCATATTATCATATTTGAAGTTATGCTTATAAAAATACCTCAACCCTTGTCATGCCCAGCTAACGGAAATCACAACGTAGACGGGGTCAGTTAGACCCGAAATTAAACGGCTAACATTTCTAGCCTGTCTCTCATTTTCCATTTCAGATTTTGTCGTATACCTCGCTTCAGTTACACGGTTCAACCGCGTTCATTAACCTTCTCATGCATGCTCATTGATTTAGGGTGCTCTTAACTTAAAAAAAAAACATCCGCAATTTGATTGCGGTATGTTCACCGAGGCGTTTCCACTTTTTCATATACCTACATTCATGTGTATATTATTATGTGTATATATTTGTTTTGTCAGCGTCTCCTTTATCTTTTCTTTCCACATTATATTTGTGTTAGCATCTAATAATATATCAAGATACGAATTCTCATTACTTTTTTACATTCTTTTTTTTCTTAATCTTACGGTGTGTAAATTTTCAAAGTAGATTGTTTATATTCCGTTTTTTTACAAACATCATGCTATATTTATTATGTTTATTGAGATTTAAAGACAATAAGAAAAATGAAATAATTGATAAAATAATATAACGGAGAAGAAACATGAAAGAAAATAAAAATATCATTATTTGTTTAATTACATTCTTCTGTTCAAATATTCCCGACAATAAACCAGAAAAAATTAACAACAATAATAATGTTCCTTATTGAATTTAAGTAATACAAGTTCTTTACATAGATATATTTTAATCGTACATTATGCTTACTAAAATTATAAGTGAACTGGTATTTCCAAAACTTCCTGCCCTAGGCTGGGCCTGTCCTGCAGAAAGCTATAATTAGTGATTCCAAGAATATACAATGTTGTATAAACATTACAAAACTAGGCATTATTTGAAATATTTTTATTCACGACAGCCAAAATAATAGCCGTTTCCTGTTAGCCTTTTATTTTTAACATCGACGTTATATTTCTTTCTCAGGTACGACACGGGTTAAATTAAACAAATACAGTTTCATGCTGGTGTTAATTTTTTGTTCATTTCGTTGATGCAATAAAGTTAAAATGAAAACGCAAGCACCCCTTGTAATGTTAAGTTAATTGCAGTACGTAATTACAAACTCACCTCTACAATAACATAAAACGGGTAAATTTACAAAATAGCCTCAATATAGCACCGCAATTTTCACACTTGACCTAGAGAGGAATATCCCACTGTGGTCCCACTTGAATAATTTTAAGTTCAATTTAAATATGTTTTTGGAATAATAATTAAATATTTGTGAATTTATTTCAAAAGGCTAACAAATTCTGAATAAAGAAATATTTATTGAAATAAAACTACTTTTTGGTCAGACTATACATAACGTAAACGGTACGAAACATCGATAAATACCGTTAAAACGTTATTTTATTTTGGAGGTATTTATAACGGATTTTTTGATCATGCCTCGGTACATTATTTAACTTCTGGTCTTCTATACATACTTTAACCAATATTATTCATTGGTACATTATTTAGGTAATCAGTATATTTTGCACAGCTTCTATATAGAAAATAATTATTATGTTTATTTATGTATGCATGAATAAACATAATAATCCTGCATGCTTGAGAGAATTCTCGATGGCATGTGAAGTCTGCCAACCCGCAGTAGGCTAGCGTGGTGGACTATAGCCTAATCCCTCTCAATTGAGAGGAGACTCGTGCCCAGCAGTGGGACATTAATGGGTTGATGATGATGATGATTTATGTAAAAAAAAATTTTTCAAACATTTACAAACAAGTAAAGTTTCAAAATACTGAACCGAAACACGAAAATCGTAAAATTTTCTGGCGTTTGAATATTTGCAGTTACGATTTGCAAACTGAAAAATATATTTCAGTTCGTAGTTAAATGCTATGAACTATTGGTCCGCACTTTGTGCTCAGGGAGTAGCAATATCATTGTCAAAGAGCCGTATTTAAAAAATAAACAAGTCTTTTTTTTAATGCGCTACTTTTTAATATAAACTAACGTTCTGTTGCAAAAAATATTATGAAATGGAAGTTCTTGAATAGAATACATTGAGATAGAGTTGTTAAAAGAAGAATGATCGATAACTGAATTAATTAAAATTGTTTTCAATTATGTTACGTCCTATAATTGATTATTTAAATACATATGTATATAATATACACGTAAATATACACATATTTATCACATAAATAATGTGAACATTTTATAATATATATTTATTATACCTAAAATACCAAGAAATAAATACAAACAAGAAGCCATTTGTTTTCGTGTTTAATACATTTCTGAGTCACAATTTAAACTACAGAACGCTATAAAAAATATACATCAACGATTTCTAACACAATATATTTGGTTTCAAAAATCATTATATTAAGCAGAAATGTAGCGTTTAATAACTGCATTTTATTTTATGTAAATAATTACTATCATCAAACGAATTTTGAATGTTACCAATACAATTTAAATATTTCAAAAGATAAGGAATCATTGTAATATGTATTCTCATCAAACCATTTGTAATTATTGTAAATTAAAGCGTCATAATAACTGTTATTTTGAACGCGCTATTTTATGTAACGCGTAACATCACTGTTATAAATAGAGCTTTTATGTAAAAATATCTAGTACCCTACTTTATAAGAATAGGTTCTTTTTATTTGGTTCGAACATTATTCCCTATGAAAATTGTAAATAAATCTAGTGTATATGTGATCAACAAGCTCATGAAATGTCTGTTAATAATTGTAAATATTATTATATATTAGAATAAGATGAGCCGCGTATAATATAAAAATAACTGTTCATTTTTATGTGTGTTTTATTGCTATTTTTTATCTGTTATTGCTACTTTTGGTAAACAAAGACGTTATTTATTAAAATTAAATGACAGCGCTACGCGGGAATGAACTTTTAAAGTATTGCAATAAAAAAATATATATTCAACTTGCTTTTGTCCATGATTTCGTCTACAACATAGCCTATAATGACTCTTATAAAAAGTTTGCAAAAATTATGGAAACTATGAATCTGTCTGTTCGTTATTTAGGTTTTCACACCTAAACGGCTGAACCGATGTCGATGAATTTTGGTAAGTATATAGATTTGACTATGGAGAAGGCTTCATAATTTTCGTCGAGATCTATGTATTTCGAAGGCAACTAAATCTTTCTTTGGAAACAAATATTTAAACAATTTCACTACATTTCAAACTGTTTTTTACAAGGGTTGCAAACAAGTGTACAGGCCGCCTGATGGTAAACGGTTACAGTAACCTATAGAAGTTTGCAACACCGAAGGTATCGCTCGCAGGTTGCCGACCCAGTCAAAACCGTTTAAGCTTTTAAAATAGGGTTAGAGGAGTTACCGAACTGACAGCGAACGGAATTCCCATGCTGTCAGAATAGTCACTCCCTTCAAGCTCTGGTAACCTTATTCACAACTATTGTTGTTTCACTGCAGTCTTCTGTAAGAAGGAGGTAATTCTCCAATCAGGTAGTACAATTTTAGCGAAAAATATCGCTATGCTCTACCTCACCAAAAATCAAAAGCATCCGATGCGCAGCTGAATATAGCAACCTTACTAAAAGTCTTGTAATTGTATAGTCTCAACATGGTTACTAAGCTTAGACTACATGCACACTAAGGTCAAGCATACCAAAATAGGGAACGGAACACACTCACACAGTCTCAGATACACAAACACACATTGCCCTCTCTCTCACACACACAAACACGCGCACACACCTATATATATACACACACCCGCACGCAAACACATACACAACATACCCATATACACAACACACACACACATACACATACACACACACTCACTCATACACTATCTCTTTATCGTTCATTATTACTGTAGATCATTAATCAAATTATATACTGGACTAAAAGAGACTAGACCCCACGTCACAGGGAATTCTAGTGTGGGGTCTAGGGCTTCATCTGTTAAATTGTGCTTGTTATTTTTGGCACAATAAATGTTTATTTATTAATTTATTTATCCATGGATACGAGTAGTCTTCAAACTATTTATATTTCAATATCAGTATTTTTTTTCTATATTTCTAAAGAACACAACATAACCTAATTAGTTTCAAATGTTATTAGTTCGTTCTTAGAGGTATTATTTCTATACATGGAATTATGTCTTTTATTATTACTTAAAATAATATAAATTAGAAACGTAATCCCTTATTAATCAGACAGACAGACAAAGAGAAATGAATCTAATTTAGACGTGTCAAAGCAATGAGAATTAAATAGATTTGGATGTTTCTGTACAAATAATTATTTTCGTATCAGTATTATTAATATCGAGAAGATACAATTTGAAGAACAAAATACATATGTATATGTATGTATATCTGTATATATAGAAATGAAAATATTTCTTACGCATTCCATCCCGGTATAGGTACCTATTCATCATCATCATCATCATATTAACCGTTAGACGTCCACTGCTGGACATAGGTCTCCCCTAAGGATCGCCACGACGACCGGTCACCGCCACCCGCATCCAGCGGATTCCAGCGACCTTTACCAGGTCGTCAGTCCACCTCGCCCGGGGCCTACCCACGCTGCGTCTTACAGTACGTGGTCGCCATTCGAGAACCTTCAAACCCATCGGCCATCCGATATAGGTATTGATAGTATTTAATCTCAACGTTTAGGATCCTTTGACGATCCAGTTAGTCCAACGGTAGTTAACACTGCCTTCTGTGCTATGGGTCCCGGGTTCGAATCCCGGTAGGGGCAAATGTTTGTGTGATGAGCATGAACATTTGTATCCGAGTCACGGATGTATATCTATCTATAATATGTATGTATTTACAAATAAAAAGTATATAATATGTAGTATATCAACCAGCTAGTATCCGTAACACAAGCCTCGTTGCTTAGCACGGAACTAGATGGCGCTGTGTCATAATGTCCAGGAACGTCCAGGAATATTCTTTAATATAAATATTATCTTCAACTTATCTTCTTCAACCTTTACAGCATCCAAAATCACGGACATCTGAAAACTGGAAACACTGTAACGAATAGTCACAGTAAAATCATGTTTTTTATCGTATCCTACAAACTGGACGAATTGATTGATAATTTTGATATAAAAAGACGATATTGAGGAAAATCCGTCTCTGGTGGTGATTCAGCGTAGTGGCCTTTAGCCTAATCCCTCTCAAATGAGAGGAGACACGTGCCCAGCAGTGGGAAAGGACCTACCAATATGTGCTATATATAATACTACATTTTGCCCGCGACTTTGTCTGTGTAAAATTAGTAATTTTATTTCCACCCCTCTTTTCTCCCTTTTAAAGGATGATTCTCGGGATGAAAAATATTCTATATCCTTCCTCGGGACTCAAACTATCTCTATACCAAATTTCATCTAAATCGGTTCAGCGGTTATAGCGTGAAGGAGTTACACACAGAAAGACAGACAGACCGACTGACACACTTTCGCATTTATAGTATTGGTGATTGTGTTCACGGTCCTATGGCATAAGTAAGTAAGACCGAATCTGCGAGTTTTAAAGTTATAAATTCCGGGATAAAAACTAAATTGTTTTGTCCTAAATCGATTGCACAGTAGCATCAACATTTTACATCAAACTGCATTATTCTCATATTGATGTTGCATATGAATGAATGAATGTATGAATGTGGACGAGGCAAAAGTGGTATGCAGGGACCGTAGCGCGTGGCATTCTGTAGTTTCTGCCTACCCCCATGGGAAAAGGCGTGAGTGTATGTATGTATGTATGTATGTTGCATATAAAACATTGTAAAGGAATTGACTTCATATATTGTAATTTGTATTTATTTAAAAGAGTATCTATGGAGTTTCTTGTCGGTTCTTCTCCATAGACCTACTTTTTGGAACCGTGCCGGAGATTGACAATTCAAAAGCATCTGTTCGTCTACTTGAAATAAATGATTTGAATTTGTAAAAAAGCTTCCACATTTATGGTATTAGTATGGATGTCGGGACGATATGCTTTTTATGTACATATTTAATGAACCAATATAATAGAATAAAAAAAAATAAGCAACAATTCTTAAACAAACTTTTTGGCCACAAATAAAAAACAAAAATTCTAAGTTACTAATAATAAAAACAACCTTAAATATATATTATTTAAAGTTATTCTTGAATAATGCGTAGTAATTAATTCAATTAATTCTTTACCAACTCGACCATTAACACAAAAAAAAAACAAATTACATTTCGTTACAATTTCGATAAACGCAAAAGCAGCGAATGTATTTTAAGCGCGCTACAAAAGAAAAACCACGCTATTTTAGCGCAGTTCAGCGTAAAAAAGCTAATAAAACATGTACAAAAACTATTAAATCAACTATTCTAGAATCTAGACCTAAACTAATTTCTAGCTAATTCCATAGAAAGATAGAAAAACCTTTAGAACGACGAATTGTAGCAATTCAATTCAATTTTCATTATTCTGAAAGGGCCTTTGATGTTCGTTCACGTTAGTTCGTTAACTATTTTGGCTGTACGAGTCTCTTATTGTAAGAATACCCCGTTTTGGTTTTATACAAGGTAGATCTTAAATAATGTAACTTAAACCAATTTAACAAAAACCTGCTTTTCTTTTAAATATTTCTTTGATAAAGTCGTCATCTATATTAATTAAACTATCCTTCCGCGGCCTTTGCCCGCATGGTATATAGATAAAAAGTAGCCTATGTGTTAATCCAGTTAATAAACTATATGTATGCTAAATTTCAATCAAATTTGTTAAGCGGTTTTTGTGTGAAAGAGTAACAAACATCAACCTATCCATACCTACAAACTTTCGCGTTTATAATATTAGTAGGACTAGCTATTTTCCCGGCTTCGCTCGCGCGTGAGTATAAGTAAAATATGTATGGTTGAATGGGGTTGGAGTTTGGAAAAATGACAAAACACATATGTATTTATTTTTGCTGCGTATCCATGATCTTATGCCAAACAGTACTGTCTGCGATCTACTAGACTAATGAACAATTAAATCGTAAAAATACTACATAATATTAATATAATACTACTTATTTTCATGCTCTTCGTGTCCCAACACCTGCACGTCGAGAGACCTTTGCTTGCATCATTCTAGGCTCGTCACATTTAATGGCCATAGTCAAAAGTCAAAGTCAAAATATCATTTATTCAAAGTAGGCTAAATTTAATTGGCTCTTTTTGAACGTCGATAATAAAGACAGCCCCCAAAAACTCCCGCCCTTCGCCGCTTCCTAGTGTTTTTGCTGGGAAGAAGAAGCGGCGCAACAAACTCCCCAGCATATTTATAAAGTAAATATGGCTATTAAATCTTTCATGTTCCATCGACACGAAGAATAAGAAGAATATAATACTAAATGTAACAAAACTATATACCTTGAATATTAAAAAGTACAACAAGTTCAGTACAAATGTACTGTCACAATATAAAACTAGCTGAATCACAATTTCCGTTTATAAGGAAATCATCTTATTCTATTCCAGTTTCCATATCAACTTATACGAGTACGTACTGATTTCACTCATGTCAAACGCTTCTCGGAAGCCGTCATAAGCGAAGCGTACTAATAAAATAGTGGGAAGAGCCCCAGAGAGTTTGATTAATAGTGAGAGTGTAATAAAATGGCACGCGTGTGTAATAGCTGTCTGGCGGTACGACGGTACGCGGCGTACTCCCAATTGGGAAGACGTAAAGTTGGGGAATTAAAACGCGAGTGACAGAAATAAAACGGCGGAAAATATGGTTGCTATTTACGATTTTTATGACGGTATTTCGATGTTATTCAATTTAATCCTGACGTTTCCGATTTTTGGAACGAAGTTCCTTATCGCGCGTTGCGAAAGGGGGCTAGACAGAAAAAAATAAGGCGAAAACTTGTAAGGACACTTTTTGCTATAGTAAACTAATGTAGCCGTGCGGCGTGCGCGTGTTTCTCTGTCTGCCTCTCTCTCTCTCTCTCTTATAGAAAGCAAGGGGCATCCGGATGGAACGAAGTTCCTTTCGATTAATTAGTGAAGGAATTGTAAAAAGGAACTTCTTACCATCCGCGTGTCCCTTGACACCTTTCAAGTTTTTATACAATCCATCAACACAGGCAAATTGCGGACAAAATATGAGAATATTTTGGTTCATTGAAATAAAACTACTTTCTACGGTTAACCGATTTAGATGAAATGTATGGAGATAGTTTCAAGTCCTGAGGTTCCAGAAATAATCCCATAAATTGGCGAAAAGTGGGTGCAAGTTTGTATGCGTAATCAATCATTTCTTAAAAGACGCTATAAATAAATAAGTAGATTGCATTAATTATTAATTCTACGCAGATGAAGGCGGTGGCAAAAGCTAGTGATTAATATGATTAACTAGTAATGTTATTATTTTTATCATAGTTGCCTCATAAGTCTTTTAAATTAATGCGTATGTTCGTGGAATGGATTACCGAGGCAAAGAGTATTATAGGATTATTATATGATATGAAGTCTCAGTATCAGATCAAAGCCGGCATTAGGGCCCTGTTGGTAGGAATCGTTAAGTTTTTCAGTCACATTACCAAGAAAGAAAGCCATCATCGCATTATTCGATTCATATCGATTTTGTTTAGTCAAAGTAACACTTTTATTTACATACATACTAAATGTAAAAAAGGTCTGTATAGTACATATTTTAGTTGGTACAGAGTTTAGTACCTTTTTCAAGCGCTGCTAATATATGGGCTCTTAGGCTCCATCGTCGTGGAAGATGAACCACATCCCGAAAGGTACACAACTGTGAATAATATCAATTTCTACGTCACTAAACCAAAGCTGAAATAAATAACCTGACTTAGTCAGAATGAATGTGATGAAAATGAATACATTTCCTAGTGTTTATCATGATCCGTGTAGATTTATTTATTTGGACAACCAGTAGTTGCTACATTATTTCCTACATCTAGAATAAGATTAGTACAATTGACTTAAATGCACAACAGTGTAAGGTGTCACAGCATGCATCAGATTACGACACCGGTAATTATTATATTAAAAATTGAAAATTTAAGAATCTAAAATTAAACACACACAAGTTTTCAATTTAAATCTACAGAGCTCGGAATAACTATGTTACCGGTGCGAACGTTCGTTCAATGATAATTTATTATTTTATCATTGTCAACAATTACAATAATTGATAATAATGAAAAAAATCAGCAAATATATGGCTGTAGTCGCCCACGCTAGAATGTCTCTCACATTATTTTCATTCACCGTTTCAGATCTGATAGGTGTGCCCAATTTACTTTCCGCAGTTAAGTGCTTCGAAAAGTCTATTGGGCACACAAATAGGCTATCAAAGCTGACATCAGTCTCTAACTAATCTATTTATATAAAAGGAGAAACTGACTGACTGACTGATATATCAAAGCAGGGCCTAAACTATAAGGGTTAGAAATTCGAAATTTTGCACAGAGGTTCCTTTTATAAGGTAGGGGAGCACTAAGAAAGGATTTTCACCCCCAAGGGGATAAAACGAGGGTGCAAAGTTAGTATGAAACATTTATTTCGTTAAATTGCACGCGGATGAATAAAATATTAAATGGAGTGTACTAAATCAAAAACACCGTAACAGAATCACACCGTTCGTCAGTTCACAATGCACTCCAAGGAGAAAAGAAAATCCCGGTACATATAGCTCCATTTTATTCCCTTTTTCTTGTCTGTTACTTTGATCTCAGCTCCTAAGGAAATATGTATTACTTGTTATTGAAATTGATTTACCGTTCAATATTACCCTACGAAATATAAAAAAGATATACGAGGCACGGCTAATGAGATGTTGGAAAACATCTAGTAAATAAGTTGTGTAAATAAATAAATAAATAAATATATTTTTATTTATTTATTAACCAATGATTCGCGCCGATTTAATCATTAGTTACAGAATTATAATCATTTAAATCAATAAAACAGCCCTCAAAGTGCATATAACTGTATTGATTGTCTATTTCATGAAAAAGTCATTCAATCCAATTGTATGCAATGTGAGGGTTGTATTGATGATATTAATGATTATAATTCTGTAACTAAATACCTATTACAAGCGCGAATCATATTTTGTTTAATGTACAGCCTGAAAATGACCGGCAAATTGCAAAAAACGTACGAAAATTTTAATTTCGCGGGCTAGCGTGGAGCTTCCACCTTAAATGTAATATGCGTGTTTTTCAGTAGCCACAGAATTTCATAATAACACCTTTTTTTTAAACAAACTCAGGCTGATAAAATTATGTATATAAGCTAAATTCATAGGTAAACATAATAACCAATTATTAAAAAATCATCAACATTTGGAATCTTGCATTCCTGAAAGATTTTCACAATGGTTTGTGAAGTCTGCCAACCCGGACTAGACTACCGTGGTGGACTATGACCTTTTCAAATGAGAGGAGATCTATGCCCAGCAGTGGGACAGATAATGATGGTTGATGAAACAAATACAGTAAACTTATTACCTATAATCCAAACATAATATGTAAAATTATTAATTTGAGAAAATCTCTGGCTTCCCGCAAAATTTTACAAACAGAAATAAAAATGTTCACTAATAATAAAAATCTAATTACACATACATTTAATAAGATTTAATTTGATGCAACATTACGTAAAACTCATATTTCTATCATAATATGAATCCTTTGACCGAGATAAAAACCAGATGTTAGTATTAAAAACGAAGGCATATGTGCCGTGGTAGAAATTTTTAATTACATCCGTTTTCCGAGTTGCCAGTTAAATAAATAAGAGGGCGGCTCGCGGGTCAGCAAGGAGTATAACTATCTATGAAGTAATTATATCATTATATAATTTCAAGGTCACGGTCGGTCAAGGTGATAACCTATTAGCCGGTGACTGTGTTCCAATCAACTGTGTGAAGTTTCAATCACCTACCCACCTTGTTATTAACTGACTGCAAAAAACAAGGAGGTTCTCATTTCGACTGTAGTTTTATTTATGTGTGTTACCTCAGATCTTTCGAATTAACTTTCGGGTGAACCGATTTTTATGATTCTTTTTGTGCTTCCCATGCCGCTGGTGCTTCCCATTTGGTCCCATTTCAATTTGGTCCAGTTTTTTGTCCAATTTTTACAGAATTATTATAAAATCAATAGTCTCGCGAATCATCCTGAGTAGAAATTGATTTTTTGCAATAAATTGTGGTCTATCAAATCCGTGATTCTTAAAAAGTGGTTTTATTTCAATGTTTAATATACACGTAAGTGTAAAAAATCAATAAGTACCTACCTACCTATACCTAGTTATTTCAGCCCCTAACAAAATGAACGATCGATCTGAGTAAGGTTTCTGGAATTATTGTTATATGTGGACGACATAATAAAACCGGTCCTTAAGGAAATGGAGGATGAGGGATGGAGGGAGAAGCTTTTGTTCAACACTGGACGTCTGGCTGATATGATGAAGATGTTTATTCACATGCGATTTTATAATGAGAATCGATTTTGAACGCTCAGCTTTTGACGTAGAATACATTTCACTTAATGGAGGTCGATTACTTTGATGCGATTTGCAAATTCTTACACAATGAATTCGCAATTAAGTGAATAACTCCTTAAATTACTTAAAACATCGAGTTCTGCCTTTGTAACTATACTTATCTCTTTCTTACGAATGAAAAAAGCGAAGGACTACTAAAAGAATATCAAGTTTCATCACAGTATTCTACTGCTATAGCTATTCTGAGAGAAAACTCAATTTTCTCTCAGATTAATATGAGATAGGCCATAGTTTTACGCCACTCAAGTATAGACTGGTAGACTGCACATGCCCGAAATCCCTTAAGTGTAACTTGCTTAAGCAAGTCATGGTTAATAAGAAGTTTATTTTTAGGGTTCCGTACCCAAAGGGTAAAAACGGAACCCTATTACTAAGACTTCGCTTTCTGTTCGTCTGTCCGTCTGTTTGTCACCAGGCTGCATCTCAAGAACCGCGATAGCTAGACAGTTGAAATTTTCGCAGATTATGTATTTCTGTTGCCGCTGTAACAACAAATACTAAAAATAAAATAAAATATATATTTAAGGGGGCTCCCAAAAACTACTTTTATTGCCTAATTTTGTACGGAACCCTTCGTGCGCGAGTCCGACTCGCACTTGCCCGGTTTTATCAACCCACTTCCTGCTCCCCTTTTGAGCACGAGTCTAACCTCGTTTGAGACTGATAAGTCAATAGTCCACCTTACTAGCCTAGTGCAGGTTGAGACAGACTTTAAATGCAATTGATTAGGAGCTGTGGTGTGACTAGTGGACTGAGATGTCAAAGGTCTCGAGTTCAAACACAAGGCACCACTGACTTTTCGTAAGTTATGTCATGTGCGTATATTTTAAGTATCGTATGTTCAAACGGTGAACGAAAATATCGTGAGAAAACCTGCATGCTTGAGAGACCTTCTCGATGGCATCTGAAGTCCACCAACCCGCAGTAGGCTAGCGTGGTGGACTATAGCCTAATCCCTCTCAAATGAAAGGAGACCCGTGCCCAGGAGTGGGACAATAATGGGTTGATGATGATGATGATATTTTTTGATAATCGCTAATTTGTTGGTATCGAACTGAACAACTTTGACTACAAGTCCACTGGTCACACTACTAATAACAAGTTTATATCTTGGACGAAATAGCAACAGAATCAAAAGGAAATAATTGTATCATCCTCGCAAAACTTTCCACATATTTCTCGTAACACAAACACACTAACAAGTAAGCATATCTCCGAGTATCCAAACCTAAACTTTTGGTCATTAGCCGTTTATCTTTTTAGCGTTAATTAGTAAAGTCAACAGTTGACCCTCACGCTTCGCTTCCTGGAACCAAGTCTGTATACTCCTAACTTGTTTCAAACAGAGTTAATTATATTGATCACGCTTCCACGAACGAGCCATGAGCCACGCAGTTAGAATTAGAAAAAAAATGCTCCTCTCTGGACAACAAATTATTGACTTATGGAGTTCGTTGGTGAGGAAAATCCTGTTTTATATAGAGAAAACTTTCACTGCCCACTCGTTTATCCACGCCACTGAGTTCGACTTCTAACGCGACGAAAATGCCAATCGAATTGTCAATGAAATTTTAGTTGCAACTTGGAGTTTGGATTACTGCCCAGTTAATGGCAATATGATCGGTACCTATTAGGGGAAGGTGGTACAAAATGATCCTCTTATGGGAATACAGTTATAAAACCAGTAAATGCTCCTTTTTATTAAACTTTTGTAGCGACATCTATCTCGCCACATAAGAACTACGGACTCAGCGCGATGACGCAAGTAATCCTACATCGCGCAAGTGACATTTGCACGCGAGATTGCATATATACAACCACCCAACATCAACCGTTGGGCAGTAGCCCGCCAGGCACAACACCTTGCCTGGTCGGAGGATCCTCCTTTTCCAATGGAGGGATTCACACCTCCTTCCCTCCATATTGGTGACCCCGAGCTGAACATCAATGCAACCTTCGATGAACATCAATGCAACCTTCGATGACCAGCAGCTTCGCCTTCATCACTCCTCACACCACTCTCCAGCGCATCACCCTGCCAGCCAGCACCCTTCCGGCTTCAACCCTGACCACACGCCTGTAGCGGACGCACATGCCTGGTCAGGACCTTCAGCCGGCATCAGCAACTTGGCATAGCACACTGCACTTCGGCCGGTCATCTAGCAGAGCCACTCTCTCCTGGTCGACGCAGCAGCCAGCCACTACGCTGCACTGCACCACCTCGACACACTGAGGAATTCGCAGCAACACAGTCCCGACTCACCGTGGACTCACCGCAACACAGTCCCGACTCACTGCGGACTACGCGGCAACCTGTTCCGACCCACTGGAACATCACACCTGGCACTGGCAACACGCAACCACCGCTGACTCTTCATCAGAAGAATATCGACCTCCGGTCTCGGAGGGGAGTGATGTAGCGACATCTATCTCGCCACATAAGAACTACGGACTCAGCGCGATGACGCAAGTAATCCTACATCGCGCAAGTGACATTTGCACGCGAGATTGCATATATACAACCACCCAACATCAACCGTTGGGCAGTAGCCCGCCAGGCACAACACCTTGCCTGGTCGGAGGATCCTCCTTTTCCAATGGAGGGATTCACACCTCCTTCCCTCCATACTTTAAATATTTACAGCGTAACGTAAATTTTGTTAGCATTGAATCACATAACCTATTACGAATGGTCTTTATTAATGTTTTTGTGAAGGTCTACTAAAAGATCATCTTGTACAGCTCTATATCCAAATACTTTAATATAAGATTTGGTAGAATGTGTCGCTTTTGCAACGGTTTATTTAGCCTCCATTAACGTTGTCTACAATACGCCAAAAATAGTCTGGAATAGATGAAGAGAAGAGAGTGGTACAAAATGATCCTCTTATGGGAATACAGTTATAAAACCAGTAAATGCTCCTTTTTATTAAACTTTAAATATTTACAGCGTAACGTAAATTTTGTTAGCATTGAATCACATAACCTATTACGAATGGTCTTTATTAATGTTTTTGTGAAGGTCTACTAAAAGATCATCTTGTACAGCTCTATATCCAAATACTTTAATATAAGATTTGGTAGAATGTGTCGCTTTTGCAACGGTTTATTTAGCCTCCATTAACGTTGTCTACAATACGCCAAAAATAGTCTGGAATAGATGAAGAGAATGAAATAATGAAAACACCTGAATGAAAAACCGGCGAATTGGGAGTCAGTTAGCACATCAATTATAGGTACTCATCTGCCAAAGATCCGTCGAAGATCCAAGCATGATAATTTTCAATCTAGTCAAAACAATGGTGCTCACGGAACCTAGAAATCATGGTACCAAGTTTTTAAAAGGCCCCTATTTTATTTTAACTCGTCCGTGGCCAGCGAACCCTAAGGGCAGTATAATTTATTCTTTACCGCTCGTAAAAGTCTAACAAAAGCACAATGGCCTAATTACTTTGTGTCTATACGATTCAAGCTAGTCCCTTTAGAATTACAGTTCCTCCTGTCACGGTTTACAGCGGTAGTACCTACAGAAGAAATCTGTCCAACTCCAGGGAGTTCTAAATATTTTTTCTCTGGACTTCGAACATCCGTTTACTTTTTTTTAAAGTTGATTTAAATTATGAGATGACGCGGTTTCTTTAAAAAATGGCCGAAGTATAGGTGAGTTTATTAATAATAATAATTAGAAAAGATAATTATATCGATGTAATAAAAATTAAAATCGATAGATTTATAAATGGGAGCTGTTGCAGTCTAGTGGTGTGACCAGTGCTTTGTGATGTCAAAGTTCTCGAGTTCAAACCCAAGGGACATTACCCATTTACTGTCCCACTGCTGGGCATGGGTCTCTTCTCATTTGAAAGGGAATAGGAAATAGTTCACCACTACTGTGGATAAGCAGACGCCATCGAGAAATTCTCTCAGATATGCTTGTTTACTCACGATATTTTCCTTCACCGTTTGAGCATGTGATAAATATGCACGTTACTTCGAAAAATCAGTGGTGGCTTTGGGATCGAACTTGAGGCTTTTGACTTCACATTCACTGGTCATACTATATAGGTATCTACTATCTACTAGGCTATCACAACTACGACAACCTATATCAATACTGCGATACAATCTGTAAAAAGTAGTTTATATCAACGTTTTTTTTTATGGTGATCACCGCCGCCCATGGACATTTGCAATACCAGAAGGCTTGCATATGCGTTGCCAACCCCTGCAGAAACCGTTTAGGTTTCTGCAGGGAATCAACTATTGTTCATTCACTGCGGTCTTCTGTAAGGCGGAGGTACTTCCCCAGTCGGGCAGCTCAGTTTGAGTGAGGAATCTCACTATGCCCTACCTCTCAAACGTATTAGAGTATTTTGTAAATCCGCTCCGCTCTCACGCCTTAACCCACCAATAAACTTTGAACGATAGCGGAGTAACTAGGTCCCGAGGGCAACGTGTCGTTTACCTGCAACTCCCTGGTCATTTAGACCCCATGTTACTTTTGCCCGGGTGAAATACGGTCAACCGTATCGCCTTTGACATCTGAACGGTTTAGATGTTTTTCGTGTTGTTTACTTGCGTCAGTTTGTAATTAGGCGTTTGAGAACAGTAAAAGGGACACTTTAGAGCGTTTTTTTGGTTTGGGAATGGATTAATTGGGATCGAAATTTTGGATGAATTAGGGTTATTTGATTGAAAGGCACACCACTTCCGATTAAGTCCTGGTTAATTTAACCGGCCTTCGTGGTGGTATACTCTTTACTTAAAGGTCCCATGCCTACTGGTGCAGGAAGGTAGCCATACACGAAGCGACATCCATCAGATCTCTGCACCACATACTTTAGGATATTTTTTTCTAGTTTCTGACTATAATTAAAGTCTGTGATCATAGGCATTATATTATTTAGTATGTTAAGAATGATCACCCATCCATTTACAGACCTCAGCTGGGCACAGCTTAATTAACCATACTGAAATAAGTAAATTACATTAAAAATTTAACAACGTAACTCAACCAAGTCTAAATCTTTTCAAGTGTAAAAATAAGGTAATTCTGTCCACAATTTAAGGTTAATTGAACTACTCGTTACAAGATGTTTGTTAAAAAAATTACGAACAATTAAAAAGTACCGTTGTAAAAATTCAGGCCTTATATTTTCCTCGGCTTTGCCTCCTTTCAAAATGAAATAAAGATGGAGGTATCTGGCGATTTTTATTCAAATAAAAATGTCGGCGTTGATAAGGGTGTTATTGAGTCCCAAATTTAGTTTGAAAGACCTAGGGTTTATTGGAAAATGATGTATCAAACGCTTGTCCGAAATGTCTTATCGCGAATTTATTGTTATTTATTGTAAAGAAAAAATTAGTACCTACCTACTTATTTTTTTATTATTTTGAACACATGTGCTATCTAAATGAGCTAAGAAAAGGAGAAACTGTATCATAATATTCTTTTTAATGTAGTTACCTACATACATCTGCATCGTTAATAAATTGCATGTAGATTACTTGATTGATTGATTCAATTTAATCGGGTTAAAATAATATAGGTAAATATACCGCAATAAAATCCATAAAAAGTAGTTTTATTT
Source organism: Craniophora ligustri (assembly GCA_905163465.1). Taxonomy (NCBI): domain Eukaryota; kingdom Metazoa; phylum Arthropoda; class Insecta; order Lepidoptera; family Noctuidae; genus Craniophora; species Craniophora ligustri. The sequence continues at coordinate 1,233,717 of LR990979.1, read as the reverse complement.
CAATGTCTAATATTTGCGTAGGTACATGTAATTATATAATTGAAAATGAAAATGTTCGATATAATTTCTTTTTCAATAATTTTCCCGTAAATCTTTCTTGTAATAAATTCCTTAGACTCAATTTTCGCAAAATAACTTACATCTACTAACTGCTAACGAGAAATATGTATGTATTTATACATATAAGAATCTTGTGCGAGCGTATCTATTTGTGATCGAATTACGTAATGTAGGGTAGATAGATTAGGTACGGTAATTATTATTTTTTGTGAAAGAATCGAAGGCTTTGAAGGTTAAAATACCTCCGTTTAAAGCTGTCTGAAAAGAATTTATGAAGCAATAGAATTTATAGTGTGATTCTTCATTCTTGTCAGCTAGATGATGTCTGGATTGACGATCCAGCATGATGAAGCCGGCATTTGCACGTCCTCTGGTGTTCACCATCAGGTGATCGTCCTGCCCGTTTACCCGCTTATTTCCATAAAAAAAACGTCCACTGCTGGACGTAAGCCTCTTCCAAGGATATCCAGAACCACTGGACCTGCGCCACCCGCATCCAGCGGATTCCAGCGACCTTTACCAGGTGGTCGAGTATAGTGTGATTCATATTAATTGTTAGTGAATCATAATTGGTTTTTTTTTAAGTGCGAAAAAATCCTTTACGGACTGTCCTGCCGCCTGGGGAGGCGACGGCGGAGTGTGTCCGGCTCCGCCCAGTATGAGCGATTACCGACTAAAAAACCGCACCAGGGAACGGCACTAGCCCTATTGCCGGGGTCATGAGATTCGCGAAAGCATGCACAACAACCCTGGCCATATAATTGGTCCAAGCGAGTTCTCAGGTCATGGTTAGAATATAAAACAGAAATTGTGACGTATTTATCAATCAATCAAATCAAAATGGCTGGGATTCGAATTCTGTAAGCACATAGTGAGGATGTTTGTTTGCCTGGTATTTTATGTAAATTATATTAATATAGATATTTTATGTATAGGTAGGTATGTAAAATAACTGTCTACTTCAGCATGGTCTTTAATTAAACTATACTCAATCAATTAGGTATGTCTGTCTGTTATCTCTTAACTCTTGAACCGACGAATCCCTTTAGATGAAGTTTGAGTTCTGTGGAAGGACATAAGATATTTTTTGTCGCGGAAACCATCCATGAAAAAGGCGCAAATAGGAATGGAAATTTTTATGCGGAATATAATAATTTCTTAAAAGAAGAGAAGAATTAAATTAGCACGTTCGAGAAAATTACTAATTAAATAAATAAATAAATATTTCCGGACATAATTACACAGCGCCATCTAGTTCCGTGGTAAGCAACGAGGCTTGTGTTACTGATACTAGATGGTTGATATACTACATAATAAATACTTATACTTTTTCCTTTTTTTTGTAAATACATGCATATTATACATATACCTATATACATCCATGACTCGGATACAAATGTTTATGCTCATCACACAAACGTTTGTCCCTACCGGGATTCGAACCCGGGACCTAAAGCACAGCAGGCAGCGTTAACTACCGCTGAGCTAAACGGGTCGTCAGTCGATTATACGCAGACAAAAATTAAGTGTAATATTAAATCTTAATAAAATCTAAAATAATCTATATCTATAATTTCCTAACTCAAAGGTAGTAAAATTATATCGTGCAGTGTAATAATAGTAATAGGTGTTTATAAATGTTAGCCCAATCGGCGTTGATTGGCGATTGAAGGGTCGTAGGTTGAAATTGAACTTTATCCGACCCCATCGAACTATTGTGGTGGACCTACCCTTATTGAGTTTAATTGAAGGGGTTAGATGTAATAATAATATATAGGGTAGTTTTCGTATATTGTTGTATAATATGTGGGTAGTTTTGAAAATTGTTTGGGAGAAGTTTGAATGATACCCCTTATCTTACCCTTCACAAGGGTAACACCAAGGGTAGGGTAGTTACTACGTACCTATCCTACTACAACTACTTCTACCTCATCGTACCTAACTAATCAAATTACTACCCCACTCCTAGGCACGGGTCGTCTCTCACCTAAGAGGGATACTAACCTACCCATCCTGCATACAATCTACCTGACCTATTCTGCCTACAGTTAGTCTATTTACCCAACCTACTCTAGTTAAACTGCCTCGTTGGACTAGAGGTCGTAAGTGCGATTGCAAAGAGGTCTTTGGTTTGATTCCAAGCTCGAGCAGTGTTATTGGGAGTTGTTATTGTTGTGTATTGGATAAGTTCTGCATACAATAAACCAGTTTGCATTGAGCTGTCGTGTTTCATTGACGTGTCCCGATACATATCACTGGCGACGAGTGACTAACTACCTACGCGTGTTAAAACAAAATTAAAATGCCTATTGGACGCATTGAACCCTATAATTTAGGAAATAGCAACTGGGACGCGTATGTTCGTCGAGTTAATCAGTTTATTACTTTGAACAGTATTGACGATACGTTAAAAGTGGCCACATTAGTGACGGTGGTTGGCGCGGAATGTTACGAATTAATGTGTGACTTATGTGCTCCAGACACCCCTGAATCAAAATCGTACGATCAATTAGTTGCATTAGTGAAGGAACATTTGGAGCCAGACAGGTCGGAAATAGCAGAGAGGCATATTTTTCGACAGAGGATACAACGGCAAGGCGAAAATATTCGCGAATACCTTCAAGCGTTGAAACATTTAGCAAAAACTTGCAATTTTGGCCCCTGCTTGGAAGTATGTTTGAGGGATCAATTCGTTTCGGGACTAGTCGATGAAGACATGAGATCAAGAATCTTTGCAGAACGAGGTATAGACTACAAGCGCGCCGTGGAGTTGGCACTAGCGCTGGAGGCGGCGGAGCGGCACGCGGCTACGGCGTGTGCTTCCACTAGTTCGGCTAGTGCACGGCTTAGTAAGGTGCAGCAGGATGATGACGGCTTGCATCGGATTTCGGCGGGCGCAAGCGGCTCGCGCAGCGGAGGCGGCGGCGCCGGTGGCAGCGGCGCAGGCTCCGGCCGTGCGCAGCGCGCCTGCTCGCGATGTGGTAAATCGGGCCATTCAGATGGCAAGTGTCGGTTTAAGCAATATAATTGTGATTCGTGTGGTGAGAAAGGGCACTTAAAAGTGGTGTGCAAGAATACTAAAAGTGCAAGAGGTTACAAAGGTCAGTATTTTTTAAATGACTCGGATACGGACGATGACACCTGTAATTTTTACAATTTAGTAGTTAAAAATGATGGCGATGGGCCATTTTATGCAAATTTAACAATCGAAAGTATTAAATGTAGATTTGAGATTGATACAGGAAGTAAAATTTCTGTTATTTCGAAACATTATTACGATAGGCACTTTTCTAATATTCCAATAGAAAATAAAACGTTAATCTTAAAATCATACACGGGTGACGTCATCGAGACAATCGGCTACATTGTTGTCAACGTTATTTGCGGTAAACATTACGCAAAACTAAAGTTATTTGTAATTAACAATGGTGGACCTCCGCTAATGGGTCGCACTTGGATAAAAGATTTGAAGCTGGCTGTTGTGGAATGCTACAATTTAACCGACGACGACTCGATGGCGGCATCGTTACGTGACGAGTTTCCGGACGTTTTTGCTATAGGCTTAGGTACATTTAAGACCAAATTTAGGTTGTATTTAAAAGATAACACACCCGTTTTTGTAAAGGCAAGGTCGTTACCTCTGGCCTTGCGCCAGCCTGTGGAACGGGAGCTCGATCGGTTGCAGCGGGAGGGGGTAATATATAAAGTTGAACGATCGGACTATGGTACTCCTATAGTGCCGGTAGTAAAATCTAATGGTAATATCAGATTATGCGGTGATTATAAAATAACAATCAACCCTTTGTTAAAAGATTATCATTACCCGCTGCCACGAATCGAGGACTTATTCGCGGCGTTAGGAGGTGGGGAACAGTACACCAAATTAGATTTATCTAACGCTTTCCAGCAGTGTTTGTTACATAAAGAATCCCAGCCGATGACGGCAATCACAACTCACGTGGGTACCTTTGTCTATAAAAGAGTACCATTTGGTATCAAATGCATACCAGAAAATTTTCAAAAAATTATGGAGGAAACGTTGAGTGGACTACCATCAACGGCAGTGTTTGCTGACGATATTTGTATTACGGGTAAAGATAAGACTACACACTTAACTAATTTGAAAGCAGTGCTACAAAGGCTCAATGAAAATGGTTTAAGGATAAATTTTGCTAAATGTAATTTTTTTAAAGACAGTGTTACGTATTTGGGATACAAAATTGATAAATCCGGGTTACATACAGATAATAAAAAAATTGACGCCATTGTAGCAGCGCCAGCACCTACGAATGTTTCACAACTTAAAAGTTTCATGGGTCTCGTAAACTTTTATTCAAAGTTCTGCGTTAACATGAGTGATATACTACAACCACTTTACGGCTTATTGAAGAAAAGTGTAAAGTGGGAATGGACGGATGAGTGCAATAAGGCCTTTACAAAAATTAAAAATGTGTTAAGCAGCGCTCCTGTCTTAGCTCATTATGATTCAAGCGTTCCGTTAATATTATCAGTTGATAGCAGCGCATACGGAGTGGGGGCGGTGTTGACACAGCGGTACGCTGACGGCAGCGAGCGACCGGTTTGTTGCGCCTCGAGAACACTAAACTCGGCCGAAGTTAATTACTCACAATTAGATAAAGAAGCATTGGCTATTGTATTCGGGGTAACCAAACACCACCAGTATTTATATGGGAGGCACTTTAAACTCCGCAGCGATCACCGACCCTTAAGTTATATTTTTGGTAGGAATAAAGGGATACCGGTGACCGCTGCCAGTCGCCTGCAACGTTATGCTGTTAAGTTAGCCGCTTATGATTTCGACATTGAGTTCGTAACTTCGGCTAAAAACTGCTTTGCTGATGCGCTTTCTCGTCTTCCTTTAGAATTGACCAATGTGCAACTAAAGAGGATAGACAGAGAATGTAGCTATTTAAACTATGCACAAGACAATTTTCCGATCAGTTTCATAGATATTAAAACTGAAACAGGAAAAGATCCATTGTTGAGCAAAATATACGGGTTTATAATGTACGGCTGGCCTTCTAACGGGTTATTAAGTAAAATAGAAAATATGTATTATGAAAAAAAAGATAACATGCATATTGATCAAGGTTGTATTGTATGGGGCTATCGCATTGTGGTGCCGAAATCGTTAAAAGAATTAGTTCTGAGTGAAATTCATGACGGCCATCCGGGAATAGTTAAAATGAAACAAATTGCACGCAATTATGTTTGGTGGGATAACATAGATGTTGATATTGAACGCGTGGCGCGGGAGTGCGCCGCGTGCAGGGAGCTGCGGCCCGCACCCCCCGCCGCACCGCTGCACTCGTGGCCTTGGCCACCTGAGCCGTGGTCGCGCCTGCATCTAGACTTCCTTGGGCCCTTTAATAACACCTATTATCTTGTTATTATCGATTCCCATTCTAAGTGGATTGAGGCTGAAAAAGTCAGTACTACATCAGCAACCATTGTCATTGACTGTTTGAGACGATTATTTGCGCGTTTCGGATTACCCAAACGCTTAGTCAGCGACAATGGGCCACCTTTTTCATCCTCAGAATTCGCTCGGTATTTAGAACTCAACGGTATTAAACAAACTTTAATACCACCGTACCATCCCTCTAGCAACGGGGCTGCAGAAAACGCAGTACGGTCCGTAAAACGTGTGCTAAAAAAAGCACAATTAGAAAGAGAGGATTATAGTACGGCATTAAATAGGTTCTTGTTTACGTACAGGAATACAGAGCAAAGTGCGACTGGACGGGAACCGGCGGTTGCTATGCTAGGCAGACGATTGCGCGGACGTCTTGATCTATTAAGGCCCGACGCCGCTGAGCGCGTCCGCAATGATCAGCTTCGCCGCGAGCTAGCTGGCAACGGTGGCAGCGTCCGCCCTTTGCGGGTAGTGGCTCAAGACGAGCCAGTTATGTTGCGCGACTATACTAAATCTGGCCGTCGGTGGACAGAAGGGGTAGTTACTAAACGTACAGGGCCGGTTTCTTATACAGTTAAAACTAATAGCGGTCAAATCTACAAACGCCATATTGACCAAATACTTACTAGGAAATCGCGACATTCTTTAAGTAGGGCAATCAATAATGCAGATGACCATAGTGAGGAGGTGATGGAGGATAACAGTCCGGTGAAATCCTCGGCTATTAGGACAGACTCTGACGACAAGGACGAGTTCTTTGATAGTGTGGGGGAGGGAGCGGATAGTACGCCGCAGTCATCGCCGTCTAACCCGCGACCCACTCCACCGGCTGATGATACTCGTGTACGCAGGAAGGCTGCTATACGCTGTCAGGAGATACTTAAAACTATGTAATTGTTAAGTTATGATTACCTATGATAATTAACCAATGTAGTTGGTACCTACTTACCTTGTATAACAAAAATGTAAGATTAGATTATGTTAGTCATTTACATTTACTTAAAACTGTTTAAAATAATAATAACTGTAAAAAACCTACCTTGTTAGATTTACTTATATGCTATATGATTACAGTTACAAGAATATTCCATGTCTATGCCATAATATATATGTCTGTTGAATTTGGGAGGGAAAAGTGTTGTGTATTGGATAAGTTCTGCATACAATAAACCAGTTTGCATTGAGCTGTCGTGTTTCATTGACGTGTCCCGATACATATCAGTTATGACATTCTCAGGAACAGCTCGGAGTTTGGATTCTGCCCGATTAATGGCAAGAGCCACGCCACCTGACCTAACATACATACGTACACAGATACGTGGGTATACGTCAGGACACCTGTGCCTAACCCTTCGGGGACGTCAGGCGTGATGGTATGTTATGATGGTTACTCTACCTACTTTATCTATCTACCCTACCCCCGCCTGTTGTTTACAAAAAGCTGAATACTTAACAGACATTTAACCGGAGGCGTTTTAACCTTCAAAGATTTCGGGTCCCTTCACAACAAAATAATATAATTGACCTCATTTATTGGCCAAATATCTGTACCTAAATAAATACAGAAATTGTACCCAAAGGGACGCAAACGATTGCTGCTATTTGTTGCCCTAGGCGGACAAAACAAAATTGGGGCCCTTATAATGTATTCTTGTAAACTAATTAGATACTAAAAAGAAATACATAATATTGACATTAAAACAAAATAATTTGGAAATAAAAAATATAGCTTTGCCAGCTAAGAATGTTTCTGCACCTGCTATCTTAATTTGCCGTATTCTTCAAAGCATATCAAATTTGATTGCCGTAGTATGTAAGTTTGGAAGAGGCCTTTGTCCAGCAGTGGACTGCGATAGGCTACGATAGATTTGAGTGAAATAAGTACCGAGATGTCAAAGGTCTCGAGTTCGAAAAACCCAAGGCACACACCACACCACTGACTTTTCGGAAGTTATGTGCGTATTTATCACAAGCTCAAACCAAAAGGTGAAGCAAAATATCGTGAGGAAACCTGCATGCTTGAGGAATTTTCTCGATGGTACTATAGCCTAATCCCTCCCGAATGAAAGGAGACCCTTGTAGTAGTAATGGTTGATGATGATGATGGACTCAAAAAAGCTATAAAAATAAGTCTGTCTGATTTGTAACTTAAAAGAAAATTCTTTTTCTAAATTAAAAGCACCCCGCTTTTAAATTAAATAAATGAATTCAGTTGGCAACACCCACATTGCCTCTTACAAGTTTTTCGCAAAAGAATAAATTTTTCTCAATCAATATCCACGAGGACGAAGTGGTATTAAATAATAAACAAAAAAGATTAATGAGGCAGATTTCCAATTATATGTATTTACAAACAAAGTTGTTATGAATCTATCCCTATTGTTTTTACATTAAAGGTAAGGTATTCCAATTATATGTATTTGTTAGAATAATTTTGTTTTGTTTATCATCAGACCTGGCTGTGACAAAACAAAAAACAATATTGTTTATCTTTGTCCGCTAATTCGTAGATAAAGAGATTTAGTTTCGTATTTATACTTCAGACTAGTTTTTGAATTTAGTTTTTAGGTACAATCAACAAAAAGATATATACTTTTGCATAATACCTACTTAATTTAAAATTATTAGTAAGTAGGTATTCATCATCAACCCATTTTTGTCCCACTGCTGGGCACGGGTCTCTTATTTTAGAGGGATTAGGCTATACTCCACCACGCTAGCCTATTGCGGGTTGGTAGACTTCACATGCCATCAAGAAATCTTTCAAGCATGTAAGTTTCCTCACGATGTTTTCCTTCCCCGTTTGAGCATGTGATAAATACGCACATAACTTCCGAAAAGTCCGGGTTTAAACTCGAGACCTTTGGCATGTCAGTCCACCGGTCAAGTTTAATGCAAAGCTGTTTTTGGTAAAGATAAATCAAGTTTATTTTATTTAATTACAAAAGGTCGGACGCGAATGCATGACAAGATGTATGACTGTGGATGGGGCAAAAGTGGTATGCAAGGATTGTAACGCGTGGCATTCTGTAGTTTCTGCCTACCCCCACTTAGGCCAAGCACTTTTTTGTATCGATACATCTCTATGTAACCTTCTATGGATGGTTGTGTTATGTTGCGTTCTAATATCGAAAATTACGTCGAGTGATTATGGTAATAATGTTTTTATTTAGTTCGCCAATTGCTGATAACAAAAAACCCAATTTCAGATTTCATGACTTATATTTTTCATTTGGTACATATTTTCATAAATAAAGTGCGACTATAGGTAGGTATAATTCTCCAAGTCTACTAATAAAAATACTGAGTATTTAAACTTAAAATTAAATAATTGTAAAGTGTAGTACTTCATTAATACTTAAAATACATACCTATGTACTTAAAATTGTACTTCAATATAATAAATATTTTATCCAAATTGGGACATAATTAGGTTAGTATCAATCATGTCTTATTATTTTCAAATTCACAAATAGGTATTAATTAACTCTATCAAAGTAAAGTTAATTTCAAATCGAAAATGCTGATTAAGGGCAATGAAAACTGAAAACATTGAAAGCTTTGTAATACATAGGACACACTAAACAATGACTATCAAAATAATTTCATCAAGTTAAATTCACTTCATTGAAAAATTATAATTATTACTATTGTCATACAAGTTAAAGTAAACATTGATTAGAGTTGAGAGCCCTTTGATCACTGCAATAGTAATGGACAAATGTTTGTGTGATGAGCATAAACATTTGTATTCGAGTCATGGATGTATCTACGTATAATATGTATGTATTTACAATAAAAAAGAATATATTATGTAGTATATCAACCGACTAGTATCCGTAACACAAGCCTTGTTGCTTAGCTCGGAACTAGATATCAACATTCAAATCACTTTTCCAGGGAACTCACTACTTCCACTCATAATTCTCACTATTCTTCCCTGTTTCTCCCTCGGTATGCCATGCTTAATAAGCATATGACGTTTCACTGTCTCCGTTTTAGTATAAGTTACGCTACAAACACTACACATATACATATAAATCCTTTCATGAACATTGTTACAGTGAGCCAGCATGGAACCGCGTCTGTAGAACTTTCTAGGACAATACGTACATTGGAATCGCTTCTCCATATGACAGACGAGATGATTCCTCCATATCGCTTTTCTACGGAACGTTAATCCACATTTATCGCATGTGAACGGTCTTTCTCCAGTATGAAGTCGTAAGTGTTCAATTAAATTGAGTTTTCTGGGTGCTTTGTATGGACAGTGGTCACATTGTAGGTATGGCCCAATACCATGACGGGCTATTTGATGCATATGCATTTCTGTAAGAGTTGGAGAACCTTTTCCACATTGATCACATATATATCTGCAGTTATTGTGGCGTTGCATGTGATGGTCGTATGTCAGACGGTTTGCAAGTATTTTATGACATATCTTGCATAATAAATTCCGTTCTTTGGTTGGGACAGATCTGTATCTTTGTTCTCTTTTGATTTTACGCTTTGTGCGTTGATTATAATTAATATTTTTACCCGAATTTATAAGCTCTTCTAGAGTATCTAAAATATTATCTGTTACATTCAAATTTTCCTCTTGCGGTTCGTTTTGATTATTGGAATTTTCATCGGCATCTCTGAAATCATCGGAATCGTATGTTTTTTCAGCTAAATCGATGTCTGTATCAAGTTTTTCTAAAGACTTTGTATGTTCATTATTCTGTATGAAAACATCTTTTTTTATCCGCTTTTCGTGCTTCGTTTTACTTCTAAAAGATGATGATTTGTATTTCGCGGGAAAATATTGATTAAACATAACATATTCACACACAATTTCTTGAATATTACTGCCTGAGGATACACTATTTACGTCGGTATTTACGAGTATTCTCAACTGTTTATCGGTCGATTCGCACTTTAATTTAAAATAGATAGCTTGTTTTAGTACGATTACACATTTTTGGCACATCATATTCGGTAGTTGATCGTCTTTTTGTATCAAAATATTGGTCAGTGTTGTGGTCGCTTTGCCAAAACAACTCAGTCCGTCTTCACTCGAATTATCAATTAAAGGTATCATTCTGTCTGCACTAGCTGGACATAAACACAAGCGGCATATAGATTTAAACATATTTTCGTAATTATCCATTATGTAATACAGTTTTAGTGCGAATTTTAGCTTATTTTCTGTACGTATTTTGTTTTGTTTTGATTTGTCAATTTGACATTCGCTTTAAAACAGCCACAGACAACAAAATTTGCGTTTAGTTTCACTATTGTACGTTTCACCGCGTTTGACTTTTTAGATGAGTATTTTTTTTAAATGGCTGATTTATTACACCTACGTGAACATTAAAATTTTAAACTTATTTTACGATTTTCAAAACTAAAACAAAGTATTTATAGGAAGACTACGTGAATTGTTATTGTGGTTTTTTTATATTAATTTAATTCCAACATAATCGACATAGTTTAACTCATAGTCATGGGCAAACAGGAATTTTAATAATATAATTTTTATATTAATTTAGTGTGGATTTTAAATAAGGAAAACCTACTAAGAAAAACAAAAAGCTTATTGTTCTGGATAGGAAAATGCTCTGTTGGAACTATCCGGTCAGAAACATAAAATAAATAATAGTGGATGGCTATCATATCATATCACTATCATACCACCACCAAAATCAAAATTTGTTCTTAGGAGGGATTACGTATAACTCACCTTGGCTGCACGATCTCGCCACCCTTTCCCGTGGCCACCTTGAAGACCAATGTGTGTCCAAATGTCCCAACCACTAGACATCACTAAAAGATATTTGGCCCCGCCGCCGATCGCACCTGCGGCCAACAGATAATAGGACAACTGAAAGGAGGACCGTCGTAATTTCCATAGTTTAAGATAATTACTATAAAGATTTTTTTTTAATACCTATCATTAAATACCATTTAAGACGGCTCAAGAACATAGTAATGAACACCCAGAACTAAATATATTTACGCGTTAGCCCTTTAACTGCCTTCGAGCATAAGTATACCCATAAAATCTCTTACAAATTAACACATAATGGATGTGTGTAACAGACTCGTAAACTTCCACTGCGTCTTTCATCTTATTTGTGGTCCAAATAAGTCTTAATAGTGTTTACATTAGAGCGTTCTGCGGGTGGCAATAGAATGGCTCAGGCCGTGGCCTCGATATTGATGAGGTTTAAACATAATTAAATTTGTTGTTTTGATCGCGAGAGTTTCTAATTGAGGGGGTGTGAGTGTGGGGCTGGGAGCGGGAAGAAATATCTGGAAGGGAATCCATATGGTAAATAAATAAAAAAACATTATTATGATAATTTAATGATATTTAAAACTTGTAGGTAATGTGATGGCAGAAGAAGGAAATGCAAAAGATTTTGATTTTGGTGTCGTGTTGTTGTCATAAGAAGATGAATACAGTGGATGAAGAATGACATCACTATATAGAAAAAAAACATCTACTACAGAACTAAGTATCAGGCACAGTCATAGGACTGTGCCTGATTCTTAGTTCATAGCACAGTCATAGGACTGTGCCTGATTCTTAGTTCTGTAGTAGATTTTTTTTTGCCGATGTTTATGGCATCCTATTACAATTAATGTATTTGGATTTATTGGGATGTCCTGAGTCGTCTCCAATATACTTATTATCTAGCTATGTATGAGGTATATAGTGTATAGGTGTATATTAATAGTATGATGTCTGTTACTTAGTGGAGTTTTGCCAATATTTTTCGATAATGGCGATGATACCGAGTGTAATTTTGTTCCAGAACATATTAATGAAATTATAACCACGGACAGACGGAGGCGTTGAGATTCTTTAAACTATCTATGGTTAAAGACAGATTAAGACATTGAGTATCTTGATGTTATAATTACTATCGGGCAATATCAACAATACAGAGCTGTGATGGACTAGCGGTGTGACCAGTGGACTGAGATGTAAAAAGTCTCGAGTTCAAACCCAAGGCACGCACAACTGACTTATCGGAAGTTATGTGCGTATTTATCACGGTGAAGGAAAACATCGTAAGGAGACCTCCATGCTTGAGAGATTTTCTCGATAGCATGTGAAGACTGCCAACCCGCAGTAGGCTAGCATGGTTGACTATAGTCTAATTCCTCTCAAATGAGAGGAAGCCTGTGCCCAGTAGTGGAACAATAATTGGGTTGATGATGATGATGATAAATATCAACAATTCGCAAAAATTGTGGCCTTGGCGCCAACGCCACTCTCGAGGCCACGGCCTAGCGCCTAATAGCGATGTACGATAAACGCTTTCACTACGATAAAACGCCGCAGCGTCGTATTATCCAAGTGTGAATTAGTTTTACTTTACCCCAGGGAAGATAGTGGGAAGATATGTCGTGATAAAGTTTTTAAGGCTTTTATTTAACAACTTCCATGATATTTATCTTGTATAAAGATACCGTATTGTTCTTATTGGAAAACACTAAACATACCTACTATCTATCATCAACCCATTAACGTCCCACTGCTGGGCACGGGTCTCCTCTCATTTGAGAGGGATTAGGCTATAGTCCACTACGCTAGCCTACTGCGGGTTGGCAGACATCACATGCCGTCGAGACAAATCTCTCAAGCATGCAGGTTTCCTCACGATGTTGTCCTTCACCGTTTGAGCTTGTGATAAATACGCACATAACTTCTGAAAAGTTGGTGGTGCATGCCTTTGGTTCGAACTCGAGACCTTTGACGTCTCAGTCCACTGGTCACACCGGTAGGCTACCACAGCTCTACATTGAACATACCTTAATGAAATCTAGGTTGTGTTATATGGATAATAGAGAGGTAGGGCATAACGAGATTACTCGCTTAAATTGAGCTGCCCAACTGGGGACACTACTTGTTTCTGCAAGTGATTAAAGTTACCAAAGGTCGCTCTGGGAGTGAGTATTCTGACAGAATGGGCATTCCGTTTGCTGTTTCTTCATTTTAAGAATCTTAAACGGTTTATAGATATAGTGCAGGAACGCGCGCGCGACACATCTGGTGTTGCAATCGCCTATAGGCTACGGTAACCGCTTACCATCAGGTGAGTTGTAAGATTGTTTGCCACACTTGTAAGAGGTAGGGCATAGTGAGATCTCTCGCACAAATTGACTGGGGAAGTACCTCCGCCTTACAGAAGACCGCAGTGAATCAACAATAATTGTCTTTCTGCGAGTGAGTAAGGTTACCAGAGCTCATTGGGGGAGTGACTATTCTGACAGCATGGGAATACCGTTTGCTGTCAGTTCAGTACCTAACTCCCGATTTTAAGAAACCTGAACGGTTTCTTAGGGGTATGGCAACGCATTTGCAAGCCTCTGGGGTTGCAAATGTCCATGGGCGGTGGTCATCACTTACCATCAGGTGAGCCGCCTGCTCGTTTGCACCCTTATCACCATAAAAAAAAACTTGTGGAATAACAAAAACCGGTTTGAACAAGGTTCGCAACGAGCTAGTGACTCGTCTGGTGTTGCAAACGTCTATAGGCTACGGTAACCATTTACCATTAAGTGGGCCGTAAGCTTGTTTGATACCCTCGTAGTATAAAAAAAGAATTAAACAAGTGCGAGTCGGACTCGCGCACGAAGGGTTCCGTACAAAATTAGGCAAAAAAAAATACGTTTTATGTATGGAAATACAAAAAACCCCCTTGAATATTTTATTTTTATTTTATTTTGTTTTTAGTATTTGTTTTTATAGCGGCAACAGAAATACATAATTTGTGAAAATTTCAACTGTCTAGCTATCGCGGTTCTCGAGATACAGACTGGTGAAAGACAGAGGGACGGACAGACAGCGAAGTCTTAGTAATAGGGTTCCGTTTTTACCCTTTGGGTACGGAACACTAAAAACTGTATAGGTCAGTAGAGAGATAATAATATGGTGATGTACCAAGATTCACAGTTTACCAATATGTTTTAAGTTTCGATGCAACCTATTTTCGGTGGACCTATTTCCATTAACCGGGCACAAATTCAAATTCCGAGCTTCTGTTTAGAATTTCAAAATAGGAATACCCAATACACCACGCTCGACCTGAGACCTGCATTGTATAAAGAAATCTCAAATTTTACATGAGAACAACTGGAAGTCGGTATCCTTGTCTAACTACCGATGTAACGCGATATCTCTCTTTCACTATAATATAATCTTTAAGAGCTAGTAAGTAACCCGTCATTGTGGGTAATTTTACATAGGCAGAGGTATTTTGTCATGCACAGATAAAAAATTGCTTTAATTTGATATATAGATATATAGATCATGAACGTAGCAATAAAGTATTAGAAAAAAAAGAAAGAAAAAATATTTATTTATATTATTTATTACTGTTTGAGTGCCAAGCTCCAGATGTGTCACTGGGGGTCTCGGCTCGTAATGAAAGACTTCGATAAGACTGTAATTTAATTGTAGGCGCTAAGAGCAAAAAATTTAAGACGACCGTATGCGTGTGCGCGGTGCGTTAGCGGCGAAGCGAGTCTTCTGAGTGACCCGAAAGTGGGGGTCTCGGTTGATTCTGTTGGTTGGGGTCGGTCCCCGTCGATGTGACGTCAGGAACAATTACCAGTTCAAACTGGTAATTGTTCCTGACGTCACATCGAGCCTGAACCTGGCTGCGAAAAGGTTGTGGCTGAATGAGCAATGGCAACCATACCTTTCCAAGTTATTTACATTATTATGTTGCTATGGAATTAATTGTAGTTTATTTTCATAACAAGTGATTTTTTTGGCAAAAGTCAATTAATATTATTTTAATTAAAAATACACGCGGGGAAATTATGACTGGCAAAAATAGATCCCCCCATTCATAATCCTACTAATATTAGAAACGTGAAAATTTTGAAGGATATATGTATGTATGGATGTTTGTTACTCTTTCACGTAAAAACCGCTTAACAGATTTGAATGAAATTTAGCTTACAAATAGTTTATTGCCTGGATTAACACATAGGCTACTTTTTATAACGAATATCTTAGGAGTCATCGTAAAAAAATCATCACACTAGGCTACCACAGCTCTTTATTGCGTTCGATGTGTCATGTCAGTTTTGATAGCTTCTCCGTTGCTATGTAAGTTGTTGCTATGTAGCGACATAGACGTCTCTATACACATAGTGGATCATCTATATATGTATATTTATTTATATATTCAATGGAAACGGGGGCGAAATGAGGAGGAGAAATTAGTATTAAAATGCGCGGGCGAAGCTGCGAGCATCAGCTAGCTATACATAAAAATAAATTTTGATGTCACACGCCATGAACGTACTAGTTTTGCAGCTGGGTCTTACACTATAATATACTATACTATAATCACTACGATATAGAACAAAAGTTTCTTATCTTTTATTAAAAACGGAATCCAAAAATCAAGAAGCAAAACCAACAACCGTACTTTAACCTTGAGATATTGGAAATCCGGATAAAACTTTACCTTTACGCCGGTTGACCACTAGACCAATGTCGTGATAAGAATTCAATAAGGCCGTGTGAATATTGAAGGCTGCTGAATTTATCTTTTGAGATTGTGAGCAAGAAATTATTTGGAATGAAATGTTACATTGAGAATTCTTCTTTAACCAGCACGTAGTTGGTTATCGTCATTCAAAAGTTATGATCGACAAAAACCCGGACTGCGAGCTAATACATATTTAGAATTTAAAGCTCCATTTATTAATTATTTTTATTTCAAAATAATGTAATGTATTTAAAATATTGTTACAAAGGATATTAATATAATTATCAAATGAAAACAATAGTAAAGTTGAAATAAAACTACTTTTTACAGATTTTATCGCGGTATATTTGATATTTTTTTAACCTGACGATTGTCAATAATAATTAAAAATGTAGGGTAGCTGTTAGTAATCATAACTTCAAGACAACCAACACCTCAGTCTGCCCGTGACCATGGATGCTGTAAAGGATCCGAAACGTCGGGTAAAAATAATATCAAATACACTGCGATAAAATACGTAAAAAGTAGTTTTATTTCAATGTTTAATATTCGCGTAAGTGTACAAAATCAATAGTAAAGTTAATTTGTTACCGTTTTAATCGTTAGTCGAGTGGGTTCCGGGTATTTAACTGTGAAATAATTATATGTAACTCTAAAAATATCAAGAAACTCGAATACGTCGTGTGTATATTATACGTGTGTGCTTACACAGCGTTTGTAAAGAACAAATAAGTAATAGACAAGTGTAGTAGTACATTGAAGAGGAAGCTAAGATCACAATTAGATTAAGAATTAAAAAAGTCTTTGATATAAAAACTAATCGGAAACAGAGATTATAATTCGAGAATATAATTCCTTAACTTTATGGTTTGAAACCACATTACTTTGTTACAATACATACAGCGTAGCAATTATTATTCACTCAACAATCTATACAACTAAAGAACCTTTCAACAACCCGGGTAACTCGCATTTTTATCCGGCTCCTTCAGTGTTCAACGACCTTTACGTATGTTTGTTTGTTAGGAGTCCTCGTTATTTTGATTTACACTGACAATACAAAACATGACTGTGTTGGCGTTTTGGCGTTTTTTATTCTGTATTTTTCGCTCACTTTCTGAGCCGGAGGGCCGGAATAATGATGAATTTTATTTTAGTTCGCACAAAAATGTAAGCGTATTTTTCGTAAGTTTAACGTGATGCTTACAAAAAAAAATGTTTTATAAGTTTTTCTCATACTTTTTGCTTTTGTAATACATTTACAAAAGCCAATAATGTAATACATTTACCTAGAAATGATTACTCGGGTTTATTTTACCAATACGGCTATAGACTTATTAAAAATATGTAAATAAAATATTAGGATAAAGCACAGAACACTTCTTAAGAGATTATAACAAAAATCGGAATAATACTTTGCACCACATTAAAAACACACAAAAACATTTTCAAACGCCTAGACCCGGTACAATTACCTGTAAATAGTAAAAAAGAATATATTTGCTCCGTGCGGAGATCGAAATCGCAACCCGTAGCACATAAACTGATCGCTCAGCCACTGCGCCAATCGAGTCGTCAAACTTTTTTTCAATTCTTATTATGATAATTTCAATCTAATTCCCTAACATAACATCTTATTCCAACATTTGTTATAACTAAACTAAACACAGAAAAGAAAAAATCCTATAACATTAAAATCACATAAAAGCTAGCTCACTACGCAACCCGGTTAAATACATCCGGATTGCGGGTAATATCAAATATTATTTTCCGGTAGAAACGAATTTGAACCGGTTTTGGGTTTAAGTAATTGGAAATCCTATCCGGGCAGGTACTTCTGTGTATTATGTATTGGTGATACGTGGACGGATATATCCGGTTATTTCTATTACTTATGCGGGTACTTAAACGTCTTGAAAATATGATATTTCCCTTTATTTATTGACGTTTTTATGATTTCAGTCGGATATTTATTTAGTTATTGTTTTATACCAAATATTATATATTACTAGCTGACCCAGCAAACGTTGTTTTGCCACATCATAGGGGTTAATGGTAGAAGACTGAACATTTATAAGTATGTAAGTAAGGTTAAAAGTAATTTTTGATGCCTAATCATAAAAAAGTACACAAAAACTAGGTTTTTTAAATAAAATACTTTTCTATTTCCAATTAGAAATGTATTCTTTTCTCTCATTTCCATCAAAATAAATATACCTATGTTATAAAAATATGTTACACCCTGGCTACTCAATAAAAAACATAAAATAACTTACACATAAGCAAAATGACGTTTAAACGTGCGCGTGAATGTGTGAGTGAAGTAAGTAAGCTGATTTATGAGACAACAATCTACACAGCAAACTGCAGGAGCCATGTGATATATGACTTTAGGGGGGAGGGGGGGTGCAGATAGTGGCCGTTCTATAGGACAGACTAGTTTGTTAACGTTTCGTTTTGCCGACCCGATTAGCCCAGCGGTAGGTAACGCTGCCTTCTGTGCTACGGGTCCCCGGTTCGAATCCTGGTAGGGACAAATGTTTGTGTGATGAGCATCAACATTTGTATCCGAGTCATGGATCTATGTATAATATGTATGTATTTACAAAAAACAAGTTTAAATGTAGTATAATTATCAATCTTCTAGTATCCGTAACACAATCCTCGTTGCTTACCACGGAACTAGAGGGTGCTGTGTCATAATGTCCAGATATATTTATATTTATTTATTTATTAACTACCAAGACTTCATAGTTTTCCTATGACTAGCTTTTGTTTAACTTTTTACGGATTTTATCGCGGTATATTGATAAAATGTTATCCTGACGTTTCAAATCTTGAACGGCTTCTTTTATGGGTAGATTTGAATGGACGGCCAACGGTTGATATGGTGATGATGATGATCCTTATTATGGCCGTTACTGAACTATGCGCGGGTCAGTTCCCAGATGGGGGAATATCAGTATTTTACTCGAAGCGAATGCAATCACCTTCGGTCTCCGCACCCTAATAATTTGGTAATACAAGTTTGGATTTGTCAAATGTATTGATGTGACGACTCGGACCAAAGACTCTACGCGCTCTCAGAGACATGGAAAAGTCTATAATTAAGAATAGTCACCGATAAACGATATTTATCACATGCTCAAACGATGAAGAAAAATATCGTGAGGAAACCTGCATGCTTGAGAAATTTTCTTTGTGGCGCATGAAGCCAACTCGCACTAGGCTAGCGTGGTGGTCTATAGCCCAATCTCTCGAGGAGACCCGTGCCCAGCAGTGGAACGGTATAATGCGATGTTGATATCGACAATTCTGCTAATGTCAAAAGTACTATTGGAAAAGTGACGACAGTTGTACCTAGGTACTAGATGATCCAGCAAACTTTGTTTTTCCTCATTATAGATCCCTATAATGAGGAAAAACATGGTAAAAATTTAGGGTTATAAGTATTTTTTTTGTGCTAAATTATAGAATAAATAAAATTTCATAATAATCCGTCTAGCCATTTCGGAGGAGTTCAGCGACAAACACCGTGACATGAGATTTTTATTTATGTTAAATTTTGACAGCCCATTTTTTTTAAGTAAATTTACTACCAATTTTTTCCTATGCAGTTACAGACAATATATAAACAAATTTACATAACACGTTGTGTACTTCTCGTACATTTTATCAAAGTGTAGAGGATGATCATATTTCTAAAGCAGATCACGTTCGCGTTGTCCTTTTGAAGACGTTTAACCAAAATGGCAGCCGAATATCAAACGCGCTGTAAGATTTACGGTAAGATATTTTTTCTGTGTTACTGTTTTTTTGTTTGTAATATTTTTGTGGCATTAACCGACTTCCAAAAAGGAGGAGGTTCTCAATTCGTGGGAATGTTTTTTAGGGCCCAGTTTAAAAAGTTTTGAAATTGGTGTTTGTTTAATTACATAACATACCATCACACTTGTCGTCCCCGAAGGGTTAGACAGAAGTGTATAAATGTACACCCACGTTGCGCCGGTATGTTTTAGATCCCAAGTAATAGGGGGCGAGCCTATTGCCATCAACCACAAATCCGAACTCAGAGCTGCTATTGATAATTTCATAGAAAATCCCAATATCACTTTGCTCGACATGGGAATCGAATACTTGCTCAGCAGTCGCACTTCACGACCACTAAACTAATGAAGCAGTTTGTTTAATTATCATCATAATTATTGTCATCAACCCATTTTCTGTCCCACTACTGGGAATAGGTCTCTAGTGCGTGTTGGCAGGCACAAATGCTATCCCGCCGGGGTTGTGGTGCATGCTTTTGCGAATCCCATGGCCCCGGCAGTAAGGTTAGTGGCATTGACGGGTGCGGTTTTTTAGTCGGTAAACGATCAAGCGGAGTCCGACACACCCCGTCGCCTTCCCAGGCGATGGGACGGTCCGCACTTAAAAAGAAAAAACACAAACGCTATTATATAGTCAACCACGCTAGCCTATTATATAGCGAGATTGACCATAGCCTATTCCTTCTCATATGAGGAAAAACCAATGCATAATAGTGGAATGCTATGGTGTTATGGTAGCCTAGTGGTGTCACCAGTGGACTTAGATGTCAAAGGTCCTCGAGCTCAAACCCAAGGCAAGGAAGTTACCTATGTGCGTATTTATCACATGCTCAAACGGTGAAGGAACACACCGTTAGGAAACCTGCATGCTTGAGAGATTTTCTCGATGGCATGTAAAGTCTGCCAACCCGCAGTAGGCTAGCGTGGTGGACTATAGCCTAATCCCTTTCAAATGAGGGGAGACCCGTGCCCAGCAGTGGGACAATAATGGGTTCCTCATCGTCCCATTATTGTTCCAATTATCGGCTGATACTGATGATATACATAACTAGTACATAGGTATTATTAAGATTATTTCTAAAAATATAGCTAGATATTATTTTAATGTACTTTAGGGGCTTCTGTTAATTAATACACACCGAAATTAAACCTCTACAGAGCAACGAGCACCTTTTGTTTTGAGACACACAGACCTGAGAATTGTGTAGCAAAAATAAATACATCAGATTCAGAACAAAATCAGATGAAAATAATTATTCTCTGAGTTGGTTTCGGTGTTCCTTGCAGAGTTTGAGAGTTAGGAAACTTCGTCCTCAACCAGTAATTTAAAAAAAATACTTCTGAATGTGTCGTTGAAAAAATCTATTAAACTAACTAACTAGCTGCACGATTCTTACTGGTAGGTTATACCCTTATAAATACCTACGTAGGTTATGTCGTAGGGTATGTTCTTGGAGCGGCTCCGTGCTTGTACAGCTTGTACTAGTTTTTTTGGCCAAGCCTTCTAAAACTCCGATATTGTCTTCCTTTATTAATTGATCCTTTACAAATAAAACGATAGGATCTAATCAACTCAAACATATAATTGACAGTTTAGCACAGCGATACGAGGTCCCTGCCACAGAAGGCAGCCTTATAGCCTGCCTTCTGTGTCGAGGGTCCTGGGTTCGAATCCCGGCAGCGGCAAATGTTTGTGCGATGAGCAATAAAATTTGAACTGAGTTATAGGGAAGTTTCTGTATATAATAAGTATGTATTTACAAAAAAAGTACATATAGGTGTATCAAGCCTTTAGTATGCGTGATACAAGCCTTGTTACTTAGCCTGGAACTAGATGGCGCTGTGTCATATATTACATATATTTAATTTGCTCAGATTTGACCAATAGTCGATGAAACGTCCATATTACAATGCAGGCATTAACATAAACGCTCCAATATCCCACCGATTTGGCATTGACGTGCGTCGGGTCGTTGAGCTCACTAAACAATAATTGATCTGACACAATTTCAGATATACGCGTGGCTTCGGAAGGGACAGGCCAACTCAAAGCTGCTATAATGCTTTCTTCAAAAGTTTGCAATCTGTGTAGGGATCCTATTTTAAGAAACATTAAACGGTATAGTGGGTATAGACTGGGTGAGGAAGGCAGAGGATAGAGTGTTATGGCTTATATATTTGAGGCCTATGTCCAGCAGTGGACTGCGATAGACGAATACCTCAAAGATAAATTCCAACTAGGGAAATAGGGATAATTATAATAAACAAGCAGTACTTAAATATATATATTTACCTTACTCACCGTGCAATATCTTTAATTACTTACAATCTATTTGATTAAAATTACAGCAAATATATAAATATATATATAAAATAAATAATAACAATTAATACATAATCTAGAATATAACTATTAATAATAAATAAATATATGAATATTAATAAATAAAATTAATATAAATCTACACTTACCTACCTACTTAAATATCTAAATATCAGATCTTCCTTTATTTCAATATATTATGTTTTAAAAAGCGCTCTTCATCCTCTCCTCTAAAAAACTAACTTGCTGTGCCCGACAGGGTCCATAATTGTTTCTCTTTAATTTTACCCACCAGCTTTTGTATACATTATGGGATGCAATAAAGTTATTGAGTATTGAGTTGATTGATTGATTGAAATCGGTTTTTACAGAGTCAGTAACGCGTAAGCGATAGCTGTGGTGTTGCAAACGTCCATAGGCTACGGTAGTCGTTTACCATCAGGCAGGCTGCAAACTTGTAAGCCAATCTCGTGGTAAAACAGAAGGTATCGATTTCTTACTCTGCCACGAAGATTACACATTATTTTATAATGTGTAATCAGATTTTTACTGATTTTATCGCGATATACCTACTGATATTATATTATCCTGACAAGCAGTTTATGTGTTGGTTGTCTTGATGTTATAATAATAAAAGCTTGTTCAACAAAATACAGTATATTAGCATTCTTATAGTGAAATAAAATTAAGAAAGAGCCTATTCAATATAAACAAACAAAAAATCAAATTTTTGCTCATTAAAATTCACACTCACCATCAACCCATTATCGTCCCACTGCTGGGCACAGGTCTCCTCTCATTTGAGAGGGATTAGGCTATAGTCCACCTAAAGTCATGAATTACACATATATTATATTGATTGATAATTCATTTTACACAGAACAAGCTAACTGTGTAGTTTAAAATATTATGAGCTACTTCAAAATTAAGTACAAAATGTTCGTGAAACTTAACCCCTCTGAATCCGCCGTAACTATGTCTCAAGGTGAATCAAGGGTTACAGAATCCCTTGACAGTTTAATCCTGTTTAATATACGAAGGGTTTTGCCTTAAATATTACGCATAGGTATGAAGGATACTTAATAGTTTCACTAACAAATGCTGCGCAACGTGCACCTTACATAAAGTGTTATGTTTAGCTACGTGTAATGTAACATGACAGCGAACGCGTTATGTAACATTGGCGGTGAATTTAGGCGTGAAATTTTTGCACCGAACACAGTGTATGTATTTGGCTACATTTCATTTTTGTTTTAACAAATATTGACTCAATAAGATGAAGCCCATATTGAAGTGACAAAACATTTAAATCACAAACGACTTCGATCATCCATTGAGCTACTTAAAATATGTAACATAATACTTGCAACACGTTACATTAGACGGAATTGTTGCAACTCTGTACTGTGTCTTTATGTTATACGGGACGGTGTAAAGGGATGAAAGGGGTTAAATGTACTACAGGTGCAAATGAATTTAAAGTGCAGTGTGGTTGGGTTTCGCTTTGTCAGTAGTTGAGGTGTTGTTTATGAAGGGTAGTGGTTTATGATCGAGAGTCAACGTAACTACCTATCAGCAAGAGAGAAATTATTATTTAAATAATTTTGTATCATCGACTGCCTTATTGGTCTAGTGGTCATAAGTGCGACCGTTAAGCAAGAGGTCTTTGGTTTGATTATGAGGCCGAACAAAGTGTTATTGGGGACTTCTATGAAATTCTCTGTGATAGCCTAGATGAGCTGCGGTAGCCTAGAGGTGATGAGCTGTGGTAGCCTAGAGGTGTGACCAGTGCACTGAGATGCCAAAGGTCTCGAGTTCGAACCCAAGGCACGCACCACTGACTTTTCGGAAGTTATGTGCGTATTTATCACAATCTCAAACGGTGAAGGTAATCATCGTGAGGAAACCTGCATGCTTGAGAGATTTGTCTCGATGGCATGTGAAGTCTGCCAATCCGCAGTAGGCTAGCATGGATAGCCTAATCCCTCTCAAATGAGAGGAGACCTGTGCCTAGCAGTAGGACGTTAATGGGTTGATGATGATGATGAAATTCTCAGTACCAGCTCGGAGTTAGGATTCCGGGTTGATGACAATAGCCTCGACCTAAAACGTACTATTTGGTTGTATATTAGTACCTCTCTGCTTAGCCGTTTGGAGATGATAGGCGCGGTAACATGACATTTATTATCTTGATAGAGGTCTCGAGACTTTGGTAGTCCTCGGTCATAGGTCAATTACAGTTTCCACTCAGCTAGTCGTGGGATCATTGAGGTTTTCAAGTTTTAATCCCGTGCCGTCCCGTAGGCTTCGAGTTTACGGCGGAGTTGCTATTTATCGGCAATCAGCGTATTGTGCGCCGTCAAACGCACTGAGGTCACGCAATTAAGTTCGGCGCTCGAACTTGGCTTCTTTATAGTAATGTGAAATGGTATTAGGAATGATCCCGGTATTTGTAATATTAAATTTCATTTTGTAAATATTAATAAGATAGTGTGGTTAGAAAATTATAATAAGTTATTTATTTCGTTAGCTTAAAATTTATCGTATTGATGTATTTTTTTAAAGATTAATTCTTAGGTTATTTTACTTACTAAAATAAAATAAAAACATACATACATACATACCATCACGCCTGTCGTCCCCAAAGGGTTAAGCAAAGGTGTACTAATGTACACCAATGTTCCGCCGGTATGTTTTTGGTCCCATGTAATAGGGGGCAAGCTTATTACCGACCACGAATCCAAACTCCGAGCTGCTACTGAGAATTTCACAGAAAATCCAATAACACTTTGCTCGACCTGGGAATCGAACCCAGGACCTCTTGCTTGGCAGTCGCACTATACGCCCACTAGACCAACGAACATGACTTTTTTATTAAATTGACGACATTACCTATACCTTATAAGTTTATTTTACCTTTGTAATTGCAATGAATCAAATTACTTAATTTCATATAGTAGTTAATATAATATCATAAATTTCATCAATTCGTCTTAAAAACAAACTCATTGCTGAAGCAAAACAATAAATTTGATAAAATACTTTCTAGATTAATCTTTAGTTTGTCTACTTGATTGAAATAGCACTTAAGTGGCTTCTCCGTTATCGATATTCGACGTGGAGAAAAACTTAATATAACATTATAAGCACGAAAAAGTATGAATACTTGTATTATAAACTCACTAGCTTTTTTTTTCCCGCGACTTCGTCCGCGTAAAAACAGTAATTTTATTTCCGCCCCCTTTTCATTCTTTTCTGGGATGATTTCCGGGATGAAAACCTATCATATGTCCTTCCCCGGGAGTCCAACTACCTCCGTAGGTACCAAATTTCATCTCAATTGGTTTAGCGGTTATACCGTGAAGATATAACTGCCAGACAGACACACTTTCGTATTTATAATATTAGTAAGGATTAGTAAGGATAGTAGGTATATTATATAGTATAGTATGGATGGATATTCAGAAACCTAAAAAGTCTGACAACTAGTACATCGCTACGACATACGATATGCTCGTTAACAGTTTGAGTTAACAGTCTGTAATAGAACTGTCACAATTCAAAAACAAATCTTGTGTTTCTGCGAGTGCGTCAGGTTGCCAGAACTCGTTAGGGGAGTAATAAATTTAATATTCCTGGACATTATGACACACAGCGCCATCTAGTTCCGTGCTAAGCAACGAGGCTTGTGTTACGGATACTAGCTGGTTGATATACTACATATATACATATATATATTTTTTTGTAAATACATACACATTTATACATCCATGACTCGAATATAAATGTTTATGCTCATCACACAAACATTTGTCCCTACCGGGATTCGAACCCGGGACCCATAACACAGAACGGGTCGTCGAGTGACTATTCTAACAGCATAGAAATTCCGTTTGTTGTCCGTGGAGTAATTCCTCTATTAAAAAAAACCCTAAAACATTCTATTTTTTGGAATTCTTAGAAAGAGAGAGTGAAAGGGATTCTACAAATTCGCAACGCGCGAGCTACAGCTTTGGTGTTGCAAACGTGCATAGGCTACGGTAACTGCTGAACTGAAGGATTCTGTCTTCATTATAATATGGCGTACATAGCCACAAACCCCAAAAAAAGCCGACGTAAATTTCTTCCCATAGCGAATTTAGCAAACTAATGCATAGTTTTAAATAATATGTATCCCGGTTTGTCGTTAGCACAACACTAGCATCCCGCCCCGGCGAAGTAAAGTGAGCGGTTCAATTGCGCTCCAGGGAGGCTACAGTTACGTTCTGATTTAATATGCCAACATGATCGCCTTAATAAACCCGCTATATTTTATATTTTAACATTAAATTATGTGTTCTGTGATGATAGGGGTAAGTTACTAATTTGAATGACAGTTGTTAGTACGCTTTTAAGGATCAAATTATGTTGTTTTAAATTAATGACCATAAAAACGACGAGCCATAATAATATTATTTTAATATACTTACACATAGTATTATTGTTACTTTCCATAAGTTAAGTATCCATAATCATTATTGTAAGACGTGCAATGTAAGCGTAGCCTAAGAACCTAGGAACATTCGTATGCCTCTTGTCGAGGCGGATGTGTCGGAAAACTAATTGTACCTATACCAAACAACTTCTGTACCATATCCTTGGCGAATAAATATCTTTATCTTTATTTTATCTTTATCATAGTATTATTAAGCCGTGGTAGCATAGTCGTGTGACCACTGGACTGAGATATGAAAGGTGTTAAATTCAAACCCAAGGCTAAACCACTGACTTTTCACAAGTTATGTGCGTATTTATAACAGTGAAGGAAACATGAGGAAACCTGCATGCGTGAGAGATTTTCTCGATGGCTTGTAAAGTCTGCCCCGCAGTAGGCAAACGTTGTGAGAAAATAAAAGCAGACCGACGACCAGCAGTGGGATAATAATGGGCTGATGATGATTAGCAGTAGACAATCCGCACTTTTTTATTTCTTACACTTTCAAGCGGCGATACAATCCGTAGAATGTAGTCTTATTTTAATGTCTAATATTAGCGTTAGTGTATGACGTCACTTTAATTGGCCTCTGGCATAAAGACGTGGTCACTAATCATCAGTAATCATGAGGCCTATAGTAATAGTTGCACCTGGTTAAAGACGAAGGACTATGACGCAGTGGAAGATCTATTAATAATTGTTACATAGTGGCTTAAAATACATAGTAATGCCATTCAATCTCACTCACACACACACACTCACGCACACACACACACACACACACGCGCATACACACACACACACACACACACACACACACACATACTTGCGCGTAGTTCTAATTCTTATGTAATAATGTAATAGCAGTAGTTTTATGTTTTGCTGTTTGATAATGACAAAATGTGTATTTAAAACGGGGAGGACACTGGCTCCTGCAACACAGTTTTTACTAGTGCAGAAGCCAGGGAATTCTAATATTGTTATTAGAATTCCCTGTACCAATGTTATGTCAATAAAGCATTATTATTATATATATATATTATATATAGTATTATATATATTATACTGTTATGTTAAGTTAGTTGTAAGTTTTCCATTAAACAAAATTAAATAAATAAGAATGCTTAGGGTTCCACAGCGGACTATCCAGTTGCATTTAAACTGGATATTTGGAAATCTTGTACTTTTTTTTATGGAGATAAGGGGCACACGGGCAGGAGGCTCACCTGATGGTAAGTGATTACCGCCGCCCATGGACATCTGCTCTGCAACACCAGAGGACGTGGCAATGCGTTGCCAACCTTTCAAGAAAGAATTATACTCTTCTCTTGAAGGTTCCCACGTCGTAACGGTTTGGAAAGACCGCCGGCGACAACTGGTTCCACAGAGCGGTGGTGTGAGGTAGAAAATGCCTTAAAAACCGCACTGTTGCAGAACGCCGGACATCGAGGTAAAATGGATGGAACTTAGAGTTCTGGCGCGATGTCCGATGGTGAAATTCAGTGGCCGGGATCAAATCAAACAATTCCTCGGAACACTCCCCGTGATAGATGCGGTAGAAGATGCAGAGTGATCCAAAATCTCTACGCAGAGCCAAAGGATCGAGCCGATCGGAAAGAGCCTGATCGTCGACATCTCGAGCCGCCCTTCGTTGTAAGAAATAAATACACTTATTATTATGATCTTTTTTATTTCATATTTCTCTTGTCAATACTCACAGCTTATTCCATGCAGTGTGGCTGCATGAGAAAAACCATTAACAATAAATATCTTATCCATACAATAGAACATTATAGTCGCAGCCGCCATCTTTCCTTTTATCATTAGCGCATCTTGAAAGCTCAAGCTAAATGCATGCTGTCTTTGAATCCGGGAAAAGACATTAGCGGCTGCAATATTAAACTTCTTCTTGATTTGTATACAGACTCTGAAAAGTGATTTATTCGTTGAGACAGTTAAAATATTTTATTTTTGGTATAGTTAAAAAACTAGGGGCATTTTGTTAACAAGGCGTATGTTTTCTTTGAATGAAATGAATATGATAGTTGCGTTTGTATCGTCGGAAGTAGTTGCACGGTTCCAAATAATCTTATTTTTTATTAAGACGTATTTTAATCACTTATCTTTCACGTAATGTTGTAATATTCTTATAATTTTTTTAGCAAACAAGTTATTGTATTATACAAAGAATATCTAGTAGAGCTGTGGTAGCCTAGCGGTGTGACCAGAGGTCTGAGATGTCAAAGGTCTCGAGTTCGAACCCAAGGAACTGACTTTTCGGAAGTTATGTGCATATTTATCACAAGCTCAAACGGTGAAGGAACACATCGTGAGAAAACCTGCATGCTTGAGAGATTTGTCTCGATGGCATGTGAAGCTAGCCTGGTAGACTATAGCCTAATCCCTCTCAAATGAGAGGAGACTCATGCCCAGCAGTGGGACGTTAATGGGTTGATTATGAAGAATGAATATCTAGGCAATTTTGCGAGTCTTCTTTAGCTTTAGCTTTACAACCCGACAATTAAACTCTATCAAAATCGGCAATTAAATTGAACTACCTTTCTGCTTGTTACCAAGCAACATCAATACAGCCTCCGTCGATTTAACAGGATCAACCGATGCTCTTGACACGTTTCTTACAATGATTCTACACACGCCTTAATACACTGATACCCCCTGATCTCTAACATAATACATCTGGAAGGTTCAAAAAGGTCCAGTTTATGGAATTTCATTACAGACGCGCCTATCCGCTGGATTTATAGCGTCCTATGAATTTTGATTAAATTTTCGTGTGGCGCTAAAATTGATACGAAGCGAAGGCGTCTCGTTATATTGCAGTTTGGGGTTACAAGAAATGGACCACATGACTTGTGCTACTGTAAGATAACATACCATCACGCCTGTTGTCCCCGAAAGGTTAGGCAGAGGTGTACTAATGTACACCCACGCTGGTATGTTTTAGGCCCCATGTAATTGGGGGCGAGTCTATGCCATTAACCGGGCACGAATCCAAACTCCGAACTGCTACTGAGAATTTCATAGAAATCCCAATAACACTTTGCTCGACCTGGGAATCGAACCCAGGACCTTTTGCTCGGCAGTCGCACTGTATAACCACTAGCCCAATGAGGCAGTGAGATAACACACACTCCTATATCTTTGATGATCTGATTTGTGCAGCGTTTTTAAAAGTTGTCTACTGTGGATAGAGTTACTGGCTCGCCCCAAATAGTGGCAAAGGTTTTTACGCGATAAAATCTGTAAAAAGTAGTTCTATTACAATATTTTACTTAGGTATAATAAAATACTTGTCTTAAACCGCCAAAAATACGCACAACTGTTTAGTAAGTCAGTTGTGTCTCAACTTATATGCGTATTATTGACATGATCAGACGGTGAAGGAAAACATAGAAACCTACCTTAACGCAGGCATCATCATTATCATCATCATCAACCCATTAATGTCCCACTGCTGGGCACGGGTCTCCTCTCAATTGAGAGGGATTAGGCTATAGTCCACCACGCTAGCCTACTGCGGGTTGGCAGACTTCACATGCCATCGAGAAATTCTCTCAAGCATGCAGGTTTCCTCACGATGTTTTCCTTCACCGTTTGAGCATGTGATAAATACGCACATAACTTTCGAAAAGTCAGTGGTGCGTGCCTTGGGTTCAAACTCGAGACCTCTGACACCTCAGTCCACTGGTCACACCACTAGGCTACCACAGCTCCGCAACGCAGGCATGCCTACGTTAAAACCCAGTTATGCGACATTAAAAATTTGTTACTGATGATATTTTTCCCCATAACTGGCGGAGCGTACTTTTAACCGGCGCACATATATGACAAGATGTATGAATGTGGACGAAGCAAAAGTGGTATGAAGGGATCGTAGCGCGTGGCGTTCTGTTTGTAGTTCCTGCCTACCCTCATGGGAAAAGGCGTGAGTGTATGTATGTAATTTTCCGCAATATGTGGAAAGAAATTTGTTTTCCTATTCTTAACTGTTCCCTTATGTACAGTATTGATCGATGTGTATTACCCTATTGTATTAAACGGTCCATAATTCTTTTCCTCAACAGCGTTAATACATAGGAAATTATTTTTTCATTCATTCTCACGCAGCTAAATTATAATATTGTTTAGGGTAGACAAGTACAAAAGGGAAGGAGCGGAAATGGAGGAGCGAGACAAAAGATCCGAAGATAAAGGGAGAGAAAGGGACGTAGATGCAGCTGGAGACGAAATGATCACTGCGCGTCGCCCGCTAACAACTTCGTCAGCTCGCAAACATGAATATGGAAAGACTTGGAGTAGAATGGCACAAAAGCTTATTTAGTTTTTTCCAGGAGTTTTTTTGAGCTACTGTGAATTGTTGGAAGGATAAAGTGGACATTAAATCTTTTGAAGATACTTTTGTACCTTCTAGATTTGCCAGCTATAGTTAAATCTTTATTACATAGACTAGCTGACCGAGCAAACGTTGTTTTGCCACATTATTAGGGTTGGTGGACAACCCTTATCACTAAGGGGTATGAACAATAGATGTTGGCCGATTCTCGGACCTACTCAATATGCTCACAAAATTTCATGAGAATCGGTCAAGCCGTTTCGGAGGAGTAAAATTTCATCAGTGTCGCATTTGCCATAACATTTGCAATTGTTTTCCATTTTTCTTTATATGTACCAGCCATTTTGAATCACGCAACTTTGTTTCTTAACAGTCAGCACTTTTAAAGCTTCGAAACAAAACATCTTGGTATTGGATTATGATTCTTATTTATAAGAGATTTGAAGACTGTAGCAATGATATGAGAAACAAAGATACTGATTGAGGATACTCAGTTTGTGGCTTAGAAATTGGAAGCAATTTTATTCAGCTGAGGCATGCAGTACGAAAGAGAACATTGTACACATTTCAAGATACAACCGACAACAATGTAAGTATTGTATGTCAAATCAGCAAAATTACTGGTGGTCCACTTTTCAACCTTATATCCTTACATACAAGGTCCAAAAATGGTCAATATAATTATGATTGTATATAAGGTATTGATATAAGGATTATAAGTTGAGCCCGCTTTATTAGATCTACGAGCTTTTGGCCGTGGTAGAATTAATCATTTGGGTTTCTTTTTTTTAAACGTTGCCCCACACTAGGATTTTCTCCTGTGTCGTGGGTGCGTTTACAAACACAAATTTCACATACACAAACGTCCAGACCCGGAACAACTATCTGTAGAACGTACAAATATTTGCTCCGTGCGGGGATCGAACCCGCAACCCGTGACGAACAAGCCGATCGCTCAGCTACTGCGCCACCGAGTCGTCAATGCTAATGGGTAACTTATTTTTCATCCAATATAGTTCTTCATCAATCAATTTATCTTACGAAAACTTATATTATAAAGGTTTATAGTCCTTTATTAATAAATTATTAATTACACACTTCCACCACTCTTTTTGTCCTATTAAGGGATGACTCTCGCAACAAAAACTATCAAAATCAAAAATCTAAATCGAAAAAAGGTATTATTTCAAATTTTCAATCACTTTTAAAAGGTTTTGATTCTAGTTGCACGATTCCATGAAGTTAATCTGTAGGAGAAGAAGATGCAAGAAACTCTATAGATACTCATTTGAAATAATGAGTATTGTAATACAATATTAGGTAATAGGTGTGCGAAGTCAATGTAAAAAAAATACATAATATCCTATGTCCTTCCCCTGGACTCAAACCAGTTCCATAGCAAATTTCATCTAGGTTGGGTCGGTGGACAGAGAGACATACTTTCGCATTTATAATATTAATATGGATATGTATATAAATATAAGGTGAGCTGAACTCTTTATTTTTTTAAAGCATTCCACGGACTCAGAAATAGCTGATACAATTATGACGCTTTATTATAGCATAGTCATTTTTTATTTATTTTTCCGTACGTACCCCACACACACTAGCATTTTCTTCTGTGTCGTGGGTGCGTTTACAAATACAATTTTTCACAAATACTGATACCCAAACCCGGAACAATCACCTGTAGATAGTACAAATATTTGCTCCGTGCGGGATCGAAACCGCAATCCTTGACATACAAGATCGTTCAGTCACTGCGCCAAGAGCTATAATCTGAGAATACTGTACAGACAATTCAGTGCTACCCTACCCTGCCTCAATTAACGAACTTGACGCCAACCGACCAATCACGATCGGCTTTCTATACCCTTGGGAGTGACTAGGATCTGTCTGCTTTCAGCCCGACATACGTCTCCAATATACAACAGACAAACATTGAAGTGGTTTTGGGAATCGACAGTTAGAAAGCCTTTAAAACGAAGGTGGTTAACATTTTAACCGGTTTCAAAAAAAAATATCTTTCTTATCTTTTGAACTTTTGGAACTTTTGACTGGGTGAACCGATTTTGTTGATTCTTTTTTTTATTTGAAGGCTGGTGCTTCCCGTTTGGTGGTGACATTTGAAGTCGGTTTTTTTGACAGAATTATTTTGCACAGAAATCTGAACTACATAGAAAAGGATGTCGTGATTAAGATTTACCATAAAAGTCTAGAGTAAGGGTCTAGTTTAAGACTATAGACAATTTAAAATGCCTTTAAGTCTTCTCTTTTGGCATGTAATATTGTACTAGGGTTTTACTTACTAAAAGTTATTAACTGTACATCGAAATTATTAAACAATAATATTTGATCAGTTTTAAATCAACATTTTGAAACAAATGTTTATCTATACTATATATTACATAAAATATATGTCTATAATAGTTCCTATCTTCTAAGAAGGGAATATTTTCACTGAGGTTTTTTTTTAAATTTACGTCTCAGTTTTCTTTTGACCAGAAAATTCTCCATGTTTTGATAGGAAAGATTTGTTGAAGAAGTAAAACATTATTCTTATATCTACCATCATCTACCGTAACAAAAGCCACGATGATCTCAATATCGGACAGCCGTACTGTTCAGTACTTAAGCATTATTCCCTAGCTATGTCTAGTTTCTAGGTCTTAACGGCGCGTAGAGCCGCTGCAGTAATTATTGAAACGACAGACACGGACCGAGAGCTATAGAGTTGAGTTGTTAGTAAAGTTTTTTTTTGTAACACAATTTTTTTTCGTATGACAGTTTTGATGGGACTATGTAATCAATGGTTGAGCTGCACGATGGCTGACGTATGCGTGCTGTCGGTATGGACAGGTCAACTCAATGCTGCACTGGTGCTTTCTTCAAAAGGCCATCTCAGATTGACCTACATCGTCAGGCTCACATATTGTAAAAGATGTTTGGACTTCAAAAGAGACCATGATTCTCTGAGTTTGTTTCGGCATTTCTTCTCAGAGGTCGTCAGTTAGGAAATGCCAATACCATCTAGTTCCTAAAATATATCTTATACATGACCTGTAAAAGTGTCTTTAAAAGATCTATTTACAGAAATAAATGTCATTTAATCATTTAGTGTAATGTAATTTTTATTAACCGACTTCAAAAAGGAGGAGGTTCTCAATTCGTCGGAATCTTTTTTTTTTTTTTGTATGTTCACGAATTACTTCAAAACGCCTGGACCGATTTGCAAAATTCTTTTTTTGTTTAAAAGGGTAGACTTCACAGATGGTCCCATTGTAACCACATCACGATCTGATGATGGGATCCCAGGGAAATCGAGGGCAACCCTCAAATTTTATAGGCAATTATCACGTTTTGAATATATTTACTAAAATTGTTCCAGTATTTGTGTCTGATAATCATCATTTGAGGTTGATGAGCTGATGATGGAAGGTAGAACTCCTCAACAGTTAAGATTTAAAAGAAAATTCTTTCAGTTATAAGCATTTATTACATTTACATGTATTCTCCAAAGCTGTTCAAGTATTTGCATCTGAAAATCAACATTTCATGTAATGATCTGATGATGGAAGGTACAACTCCTCAACGGTTAGGAGTTGAAGGAAAAATCTTTCATAATTATAAGTATATATGGATCGATAGTTGTATTCTTTCAGGCTATTACATTGACCTGATATGAAAAGTTTAATATTGTAATAATAAAAAAAAAGAAAAATTTTAATTAAATATAATTAATTTGATTTCAAATATAATTATAAATATAAAAAGTGTAAGATGTGTGTAGCTCCTAAATGAAAACAACAAACAAACAAATAAAACAAATACCTTATGGGTTCGGGCGCCTTGGAGCTTACACCTAAAAATTAGTTTGCCGGAATAGGTCTATCGGAGGGATTGAACCTTTAATCGTCCGGTGGGAGGCTAACTAAAGAAATCAAACAAGAACTCCCTTTTGTTTCTTTAATTTTAAGCCCGTAGCTTTCAGCAAAATAACAAAGTTACACAAAAAAATATTAATAACTAGTTAAAATTAAAAACTAGTATAAATTATTAACTACAGGAAATTATTAAAGTACAGGAGATTATTGCATCTTGAGTATGATAACTAAATTAGTTAAATTAAATTTAAAATAAACATACCAGGGGGTAGTAAACCAGAAATAAACTAAAATAAAACCATGTGACGTGGTGAGCGTCGGGTGAGCGCTGGATGAGTCCCTCAGCAAAACGACCAAGTTAAGTTCATGGGAGAAGGCCAGAACTTAACACGGGAACAAACAAATGGAAAATATCCTTAGAAGAAACCCTTAGAAGAAACGCCAACAGCGGGCTGTAACAAATTGTATAGATTACATTACGGCAAGGCAAAGTGATCAATCCGAGACGCGGCACTTTAGCATTAAAAAGGTCTTACCGTTTCTTCCTCTTCGAAATACGAAGCAAACTAAATGTTTCGGTACGAGATTCCGACCATAGGCTGTAACAAAATTTGCAGGTTAAGGCACGATGAGGCAAAGTGAAAAATCCGTCAAACGGCACTTTAAAAGTTGATGGATCTCACCGTTTAGTCCTCCTTCCTTCGTCAAACTATGAAATGCGCCATGCGGTCTCCTCACACCAAAGACATCAGGCCAAAACAAATTTATAGGGACGTCATCACGGCACCACTATAAAAACCTAATATATGCCGTACTATGGCATTAAAATTATGCGTAATCCAGCCGAGGATGGCTAAGATTCGCCTTGATAAAAAAAACTTAAAGGCGAAGATTCATTTTTGAATCGTCAACCGGTAGATGCTGGTCGAAGAGTGAGCAGCCGTCCGATCTGTCACTTATGTCAAAACTCGAGAAAAATACCACAGATAAAATAAAAATCTAATTAGTGACGCGAAACAGACTAAATAGGCCGAAGGCATGTAAGGAGCAAAAAGGCTCGTTACATTACATCCCTCCCCAAAAAAAAAATAAAAGAAAGTAATTTCTTTTATGCCAGAAAAAAACAAAAGAGCATAGCAAAAACCCTTCTTTTTAAAAAAATGGAACTAAACTAACACATTCCTATAACAAAAAACTAATACTATTCTTAAAAGAATACAAACAAACCAAGAGAATAGTTAAGTCACAAACATAACAGACTTACTATAAAATAAAACAATATGAGTGCAGATAAGTCACTAACATAACCGACTTACTACAAAATAAAACAACAAGAACCAACATGAGTGCAGTTAAGTCACTAACATAACCGACTTACTACAAAATAAAACAACAAGAACCAACATGAGTGCAGTTAAGTCACTAACATAACTGAACCATAGCACAACTTGAACCAACATGAGTGCAGTTAGGCACCTTCGCCACTGACTAACTAGTTACATCCAAGAGATACCACAAGTACAGTTAAGCGCAACTGTCGCTGACAAAAATGAAAAACTATTCATACCAATTTGAGTACGGTTAGGCACCATCGCCACCGTCTAGCAAGAAACAAGGTTAAATAATTTCTTCTACAGTTAGGCGCAATAGCCGCTGCTTTACAAGAATAACCAACAAAAAATGTCCATATGAGTACAGTTAGGCAAAATAGCCGCTGCTTTACAAGAATAACAACAAAAAATGTCCATATGAGTACAGTTAGGCACCCTCGCCACTGACTAGCTGGAACAAAGGTATAACCGTGAAACACAGTTTAAAATCTCTACATCAACAAGGATGTAGGAAAATATAAAGGAAGAATGTTGTGATCGGCTCAACACCACCAATCTCCCGAGCACAAACATCTCCAAAACCAAACGCATATTGTGATCGGCTCAACACCACCGATCTCCCGAGCACAATAGCAAAAAAACTGCATCCTGTGAGCGGAACAACCTTCCGGGCACAGGTAGCAAAAACAAACGCATACTGTGATCGGAACAACTCCACCGACCTTCCGGGCACAGTAGCAAAAACAAATGCATATTGTGATCGGAACAACTCCACCGACTTTCCGGGCACAATAGCAAAAACTACGAAATCGAGGAAAAAGTTAGACCGAGATCCGTAAAACAAATATATGGAAATATCTACAAATGAGAACAAAAACTCAAGTATCCAAATCCATACAAACAAACTAAGGTTTTGCATCCTAACACAGAAAACAAGGCTGGCTAGGAGCAAATCCTAGACACCAAAAGACAATACTTAAAGTGTATAAAAACAAGTATATATACAGATCTTGCGTACAAGCATGAATAGTAATTGTATACAAGATTATATAAAAAAACAAATAAAATATAAGATCTTTTGATATGAATAATATAAATGAGTGCGGGAGAAGTTATAGCCTATAATTGTCCTAAGTTATATTTTAGAAAGGTAAGAAATGAATTCAACAAATTCATATGAGTTTGCCTATCATACTTCCCATTCAAGAGCTCCATAAACCAATCATTCATCCTATCATACTTCACGCTATTATAAGAGCTCCTCAAACAAATTATCAAACTCAAGACTAACGCTTGGAACCAAAAATTAAAATTTAATTATATCTTTAACATGATAACGGCCAGTTGTACCCTTACTAAGATCTTTTAGAATATAAACGTTATTAGAAATCTTTTCAATAATTTTACATTTAATAAACTTAGGAGCAAGTTTTGCCGAAAAATAAGTAGGTGCATGAGATTGAACAAAACTCCTTCTCCACACTTCATCACCCACATCAAAAGAAATGACTCTCCGACCTTTATTATAATAGCAAGCATTACGCTGGTAAGCTTTTAACAAATGAGATTGAACTTTAACAAAAATATCACTAAGTGAATTAAGAGAATCAGCATAGTGAGTTCTATTGGAAACCTCCAGTTCACTCAAATTATCAATAGAATTACTCAAACGATGTAAAGAAGCATCAAAAATAAGTTCCCTTCCAAACATTAAAAAGTTAGGTGTGAAATCTGTAGCAAGATTAACACTATTATTTAAAGCTAATTGAACATGAGGTAAATATTTAGACCATGTTCTATGATCTTCATTAACATAACAAGATATACAAGTTTCAATAGTTTTGTTATATCTCTCAACAGGATTATTCTGAGGAGTATACAAAGTATTAAAGAATATTTTAGTAATATTATAACTTTTCAGAAATTCTAAAAAGTGTTTTGAAGTAAATTGTGTACCATTATCACAAACAATTATCTTAGGACAACCAAATTTAAGAAATATTTCTTTTTCAAAAAGTTTATTAATTACTCTAGTAGTAGCATTTATCATGGGAAAAATCCAGCAGTATTTAGTGAAAACATCAACAACTGAAAGAATATATTTATGACCTGAATAAGTTTTAGGTAATATACCTATAATATCTACTGAAAGCATTAGCATGGGTCGATCAACTTTTTTAGGGTTAACCATAATACCAAAAGGAGGATGAGTGGTATGTTTATAAGCTTTACAAGTATCACAAGCTAGAATATATTGTTGAACATCATTAAACATGCCTTTCCAAAAATAATGTTGTTTTAATTTATTTAAAGTTTTATGAATACCAAGATGACCAGAATTAACATCATCATGATTTGAACGAATTGTATCTATAATATGCTCTTTAGGAATAACTATTTTCCAATTAAGACGACTATTAGGGTCAAACTTACTTTTACAAAATTTATATAAAGTTTTATTTTCTACTCTAAAGTTTTTATATCTGCAAGGAGATTTCTGACATTTAATAAATAGTTTTTTATACCAAGGGTCATAAATATCATCATCAGGTAATACTAAATTAATTTGAGAGGTTTCTATAGCGTTAACTTCAATACGAGACAAAGCATCTGGGACTAAATGTAAAGATCCTTTTTTATGAACTATATCAAAAGTAAATTGAGAAATTCTAGCAGCCCAACGTGCTAAACGACCACTAGGGTTACTTAGACCTAAAAGCCACTTTAAACTAGCATGATCAGTTATTACGGTAAACTTCATTCCTTCAACATAAGGTCTGAAATGTTCTATTGAAACTAAAATAGCAAGTAACTCACGTTCTGTGGTACTATAATTACGTTCACATTTATTGAGTGATCTAGAATAGAACGCAATAGGATGTTGATCTCCATTATCATCCTCTTGACTCAAAACACTACCGATGCCAACCGACTGGCATCACAATGCAAAAAGAAAGGTTTTTCAAAATTAGGACATTGCAAGACAGGAGCAGTAATTAATGATAGTTTCAGCTCAGCAAATGCATTCTCAGCATCATCATTCCAACAAAGTAATTTTCTAGAGTTTTTACTACCAGCTGTTAATTTAGTTAAGGGAGAAGCAATATCAGCAAATTTACAAATGAATCTACGGTAATATGAGCATAAACCAAGAAAGCTACGAAGTTGTTTAACGGTTTCAGGACGAGGAAAATTTTTAATGGTGTCTAATTTAGAAGGATCAGTATGCAAGCCATTACTGTCAACTATATAACCAAGATAACGAAGTCTATCTTTACAAAAATTACACTTTTTTAAATTAACAGTCAATCCAGCATCTTTTAGAATTTTATAAATTTTATGTAAGTAATCTATATGTGTATTAAAATCCGAATTTACACAAATTAAGTCATCCAAATAACAGAACACCGTATTATCAAATTCAGGACCAAAAAGTTTATCTACAAGTCTCTGCAACTCAGCCGGTGCATTAGTGAGACCGAATGGCATGCGAACAAATTCAAAAAGTCCTTTTCCCGGAACAACAAAAGCAGTCTTCTCTCGAGAAGATTCTTCTAGAGCGATTTGTAAAAATGCTTTAGAAAGGTCAATGGTACTAATATATTTAGCTCCCCCAAGGTTATCTAATATCCTAGAGGTATAAGGAAGAGGGTAAGAATCCTTTACAGTGACTGAATTTAAACGTCTTGAATCTAAACATAATCTAGTACTGCCATCCTTCTTTTCCACCGCTAAGACAGGTGAACACCAAGGTGATTTAGAAGGTTGAATGATACCCTCCTTCAATAAAACTTCCACTTCATCAAAAAGTTCTTTCTGCTTTGCAGGACTTAAAGGCCAATATCTTTGTTTGAAAGGTTCACTAGTGACATTAATTTTATGTTTAACAAGATGAGTAAGACCTAAGCCTTTCTTTTCATAAGAAATATTTTCAAAAAGTGAAATAGTATCTTTTAATTTTTGTTTCTCAGAAGGAGCAAGTTCACTAACAGAAGTAACAGTACAAACTTGAGCTTTATTGCTTTGAACATAAGTTATATTTTTCCATAAGTCTTTAGCTAAATCAAAAGTTAACCAAAAATCAAAACCCAAAATAAAATCAGGCTGAAAAGAAGGTATAATTAAAAAGTTAATATTTCTTGTTAAATCATCACAAGTAATAGGCAATTCCATAGTACCAATAATTCTTTGTGAAGAACCATCAGCTGTAT
The DNA here is from genome assembly GCA_905163465.1 of Craniophora ligustri. NCBI lineage: Eukaryota > Metazoa > Arthropoda > Insecta > Lepidoptera > Noctuidae > Craniophora > Craniophora ligustri. Next base: position 1,193,314 of record LR990979.1, on the reverse strand, counting down.
AAGCAGCACCAGAATTAGAATTAATTTTATAACCTAAATGTAAAAACTTTTTATGCATATTAGAACCTAAAACACATCTATTAGAACCACTATCTAACAAACCGGAAAAAGTATGTTTACCTACAGAAAACTTTATAAATGGTCTAGTATCACTATGTTTAACAAATAGAACAGGAGCTGATTTATAAATTTTGAAAAATGTTTTTAAATAATCTAACCAACCTGCAAAGTCTTGGTTACGAGTAACATCATCAGGTTTGTGACATTTAGTAAAAGTTTTGTTCATCGAGGTACTCGCAGTTACATCAATAACAGGGGCTCGATGAAACCTAATCAGTTTTTTGACTCCTTAGAGTTCTTATTATCTAAATTACAAACATCACAACTTTTTGACGTGACTCCAACCTTTTGACACTTGAAACAAATGACTCCAGGAATTGACGTACACTGTCTAAAATGGTGTCCAGATTTCTTACATTTTAAACAAATTGAATCAGTTGAAACTGCATTAAACTTGGTTGTAAGTTTGTCAGTCTTAAGATCCTTAGAGGATTTCCTATTGACAAAAACCTCAAGTTCTTTAGCCAATTCAAGGAACTGATCTACTGAGTCAATACGTTTACCAAAAATAAATGGTGTATAAATAGACAACATATTGTGTTTGATAATACTAATTAAAACCGCTTCAAATGGTGGGGAAGAAAGACGACTAGCCATGTCCACAATTTCTGTAATAAAGTCTGGCAGAGATTCAGAATACTTCTGTTTCCTTGTACGGAGGTCATTCTCCAAAAAGTAATCAAAGTCCGGCCTGTCAAAACGTTTAAGTAAAGCAAGTTTAAGCTCATGCCATGATGGAATGCGAATACGTACTGTGCGAAACCATTTAAGAGCAATACCGCTAAGCAAGTCTGTAAAAGAACCAACCAATAACATTTCATCAAAATTTTTGTATAAAAAGTATTCTTCAACTTTAGTTATAAATTCTCTAACGCAAGAACTCCCATCGAATATAATTTTACTTCTTTTTAAGTCAGGCAACTTAATTGCAGAAGGCAAATTCTTTTTAATATGATCATTAACCAAAGCATTTCTCGAATTAAATGAAGGCAAAGCATGTACCGCAAAAGCTGAAGAAGAATGTGCAAACTTGTCATTCTGATCAAAAGAATGATGTACTTCTGTCAAATTAATCATGTCAGGAACATGTGCACTGGCATCAGGAATAGCGCAAGCACCATCAGATTCTAAATTATTTTCAGCAGCTGGAGGCGGAGAAAGCTGAAGTTCCTTATCCATGATGAATGAACAAAAAGTTGAGCAAAAAGCAAAGTTCAAAAGTTATAAAATATTTAAGGTTAAGTTGAAATAATATTAAAGTTGATAAGTTATTTTTATGAAAATATCAAAGTGTTTGGCAATGAGAAGATGCAATAATATCTTACAATATAAGTTTGAGCACAATAATCATTGATAACTAAGTTAAACTTAAGTTCACAATATAATTAAATATAACAAACAATAGTACACAATATTGTCAAAGAAAAATATTGTCTACACAAAATTAACAAAAGAGTTAGAGTATATTATGTTGTTTACAACAATAGTATTAAAATTTGTAAAGTTCAAACAAAACAATGTGTTTTATAAATAACACTAGGTATTCAATTATAAGAATTGAATAAAATAGAATATAAGATGCAATAATAACCATAACAAGATAGAAAGCTACTCCAATGTCCCTGTTCGGGCGCCAATTGTAATAATAAAAAAAAAGAAAAATTTTAATTAAATATAATTAATTTGATTTCAAATATAATTATAAATATAAAAAGTGTAAGATGTGTGTAGCTCCTAAATGAAAACAACAAACAAACAAATAAAACAAATACCTTATGGGTTCGGGCGCCTTGGAGCTTACACCTAAAAATTAGTTTGCCGGAATAGGTCTATCGGAGGGATTGAACCTTTAATCGTCCGGTGGGAGGCTAACTAAAGAAATCAAACAAGAACTCCCTTTTGTTTCTTTAATTTTAAGCCCGTAGCTTTCAGCAAAATAACAAAGTTACACAAAAAAATATTAATAACTAGTTAAAATTAAAAACTAGTATAAATTATTAACTACAGGAAATTATTAAAGTACAGGAGATTATTGCATCTTGAGTATGATAACTAAATTAGTTAAATTAAATTTAAAATAAACATACCAGGGGGTAGTAAACCAGAAATAAACGAAAATAAAACCATGTGACGTGGTGAGCGTCGGGTGAGCGCTGGATGAGTCCCTCAGCAAAACGACCAAGTTAAGTTCATGGGAGAAGGCCAGAACTTAACACGGGAACAAACAAATGGAAAATATCCTTAGAAGAAACCCTTAGAAGAAACGCCAACAGCGGGCTGTAACAAATTGTATAGATTACATTACGGCAAGGCAAAGTGATCAATCCGAGACGCGGCACTTTAGCATTAAAAAGGTCTTACCGTTTCTTCCTCTTCGAAATACGAAGCAAACTAAATGTTTCGGTACGAGATTCCGACCATAGGCTGTAACAAAATTTGCAGGTTAAGGCACGATGAGGCAAAGTGAAAAATCCGTCAAACGGCACTTTAAAAGTTGATGGATCTCACCGTTTAGTCCTCCTTCCTTCGTCAAACTATGAAATGCGCCATGCGGTCTCCTCACACCAAAGACATCAGGCCAAAACAAATTTATAGGGACGTCATCACGGCACCACTATAAAAACCTAATATATGCCGTACTATGGCATTAAAATTATGCGTAATCCAGCCGAGGATGGCTAAGATTCGCCTTGATAAAAAAAACTTAAAGGCGAAGATTCATTTTTGAATCGTCAACCGGTAGATGCTGGTCGAAGAGTGAGCAGCCGTCCGATCTGTCACTTATGTCAAAACTCGAGAAAAATACCACAGATAAAATAAAAATCTAATTAGTGACGCGAAACAGACTAAATAGGCCGAAGGCATGTAAGGAGCAAAAAGGCTCGTTACAATATATATATATACAACACTAAAAAGAAAAAAAAAATTAACTTTTAAAAAAAAAGCAAAACCAACTTCAAAAACTAAAAAGCAAAAAATAACTGCATACAGTTGTACCTTTTTTTTAGTTTTAAAGGTATGAAGTCGGTGCCGATGATGTGGTGGTTGTAACCACCCTGCTCAAGGTCACTCGCGAAGAGTGTACTTAGGTACTATTACGTTTGGCTTGGCACCGACTACATACCTTTAAATCTAAAAAAAAGGTACAACTGTATGAAGTTAATTTTTTGCTTTTTAGTTTTTGAAGTTGGTTTTGCTTTTTTTTTATATAATTTTATAATAGTCTATTCTATTCTATTCTAATGATAATAATAATATATCTGTACATTATAATGCAGAACCATCTAGTTCCATGGTAAGTAACGAGCCTTGTGTTGCAGATACTACATAATATACGCTTGGATAATCGGCTGGCCAAATAATAATTGGTTTTAACCTATCATCCTGTTGTACTGTAACCTGTGTGAGACTGTGAAGTCTTAGGTTTAATGTCAAGGCACTACTGACTTTTTAAATTTATGTACGTACATATATATTCATACTCAAACGGTGCAGTGGAAGATAACATTGGATGGACAATTCATCCAATCATTGAAAATACATTTCCCACATAAAAAAGCATCCGATATTCTCTTTGCAAATTTATTATAAGAATGTATTAATAAATCTTATTGATTATATAACGTGGGGAATTAGCATGATTTTATTGAGGTATAATAAAACTTCACAAATAATTATCTATATTAACTTAGTATTATAAATGCGATAGGGTGTCTGTCTTTCTGTTACCTCCTGACGCTATAATTTAGTATAGACATAGTTTTCATCCCGAAAATCAACCCTTAAAAGGGCGAAAAGGGGGGTTTTATCCGGAATCGATATATTACAATAAATTATTTTTAAACATAATTTTGTCTTTCAATTAAAAGCTAACTTTAGTAATATTTTTTATGACAGCGTGATAGATAGACCCAAAATTAAATTTTAATGTTTTTTATCAATTAGACAGAAACTTTAGAATTTTCAAAACTATGATCAAAAAGGAGGTCTTATGATAAAGAGCCGACAAAGACATCAACTTCTCTGTCTCACCTTTATCAAATGAAAACTACAATTACGCTTTGCGGTTACAAAACAAAGGCTTCAGAAACGGTGGAAGAGAGGAAATCGATTGAAACTAATAAATTAACGGTTGACTGTCTCAATTAATGAATTAGAGCCAATTAATTACAAATAGACGACATCTCCAATTGGATCTTCAAAGCTGGAAAATTTTATATTTCAAAATTCCATGTTCTTTGATGTCGACTATTTCAATTGAAATGGGTCCATTAATTTAATCATAGGTAATGTAATTACAAGGAAAGCTAATGAGTGAAATATTCTTTTGTGTTTTTTCTACAAATAGAATTGGGTTTTGTTGTGTACAATTAAATAGGCTATAGCTTTTATACTGTAATAGGGGTGTTGACACGGATCGATTGTCGCCGTGTGGCTAGTCGCTTCACAAATCGGCTCATCAAGCCGCATCGCAAGCCCATCTACATTGGTGAACAAAATCACATGCGGCTTACCCATTTCCGTCGAAAATGTTGAGCAGAATAGGTGTGAAACACTCCTTCATACCTGCAACTGATCGTTTAAATTGTCGATATTAGTAACCAACCGCATGAGGCCGGTCGCCGCGCGGCTAAAGTCGGATACTACCCAACTTTGGAGCTTGCGACTTTAGTCACTTATGACCTAGCCGAATTGCCATTTATTCGGTTGATTTTCACCGCGTGGCAAAAATTCGTGCGGCTGTAGTCACCCATGTAAACCCCACATTAGGTATTTAAAAAAAACAATTAAGTTTAGATACTTTCATCAGCATCAGCATGGAAATTTACTGTCCCACTGCTGGGCATAGGTCTCCTCTCATTTGTGCGGGGTTACGCTATATTTCATCACGCTAACCTGACAGTAAGCAGTTACCGTTGGCAGATGGCCATCTGCAACACAAAGGTATCATTAGCGCGTTGCCGATCCTGTAAAAATGTTTTTAAGTGTACGATCTAGTGACGTCATCATCAACGACGTATACAATGACGGAGAACTGTCGACTGTCATAACGCATCAGACGCACCAATCACAAAGCTCCTACATCGCCACAGTGAAGTATTCCACCCGAAATCAACCGTCAGGCAGTAGCCCGCCAGGCAAAACACCTCGCCTGGTCGGAGGATCCTCCTTTATCAGTGAAAGGATTAATTCCTCCTTCCCTCTATAGCATTGCTGCAATTTGACCCGTCTAAACTTTTCGAGCACAATTAATTTCGAATTAAAATCCAAGGCTGTTCTAATCGAATTGCAAGTTCGTGGCAAACTGAAGGTCTTTTGGGAAACAGCTCAAGCAATTGAAACTGACGCGTTCATAAATATAAATCGAAGTTGATAGCCTTAGTGAGATAACAATTAATTGTAAAATTATTAAGATGAGAACTGAAGTATAGTATTTTGACTGAAAGTAGGTTTTATCTTGACAGCTTTTTGTCAGATTGGTGTAAAAAAACCTTAGATAGATTATTATGAACTGAGGAAGGTTTTCCCCAACAGTGGAACTCTTAAATCACAGTTCAACTAATGATAGTAATAAGTAGGTACATAAAAAGCCTCTTTCCGCTCCTACTGATGCAACATATACCTCACAGTAGTTTGTTGTTGTGTCAAGTAAAATCAAACCAACATTTATTTCAATAAAAAATTTCAATAATTAAGAAATGTTGAGACCAATACTACCTACTAAGAATGCCTCTATGAAACTAATTTAAAAGAAAACGCGTTAGTCGATTTAAAAAAATAAAAATCCTACGCTCTGTTCGTGACGTCGCGTTTTTTTCGTGACGTTTGAGTTCCATAGTACCCGGGGGCGTGCCAGTGGATAAAGTAGATTGGATAAAACTACTTATTCTACGCAGACGAAGTAGTGGGCAAATGATAGTCATCAATAAAAGTAAAAGAGAAACATTGCAATTAATCCTTCCAGTACATTGACCTAGTAAACCGGCTGACGACAAGCGACTGCAAAGCTTGATAATTCCCAACTTAGGCAAAGTGTTATTGTGGATTTTCTAATAAAATTCTCAATAAAATATCGAAGTTTGGATATAAGACTCGCTTAACGGCAATTGGATAACTCCTACAACAGAGAACCGCAAAGTAATACACAAGCGCGGCAAATAAATAGATTTGCCGCAATCCAATATGACAGCGGAGCTTTGGAGCGTTCCCGGTTCCAAAAAAATGCTTTGTAATGACAACAGACCCCCATGGAATTCCTCTCAATCAATCGATCCACGTTACCCATCTAACCACGATTCTCCCGCAAATTGGATGACAGTAACAAATCTAAATGGATGTTAGTCTATTTTTGGGACCTCCCGGTCTGATTTATGTCACCCATTTAATCACTTCCTTGACTGGCAACGGTTTATTTTACGAGGTTCGTGTTTCGCGAATTAATGTTTATTGGTATTTAGGTCAAGTTTTTTGGTTTCAATGAGATTTTTTGAGATGATCTGAAGAAGTAGAATGGGTGATTGAATTAAGGATTGGTAACTAACATATAGAAAGTGTGTCAAGCAATAAATTAGTTATCAAGCCATTTTCTTGATTGAACGTTTTCGTTGTCCTATCTAAGAAAATAAGACAACAAAAACGTGTTTACATTTAATTTTTTTTTACGTTTATGACATTACTTTTCTTTGTATGGTTATAAGAGGGCAAACGAGAAGGCGGCTCACCTGATGGTAAGTGATGACTGCCGCCCATGGACATTTGCAACATCAGAGGCAAATTAATTAGAACTGACAGCAAACGGAATTCCCATGCTGTCGGAATAGTTACTCCCTCAATGAGCTCTGGTAACCTTACTCACTCGCAGAAAGATAACTATTTTTGATTCACTGCGGTCTTCTGTAAGGCTGAGGTACTTCGCCAGTCGGGCAGCTCAATTTGAGCGAGAAATCTCGCTATGCCCTACCTCCTACAATACTAGACATTCAAATAAAATAACTATTTATCCCCAACGGCTCGGTTCTTTACCAAACTTTTCTTTAAACTCTGCCCTTGACCACTGATTTTCATGCCTAGTAAAATAATGTAACCTTTTAAAATTTCTAAATCTTATGCAAATAAACAGTTATTATTATCATTCAACTTCCTCATTCACCAGTTCACCACAGCTGTATATATCAGAATACCAATATACCGCGATAAAATCCAGATACAAAAGTAGATTTATTTCAATCTCTGCTTGTTTCTTAAGTGAGGTACACAACATCTCAGTGGGTACCATCTCAGTGCTCGTTAGCAAGTTGTCAGTAACTACTAACTTGTAATTGCTATCTTTGTGAACTAGTTTTTTGCCGTAACTTGTGGTTCAAGAGTTTTGTATCGCCAACTTCTTGTATAGTGCTTTGATAATATTTTCTTGTTAATTTGCGTTTAATCCCGAGTCACAATTTTGCTTGGTTTTTTAAATAAATAATGATAGCTTTGTTCATTTTTGTCTTAGTTATTGTCTTCTGCCCTTTATGACCTCTTGATTCGACTCGTTTATTTGTAATATAACCTTAAAGATTTTTTTAGACATGATTGTTGTAAAAAGAATACATAATTTAATTATCTTAATAGATAGGCAGACATAGTTGTTATTTAAATAATAAGAAATGTTATAAAAAATTTAATTTTATATTGATGTTATAGATGTTAACAATTTTATTGTAAGTTTTTGCATGTCGGGCATATAGTATTATCTTTCCCGACGTAGTATGTGAGACTATATTATGTATACCAACCAACTGTAATGTATCATACTTCAAGCAAATAAATATTCATTCATTCATTCAATGGTACGTAATATTTAAAAGAATAGGTATGTAGGTATATGTGAATATTTTTGACGTCCCTCATTGTTAAATTTTTCCTATAGAACCTTGGTTTTACACAGCTCAAAACTAAGTGTTATATCTCTATTAATAAATATTACAAACATTTGACTTTGCCTTAAAAAAAATTTAAAAAAAGACGACAACTTTTTGCTTCCGTAAATTTTGCACAGATAAAAGCGAGTAAAAAAATACGCCATTCGTTAAAGGGGATTAGGGTGAATCTCAAGATGTCTGAAGGCGTTAAAATCCTCCACCGGGAGGTCTCATTAATACAACCACAACTGGACCACCGATAAAGCCTGCCATTATTTATTTAGACCCCTCTAAAGCGGTTCGTTTGGACGATTTAATTAAATTGACCCCCAATTTTTTGGGGCCACGAAATTGGAATCTTATTAGGTTTAGTAGGCTTCTGCATTATAGGTCATATTTAGTAAAATCTTTTGAAGGATTTGATCACAGTACCTACACAAAAAATATTAAATTTTGATTTTACGTATCCTTTAAATTATCACAAGCAGACTGATGTGCTCGGAGTCTGTATTTTCCGAAGAGTATATTTTAGGGATCCAAATTGTACTCGTCGGAAAATACAGACTCAGGCAGCATAACGAAACATACCATCACGCTTGTCGTCCCTGAAGGGTTAGGTAGAGGTGTACGAATGTACACCCACATTTCGCCGGTATGTTTTAGGTCCCACGTGATAGAAGGCTCACATATTGCTACTACGGGCACGAACATAAACTCCGAGCTGCTACAGCCACAGAGAATTTATTAAAAAAACCTAATACAACTTTGCTCTATCTGGGGATGGAACCCAAGACCTCTTGTTGAGCAGTCGCAATTACGATCACTAGACCAACGAGGCAGTCAGGCAGCCAATTCAATTTGATATCAATGCCTTAGTAAATCGTGTTTAATTTAAAATTAATACTATTATCAGTTGACAATATAATTAATTAACATGCTGATGTGGACAGTGCAGCATATCACTTGTTAATTGGACTAACACTTGATACCTAATTAGCGTTAATTAACCTTTGATTGTAGTTTATAATGACGATCATAATATTATTAGTAATTAAACATATACGACGACCTTTGTGGTCTAGTGGTTCGAGTAACGGACTGCTGATCACGAGGTTTTGGGTTCGATTCCCACGGGACACAAATATTTATGTGATGACTATAAGTGTTTGTGTTCGTCTGGGTGTTTCCTATATATGTATTTACAACAAAAAAAGTATATAAGTATTATATCCATTGTCTAGTACCCATAGTACAAGCTCTGCTTAGTTTGGAACTAGATGGTGCTGTGTAAAATGTCCCTGAATATTTATTATTAAAAAAAAAATGTATTTAAATAAATATTATGATTAATACCGCGATATCTCACGAATGGTAAGTCGTAAGAGAAAAAGTGACTGGACCATTTTTGTGGAAAATCATATGATCTACCACTTTTGTCTCACCTATTTTTACATAAAACTTACCATTTTTGAGAAAAATGAAAAAACCTTAATTTTGTATCTTTGACCTTGAATTTTTTTTTTGCACAAGTAGGAGCGAAGAGGATTTTTGACATATCATTTATAATCATGTATTAAACGTCTCTGCCAATTTTCAGCTCTATGCGAATTATGGCTAATTCTAATTCTATTTTGACTGGACTATTAATGGGTTGATGATGATGATGATGATTGGCATTTTTCTAACCCTCTGACAAAAAAAAATATTATGGACTGGTATATTACGCAAATAACATAAAAAAAACAATATAATTGGCTACATTCCCTCGCTGTTTTCGTGGCCCGTTCCAATCAGCCGCCGCTAAATTTTTTCCCCAAACAACAGCCTCTGATAAGCAACTATTAGTTGGCAAATCGAGCCCACCCAAGTAAATATTAATCCTAGATTGTTACCGACGTCCATCAATTATTGAGATTCATTGCCAACATCAATTTTGCTGCGGTTGCTATGGTTTGCAGTGATGAATCGAGATATATACATACATATTTCATATATACATACTACACATATTTAGATTCTTTGAGTAGTGTTAAGAATATAATCTCAAACAGCTTCAGTAGTAGTATTTTAACTTAATATTCGCATATAATTAAATTGTGATAGGGGAATATAGTTGGAATATAGTTATATTTATCGCAAGCTCTAACCGTGAAGGAAAATATTGTGAGGAAACCTGCATGCTTGAGATATTTGTCTCGACGGCATGTGAAGTCTGCCAAACCGCAGTAGGCTAGCGTGGTGAACTATAGCCTGATCCGTCTCAAATGAGAGGAGACCCGTGCCCAGCAGTGGGACGTTAATGGGTTGATAATGATGTATATAGTTGGAACGAAATATAAAAATTGGCTGTACCTGTATACATCCCCAAATTGTTAGTTTACAGATGTATGTAGATACAAGGAATAATACTGTGATAGCCCAGTTGTATGACCGGTGGACTGTGAAGTCAAAGAAATAGAGTTCTATCCAAAGGTTTAAATGACTTAGAAGTTATGTGCGTATTTATGACTTGTTCAAACTTCGAAGAAAAACATCCTTAGAAAAACTGTTTACGTGAGATTCAAGATTTATTAAGTACCTATTTAAAGAATAATTAGAACAGTTTTTTTTATATAATCCTAAAATCTAATATTACACAAATAGCGATCAGTATTTATCAACTGCTTCTTAAAATAACTACCATCATAGAATCTGTTTTAGCATTTTACTCGCACAATGCTTATCTCTCTATTGTATAATTCAAACAAACCTCTTCATAAGACCCATTCTAATAAATAATTCAGTTCAACAATTTACAGTAAATCAGTATACAATGTAGTTATATATAGTGTCCGTTGGAGCAATTATTCCCTCTCAATGGATGCGAGTCCATCCGATCATTAGCAATTTTATTTCCATTGAAATGTGTCGCTCCAATCGCTTCCTGACGGATTTATTCGCGACAACCGATGAGCTTAATTACTTTGCTGCCAAATTTAGGGGCTGTACGACGAATAATAAAACACTACTTTCATTGCATATAAATAAAGTTTATTTTGTTTATGGGAAATAAGCATACGGCTGTACTGGCAGTGTGGGCAGGCCCCCGGCAAGGTGGACTGACGACCTGGTAAAGGTCGCTGGAATCCACTGGATGCGGGCGGCATATGACCGGTCGTCGTGGCGATCCTTGGGGGAGACCTATGTCCAGCAGTGGACGTCTAACGGTTGAAATGATGATGATGATGATGAAGCATACGGCTCCATCGTGTTAAGTAAAGATTGCAGTTTAAAATATGGACGGTGTTCAGCTTGGTAAAATGCAAATTGTTTGGTGTACATTTATGTTACCTCACACATAATCAAAGTAGATAAGTACTTAATATTTTTGTTTAATAACTTTAAATTGTGTATATGAATATTTAAAAGAATAATTGTAATATTATATCCCCAGAATCATTTATTTAATTAACATCATGAATAATAATTTATTCATAATTTTTTTAGCTTCTTCTTCCCAGTAAAAACACTAGAAAGCGGTGTAGGGCGGGGGTTTTTCTAAGCTGTCTTTATTGTCAAACTTCAAAAAGAACTAATTAAATTTGGCCTCCTTTAACTAAATGATAATTCGCCTTTGACAGTAAGAGCTATCACTGTTTTTTAAACGAAATTTATCGAATCTGAATCTTGTTTCTTAGACGATAAAGTTTTGAGTTAACCTTGATGTCTGCTCTGAATTTACAATTCATGAATTTGTGTGTAACAAGGCCACTGTGTTTTTGCTCACACAGCCTGTTATTGACGCGTGATTCAGACCCAAGTCGACACTGTGTCAGCATCGATTGAGCTGAGCAAATTTTGGCACGAATCCAAAATGTATCAATGTATGGATGTCAATATTGACGAGCTTTGTTACCCAGATAGTAAGGTGATTAAAACTAACTCGAAAAAGCTGATAACCCTATCTGAGGTAATCGTTTTTGTAGGAGGTAAGGCATAGCGAGATTTCTCGCTCAAATTGAGGTGCCCGACTGGGGAAGTACCTCCGCCTTACAGAAGACCGCAGTGAATCAACAATAGTTGTCTTTCTGCGAGTGAGTAAGGTTACCAGAGCTCATTGGGGATTGACTATTCTGACAGCATGGGAATTCCGTTTGCTGTCAGTTTAGTAACTCCCTATTTTAAGAAACCTAAACGGTTTCTAAGAGATTTGGCAACGCATTTGCAAGCCTCTGGTGTTGCAAATGTCCATGGGCGGCGGCCATCACTCACCATCAGGTGATCCTATCACTATAAAAAAAAATCATTTAAGAGAGCGGATATCGAGGTAGGGAATGGTGAAATTTCTCACTCAATTTGAGCTTCCTGACTTAGGAAGCAACCCTGATTTTTAGAAGACCGCATTCAAAAAATAGAAAATCAAAATCATTTATTCAAACTTTTTCAGTACACCATATAGGTGTAAATAGAAACTAATTACTTCGGTATATAATTAACATATGTAACAGTTATAGAGCTGTGGTAGCCTAGTGGTGTGACCAGTGGACTGAGATGTCAAATGTCTAGAGTTCGAACCCAAGGCACCACTGACTTTTCGGAAGTTATCTGCGTATTTATCACAAGCTCAAACGGTGAAGGAAAACATCGTGAGGAAACCTGCATGCTTGAAAGATTTGTCTTGATGGTGTGTGAAGTCTGCCAACCCGCAGTAGGCCTGTGAGGTGGACTACAGCCTAATGCCTCTTAAATGAGAGGAGACCCGTGCCCAGCAGTGGGACGGTAATGGGTTGATCATAATGTAACGGTAGATGAACAATACTATAATAGGTTTATTTCTGCGAGTAAGATCCTAAGGTTGCCAGAACTCGTTACGGGAGTGACTAATTGTCTATACATAAGTAAATACGACCACTTTAAATCATTTAAATAATACTTAGTACACTTTTTATCACGGCACCCTGAATGCGGAGCCGTCAGTGAAAGCTAATCTGTACTAATATTATAAAGCTGAAGAGTTTGTTTGTTTGAACGCGCTAATCTCTGCAACTACTCGTTGAAATTGGAAAAATATTTTTGTGGTGAATAGTCCATTTATCAAGGAAGGTTATAGGCTATAGAACAGCACGCTAGGACCAATAGGAGCGGAGCATAGATGAAGTTTAAAAACAAAATGTCGACCCGCGTGAAGCCGGAACGGGCCGCTAGTATAATTATGTATAATAATGAATACTGAAATCAGGGAAAGTTAAAACGAAAGTGTCTGTATTATTTCATGAAACGTCAGACTTCAACTATATCAAACGTACAAAAACAGCTTTAAACCCTACAAACAAATAGATATTTATATCTCCCTTTTTCCGTGTGTTTATTGGAGTCATGCGACGAAAGAATTTGGAATTCCTGCTGAGCCCCTAAAGGTAAAAAGTCGTGAAAATATATGCGTGTAAAATGGTGAAAAAATCTTATCAAGATACTTTGTTCCTGACATGTTACAGATGTGCCAGTATACTTAAGTATTTCGACGTAATAAGGTGGGGAAAGTTCGACGATTTATCGATAAAATATGTAGGTTATACGAGTGTTTAGTTCTTGCTTTATATTCTGTCTGATTTGATGGTTCCGTGAATTGGTTTTGTGACTGTCATTTGTGCAAAATAATAAAAAATATAATTTTGAGGTTATTGATATTTAGTTAATTACTCCAGCTTTGCTTGATAATAATTGACATGATTTTGTATTGTATAAGTGTTTATCAACAAAAAATATCAAATACTAAACGCATCTAGAAATTATTCTAGGGGTTTAGTATTTGATAATTTTTATCACTCACGTATGCTAAAGTACATATTATTATACTTTAACATACGGTGCTTTAACACGTGTGGGATTGAAAACCGAAGCCGATAATATAACCTTTACAAGAAATAATAAAAATAATGAATTACATATTGCTGTGTTTCGCTATTAAATATTTTTTAAGCTACACAATATGAACTTCAATAGGCTATAAAAAGTAGCCTAAAGCACTCGATATTTGATTCCATATTCGTATCAAATGAATCGAGAATCAGATCCACGCGCTAAAAAGTAACTATCATTTATCGACAAAAACAAACAAGTTTATCGATACTTTCGCTACCCTATTTGGTATCACACCTGTCACACCGTATCGCTTACATTACGCCGACTTTGTTTCCACACGCAAAATGGGGATTAATCTTCCAAGATACTGATAATAAGCAAGGGTTTGAGAGGAAATTCCAACTTTTTTATTTCTGTAACGTGTGTTGAAACTTTATTGCACTTCAGAACATTTTGTGATATTTTTCACGAGTCGTGAAAATACGTGTCACATTTTTTTTTATTGCAATAAGGGTGCAAACGAACAGGCGGCTCACCTGATGGTAAGTGATCACCACCGCCCATGGACATTTGCAACACCTGAAGGCTTGCAAATGCATTGCACACCCCTGCAGAAACCGTTTTGGTTTCTTAAAATAGGGAATTACTAAACTGACAGCAAATGGAATGCCCATGCTGTCAGAATAGTCACTCCCCAGTGAGCTCTGGTAACCTTACTCACTCGCAGAAAGACAACTATTGTTGATTCACTGCGGCATTCTGTAAGGCGGAGGTACTTCCCCAGTCGGGTAGCTCAATTTGAGCGAGGAATCTCGCTATGCCCTACCTCTTCTAAACACATTTTTGATTTCTGCAAGGAATTAGAATTGTGGTGGACTTGTGCGTGAAGGGTTCCGTACTATTTACCGGCTACCTGTCGCCGTTATTAACGCAAAGCAAAAAAGAGCAATAAAATCACGTTTGTTATATTAGAGCCTTCTTTATATACATATATTTACTAGCTAACCCAGCAAACGTTGTTTTGCCACATTATAGGGGTTGGTGGTAGAAGAATGAAAATTAAGGGGTTATAAGTATTTTTTAATGCCAAATCTTAAAAAAATACAAATCATTTCAAAAAATCTGTTGAGGGACATCCATATCACCTAGGGGTACAAAAAATAGCCTACGACCGATTCTCAGATTAACCAAATATACATACAAAATTTAATTATAATCCGTCTAGCCGTTTCGGAGGAGTTCAGCGACAAACACCGTGACACGAGATTTTTATATATAAGATTTTATTCTATTTTTAGTATTTGTAATTATAGTTGCAATTGAAATACATGATCTGTGAAAATTTCAATAGTCTAGGTATTACGGGTCATGAGATATAGCCTGGTGACAGATACACTGACTGGGTGTACTTTCATCAAACCCGGAATGGAACGGAACGGATTGAACCCGCAACCCATGACGTACAAGCCGATCACTCAGCCACTGGACCAATCTTCACCTTAGCAACGATCTCATATGTGTGGCATAATTAAATCTAAATATTTATTAATTATAAACATACCCTACTTTTGGAGATTAATTTGAATGTGATGTTCAGTAATCCCTAAAATCTACGAATTACCTAATGAGTTACGTTACCATTAATCCATCATAGCGAGAGCCGTCGGCTGCAAAATGAGAGTTTTGCTCACACAACGGTTAAGGGGAAGCGTTTTGTAAAGTTAAAACGTTAAAACGGTTTGGGAGGCTTTAATGATTCGTAATATCGGGCAGATTATTCGGTATTATGAGTTGACTTGACCTCCTGCTGTTACTGATAATTTTATACAAAAAACCCAATAGGTAACCCTTTTCTCGACCTAGGAATTGAACCCGAAAGTCTATCTCGCCCAGTAGTCACATTCTATAATATTAATGTCAATATTATCTAGAATACTTTATAAATTTATTGAATTAAATTGAGTTTTTCATCATCATCATCAACAACCAATTACTGTCCCACTATTGGAGACTGGTCTCCTCTCATTTTTTGAAAAATTAGGCTAAAGTTCACCACGCTAGCCAAATGCTGTTTGGCAGACTTCACAACATGCCATCGGGAGAGTCTATCACACTTGCAGGTTTTATCAATAAATACGCACGTAACTACGAATATTGTAAAAAAAAATTGAATTTCAAAAACAGTTCCAAAAAAAAGCACTCAACCCTAAAACGAGAACTACTGGTCTAAAATACCAATTCCAACTAAAAATTAAAATAAATCACCCCGGTATCAGGAGTCCAGATAACTCCGATGGGTGTACTCTAGACCCGAGTAATGGCCTAATTACTTTACTTTTAATCTGACACTCATAAATTGTTCAGATAAATTAGTTCTACGTGCCGAAATTTCGGTATTGAATTGTAATTTTGAACGAAATGAGGTGAGGCGAGGGTTAATTGGGTGTGTATTATTTATTGTGGGCGGTAATCGGTGTTTTTACCTGATTTTGTTTAATAATTCATACTGTTTTAGTTTATATTTGTGTCTAGTTGTTCCTCAATGATCGTAGTTTGAACGTAATTCATATTTTCTTTATTTTGGGTGTTTGATGTTTTTGCTTTCTGTTGTGTTTTTATATAAACCATAACTACTCCAATTCAGATGTAGCAGCGCTCTCGCATTCCCGTCATCCTGGGAAGCGAAAGCATTGTACATTGTGTAACCTAGCCAAAGTAGCTATTAATAATAGAATTTAAGTAAGTCTCTTTTTGTTATTAATCTAACTTTTTCGATGAGGGTGATATAATCACTGCGTGATTAAACCCTCTTAAAATAAATAAATAATTAAAAATAACTATTCCAATTCTAACTCTTCATCATATTTATGCGTAGTGTGCTTAAAGATGACACAAAGATTTTTCTTCAAATATTAATGTATACAGAATAAAGAAAAAAACCGTTAGAATGACTGAAAATATTCTTTTAAATCATTGCTAAGGGTAATCTCGATTAAATCACTTTTCAAATAAACAAAACTAAATCAAAATCGGTTCACTCATAAAGGCGATATACAGACACACGCATATACATAGCAGTCCCATCTATACATTGGTTATAAAAAAGAATAGTTGTCCTTTTGAAATTTTTCAAAACTACATTGAAATAAAAAAAAAAAAAAGTAAAGAGGATCTATATCTTTGTAAAGACTAAATTTTTCAATATTTTAAATTGAAACATACTTTGTAAAAGCACCCTTAATGCCATCAAATACATATTATAAATATTCAACTTCAGAATTTTATATACTTTTCTTTTCTTTAATATTTGTCAATGTTTGACATATTGATGTATTCAAACTCAAAACTGATCGCAAAGTCCCTTAAGAATAATTGTTACGTTCCTAACTCGGTAAACTGAACATATCCGAGCCAAACGCTTCAATGACTTGGAAAATAACTTTCAAAAGTCCAGAAAATACGAAAGGAACTGACGTGGATAGAAAACGAGTGCAATTAAATCCTTTTCCCTCCTTGAGTGCATTCTTCAGGTTTTCTAAATGGAACAAACGTAATCCAAACGAAACAAAATGTGCTACAATTTGTTCCGTACAAATAGTGCATTTACAAAGAACGTTTTAAACAAACGTTGATTCAAAAGTCTCCGACATTTCGCGACATATTGCTCTGCCCACCCTATTTGGGAATACAGTCGCGATGGTATGAATGTAGTCATGACATCTTATGTAACGGGGCATATACCTATAGTGTTTTCACACACTGCTGAATTCTTGGAACAACATTTAATTATTTTACACGGATCCTTACGTAGATCCCTATACTGCGATAAAATATTTGCCGGTAATTTTATTTCTGTCAAAGTTTATATTGCAATAATTATAAGTCATATTTGATTTTTACACTTATGTAAAATTTACATGAAAAATACATTTTTCTGACAGATTTTTATGATCCTAAGCAAGAAAAATGCTGAGCTCTTCACCTTAACGTCAGCACTTTACCCCACATAATATGCATACGTAAAAACTATATAACATTTTATTAATATGTGGAAAGTCTAACCCTTAACAGCTCACGTGCACGCTTCATTACCCGTATCCGTTTGTGTTCAAAACAACGGACATTATGTTATTAACTTTTTGAATTAACTTTTTGCTTAAATTAACTGTATACAGTTTGCGAGCTCGGGGTTTTTTGTACCCGCACCCAAGTTTTACGGGTTAACTTTTGTTTTTAATTTTTTGCGCGATGTCTAGTTATTTCATTTGCTCATTTTGTTTATGGTCTGTGGTGTGTAATAAAATTACTGATATGTCTAAACAAATATTATTAATTAATTGCCCGCCCCAACTTTGTATGGGCTGTAGTGATAGAGGAAATGAGGCCAAATCTTCTCTTTACTATACAACCACGTCATTATTTCAACCGTTAGACATCCACTGCTGCACATAGGTCTCCCCCAAGGATCGCCACGACGACCGGTTATATGCCGCCCGCATCCAGTGGATTCCAGCGACCTTTACCAAGTCGTCAGTCCACCTTGCCGGGGGCCTGCCCACACTGCGTCTTCCAGTACGTGGTCGCCACTCTAGAACCTTCAAGCCCCATCGGCCGTCCGATCTTTGCACGATGTGCCCTGCCCACTGCCACTTGAGTTTGGCGATTCTTCGGGCTATGTCAGCGACCCGGGTTCTTCTACGGATCTCCTCATTTCTGATTCGATCACGTAGTGAAACTCCTAACATAGCCATCTCCATCGCTCTCTGAGTGATAGTGAGCTTCCTTATAAGGCCACGTTTTGATGCCATAAGTCATCACTGGCAACACACACTGGTCAAAGACTTTCGTCTTTGAGACACTGCGCTATTTGGGACGAAAAGATTTGGCGTAGCTTCCCAAACGTAACGTTACAACCACGTAATTGACGCTAAACAACAATGAAAAAATGAATAACCAGAAGGAAATCTTTTAGTACTACTAATTTAATTTTATGTATGATTTCATTGCGCGTTCTAAGCCCATTTAAATCATTCCTCTGAGACACGTCAAGCTTCATTCTTTTTGTCAATTTACTCGGTTTTTTTAACCTTTTTTTTCTTTTCAGCCTGTTTTGTCTCAACGCAGAGCAAAGTTTTCTCCACCATTCTTTCTCTCACGAAGGAGCTCTGAGCAAAGAGAAAAAACCAAACAGCAGCAAAAACCGCGAGACGCAGTGAGTATACCATAAACAACAGTTTCACAAAACTTTTATCCGGGTACCCGGGTATTTATCCCGCGGCCACCGCAACCCAAAAATATTACCATCATCTAAAAAAGACTGGCTTAACCGAGCATCCCTATAAATAAAATGTCCACTATACCGTTAGGATGGGACGAAATCTGTTACATGAAAACATAGGGGAGGATATTTTGGGCCGAAGCGGGCAGATTGTTGATTGACAGTTTTAATTGTTATAAATAAATTGCATTTAATAATAAATAAATAAATATTCTGCGACATTTCACACAGCACCATCTAGTCCCAAACTAAGCAGAGCTTGTACTATTGGTACTAGACAATGGGTATAATACTTATATACTTTTTTTTTGTAAATACATACTTATAATACATAGGAAACACCCAGACGAACACAAACACTTATATTCATCACAAATATTTGTGTCCCGTGGGAATCGAACTCCCGGCCTCGTGTTCAGCAGTCCGGTACTCGAACCACTAGACCACAGAGGTCGTCTTATAGCCATGATATTCTAGTGTAAGCGCACAATTGCTAGTATAAGATATTGACATTGATATAAAATAATGTAAGTTGAGCCTATTTTCGGAATTTCACGTTATACAATGATGTCAAAATATCTATGTATATAAAAAAATCATTTCTCGATCACAATAGAAAATAAATAATAACTTGTCGCAGAAAACTTTCCAATACCACATGCAACAAGATCTACAAGACCGCTTTCAAAGATACTTAGGAGTCGGTATTAAAATAGCTTGACAATAACTCGATATTATTTTTGCGCTTTTGGAGTTTACTTCTCTAAAAACTTCCTCAACTTAAGGTTCTCATTATATTCACTAACTTTATAATCCGCAGATAAATTGCCACTAACCTCTGGATCTTAAATAGCCATAGTTTTATTCCCGTGACTCGTGGCGCAAAAGTCTATCCCTTATTCAATACACCATAATAGTACCATAATCTGGCATTTAGAGCTGTGGTAGCCTAGTGGTGTGACCAGTGGACTGAGATGTCAAAGCTCTTGAGTTCAAACCAAAGGCCACTGACCACTGACTTTTCGGAAGTTATGTGCGTATTTATCACATGCTCAAACGGTGAAGGAAAACATCGTGAGGAAACATGCATGCTTGAGAGATTTGTCTTGATGGCATGTGAAGTCTTCCAATCCGCAGTAGGCTAGCGTGGTGAACTATAGCCTAATCCCCCTCAAATGAGAAGAAACCCGTGCGAGATGACGATGAACTGCCATCATATTCTTTTCCGTAAAACAAACGCAGCAGTTTTTTACAAAATGGTATCCCGTATGTGCTGAACTAAATCCACCGCTAGGCATTAATTTGAGCAGCAATTAAAACTTTTAGCAGCCATCGCACGGTTTTTAGCGCCAAAAAATGTTTTATCGCGCCGTTGAAAGTGAAAACTGAGTGTCCCAACGACACTCCTTCAATGATGTTATTAAATGTTCATAACAAGCAGTTGAAATACCTAAAAATATTTTTAGGTATTTCTGCTATGCTATTTAGCTATTTCTATTTTCCCCAAATCGTACTCATCGGGAAATACAGACTCTGGCAACTGATTCCATTCCCTCGCTGTGCGGATAAAAAATGACGAAGTGAAACGCTTCGTGCGAGTTTCGGGAATTTTCACCATAAAACGAAATGAAATGTATCCGGTAAAAGACCGACAAGCTAGTCACCCTACGACGATGTTCAAGGAGTCCAAGGAAGCCTTTGGTTAGCAACCTCATCGTCGCCACCTTCTTCAATTCATCGGTCCATCGTGTTGTAGGATGTCTCTTACTATGTTAGCCTAAACGCGGTCTGCATTGTAACACTAATACTAAAACAAACGCAGACAATGATATAAAAAACTATAGATACGTTACCCGCCCTTTAAAATGGCAACAACAATGATATAAAAAACTATAGATACGTTACCCGCTCTCTAAAATGGCAACAAGAAATCAAGGCAATTGCCGGGATCGCGCTTCAGTGACGCACCAACCAGCGTTGCAAGGGTACGTTCCGTAAAAATAATTCGTGCTTAATAGTTTTATACTTCCTGAGAACAAGATGCCTTCATGTGTTTACAAATTATACTACCACAGTGAAAGATAAAAACGTGTCTTTCCCTTTCTTTGCACAAATTAGTCGCTGTCGCCATTTTGCATAGCCGTAATGTTCGTGCATGACGTGTCTATATAATAATATGTCATTGAACGCAGACAAATATATAAATTCGTGCGGTAATCAACCCTGCTACACGTGGCTCATTCGCCAAAACTTCATTACTTAATTCTCAAACAAACATAGTAGTCACACATAATTTCACCGGTTTGTAAATTTAACCACGACACGGCGGTGAGACATCTAAAGCGGTCTGCTAGTGTCCCGTTTCTTTTCCCAAGGTTGCTAAGCAACGGTCTATAACATAAGAGGGAGCGGATTATGACGATTTAGCTGACTGAATACCACCTGTGTGGGGTTAGGGGGAAACTGGCCTCTGGTCCGCGGCCCACATTACACGGAGTAGGAACAGTAGTGGAAAACTCGGCCGAATGCGTGGCCCAAAATACCATGGGATAAAAGTATCGTAGTTAAATCGACCCATTGTGATTTCATTTCATTAAAATGAAAAAAGGTGCGAAATAAAACGTAAATATCAGAATATGTATACTTTATGATATACCTATCTATATATGTTCGTACTTTGGGATTACTTTACAGTTTTAACAGTTAATACAATGCCCAAGAGTAATATCTTGATCAATCATCTCACGTACTGTATAACAATAATATATGTGGCATTAAGAATAAATACTTCTTATATGTTATTCTTAACTGGCCACTTGATTGAGTTTTCTTCTCTGGACTGTCATTTGAAGACAGGAAAAAAGTGTCAATAAAAAAACATCAATTTTGATCTATTAGAATCTTATATAGCGATAGACCACTCGCTAAATATAAAATACAATTAAATGTTACTGAAGTGCGATAAATTAATATTTGAAGTAGTAACATTGATGTATATTAGTGTCGGGTTTGTAGAATTTTCGAGGGTAGATCTAAAATTTTATTTTTATTAATTTATATTTGTGACATGTTACTGTTTTCTACGGGACAGAAAAAAGGCGACAAGGTAAGCTTTTAATATTATTTAAATATTAAAGAAATATAATATTGCATAAAAACATAATTATAACAGTTATATACAATAATTGCTTTCTTTTTTAGAAATGGAAGATTTACCTTCGAACAGTAAGGACAATGTTTTTAAAATTATACCGTCTCAGAAAGGCAGCAATATACTAATGAAAAATGGATACAGATATACTATCAGACGTATAAACTTAAATGGGCATAAGGTTTGGCGTTGTGTTAATAGAAAAATCTGTAGTGCTACTCTAGTTACTAATAATGCAATAATGATCAAGGAGGAAGACCATAAATGCCAGCAAAATGAAATAGGGAATGAAATTAAATTACGAATCCACGAATGCATAGATAAAGCAAAACATGACATGACACCAATACCTTCAATTTATGCAGAAGTATAAGAGGATTACAACAATTCTGGACTTGATTTAATAGCTAAAATACCGAAATACAACAATATAAAAAAACCTTTATATAAACACAGGAATAAACAATTGCAGACTACTAAAACCCGTTTCTTGAAATTAAAAAGTGTAATTGTACCTGGTAAGTTTAAGCCGTTTCTGTTGGCAGATTTTGCAGAAAAAAAATGTCGAATACTTCTGTTTGCAACACCTGGAGCCAAAGAAACTTTAAGGCAAGCAAAACATGTATTTTGCGACGGTACATTCAAGTGTGCAACTCCACCTTTTCTTCAACTTTATTGTATACAAGTCGACATGGGTAGCACAAGCGAAACAAAAAGTATTATCCCAGTATGTTATGCTTTACTTCCTAATAAAAATCAATATACGTATACAGTGCTATTTGAACTTATTAAAAGTCAAATTCCAGAATTTTCACCTGAGACATTTACTACGGATTATGAAATAAGCGCTATGATTGCTATCAAAAATGTTTTTCCCAATGCTACTTTACTCGGATGTTTATTCCATTTTATAAGAGCTTTATGGAGGAAAGCAGATCACTTAGCGATAAAAAAATCTAAGATTATGCGATCACATGTAAAGCGTTGCATTGCATTGGCTTTTATACCTAAAGAGTATGTACAGGACGGCTGGCTTTATGTCCGCGGAGAATGCGTCAAGGAGGAATGTATATTCAAATTTAACGACTATTTTTATAAAACCTGGTTAAAAGAAACTTCTTGTTTTTCGGATAAATGGTGTTTTTTTCATGTTAATCATAGAACAAACAATGTGAATGAGTCTTGGAATGGACGATTTAATAAAAAAATTCAGTCCAAGCCGAACTTGGCACTTTTGTTAGACAAGTTGTACAAAGACGCTAATTATTATTTTGGACTATATAAAAAACAAGGATATATAAATCAAACAAAAATTGATACGATAAGAACACATGAAAAAACAATACAGTGTGTACGTGATATGATTGATCAAAATATTACTTTTGGGCATTGTATTGAAAAATTGATAAACTGTTAAAACTGTAAAGTACTTTGGGATTACTTTACCTACAGTTTTAACAGTTTATCAATTTACGAACATATATAGGTATATCAAATAAAGTATACATATTCTGATATTTACGTTTTATTTCGCACCTTTTTTCATTTTAATGAAATGAAATCACAATGGGTCGACTTAACTACGATACTTTTATCCCATGGTATTTTGGGCCACGCATTCGGCCGAGTTTTCCACTACTGTTCCTACTCCGTGTAATGTGGGCCGCGGACCAGAGGCCAGTTTCCCCTTAACCCCTGTGTGAGTTGTTACGGGTTAAGTTGACAAACAGAGTAAATGTTGAAATTAGCTACAGGTTTTTGTCTGGTTGGTGCGAATTTTTTAAGGAGCTTAGAAAAACATTTAAAGAAGAAAAGAGAGCATAAGGTCTTTTTTCGTAACGTTTGGTTTTTTTTGTTAATAAAGATAGGAGTATTGCAACGTAGTATGTTTTAATGATTTTTTTGCGGTAGGTATAATCGATAGTGTCCGTAATATGAGTTTCATTTCGATGTCTAATATTCACGTAAGTATAAAAAATCAATATAACTTAATTGTTTCGAGTAATTTACAGCAAATAATATCAATATTTTAATTTAATGAATAGTTTTAATTCAATGCTTATTATTCGTTACTAAACAGTGTTAAATAGTTATATATTTATGTTGTAACGGACCCCATTAATTTCAGGACATGACACTAAGTAGTTGGCCGGATCCTGTGTGGACTTTTGACCCCTTTGGTCGTGAATTAACCCGAACTCATTAAAGTATTGAGTTGGACCCCTCCTTATTCAAACACGGCTGGCATCGAAGGGTTACAAATTATGAAGGAATTATCACAGATTGGTAACGTTAGTAAATTATTGAGAGTAGCAGTAATAATAATAATAATTTTTTTTTTTATTTATTTCCCATCACAACAGTTACTTTACATGTTTATATAAGTAACTAGCTGACCCAGCAAACCTTGTTTTGCCACATTATAGGGGTTGGTGGACTACCCCTAACTTTTAGGAGGATGAAAGATGAAAAATAGATGTTGGCCGATTCTCATAGATACCGGATAAGCACAAAAAATTTCATCAAAATCGGTTAAGCCGTTTCGGAGGAGTATAGCAACGAAAACTGTGACACGAGAATTTTATATATTAGACTAGCTGACCCAGCAGACGTTGTTTTGCCACATTATAGGGGTTGGTGGACAACCCTTATCACTAAGGGGTATGAAAAATAGAATAGATGTTGGCCGATTTTCAGACCTACTGAATATGCTCACAAAATTTCATGAGAATCGGTCGAGCCGTTTTGGAGGAGTATGGGAACGAACATTGTGACACGAGAATTTTATATATTAGACTAGCTGACCCAGCAAACGTTGTTTTGCCACATTATAGGGGTTGGTGGACTACCCCTAACTTTTAGGGGGATGAAAAATAGATGTTGGCCGATTCTCATAGATACCGGATAAGCACAAAAAATTTCATCAAAATCGGTCAAGCTGTTTCGGAGGAGTATGGCAACGAAAACTGTGACACGAGAATTTTATATATTAGATAATAAATTTGCTATTACGAAAGTTAACTTTGTGAGGGAGAATATTTAAATAAATAAAAGACCCACTTCGTTTATTATAATTGTTTCTACACCTTTTTACTTATTGGGCGAAATTGATATCCACTTGATCACTACATCACAAAATTAAATGTTTGTGTGATGGACAGGGACATTTGAACTGAGTCATGGAAGTTTCTATGATAAATATGTATTGACGACCTCTGTGGCTAGACCACAGAGGTCGTCAATACATATTACCGGACTGCTGATCACGAGTAAGTGGGTTCGATTCCCACAGGACACACATATTTATGTGATGAATATAAATGTTTGTGTTCGTATTAATAAGTATGTATTTACAAAAAAGAACGAATATAAGTATTATATCCATTGTCTAGTACCCATAGTACAAGCTCTGCTTAGTTTGGGACTAGATGGTGCTGTGTAAAATGTCGCAGAATATTTATTTACGAAAAAAATAAGTACATATATATGTATGTAGTATATCAACTGTCTAATGTCCGTAACACAAGCTTCGTTGCTTAGCTTGGAACTAGATGGCGCTTTGACATAATGTTCGGACATATTATTATTTACGTATTATTTATATGATGGATAATGACGTGTTCAGTAGTATATTTCATTGTGAGATAATCTACAGGAGTTTTTTCTTTTAATAATTAGAGTTATTAACTGGACTTTTATTGTTGGCTCCAATGAGTTTTGGCAATGTAACTGGATAGATGGTAACAATAAAAGTGTCTCCAGCCAAGATTTATAGACTAAGATCGAACCTCAGTTTAGGGTATTATAGTCTTGCGACAAAGTCTTGAGTCCAGGTCTGGCTTCTATTTCTGTTTTTAAACGTAGCACCACATAATTATTTTCTTATTTTCTAAACGCATAACTTCGCACACAGACAGGCTAGACCCAGAACAACTAACAGTAGATCGTACAAATATTTGCTCCGTGTGGGTTCAATCCTGCAACGCTTGACGCACAAGCCGATCGCTCAGCTATTGCGCCAATCTGGTTATACACCACTCACTTAGTGGAACAATATTTACTAACGCAGTAATATTTCTCGAGATGAAAGTGACAGGACAGTCCTGCCACTGTAACAGCTGTAGGACTCTGCTGATTTCGTGCGTTTTTCTCAATAAATCACGTGGCATAATAAATTTAAAAGCTCTTTCGGTCGGGATGCGCGAATGACGGGAAATTACGAGTCCCTTACATATGTACGCCATTAAGAAATCCATTTTCCTTCACACCCTTACCGTAGGGGCATGATAAGTGGCCAATGCCATACATTTTAAGGGTTCTGTAGACATTTTGAACATCTACGTATAATTTATATTTAACTTAGACATAACATCACACATATTAAAGAAACAAAATGTTAAGGATAAGCTGCCCGACTGGGGAAGTACCTCCGCCTTACAGAAGACCGCAGTGAATCAACAATAGTTGTATTTCTGTGAGTGAGTAAATTTGCCAGAGCTCAATACTCAATACTCAATACATTTATTGCACTCCACAAGTTACATAGATGTTACAATATAATTAAAAGAAACATGTGTGGGCCTTGTTGGGCACGGCAAAGGAGAGAGGAGGAAGTTTTACATCCTTTTTAAACTTTAGGTACATTATTTTATTTAATGATACATATATTTATATATATGTATCACAAAATATATATATATATGTATATATATATATATATACATATATATATATGTAAATATATATATATATGTAAATAAATATATATATATACATATATATATGTATATATATATATATATATACATATATATATACATATTTATTTTATATTTATAAATATATTAATATATAATTATATTTTATTATACTGTTTTTTTTATTTACATATTTAATTATTTAGAGTTAATACAAAATAAAAGAAAGTATTTTATGTATGACACATTATATTATAATTTACTATATATGTTTTTTGTTATTATTATTATGTATGTTTATATAATTATGTATTTAAGTTTGTATTATTGGTTGTAAGCTCGTTAGGGGAGTGACTATTCTGACAGCATGGGAACTCCATTTGCTGTCAGTTTAGTAACTCTTGTTTTAGGAAACCTAAACCGTTTCTACAGGGTTGGCCATCGTCTATAGGCTACGGTAACCGCTTAACATATCGCGTGGTATAAAAATATATCTTTATATACGTACAAACAACTTTTGAAAAACTTTTGAATGAATGAACCGATTTAAATAAACTTGTGAAGTGTAGTTTGGTCCAACTTGAGACGTAACGTATACAGGATGTTTCTTGTAAGGTGTCAAGCCGGTGCAGAGTGACAGAGGACTACCATACTTAACGATTGGACTCCATGTATGTTCAGCGATTTTTTGTAGTTTACAAATAAGATTTTTTTATCATTTTTATCGGAAAAAAATCCAATCGAACGAATTTAAAAAATTACTTTATAATTTTTTGTATAAGCTTTTCTCGTAAGTTTTTTGTTGTAATATGAACCTCATGGAATGTAAGACCTCTTGACCAAAGAGGCAGTGCAATTTTCCTTTCAACAAATTATCTCCGCAGCATTTTTCTGCACTCCCCTTGCGTTAAGGGAGGTCACGGATGAAAATACTCCATATTATACATATATAAGACTTAACAGTTTTCCTCTCGCTCCCCTCTCACACTTTGGGCCTCCCTCTCAACATGATTTATAACTAAACCCTCCTATTTCGTCCAATTTACAGAAACCTCATCCTTTGGTAACAAAATACATCACGTATATGGAGTGTTAAGTACATGGTGTTTGATTAAGAGTTAATATAATCAACCTGTATAATGTCCCACTGCTGAGCTCGTTGGCTCACTCACTCTCAGGTTATGAGGAGTTAAATTGTCCACTATACTGGCTTAGCAAGCTAGAATCTTAACGTTGCTTAAATGCTTGAAAAAGCAGTCTATTTGTAATAAAATCCTTTTGGTTTTGCTTTTGAATATAGGTTTGCAGACATATCCAGTAATAAGAATCATTAATCATTATCAAGCTCTGCTTAGTTTGGGACTACATGGTGCTGAGTGAAATGTCGCAGAATATTTATTATTTATTATTATTCATATTTTTTTAGGACAGAGTATTTTTATGATGGTAAGTTGCTATGGCGTTTTATAATCATATTTTTTTTATTGTTAAACTTACAAAATATTTGGATGTTAAGACAGACCACGATGAGGATAAAACAAATTCTTGTTTTTCTCTTCCGAAGTCACCAGTTCACGCTATATGACCTATAGTATAAAAGTGTCTACAAAAGATCTATTTTCTTTGGCTCTTAGTAAAATAAATCTGCTACATAATAACTTTATTCACTCTGTTTCCTTCACCTTAATTCCAGAAGCCTCTATGTAATTCGCAGCCACATTGTAACCAAGCTTTACAAGCTAATCTTCCTGTCCCGCTATCTTTTGAGTAACAAAGTAAGTCACTCTACCCTACTTACATTTTACAACATCGTAAAAATTACCCTAAAACGGAACGACACTTTTTATTTATGACTCTTCATAAACGAAACAAAATGGCGTCGTTAATAATTATCAGAATTTTTAATAATGGCAATTTGCATACTTGTAGTCAAGTTATCACTTTTGGGGGGCATGAGAAAGATGAATTTATGAGCAGTATAAAAAGTTGGAAAAGGTGGACCGACGACCTGGTTAAGGTCGCTGGAATCCGCTGGATGCGGGTGGCGCAGGACCGGTCGTCGTGGCGATCCTTGTGGGAGACCTATGTCCAGCAGTGGACGTCTAACGGTTGATATGATGATGATGATGATGATGATAAAAAGCTGTGAGAGCCTAGTAGCGTGACTAATGGACTGCAGTCGAAGTGCAACGAGAGTCATAACGTTTTATAAATGCTTGAAAAAGTTCATATGAAATAAAAAAAAATTGATTTGATTTGATTTGATTTGAAGGATTTATCGGAAATTATGTGCGTATTGATCTCATGCTCAAACGGTGAAGGGAAACACAGTGAAGAAGTCTGCATGCTTGAAAGATTTATCCAAGGAACTTCACACCATGTATAATCAGGCCGTGGAACGAACTACCTGCCAAAGTTTTCAAAAACGACTCCAGCGTGGGGTTTTCCCGAAACGAATGAAAAGGTGTTTACAGGGTCGCCAACACGCGAGCGACATCTCTGGTGTTGCAAACATCCAAAGGTTACAGTAACCGCTTACCATTAGGCAGGCCGTAAGTTTGTTGGTCAACTTCGTGGTATAAATACCTTTTTATTTCTTCTTTTTTTATCTATTTTTTTTAATAGATAAGAAACACCCAGACGAACAAGAACACTTATATTCATCACATAAATATTTGTGTCCTGTGGGAATCGAGCCCACGACCACAGAGGTCGTCAAAGTCTGTCCGTATTTTTTCAGTCCAAAAAACTTGTAAATTCCGATTTGAATCGTACCCGTCCATCCCTAACATCATAAATCATTCACAATAAATTCATGAACATTTATAATAAGAAAAGTTCTTGCACCGTCATGCACCTAATATTACTTGGTTATCCTCTGGACTTATAATATGACTGTGTTTTTTGAATAGTAGAGAATACGGGCTAGGGATTTTTTACTTCAGAAACGGTATGTGATGCGTCCAGTATAAATATATATTTTGTTAATTGTTTACGCCTAATTACAGAGCAGATCTTAGAGTCATTTAGTCTAGGTTGGAATCCCGGTAGGAACAAATGTTTATGTGATGGGCATAAACATTTGTATCCGGGTCATCGATGTATTTACAAAAGAAAAGTATATAATGTAGTATATCAACCAACTAGTATCCGCAACACAAGCCTCGTTACTTAGCTCGGAACTAGATGGCGCTGTGTCATAATGTCCGGGGATTTTTTTTTTATCTAGACTTTTGAAGATTTTCTGATCTGGTTTCAGCATTTCGCCTTGGAGGCCGTCAGTTTGAAAATGCCGACTAGTATTCAAAAACAGTAGAACAGTAAATAGACTGATAATGATGATAGCAAGTGGCAATAGGCCGGTCACATCTCTCGGAGAACCAACAACCGTTGGAGCAAATGAGTTCTTGAGTGGAGACCGCGTCTCGGCAAACGTAGTGTAGGACGGCCGCCGGCCAGGTGGAGCGATGGCTTGCGCAAGGTAGCTGGCAGCGACTGGAGGAAAACAGCCGAAGATCGAGCTCTGTGGCGTTCACTAGGGGAGGCCTACGTCTAGCATTGGACGAATATAGGCTGATGAGGAATGAATGAATGATGATCAACAATTTCAAAATTTTACTCTTAATAGATTCTGATCTATTTATTGAAAAAATATTATTTATAATTAACGATACTACATCCGTGCGAAGCTATTGAGTATGACAATCGCCATTAACGTCCCACTGCTGGGCACGGGTCTCCTCTCATTTGAGAGGTATTATAGTATATGGCTATAGTCAACCACGCTAGCCTACTGCGGGTTGGCGGACTTCACATGCCATCAAGACAAATCTCTCAAGCATGCAGGTTTCCTCACGATGTTTTCCTTCACCGTTTGAGCTTGCGATAAATACGCACATAACTTCCGAAAAGTCAGTGGTGCGTGCCTTGGGTTCAAACTCGAGAACTTTGACGTCTTAACCCACTGGTCATACCGCTAGGCTACCACAGTCAATATGAGTATGACAATACGTTAAATATTAGAGCTCTTGAAGCCTCAAACTAAATAGTTCACGAATGAGAAACAAAACAATTTGCCAGCGCCATCAAAAACTTTTCCAATATTAAATCGAAACAATATTTCAACTTCAATATGAGATCAGCAGAAACAGAAAATAAACGTAGACAAAAATAATTTAATCCATGTAGTTTTCAACTTCTAGTTGTTTATTTGTATGCGTGCACTTATCCATGCGTAAAAAGGTTTTAGTTGTGGCGGGTTCGTTGTCTTTGGAAACTGAAGAAGGTTTATTAACTTTTGGAGACTCTTTCTATCTATAATAATCCATACTTACTTAATTACTAATATTGTTAAATCGATAGTGTGTATGTCGGTCTGTGTGTTACCGCTTCACGCTGATACTGCTGAGCTGATTTAGATGTAATTTAGTATGGAGATACTTTGAGTCTCGCATAAGGACATAGGCTAGCTTTGTCCCGGAAATCATCCCTTAAAAGAGTGAAAAGGGGGGTGTTAATGAAGTCCCTCTCGATGCCACGGCATAATTTTAAAGCATAGCAATTTATGTCGTATTTCTATATCGATACGTTTGAATGTCCATTAGTAAACATTAAAATCCCCTGCCATACCGTCCAGGTCTGGCCTTTAGGGACAACAGGCGTGATAGTATGCTTCCAAGGACACTAACTTCGCAGTCCAAACCCGAGACAAAATTAATAAGCAAAAACATTCTTATATACAGCACAATAGCGCCACTTTTACAAGCACAATTTGGCTCGGATGAGCAAACTCAAGGAAGGGAGGATAGTAGAATTTGTAAGAACAAGATCAAACTGGGACACAGATAGTGTTGGTAATATTGACACGAATTTACTCAAGCGAGTATATCTTAATGTTTATTACAAATATGCATGACCTTGAGCAAGTAGGGCAGGTCATATTTTATGAGAAAAATACGTATATGTAACTGGGGTGTTTGGGGGAATTTATGTTGGCACCTTTATCAGTCTTAGTGGGGAGCGATGATGGTTAAAAATATGAGCGAGACAGAGCATAATTATGATCTATGACACATCGTGCATCTCACCTGGTTAAGCAATATTTACATCCTACGAATATTGTAAACGCGAAAGTTTGTATGGTTGTTTGTCATAAAAAAATGACAAATGGATGGAATTTGGCATACTAATAGTTTAATACCTGGGTTAAAATACAGGCTACTTATCATCTATATACTAAACGAGCAAAGCCGCAGGTGGAAGCTAGTTATCTATACTTATATAATAAAACAGAAAAGATTCTTTGTTTTGTATGAACGCACTTATTGATTTATACACTTTTTTATACACTTACGCGAATATTAGACATTGAAATGAAACTACTTTTTACGGATTTTATCACGGTATATTGGTATTATTTTACAGCATCCATGGTCACGAACCGACTGAGTCGGCCCGTGACCATGGATGCTGTGAAGGATCCGAAACGTCGGGTTAAAATAATATCTACCAATATACCGCGATAAAATCCGTATTAAGTAGTTTTATTTCAATAAACGCACTTATCTCAAGAACTATCAGTCCGATATGAAAAATTCTTTATATATAAGAAAGCCTATTTATTCACAAAACTTTAAAGCTATTTAAAATCACGCTACGGTCTATGTATATGAGCAGAGCATGAAGGAACAATATTGTAAATACGGGGAGAATTTTCCCACTCTTTTTTGAGTAAAGCAGACGAAGTTGATTCGGTCAGTTAGTATTTCAATAAAACTACTTTTTACGGATTGTATCGCGGTATCAATCAATGGTCTCGTGGTCATACAGTGCGACTTCCGAGCAAGAGGCTCCGATTTCCAGGTCGTGAACAGTGCTGCGGGTTTTTCTATGATATTCTCCGAAGCATTTTGGAGTTTGGATTCGTGCCCGGTTGATGGCACGGACAGGCTGGGGTGTTTGTTATCTTTGCGTGATTGTAAAAAAAAATACATTTCAGTTAAGCGCACAGCTGATGGCCGACAATACACATTAGAGTGGTAGGGAATAGCGAGGTTTCTCGCTAATATTGAGCTGCCCGACTGGAGAACTCCGGCGCATCCACTGCAGTGACACAACAATAGCCGTGTAAAGTTACTAGACGCGGAGAGGCGCCCGTGCACCAGCATGAGTTCTGCACCTTGCAGTGTGAAGCAGCTGGGTAACGCGCGCCTGTCGACGCATCACAGTTCTAGGTACACTTACACGAATATAAGACGTTAGACGTTAAAATAAAACTCATTTTTATATATTTTATTGCGGAATATTGATATTACTTTAATACCGACGTTCCAAATCATTTACATTGCTTATATTTGCGTTGCCAGCCAGTTTTATTTCAATGTTTAATATTTGCTTAACGACTCATATAAGAAATCTATATTTATCAATATGTATTTATTTGATACCGTTTTTCTCTCATTCAAATCAAATATTAATCGGAGAATATTGTTGTTTTTGTGTCGTTGCTGTTTGGAGAACAATGTTTTGTACATTATTTTATTATAATTGCGATTCATTCACGACAATACTGCGGAAACATATCGCGTACGGTGGAAATTAATATATTAGTATTAATTTCATTATTAACTTTACACCATGTAGTTCCAAGCTAAGCAACGAGGCTTGTATTATGGATAATTATAATAGGTTTTTGGTTTTTTAAACGTTGCCCCTCACTAGGTATTTCTCCTGTGTCGTGGGTGCGTTTACAAACACAAATTTTCACATACACAAACGCCCAGACCCGGAACAATTACCTGCAAAACCTACAAATATTTGCTCCGTGCGGGGATCGAACCCGCAACCCGTGACGCACAAACCGATCGCTCAGCCACTGCGCGCCACCGAGTCGTCAGATGGTTGATATACTACATACATACTTTGTATTTGTAAATATACCTATATCTAAATATTAGTCAAAGTAAAAATACCATTTATTCAAAGTATGCCAAATTTAATTGGCTCTTTTTGTATATCGACAATAAAGAGAGCCCTCAAACACGAGTACAAAACATTTATTTATTTCTTTATTTATTTATTTAACAACATACATCTACCATTACAGCTAACCAATGCGGTAAATGCGCCTTAATTAATACATAATTGTTACTTATAACTAATACCTATAACTAAACAAAGTATTCCTTGTGAATTCACCCAAAGAACAACAGAATAAGTCCGTCTCACTCGCTATGAGGTTGAGCGTGCGGAGTGCACGTACGAACATAAGTATAAAACATAAGTACATCCAAGACGCGGATACAAAAATGTTGATACTCAGAACACAAACATTTGTCCCTACCGGGTTAAACGCGGGGCCCTTAGCACGGAAGGCAGCGTTAACTACCGCTGGACTAATCGGGTCGGCGTTTCAAACAGATATACCTTCAAAGAAGCTTCCGTACCCTTGGCATTACAAACTGAGTCCGGAAATATATTAAGTGGAGCCTTCGGGCTCCGTCGGACTTCACTAATGCAGATGAAACGGTCTGTCTGTCAGTCGGATCCACGAAAACTGGATGAGGTAAAATATCTTTCTTTGAGAAGTGTATGGGGTGTTATTTTGAATGATAGATTGAGGAATGATAAGAAAACGTTGTGGTTTGAAAGACGACGTAGTGACAAAAATTGAGAAGAATGTACTGAGATGGTTTGGGCATTTGTTGAGAGGATGAATAACAGGCGACATTATTTTATTCCAATGTTTAAAAATATCAATATTATATATTTAATTCAATGTTTAATTAAAGGAGTTCACCAATTAGGTTATGTGTATGGTGTACATACACCATACACGTACTGCCATACACATGTATGGTAGTACGGTGTATGTCCTTCTAGGGCGCCCCCTCCCGGCGTTTCCACTGACATCCGCCTTATAAATTCCTTTCGTCAATCGCCTATCATTCATCCTTTCAACATGCCCAAACCATCTCAATAGGTGAACTCCTTCAAAAAGGTCAGGTACGCAGTACTCGTAACCGGCGCGCGTGCATGACAAGATGTATGAATGTGGACGAGGCAAAAGTGATATGCAGGAACCGTAGCGCGTGGCATTCTGTAGTTTCTGCCTACCCCCATGGGAAAAAGGCGTGAGTGTATGTATGCATGTTTAATTAAACTCATCTTCAGATTCAATGAACATACATCACAAGTTAGGTATATTTTGAACGGAATAATTTAATTTATACAATAGCAATTAACTTGACGATTATTTTACACTAGCTGGTTCGTCGCGACTTCGTCCGCGTGCAATTTAACGAAAAATAATAACTTCAAAAGCGGGAAAACCCCTTTCTTAGTGTGGAACACGTTATAAAAGGGGCAATTTTGCTTTCTAACCCTTAAAATTTAAGCCCTGCGTTGATATGTCAGTCAGTCAGTCACCTTCTCCTTTTATATATATACATACATAGATTAGAAAATGTATGTGATTTAATAGATTCAATCAGTTTCAATATGTTTATCCTGCAAAAGTTTAATGGTATTTTTCTTCTCGACTGCACTCAAAACAATTTCCAACAAAACAAAACACACAACTCGAAACAAAAGAAAAACAAAACGATAAAAACAAAAGCGTCCTCTATTCTAAATTCAAATTTAAAAAACCGCAGGACGGGAAACGGAAACACTAAACATAATACATCCATGGCGTTCCTTTTACTAATGCCTTATTTCCTTTATTACGAATAAAAAGCCTAACGTTTTCATTTTCAGCTTCAAAATTGAAGTTTGAAGTCTCTTGAAGACCATTAATTTGCTTTTTTTTTGAAGTTCAAAGAATGTTGGGATTATGTGAAAGGTGATTTGTTTAAAAGAAAAATTAGGACAGAATCTCAAACAAGCGTAATCCATACTTACTTAATAATTATACATATTATAAATGCAGAATAAATTAGGGTGTCGGTCTGTCTTTCTGTCTGTTTGTGTGTTACCTCATCACGCTGAAACCGCTGAACCGATTCACATGAAATTTAGTATGGAGATAATTTGAGTTCCGGGGAAGAGAATAAGATAGTCTTCATCCCGGAAAGCATCCCTTAAAAGGGAGAAAAGGGGGGTAGAAGTTTGTATGCGGATAAAATTCCAAATTTTATACAGACGAAATCGCGTGCGAAAGCTATGTATTTATAAAAATTAAGTTAATATGTATCAGAATAGGATATAATAATAAAAATAAATAAATAAATGTATCCGAACACAGCGCCATCTAGTCCCGAGCTAAGCAACGAGGCTTGTGTTACGGATTTTTTTTGTAAATACATACATATTATACATAGATACATGACTCGGATACTCATCACACAAACATTTGTCCCTACCGGGATTCGAACCCGGGACGTGCACAGCAGGCAGCGTTAACTACCGCTGAGCTAAACGGGTCGTAAAAAGATAGATTAATATTATTTTTAATGACAATAACCAGCAAAAAACAGAAAAAGCAACTCTAATTGACTGTCTATAGTCCCAGAGATTTAGGCCTGTTTGCCAAGAAGGTCACTCGCCTGTCCTGCCATCATTTATCATTCAGCCTGAACTAATGCGCGTTGATACGTAAAACCGTCGCTAGATTTTGTTCTTTAAGGTGGAAGCTCCACGCTAGACCACGAAATTCAAATTTTCGTACGATTTTTGCAATTTGCTGGTATTTGTCAGGCTGTACATTGAACAAAATATGATTCGCGCCTGTAATAGGTATTTAGTTACAGAATTATATATAGAGAGACTAGTGCAAGTTTCCGTAGCTTAGTGCGAGATGAGCTACCCTAGTGCGGTTTGGTGTCCATATCAATTGGTAATCTCTACATAAAACTTATAAATTAATGATTTTCGTCAAAGTCAAAGTTTAAGTCAAAAGGAAATAAATTACTATACGCATATTTCTTTTTTGAAGTCACAAGAAAGGCAACGCTTAGCAAATTGAATATCGGCTACGTCTGCGTAGCGCTCGTAGCACTGACGTCAGCTACGCCGTAGAC
The DNA here is from genome assembly GCA_905163465.1 of Craniophora ligustri. NCBI lineage: Eukaryota > Metazoa > Arthropoda > Insecta > Lepidoptera > Noctuidae > Craniophora > Craniophora ligustri. The sequence goes on along the minus strand of LR990979.1, from coordinate 1,156,304 downwards.
TGCGTAGGCCCCCTACGTAGCCCTTTGTTTGATCAATGTACAATTGGCGAAGTAAGCGGCAGACCACTTTCAGCCCTAATAATAATAATAATAAGGGCGAAAAGGGATTTGGCGCTGAGATTATTGTTGATTGAACCTAACGTACGTACGTATATTTAGCAACCTTTGTGCCACTTTCTTTGGCAATAATGCTACATTTTGATTTCATCTCCGCACAGTTGTAAGTAATAAATCATTCTTCACAATCTCCAAGTAAACATAGCTGTTTGTCTACATTTACATACTTTATTCAGTTCACATAAATATTTAAGTTTAGGTAACTTGTGATTTGAATTTCATTTGATTTTCATCGTTGAAAACTTACTTCTTTTTACTATATAATAAATTATTATAATTCTTTTGACTTCTTGCTTTCAATTTAATCTCCATATCCTTAAAAATGAAGTTCTGATTGCATATTGATGTGATTAATGGACTGTAAATTCAAAGGTCTCAAGTTTGATCTCAAGGCGAGTACTACTGACTTCGATTTTATGTGCGTATTTATCACATACTCAAATGGTAAAAGAAAATATTGTTAGAAAAATATATACCGGATTTTGTTTTCTTGATGACGTATAAAGTCTGCCAACCCGCAGTATTATTAAGCTAGCGTATTTTAATATTCAGTATTCACGTGAGTGTGAGAGATCCGTAAGTACATCGTATTAAAAGGGAGAGCCTGAAGATCTGTCACACAGGTTCCGTACCTAGTACAAACCCCAGCTCTCATCAAGGTTTTAGATTAAGCTGTACCTAACTTAGTTCCTAAATGTTCCTAATGTACCTTTTTGAGAGAAATAAACGAAATATTATTATTATTATTATTAAAAATGGACACCAATCTAAAGGCATACCTAGGCAAAGATACCTTAACCTAACCGATCAATAATCTAGCATAGTCACAATTAGCCACGAACCATGGGCCACTAAATAACATTATATGACAAAAGCACTAGGTCTACTGCCTAATTAACGGGACCAAATATTTGTCAGCTAACTTAGATTCAGTTCCGAAGCGCGCTTGATTAAATCCTTTGATTAATTTACTATTTGAATAACTCTACATAACTTGAGGTTCAAAATCCCTAAGGTTTAAACTTGAGAACATACATACATACATACATATATACATACATATATTTGACGATCCGATTAGTCAAGCGGTAGTGAACACAACCTTCTGTGCTCCGGATCCCGGGTTCGAATCCCGATAGAGACAAATGTGTGTGATGAACATTAACAAACATTTGAATCCGAGTCATGGATGTATCTATGTATGATATATTATGTAAGTGTTTACAAAAAAAGTATACATGTAGTATATTAACCTAAATTAATTCTAGTTTCCGTAACACACGCCTCGTTGCTTCACTCGTATCTATATAGGGAAATGTACACATTTAGCCGTTTTTTTTTAATGACTACTTAATTAATCAAACAAGAACTAAAAACCGAACCCAAAAGCACACGTCTCCACAGCCACGCTTGCGATCACAAGACAAACGAGGCAATTCAAAACTCTCAGAATATCCTACTTATTTTAAGTACAAGCCGACCTTTAAAATTAAATATTCTTTTATTTTATTCTTCTTGACTGAGCACTGTCTACCAAAATACAGGCACTAGCCTAGTTTGGGAACCAGTTCCAGTACGTATTGTAATAACCAACGCATACCTTCATATTGTAACAAGTTTGTAAAATGATTATTCTCTTATATAGTATCTAATAAACATTATCTTTATCTTTATATTATTATTTAGTTTTTTTTTTAAACCCGTACATATATTATTGGGACTGAATATGATGGACATAAGCCATAGTTTATGCTCACAAGCAATCCTGTCTAGAAAGTTCGACGTGTATTTATGACTTAATATTCCGCATTCGAATGCAGACGGCCGGTCGGTTGATTGGCATGGTTTTACCATTGAGGTAATATGTAGTAGAGGGGATGCTTTAAAAAGGGTGGTATTTAATACTTTAACTGTAAATCCCCTTTTTTCAATCAAAATATTCGAAATTACAACCAAAAATACTGAATTGCACACTAAATTTGCTCATCAAAATAAATAAATTATACTATACTGTTAGATCTTTAAAGCTTATAGGACCGATTCGGTTCTGGCGTTGTGGTCACAGTTCTAACCTAGACCAATAATTATGAATAGGACTGATTCGGTTCTGGCACTTCGCCGGCCGCTGCCGCGGCACGCTCGCTTCGCTCGTTCGTCTCGTGCGTTGTGGTCACAGTTCTAACCTAACCTAAACCAATAATTATGAATAGGACCGATTCGGTTCAAATTTAGTGTGCAATTCAGTATTTTTGGTTGTAATTTCGAATATTTTGATTGAAAAAAGGGGATTTACAGTTAAAGTATTAAATACATAGTACAGTCATTTCTTTGATATGCAGTAGGTTATTAGTGGAGAAATTTTGTTTGCTTAAATTTCTAAATAGAGGTGCAGTTAAAAATTTCCCCTTTAAAAACTGTATATCGAAACCAGCTTTGAAACTCTCGAGCAACAAATCTATATGCCATTGTATATACGTGGCAATTGGTTTAAGGAAACACGTCATTTATATTTTACAGAAGAAAAACCTAGTGAGGGATGTTAGCGAAGAGAAACAATGGTACAATACTTTAATGAACTTCAAATTATAAGATCGAATGACTTAAAAAACTTTATGAAGCTACTTTTTAACACGGATAAATAATAAAAATGCATAAATACAGAACATTTTTAATTTCAGTTTCATTAAATTTCTTCTCACCAATGTAATGGACAATGCAATTAATCAGATTAAAAAATATATAAATAAAAAATTTCATAATCTAGAAAACTTTTAAATAAGTCATAGTTCAAAAAAACAAACTCGTAATCATAATCGGTTAAAGCATCCAAACACACAGACACAAACATTAAAATAAATTTAACACCAATTTGTTGCATCTGGTATTAACAAATAATTATTTCATATACCGACGCTTTGAATAAACAACCACCAAATTCTTACATTATTTTGCATTAAAAAAATAATAATAATATATTTGTGAAGACTGATGTAACAAACCTTATAATTCAATGGTTTTTACCGTTTTATTTATGGGGGAGCATAGTGAAGAATTGGCAAGTCCGTTGCCAGATGTGGTTCCGTTGATATAGGTTGCAGAGATAAATTTTTAATGCGTCAGCTGGTTGTTCACCCTCCATAACGGATTGGTAAGAGAGGTTTTTTATGATCTAAATGTTTCAAGCATAATAATCATAAGTTTAATTATGTGATTTACGGTTTCAATAATAAGCTGCTATTTCACGTGATAGCTTGATTGTATGAATTACAATATACTATGTTTCTTAAAATTACATTTTTAGGAATTTTATCGCGGGTGTATCGATATTAATTTAATCCCGATTTTAATCACTGTTCCAAGAAGTCAGCATTTTGTGAATAAACCACCAGTCTTTTCATAATAAACGGATTCAGTGAGATTTTTAAAATTCAAAAGAAACCCTGATTTGAAAAGAGAATATAGCTAACTCAACCACTTGTTTGTAACCCTATCACAAATTATATAAATCTAAAATTTAAATCTTGTATATAAAAATCTCGTGTCACGGTGTTTGTCGCTGAACTCCTCCGAAGCGGCTGGACAGATTGTTATGAAATTTTGTATGTATATTTGGTAGGTCTGAGAATCAGTCGTAGGCTATTTTTTATACCCCTAGGTGATAAGGATGTCCATCACCAGATTTTTTACTTTTTTTATGACAGATTTTTTTTGTTTTTTATTATGATTTGGCATCAATAAATACTTTAACCATCACCTATAATGTGGCAAAACAACGTTTGCTGGGTCAGCTATACTTATATAAAACACTACGTAAATCAGATTGTCAATAATAAAGAAAATTGTATCGTAGCTGTGAATTATAAATGTTACAATATCCACACCCGAATACACTGCGATAAAATCCGAAAAAGGTAGTTTTACTTCTATATATAATATTCGAGTAAGTGAAACAAATCAGCAATATAACTTCCTTATTATAACATAAACGCGTGTTAAGTAATTACTCAGCAAAATGGACATCGGAAACTTGCCGAAACGCCCCGAAATTCCCCTGCCCAATACTCCAGAACTGATTGAAGGGGTAAAAGCAACACAGTGTTATTTACCCTTATTTACCCTGCCTCACAAATGAGGGAGATGCGGGCAACTTAATGGGGCTTAAAAAGGCGTGCCATCTGTCTCTATACGACCCCTGAAGTTGGGTAAAGAAATATAACATTTGGTGTCTGTTTATTTTTACCTTATAATGTAAGACTAATGAAAGATTTTTTTTCAATAGTTTTTATTTTGATTACTTCGTTAAGTGCATTGGAACTCTGTAATTTAGATTTTCTTTCAAATTCTCAGTACTACTTGTAGGTACATACACACATACCATCACGCCTGTCGTCCCCGAAGGGTTAGGCAGAAACGTGAGGTGTACCAATGTACACCCACGTTTCGCCGTTATGTTTTGGGTCCCACGTAATAGGGGGCGAACCTATGCAATTAACCGGGCACGAATCCAAACTCTGAGCTGCCACTGAGAACTTCATAGAAAAAACCCAATAAAACTTAGCTCGACCTGCGAATCGAACCCAACACCTCTTGCTCGGCAGTCGCACTGTCCGACCACTAGACCAACGAGGCAGTTATTTTATTCAGGCGCTATATTTTATGCGCTATGTTATAGCGTATTGGAAATCCGTTACGTTATCACCTACATGCTAAGTTTGATCTCGTGCGTCACGTTCTGGGGGTCATCGATTGCGTCACGTTACAATGCGTCTATGTCAGCGTCTAATAGCGTGTCATTATTTTTACATCAAGGAGTGTGCAACAATATAGCGTGCACCATGCGTTATGTATGCATAACGTGCTATATTATGCGCTATACCGTGTTATTGGTGACCCGGATACCTGAGAGGAAGTTCACGCTGCCTTTCTTTGCTATGGGTCCTGGTTTTCAATCCCGATAGGGATAAATGTTTGTGTGATGAGCGTGAACATTTGTATCGGAGTCATGGATGTATCTATGTATAATAATGATGTATGTATTTACAACAACAAAAAAGTTTGTATGTAGTATATCACCCAACTAGTATCCGTAATAAAAGTCTCGTTGCTTAGCTTGGAACTAGATGGCGCTGTGTCATAATGTCCGTGTATATTATTTATCATTATTATTATCAACCTGTATTTGTTTTGCAGTGTGGATTTGTACCGGACTTAAGTTAAAAACATACAAGAAAATTATAGATTTATATCAATACTCCTTTGCCTTACCATTTAAGGATATAAACGTAGTGTAGTTTATTACATACATTGATTCTAGTAAGGTCAACTTAACCTTTCGAAACATTAAGCCCGCTATAGTAATTTCCCCACAATCTCTTGCAATAAAATCTCTACAGTCAATTCAATAATTCTCAGAGCAACTCGTTTTAAATGAACATTTTCAGTTATTGCGTTACTAAATAGAGGTAGAGACTGCTTTTTCCAGCTTCCAGTGGTCGGAGGTCAAACTGAGGTCAGATTATAGGTTGATGGTAGAGTTAGGACATTAGATAGGGCAAAGCGAGTTTTCTCACTCAAATTAAGCTGCCCGACCGGTGTAGTACCTCTGCCATACAAAAAGTCGCAGTGAAACAACAATAGTAGTATTTTTTTATGGAAATAAGCGGGCATACGGGCAGGAGGCTCATCTGATGGTAAGTGATTACCGCCGCCCATGGACATCTGCAACACCAGGGGACGTGCAAATGCGTTGCCGGCAACAATAGTTGTGTTTCTGCGAGTGAGTATTGGTTGTCGTAGCTTGTTAAAAGAGTGACTATTTTGGGAGCATGGGAATTCCGTTTGCTGTTGCTAGCCTACTGCGAGGTGGGGAACTTCACACGCCATCGAGAGTACCTCTCAAGCATGCAGGATTCCTCACCATGTTTTTTTTTCTTTTACTGTTTGAGCATGTAATAAATATGCACGTCACTTCGAAATCGAGAATTTTGAACTCAGCACACTGGTCTCACCACTAGGCTTTCAGCTTTCAGCAAATCTGTAAAAAATGGTCTAATTTGCGTCTTATATTCTATGATACCTGCAGTATACCATTTTATATTATTTGTTCAAACAAATAATTTAATTGATTTTATTACACAATTATCCTAAAACTACATCTACAGCCGTAAACCAATTAACCGTTTTAAAACGGACTCGCTTTGATATCGTTACGTCCCCGTCACTCAAATCCAGTTACGTGTTAACGCGTTTAAAACGCTTTTGATGTACGTGATTTTATTTAAATCTTGGGCTCTCGGGCCGTGTTTATGCTTTCCTGGTACTAAAAGGGACTTGCCTTTAAGATTAAACCACCATTCATTATAATCAGGTGGCTTTTTTATGATGATTTTAAATGTGGTTCTCGATTTGTTTTAATAAAACCATTTTTCGGATTCATTATCAATCACCAATCAGACCTAATAAGATTGCATATTTACCGCAGCTGCTTAGCTCAGAGACAACGGAAATTTGAAACAAAAATTTACCCAAAATCCATTAAAATTAACTATATGAAAAAATTACGCAGTGACGATGATTTTTTCCTCATCTATTCTAATTATTGACAATCGGATTTATACAGAACGAGCTAACCATATCCTATAGTCGCCACGTTTTATGGTTGGATTTAAACTCAATGGAGCCTATACTGGGATAAACTACACATAGCTGACCGATTTACGGGAATTCATCCGCAAATCACATTACATAATAATGAACAGACGATAAACAATGATTTACAAACGACGTAACGACGGATCGACGACACGTTGACGACATCAACACGTAATCGTTTGCGTCTCGCTGCCCCTTTACCGCGAAAGTAGTAAAGAGTGTTCTGTATGCACGCTTCGGTTCACTAGTGATGTAAAGTAGTGGCGAATAATAATTACGTAACTTATGAAAATATCGATAAATTATTTTTTTGATTAGCCTTATTATTTTATTTATTTTAAATATTTGTTGAATTGAAACTCCAGTATGTATTTCTTATCATCATGATTTCTTTTGTTAAAGAAAAGTTGTGATCGTGTCTTCGGTGCGTTTACAAAGACAAATATTGATACTGCACGAAAACCCAGACCCGGAACAACTACCTCCCATACATATTATATTTGTTCCGTGCAGGGATTAAACCCACGACACCATCAGTCGTCCCATGAATATCAATCTTTATTTGTTAAAAAGTCGTAATCGTTTATACTTCCACTGCTGGACATAGGTCTCCCCTAAGGATCCCGATGACAACCGGTCCTGCACCGCCCTAACCAGCGGATTCCAGCGACCTCTACCAGTTCGTCAGCCCACCTTGCCGGGGGGCAACCCTCGCTGCGTCTTCCAGTATATAGAGTTACAGTTAGCTTCCTTATAAGGCCCATTGTAAAATGGGTCTTATAAGGAAGCTAACTGTGCGGCCATTGGAATTAATATTTTCGATAAATCGACAATATTAATTCCATAATCGATACATTACGTAATTATGTCGATACATCACTAGAACCACGGTCCGTGCATAGCGGCCCGCTCGAGCATATGATCGGTAGAAGTCTGTATAGGGTTGTTCTTGATTCGTTATACCGGTTATTAAGTCTTGATGGTATAATTATACATACATACAACCACTCACGCCTTTTTCCCATGAGGGTAGGCAGAAACTACAGAATGCCTGCTTTTGCGCCGGTTACGAGAACTGCGCAGCTGACCTTTTTGAAGAGGTTCACCAATTAGATCGGTGTATGCCCTGATACGTATAATTATAATGATTTCTAATTAAAATTTATTTGACTTTCATATTTACGGGTATATAAGGAGCGCGGCGTGGGTGTGCGTGTTTTCTTACCTCGCTTGAAAGTATCTCTCTTTGCATTGAAAACAAAGAAATGACGACCCAGTTAGTCCAGCGGTAGTTAACACTGCCTTCTGTGCTATGGGTCCCGGGTTCGAATCCCGGTAGGGACAAATGTTTGTGTGATGAGCATAAACATTTGTATCCGAGTCATGGATGTATCTATGTATAATATGTATGTATTTACAAAAAAAAAGTATATATGTAGTATATCAACCAACTAGTATCCGTAACACAAGCCTCGTTGCTTAGCTCGGAACTAGATGGCGCTGTGTCATTAAGTCCAGGAATATTTATTATTTATTAAACACGCGTAACACAGAGACTAAACGTGGGCAGCAGGAGCTGCCTAGGCGTGCTTTGTCGTGCCGCGGCACGCCGCCGACGTGTCATGCCGCTGGAATGGCGCGGTATCTTAGCGGCTAGTGTGCGCTGACTGACGACAAAATCCCTTGCCATGCCGTCCCGGTGCGTAGGCCTTAAGCACACAAGCTTACAACCCGCCTTACTGATAGTAAGCAGTTACCGTAGCCTATTGATGTTTGCAACACCAGAGGTGTGTCGCTCACACGTTGCTAGCACTGTAAAGGCGTTTTAGGTGTCTTAAAAAATAGGCCAGTTACTAAACTGACAGTGAACGAAATTATGTGCCATGCTGTCAAAATAGTCACTCCCCTAACGAGCTCTAGGTGTCTTACTCACTCGCAGAAATAACTATTGTTGTTATACTGCAGTCTCCTATACAACAAATTTTGCTATGCCTTTTCTTTCTAACGTGTATAGGTATTGACAAGATAATCGTGCTACATACAATTTAACCAACATCGTCACTTACCATCAGGTGAGTTGAAGGTCAAAAGTAACTTTTGCCCTACCTCCATAAAAAAAACTTGTCTATTATAAGAAAATAATCTTACCTGAGATTTATAAAATACATATTATTTATATTATCTTATAATAATTTGAAGCTGCCCAAAATTTAATGGTACGTAAATATGTAAATTTCAGACTTATTTGATAATGCATTTACGAAATGGCTCAAGTGTTTGAATTCAAAATTTAACTTTGATATTGACTGACAAATAACTCGACTAACTTCGAATGCAAACACTGACCATTCACTGAGTTTGTGAAGGTACTAAACTGCCTTGACTTCGCATGTTAGAGCTAGCTTTGAGAAGTTTTATATTTATATGCAGAGTGCGTAGAGAGCAAATATTTTCTTTGATTTTTATCAATATTGATATCGATGCATTTGAATGCATGCTCACATGTACTACTATTTTATTAGTCAATATACTATGTGGAGATGATAGCACGACAGTAAATTAAACCCAGTATACCTAATGATATTCTAAGTCTATATACCAAAAATCAATCAAATATACCCAATAGTTTAGACACAGGACATTATTTTCCATTTTAAAATTTCAATATGATTCTTTACTAGGCTATCACAGATTAGGTTAAAGACCTGCAAAATAAGTATAAACACATGTTGCCAACTCGCCGCTTAAAAGACCTTCGCAAATCTTAAGAAACTCCTTACGCAAATCTAATTTCTTTTGCATGTTTGTGCTATTTAGTTAGTTTGAAAAAAAAATTTTCGATGTTACGACTTAATTAATAGAGGCAAAATACTCTCTTGAACTAGTGTGGCTCGTCTTTTCATTTATTGTCGTGTTACCATCTCCACATTGTATATTTTTAATAACAACCCGAAATTTTGCAGTATCCATAATGTCGTATGTATGAAAGTGGTGTTTGGTTGTCACGATGTTGGTTGTCTTCTCATTCAAAACCTCGGACTTATAATAATTTATCAACACTTAATAATTGTCAACCTCTGTGGTCTAGTGGTTCGAGTACCGGAATGCTGATCACGAGGTCGTGGGTTCGATTCCCACGGGACACAAATATTTATGTGATGAATATAAGTGTTTGTGTTCGTCTGGGTGATTTATATCCATTGTCTAGTACCCATAGTACAAGCTCTGCTTAGTTTAGGACTAGATGGTGGTGTGTAAAATGTCGCAGAATATTTATTTATTTATTTATAGCGTCATTCATATTTTTTGTGGACCTCCACAAAAAATATCTACAAATAAAAAATGTCACATTCATAAATGCTCAGGGTTACTCATTCTGCAAACCCCGACGCACAAGCCAATCAGGCGTTGAAATCTTTCTTCCAACTTTATATTTACTTCTAACATAACTTGTCTCATTCCGAATAAATAAAGTTAACCTATTCAATCTTCTACACATCAAAACATATTCATTAAAAATCTTTCAAGGTCGTTCCTCAGTGAAACACAGGAAAAAAAGCCATAAATTTTATTTTTACGCATGACAACACAGAGTCGTTCCACTTTGACGATTAATCTTGTAAGCTATTTTGTCTTACGAACATTTTTCGAACGTGCAACCCTAAATTGACACATCTACAGACCTTGGGATCGCAATATGTCAAGGACAATACATTTGAGACACTGACAAGGCATATTCTAAACCATTTCAAGGCAAGAGAAGTAAGTATTATTAATGAATCCACACTAATTAATTATTATAAATGCGAAAGCGTGTCTGTCTATCTATTACCTCTTCACGCTATAACCGTTGAACCGATTTAAATGCAATTTGGTATAAAGAAGTTTGAGTCCCGGGAAAGGACTATTTTTCATCCCGGAAATCATCCCTTAAAAGGGGGAAAATGGGGGTGGAAATATAATTACTGATTCTACGCAGATGAAGTCGCGTGAAACGTGAAGAGGTAACAGACAGACAAACACACTTGCGCATTTATAATAATAGCTTGAATTTCGTTGCGTATTCCCCAAGTCACACGGAGGTCTTAAGGACTTAAGAAAGAACACCTATCCTTGACAGAATCACTTTACCTAAGCCGGCACGCAAAATATTTGCTACGCATGCAATAAAGTACCTACACCCTCCCACTCAATGTCTATTTCCCTGAAGATTACCTAATCTACGTCAACATTCTCCAAAAACACACGGCCGCAGACACAATAACAAGACTATAATCCCTGTTTCCGTAATTCTGTCTGGATTTGTCATGGGTAATAAAAATAATAGTTTATATTCCCATTCGGTGACTCTGATCCAACTTAAATATTGGATTTTGGTTTCTCCTTCGATCCAGGATATGTAGTGTTAAATAAAAATTTCTGGACATTATGACACAGCGCCATCTAGTTCCGAGCTAAGCAACGAGGCTTGTGTTACGGATACTAGTTGGTTGATCTACTACATACATATATATGTATACTTTTTTTTTTTAATACATACATATTATACATAGAAACATCCATGACTCGGATACAAATGCTCATGCTCATCACACAAACATTTGTCCCTACCGGGATTCGAACCCGGGACCCATAGCGCAGAAGGCAGTGTTAACTACCGTTGGACTAATTGGGTCGTCAATTATATAGAAGACAATTTTTTTTCAGTAATTTTAATTTGTAGAAAATGTAGTTTTGGTTTTTGTTCGGAGGTGGGAGAGCCCTTATGGTTCTCGGCCTCTGAGAAAGATTCCGGAGGATGTGGGATTCTGAACTCACTGAAACCACTGGTCACCATCAATCAGCACATGAAGAAAGAAGAGAGCGTGTAAGCGAGAGCATAGAACAAGCGATAGAGAGGCACAATCGCCCTTAGCTTTCGGCTTGCGACCTCTCATCCGTTAGTTAGCACTTCTAATTAAATCGTCTATAAACCGATTATACAGACGGCCAATTATTTACGTATACCTACTATTACGCGTAATATTTGGGTGTTTTTATCACAATCAAATACTTTTTTATTTCTAATAATAGTCGAGTGTACCTAACTAATAATCTCCAATAAAAATAAACTCCTGAACAATGTAACACTTCACAAAGCACTCGTAATGCTCAAGCAAATTGGCAAAATTTAATCAAAGAACATTTCAATTTAACTTCAAAACTTCACAATAAAATCGTTCATGCCAAAAAGCTATTTAAATAACAATCAATTCAACAACAACAATATTAACAAAACTATTTTGTCAGAATATATTTTCATTTCTTTATTTGCCTTTTGAACCTATTCTAATTAAATGAGTCAATAGGTTTATAAGATGCCTTTTGTATGCTAACCGTCTGACCTTAAAGGTTACAATGTTAGGCTACATAAAAGCTATAAAGCTATATTTTTAAAGAAAATCGACTCGAAACGTTGGACACAAAAAGACAAATTCAAAAAGATAGACCCATGCCCTCCTACACCTACACATACAACACACAAGGTCAACTCTACTGCAGCACCTGCAATAGAGTTTTTAAGACTTTTAAGACTAAGTTCGGTCTAGCGAGCCACATCAGGGCTCATGGTAGAAGTAGCTAGTAATAAAAAAAAGTTATAATATTAAAAATAAATAAATATAATTAGCGGTGAGCTGTGGTGTAACCTAGCGGTGTAACTAGTGGACTGACGTGTCAGAGGTCGCGAGTCCAAACTCGAGGCACGCACCACTGATTTTTCTCCAACGGTGAAGGAAAACATCGTGAGGAAACCTGCATGCTTGAGAGATTTTTTCCATGGCGTGTGAAGTCTGCCAACCCGCAGTAGTCCACCACGCTAGGGTGGACTACAGCCGCATCCCTCTCAAATGCCTGTAACAACTATCCGTAGAAGGTATAAATATTATGTGTTACGTGCAGATATCGAACTCACAACCCGTGACGCACAAGCCGATCACTCAGACACTGCGAAAATCGAGTCATTAATTTTAATCTTCATTATCATCTTTGTTATTACTTTTCCATAAATCTCCTACAGAAATATAAATCAAAGCATTGAAAGATATACAGACAACGGCTAGAATTAAATAAAAACTTCCCGAAAGGGTAACAAGGCTAGCTAAACTAGGCAACGTGTTTTGTCCGCCCGACCGTATCTGGATCAGCAGCGAAAAATGGATGCCCTCTAGCCAGACAAATGAGAGGTTCCCTAACTGGGAACATACCTATTTCACGTGGTAAAATATACTGTGTGTTCTTTGGAAGCGATTGATGGAACCGCAGTCAATGAGTTTACGTTGAAATGCACGTTCGTAGTTCTAGGAAAGTTTTAGTTGAACAAATTTAAAAAACAAAATGTTTACTTCTTTTAGTACCTATTATTAAAATACTTTAACCCAAAGACTGGCCTATTTTTCGGACAAAGAATTAGCATTGCCATTCAACGTGGCAATGCCGCCAGTCTTCTGGGCACTCTACCCCCTGACAGCGTCGGGGACGAGTTTTTTGACGCCCTGTAACTAAAAATATATTTTTTGATTTATTTGTAATTAATTTAATAATGATCTGTATGTGTTTTAATTGTAAATTGAATAAATGACCTTTTGCCCGTGACTTCATCTGTTTAGAATAAATAATTTTATTCAATCGGTTTTTTTGTCTATCTGCTAATAAATTTTTTACCCCCCACTTTTAAGAAGTTATCGATTTCTCATACAAACAACCCACCCTTTTCACCCCTTTTTTCCGGAACAATAGCCTGTGTAACCTTCCCGGAGATTCAAACTATCTCCATACCATAATTTTATCTTAGTCATCTGGTTCATCGGTTAAAGGGTGAAGAAGTATCAGACAAACAGACATACTTTTGCATTTACAATATTAGTAGGGATATGTATATTCTACCACATTGTAAGGACGCAAAGACGATTGTTGAATGTGAAGATTAATTATTTCCGATTACTAGTTTGAGCAACTTATTGCTGTGTTGGAGTTTATGCATGAAATTCTCAGTAGCAGCTCGGAGTTTCTATTTCTGCCCAGTTAGTGGCAATATGCTCATTAAGCGAGCCGATTAGCTCAGCTGTAGTTAACGATGCCTTCTGGGCTACGGGTCCCGGGTTCGAATTCCGGTAGGGATAAATGTTTTGTCATGAGCATCAACATTTGTATTCGAGTCATGGATGTATGTATAATAATTATGTACGTATTTGGAAAAATTAAGTATATCAACCTTCTAGTACCTACCCGTAACACAAATGTCTTTGCTTACCATGGAACTAGATGTCGCTGTGTCATAACGTCCAAATATTTATTGATTTATATTCTGCGACGCTAGCCTGAAAGAGAGAGAAAATCTCAAAAGCATGCAGGTTTCCTCACGATATTTTCCTTCATGGTTTGATCATTATAAATACGCACATAACTTCCCAAAAGACAGTGATGCGTGCCTTGGGTTCGATCTCGAGACCTCTGACATCTCAGTCCACTGGTCACAGTAATATGCCACCATAGCTCCAGAGTGTTAGTACACTTCTGCCTAATCTTTTGAGGATACAGGAGGTGTGATAATATTATGTGGTATATATATATATATATATATATATATATATATATATAGTAACTGTATCGGTCACATCTGCAGACTAAAAAGCGACCTTAAGAAAGTTAGAATAAGAAACAATTTACGTATTATATACGAGTATATATATACTAAACAAAATCTTTCTCAGTACCTAATTCCGTTTTGGGGTCTCTATTACCGAGACCCTTGGAACTAGCTAACTATGATAAGTAAGCGGGTAGTCAGGCTGAAAGGAACTTAAGATCTTGGGTTCCGTAGTACAGTACGTACAAATTTCTTATATTTACGCGAATGATAGACATTGAACAAAAATTTTTTTTCTTACAGATATTATTGCGGTATTTTAATATTATTTAATTTCGATAAATAACCAAGCTGTAGTTAACGCTGCCTTTTGTGCTATGAGACCCGGGTTCGAATCTCGGTAGGGATAAAATGTATAATATATTTGTATATATGTATTTACAACAAAAAAATATAATAATAAATTAATAAATATAATATATATATATTTACAAAAAAAAATTTAATATATCAAGCGTCAGTTTGGGAGAGGCTGAGATGAGATATCAAGCGTCTAGTATCCGTAACACAAGCCTCTTTCTCGCAACTATATGGCGCTATGTCATATTTTAATTAACTGAATCTGAAACTTAAGGTTTAAATAATATTAATATATTGCAATATGTGATCCGAAAAAGTATTTTCATTTCAAAATCTCGTAATGACTTCTTTTTCCTTCGGCTATGGTTTTCAACAAATTATTGAACGGAACCCTGAGCAAGAGACAGAAGAAAGAGAAAATACAAAGATTTTACGTGACCAAATTCAATACGTAACTCCAGGAGCCCGACGTGGTGCGTGTGCGTGATCCGACTGCATATTATAGTTGAGGAGACAGGGAGCTTGCGGTCATATTTATGTCAATTTTGTTCAAATTATTGGGAGATTTCGCCTCGATTTCTAATGTGGGTGGAAAAGATGGATGAAAACTATTTTTGAAGGTAACTGCTGTACCGCAGCTAGGCTTAGATAATGAGAAAGAGGGTCAGTAATACCTAGGACGATTAGTTGATCTGTCAAGTTAATAAGGACGTGTTTCAGAAAACAAATTAATTTGTTTGCCCTAGATGTGATAATGAAATGATAGTCAGAAATCTAAAAAGTTTCGCCTTTTGAGTATCGGTGCTGCTAAGTAATTGGTTTTATTTAAGCATTAGTTTTTGCCCGCGACTTCACCTGCGTAAAATTTGTTATTTTGTCTGCATATAAACTTCCTACCCCTTTTTTATCTTAAAGGATGAAAACTACCCTATGTCCTTTCCCGGAACTCAAACTATCTCTATACCAAATTTCATTTAAATCGGTTCAGCGGTTATAGCACGAAGAGGTAATAAACAGACAGACACACTTTCCCATTTATTAAAAAAATATATAAATTATGGATTTTGGTTTAAATTGGAAGCTAACCCCAACATAGATGAATACATTCTATCCTGAAGAACTTTGATGAAAGTGTCATTGAAAAAAAACACTACATATGAATCATCAACAACCCATTACTGTCCCACTGCTGAGCACAGGTCTCCTCTCAATTTATAGGGATAAAGCTATAGTCCACTATGCTAGCCAATCCCGGTTGTTAGACTTCACATGCCATCGAGAAAATCCCTCCAGCATGCAGGTTTCCTCACTAAATTTTCCTTCATCGTTTGAGCATGTGATAAATACGCACATAACTGCCGAAAAGTCAGTGGTGCGTGCCTTGGGTTTGAACTCGAGACTGTTGATGTCTCAGTCAACTGGCGTGACTGAGATCGCTACCACAGACTATTTCCATCACCACACATTCAATCAATTTAATATCACTATTCAATCTTCAATCAAAAATACCTACTTCTACATAAACTTCCAATTACAAAAGTTATATAACACATTATCCTATAAGCTATTTAAGTCAGTTCCAAGAAGTAATATCTCCAACATTTATTAGAGTATAATTCCCAATAATGGAACTTCAAGAAATAAGGATCAATGTCCTTCGGCTTATTCGAAATGTATTTTTCTTTTACGTAATACTCGTAAACTTAACTTATGGGGTACGTAAGCTGGTCAGCAAACAGATATAGGGGTTTGTTGAGCTGAGCTTAAACCAGGTTTAAAGGGAAAAGGTAGGCAGAAGTCCCAGTCGTTGCATATCTTTGCTAATTGCAATTAATACTTTATACTCGATATGAGAGGTAGAGTGTAGCAATATTTCTCGCTCAAATTGAGCTGCCCGACTGAAGAAGTACCTCCTCCTTACAGAAGACTTCAAGAAAACAACAGTATTGGTTTTTGGGGGTGAGTAACGTTACCAAAGCTCGTTGGAAAAGTGACTATTCTGACAGCGTGGGAATTCCGTTTGCTGTCAGTATACTAACTTCCTATTTTAAGAAGGAGACTATTGCAGTTACCGTTTTGGTTTCTTAAAATAGGGAATTACTAAACTGACAGCAAATGGAATGCCCATGCTGTCAGAATAGACACTCCCCAACGAGCTCTGGTAAACTTACTCACTCGCAGAAAGACAACTATTGATTCACTGCGGTATTCTGTAAGGTGGAGGTACTTACCCAGTCGGGCAGCTCAATTTGAGCGAGGAATCTCGCTATGCCCTACCTCCAAGAGATGACCTATAATGAGATACCTTCTCTGATATTGCAAACGTCTATAGACTACGGTAACTGCTTACCATCAGGCAGGTTGTAAGCTTGATTGCCACACCAGTGGTAAAAAAAATATTCCTGAGCTTCTGATCTCTAATTCCCTATTACACAACTGGTGTTGAATCTCTAAGCAGGGATGCAAACAGGATTGTAAAGTTATAAACTATGCACAGGAAATCATGTTGAACTTTTTAATTTACCCTCATATAGCGGGCCATAAATATCACGCTTACAGCCAAGAAGGGGTTTAGTAGAGTTATACTGATGAACACTTATAGTTTGCGAATGCAATCCTATAGTCTTTGACTGGGGATACGGTGAAACTTTAAGACTTTAGAGACCAGACAGTCAGCAAGATAGATCTTAATCATCCGGTAGCCTAGCGGTCTGACCAGTGGACTGAGATGTCAAAGGTCTCAAGTTCAAACTCCAGGCACGTACTACTGACTTTCCAGCAGTTATGTGCGTATTTATCAAATGCTCAAACGGTGAAAGAAAACATTGTAACGAAACGTGCTATCTTGAGAGACTTTCTCGATGGTATGTGAAACCCGCAATAGGATAGTGTGGTAGAGTATATAGCCTAATCCCTCTCAAATGAGAGGAGACCCGTGCAAAGCAGTGGGACAATTATGGGTTGATGACGAATACAGCGCCATCTAGTTCGGAGCTAAGCAACGAGGCTTGCGTTATGGATACTAGATGGTTACACACTACATAGTTTTTTTTTAAATATACCCATCGTCGCCTCGCGGCTAGATGGACCGACGATTCACATTGAACGCCTGACCTAAACTGACGTCAATATATTTCATCTCATCAACATAGGAATCCCATTGATACAGACCTCGCGCGACCCTGTGCCAGAATCTTATCCAATTACATGATATTATTTGTATGCATTGGAATCGAAAGACTTGGACAAACAAAACGGGGGAGAAAAATATTTATACTTGCGACAGCTTGTGAATTTTTCTGCAAATAATAATAACATAATATACCATCACGCTTGTTCCCTTAAAGGGTAAGATTACTGATGTATTGTCACAATTTTGACGGAATGTCCTTAGGGCAAGAATTATCATAGGATGGTCTGAATTCATAAACGGATAGACCGGTCTCAGATACTGAGAGATCAAGGTAAATTAAAATATTTTTTTCACATTATAGGGATCAGGCATGTTGCCATTAACCGGGTACCAAACTACAAGCTACTGCTTTAAAAACCTTTGGAATTTAACCGACGATCTCGTACTCAATAGGCTCTTGTACTGCGACCAATCGAGTTATCATCATCATCATCATCATCATCATCATCAGCCTATATTCGTCCACTGCTGGACGTAGGCCTCCCCTAGTGAACGCCACAGAGCTCGATCTTCGGCTTGACTAATGAGTGAGTACTATTTTCATACCATTGTTTTACATCGAGAGTTGAGTGGTAAAACCCAATAAGTGACTATGGATGACAATATTGGGTTTTACCACTACACTCAACCTTCGACATATTCAACATTGGCTACATTTGAACTGTTGTTATTTTTTTTCTAAGTTATGTTGTCACAGATTGCGATTGC
Source organism: Craniophora ligustri (assembly GCA_905163465.1). Lineage (NCBI taxonomy): Eukaryota > Metazoa > Arthropoda > Insecta > Lepidoptera > Noctuidae > Craniophora > Craniophora ligustri. The sequence continues at coordinate 1,137,648 of LR990979.1, read as the reverse complement.
AATTGTCTCGCGGGTAGCCGGCGCGTTCTGGTTTGACTTGTCTAAATCAAATGTCAAAAATGACAATGGAACACACAGTTTTTCTGCGGGCCGTCCACCTAACAATACATTGGCTACATTTTTAGTCTATGACAGGTAGAAATCTGGAGTAAGCATCCCAAGCACGAACCTCAGATTTTGAAATCAGGTATATAGTGATCAACCTGTTTTACTGTAGGTACCTCTGCTGTGGACAGGTCTCCTCGTAGGGTGTAGACGACCACATTAGCCTAGTACGGGTTGGCAGACTTCACACACTACCGAGAAAATCTCTCAGACTCCTCAGGTCTCCTCACGATGTTTTCCTTTCATCGTTTGAGCATGTGATAAATACGCACGTGACTTCACAAAGATAATTATGCCTTAGGGTTGAACTTGAAACCCTAAACTCACCGTTGTTTTTATGTATTTGTAAAGTTCGGTTAGATATTCAAGATGTTTTGCGTAAACCATGCAATAACATTCTATATTGCTTTTGTTTAAGTAACAAGTAGATATTTAGATATTATTGAAATTCCGCTCAACTTGGAACAAGGAAAACCTTGTGAATATGTTTTTGATTTGTTTTTATCTTTGAGCGTGTGTACTATACGTTTCGTAAAACTTTTCTGAACTACATTTACAGTTTTATTTCAAGTTCAGTAGGTACAATGTTTTGTATATACTAGAAATTTATCAATATAAGTGCAAGTAATTGTAATATATATGTCGGCGCAGGAAGGCCTTCTTCAGAATTCATCGTGTATTCAGTTGTTGTGGGCGTATTTTCGATAGGGAGGCATCATATCGCTTCTGACTTATTTTAATCAGATACTAGGGCACATTATTCGGGCAGACTACAAGCGATTCGTCGCAGACGTGGTGCGCTTGCGGTTCCCGTTCAGCTCGTCTCCAAAACAAGATACCAGCACCGCTTCCTTTCACACGACGCTCCGCTAGAGCGACTTTGACAACAGCCACTCTCAAATTTGACATTATCAACGACGCAAGCATGCGCCGTCATATATAAATAGGTATGTTTGTTTTGTCCCTATATTACTTTTTTATGTAAGTCCCTAATTAAATCATATTCACATTTATTTGTTTTATCTATTAGACTTTTGTTTCTCATTCCCAAAATACCACCGAAAAATCCAGCTTTAAAAATACGAGTATCAAGTCTTCTTATCCAAATTACGTAACTGCGTTAACAAACAAGAGGTCATTGTAATAATAAATAGTTGACGACAGAACGGGATAGTTGAAAGTGTCTGTCTTTCTTCAACTTAACGAGATAGGTTTGCGGGCTTGGTCGTGTCCCCTACTAGGAGTTTTAAACTCACTTTCTTACTAGGTACTCGAGTTTTTCAAATATCGAGTATTTGAAAACGAGTCGACAAATAAATTTTAGACTTGTCCAGTTTGCAACCCGTTATCAATGTACACGGGTAGGCTACCCGTGTACATAGATGTATGTAAATGATTTGAAACGTCGGGTTTAATGATATCAATTTACCGTGATAAATACCGTTAAAAATAGTTTTATATCAAAATCTTGACCAAATCTTGACCAAATAAAATAAAATAAATAAATTCTAGAAAAGCAGTGTTTACTCTGACCATTTCTAGTCCGGATTAAAAGATACACAACCAATACACCGCAATAAATTTTATAAAAAGAACCGTTGATTCAAAATCCAAACAAAATTCAACAACCGGTAAAATTCCGGACCACACATCCAAAAATCCGGACAAATACCGAAGTTAAAACGGCCGTACCGTACGTGATAATAACTGGAACGCCTAGTAGTGGCTCTGTTCCGTAGTACCTAGTATCTCACAATAGCATGGCTAACGATCACTCCGCTTTGTGTGGACCTACCGGTTACACTCGTGTTCTGTTTGATTCCAACAACAGCTGCGGATGAAATAAAAATGCTAGTTAATTGGACACCTGTTTCTGTTAGGAGTGCAAGCAATAATAGTCTTTTAGTTTAGTCAGCATAAGAGAAATTGTCATACACTCATGATGTGCGGTCTGCCGATTCAAAGGCTTGACAGCTGCGGATGTTTTTTTTTATGTTGATAAGGCGGCAATCGAGCAGGCGGCCCACCTGATGGTAAGTGATGACCGCCGCCCATGGACATCTGCAACACCAGAGGCTTGCAAATGCGTTGCCAAACCCCCTAAAAACCGTTCAGGTTTCTTAAAATAGGGAGTTACTGAACTGACAGCAAACGGAATTCCGATGCTGTCAGAATAATCACTCCCCCAACGAGCTCTGGTAACCTTAGGTACTCACTCGCAGAAAGACAACTATTGTTGATTCACTGCGGTCTTTTGTAAGGCGGAGGTACTTCCCAAATCAGGCAGCTCAATTTGAGCGAGAAATCTTGCTATGCCCTACCTCCTACACAAATAAAAATGCTTTCTCTGAGTAAAAGACTTGTACTCCTTGTACAAGCAAAAATAGTCTTTTGGTTTAGTCACTATAAGAGAAGTTGTAATAAGCTTATGATGTACTGCTGATTTATTGGATTTGAAGTTTGAAACCAAGCGACGTAACTAGGACTATTCCAAATTTATATTCGTACTAGCTATTGCCCGCGACTTCGTCTGCGTACCTACAATTAGTAATTTTATCCGCATACAAACTTCCACCCCCCTTTTCTCCCTTTTAAGGGAGGATTCCAGGGATGAAAACCTCCTATGTCCTTCCCCAGGACTCAAACTATCTCTATACCAAATTTCATCTAAATCAGTTCAGCGGTTATAGCGTGAAGAGGTAACAGACAGATGGACAGTCACACTTTCGCATTTATAATATTAAAGTATAGTGTTCATATTAATGATCACTCGTGGAAACTGTTAAGTAAAACGTCGTGAGAAAACCTTCGTGCCGTGGGCCTAACCTTCCATACTGAAGAGACAGATTGATGAGCCGTTTCATGTTATAATTACTATTAATACATAAATGATAACCGAATATAATGAACACTATATCTATATTAACATACTCATACACATACTCATACTACTACACATAATATACATACATACAATACTATACATAAACATTCAAATAATTTATTAGAAGTTTATATTTGCAATTTTAAAATATATTTTACTAAAAATTCACGAAAATCTTAATAAGCTATACAGATAAATTTAATATAATGTGTAATTAAGATAGATATGTACTGTATAGTTAATTAGTGTAATTATATTTGTTGTACCCGACAGGGTCCATAATTGTATCTAACATAAGATTGTCTGTTAGCATCTATAAAATCATTGTGGAATGCAAATAAATGATATGAATTTGAATATGGTGGATATTCCTCAAACCTACAATAAGCGCTTCACTTCGTCCTTTTATCCACACAGCTAGGAAATGGAATTAACTGCCTGAGTCTTCAAGTCACGAGTGAATAGGTATCTTCTAAGTAAGCGTGCTTCATCTTAGACCACATCGTCACTTACCATCAGTTGAGATTGTAATCAACTCTAACCTAACCTATACTTGATAAAAAAAAATGCTTAAGTTAGGATCAAATAAAAATGTTGTCACCTTTTATTTGTTTTAATAGAAAATGTTTTCTGTCTTGTCTTTTCTCGTAATCTTTTATCGCTGAGTTTAAATCCCAGTTAACCTTTAAACACAGGTCAAGTGCGAAAGTTTGTTGTGGACCTTACAAGGGTTCTGTACGTTGTTTGTTATATATTTTGTAATATTTGTCATGGTATCTATTTGTTAAACCACACAACATTTCTGTACCTCAAGCATAATGTGCAAGAACTTTCATGAATTAATTAATAATAATTATGTGCTGCAAATACATTAAAACTTTTGTTATAAACGAATGCTTCGTTAGCTTAATTGTTGCACGCGTCCCAATTTCAATTCCCATATTGCTTTTTATTCAAAATTCTCGGTTATAGCAGCTTGCAACTTAGCTTGTATTTATGGTCGGCAAATGGCAATAGGCTCAACCCCTATTACATGTGACCTAAAACCGGAAATCATTATATTGTAGCACATAAATGATCGTCTGCCTACCCCTAAGAGGGTAATAGTGTGTTATAAATTACGGTCACATGTTGGACTTCAAAACACATACCGTACATATAACAATATTTATGTTTTTATCTCAAATAGAATCCGCAATCAATTCATAACAAAAAAAAAGAACAAAATATGTTGAGAAAATAAATTGTTACACTGTCTTTTAAGCCAGTCATTTTTTTAAGGGTTCCTTTTTTAAACGCACGGTACTCTAAATATATAAAATTAAAATGAGCCGTTTTGTTCGAACGAAAACTTCGAAGAAAATCCTTCAAAATCCTTCGAACAATTTGGGAGAATTCATAAAACAATAATAATAAACGTGGATTTTATTTTATGATATCATATTGCACACGACAGGCCCAAAATAAATTACATTTTTGTAAAATAATTTATGTATTTTTGTTGTTCAACGACTTCATTTTATAATAATAGCTTGTATATTTTTAAAGAGCAAACGTGTTTTTAAACGGTTTATGTAGGTGTTTTTTTTATTTATTTAGAAAAGGCAATCCAAGGTGCATTTTAAAATGTTTTTTAATAGGAGCAGGAGGCTCACCTGATGGTAAGTGATCACCGCCGCCCATGGACAATTGTCACACCAGAGGTTTGCAAATGCGTTGCCAAACCCCCTAGAAACCGTTTAAGTTTCTTAAAATAAGGAGTTACTGACAGAAAATGGAATTCCTATGCTGTCAGAATAGTCACACTCACACCCCTAACGAGATCTGGCAACCTTACTCACTCGCAGAAACACAACTATTGTTGGTTCACTGCGGTCTTCTCTCTCCTGCGGAGGTACTTCCCCTGTCGGGCAGTTCTATTTGTGCAACAAATCTCGCTATACCCTACTTCTGTACAATTTCGGATTTCCTCGTTCCGGATTCTATCAGCAAGAGAAACATTGAGCACATCTCTTTCCATAGCCCATTGATAGAGAGAGTGAGTGAGAGAGACAGAACGAGACAGTGAGTTTTATTTTGTAAGACAACAGTTAGTTAGAAACCCTATGCATTTCTTTGGTATATTTCTTTTTATTCTATGGTTGAAATATGCTAGCATCGCTTGAGTTCTAAAACTGCTGATTTAAGGTTCAAATTTATATAACTCACTCAAATAGCCACAACTTTATATGTACTGAAACAAACATTTTGTTTCAAACAGAAATTCATAAAAACAATTGAAATGACACCAGTTTGAAACTGGAACAAGAAATGTAAACCACACAAGTTTATGATCGGCTAACGTGCTGAACGATAGCAATATATCGACAAAACTTGTGCTCTTATGGATACGCTGGCTAAAGTTTTCTGTAAAAAGAATTCTATGAATAATAAAGTATTTTATTTCGGTAGTTTTAATATTGTTTTCAAATAATTTATAGACAGGCCAGACTATTGCCCACAAAGCTGGCCTAGTGTGGGTAGACAGACTTCCCATGCCGTTTAGATAACCCCTCAAGCACACAGGTTTCCTCAATATATTTTCCGTCACCTTTATACACAGACAGAAATGTGTGCTGGGGAGTTTGTTGCGCCGCTTCTTCTTCCCAGCAAAAACACTAGGAAGCGGTGAAGGGCGGGCGTTTTTGGGGGCTGTCTTTATTGTCGACGTTCAAAAAGAGCCATTTAAATTTGGCCTACTTTGAATAAATGATATTTTGACTTTTGACTTTTGACTTATAGCGGTTGATAAATACGCAGTTACACGATTCAAACACTTAATATCCACCTTAATATGGATTTGAATTCAAGACATTTGGCATTTCACAATGCCAACATTCGCAATATTAAAAATCACTCAAACTTTTAGTAAAATGTCTGTATAAAAAAGAAAAATGTATGGCAAACAATTTTCGTGGGTAAATAAAAAATGTCAAGCAAAAACAAAACAAAAATATCAGTAGAAAACTTTCACTAACAGGTGGCAACTCGTATTATAGTGATGTGGGATTTAGAATAGTGTTGTGCCAGTTGCGGGAATCAGTTTGTACCGGTATGTTTTCCGGGAACTGCTTGTTATTGATGTTGCTGCGAGTATAAATGTATGTATACCATCTGTACATTCTCAATGACCCGAATAGCCCTGCGTGCAGCGGTAGTTAACGCTGCTATGGGTTGCTACGAGTTCCGGGTTCGAATTCCGGTAGGGATAAATGTTTGAGTAATGAGTATTAACATTTATTTTCTATCCGAGTCATGAATTTATCTATGTATAATACATACATGTAACACTCTAGCCTTTTTCCAATGGGGCAGGCAGAAACTACACAATGCCACGCGCAACGATTCCTGCACACCTAAATTTAATGTATATTTAGCATGTATATATTTACAAAAGAAAAAATATATATTATTTATGTAGTGTATCAATCTTCTAGTACCCGTAACACAAGCCTCGTTGATTACCACGGAACTAGATGGCGTTGTGTCATTATATCCAGCTACATGTATTCAATTAATATTTTAGAGTAAATAAATAAATTCTTTACTCTAAAATATTAATTAAACACTGTTTATAATTATACTATTTACTTTCAGACTAGACAACAAAATGGTTTTTATTACGTGCAAAAGTCAAATGGTACAAATGTCTATGCTTTTTGCACGAACATTTGCAGATTCGAGATCCGAGATTCCCAGAATTCTTGCCACAGAAAATGACCTCTATATCGCTACGATAATCGAAGTGTCGCGACACATGTAAATAACTAGTTTTTGCCCGCAACGTTGTACGCGTAGAATTAGTAATATTATACAATCTGCTTTTTCATCAATCTGCTTATTTAATTCCACTCTCTTTAAGAATATTTTTTCTAATATTTTTTCTTTTAAGAAATTATAGATTCCGCCCCTTTCACCCCCCTTTTCGATCTTTTAAACGATGATTTTCGAGAAAAAATCTATTCTATGTCCTACATACCAAATTTGATTACGATCAGTTTAGCGGTTTAAGCATGAAGAGGTATTAGATACACACACACTTTTGCATTTATGATATTAAGTACCTCCCTATGCACAAATCCATTTGAGGAGGTACGTAACTGGAATTTGAAACTCACAACGAATAATGAGGTTAGAGATAATATCATAATAGATATTAGCGTATTTCCAACTGATACACAATTAACATTAAACGTACAAAAGTCAAAAGATCTTTTAATCATATTCGGCCACATTTCATTGGCACTTTTTGAACTTAAAAAATAAAGACGGCCCCCAAAAAACTTAGTGCTATTTCTGAGAAGAAGAAACGGCGCAACAAACTCCCCAGCAACACATTTCTGCCTATTTATTAAATAAAAAATGATACTATATAATAATACTAATACATACAAAGAACAAGCAACAAAAAACAATTAAAGCTCAAAGTAAGTTACAATAAGATTTAGCAATTTTAGAGTAGGTTAATCCGAATCAATTTCGAACCGTCATTAAGTAGGAAACTAGACAAAACCGATTATCTGCCGCTCAAACATACATATCCCTTTAAACTAACACCAAAACTCCGGGGCTTGCAAACTAAAGAGCCATACATACCGGGAAGCACATCCCTAAGCTTGCTACACGGTAAATATAGAACGTCCATTATATCTTGACACGACAATGCAAAACGACGAAACTAAGTAACATACCTATTTTGTCATCTCCGAAGGATTATTCAGGGGTGTGTTTATAAATAAATATACATATATTTTTATCTATATGTTTAGCGGGTATGTATTAGGTCCCTTGTTATAGGGGGTGAGCATATTGCCATCAACCAAGCACGAATCCAAGACCCAAGCTGCTACTGGGAATTTCATAGAAAAACCGAATAACACGATCGATCGACCGCGAGAAATCTTTCTCAGCAGGCACAATTTACAACCACTAGAATAATGAGGCAGTTGAAACTACTGCATAGTTCTAAAGTGGTAAAATTCTGCTAATTTGGTATCGAGCAGAAACTAAAAGCAATCAGGTCTACCCATGTCCTGCTCATGTTCTGACGACGTATTCAGCAGGACATGGGTATACCTAAGTCCTGCTAATCTTTTCACATGTTTTTGTCAGTTATAGTTACCTTGCCCACTGCGTACTCTGTCGTGTCTCCGGTGAAATGTCTCAGGAGACTAAATCCGCAATAATAGCCCACAATTTATCAGCCACTGCCAAATCTTGAATAATAATGAAAACAGTAAAATATATAAATATATCTGGACATTCTGACACATCACCGTCTAGTTCTGTGGTAAGCTACAAGGCATGGGTTACGGATACTAGAAGGTTCATATACTACATGAATTTGTTTTTGGTTTATACATATATATACATCCATGACTCGGATACAAAGGTTGATACTCATCACACAAACATTTGTCCCTACCGAGATTCGACCCCGGGACCCTTCGCTCAGAAAGCAGCATTAACTACCGCTGAGCCAATCGGGTCGATAGTATTTTCAGTCAGTATTTTTTTTTCAATTTTTGACCATTTGGCAAACATTAATAAATAAACATTCTTGTAGCTTCAAATACGAGTGAACACCCCATCAAAAGCTCAAGATATACCAGTCAGCGTATACGTTTTTGCACACATCAAGTTTCATTAAGTTCATGACACTGGGATATCAGATTCGGGTCCGTTTAGCCTCTTTTTGTCATCGCCTCGCTTTAGTACCTCTCATGTTTATACGTTTCAATGGGATGTTTCTGGGAGAATTATTATGAATGGTTGTAGATTTAGTCAGTGAGGTTAGGTTGCTTGAGGGCTGTCAGCGGTAATGTATTTGTATTTTAGATTTGAGGTAGACATAGCATGATACTCGTATATTATATCTGGACTTTAAAATGATTAATTTAGTAATTCTATAACATAAATCTGTTTTTTTTTTTTTATCGTGATAAGGCGGCAAACGAGCCGGCGGCTCACCTGATGGTAAGTAATGACCGCCGCCCATGGACATTTGCAACACCAGTGGCTTGCAAATGCGTTGCCAAACCCCTTAGAAACCGTCCAGGTTTCTTAAAATAGGGAGTTACTGAACCGACAGCAAACGGAATTCCCATGCTGTCAGAATAGTCACTCCCCATGAGCTCTGGTAACCTTACTCACTCGCAGAAAAACAACTTGTTGATTCACTGCGGTCTTCTGTAAGGCGGAGGTACTTCCCCAGTCGGGCAGCTCAATTTGAGCGAGAAATCTCGCTATGCCCTACCTCCTACAATACTGTTGCACCTACATAACTAATATCATAAATCTGAAGTGTTTGTTTGAACGTGCTTATCTCAAGAACTACTGGTTGGAATTGATAATTCTTTTTGTGTTAGGTAGTCCATTTATCGAGGGAGGTTATAGTTTATATAACATCACGCTATGACCAAAAGGAGCGTAGCATAAATGTAAAATGTTGCATAACTTTCCACCTGTGTGAAGTCGGACGGGGCGCTAGTTATATTTGACGATATAGGCGCAGTAGCTGAGCGATCGATTTGTGCATCGCGGGTTGCGGGTTCGTTCAGCTCCACAGGTTTACTAGCCTCATGATTATTAATATTATGATTATTAATATTATTTTTATTTATTGGTCTGACTTCTTTTGTTTTACATAAAGATATATTTATACATTTTTACAATTTGACATGCTCAGTTATACACTTATACAATTTGACATGTTTAGTTATACACTTTTACAAATTGACATGCTAATTATTTATTAATTTAATTTATGATTTATTAACGCAATAGTTACTGAGTTAGCAAAATAGCTTGTAAAATATGAGACTGATGTTGGCATTGATGTTGTTTTTTTTTTTTTTATAAAATTGAAAATGCCTACCGGTTGCCGGGCAGTCTGGGCTTGTCATGCTCACTCAAATGTCCTGCTGGTGATGGCGTTGTGTGTCGGGTCTTTTTATTCCCTACAACATGGTTGAGTAGATACACACGTCATGCTCGTGAACGGGTGCTATCAGTTGGGACTGGTCGGCTCATACATATTATGGCAACCTAAATTGGTTTTAGTTATTTCCTCTCTGCATAAATCATACGTTTCACATCGAACTGCACCAGTCTCATATTAATATTACATTACATACGTAAATCTTTGTAAAACAAAACCAACAATTTTGTATTTAATTTAAAAAGAGTATCTATGGAGATTCTTGCCGGTTTTTCTCCATAAGACCTACCTTTTGGAACTGTGCAACTAAATTTAATTAAATATGACAATTCAAAAGCACCTGTATTGGTCTAATTGAAATAAATGATTTGATTTGATTTGATTTGATCCCCGAACGGAGCAAATATTTGTATGATCTACAGGAAAAAATCCTAGTGTAGGGTAACGTTTAAAAAAAAAAAATTACTCGTGCGAAGCGTGGGTAGTCCGCCAGTATTATTATAATTTTGTTAAGTCCATCGTTGAACCTTTAATTACCTGCCAAGCACACAAAGTAATGTGCCTGCTTTCAATTAATAACCGCTCTTTCAGATGATGGAACTGTCAGAGGATTTCCCAAATTGATGGGCTTGGAATTAAAGGGTGGATGTAGGACATGGATGGAGATAAAAATGGAGTACTCATATTAAACGATACCATTGGCATACCGGTATTAAAGGACTAGCTTTTGCGCGCTACTTTGTCTGCGGATAATGTTTTATCCGCAGACAAACACACACGGGTGGAAATTTATGCAACATTTTACATTTATGCTACGCTCCTATTGGTCATAGCGTGGTGTTATATAGCTCATAACCTACCTCGATAAATAGACTATCCAATACAAAAATATTTTTTCAATTCCAATCAGTAGTTCCTGAGATTAGCGCATTCAAACAAGCAAACTTTTCAGCTTTATAATATTCGTATAGGTTTATATTTAATAAATATAAACTTCAATTGAATTAGGATACACCATAGTAATAAATGGTGAGTTTGCATATTTCACGAGTAATTAGAGAAAAAAAAGTCGTTTAAATTTGAACACAAAGTTTTCCTTCAACGTTTGAGCATGTGATAAATACGCACATGACCTGACCTCGTGATTTCATCATCATCAACCCATTAATGTCCCACTGCTGGGCACGGGTCTCCTCTCATTTGAGAGGGATTAGGCTAAAGTCCACCACGCTAGCCTACTGCGGGTTGGCAGACTTCACATGCCATCGAGAAAGTCTCTCTAGCATGCAGGTATCCTCACGATATTTTCCTTCACCGTTTGAGCGTGTGATAAACCACTTTTAACCACTACGCCAATAAAGCAGGTATTACAGGCATTGTATTGAAGTTGTATCTGATTAAAACATAACTAACCCACTTCCAAAGTCCTAACAATGGCATCCCTTACCGGAATAGACATAGAAAATATGTAAATGAACCTCACGCCACCCGTAACTCTCATACAACAAACTAGGTTTAAGGCAAGGGCATTAATTTCCTAAAAATTACCGAAATTCTTAATTTATTTCATCACCAACCCAATAAAATTATTGTCCCACTACTGGGCACGGCTCTCCTCTCACTTGAGAGGGAAAAGGGTTTAGTCCTGGTGGACTATAGTCTTTTCCCAATAGCCTTTTCCCTATCTATATATATATTTATCTATAGCCTTTTCCCTAGGAAGAAGAGGGAAAAGGCTTATAGCCTTTTCCCTCTTCACGCTAGCCTACCGCGGGTTGGCAGACTTCACACGTCATCGAGAAAATCTCTCAATATATGTTTAAAAGAATGTTGTAAAACTTCAAATGAAAGGCGGCAATAGCCACGGGCAGCAGCTACGAGCAGTATCTTCTCAAAATATTAATTTAGTTGCTATAATTTAACACACAAAAAAGTAAAGTTCAAAAATTTTAATTAAATTTCCCAAAATATGGAGTCATCCCCTTAAGCCCTTTCTATAAAGTGAACAAGTAAATGTATAGAGGGAATAAACAAAGAGTAGGGCTACATTCAAATGTAAATGAACCGTCAAGTTCTCGCCAACTCTCACAGTTGTGTAATACCAGTTTTAGTTTCGGTCATCAGTTTTAAATTTATAGCAAAAGTATACGAGAGAAATGGCCCACTGATCTTGCATTGACGTGCGTCGGGTCGTTGGGCTCCCTCAATAATGGTTGAGCTAAACGATGGCTGACGTATGCGTGCTGTCAGTATGGACAGGTCAACTCAAAGCTGCACTGGTGCTTTCTTCAAAAGCCCTCGTCAAGCTCTCATAATGTAACCAAAATGTTTGGACTTTAACAAGAGACCATGATTCTCTGAGTTTGTTTCGGCATTTCTTCTCAGAGGTCGTCAGTTAGGATGCCAATGCCATCTAGATACTATAAAAATCTTACATGACTTGTAAAAGATCTAATTACAGAAATAAACAATCATTTCATTTAAAAATATATTGAACTTAAGACCTTAGTCACAGATTGATTTCTTACACTCATTGCCGAATTTTAGACATTGAAATCAAACTATTTTTTACGGTTCTTTCGCGACTTACCCTACGTTTCGGACCCGTCAGGTGTTGGTTGTCTTTTAGTTATAATTACTAACAGCTACCCCACATTTTTAATTATTATTGATAATCTGATTTACACAGAACGAGCTCACTGTGTCCTTCGGTAGTACAGTTTTGTTCTTGAATTTAGATTTAATAGAATCTATGATGAGGTTCCAAGCAGGTGGTAATTAATATCCAGCTATCTGCTCTATTGAAATTAGGGTGTTTTTTACTTCTAATGGCCTCACGAATCACCCTGGGTAGGAATCGGTTTTCCTTATTGAGTCTAAAAATCCATTCTAATATTATAAATGCGAAAATATGTCTGTATGTCTGTTACCTCTTCACACTGTAACCGCTAAAATTATTCAGATGAAATTTGGTATGGATACTATGGAAACTACCCCATGCGCATCCCAGGACTTAAACTATTCAAGTCCTGGGATGCGCATGGGATAATTTATATTGATTAATTGTTAAAGAATGTAGAAATAAATAAACAGATTGATGAAAAAGCAGATTGGATAAAATTTCTAAATCTACGTAGATGAAGTCGCGGTGAAAAACTAGTCGTTATATTATTATTTGACGACCCAATTAGTCCAGCGGTAGTTGACACTGCCTTCTGTGCTATGGATCCGGGTTCGAATCCCGGTAGGGACAAGTGTTTGTATGATGAGCATAAACATTTGTATCCGAGTCATGGATGTACCTATGTATAATATGTATGTATTTACAAAAAAAAAGTATATATGTAGTATATCAACCAACTAGTATCTGTAACACAAGCCTCGTTGCTTAGCTCGGAACTAGATGGCGCTGTGTCATAATTGTCCGGGAATATTTAAATTATAAAGATAGTGTGATAAATAATATGTAGATTACGAAAACATCAAAACACATTAGGTACTAGGCTCTCATAACATAGTACCTACCTATGATTGTCTTAAATACCTCTTGAATACCTACCAACCAAGTTTAGCTCGACTCAATCTACCAGGGCTTCAGAAGTCCGAGGGATAAGATTTAGTTCCCAATTAAGTTGGCGCAGTACCCCGCCGGGTAACATAATGTTAGCAATCAGCCCGATGTGTTTGCATTCGCTCTCATGAGGAGCAGTATTCAGGAGTTAAGATCCACGTGTGTGGGCTTCTGTAATCGTTACGCTATAATATATTTTTAAGTAGTATTAAGTGATTCAAAAAAGGTAAAAATCCATGGACATATGCCGCCATTTTGAGTTATTGTCCGACTTCAAAAAGGAGGAGGTTCTCAATTCGTCGGAATCTTTTTTTTTTTTTTTTTATGTATGTTCACGAATTACTTCAAAACGCCTGGACCGATTTGCAAAATTCTTTTTTTGTTTAAAAGGGTATACTTCACAGATGGTCCCATTGTAACCACATCAGGATCTGATGATGGAATCCCAGGGAAATCGAGGGCAACCCTCAAATTTTATAGGCAATTATCACGTTTATGATATATTTACTAAAATTGTTCCAGTATTTGCGTCTGATAATCATCATTTGATGTTGATGATCTGATGATGGAAGGTAGAACTCCTCAACAGTTAAGACTTAAAAGAAAATTCTTTCAGTTATAGGCATTTACTACATTTACTACCTTTTTTTTAGATTTAAAGGTATGTAGTCGGTGCCAAGCCAAACGTAATAGTACCTAAGTACACTCTTCGCGAGTGACCTTGAGCGGGGTGGTTACAACCACCACATCATCGGCACCGACTTCATACCTTTAAAACTAAAAAAAAGGTAAAACTGTATGAAGTTATTTTTTGCTTTTTAGTTTTTGAAGTTGGTTTTACTTTTTTTATCATACATACTTACACTCACGCTTTTTTCCCATGGGGGTAGGCAGAAACTACAGAATGCCACGCGCTATGGGCATACTGGGTTTCATACTAATATGTGTCTCTTTGTCTGCTACCTCTTCACGCTTAAACCGTTGAACAGATTTAGATGAAATTTTGTATGGAGATACGTTTTGTCCGGAAAATATAGGGTCAAAAGAGGAGCTGGAAGTTTGTATACGGTATCGATAATTTCTAAAGAGGAAAACATAAAAAATACAGCATTTTTTAGATTTACATTGAATGAAATTACTAATTCCTCACAGAAAAAGTTGTGGTTAAAAGCCAGTCTCATATAAGCAGTGTAAAATAATGTTAATAAAATTATCACATGCTCAAACGGTGAAGGAAAACCCCGTGAGGGAACTTGCATGCCTGAGAAGTCTCAGGCATGCAAGTTTTCCTTCACCTTTTTCGCCACCAAGAGTACCTACTCTTGATGGCATGTGAAGTCTGCCAACCCGCAGTAGGCTAGCGTGAAGGGCTATAGCCCTCTTAAATTAGAGTAGATCCGTGCCCATCAGTGATAATGATAACTGGGTCGATGACAATAACAATAATAATTATTATTCCCGGACATTATGACACATTGCCATCTAGTTCCGAGCTAAGCAACGAGACTTGTGTTACGGATACATAGTTGGTTGATATACTACATATATACTTTTTTTTTGTAAATACATACATATTTTACATAAATACATCTATGACTCGGATACAAATGTTCATGCTCATCACACAAACATTTGTCCCTACCGGGATTCGAACCCGGGACCCATAGCACAGAAGGCAGCGTTAACTACCGCTGGACTAATTGGGTCGTCAAATGATAATAACAATTATTAGTTATTTTATTCTAATTAATTCATCCTATTCTTAACCAAATTACATCACGGTGTAACAGAAACCGTTTATACATACAATGTATACTTAAGAGGTATTTTATTGTACAAAACAGGTTCATTGAAAACAGTGAGAGATAGGGCCGACGCTTATCAGTTCACTAGGCAAATAATACAATTTAATAAC
Organism: Craniophora ligustri; assembly: GCA_905163465.1. NCBI lineage: Eukaryota > Metazoa > Arthropoda > Insecta > Lepidoptera > Noctuidae > Craniophora > Craniophora ligustri. The sequence continues at coordinate 1,122,194 of LR990979.1, read as the reverse complement.
AATATTATTAACAAAGAGCACAGCTTTCAAAAGACGTTCAAAGTATTGAAAATGTTTTTAAACTTTCTCTTTTAAAGGAGTGTGTTTTTTGTTGTTGTTGTTGTTGTGTATTGTGTAGTAAAGCCGTTTGTGTACCCAGATTTTCTTTTGAAATAGGAATGGGAAAATGAAGTGAATGAATGAAAGAGGTTCTCAACCGTTTTGCATTTATTTTGTGCCTCTTTGGTGTATTTTATGAATGAGAATCGTTATTGTATCTTTTTTATTAATCGTTTTCATGAAAAGTGAAGTTTGTCAATAATTTAACGTGTTTACATAACTAAAATAAACAAATTGTTACTTCCTCATTATGTCAAAAACTACTAGTATTTTGACTGGTATGGACTTTGAAATGAAACGTCATAATTATAACTGGTAATAAAGTTATAATTATGACGTTTCATTTCAAAGTCCATACCAGTCAAAATACTAGTAGTTTTAAATGTGTCGAAAATAGTCTATTTCCTGTCAACCAAAGCAGAAAATCAGTATACATTTATTTTTAATTTTCGCAAATAGATATTAAAATAAAATTACTTTATAACATCCAATGGAAAGAAATATAATCATACCTACTGTAAAAAGAGCTACGGCTTAGTAGGTAATTCGTTGCAATTGAAGAACTATAGTCATCATAATTTATTCTGTCTTTTCTTTCATAGAAATAAATTCTAGGATATAAAATAAAATCCACCCTATCTTTCAAGCTAGACCAAACTACAATGTGTGTACAAAGTTTCATTAGAATCTGTTAATTAGTTCAGAAGTTTATTACGAACAAACAACGTGATGCAGATTTTTATATACTAAATAACATTTTACAACAGTACCATCCTAACATGCTAGACTGAAACTTAAAAAAAGCGCTGTAATAGCTTTTTTATCCATAGAGCGTTACTGTACTGAAGCTATAAACTTATCTAGCGCAAGTAAAACTGTTCACCTCATCAGCTAAAGCGCTTAAGATAAGGCATATTACAAGTGTTTTCGTGTAAATTAGTTCTCGTTAAGATATATTATACCGGGAGTAGAGTAGTGAGTAAGTAGCCTCAATTTGAAAACATGTCTAGCTTACGCCACAGACTAACATCTACTAAGTTTTGTCTTATTGTCAGAGTGTAGGACGCGAGGTACAGTGGGCAGCACATCAAGCTACCACAGTCTGTCAAATTTCTTTGATTGATTTTCAACTTTATGACAAACCAAATTGACAATTTGACAGTTTTGGTTTGGTTGACCTGCCGGCGGCTGTACTGAGTAGAGGAATAGTATTTTTTCTGTACCAATACTCATCTGCCTGATTGTAGTTATCTGGTGACATCTAAGAGTAATAGCTGATAATTTAAAATAAATAAATAAATATGTCCGGACATTATTACACAGCGCCATCTAGTTCCGTGGTAAGCATCGAGGCTTGTGTTACGGATACTAGATGGTTGATATACTACACATATACTTTTTTTTTGTAAATACATACATATTATACATAGATACATCCATGACTCGGATACAAATGTTTATACTCATCACACAAACATTTGTCCCTACCGGGATTTGACCAGGACCCACAGCACAGCAGGCAGTGTTAACTACCGCTGGACTAATTGGGTCGTCAAATTGTAATTATCTGGTGATATCTCAGAGCAAAAGCTAATAAATTAAAAAATATAATGTCTTAAACCTATTTACTGTCTATGTGCAAGGGTAGTCCACTCCGCTAGCTTAGTGTGGGTACTTAATAAACACGCGTCGTAATAAACACGCGTGTTACCAACAAATCATCAGATTGCTAATATAAGCACTTACACTATAATTTTATTTATAACCGGACATGTAAATTGCATGAAAACGCCATATATAACGTTATCGAAACTGTATATCACATAAACTTTAAGTAGCATTACTAATTTAACTGTAAAATATAAGTATAGAAGTTCCACAATCATAAACCTTATTATTATCCCACTGCTGGACACGGGTCTTCTCTCATTTGAGAGGGATTAGGCTATAGTCCATCACGCTAGCCTACTGCGGGTTGACAGATATCACACGCGTTAAAAAAATCTCTTAGGCATGCAGGTTCCCTCAGAATGTTTTTTCATCGTTTGAAATTGTGGTTATTACTAAAATAACTCTGAACATTATAAGCTAACAAAAAAAAGTCATTGGTTAATGCCTCAGTTCATACTCGAGACTTTTGACTGTCACAGTCGATTTATTCCTAAAATAAAAATCGAACTAATTGATAAAATTATTATCAAAACAGACACGTTAGATTAATAACGTTTTACATCGAATTTTTTTTTCTATAACTTTTATTATCTTAGGCTTCTTTGAAAATATCTTATTTAAAACACAAAGAAAAATACAAACTCACAACACACTTAATTTACTTAAAAAGGTGATTCTATAGCGCCTTACGAACAAAAAAATAACGGTTACAACAAATAACACAACAGCTTAATCGCGTTAAATAACCGTTATTAATGTCGCGAGCGCTCACTTAACACGCACTTCGGCGTGGCGGAGCGTTAGCTGAATATATCGCGGGATTTGGTCTGCCTCATTAATATGCCATTTCACGAAATCCCCCATGTATATAGATAGGATGAACATTGGAACATTTAGTAGAAGGTAGTTTTGTTTTGTGACTCTCAAAATTGAAATAGGTACCTTTGAAAACATAACATGATATAACCTTCACGTCTATCGTCTCTGAATTGTGTATATACTAGTGTAGCAATTTTATATCTCAATTTTTATATTTAGTATCATAATAAATCCTTTTTCGGGGCCAATAACTTATATGTGTGGTGTAAACTGTAAGTATAAGTTGGCAAATCTATACTAATATTATAAAGCTTATAACTCATGATAGTTCAATTGACAAAGAATAAATGTAAAGGACAAATATATAAATGGCTTCTTAGATTAAATTATGAAAACATTAAACGCACGCAGACACACACGACACTCAAGTATACACACACACACAAAACAAACACACATACACACAACACACAATTGCACACCTTTTGTGTTGTTATTATTGCTTTTATATTGTTTTACTTGTTTTTATTTTTTATTGTTACAAGTGTATCTAAATGAACCAAAGAGACTAGACCCCACGACACAGGGAATTCTAGTGTGGGGTCTAGAGAATAATCAACATAACTTGTACTTTTTTGAACAATAAATAAATTATGATATTATTATTATTATCTCAGGGACTACTGGTTGGAATTGAAATTTTTTTTTTGTGTTGGATAGTCAATTTATCGAGGAAGGTTATAGGCTATAGAACTTCACGCTACGGCCAATAGGAGGGGAGCATAAATGAAGTTTAAAAAATGAATGTCCACCCGTGCGAAGCTGGGCCGTTATTAAATAAACTAATGTACAATGTACAAATGTTTTAGTCCCACATGATAGGTGAAAATTGGTCATCGTCATTCGAAAACGTCGTTTATTTAGTTTCAAACAGAAAATAAATTAAATAAGTACGAATAAACCGAACACGAAACTAAATGAGTAAAAAAGTTTTTTTACGCCACCCGCAATAGTAATAAAAAGAACATGCTGTACTTACCAAATGCAATATTAACTATTTAACACAAAGAAAGTATATTTACACGTTCAACAACTTACTCAACTAACATTTATAAGTTTAACTCACAACCACAAACAAACCGGGAACCAGAATTCGATCGCGGGACCGAAAAATCACAAATAAAACACGGAGCAAATTTAACCTTCACCGCACCGTACGGAAGCGCGACAGAAAGGCGAGCCTTAGGCCGGCCGCAAACGTTCGGTTTCCTGATCAAGAATTTAGATTCGGAAACCTGAATGCTCTGCTTACATACAAAATATTCAAGGCGCTCATTATTCTTATTTTTTTCGAATGGAAAAAAGATCTAACGTTCGGTTCGGTGTTTTCGTAAGAACGGAAAAAACCATATGACGTCGTCCCGAACGCAGCGCTCGCGTACTTTTTGGCGCGTCCGCCGCACACGCACGGAAATATCAATTCTAATCCGCGCGAACCTTGTACCTTGCACAAAAGATTTTTGATGGTTGATATACTGTAGAATAAGAAGATTTCTTTTGGGTATGCTCGAAATTTTGCTCTTTAAATAAATATTCCTGGACATTATGACACAGCGCCATCTAGTTCCGAGCTAAGCAACGAGGCTTGTGTTACGGAAACTAGTCGGTTGATATACTACATATGTACTTTTTTTGTTGTAAATACATACATATTATACATAGGTTGACTCGGATACAAATGTTTATGCTCATATCACACAAACATTTGTCCCTACCGGGATTCGAGCTCGGGACCCATAGCACAGCAGGCAGTGTTAACTACCGTTGGACTAATTGGGTCGTCAAAGCTCTTTTGAGATGTATTCACTGTATGTTAATCTCCGAGTATTTAAACGGTACACCCAGTAACGACGATTTCTCTTCTTCTAGTTTAGCGCTAGTAAAAATAGCAATCAATTCGTCTTCGCCTTTCATGATTACGCAGGTGTGTGTGCTTGCACGAGCGTGTCTACACGTACTGGTCGTATAAAATTCCGAATAAAAAACGGACGTTTGCGCCCAGCCTTATTGCCATCAACGAGGCACGAATCCAAACTCCGAGCTGCTACTGAGAATATCATAGAATAGTGGTCGCAAAAGTGAGAGCTGTGGCAGCCTAGTGGTGTGACCTGTGGACTGAGATGTCAAAGGTCTCAAATTCAAACCCAAGGCACGCTACCACTGACTTTTCGGAAGTTATGTGCGTATTTATCACATGCTCTTACGGTCAAGGAAAATATCGTGAGGAAACCTGCATGCTTGAGATTTTTTCTCGATGGCATGTGAAGTCTGCCAACCCGCAGAAGGCTAGCGTGGTGGACTAAAGCCTAATCCCTCTCAAATGATAGGAGATCCGTGCCCAGCAGTGGGTCAATGATGGGTTGATGATGATGAGTGGTCGCAAATGCGACTACAAAGTTTGAGGTCGGTTGTTCGATTCCCATATCAAACAAAGTGCTATTGGGTTTTTCTATGAGTCCTAAAACACACCGGCGAAATGTGGGTGTACATTAGTACCCCTCTGCCTAACCCTTCGAGGGAGACAGGCGTGATAGTATGGTATGTATGTAACTGTAATCCCATGACCTAATTCATACAATCATTTAAATGTATGGCCTGATTAAATATATTGACTTCCATCTTGAACGTCGTGGGTATTTGCGATCTCTTTCTTACATACGACTAATTGAATGAATGAAAAAGATGGAATATTTTTTATATTGCTATGTAATTTTCAATCTACGTAAGCCTATTATACTAATCATTTTTGATCCATGTTTGGTGACAGTGATAGCGAAATGAGTACGTTTAAAATTATTAATTATAATAATTATTGTATTAAAACATAAATGTTGGGTAATGATTGCATGCCCTATTAAATAAATAATAATATACGGGCGCATTATGAAACAGCGCCATCTAGTTCCGAGCTAAGCAATGAGGCTTGTGTTACGGATACTAGAAACTCTTTAACGTCTCACTCTTTCATTGGTATTTCTTTTATGGTGATAAGGGGGCAAACGAGCAGGCGGCTCACCTGATGGTAAGTGATGACCGCCGCCCATAGACATTTGCAACACCAGAGGCTTGCAAATGCGTTGCCAAACCCCTTAGAAACCGTTCAGGTTTCTTAAAATTGGGAGTTACTGAACTGACAGCAAACGGAATTCCCATGCTGTCAGAATAGTCACTCCCCCAATGAGCTCTGGTAGCCTTACTCACTCGCAGAAAGACAACTATTGTTGATTCACTGCGGTCTTCTGTGAGGCTTTTAAAAACGGTTCAGTAAATCCAGAGATACCCTTTTCAACCACGACCACAACATCACAACCTCAAAAACTCTTCCCTTTTTACAATATTAGTGTAGATTACCATCCTTAACACTCAGCCTCCGCACATCCATTTCCACTAAAACCTCGGCGTTCCTAAAAGTCTCATTTTATAACAAGACGCTTGGGTGCCCCAATTTTCTCAAAATCCGATTAAAACATGGAGTGTAAAGGAAATTCTCTATATTCAATTCTGAAATTACGATTGAAGTCTGAAGTTAAAGTATATAATTATGGATATTACTCTACGTAGGTATCGGTATATTAGTTACCCAATTTCCCAAAAACTGAAGTTTCGGTGTACACTTTAACAAGCTAATAGGTTTACATGCACACATGTATCGGTCGATAGTTGCATGTATACCAATTAGGTTGTTAGACTGTACCTTTTGTTTTTTGTGTAGGCATGTAACAATATCTTTATTAATGAGGGAGCGATTTTAATGATTTAAAATAGTATTTTTACATTAGATAGTGCGCTAATTGTGGCAGACGGGCGTTAACCTCCCGGCACACCGATACGGGAGTATGTCTATACGGTGTGGCCGGCGAGACGCTGACGTCCTCCACCTGTAGGTTCCGGGTGTCGACGAGGGAATAACGCAAGGCTTCAGGGGTTCGGTTTCAGCAGCCGCAGTAAATAAAACACTACATAATTCTTCAGGGCGTTCCGGGTGAGCGGTTCTGTTCCTGTTTTCCTGTTTTCTGCTAATTCCGGGAGCACCGATGACTACAAATGTCGAAAAAATCGCGGTTACTAACGTACTGCCGATCTTTACCTCTACGAGGACCGCAAAACCGCTCACCGTTTACGACTTTTTTATTTACAAATTTTTATTTTCTATTTGTCACATTTCTGCATATTAACAATAGTTATCGGTCGTGAAGTATGCTATATTATACATCACTAGAAAGCCAATGAAATTACCTATCCAACTATGTAAAGAATGTTCTATTTACAATCTTATATACCAATGTAATTTTAGTATGAAGTTAAGATATGCTTATTTTTAGGACTACTTTTAGGTTTCCTAAGTCTATAACTTTTTACCTATTGAGTTTATATGAATGATACAACTGTCGATAGCTAGGGCGTTACCTAGGCTACCCAGGGGATAACAAATATTCTTTATTTACATGAGTTACCTATTGTTTACATGCCTATATGTGCTACATTGTAAAAAATCTTATATAAACTTTAACTTAAAACACTTTATTTTCACAATACTTTATGAACCGATTACGAACAGAGTGCGAATACATAGGCACAGACTCAGGTCATCTGAATTAACACTATTTACTATATATTATTAGAATCTATTACTATTAAAGACCTGAGTTGTACTTACGGTTCGCAATATGTACGTTCACAAGACGAAATTAGATTGTTTACACTATTTAACTATTATTGAACACTATATAAATCACTATTTACTGTCTTATATACAATATGAAACTGTTTATCGGAATCGTCATTATGTACACATCACACAATTCACTGTATAAGGTTGGTGACGCGTCGTCGCGAACATATCTCCCGCCGTGCAGCGTAGCTCCTGCCCGAAGTGAAGCTGCAGGTCTTCCGGTGAGCGGCGTACCTCGCCTACGTAGGGAGAGGCACCAGCTTCTTCACGGGGTGCTTCAGGACACCGCCAGAGGTGCGTACCTCGGCGGTCCTGACCTCGTCGTCTGGACCGGGATACACGGCGACTATTCTGCCGCGCGGCCAAGTGTTGCGCGGCAGCTGGCCGTCGGCGATGAGCACTGGGTCGCCCACCTGCAGGGCTGGGCCGCGGGCGCGCGGCTCCCGCCGGTTCTGGAGCTCGGGGAGGTACTCTCTCACCCAGTGACGCCAGAATAGGTCGGCGAGTACTTGTGAGCGCCGCCAGTGTTTCTTGTGGTTTATATCTCGCTCGTCGAACGTACCGGGGGTCGGCAGTCGTGCTGAACCTCCCAGCAGGAAGTGGTTTGGTGTGATTGACTCACCGTCTTCGCTGTCTACGGAGACGTGGGTCAATGGTCTGCTGTTTACTGTGTACTCTGCCTCACACAGTAGTGTTGATAAGACCTCCTCGTGCGGATGTCTCTCCTGTAGCACCGTGTACAGTGCTGTCTTCACGCAGCGCACCAGGCGCTCCCAGACCCCACCCATAAATGGTGCGGAAGGGGTGATGAAACGCCACGCTATACCGCGGCGGCTGGCTTCTTCTCTGCACGCCTCTCGGAGTTCCTTGTCTGCGCCGTGCATGTTGGTGCCGTTGTCCGAGTATATTTCTGTGGGACAACCTCGTCGTGTAGCGAATCTTCGTAGGGCTAGGATAGCGGAGTCTGCGCTCAGACTGGCGGCGATCTCCAGGTGGACGGCTCTGGTGGTGAGACACGTGAACAGAGCCACGTATCGCTTCTGATGTTGACGTCCGACGGTTACCGACACGGGACCGAAGTAATCTAGGCCCGTGTAGGTGAACGGCCTCTGGTGATGTGCGAGGCGCGTCTTCGGGTGATCACCGGTGGCTGGCTCTGGAGGCCGCGTCTTGCGAATGCGGCACGGCAGACATCTGTTAATCACCGTCTTGGTAGAGGGTCGTAGTTTTATCACCCAGTAGTGTTGTCGTACTTCGTTGATGACGAGCTCTGTACCGCTGTGTTGCAAGCTTCGGTGCGTCCAATCTATGTACAACTGAGTGATGTAATGATCTCCGTCCAACACGGGTGGCCTCTTCATGTCCTCTGCTACTCCGTCGACGGCTGCTATGCGGCTTCTCAGCACTATTATTCCCTCTATGACGTCTATTCGTAGCGGTAGCAACCGGCTATCATTTGCGATAGTTTTCTGTTTGTTGAAGTCAGCTATTTCTTGCGCGAACGATTCTTGCTGTATGACCCGCACTAGGGTCTTTTCTGCCTCTCTGATGAATTCGGCGTCGAGTACGATGTATTTTCTATTTTTACATTCTATTCTAACTGATTTCTTAGGCGGCGTGAGCTTCTTATTTTTCCGTTTTCTCCAGTCTGGATCCTTTTCTGGGTTTTTTCTTGTTCTCTTGTACAAAGTTGTTTCTTTTCGTTTCCGACATAGTGCTATAAACTGTAGGACTCTCGCTGTTGCACGTAGAAGGCGTTCCCAGCGCGAAAATCTGACTGGATCAGGGACGGCTTCTTTATTTGTCTGTGTGCGGCGTTTTTCTGTGGTTGCGAGGGTTCTTTCTTCTTCTGTAATTTCTATTACTGTCGGTTTCTCTGAAGGCCACGATGATGGGTCCTCATACAGGAAGTCCGGTCCGTTGTACCACTCGTGATGAGAGTTGAAGTCACGCGGTACGTCGCGTGTTGCGAAGTCTGCTGTGTTCATCTTTGTCGGCACCCAGCGCCACTCTTCTACCTTGCTATACTCTTCTATAGCGGCCAGGCGATGCGCGACAAACGGTTTGTAGTTTCTTGATCCCTTGTATATCCAGGTCAGCACGGTTTTGCTGTCTGTCCAGTACGTGACTGAGTCCGGCTTGACTTTGTGTTCTCTGATGACTGCGGCGGCCAGTCGAGCACCCATCACGGCGGCCTGCAACTCGAGGCGAGGTATAGATTGCAGCTTGAGCGGGGCTACCTTCGCCTTGGCCGTGACTAGGGTCACGTTGGTCTTGTGATCTTGCGTGGTCGCTCTCCAGTAAACTGCTGCTGCGTATGCCGCTTCACTGGCGTCTGTGAACACATGAACCTGCAGATTTGCTGCGTCACTGTATCCCGGATAGCATCTAGGGAGACTGACGTGTCTAAGGTTTGCAAGGTGCTGCATCCAGTCCTTCCATTGGTGCGCTAGATCCTCTTCAAATTGTTGATCCCAGTCGGTTCCTCGTCTCCATGCTTCCTGCAGTATCTGCTTGGCTCTGACTGTCACTGGTGAGGCGAGGCCGAGAGGGTCGTAAAGTGACATCACTATCTTCAGTGCCTCTCTCTTCGTCGGTGCTTCCTTTTCTATTATTCCTGTTGGAAGTCTTGCTAGTTTCAAATTGAAGCTCAGCTCGTCTGTACTCGGATTCCACATTAAGCCGAGTATTTTTTCTGTGTCTTCTCTGTTGCCTATATTCACTGTCGCTGTGCGCTCTTGATTCGGTTCTATGTTTTCTATTACTTCTGTTGAGTTGGACATCCACTTCTTGATTTCGAATCTTGCCCCTTTGTGTATTTCTTGCACTGTCTTGGCTATGCGTGTCGCCTCTTCTGTCGTCTTGAAGCTGTCAAGATAGTCGTCCATGTAATGGTTTTCAACTATGGCCTCCACTGCCCTCGGATGTTCTTCTGTGTATTTTCTTGCGTTCCAGTTCTTGGCAAAGATAGCGGTACACGGTGAGCTAGCGGCGCCGAAGATGATAGACGTCATGCGGTACTCTTCGGGCGCTCCATCCCGCTTGTCTCCTCTCCACAAGTAGCGAAGAGCGTCCCTGTCGTCCCACCGCACCTTAATCTGCATAAACATTTCCGCTATATCCCCGGAGATGGCGACAAGGTGCCGGCGGAAACGCATCATCACTCCGGGCAAGGACTGCAGTAAATCCGGTCCCGTGAGTAGGAAGTCATTAAGCGACTTTCCGTGAGTTCTCGCAGCGGCGTCGTGTACTATGTGTAGCTTCTCCGGTTTCAAGGCGTTGTGTACATCGAAGTGCGGCAAATACCAGGTTCTTCCAGGGGTGTTTATTTTCGGAGCCCTCTCTGCGTATCCTTTTCGAATGAGAGCGTCCATCTGTTCTGTGTACTTGATCTTGAGAGCAGGGTTGCGATCTAGCTTCTTTTCTATTGATATGAGCCTCTTCAAGGCTGTTTCGTAACTGTCTGGCATCTGTATACTTTCTTCTTTCCATAATATCGCCGTTTCTATATGTCCGTCTTCTAGCTGTACTGTATGTTTGTTCAAAATATCTTCTGCCTTCTTTTCAGGATCTGAGTCTGGACGTCGTGGGTTGATCATCAACGATTCGAGCGCGAAGTAGTCGCGCAGCTGTTCATCAAGGTTGTCATCGCGCGTAGTCAGTCGGTTGACGTAGTGCACTTGCTGTCCCAACGTTCTGGTGTACGCGCCGTGCAGGACCCATCCGAGTGGAGTGAGCGACGCTACTGGTTGATGCCTCGGTCCCCTCCTCACTTCAGTGGCCAGGAGTAGGTGCCAGTTGTCTTGACCGATGAGCAACTTCGGTGTTCCTGCGACACAGGTCAGCTGGCTCTTCAGGTCTTCCAGGTGTTTGCACTCCGCTATGTCCTCTTCTTTTACTGTCTGCGGTGCTAAGTCCAGTCTGGGTATCGTGCGGGCTTGAAACGGTATCTTCTTGTCACCCTGACTCGCGAGCGTGACTGTGGTTCTTCTTGAATAGGGTGCGTCCAGCCTGATGCTTCCGATCGCTCCTATCTTGAGGGGTTCTAGGACTCCTTCGGCTCCGACTTGCTTCGCTATCTCTTCATCCATCAGCGACACTGTTGATCCATCGTCCAGGAGCGCGTGTGCTTGCACCTCTCCCGCCGGTCCGATCACTCGCACCGGGACTATTTTCAGGAAGACGTGGCTGTGGCTGGACGTGCGCGAGCTGGTCACTGTCTCTTCTGTTAGTTGTTTGACCTCCTCCCCTCTCGGCTTCCTCTCGAAGTGAAGCAGCTGATGATGCGTGGAGGTGCATCCCTTGACGCCACATCTGGTTGCCTTGCACGTATGTCCCTGGTGTCTATTTCTCAGGCAGCGGAAACACATGCCATGCTTCTTTGCTAGCTCCCATCGCTTGTTGCTGTCGGCGTCCTTGAACCTGTAACATTCAGACGTACGATGATTGTCTTTGTCGCAGATGCGACATTTTGAAGTGTTTGTGTGTCTGTCTGTAGCTGTGTGTGTTCTCTGTATGACACGTCTTACTCCCGCCGGTGCGTCCGTGATGTTCTCTGGGGGTGCGAAGGCGCTGCAGAATCTCGCTTGCTCGGTGACGAAGTCGCTGAAGAGTCCCAGGTCAGGCAGGGCTTGATACTTCTCGGTGTATATCCGATACCACTGTACGCGCAGCGAGTTCGGCAGCTTCTCTGTGAGGGTGCGCAGGAGCTCCGCGTTGATGAGGTAGTGATCCTTCTTGAGCGCCCGCAAAGTCACTATTCCGCTTCTGACTCGGCTTGCGAATGTGCATATGTCCCTGGGGGCTTCTCCACATCGCGGCAGTCCACGCAGTCTCTCTGTTTCGGCTTGCGCGATTGAATCCGGGCGGCCGAACTGCAGCTCCAGTTCCTTCAATCGTCATTATGTACACATCACACAATTCACTGTATAAGGTTGGTGACGCGTCGTCGCGAACACTAATTGTTAGCGTTAATACTTATATTAAGATTTATTTGTAATGATTTTTTAATTACTTTTTTAACCAGCAAAGATTAAAAGAAAAATAATTCCTAAGTATTTTTATAACGTATAAGTTTGTGCAGAATCTTCCGATGTTAAACCATTCTTTAATCTTTATCCGCTTAATTCGTATTGTTTCTTTTTTAAAAATCTGCTCCCGTAAGGACACAGAATAAAAAAATTCTAATACCCCAGGTAGAATACGAATGAAACCTGTTTTTAATTTATTTAAATTCTGTAAATCCTCACACATGGTAAGGCTGGCTGGCTTATAGGACTTGAGCAGTGGCCTAATGACTAAAATTACTGTAATCCTAGGTCCTCAGTTGAATAAACCATGATCCCAGAGATACAGACACGGCTTAGAGTTGGCCTTGAGTGAAGGTTGCCTAACGAGCCTTTGTGCACCACACTACTCATCATTGTAATTGAAACTTTGATTAATGTGACAAAAGGGTACAATTTGCAATGACAAAATATCAGCTAACAGCTGTCATATCAAAGACTAATAGAAAATTGGCATATCGATAAATATTACAACTATATAAACAAGAATTTGAGTACCTGATTAGCGCAGTGGCATTAAAGGCTGCTTTCTGTGGTAGGAGTCCTGGGTTCGAATCGCGATAGGGTTAAATGTTTGTGTGATGAGCATGTACATTTTGACCTCCGTCATGAATTATTCCCGGTATGTATTTACAAGAGAAGAAAGAAGATGAGAAGAGCCGAAGATCGAGCTCTGTGGCGTTCACTAGGGGAGGCCTACGTCCAGCAGTGGACGAATATAGGCTGATGATGATGACGATGATGACGTATTTACAAAAAAAAAGATTTAGTAGGTATATCAACCTGTATTTTTATTATTTTATGTCACAAGGGTGGCAAAAAAGCATAAGGTCTGCCTGATGGTAAGCGGTAACCGTAGCCGATTGAAGTTTTCAACACCAGAGGTATCGCGCATTGCCGACCTTGTAGAAACCGTCTAGGTTTATTAAAATAATGGCGTTACTACAGTGACAGCAAACGGAATTGTCATGCTGTCAGAATAATTACTACCCTAACGAACTTTAAGATACATTAGGTACCACCAAATCATCACAGATGGCGCTGCATGTCGACTGTAACTATCACAACACTTACCAAAAATCGACAGATCATCAAAAACTCTACTCAAATACACCAACACCGCCGAACAGACAAACATCAACAGTAAATCATTTTCAAAGTATATCTGTGAAATTTATAACGCCTCCCTGTGGAGATCTGCCCTTAAATTTATATTAAAACTTGTAAATTACGCTTTAATTTAGAAAAGGGTAAGCAGACTTTGGGAGCTATTCGTTACAAAAATGAGGGTACTTTGTAAACTGATTAGTGGTTTTTATATAATGATGTTCATTTTTTGAACTTTACAATAATATTCGAAGCCCACAGATAAGAATATGATAGCCTAGTGGTGTGACCAGTGGACTGTAAAAGTCAGAGATCTTGAATTCGAACTCAAAGCCCACCACTAACTTTTCTGAAGTTATAATAGGTATTATAGGTAGTAGGGCTCATATTCCATAATTACTGGAATTTCAACGTATCCATGATGACGAAAAAGATTGAAATACGATGAAAATGTAACACTAATCAATAAACAAATGACTACTTTTGGAAAAAGAATTCCATGTTTTAAAAATAAAATTAATTTGAAATTAGAATTATTAGCCAAACAAAAATTATTTTGATTTGAAATGGCCAGTACTGCAGAACGGCAATTTCATAGGTAAAGACCTAATATGCGTATTTATCACACGCTCAAACGGTGAATGAAAACATCGTGAGGCCACGCTTGAGAGGCTTTCTCGGTAACATGTTAAGTCTACCAACCCCCAGTAGGCTAGCGTATTGGACGATAGTCTAATCCCTCTCAACAGAGAGGAGACCCGTGCCCAGTAGTGGGACAATAATGGGTTGATGATGATCATGATGATGGCAAGTGTCACCCTTGTTACACGAGACTTAAAACATACCAGAGAAATATCATGGGTGTACAATTGTACATTTACTAATGTCACTTGTACCCTATGGGTACACAGGCGTGAAGATATATACCGTTATTCGTGAATACAGTGATTAATCTAAATGTACAAGGTACAAATTGTTACGACATCTATAATTCATTAGCCTTCGATATCAGCCACTAAGTAATCGCGTTCCGAATAACATTTGCTTGTTAAATACATTTATTTTGTCAAGTTCAATTTGTTTATTCGGACTAGTTTCTGCGTGAAATGAATCGCCATTCTTGTTAATCGCGAATACTGGAATTGACATAAAAAATTTGAATGTTTTGGGTGAGATTCCCATGTCGAGCAAAGTTTTTTTGGCAGTTTTATTTTCTAAGAAATTCTCAATAACAGCTTGGAGTTCAGGTTCACGCCCGATTGATGACAATAAGCTTTATTACATGAGACCTAAAACATACCGGCAAAATGTGGTCGCACATTAGTTCACTTCTGCCGTACCCTTCGGGGATGACAGGCGTGATGGCATGTTAGTATTAGTTAAGGCATAACCATCCTCCATCCTCACATAATGTCACAGCTTCCGTGACTCGGTTTATCGTAAACAAGATGTTGCCATATGCATAAAGACACACATCTGCGCATATATAAACTGTTTACAGTTTACATACGCGCAGACTGAACTGTTTACTGTTTACAGCAGTGAACAGTATCTTGATATGTTACACTTACATAAATATTAGACGCTGAAATTATCGTTGTTTGAGCTAGTGATAAATACGCATTTAACTTCAATAAGCTTTAGTATTGAACTCGAATCCTACTTGGTCCACTGATCACGCCATCTCATCATCAATCAATTATTGTCCCACTGCTGGCAACGGGTCTACTCTCATTTGAGAGAGATTAGGCCGTATTTTACCGCGGACAAAATAAACACGCTGTCAAAAAAGAATCTCAAGCATGCAGGTTGCCTCACGATGTTTTCCTTCACCGTTTGAGCATGTGATAAATACGCACGTAACTTGCGACAAGTCGGTGATACCTTGGGTTCAAACTGAAGACTTTTGACTAGGCTATCACGGCTACCTAAATACTTCAACATAATAATAATATTATAAAACATACAATTCTTATTGAAAGTCGGCATTTTCACTTGTTTTTTCCATCTGTTTCTAAATAAATTGTATTCTGTAATGAAAAACTGTCCGTCAACCGCGCTACACTCGAAAATAAATTGTTTTTAAGAGCGACATAGGGTGTTTTCACAATGATATATAAAGCTAATATTATAATGTATGTGGGACTAAAGTTCGCGTTTTAATTTCTTGTTGTATCCTTACTATCCATACTTCCATACTAATATTATAAATGCGAAAGTGAGTCTGTCTGTGACCTCTTCACGCTATAACTGCTGAACCGATTTAGATGAATTTTGATGTAGAGATAGTTTGAGTCCCGGGAAAGGACTTAGGATAGCTTTTATCCCGAAAATCATCCCTTAAAAGGTGGAAAAGTGACTAATTTTACGCAGATGAAGTCGCGAGCTAAATGTAAATAGGACTACAATACATTTCACTTCACTGAAAATTTGTTTTAAAATCAAGTATAAGAAAATTTCTAATTAGTTATTTAAATATAAAGTATATAGAAATTATTCAAAAAAAATATATTGCAATAGAATTGTTATAAATACCGAAATATCATTGTTGTTTTTTGTTAAATCGCTTTTCTATTAAAAATTATGTAACGACCCGAAAGTTTAAGAAATACTACAGTCAGTTTTCCTTTTGCTAAGATGCGTCCAAATATCAGTTTTTAACAGCGGAGGGATTGCCATCAGTTCTTAATTTGGGCCAAAATCTTATTACAGTAAGTATTAAAAAGGTAAAATACTAATAAACATGCAAATAGGATGTGCGCTTTAAAAAACAAAACAAAGGCAAGTGCAACGTAAATCCTTTTATAGTTTCCAAAATATTAGCCTTAGGATTTTCAATGAATAACTTTGCGTTCTGACCCTAGGAGTCCATCAACCTGCACAGCTCCGATAAAGACTATGAGAAAATATAATTTAAATTGGACAAAGGATTTAACCGTTGAGCTGTGGTAGTCTAGTGGTGGACTGACATGACAAAAGTCTCGAGTTCAAACCCTAGGCACGCACCACTGACTTTTCCGAAGTTATGTGCGTATTTATCACATGCTCAAACGGTGAAGGAAAACATCGTGAGGAAACCTGCATGCTTGAGAGATTTTCTCGATCACGTGTGAAGTCTGCCAACCCGCAGTAGGCTAGCGTGGTGGACTATAGCCTGATCCCTCTCAAAATGAGAGGAGACCCGTGCCCAGCAGTGGGACAGTAATGGGTTGATGACATATGATGTATTAAACCGCGGTATGTTTAATAATGCGCATACATTTCGTATGAAAAAAATAATTGTACATTGATAAAATTTTGCCACATTATTCTATTAACAATACTTGTCTATTTCTTCTGTATAATATCACCAGAATAATCCTATTACCGATTAATAATTGAGTGACTATTCTGACAGCTTTCTGAATTCCGTTTGCCGTCAGTATAGTAATCTCCTATTATGATAGAATACCTAAAACGCATCCTATTTCTTCTGGTTCCACAAAGAAAGAGTACATATATTTATATACCATCATCATAATCATATCAACCGTTAGACGTCCACTGCTGGACATAGGTCTCCCCCAAGGATCGCCACGACGACCGGTCCTGCGCCACCCGCATCCAGCGGATTTCCGCGACCATATATAAATATTTTGTGTAATCTGTGTTGGATTATGTATAGTTTACTTGGCATGTATTTATTCCAATATAGTATCTGTTTGTCTCCCAAATAAAAAGAAAATAAATATATAATAATTTTTTATAGTGAATAACCAAATTATTCAATAAATAATTATTTTAATAGTAACATTAAATTATTGTAAACGCTGCTTTATTCAAAGCCGTCGTGGTTTCGGTTTCATTTCAACGCTTTCCATATTCGATAAAATTTATTTGTTCATTTGAAATTTGTGGTATTTTTTTTTTGCTTTTCTCCTCTTATTTATTGCTCAATTTGTAATGGAGTCGATTAGTTATTGTGCTGAAATGTTTTTTAAGCTTTTTCGAGACAAAGAAAAGATGTCAATCGTAGAGTAATATGATATGGAGTTATTACATTAAGTATACATATATATGTATCACTGTCTCGTTGGTCTAGTGGTCGTACAGTGCGACTGTTAAGCAAAACGTCTTGGGTTCGATTCCAAGGTCGAGCTGTATTAAAGGTTTTTCTATAAAATTCTCAGTAGCAGCTCGGAGTTTGGACTCGTGCCCGGTTGATGGGAATATACTAAACATTGATTGACCTTAGGAAGTTAGGATAAATTTTAAATATATCAATTCGGTGGCAAAGGATCTTACGCCCTGCCTGATAATAAGTAGTTACAGGAACCTATATGCTTCTGCAACACCAGTGGTGTCACTTGTGCTTTGCTGTGTGTAAAAACTATTTTAAAAACACCAAAACCTTGGCAGGTAGCTATTAAGTAGGAAGACGTTGTTCTAAAATCATTGGACCTTTGAAATTAAACCATTTTACAATAAAAAACGTATTTATATATAATTTTATTGATAGTCAAATTCTAATTAAGTTTGAAATTAAGTAGTACTTTTTGGAAGTTAAAACAACATTTATGACAGCCCGTTTTTCCCTTCATCAAATCCTAATAATTTCCTGGAACGAAGAGTGAATGTAACAAACAGTGTAGGGCATAGTTAACTACAATTTTGTAATCTGATTACTAATTACGATTAAAGTAGTTAACTACATGTAGTTATGATTATATGTAGTTATGATTACATGTAACTTAACTACAGTAATCAAACTACATTATGTAGTTGTTAATTTGAGTGCTGCAATCTGGTAGTTATAATTACTGATTATTACATATTAAATATTTTTCATTGCCATTAAATAAATATGTAATGTGAAGTAATACTATAATTAGGTATGTTTTGGAATATGGCTGCATAAAAAAAAACAGTTTTTCCACATACCTATGTTTATTTTCATGAATAATCAAATGCAAGGATTAAAATAGAGTATAAGTTGATATTATCTACTTATACTCTTACTTATCAGATCTTATTTACTTTTTATTGACATGTAATAAAAAAAAATACTGCAACGTCATTTTAAATATGTAGTTATAAAAAGTAATCAAGTAATCGTGATTGCAACTACAATTAGTAGTTAGTAATCAAACATTTTAACTACATTTTTTGATTTTTTTATGTAGTTAGTAGTTATGATTACTAATTACTTTATGTAGTCGTAGTTAGTAATCAGTAGTTAGATTACATTTTGCCCAACACTGGTAACAAACATCCCAGTACATATTTCTGCCCTTTTAAATGTTAAAATAATTATCATCATTAATTTATTGTGATCTAATAAGAATGAAATAAATCATCATCATCAATCCATTAACTACCCACTGCTGGGCACGGGTCTCCTCTCATCTGAGAGGGATTAGGCTATAGTCCACCACGCTAGCCTACTGCGGGTTGGCAGACTTCACATGCCATCGAGACAAATCTCTCAAGCATGCAGGTTTCCTCACGATGTTTTCTTTCACCGTTTGAGCTTGCGATAAATACGCACATAACTTCAGAAAAGTCAGTGGTGCGTGCTGTGTGTTCGAACTCGAGACCTTTGACATCTCAGTCCACTGGTCATACCGCTAAGCTACCACAGCTCTTGAAATAAATACTAGCTGGAAATTATACGGTTCACTAGTGCCACCGATACACACAAGAAGTTTGAATATCTTTGGCAAATCATCGGCAGCCGTTCGTTATAAATCATAATCTATTGAAAGGATATGCTGTACTGATTCATTCGATTGGTCCAAGGCATGAGAGCAGCAGAAAACCAAGTTGTAGCAACCCGCTATTCCACCCGCTCAACGCGCGCTCGCACACCGGCACGTTACCGGTGATTGGTCTCGCATCACTCTAACTCATTCGTTCGCTCGACGCGGCGCGGGTAGTGCCCGGGAGTCCATCCAGTAAATCTCTCAGGCATGCGGGTTCCCTTACGACGTTTTCGTTCACCGTTTGAGCATATGATAAATACGCATGTAACTTCCGAAAAGTCTGTGGTGCGTGCCTTGGATTTGAACTCGAAACTTCTGACATCTCAGTCCACTGGTCACACCGCTAGACTACCACAACTCTTGCTCTGCAACCTATGTTTAACAAATAATAAATGTTTTGATTTGATTTAAATTTCCGCTTATAACTTGAACCATACAATTATATTTTCTTCGAAGTTTAAAGGAAATTGGGTTACCGTCGTTAATCACAGGATGTGACGTCGCCGCCGTGTGCTTCCGGTCGACCGTAGACCCTTAGTGCTAACCGACTTTCAAAGTTTCTTTTGAGGCTTTCGCGCTAGTTCAGATAGGATCTTTATTACGGCTTATAGGGTATTAAGAGGCGGATAGGTCGGGTGAAGGATGTTTGGGACGATAGGTTAGGTTTAAGGATGAGTGTTTTTAACCGACGATATAAATGGAAGAGGTTTTTTAATGGAATTAAAGAATTTTAAGCCTCGTTGCTTACCACGGAACTAGAGGGCGCTTTGTCATAATGTCTAGAGATATTTTTATTTATTTATTTATTAACTACCAGGACTTCATAGTTTTCCTATGACTAGCTATTGTTTAATTTTTTACGGATTTTATCGCGGTATATTGATAAATTATTATCCTGATGACGTTTCGGATCTTGAACGGCATATTTGTTTATGGGTAGATTTGAATGGACTGCCAACGGTTGATAATCCTTGCTGAACTATGCGCGGGTCAGTTCCCAGATGGGAGAATATTTTACTCAAAGCGAATGCAATTACCTCCGGTCTCCACACCCTAATAATTTGGTAATACAAGTTTCCTAGTGTTTAAAGGTGCATACAGATTACATAACATAACATGTTATAAAACATTGTTATATCAAATGTTATTAATTTTTAGAACAATGTTATATATACTGCGGACGTATCATAAAACACAAGTTACATAACATGTTACTTACTATACGCAATTCTGTACGCAGTTTTAGGAAAGTAGTAGAAAGCTTTTAGTCGTAGGATAAGGGTTAGTACACTATATTTATTACTATTTTCATGAGTTTTGAATGTGTTATTTATTTATTTATTTTACTTAAAGATCTCTAACAAAGGATATACACAAAAAAATATAAATAATCACTCACAATTTAAGGATCAGTGTACTCCTTCAATTATAAGAGACCACAGCATGCAAAAATTATATAAAGCAAAAAAGCTGAAATTATGTTTCTGTTACAAAATAAAATGAGTTAAAATCTAATTTTATAAATCTAAATATACAAATTTAATGTTGAAAGAATTTATGTTTTTTAATTAGTTACATATGGCCTCATAGACCCTATTTTTGAACTTGCTTGAAGAGCAAGTAATATCAATATTATCTCTAGATTTTGCCAAGACATTATAGCACCTACACATTCTAGGAACAGCAGAGTTATATCTAAGATTAGTTTTAGAGTAAGTAAGACTAAACAAGCCATCGAGAAAATTGCAAGGCGCGCAAGATTTTTCGAGATAAATATTCGCACATAACTTCAAAAAGTCAATGGTTCCAATAAAAGAGGTCATTGGTCAGTTGACCGCAGACCCATCTCCAAAATAAATTTCTCAGTAGATGCTTACTTATTATTATTATCCATACTAATATTATAAACGCGATAGTGTGTCTGTCTATCTGTCTGTCTGTCTGTTACATCTTCACGCTATAACCGCTGGACCGATTAAAATGAAATTTGGTATAGAGATAGTATGAGTCCCGGGGAAGGTCATAGGATAGGTTTTCATCTCGGAAATCACCCTTTAAAAGGGAGAAAAAGGGGTTGGAAGTTAGTATGCGGTAAAATTACAAATTGTACGCAGACGAATTGGCGAGCAAAAGCTAGTAGAAAATATTTAACGAAAATTATGTAGAATCCCTTCAATTGTAGTCACTGCAAACAGCTTCTAAAGGAAAGCACTAGAACAACATTTGTATATCTACATTAATTAAAACTTGTATTTTAAGTTCGACAGAGAAGAAATACGGTAAGTGTGAGAAAACAATTGTCTTTAAAGTAATTTTTGGAGACTTACCGACGTGATCTCTTCGTTTCGAGAAAACCTTATATCTTTATCTTTAGAGTACATATTTGTATGTTTCAGTGGTATTTGACTAATGATCTTATTTTACAAGAGCTCTTGCAATAGTGGTGTGTCCTGTTTGATTTTGTTCATTATTTTCTATGTAATGGAAACTTAAATACTATTGGAAAGGAATCAGCTTCAAAATAAGTGACATATCATCACGCCTGTTGTCTTCGAAGTGTTAGTTAGAGGTGTACTAACGTACATACACATTTTGCCGGTATGTTTGAGCCCACGATTAAATCATTATTTTTTTCTGTAAATAGACCTTTTAAAGACATTCTTACAATTTTTACAAGTCATGTATAACATTATTTTAGGATCTAGATAGCATCGGTATTTAAAAAACTAGAAATTATAAACGCCGAAAAAAAACTCAGAGAATCATGGTCTCTTTTAAAGTCCAAATGTGAATGTGAGCACTTTGTAGATAGATAAACATACGATTACAAACTAATGTCTGGCGGCTTTGGGATTTTGGAATGGCCTGCGCAAATGTCCCATTGATCTTGCATTCACGTCCGTAGGGTCGTTAAGCTCCCTCAATAATGTTTGAGCTACACGATGGCTGACGTATGCGTGCTGTCAGTATGGACAGGTCAACTCAAAGCTGCACTGGTGCTTTCTTCAAAAGGCCATCTCAGACTTTAACCTACATCATCAGACTCACATATAGTAACCAAATGTATGCACTTAAAAAGAGACCATGATTCTCTGAGTTTGTTTCGGCATTTCTTCTCAGAGGTCGTCACTTCGTCAGTTAGGAAATGCCGATGCCAACTAGATACTAAAAAAACTTACATGACTTGTAAATATGTCTTTAAAAAGATCTATTTACAGAAATAAACAGTCATTTACCCTATTTTAAGTAACCTTAACGGTTTCTACAGAGCCAGCAACGCGTTAGCGACACCTTTGGTGTTGCAAACGTCTATAGGCTGCGGTAACCATTTACTATCAGGCCTGCCGTACACTAGTTTGCCTACAGTTGTGGTAAAAAAAACGAAAGGTCAGTCCTCAAAAGGAAAAGATTCAGCAGAAGGAGATACTTTTCTAGTCCAATGTTTTAGTACAATACATCTTTATTTACTTAACCAATATCTTCAAAACATACATATGTACATACATATAACAGAGGATACACAAAGGTGTACTAATATATACCCACGTTTCGCCGGTATGTTTTAGGTCCCATGTAAATAGGGGCGAGCCTATTGCCATCGAATCCAAACTCTGAGCTGCTACTGAAAATTTCCTGGAAAACCCAATAACAGTTGCTCGGCAGTCGCCCTGTACGACCACAAGACCAACGAGTTAGGTCACATATATTCACATGTATACATACATATATAGTACAACTAATATAAGACTAAGCATCCACTATGTATGAGGGTGAACCACTATTTCTTTTGTTTTCCTTGTCCTAGATTCTTGAACAACTACCGCATTCTTGAGTATAACCCATATAAATGACGATGTTTCATATACTTAGGTTACGCTGTGTGACAAAAGGGTAGTTGTTATGATATTTCTTAATATGCAAAACTACACTCACGCATGCGCGCGTACAAACATACGTACACACTCATCTTATATATAAAAATCTCGTGTCACGGTGTTTGTCGCTGAACTCCTACGAAACGGCTTGACGGATTATTATGAAATTTTGTATGTATATGTGATAGGTATGAGAAACGGTCGTAGGCTATTTTGTACATCCCTAGATGTTAAGGATGTCCCTCTCTAGATATATTTTTCTTTCAAAAAATACTTATAAACCCACAATTTTCACTCTTATACAACCAGCCCCTATAAGGTGGCAAAACAACGTTTGCTGGATCATCTAGTATACCTATAAAAATAAAGTTTGTAACGTTATATCATCATCATATTATCAGTTAGATGATGTCCACTGCTAGATACAAGCCTCCCTATTTATCACATTATATATTTATTTAGTTAACTTAGCTGTTAGTCTAGGTAATAAACTAACTATATGCCAAATCCCATGCAAATCCGTTTAGTAATTTTTGCGTGAAAGCGTAACAAATATGCGTACAAATTTCGGTTTTATAATATTGGTAGGGTTTAACATAATATTACAAATAAAGTGTATTCCCCAGAAACAAACGGTTATGACAAAACATATTTGTTTCTATTACATCTAAACTAACTATTATTATATTGGAAATGCCCCATCCCTCTAAAAACCGCAATTGCCTACACTTTCTCTTACACTGTTATGAGGGCCATGGGAATCGTCAACATTTTCCCAACAAGTCCCAAACTACGCAAGGAGTGTCGAACAAGCGTTTCTCTTATCCCCATGTAGCAACATAACCTAAGTATGTTATTTAGAAAAGCATTGAGTGTATGGAAACATCATGTCATTGCTTATTTTGTTTAGAGCTTTTGTTTATAAAGTAAAATATATAAATAAATATATACATTACTAGCTTTGCCCGCGACGTCGACTGCGTGGAATTAGTAATTGTATCCAATCTGCTTATTTATTTCCACCCTCGTTTAAGAAATTATCAATACCGCATACAAACTTACACCCCCGTTTTCGCCCTTTTAGGGGATGATGTCCTTTCTAAGAAATGATTTTTTATAAAGAAAGGTTACCAATCTCAGTCGCATACGTGGTATAATTAAAGTTTAATTTTAACCATCTGTTTAACCGTGTCATTAAATCCAAATATATTTTCCTATAAGTAAATGTTTGTCAAAATTATTATATCTTAATGAAAATGTAAAGGTTCATTATGTATCAATTTTTTTTTATAAATACGTATGGTTGCGTACTTAAAATCAAAATACAATTTATTGGGAGTACCTACGCCAAATTCAATTGAATCTTTTTGAACATATCATCACGCTTGCCGTGTCGCTCGCTTGTCGGGTTAGGCAGAGCTGTACTAAATTATACATAACCTCATTTGCGGGGAAAAGTGGGTCTACATTAATACACCTCTGCCCAAACCATCAGGAACGACAGGCGTGATGGTATGATATTAGACAATAATAGACATACATCTAATTTAAAATATAACTCCACAAAATAAAGATAATACGTTAAACATATGTATGACTCTATTAAAAGTACCAATACAATTTAACATATGATATGTAACTAAATAATGTAAATGTATTACTATAATTTATGTACTACATAAATAATTGCTGGATAATATAATAGGTAATGAAATATTATGTATAGAAATAAAATACTAGTTACGATAGCCCTCAGTGTTGCAATACTTGCAAAAGGTCGCTAAGTCATGAGTACTCGCCATACCATGTAACACCAATATATACACTTAGCATGCGATAAAAACTTTGACTTTGACTTATGTAATGTTAATGTTACTTCAATATTTTCTAAAAGCTTACAGTTACATTTTGCGATGTTTAGTGCTCAATACATTTTAAATGCAGCCATTCACGATACTTTTTAAAGAATATCAATATAGAGCTAGTAAGGAATGGCAGTATGGAACGGGCTTTTAGATAAAGTGCTACTTCTGACCGAAAGGCTACTAAGAACCAACGTATTTTAAATCATGCTTTGCTCTATTGAAATAGAACAAATTTTTACTCTTTTTTTTCGGTATATTGACGTTACGTTACGTTACGTTATACCGAAGTTTTGGATTCTTACTAGCATTTTATAGGAGGTAGGGCATAGCGAAATTTCTCGCTCAAACTGAGCTGCCCGACTGGGGAAGTACCTCCGCCTTACAGAAGACCACAGTGAATCATGAATAGTTGTCTTTCTGCGAGTGAGTAAGGTTACCAGAGCTGAGGTGATTGACTATTCTGACAGCATGGGAATCCCGTTTGCTGTTCAGTTCAGTAACTCCTTATTTAAGAAACCTGAACGGTTTCTAAGGGGTTTCGCAACGCATTTGCAAGCCTTCTGGTGTTATAAATGTCCATGTGCGGCGGTCATCACTTACCATCAGGTATTGGGGCAAATTGGGGCAAACGAGCAGGCGGCTCACCTGATTTTAAGTGATCACTGCCGCCCATGGACATTTGCAACACCACAAACCTTGCATATGCGTTGTTAACCCCTGCAAAAACCGTTAAGGTACGTAAAATAGGGAATTGCTGAACTGACAGCAAACGGAATGCCAATGATGGCAGAATAATCACTCCCTCAACGAGCTCTGGTAACCTTACTCACTTGCAGAAATACAACTATTGTTGATTCATTGCGGTCTTCTGTAAACTCAGCGGGTCTCATTAAACTATATTTATTCTACAGTTTTTATCTTATCACCAATTACATCGATAAAATAACAGTCACCCAAAATACAAGGCTTCTTTTTGTACATACTCACGCGAAATCTGAACCGGATAAAACTAAGTTATTTCCCCGCACTCGTGTGAGAGGCAATAGTATCGATAAATTCCTTTTTATCGTACCCAACGATCAAATCGATATCGCGTTGACCTTTTCGCCTCGTGCCGTTGTCACAAACAAAAAAGTTTTGATAATCTCTTTAGCGCGGCGGTGAAGTTATAACCTAGAAGTATCTTTGAGATAATTATTATGTGGACGACAAAATTGACAAAAAAGAAACTGTTTTCAATACTTTTTACGCCACAGCGTGAATTTATTTGCGTGCCCCGTCTCTACTCTAAAGCAGATTTTATTTTTTATTATGACGTATTTTTGACTCCCAATAAACGTTAATTACTTAGTTAAAAAGGATCAAAAAATAATCTCCCGTTTCTTAAAAGTTTCTGATAATAATGAATTAAAAGATTCCATTTATTCAATTGCCGAATATTTGACTTTGACACTTCAGTTAAATTAATAGAAGCGACATTTAATTGGCCATGAATCTTTTATTTAATTTATTTATTAACAGCTTCCGCGGTTTCACACGCGTGGTGCCTGTATTGATGAATTTTATATTATAGTTAACTAGTTTATGCCCTCGACTTCCTGTGCGTATAATTATTATTTAACGATTTCTTTTTTTGGTATGCAAAGTGAAAGAAACCGACGGGTACTGGTGGCGTCGGTATTGTTGGTATCGGTATTGGTGGCGCCGTTATAGATGGCGTCGTTATAGGTGGCATCGGTATAGGTGGCATCGTTATTGTTGGCGTCGTTGAAGGTGGCGTCGTTATTGTTGGCGTCGTTATAGGTGGCGTCGTTATTGTTGGCGTCGTTAAAGGTGGCGTCGGTATTGCTGGCGTCGGTATTGTTCGCATAGGTATGGTTGACGTCATTAAAGGTGGCGTTGGTATAGTTGGGGTCGTTATAGGAGGCGTCGGTATTGTTGGCGTCAGTATTGATAGTCGGTATTGATAGAGTCAGTATTAAAAGAGTCGGTATTGTTGGTGTCGGTATTGGTGGCGCCGTTATAGGTGGCATCGGTATAGGTGGCGTCGTTATTGCTGGCGTCGTTAAAGGTGGCGTCGTTATTGTTGGCGTCGTTAGAGGTGGCGTCGGTATTGCTGGCGTCGGTATTGTTGGCGTCGTTATAGGTGGCGACGTTATTGTTGGCGTCGTTAAAGGAGGCGTCGGTATTGCTGGCGTCGGTATTGTTGGCATAGGTATAGTTGACGTCGTTAAAGGTGGCGTTGGTATTGGTGGCGTTGGTAAAGTTGGGGTCGTTATAGCAGGCGTCGGTATTGTTGGCGTCAGTATTGATAGTCGGTATTGATAGTCGGTATTGATAGAGTCAGTATTAAAAGAGTCGGTATTGTTGGTGTCGGTATTGGTGGCGCCGTAATAGATGGCGTCGTTATAGGTGGCATCGGTATAGGTGGCGTCGTTATTGTTGGCGTCGTTAGAGGTGGCGTCGGTATTGCTGGCGTCGGTATTGTTGACGTCGTTATAGGTGGCGTCGTTATTGTTGGCGTCGTTAAGGGTGGCGTCGGTATTGCTGTCGTCTTTATAGGTGACGTCGGTATTGGTGGCGCCGTTAAAGATGGCGTCAGTATTGTCAGCGACGTTATAGGTGGCGTCGGTATTGATGGCGCCGTTATAGATGGCGTCGGTATTGTCGGCGTCGTTATAGATGGCGTCGGTATTTTTGGCATCATTATAGGTGGCGTCGGTATTCATGGCGCCGTTATAGATGGCGTCGTTATTGTTGGCGTCGTTAAAGGTGGCGTCGGTATTGCTGGCATCGGTATTGTTGGCATAGGTATAGTTGACGTCGTTAAAGGTGGCGTCGGTACTGTCGGCGTCGTTATAGGTGGCGTCGGTATAAATGGTATTGTTAGAGGTGGCGCCGGTATTGAAAGCATCGGTATTGATAGAGTCGGTATTGGTGACGTCGGTATTGGTGGCGCCGTTAGACATGGCGTCGGTATTGATGGCGCCGTTATAGATGGCGTCGGTATTGTTGGCGTCATAATAGGAGGCGTCGGTATTGGTATCATCGTTATTGATGGCGTCGGTATTGTTGGCGTCTTTATAGGTGACGTCGGTATTGGTGGTGCCGTTAAAGATGGCGTCAGTATTGTCAGCGACGTTATAGGTGGCGTCGGTATTTTTGGCGTCGTAATAGGAGGCGTCGGTATTGGTGGCGCCGTTAAATTTGGCGTCGGTATTGTTGGCGCCGTTATAGGTGGCGTCGTTATTGTTGGCGTCGTTAAAGGTGGCGTCGGTATTGCTGGCATCGGTATTGTTGGCATAGGTATAGTTGACGTCGTTAAAGGTGGCGTTGGTATTGGTGGCGTTGGTATAGTTGGGGTCGTTATAGGTGGCGTCGGTATTGTTGGCGTCAGTATTGATAGTCGGTATTGATAGAGTCAGTATTAAAACAGTCGGTATTGTTGACGACGATATTGTAACCGTCGGTTTTGTAATGTTGTATAGGTGGCGTCAGTATTGGAGGCGTCGGTATTGCTGGCTTCGTTAAAGATGGCGTCAGTATTGTCAGCGACGTTATAGGTGGCGTCGGTATTGATGGCGCCGTTATAGATGGCGTCGGTATTGTCGGCGTCGTTATAGATGGCGTCGGTATTTTTGGCATCGTTATAGGTGGCGTCGGTATTCATGGCGCCGTTATAGGTGGCGTCGGTATTGGTATCATCGTTATTGATGGCGTCGGTATTGAAAGCGTTGGTATTAATAGTTTCGGTATATGCGGCGTCGGTATAAATGGCTTTGTTATATGTGGCGTCAGTATTGATGGCACCGTTACAGATGGCGTCGGTATTGGTGGCGCCGTTAAAGATGGCGTATGTATAGTTGGCATCGTTATAGGTGGCGTCGGTATTGATGGCGCCGTTATAGATGGCGTCGGTACTGTCGGCGTCGTTATAGGTGGCGTCGGTATAAATGGTATTGTTAGAGGTGGCGTCGGTATTGCTGGCATCGTTATAGGTGGCGACGGTATTATTGGCGTCGTTATAGATGGCGTCGATATTTTTGGCATCGTTATAGGTGGCGTCGGTATTGATGGCGCCGTTATAGATGGCGTCGGTACTGTCGGCGTCGTTATAGGTGGCGTCGGTATAAATGGTATTGTTAGAGGTGGCGTCGGTATTGAAAGCATCGGTATTGATAGAGTCGGTATTGGTGGCGTCGGTATAAATGGCATCGTAATAGGTGGCGTCGGTATTGGTGGCGCCGCTAATGATGGCGTCAGTATTGTCGGCGTCGTTATAGGTGGCGTCGGTATTTTTGGCGTCGGTATTGGTGGCTCCGTTAAAGATGGCCTTGGTATAGTTGGCATCGTTATAGGTGGCGTCGGTATTGATGGCGCCGTTATAGATGGCGTCGGTAGTGTCGGCGTCGTTATAGATGGCGTCGGTATTTTTGGCATCGTTATAGGTGGCGTCGGTATTCATGGCGCCGTTATAGATGGCGTCGGTATTGTTGGCGTCGTTATAGGTAGCGTCGGTATTGATGACGCCGTTATAGATGGCGTTGGTATTGTTGGCGTCGTTATAGGTGACGTCGGTATTGGTGGCGCCGTTAAAGATGGCGTTGGTATAGTTGGCATCGTTATAGGTAGCGTCGGTATTGATGACGCCGTTATAGATGGCGTCGGTATTGTTGGCGTCGTTATAGGTGACGTCGGTATTGGTGGCGCCGTTAGAGATGGCGTCGGTATTGGTGGCGCCGTTAAAGTTGGCGTCGGTATTGTTGGCGTCATAATAGGAGGCGTCGGTATTGGTATTATCGTTATTGATGGCGTCGGTATTGTTGGCGTCTTTATAGGTGACGTCGGTATTGGTGGCGCCGTTAAATATGGCGTCGGTATTGTCAGCGACGCTATAGGTGGCGTCGGTATTTTTGGCGTCGTAATAGGAGGCGTCGGTATTGGTGGCGCCGTTAAATTTGGCGTCGGTATTGTTGGCGCCGTTATAGGTGGCGTCGGTATTGGTATCATCGTTATTGATGGCGTCGGTATTGAAAGCGTTGGTATTAATAGTTTCGATATAGGCGGCGTCGGTATAAATGGCTTTGTTATATGTGGCGTCAGTATTTATGGCACCGTTATAGATGGCGTCGGTATTGGTGGCGCCGTTAAAGATGGCATTGGTATAGTTGGCATCGTTATAGGTGGCGTCGGTATTGATGGCGCCGTTATAGATGGCGTCGGTATTGTCGGCGTCGTTATAGGTGGCGTCGGTATAAATGGTATTGTTAGAGGTGGCGCCGTTATAGATGGCGTCGGTAGTGTCGGCGTCGTTATAGATGGCGTCGGTATTTTTGGCATCGTTATAGGTGGCGTCGGTATTCATGGCGCCGTTATAGATCGTCGGTATTGGTATCATCGTTATTAATGGTGCGGTATTGAAAGCGTTGGTATTAATAGTTTCGGTATAGGCGGCGTCGGTATAAATGACTTTGTTATATGTGGCGTCAGTATTGATGGCACCGTTATAGATATTGTCAGTATTGTCGGCGTCGTTATAGGTGGCGTCGGTTTTTTTGGCGTCGTTAAAGGTGGCGTCGGTATTCATGGCGCCGTTATAGATCGTCGGTATTGGGATCATCGTTATTAATGGCGTCGGTATTGAAAGCGTTGGTATTAATAGTTTCGGTATAGGCGGCGTCGGTATAAATGACTTTGTTATATGTGGCGTCAGTATTGATGGCACCGTTATAGATAGCGTCAGTATTGTCGGCGTCGTTATAGGTGGCGTCGGTTTTTTTGGCGTCGTTAAAGGTGGCGTCGGTATTGATGGCGTCGTTATAGGTGGCGCCGGTATAAATGGTGTCGTTAGAGGTGGCATCGGTATTGAAAGCATCGGTTTTAATAGAGTCGGTATTGATGGCGACGTAATAGGAGGCGTCGGTATTAGCATCGGTATTGGCGCCGTTAAAGATGGCGTCGGTATTAATGGCGTCGTTATAGGTGGCGTCGGTATTGGTGGCGCCTCTAAAGGTTGCGTCAGTATTGTCGGCGTCGTTATAGATAGCGTAGGAATTTTTGGCGTCGTCATAGGGGGCGTCGGTATTTGTGTCATCGTTTTTGATGGCGTCGGTATTGAAAGCATCGCTATTGTTGGCGTCGTAATAGGAGGCGTCGGTATTGGTGGCGCCGTTAAATTTGGCGTCGGTATTGTTGGCGCCGTTATAGGTGGCGTCGGTATTGGTATCATCGTTATTGATGGCGTCGGTATTGAAAGCGTTGGTATTAATAGTTTCGGTATATGCGGCGTCGGTATAAATGGCTTTGTTATATGTGGCGTCAGTATTGATGGCACCGTTATAGATGGCGTCGGTATTGGTGGCGCCGTTAAAGATGGCGTATGTATAGTTGGCATCGTTATAGGTGGCGTCGGTATTGATGGCGCCGTTATAGATGGCGTCGGTACTGTCGGCGTCGTTATAGGTGGCGTCGGTATTGATGGCGCCGTTATAGATGGCGTCGGTACTGTCGGCGTCGTTATAGGTGGCGTCGGTATAAATGGTATTGTTAGAGGTGGCGTCGGTATTGCTGGCATCGTTATAGGTGGCGACGGTATTATTGGCGTCGTTATAGATGGCGTCGATATTTTTGGCATCGTTATAGGTGGCGTCGGTATTGATGGCGCCGTTATAGATGGCGTCGGTATTGAAAGCATCGGTATTGATAGAGTCGGTATTGGTGGCGTCGGTATAAATGGCATCGTAATAGGTGGCGTCGGTATTGGTGGCGCCGCTAATGATGGCGTCAGTATTGTCGGCGTCGTTATAGGTGGCGTCGGTATTTTTGGCGTCGGTATTGGTGGCTCCGTTAAAGATGGCCTTGGTATAGTTGGCATCGTTATAGGTGGCGTCGGTATTGATGGCGCCGTTATAGATGGCGTCAGTATTGTCAGCGACGTTATAGGTGGCGTCGGTATTGATGGCGCCGTTATAGATGGCGTCGGTAGTGTCGGCGTCGTTATAGATAGCGTCGGTATTTTTGGCATCGTTATAGGTGGCGTCGGTATTCATGGCGCCGTTATAGATGGCGTCGGTATTGTTGGCGTCGTTATAGGTAGCGTCGGTATTGATGACGCCGTTATAGATGGCGTCGGTACTGTCGGCGTCGTTATAGGTGGCGTCGGTATAAATGGTATTGTTAGAGGTGGCGTCGGTATTGAAAGCATCGGTATTGATAGAGTCGGTATTGGTGGCGTCGGTATAAATGGCGTCGTTATAGGTGACGTCGGTATTGATGGCGCCGACGGTAACGATGATACCAATACCGACGTATTGGTATCATCGTTATTGATGGCGTCGGTATTGTTGGCGTCTTTATAGGTGACGTCGGTATTAGTGGCGCCGTTAAATATGGCGTCGGTATTGTCAGCGACGTTATAGGTGGCGTCGGTATTTTTGGCGTCGTAATAGGAGGCGTCGGTATTGGTGGCGCCGTTAAATTTGGCGTCGGTATTGTTGGCGCCGTTATAGGTGGCGTCGGTATTGGTATCATCGTTATTGATGGCGTCGGTATTGAAAGCGTTGGTATTAATAGTTTCGGTATATGCGGCGTCGGTATAAATGGCTTTGTTATATGTGGCGTCAGTATTGATGGCACCGTTATAGATGGCGTCGGTATTGGTGGCGCCGTTAAAGATGGCGTATGTATAGTTGGCATCGTTATAGGTGGCGTCGGTATTGATGGCGCCGTTATAGATGGCGTCGGTACTGTCGGCGTCGTTATAGGTGGCGTCGGTATAAATGGTATTGTTAGAGGTGGCGTCGGTATTGCTGGCATCGTTATAGGTGGCGACGGTATTATTGGCGTCGTTATAGATGGCGTCGATATTTTTGGCATCGTTATAGGTGGCGTCGGTATTGATGGCGCCGTTATAGATGGCGTCGGTACTGTCGGCGTCGTTATAGGTGGCGTCGGTATAAATGGTATTGTTAGAGGTGGCGTCGGTATTGAAAGCATCGGTATTGATAGAGTCGGTATTGGTGGCGTCGGTATAAATGGCATCGTAATAGGTGGCGTCGGTATTGGTGGCGCCGCTAATGATGGCGTCAGTATTGTCGGCGTCGTTATAGGTGGCGTCGGTATTTTTGGCGTCGGTATTGGTGGCTCCGTTAAAGATGGCCTTGGTATAGTTGGCATCGTTATAGGTGGCGTCGGTATTGATGGCGCCGTTATAGATGGCGTCAGTATTGTCAGCGACGTTATAGGTGGCGTCGGTATTGATGGCGCCGTTATAGATGGCGTCGGTAGTGTCGGCATCGTTATAGATGGCGTCGGTATTTTTGGCATCGTTATAGGTGGCGTCGGTATTCATGGCGCCGTTATAGATGGCGTCGGTATTGTTGGCGTCGTTATAGGTAGCGTCGGTATTGATGACGCCGTTATAGATGGCGTCGGTATTGTTGGCGTCGTTATAGGTGACGTCGGTATTGGTGGCGCCGTTAAAGATGCCGTTGGTATAGCTGGCATCGTTATAGGTAGCGTTGGTATTGATGACGCCGTTATAGATGGCGTCGGTATTGTTGGCGTCGTTATAGGTGACGTCGGTATTGGTGGCGCCGTTAGACATGGCGTCGGTATTGGTGGCGCCGTTAAAGTTGGCGTCGGTATTATTGGCGTCATAATAGGAGGCGTCGGTATTGGTATCATCGTTATTGATGGCGTCGGTATTGTTGGCGTCTTTATAGGTGACGTCGGTATTGGTGGCGCCGTTAAATATGGCGTCGGTATTGTCAGCGACGCTATAGGTGGCGTCGGTATTTTTGGCGTCGTAATAGGAGGCGTCGGTATTGGTGGCGCCGTTAAATTTGGCGTCGGTATTGTTGGCGCCGTTATAGGTGGCGTCGGTATTGGTATCATCGTTATTGATGGCGTCGGTATTGAAAGCGTTGGTATTAATAGTTTCGATATAGGCGGCGTCGGTATAAATGGCTTTGTTATATGTGGCGTCAGTATTTATGGCACCGTTATAGATGGCGTCGGTATTGGTGGCGCCGTTAAAGATGGCATTGGTATAGTTGGCATCGTTATAGGTGGCGTCGGTATTGATGGCGCCGTTATAGATGGCGTCGGTATTGTCGGCGTCGTTATAGGTGGCGTCGGTATAAATGGTATTGTTAGAGGTGGCGCCGTTATAGATGGCGTCGGTAGTGTCGGCGTCGTTATAGATGGCGTCGGTATTTTTGGCATCGTTATAGGTGGCGTCGGTATTCATGGCGCCGTTATAGATCGTCGGTATTGGTATCATCGTTATTAATGGCGTCGGTATTGAAAGCGTTGGTATTAATAGTTTCGGTATAGGCGGCGTCGGTATAAATGACTTTGTTATATGTGGCGTCAGTATTGATGGCACCGTTATAGATATTGTCAGTATTGTCGGCGTCGTTATAGGTGGCGTCGGTTTTTTTGGCGTCGTTAAAGGTGGCGTCGGTATTCATGGCGCCGTTATAGATCGTCGGTATTGGTATCATCGTTATTAATGGCGTCGGTATTGAAAGCGTTGGTATTAATAGTTTCGGTATAGGCGGCGTCGGTATAAATGACTTTGTTATATGTGGCGTCAGTATTGATGGCACCGTTATAGATAGCGTCAGTATTGTCGGCGTCGTTATAGGTGGCGTCGGTTTATTTGGCGTCGTTAAAGGTGGCGTCGGTATTGATGGCGTCGTTATAGGTGGCGCCGGTATAAATGGTGTCGTTAGAGGTGGCATCGGTATTGAAAGCATCGGTTTTAATAGAGTCGGTATTGATGGCGACGTAATAGGAGGCGTCGGTATTAGCATCGGTATTGGCGCCGTTAAAGATGGCGTCGGTATTAATGGCGTCGTTATAGGTGGCGTCGGTATTGGTGGCGCCTCTAAAGGTTGCGTCAGTATTGTCGGCGTCGTTATAGGTAGCGTAGGAATTTTTGGCGTCGTCATAGGGGGCGTCGGTATTTGTGTCATCGTTTTTGATGGCGTCGGTATTGAAAGCATCGCTATTGTTGGCGTCGTAATAGGAGGCGTCGGTATTAATGGCGCCTTTCAAGATGGCGTCGGTATTGAAAGCGTCGGTATTGTCAGTTTCGGTAAAGGCGGCGTCGGTATAAATGGCGTCGTTAAAGATGGCGTTGGTATAGTTGGCATCGTTATAGGAGGCGTCAGTATTGATGGCGCCGTTATAGATGGCGTCGGTATTTTTGGCGTCGTTATAGGCGGCGCCGGTATTTGTGGCATCGTTATTGATGGCGTCGGTATTGAAAGCGTCGGTATTGTTGGCGTCGTAATAGGAGGCGTCGGTATTAGTAAGCGCCGTTAAAGTTGGCGTTGGTATTGATGGCGCCCTAAATAGATGGCGTCGTTATTGTCAGCGTCGTTATAGATGGCTTCGGTATTTTTGGCGTCGTTTAAGGTGGCGTCGGTATTGATGGCGCCGTTATAGATGGCGCCGGTATTGTTGGCGTCGTAATAGGAGGCGTCGGTATTGGTGGCGCCGTTATAGATGGCGTCGGTATTGTTGGCGTCGTTTTAGGTGGCGTCGGTATTGGTGGCGCCGGTAAAGATGGCGTCAGTATTGTCGGCGTCGTTATAGATGGCGTCGGTATTTTTGGTGTCGTTATAAAGGTGGCGTCGGTATTGATGGCGCCGTTATAGATGGCGTCGGTATTGTTGGCGTCGTAATAGGAGGCGTCGGTATTGGTGGCGCCGTTAAAGATGGCGTAGGTATAGTTGGCATCGTTATAGGTGGCGTTGGTATTGATGGCGCCGTTATAGATGGCGCCGTTATAGACGGCGTTGGTATTGTTAGCTTCGGTATAGGTGGCGTCGGTATAAATGGCGTCGTTAGAGGTGGCGTCGGTATTGAAAGTTACGGTATTGATAGATTCGGTATTGGTGGCACCGCTAAAGATGGCGTCAGTATTGTCGGCGT
Source organism: Craniophora ligustri (assembly GCA_905163465.1). Classification (NCBI taxonomy): domain Eukaryota; kingdom Metazoa; phylum Arthropoda; class Insecta; order Lepidoptera; family Noctuidae; genus Craniophora; species Craniophora ligustri. The sequence continues at coordinate 1,086,275 of LR990979.1, read as the reverse complement.
CGTTATAGGGCGCATCGGTATTTTTGGCATCGTTAAAGGTGGCGTCGGTATTGATGGCGCCGTTATAGATGGCGTCGGTATTGTTGTCGTCGTATTAGGAGGCGTCGGTATTGGTGGCGCCGTTAAAGATGGCGTCGGTATTGTTGGCGTCGTTATAGGTGGCGTCGGTATTGGTATCATCGTTATTGATGGCGTCGTTATAGTTGGCGTCAGTAAAGTTGGCGCCGTTATAGGTGGCGTCGGTATTGATAGAGTCGGTATTGTCGGCGTCGGTATTGTTGGCGTCGGTATTGATAGAGTTGGTATTGGTGGCGTTGGAACTAGCGATCAAATTTTTTACTGCGCTCCTCGATCGCTTCCCTTTCATAAACTTTGGTTCATTTTGAAACATTCGAACTGTCGACTGATGCTTTGTTTCTGGATCGTCTTGATAAATTCAGGATTCCTCACCTGTCAAAATGTCGTAAACGCACCGTGACGATCCTGCATCAAATTTTTGTATCATATCACGGCACCAAACCACACGGGCCTGCTTCTGAGCTTCGGTAAGGTGATGCGGTACCCAGCGGGAAACTACCCTCCATACGCGAAGGTGCTCGTACAAAATCTTGTTAACACTTCCTGAACCAATCAGCAGAGTATGCCGAATCTTTTTTTACGTATTCCGTCTGTTTTCTTCAATTATTTTTTTTACTGCCAACACACTTTCTTCGGTGACACCAACACCACTCCTTTGTCCATCCGCCAAAGTAAGACGACCGCGATTGAACTCGCCATACCAGCGATAGATGGTTGCTTTTGAAGGTCCTTCATCCATAAAAGCAATTCGAAGTCGGAGAAATGACTCATCAGATATAAGCCACATTTGAAATCATAAAAAATCATTTGGCTAAAATGTTCTCGATTCAGATCCATTTTTTATGAGAAAAGCAAATTTTAATGGGCTCTCAAAAAAATGGGGAAAATTGAATAGTGGTATTTTTACTTTTAAATAATCGAAGTTTTCAAAATAATTGCAAGTAGCCAGTGTCTTATACAATAAAAACTTTTTGTCGCCAACTTCTGAGTGGCCTGGTATATCTTATGTTTATCAAGATTAATGTAGCAATATAATGGTCTTAGAATTATTTGGATTCTATTAAGTACTAACAAATAAAAAATCTAATCTTGCCTGATAATATGTATTACCGTTTTGTCTGTGGCTTAGTTAAGATCGTCACACCAGTTATTATAAATACGTTTTACTGTTTTTTAATGTACCTGCATGTTTATTTGCAAGTAGTTGTTAGCTGCAACTTCATTTGCGTGGAATTTAACTAATTAATTGTGTTGTTCAGTTATGTTTTAGTGTTGGTAATAGTATACATAACTATAATATATAGAATACACAAACGATAAAAAAGGCATTGATATACTATGAATATCACTATTTTGCCGGCCTATATATTATATTAAGTTGACATAAATATATCAGAATACTAACTTTTATAAAACATTCTCTTAGAAAACACCTGGCTGATATCATGGAAAACACGAAAAACTAAAAATAAGGCAGATTACCATAACTGTATTGAAATTACTTAAAATATTAATGTAATACTAAAATTTTATTAATATCCCCGGTAAGCACGCGAAACACAATTTATCAGACCCCCAGGGGATTTAAGGGATATTCTTCTATAGTAAAGATGTACCATAGTTTTATCGAGTCGATAAAAATTAAAATTCCCAAATTGGGTAAATGTGCCTCCAATTCTAATAATTTGTACTAAATATGTTGATATGTTAGATATATATATAAAATATATTTTAAATAAATTACAATAATGTACTGTATAAATCCCTTCTCTCTCCTAGGCAATAATAAAATGGTACCTAATGTATTTAAGTTAATTTACTATGTTGTGCCCAACAGGGTCCATATTAATATTCCATAATAATATTTTCGGACATTATTACACAGCGCTATCTAGTTTCGTGGTAAGCAACGAAGCTTTTGTTACGGATACTAGATAGTTGATACACTACATATATACGCTTTTTTTTTGTAAATACATACATGTTATACATAGATACATCCATGACTCGGATACAAATGTTGATGCTCATCACACAAACATTTGTCCCTACCGGGATTCGAACCCGGGACCCATAGCACAGAAGGCAGTGTCAACTACCGCTGGACCAATTGGACCAAAATTAAGCCTAAATTAAGCCTAACATCAGCTGTAACACACACTATGGAATGCAATAAAGTATTGAGTATTGATGATGATGAATATTCCAAGTATCATGTGCTCAAACGGTTAAGGTATTATCATGAGGAGATGTGTTGCAATCAGAGGTTTTCTTGATGGCGTACGATGTCTGCCAACTTGACTTTACTTGACCATAGCCTGATCTTTTTCAAATGAGAGGATACCCGTAAATAGGTCGACGATGATGATAAGAGGAGAAAATTAATTATTATTATTAGTACATACGATGTCATAATATTGAAACCGGTAAACCGGCCAGCTAAGTGGGCTATAATCTAATCCCCTTTAAAGGAGAAAATCTCCTAAAAATCTAAGAGGACATGCGAGGGCTAACTAATCTTCTACTGCAGATACTTAGTAGATTTCGAAAACTGCTGTTGAGAAATCTCAGCAGTGACACGAAAGAAAACTTTATAATCTTTAATTCTAGTCTGCTTTTCAGCAGAAAATTTTGGCAGTGAATGTAGGCATTACTATTCCTTATCAAGCATTATACAATAACACAAGCTCTTGTTGCAAGGCGTATGGTTACATCATAACGCCTCAGTTAACAATGCTACATTAAACCAGAGATAAATACATACTAACTACAAAGATAATTATCATAATATGAAACTTAGTAGTTCAAGCTACTTGAGTTGAGTTCTGTCTGTATTATGTAACTTCAAGGCTGAAAGCATTTTCGTAGACATCATTAGTTTTGTTTCAGGTTGTGTAAAATATTACTGGATATTTTCTGGGTGACACTTTACCTTTACTAAAATATTCTGTAATAAACGCCATTTTGATGATGAACGCCAACTGCACGCACGAAAAATTGTCTCGTTCTGCCTAGCCGCGTCAAGTGAGAGCGTAGAACAAGCGATAGAGAAGCATGACCGCATCTCTCTTACACTCCATCATCATCATCATCATCAGCCCATATTCGTCGACTGCGGGACGTAGGCCTCCCCTAGTGAACGCCACAGAGCGTTCCACTCTATCGGCCGAACGTTATCACGTAAAATTATTTTTCGTAAACCGACTTTACAGACAACAATTTTTTTTCTTCCCTGTGGTCTTCGTTCTTTCCAATTTGAGACATGGTCAAAGAATTCTAAACCTTGTTAAACGTATTAGGTCTTTAGCTTATCAGGCTACTGCTGTAATACCCCCAAGTGCTGTGACGAGTGGACTTCGAAGTCAAAAGTCTAGAGTACGAACCCAAGATACGCACCGCTGAATTTTCGAAGTTATGTGCATATTTATAACATTCTCAAATGGTAAAATAATATGAGAGATTTTCTCAATTGCGTATCAAGTCTATCAACCCGCTACACCTGTGTGGGGTTGATAGCCTAATCTCTCTCAAATGAGAAGAAACCCGTGAACTGCAGTGGATTAACGATGAGATGATAGTCCAGAAGTTGGACCAGTGGACTGAGTATTCAAGTCCTTTTAAATGGGAGAAGACTAAATCCCAACAATGGGATAATAAATGAGTTGATGAGAGCTTATCAGATACTTAGTTCAAAATATAAAAAATCCCCGAAGTGTTGTACAGAGTACAAGACAGTTTAACAAAATATCGATACACAATTCCCATCTCTAGATAAAACTGGAAGGTGGAGAACACTTACATAATACCAACGTTTTTAAAAGTAGCGGGTATTTTCCGGACGGTTTTCCTCGTCAGGATACGGTTAAGCTCTGTATCCCGCGATCTCCTTTTAACGGAGCATTTTTTGTAATTTTTAACAGTTTAAGTTTGCAAGGATAAGTTTCTTTTTGGATACTTCTTCGATGTTCAATGTTTTTTTTTTTCGGAATATTGTAGTTATTTCCAAAGCTATTTGTGTTTTTCTTCCGGGTTTGCGTTGAGAGAAGTTTGTGAACATAAAATAAAACAATGTGCTTTTCAATAACTTGCTGAAACGGTGAAGGAAACATTGTGAGGAAAGGAAGTTCTTCGTTGCTGTGTAGCGAAGACAGCGTACACCTGCAGGCTTGAGAGACTTAGGTACACAATGGTGTTTAAAGTCTGCCAATCCGCACTAGGCTAGGGTGGTAGATTATAGTATATCTCTCAAATGAGAGGAGACCCGTACCCAGCAGTGTGACAGAAATTGGCCTGATGATGGATTACTGGAATGTATATTGTCTTCATAAAGATAACAAAATTTTCTATGTATAATATTTTTTTTATTCTGGACAAGCCACACTAAGTCCCTATTATTGCAACTCCTGTAAGCCAGGATAAAAAAACTACCATACAAAAATCCACAAGAATCATACAAATCCCGACGAGTCCAATTATTTATGATTATTTATCATAATTTTAAATTGGAAGAGTAGGAAAAATTACAGTTTCTACTTCGTATAAACCTTACAACTTTGTATACCCGAAGTGATAAGGTACACCGTGGTTGGTGACTGGTGTACCTTATCAGGGTATACGAAGTTGTAAGGTGCAATAATGTGATTGTGCAAGTGTACCTTATAAACTTCATGAGTGTACATTAAAAAATTAGAATTCCCTTCTCTCTACATATTTTTGCGTCGTTGGCTACAAAGTGTTCTCCACAAATGCGTCTGCCATTTCATTTGTTATCTCCAAGGCATTGTCTAGTTAGTTACAAACAGTCACACAAAAGTTGCGTCTCCTTACTTGAAATAAGTTTGTGTGCATCACTTCAACTCTCTCCGGCGGGACTTGAGGATTACTCGGTAACATTTTGTAAGTTTCTTGTGTTTGCCTGATTGTGGAGAACGGATTATGTCTTGTGGTATCGTTCTTGGAATGTACAGCTGCATAGAGAATTAAGTTTGGTGTGTAAATTCATCAGTAACTTTACAAAGTTGGAATTAGAGGCTAGTGGAGCAGTGGGTTGTGAAGTCAAAAATCTTGAGTTGTGTATGTGAAAGTATTCTGAAGTAATCTGCATGGTGTTAATCCCACATTAGGATTAAAAAACTGCAACAATTTAAATTGAAACGACTTTCATAGATGTCAACTCATCATTATGAACCCAGTTATTGTTTGAATTATTATAGATAACGGGTCTAAATCGTGTAGTTATTTGAGGTTTAAATACCTTTTTTTAACCCGACGTTTCTGCTGACTTGCATGAAGCCGTGGTCACGGGAAGACTGTTGACAGCTCGGCGGCGCCTTTGTGACGTGTTTTCCTCTACCCTCACTTGATTTTTATCAACATTAGTCGTATTGTCGGTACTTCTACACACTACACCAACGGTATCCCTACGCTGACTGACCGCGGCAACGCGACGACGTCTATAATAATTCAAATGTATAAAAATCGTGAAATTTTAAAAACATTAATTGCAAGACAGTTATTGTTGCTAAATGTTAGGAAAGGGCCTCCTCTTATTAGAGAAGTATCACCATGCTAAACTAGTCTGGGTTGACAGGCTTCACACGCCATCAAAAAAATCTCTTAGACATGCAGATTTACTTACGATATTATTGTTCGCCGTTTGAAATAACTTCAAAAAGTTAGGCGAGTCTTTTTTTCTTCATAACAATCAATAAACCTATCAACTCAAGACTATCGCAGTCCACTGCTGAACAGTAGCCTCTTCCTTTATAAAAGGTGGAAAATACACCACACTTCAACCGCTTCGGTGTAATATACATACATACAGATACTGATCCTAGCGACACTGCTAATCCTCTAAGTATTGCGCTAGTGGCAAATTTATTTCCCGCCGAACGATGTAGCGAATTATTCAATTAGTCTGCCACTATTTAAGTGCTGTCATTATGTTGGAAGATAAAAGGAAGGAAGACAAGAGGAAGGCGGCTAAAGGGAAGGATTTATTAACCTTTGTTTTCCGTTATTCTTTTCAATATTTTCGCTGGATTTCCTGTTGTGCGGAGAGGTTTAATTCTGTGAAATAGAGTTGTTCATATTATATTCCATTAGAGGGATTTGTATGTTAGTAATATTCTGATCAGTCGATTGGTAACGTTAAGCGATATCTATCGAGGTTAGTTTATGGATGGGTGACCGTATAGAACAATTATTTTTTGACGCATCTATATCTCGGTGTTGTTATATGAACCCATTATTATCAGTGGTTGTTAGAAAACCCTGACAACCAGTTTGTCAGGTAATTGTTAAAGTATATTAATTTTAATGTCTAAAATACGCGTAAGTATAAAATGGCTGTCTCATTGGTTTTAGATTATAGACGAGCAAAGTGTTATTGTTTTTTCTATGAGATTATCGGTAGCAGCGCGAAGTTTTGATTCGTGCCCTTTTGCCTTCCCCTACTTAAGTCTTCGGGGATTACAGGCGTTCTAGTATGAATGTATAGTTTCATAAAAAGTTGATAAAAAGCCTAGGTGAACAAAACTCACTCATCAGTTTTAGCCAGTGTCTGCAAACAACATCCTTCTGTTGAGTCCTTAGCGTTACGTAATAATATCTAAAAACTTTGTAACCCAATACCCAATTAGACGCTAAACTTAGAAATTGAACCCGCGAACATTACTTATTACGTTAAAACTTCTTAATCACATAACAAGACGGGCTCTTAGATAAAAAGAGCTCTTAAAATACCGTCTTTGAAGACACATTTTTCTTTGTCAAGGAACTTTCATTATTAGTGTCTCCTTTTGTGAAGAAATACCAATTTTTGTTATACAGTTCTTTTACACTTTAAGTCTGCGTATTAAAATCGATTTTCGCTCGATACGAGGGTTTTAGTAACATGGTTTAAAACAATGAAGAGTAGCTTGTACAATTTTTATTTTGCGGTTGGCAAAGTTCTTATTCCTGACTAGTAAAGAGGTTTTAATAGTTTTTGAACTGCCTTATAAAGTTGGTTTTTAAGTGTTGCTTGCAAGAAATATACAAACATGTCCTAATTACTATCTGTGATAGTTAAGTTACTTAAAAATAACACTACGGTATCGAACTTTAAAAAAAAAAAAAGAAAAATAAAATCTGTTACTATAATGTACGAGTGATCTCATCCATCTTGTGATCTAGAGTGTAACTACTGAGTGTCAAGACTTGTGTTCGATTCCCATATCGAGCAAAGATGTATTGGATTTTTCTATGATATTCTCATTTGAGTTTGGGATTCAAGCCTGTTTAACGAGCCAAAAGACTCGGCATTACCACTTTGGATGTCAGTGTTAATTCTCTGACCGAAATACAGACCAGTCTTTGGGTCAAAGAAAAACGGTACCGAGGCGACTTTTTGATGTTACGTGCGTATTTATCACATGCTTAAACGATAAAGGAAAACATCGTAAGGAAACCTGCATCCCTGAGAGATTTTCTCAATGGCGTGTGAAGTCTGCCAATTCAAACTGAGCTAGTGTGATGAACTGTGGCCTAATCCTTATTAAATAAGAGGATGATCCATGCCTAGCAGCAAGACAGTGAATGCATTAATAATAAATATAAATAAAAAAAAATCCGGCCGTTATGACGCAGCAACATCTAGTTTCGAGCTAAGCAACGAGGCTTGTGTTACGGATACTAGTTGGTTGATATACTACTTATATACTTTTTTTTTGTAAATACATACATATTATACATAGATACATCCATGAATCGGAAACAAATGTTGATGCTCATCACACAAACATTTGTCCCTACCTGGATTCGAACCCGGGACCCATAGCACAGCAGGCAGCGTTAACTACCGTTGAGCTAAACGGGTTTATATATAAATAAAATAAATATATGCAGACGATATCACACAGCGTCATCTAGTTTCGAGCTAAGCAACGAGGCTTGTGTTACGGATACTAGTTGGTTGATATACTACATAATAATATATCCTTTTTCTGTAAATACATACATCACATAAACATTTGTCTACCTACCGAAATTCGAACCCTGGACCCATGGCACAGAAGGCAGCGTTGCCCACCGCTGGGCTAATCGTGTAGTCAAATGATGATAAACAAACTATCACAACCATAAATCAAACCATGACTCAGGCACAAATGTTTGGATGAAAAATGGATTCAAACACCCTTACTAACGATGGCAAAGCAGCTTTGAAACCACTACGCTACTCGCGACATGAAAACGTTAAATAAAGAAACTTCGAAATGAAATTTAAATTACTAAATCAACTTTTTAATTAAAAAGACTATCTAAGAATATAAAACTTTTTAAGGCTCATAGTTTCAGGGATTCATGAAAGTCTTAATTTTTGAAAATTAAATAAATTTCTATTCAAATGTAAATTGGATTCAATTTCTGTTTTAGCTGAAGAAGGACTTAATTCTAAACATACTGATGTTATCTTTTGTATTTTTTAGTATATTTCAAGCTAAGATTTTTAAATTTTTATTAAGAAAGAAAAATTCAACCTCAGGCTGGACTCAAACCCGCGTCTTCTGGATAAGTACTCCAGACGCTCTGCCAACTGAGCCACCGAGGTATCCGCCTGATGTGTTGAATTTTGCCTTCTTAAAAAAATTAAAGAAAAATAAAAATACTGATGTTATATTAATAAAATTAAATATGATACAATTAAAAACACATTATACAGATCTTAAATTAATTAAAAACTAATATTTACAAACTTAAAAAATAAAATTAAAAAAAAAAAGAAGTTATAGGGCGTCAAAAAACTCGTCCCCGACGCTGTCAGGGGGTAGAGTGCCCAGAAGACTGGCAGCATTGCCACGTTGAATGGCAATGCTAATTCTTTGTCCGAAAAATACGCCAGCCTTTGGGTCTCGTGAAAGGTCGACCAAGCGTTTCGAAATTTCTTTGAAGAGTGCTAAGATTAACGCTGAATATAAAATAATCGCGAAAAAGCTTATATTTATGTCTTATAAATCGATGAACGCCGGCTGCACGCACAAAAAAATGTCAGGTTACGCCTAAACCGTGCGTGCAAGTGAGAGGGCGGAACAAGCGATAGAGAGGCACAATCAGCCTAAGTTTTCAGCTTCATCATCATCAACCCATTATTTTCCCACTGCTGGGCACGGGTCTCCTCTTATTTGAGAGGGATTAGGCTATTGTCCACCACGCTAGCCTAATGCGGGTTGGCAGACTTCACATGCCATCGAGAATTCTCTCAAGCATGCAGGTTTCCTCACGATGTTTTCCTTCACCGTTTGAGCATGTGATAAATACGCACATAAGTTCCGAAAACTCAGTGGTGCGTGCCTTGGGTTCGAACTCGAGACCTCTGACATCTCAGTCCTCTGGTACGCCGCTAGGCACAGCGTTCAGCTTGTTATCACGTAAAATCATCGTCCGTAAACCGACTTTATAGACAACCAATATTTTTTTTAACTAAACTGTTCAATACTTTAATATGCTCCTATGTACCATATCATCATAACATAACATACCATCACGCCTGTCGTTCCCGAAGGGTTAGGCAGAGGTGTATTGTACAGCCACGTTTCGCCGGTATGTAATAGGCGGCGAGCCTCTTGCCATTGCCATTAACCGGGCACAAATCCAAACTCCGAACTGTTACTGAGAATTTCAATAACACTTTGCTCGACCTGGCAATAGAACCCAAGACCTCTTACTCGGCAGTCGCACTGTACGACCACTAGACCAACGAGGCAGTCATTGTATGAGTTTACAAATACAAGTTCTAGCATACATAACTACCAAAATCGGAAACAACTGTTGAAATACTTATCGTTTCATAAAACATACATTTATTAAACATACATCCATCTAATTTTCAATTAAATACAGACGTTGTTCGTTACAAGCTTGTTATTAAAACACACGCAGTAGGGCGCCATGTTTTATTAAAGCTGAAAACAGATTTATAATATGTCCCCGACACACAAGGATGCAGGAAAATATGTGTTTTATAGTCTGTATCTGTTTTTATTTTTGCATCTGTATCATTGAACCTTTACGATTGGTCCAATCCTGGTCCAACAAGACTGCTGTTTGCTGGGGACTTTGTGGCTCTGGTTCTTCTTCCCAGCAAAACACCAGGAAGCGGTGAAGCTCCGGCTCGTTTTTGAGAGCTTCAAGAAGTGCTAATTAAAGTTGGCCCAAAGCAACCAAGCTAAAACCAATTGCAGCCATGCTTAATTTGCGAATCCCACGACCCCGGTGATAGGGCTGAGATCAGCTGAAGCAATTTTTAATGGGTAGTTCACCCATTAAATGTTGACCCACTTCGTCGTCTTCTCCGTCTGAGAACTTCTCAGACGTTCGAGATGGTTCATCTCGCAATAAAAATGTGCTATGCATATATTTAATACGCGATTCAATACTATCTGGCGGCAATGGGAATATTAAGAGGCCTACGCATATGCGCATGGAGCTGTGGTAGCCTAGCGGTGTGACCAGTGGACTGAGATGTCAGAGGTCTCGAGTTCGAACCCAAGGCACGCACCACTGACTTTTCGGAAGTTATGTGCGTATTTATCACATGCTCAAACGGTGAAGGAAAACATTGTGAGGAAACCTGCATGCTTGAGAGAATTTTTCGATGGCATGTGAAGTCTGCCAACCCGCAGTAGCCTAGCGTGGTGGACTATAGCCTAATCCCTCTCAATTGAGAGGAGACCCGTGCCCAGCAGTGGGACATTAATGGGTTGATGATGATGACGCAAATGCACCACCGATCTGGTATTTTTGTGATTGAGGTAAACGATGACAGCTGGACTGATCACCCGAAAGCTGTTATATTATATAGTTCAAAAGGTAATTTCCAGATATATTATGATAACATATTGGAAACAATAATGTGTCGAGTCTGGACACTGGAAAAGAGACCATTATTTTCTGAGTTTGTTACGGTGTTTCTTCTTAGAGGTCGTCGGTTAAAATTATAGAATTTAGTAAAGAAATGTATACTTGCAGACGTATTATTATGAAGATGTATATATAATCCAAGATGATTCCATCAAGGAAGAATAAGTTTTATTGTCTTGTTCATATATCAAATTGGTGTAAATATATTACGCGTCGTTTTTTGCCTCAAATAAATCAAACAGCCCCTTCGCTTCGTTGTCAGTGATACATTAAGGGTTGCGATTCATATGACGGGCAAGGTATTGTTTATAAATATATCCTTATATATCTGAGAGAATATACCGACAAGCGTGTTATGTAGGCAGTGGTATACGTAATTATGATTGATATAATTCCGAGAAGATTTTCTTCAGATCATAATTCAGCCTATTTTAAAGTCGACGTTACATATTTCATTTCAATTAGACCAATATTACAGTTATTTTTTTTTTATTTAATTGAGCGGATTTACAAAGTAGGTACATCTTATAGAGTAGAGCTGACAAAATACTCCATAGATACCTACTCCTTAAAATAGAATTCACATTACAATATTAATTGGTTTCGTTTACAAGTTGCATTATACCAATAATGAGAGCAATGCAGTTTGTCGCGAAACGCATCATCATCATCATCATTTCCGTTAGACGTCCACTGCTGAAACATAGGTTTGCGAAACGCATAGTCCTCCAAAAAATAAAAAAAAACGATTTGGATTGCCATAACCCTTTTGAGCCGATCAGTTCTAACTGACAGCACCCGTTCACGAGCATGACGTGTGTATCAGCGTCGCTCTACTCAACCATGTTGTAGGGAATAAGACACGACACTTAAAGCCACCTACGCTGGTGACGACTTCCCGTCTTCCTATCTTCGCTGCCTAAGACCAGATCTACGCAACCAAATTACTGGGTAATATCGATTAACTAAGGATTAACTATAGCTTAAATCCTCTTAAAATGAGGGTAGGACCCTGTCCAGCAGTGTGTCAATAATGAGTGATGATGATGAAGAATTAACTGCTTGACTCGTTTTTGGGCTACTAACTATTGCAACGAGTATGACTATCAGTTTTGATGACTTAACGTGTTCTCCAATTCACGATATTTTTTTTTTACTTATATAAATCCATTTACTTCAACTAGTCCAGTCATCTTCAAAATTTGTTGTAGGAAATTTAATCTTCTACAATATTGCCATCAACACCAACAGCGAAAAACTCATAGGAAACGAGATATTGTCAAATATACGATATTTTGACCTTTGACCTTCGATTTTTGACCTTTGCGGACACCCTATAATATGTAGGTTTTGAGACAACTTTTATGATGTCATTATACAAGTGTATACGAATTTATAGCTTGGTATCTCAAATCCCGAGGTGAAACCTAAATTGACTGGACTAAACGTCAAAGTCAAAATTCGAGAGCAAACCCACATGCTTGAGAAATTTTCTCGATGGCGTATCAAGTCTGCTAATCTGCACTATGAAATAAGGATAAACCCGTACCCAGCCGACTTTTAGTCTACATCATCATCATCTTCATCGTATCAGCGAGATGACGACATAACAACATAAGCCAACCAATCATAATACCAACTTCAAAAACTTTGGAATTTAAATCATAATATACCACAGTACATAATGTTCACCTACCTTTCCTATCCAAACTCTGCATAATCAGTGACCTAAAAACTTAATATTACAAGGTACAATTTAAAAAGCTTACATTTCGTTTTTGTGCTGAACGCTCATAATAAATTGGCTAGGTGACAAGGCGGAGTGGACGCTTAGCAATCATTGTCAGACGATGGGGAAATTCAGAGAGCTTTTGGAAGTTACTCCTATGGAAAAATGCACCTATTTTGCGTGTGACAAGCCATTGCTAACCCAATTAGTCCAGCAGTAGTTAACACTGCCTTCTGTGCTATGAATCCCGGTAGGGACAAATGTTTGTGTGATGAGCATAAACATTTGTTTCCGAGTCATGGATAAGTCTATGTATAATATGTATGTATTTACAAAACAAAGTATAATATATGTAGTATATCAACCGACTTGTATCCGTAACACAAGCCTCGTTGCTTAGCTCGGAACTAGATGGCGCTGTGTCATAATGTCCAGGAATATTTATTGCTTCAAAATTAGCTGTGATGGTCCACTGGTGTGACCAACGGCCTGCGAAAGTCAAGGGTCTCCAGTTCGAACCAATGACTTTTCGGAAGTTGAATGTGCGTATTTATTACTTGCTCAAACAGCTAAAGAAAACAATGTGAGGAAACATGTATGCTTGACAGATTTACACGATAGGGTGTGAAGTTTGCCAATCTGCAGTAGACTAGCGTGGTGGACTATAGTTTACTCCAGATCAAATCTCGTATTACATTGGACCCAAAACACATAAGCAACCTATTGCTATAAATAATTCTACCTAATTCTTCAAGAACACACGCGTGACGATAACCTGATGTACATACAATATACCCATAAAACGGGTCACAAATTTCCAATTTCGTCACCAAAATACCAATATTCGTAATTACTTATAAAATAAACGCCCTTCTACACCCTAAACTCTTTGAACGTGGAAAATTTAATCTGTTCGTGTTTATCAAATGCCTATGAAATTCCCTCCTTATATTGGCAAATACGGCCCCAATTTGCCTCAAAATTGCATGAACCAGGGCCTTGTGATCATGATAAATGGGAGCCTCTAGCCATCCTACATACTAAACAGGTTTAAACTAGGTAATAGGAAATGCAATTAGGTCATTAGCATTGCCTTTTCGCAAATACCTACGTTGTCGTCAGTATTCAGTATTGTTGCTGGGGAGTTTGTTGTGCCGCTTCTTCATCCCAGCAAAAACACAAGGAAGCGGTAAAGAACGAGCGTTTTTACCCGACTACGGCAAAGCCAAAGGAGGGTTATGATTTTGTCAGGCCATATATGTATGTTCATCTGTTCATAGCTCCTCAACTACTAATTAGAAGTGGACAAATGTTATCGTTAGAAGCGTATTGATCGCCTGCTGGTTAAAGGCTATGTGACGTGTCACTGAATCTAATGTGGCGCTCTCTAGCGGTCATAAAAAAAAATATTTAAAATCAAAAGTAATTCAATTTCAATATCTAATATTCGCGCAATTGTTATCTCACCTTTATATTCTGAATACCAAAAATAACTCCACAGCAATAAAGCAAACAGCTATAAATATCCTTTGTGTAACCTGAAGCTGTAATCGAATGAACTCGCATCACTTGATCGTATTCCATGTCTTGTTAAATTGACACCATCGTAGGAAACCCGCTTCTGACGCAATGACGACGACCATTCAGTATCGTTGCTATGACAACCGGTGTCAATGATGGAAGATATCCAATCCAAGTGTGTTCTCCTACATGATATTATGTTGGTCGATGCAGATCTCGTTAGGGGAGTGCAGCAAACGGTTACAAACGGCTATAACCTGCGGTAACCGGCAGTAGGCTGTCTTTCCACCCTCGTGAATAAAAAAAAATAGTTATATATTTCTTAATTACCTCACTTTGAAAGCTGTAATAGTCGTGTGACCAGTGGACTTAGGTTAGTGGAGTCAGTTAGGTTGCCAGAGCTCGTTAGGGGATTAACTATTCTGACAGTTTGGGAATTTTATTTGCTGTCAGTGTAGTTTTTCACTCTCGTATTTTTGAAACTTGAAACGCTTTGTTGGGGATTTTTATAGGGTCGGTAACGCGCAAGCAACCTCTGGTGTTGCAAACCGTAACTCGTAAGATCGTAGACTCGTTTGCTACCATAGTGGTACCAAAAAACGTGTCGTAGTTTCGAGATCATAGTTCATATAACTTGGCTTTTAGTATTGTATATTTACTATTCTACATTAATCCAAACTTCTGCTGTCTCCAAATGACTTAAATAGACTAAAGATATTCAATAACTTAGTACCTAGTTACTGAGAGAAGTTTAAGCCGTCGCGTCGCCTGGGAATACGTTCTGTCTGTTTTGTTACATTACTGTGTTCAGAAGATTTGAAGAGAGCCCCGCCAAGTTCTTTTGTAGAAGATGGTTTATTTTATTTATGGAGAGAACTATCTGACTATTTTTATACTTTACACATACATACAATCACGTCTGTCGTTTGCGAAGGATTAGGCAAAGGTGTACTAATGTACACCCACCCAGATTTAGAGCCTATTGCCATAAACCGGGCATGTATTCCAACTTCGAGCTGTCAATGAGAATTTCATGGGACCAATAAAGATTTGCTTGACCTGGACTTCGATTCCAAAAGCTCTTGCACAGCAGTTGACCACTTACGACCACAAGGAGAACAAAGCAGAAAGGTAATTCATTTATCAGACTAGATTGTAGGGTCGGTAAAGCGCAAGCAAAACCTTTGGTATTGCAAAGTCCAACCGCTTACCATCAGAGGGGCTGTATGCTTGTCTGCCACCATTGTGGTACAAAACCCCTGACACCTACTAAAAAAAACTATGCGTCACTTGTTGAACTTTAAACCACCTAATTTCTAGTATATACCTAAATATTATTTCTACCTAATAAACTCCCAAGATCGAAGAAGTTCGAAATATCTTGTAATACCCCGAACAAAACTTGAGCATAAAATCATTCGTAACGTAAATTTTATTACACATTGTGATTTTGAATTCGGCACAAAATAATAAATCATTGATCCCAATTTATTTTATTTTTTATATCGAACTAGCTTCTACCCGTGAGTTCATCTGCGTAGAAATAGTAATTTTATCCAATCCGCTTTATAATCAAGTTTTTTAACATAACATACCATCACGCCTGTCGTGCCCGAAGGGTTAGGCAGAGGTGTACTAATGTACACCCACATTTCGCCGGTATGCTTTAAAGGGGCGAGCCTATCGCCATTAACCGGGCAGGAATTAAAACTCCGAGCTACTTATTAAGAATTTCATAGAAAAACCCAATAACTTTTTGCTCGACCTGGGAATCGAACCCATGACCTATTGCTCGGCAGTCGCTCTGTACGACCACTCAACCACTCAACCAACGAGGCAATATTTTCTTATCATCTTATTTTAAGAAATTATATATTCCGCATACAAACATCAACTTCCCATTTCACCCTTTCAAGGGATGATTTAAGGGACAAATCCTATGTCCTTCCCCGAGTATAGAGACAGTATGAGTCTTCAATCTATCTCCATATAAAATTTCATCTAAATCAGTTCAGCGGTCAAAGCGTAAAGATGTAACAGACAGATAGATATTCCTTCGCATTTATAATATTAGTTACGTAAATATACAATTTCTATTCGATCCAAGTTTGAGCAATGAAACGTATTTTTATCGGAACGCGAACGGTACAATGGATATTCAATAAATCACATCTAAACACATCTAATTGAGAACTTTTTTTAAGGCATTCAAATAAATAGATATTCACAATTCATATTTAGAAAGAATTATTCGTTTGATTTCAGAAACTTGCAAACGTTTTTTATTTTATTCTTTCAAAGTCAAAGCTAGTTTTTTTATTCATGCCTTTTTTAAGAAAACATTATACATTCAATTAGCTTTTGCATGCAACCTCTTTTAAAATATTTGAGCTTACTTTCTCATCTGTATACCGTTTGATTGTGTGAATGAATGTGTACTGTATTTTTTATGTAAGTTTAAAGGTAGAAAAGACGCCAAAGCATATTTTTGTTTATCTTATATGATCGAAACGCCAAAGACATTTAAATCATCTGTTTATCTAACCAATCATGATACTTATGATGGCGTATTTCAATTTCCTTGCAATAGATTGCTTGGATATGACTTGGACTCTCTCATGGACTCCACAAACAATGTGACCAATCGGGAAATACACTCTTCAAAAAAAACCAAATCGGATTATGAATGACAGTTACAAATATAAAGAATACAGCCGAGTTGATATTCTCCTCCGCTAACGCCAAACGCTAATATTTTTTTAACAATTTATCATAATCTTTAATTAAAATTTAATGAAACTTGCATATATATTGAACGAATTACAATTTCGATGTATTTACATAAATAAAAAATTCTAAAATACGTACTTACAAAAGGAACGTTTTACAAAAAAAACTTGACGTGATTTCTAACAAAATGTTTATTCATACGTCCAGAATCGTAGATGTAAGTAGAGAGGTCGGCGGGCGGCGCTGGACCAAATGTTCACTTAAAGCTGCCAGAATGCTTTTAGGGATGTGCCTGCAATATCGATAAATTAATAAAATACTTACGCGAATATTGAAATAAAACTACTATTTACAGTTTTTCTGTCTGCTCATGACCATGGATGTTGTAAAGGATACTGTGATAAAATCTATAAAAAACTGTTTATTTCAATATTTCTTATACATATGTTTACGTTATCTTTAGTGATCTTGATGATCTTGTACTTGTCTACAGTTACGAGCAAGTTACTGCTATGGAAAAGGCGTGTCAGGCCTCAAGTAAGACATTTTGGGCAAGTTAATAATAGTTTGGAGCAATGAACCTAGTAGTTAAATTACGTATTATGACAAGCTTTTATTTAACTGCCAATGTTGCTTTGTCAGTTTGTTTATGTCACACGTTACTGTTTTGATGACAATGTATGTATGTATGTTAAGGAACTGATTTTGCACTCGGCTATGACTCTAGACGAAAGGATCTTTTCAGGTGTTTATAGCATAAACAGAAATGTTGTATCCATATTTAATTGCGGATAGAAAATAGTTATGACCTATACTTTAAACAAAATTGCGTCACTATTCTTAACAGCTTTATCCTAACCCAAATATTTTTGTAGGAAGCAGGGCATGGCGAGATTTCTCAAATTGAGCTGCCCGACTGAGGACATACCTCTGTCTTACAGAAGACCGCAGTGAATCAACAATAGTTGTCTTTCTGCGAGTGAGTAAGGTTACCAGAACTCATTGGGGGAGTAACTATTCTGGCAGGATGGGAATTCCGTTTGCTGTCAGTTCAGTAACACCCTATTTTAAGAAACCTGAACGGTTTCTAAGAGGTTTGGCAACGCATATGCAAGCTTCTGGTGTTGCAAATGTCCATGGGCGGCGGTCATTACTTACCATCAGGTGAGCCGCTTGCCCGTTTATCGCCATAAAAAAAATATTCCCGAAACTAAAAATGATAATATATACATTACAACTAAAATACCTCAAACAACAATATCAAGGACATCTTTCAAGTTAAATATTGTTTGCCTTTTACAATAAAAATGGGAACTAATAAATGTTAACCTATCGACAACATCGACACAAAGCACATCACTATTGCCCACCGGAGCGCGTAATCAGGTGACTGCGCCGTCCCGAATAACGAACGCAGCTGAATTGTTCCTCTTTTGCCCACAAGTGGGGCCCCACTCTGGGCAGCAAACGAGCACCTTTGATGTACTGTCTAACGAAGTCGTGTAGGTATACCAAAGTTGTTTTTGTGATATGTTTGTTTAGCTGCGCTTCAAAATGCAACGTTTAAAATGTATAAAAAAATATGAAAAGAAATTAAAGCGAATGCAATGATATAAAACATTGAGTTGTATTAAAAAGCGTATTTGATATAGATTGTTTAGTTGCAATAAGTAATTAAATGATTAATACAGACTTTTTAAATATGTTTCTACATTGAAATAGGTCGCAGAAATCCGCTGGATGCCCTGAAGGTGGCCCTGGACACCTTGGGGTAGGCTTATTTCAAGCAGTGGACGTCATCTAGCTGATATGATGATGATGATGATTAAAATAAAACTACTTTACTTACTCTTTTTTGACTACTTTTACGCAGCTATAGCGGCGGATATTTTTTTGTGATATTTTTATTTTTATTTTTTTATGTACCTACATAGCTACCTATGACTAAGTTTGCAAAGAAAGCTTGTCTAAGCTATAGCCTCTACCAGAGACATTACTTACTTTGATGTCTTAGTCAGTGTGTTGAATAGACTACAAAACTGCTTACTACCAGACAGACACCAGACAGCATAAAAAAATCATAGGTAAGTAATCCAAAAAAACTGAAATTAGATTTTCCATTTTATTAATTTACACGTAGACTCGACAAAAAATTAAATGTAAATAAAAATCCTTATGGTAGAACCTTCATCCCATCCCCGCTACAAACGCTTCCCAACCCCACCATCCCTTTTTCCTACCCCCTTTTCGGTCGCCACGCTCCGCTGCTCATAGCTCAGATGGTCCGACTTAAGTCAAAAGCCCCGACATCTTTTCAAATCACCTGGGAACTCAAATATACCAGTTCTCTTTGATTTTCTGATGACTCCTTAAAAGGAATTACCAACCAAATTTCGAATAATAATAAATAAATAATAAATATTCCCGGACATTATGACACGGCGCCATCTAGTTCCGAGCTAAGCAACGAGGCTTGTGTTACGGATACTAGTCGGTTGATATACTACATTTTTTGTAAATACATGCATATTATACATAGATACATCCATGACTCGGATAAAAATGTTTATGCTCATCACACAAACATTTGTCCCTACCGGGATTCGAACCCGGGACCCATAGCACAGAAGGCAATGTCAACTACCGCTGGACTAATTGGGTCGTCATATCATCGAAGGGAAATTTCTATTGAGACTTTTGTACCCCCGAAGCAAAAACTACGGGGTGTTATAAGTTAGACGTGTCTGTGTGTGTGTGAGTCTGTCTGTATTGTAGCTCCCGAACGAATGAACCGATAATGTTTTTGTTTTCTTTGCTTGATAGATGAATTAGTCGGGAGTTTTCTTAGCTATGTTTTCTGGTAATAGACGACTCGGTGGCGCAGTGGCTGAGCGATCGGCTTGTGCGTCACGGGTTGCGGGTTCGATCCCCGCACGGAGTAAATATTTGTACGTTCTGCAAGTAGTTGTTTCGGGTCTGGGCGTTTGTGTATGTGAAATATGTGTTTGTAAACGCACCAACGGCACAGGAGAAAATCCTAGTGGGGCAACGTTTTGTTAAAAAAAAAATCGGTCCAAGATGGGTACTGTCTCAAATAAAATAAAAATTTAAATAACCTCATTTAATTTTTTTATTCGTGATGGCTGGCAATCTGTTTCACCTTTGAGTATCATTTCTTCTTGAAAACCAACTTTGTTACACATAAGAAGAGTTGTGATAGCCTAGTAACGTGAACAGTGGACTGTGAAAATCAAAGGTCTGGAGTTCAAAACCCAAGGCATATTCCACTGACATGCTCAAACGATGAAATAAAATATCGTGACGAAACCCTTATGCCTGAGAGGTTTTCTCGATAGTGTGAATTCTGCCAACCCGTGGTAGGCTATTGGGGTGTATTATAGCCTAATCCCTGTAAGAGAAAAGACGTGTCTATGAAAGAAACCAGTCTATGAAATTCTCAGGTAGCACTTGGAGTTTGGATTCGTGTCCGGTTGATGGTATTAGGCTCGTGCATCCGCACATTAATACAGCTCTGCCTAAACCTTCTAAGACGACAGGCGTGATGGTATGTATAAGTGAATATGTATGTAGTATTAACGTTTTTACTTCCCCATTAATGGCCAGGGGTCTCCATCGTCATATCAACCGGTAGATGTCTACTGCTGGACATAGGTCCCCCCAAGCATTGCCAGGATAGACGGTCCTGCGCCCTTCACATCCAGCGGATACCATCGACCTTTACCATGTCGTCTGTTAGATGGATTCAGTTTTTTTTTAATAGCTTTGGACATGGTGAATAACATTTCTGTGCTGTATGAGGACAGGGAATCTATTAAAACTAAACAGAAAACAGCCCCTAGAAACTAGAAACGCTAAAAAATAAACAACTTGTAAATAAATAAAAACGCCCAGGGATATAAAACATTGCAGAGAGTATTTTTATTGGCCCGGCCATAACTTTAAACATGAGAATCGCCGCGGTTAGCGATAATTTATGTTTATTACCCCGCGCTTGAACCGAACAGGACTTAAGCAGAGGCCTTGGGCGGAACGGGGGATACTTTTAATATACGAGTATATCTGGATTCTTTTACTTTTTTAACCGACTTCCAGAAGGAGGAGGTTATCAATTCGACTGTATTTTTTTTTTATGTTTGTTACCTCATAACTGTGGATTGGGAGAACCGATTTTGAAAATTCTTTTTTTTCAATCTATTTTAAGATGTAAGTACATATATACGGTGCAAAATTATTAACCAGGATTTTGCTATATTACATGCTTACTAATATTATAAATGCGGAAGTGTGTCTGTCTGTCTGTTACCTCTTCACGCTTAAGCCGCGGAACCCACATAAATGAACTTTTGGATAGAGCTAGTTTGAGAAATTAATTCAAGATAATAATAAACTGCCTTGTCTGTCTAGTGATCGTGGGACTGCTGAGTCACAGGTTTTGAGTACGATTCCCAGGTCGAGCAAAGTGTTATTGGCTTTTTCTATGAAATTTAGTACCAGCTCGGAGTTTGGATTGACCGAAAACATCGTGAGGAAACCTGCATGCCTGAGTTATTTTCTCGATGGCATGTGAAGTCCACCAACCCGCAGTAGGCTAGCGTGGTGGACTATATTGTGGCAAATGAGAAGAGACTCGTGCTCAGCAGTGGGACAGTAATGGGTTGATGATGATGATGTTGATAAATTTGAATTTGAATTTGAATTCCTGATGTCTTCCTAGACATCAGGAATTAAAATTCCGGAGATCCTATAAAGGCAAAATTTTATCATTCGGACTTTTAAAAAACGATTGCTATAGATAAAACACCTACAGTAACGCACAACAAATCGTGCATTAATACAAGAGTAAAGAGGAGCAAGCCGCCCACAGATAACCAAGTAATATTTAGCGAGAAATTCGCGGCTGAACGGGCGCCATATTTATTAGCGAACCACTTCCGTTTCCGATGGCGGGCATGATTTAAACACGCATTTCCCTTGTATCACTTGACTGGTATCCGCTCACAGATTATTACATTAATTTATTTTGTAACCATTGGATTATGAAGATCGGAAGGGAAATGGAGGAAGGAAAGGTTAAGTTACGACTCACGAGGTCGCGAAAATGATGGGATTTGTGTTTGTTTTTTTTTTGTACAATAAATTCAATATATATTCAATTTGGTGTTTGAAACCGTACCCGGTAGATGGTTGATGGCATTAGGCTCGCCCCTTAATACATGGGCCCTAAAACGTACCGGCAAAATGTAGGTGTATATTAGTACACCTCTGTCAAACCTTTCGGGACGACAGGTGTGATAGTATGTGTAATGTTTTTTATTTTTGATAGATATTTTAGACTGGTGAAGTACCTCCGCCTTATAGAAGACCGCAGTGAATCAACAATAGTTGGATTTCTGCGAGTGAGCAAGGTTACCAGAGCTCGTTGGAGAGTGACTATTCTGACAGCATGGGTATTCCTTTTCTGTCAGTTTAGTAATTCCCTATGTTAAGAAAATTTTACGACTTCTGCAGGGGTTGGCAACGCATATGCAAACCTTCTGGTATCGCAAATGTCCATGGGTGGCGGTCATCCCTTACCATCAGGTGAGCCGCCTGCTCGTTTGCCCCCTTACCACCATAAAAAAATGTATCTTAAGACACCAACTGTGCAGCTAAAATGCTAGTATCCAAGTTGTATTTCCCTTTTCCACAAGGAACTGCAATATTTCCCCGC
Source organism: Craniophora ligustri (assembly GCA_905163465.1). NCBI lineage: Eukaryota > Metazoa > Arthropoda > Insecta > Lepidoptera > Noctuidae > Craniophora > Craniophora ligustri. The sequence goes on along the minus strand of LR990979.1, from coordinate 1,063,587 downwards.
AAAACATTTTATCACAAAACTAGGAACATACACAAACATACACGAACATGCAAAATGTTGGACATCCCTCAACATCAAAATAAACTTTCATAAATAGTGGTTCATATTATTTCCACTCCATACAAATGTGTTTTTAATAATTTCTTAAATTGAATGAAATTTTATTACGAATTCGACGACTCGATAAGCTTAGTGGCTCGGTGAATAGGCTTGTGCGTCACGGTCAGTTGCGGGTTTGATTCTCGCACGTTGCAAATATGTCTTGCCGTTTGTGTATGTGAAAGTTCGGGTTTGTAAACGCACCTAATTTAAATAAAACTACTTTTTGGTCACTACTGTTAATGGTGTGAAATAAATCTCAACTTCGAAATTAAATCATATCAATATGTATAACTGAAGGACATTTATTTCATTTATAACAGCTGTGGTAGCCTAGCGGTGTGACCAGTCAAAGGTTTCGAGTTCGAACCCAAGGCACGCACCACTGACTTTTCGGAAGTTATGTGCGTATTTATCACAACCTCAAACGGTGAAGGAAAACATCGTGAGGAAACCTGCATGCTTGAGAGATTTGTCTTGATGACATGTGAAGTCTGCCAACCCGCAGTAGGCTAGCGTGGTGGACTATAGCCTAATCCCTCTCAAATGAGAGGAGACCCGTGCCCAGCAGTGGGACGTTAATGAGTTGATGATGATGATGATGACATTTATTTCAATATTTAGTATTCATGTAATTCTTAGAAATCAGTATGATTTCTCATGTGTATCAAATATTTATCATCGCCTTCTTAGTCGTTCTTGCTATTGAGCGACAGATCTTTCCTGCAAACGGCAAGCTAGCTGGTTTATTCATCTTTTTAACCACAAATCCAATTAAAAATGATTGTTCACCTACCTACTGAATTAATCTTCAATGAAAAATAAATGCCGTTATGCACAAACAAAATTACCAAAAAAACCGACGTTAAATAGGATTTATCTGAATATATCTAAAATGTTTAGTCGTCGACATATTTTTTAAACACTTTTTATGACCATGTTCACTAAAAAAAATTGGAATATAATAAACCGCGCATCAAAAATACTGATTGAGCGACAAAATTACTGATTGAGCAGCAAAATACAGATATCGGTTAGGTTAGGTTAGAACTGTGACCACACAAATCTGAATACCAAGAAAGTGTATATAAGTAATAACAATACTTTTAATGAACATATTTTGGTGCACATTCAGTATATTTGGTGGAACTCAGGCAAATTTAGGTAAATGAAATGGGAATAAATTGAAGTACTTTTAAATACCATCCAACAAAAAATTAATTAAGAACATAAATTGGCAAATAAAAAAAAAAGTAAATCTGTTCAAAGGAATTTTAAGTACTTACCTAAATAATTCCGAAATTACTCCTGTTTTCATTCGTATGGACAGTCAACGAAATTATTAGTGGTTTTACTCGTCTCCGCCCCAAGCCGTTTTTATTCCGCGAGGGATTTTTATACAAATGTTGTTTATATTCTGCTTACTCTGTCTTGCCCATGAGATTCAAACGTTAGGAAAAAATAAAATATCAGATGACATTTGTAGTATTCCTTATACAGCTGTATATAGTATGCATGTGGATCTGAAATTAAGTAGTTAGTAGGTCATATTATTATTTTGCAGGAACATTTAGATGGATATACCCAGATTTTACTCGCGACTTAGTCTGTGTAAAAATAGTAATTGAATCCAATCTGATTATTTATTTCTACCTTTTTTTACCACATGGAGGGCGAAGGGGGGCTTCGTCTCTTCTTTCGCCTAGTAAATCCTTCCCTGGATCTCAAACTATCTCCATACTAAATTTCATCTAAATCGGTTTACTGGTTAAAGCGTGAAGAGATAAGAAACAGAAAGATAAACAGGCATACTTTCGCATTTATAATATTAGTATGGATACACGGATAAGATTTATGTTATGATAGCGTAGTGTGTGACCAGTGGACTTTAGATATTTTATCACATGCTCAAACGGTGAAGAAAATAGTCATGAGGAAACCTGCATGCATGAGAGATTTTCTCGATGGGGTTTGAAGTCTGCTAGCCTGCAGTAGGTTAGCATGGTGGACTATAGCTTAATCTTTCTTAAATTAGAGGAGACCCGTGCCCAGCAGTGGGACGATAACTATGTTGATGATGATATGTATACTGCAACAGAATACAACCGTGTGTATATAAATGCATGTAAACAAAATACCATAAACATAGCACATAAAACATGAGCTATACTTTGACTATTTCTCATTGCCATTGGTGGCACCGGCGACGGAGCATTCCGACTCAAAATGGCTACCTTCTCGAGTATAAACTAGAAAAATTGCAAACTTTACTGTAGCCCACTAAATTAATAGCTCTATAAATTCTGTGTGGCTATTTTACCAGCGTTTGTAGCTCCATCGGCTGGTAAAGTGCTAACTAACAAAATAAACAATTGTTTTAAAGTATGCGTGGATTTTGCTACAATGGAAAGCCGAAAGGAGCCGTTTATAGACTGCCATTGTTAGTAAAACTATTGCGATTCTAAGTTTTAATTTACTCTAAGATTGCAGGAGCTGATGAAAGAGGGGAATTACTGTATATTTTTGATATCCTCGTCATTAAGAACTTGATAATAATGATCAATCCAGTCACTGTCCCATTAGCGAGAATGAATGCCTTTTCAAGGTTTTAGAGGTGGTCAGAATAGTGGGTGTGGTGACCGGTCGTTGTGGGGATCCTTGGGAGGCCTATGTCCAGCTGTGATCGTTATTTAGTTGATGTAAGACTATCCATCACCGCTAGCAAGCTGGATAAACGCGCGTGTATAGTTCACACATCATTTATTCATTTACTGTACTATAAACGAGTTTTCTAGGATTTTCTAAGTATTGCCCCACAGTTGTGAACGGGTTTCCTCGGGATTTTGTAACTACGCTAGTTTAGTAGACTATACATACTAGTCTGAGGAGAAAATGTCCTACGCATACAGGTTTCTTAGCGACTTTTACCTTCAACGTTTAAAAAATTTATAATTAACATGTGGCGAACTTACCATTGAAATACACCCATATATTAATGGTAAGTCAGCCACATGATTTAAAAAATTAATAGTTGTCTAGACCAAGCTACTGTCGTCCAACAAATATCCACGAATATTCATTTCTAAAATATAATTTGTCAAGTAATTATTCTGTAAATATGTAAATTAACAGAAAAAATGTCAGCTACAGAAATTGTTCCTAAATTCCCAGCAGACCACTAGAAATCGGTGAAGGTCTGACGTTTTGGGGGCTGTTTGATATGTAAGAGCGGTTCAAAGAGATAGGTCAATCTTGAATAGAATTTTAAATAACCTTCTTTTAGGTACATAATTTTTGGATCTATATATATAGCTACCCTATGACCTTGCACTTACATACCAGTTAATAGAGTAATGTTTAGGATAATACTGAACTCATTGAATCACTTCACACATTAAAGGGAACTGACTGAATAATCGAATAATAAAAAAAACAATAATCAATAAAACCTCAAACGTTTATGAACCAAAATACTTAATCACTACATCATCATCGCTCTCCGCTTCGCTTTTGATCTGAATAGGTATCAATTTTGCAGCATCTTTCTTCTTAAACGTTCTCTTTGAACCGACTCGACTATTATTACCGTTAACGACGTCATCTGCTTTCAAAAACTGCTTTAGAACTGTTAATATCGATATATGAGCATCGATTCGTTTTTCAACCGGCACCATATTTAACATTGGAACCAATGAGAGCGCGAAATTCGTGGAATCTGATTCGTTACTTTTCGGTGTGTTCACTTCTACGCTCGTATGTGATTGGCTGTTATTCTGATAGTACTGTTTCGGAATTGGAACTGCATCTGGTATAGGGGTTTCTTCGATATTAGTATCAATAGTTACTGTTGTATTATCTGCACCAGTCTTCTCAGGAAGATCAATGTCATGAAGAACTTCTTCGTCGATTGATTTATCAAATTCTGACTTCAGAAATGAGAGTTCATTAAAGTAAAGATATTTACGCCTCTTGTATGCAACTCCGTATATCCATTTAGGATCTTTCTGACGTTTTAACTCTCTAGTAAAACACGCTCTCAAGTTCTTCCATCTTCGCTGGACTATTTCGGCTGTAAAGAAGTAAATAAAAATAATTAATACTGCAGTTGATTTATAATAATGGGTACCTGAATTTTAAAGTAACTTTAAAAAAAACTACTTTAAAAAACAAAAAATAAAAATAAGCATTTCATAGAAAACAACATATAAATAATTCATTCAAAGAAGACCAAATTTGTGGTCGGTTGTCAGGCGATCCTTGGGGGAGACATGTCCAGCAGTGGACGTCTAACGGTTGAAGCTACTCTCTGTGGTAAGGGTGTCAGGTTCAAATCCCGGTGGGGGCTAATGTTTATGTGATAAGCGAAATATATTTAGGTACATATATTATTTTTTTGTTGTAACTCAACCATTAGGATCGTTGTTTAACTAAGAACTAAATGGTATTGTGTCATAATCGTAAGCAAGATGACGTGTATGTGTGCGTGAAGAATAGTTTACTTGTGTTTATTTGACAAACACACACACACTTATAACCATACACAAATAATTGTGGGGTCCCTGAGGTAGCTTGTGTTTGAGAAGCTACTAAGTAATTAGACGGTACTATTTGTCAATGTTCATTATTTATTTATACAACACAAATATTGAACATTCCAGAGTATTTTCATCAAATAAAATAATAGGGTCGCCCTTATTACAAGTTTACAACCTAAAATACTAGCGGACCCGACAGAAGTTGTCCTGTAAACACTAAAACCTTTTGGTAACCCCAAAGGGTTTCTGATATGCAACAAATAAAAATCCCAGAATTCGCAGCGCCACCACATTTGAACACACAAATAATTTCAACAAAGCGAAGACTTGTTGTCTATCAGGTTACCTACTTTACTATTGTTACCGTGCACAGAACAGATAAAAGAGGAACCACTTTTATATGTGGTACCGTGTCTGTTTAGCTGTAGGTAAGTCTTGCATATTACCTACTTAAATAAATAAATAAAAAAATCGGTCCAGCCGTTGAGTTCACTGACACACACGCACGCATAAGAATTATGTATAATTACCTAAATACAAAGATAACATTGCTGTCACTAATTTAAAAACGTACGTGGGTAAGTATGTACCTATATTATTATATTTCTTTACAGCATACATAATCACAGGGTAGATTACGAAAACGACAATGAACCGAAACCGAACCGAACAAACCGAATTAAATAACATTCCTATTTACCTAATCATCTACAAACAAACCGTAATAGAATCCGTAAATAGAAGTTTTATTTCAACGTCTATTACAACCTACTACCATAGTGTAATAAATTCTAAATACACAATGTCTACTACTAGTTACCTACTTATTCTAGAGTGTAAGAAATCAGCAAATACCTACCTATATATGTATATAAACCAATCATTTGTCATTATTAATACACTTTAAACCAGGCCTAAAACCACAATGCAATATGAATCAACGTGAATGCCAGATTCCCGCCAAAAACATAACCTTGACTCCGCTTTAATTATCAGTACTAAATATAGGACGCACAGGTGCATGAAACCGGTAAAGAAAGTCTTAATCAGAATCTATAAAAATATCACTAAGGACAATACTTATACGGCTATGGTGATGTTACACGCAAAAATCAACCTTGTTACTTTATAATACGCACAGGATTTTCAACCTTAAAATAGTAGGTTGAATATCATTTGCACATCGTAAAGTAATGATCAAAACTTTTGCCAACAAATAAAATTATAATAATTAATAAAAAAAGTATTCTTACATTTTTCCGCCTTGTCTTCTGCAGTACATTTTGACCAAACATTAGCAAATAATATACCGGCTACCTCTTCCCACTGGAACTTTCTGTAAATTGGATCGTTGTATTTTGGCGCGTCTTTTGCATACAAACATGGCCGCCGTTTCACTTCAGCGATCAAAATTTCAGTGTCGAGTTGCGTTGTTAGAAGTTCCGAGTGTTCAGACATTACTTGAGTCTTGATAAACTAAAATATTGTCAATGATTTATATCGAGCACGTGGGTTATACGCTGGCAACCGGCAATGACTACAAGTCGCGCGTCGCACGGACTCGCACGCAGCTGAGCGGTACATTGGTCGCTACGCTGTTGCCAGCTCGCACCGCGTGGATTCCGAGCGACAAAACAGTCATCATGGGTTCGGCGAACTCAGATAAAATTCTAGGTTATATTGATAAGAAATGTATACCTTACTGAACTATTACTAAAGCGAATTTTGTAAGCATGTACACTTACCGAATCCGGTGATTATTATGCGGCCGTATTGCCACCGGTAAAGATATTTTTTTACGGTTGTTAAGCACGAATTTAATGTTATTATTAAAGCGCGCGCAAACAAAAATATGACATTTGTTGAAGCATTTGACAGCTAAATATTTTTTTCTTAAAAAGTCTCGATGCAATGCGATATAATATTTTGATGTACGAACTTTTTACTGAAATCTTTTTACAGAATAGTGAAATTCGCTGGCAAAAAGGTCGGTTTATTTTTCTACTTTGTAAATTTTATTAAAATAATGGAGGTTTTTGCTAGAAAAATATTAAAAATTATTGTAGTAAATACCTCGTTAGGTAATAAGTGGTAACTGGTAAGTACATATGCAATAATCACCGAGAAATATTTTTCCGAGATTCCATTTGAAAAAATATAAGATGCATTTTATAATTCAATTTTAAATTATATTTCTTTCACAGCATACTAGAAATTTTTGTAACGACTTCAGAAGCAATTTCGTGTTATATTTAGTGAATTGTTTTGCTTAAATTTAAAATTGTACAGAATAGGTAAGTACTGATTTTCATATAACTTTTTGAGCATTTATCGATATGATAAAATCGAATTAATAATTCTAGTCACTTTCTACTTAGTACTTTCCAAAAAAAAAGCTATTTTATTTATTCTATACTTATAACTCGTTTAAAATGTGTTTGTTAAGTAAATAGTAAGGAAAACATTTTAACGCCTGACAAAATTTATTAGCAATAAGTTGCATAATAAGAAGTTGACAAGTTAGGCAAGTTTACGAAGCTTATAATTTCATTAATAACATCATCACTATCACCAGGTCGGCTGAATGACGTCCACTGCTGGGTATAAGCTGCCCCGGATTTCCACGACGACCGGCCCTGCACCATCCATACCAGCGGATTCCAGCAATCTTTACCGAGACATATTCGGGAACATTGCTTGAAGAACGGATTGATAACATAATTAATACTTACGTGTAATATGTATTCAATTATAACTTAAAAATATTTATTTGGCACGAAGTTCCTTATCGCGCGTTGCGAAAGGGGGCTAGACGGAAAAAATTAAGACGAAAAGTTGTAACGACACGTTTTGCTATAGTAAGCTATTGTAAAAAATTACAATTCCTTCACTAATTAATCAAAAGGAACTTCGTTCCATCCGGGTGTCCCTTTAAATCTCTCAAGCATTTTTTAATAAAAAAAAATGATTTTTTAATGCTTAATTTATGTTATTTTTTTATTTCTTTTGCTATTTGATTTTTAAGTAGGTATTAGGTAGGTAGGTATGTTTAGGTTTAACGGCCAGTTTCCCTGATGCGACACCGCGATCTTCGATGCAGCCAAAGACTATAATAATACTCGTTGGATGCAGCGCACTAGAAGAAACCGATTCACTCTAGATTTATCCCAGCTCACATGGGAAGCGCATTCCACATTGGCAAATTGTATAGAAGTTGTTCATAAAATGTAAATAAAATTAAGATTTTTAGTTTAAATAAATAAATAAATAAATATTCAGGGACATTTTTACACAGCACCATCTAGTCCCAAACTAAGCAGAGCTTGTACTATGGGTACTAGACAATGGATATAATACTTATATACTTTTTTTTTGTAAATACATACTTATAATACATAGGAAACACCCAGACGAACACAAACACTTATATTCATCACATAAATATTTGTGTCCCGTGGGAATCGAACCCACGACCTCGTGATCAGCAGTCCGGTACTCGAACCACTAGACCACATAGGTCGTCGTCAAATAAAAGTTTATTTGTCCTTTCGAGCATTTATGAATATTACCTAGGTATTATTTAGCGCCACAGTATTTATTAGTATCACTGTGTTCATATCGCGTAATTCAATTCAAAACAAAACTTTTATTTCAAACCATAAATTCCATAGTGTAATAGAACATCGAGTCATCGAGATAACTAAAAATTATGTTTGTAGGTACTCTACACACACGTGCAAGAGAAAACAGGAAAATAGAAACAGCAAAGCAAGAGGCATTTTGAATAAGGATGCACATAATTATTGTAGGTGGACCTAAATTATGTGCATCCTTATCCAAAATGCCTTTCCGAAATGCCAAACCAACATATTTGCGTTATTTTGATTTGTATTGATTGTTTCTATTTTTTATTATTTACCTACTAATGTTTTTAGAGGTACATATGTATGCTATATTGTTGATACCACAGAGTGACACAATCGTGTAGTGATTACGTCTAAGAACTAGATGGCGCTGTGTCATAATGTCCGGAAATATTAAAAAAGGTCTTATTAAAAGACCTTTTTTAAAAAAATAAGTCTGTCCGTCGATAAAAACGTATCTTCTCATTCGCTCACACAGGGACGGTTGTAAGTTAACAGCAATAATTATGCATCAACTTCTAAGTCACGTTCCGTGACCATGGATGATGGAAGTGTATTAGAATTCTGTCGCCGCGCGAGGGGGGGAGAGGGGGTCGAAGCTATTTTTAATCTAAATGCTAAAACCATCCGCCTTTGGATTGCGACGCTAGAGCGGGTAAGCACGATTGCCGTGAGTATTTATGGTTCTGCATGATTATGATATTAGACTAGCTTCCAACCGCGGCTATGCCTGCATGGTGTATACCTACTTATATAAAAAGTAGCCTATGTATTATCTATCCAGGTAATATTTAAATAATTATGTATCTTTATTGCACTGTATAAACATGTTAGAGATTGTGTTATTACTTATTACATAGGGTATATTATGGATCCCACAGGTTACAGCAATTTAAAAACAAGGAGGATGCTGTTATATTATTGCGCAAATGTAATATTTTATTTATAATTACATAAGTATTTATAATTATTTATTTATCAGTTATTTATTATACATATATAAGTTAACTTATGATTATAATGGTCGTAAATTTAAAAAACTATTTAGCCTAAGTTCAACGCCATCTATCGATACGGCACGTGGCACTGCAGAACTGTATCGACAAACCGTTTTGTTTCGCTCGGAACCAACAGATGACGCTTTTACAACTTACAAAACATTGTTACCGACCATGCCACCCCCCCCCCCCTCTATCTAACTCAATCACTCATACGACAAATTAATGTTGTAATCATTTTGTTTTTGCGAGAATACAGTTATATTATACCAAATAAACGACTTTATTTATACAGCCTATATTATTTATTTCAATCACTTTTTTTTATTTAGAAAAACAAATCATAACACCTAGTTAAAAAAAAACTACGGAATTCTAATACAGACTTGTTATCTACATCTTGAGTACTCAATAGGAGTCTGTTAGAAAGCTAAATGAATCCCAGAGGAGTTCAAATGTGAGAGAGCTAAATTATTTCTAACGGATTGATTCAGGTTTGTGCTTAATCAAGAAGTATTACCAAATCTATTGAGTTTTTCTGGGGTATTTGATGGAGTGATCAGCCTCCGTGACAAGGATCACTAGTCGTTATCTTCTTTTTGTGATAATCTGTGGTTAAAAAGCTGTGGTAGCCATTGTGGTGTGACCAGTGGACTGTAATGTCAAAGGTTTCTAGTTCAAACTCAAAGTCTGACGTTTCGCAAGTTACGTGCAAATTTATCACGTGCTCAAACGGTGAAGGAAGTGCGGAAGACATAGTGAGAAACTATCTCGATAGCATTTGAAGTCTGCCACGCGTACTAGCCGAGTGGCTTATCCTTCTCAAATGAGCGGAGATCCGCTCAGCAGTGGAATAATAAAATGGTTGATGATGATGACAGATATTTGACGACCCAATTAGTCCAGCGGTAGTTAACACTGCCTTCTGTGCTATGGGTCCCGGGTTCGAATCCCGGTAGGGACAAATGTTTGTGTGATGAGCATGAACATTTGTATCCGAGTCATGGATGTATCTATCTATAATATGTATGTATTTACAAAAAAAAGTATATATGTAGTATATCAACCAACTAGTATCCGTAACACAAGCCTCGTTGCTTAGCATGGAACTAGATGGCGCTGTGTGTCATAATATCTAGGAATATTTATTTATTCCAGGAATATTGACTAGACACAATAGTCTAGTCGTTGGCTGGTTATATTAGAGCAAGGGTGGTCCGTGGTGAACAGTCGCAGCGGCGTGTGATGACTGAAATCCCATGGTCTGTCGGAAGCCACTGAAACGTGTCCACGGAGAAAACCCTGTGCCTTTATCTTCACAGTCTTCCAGCTATTACACTATCCGCAATATTTATTATTTATTTATTTATTTAACACAATCACAACTATCATTATCACTGTACCTAGTGTAGTCTTTAAAAATATCATCATAATCGTCATCATCATTATCATCATCAGCCTATATTCGTCCACTGCTGGACCTAGGCCTCCCCTAGTGAACGCCACAGTGCTCGATCTTCGGCTCTTCTCTGCTGCCAGCTGCCTTCCACAAGTCGTCGCTCCACCTGACCTCCTACAAAACGTGTGCCGAGACGCGGTCTCCACTCAAGCACTCGTTTGCTCCAACGGTTGTCGGTTCTCCGAGAGATGTGACCGGCCCATTGCAACTTCAGCTTGCTAATCCTTTAAAAATATACCTACACATTAAACAATACAAAATTGAATTGAATTGAATAGAACAAATAAAAATAGAATACATTATCCTACTAATATTATAAACGCGAAAGTTTGTAAGTATGGATGTATGAATGGATGTTGATTACTCTGCCACACAAAAACCACTCAACAGATTTGAATGAAATATTGCATACATATAGTTCATTACCTGAATTGAACATAGGCTACTTTTTATCTATATACCATGCGGGCAAAGGGGCGGAAGGCAGCTAGTACATTAATATAAGCGTGATGATATACGTCGAGACTTTTGATTTCAAAGGCCAGTAGCGATACCACTAGGCTATCACCGCTTCCATTAACTGCACATTAAGTTAATCAAAGACCCATTAGTAATCCAAAATATGTCAACAGCTTGAGTTACAACTAGTACATTAATACAGAAATAGGTCACACCGGTACTCAGAGGCTATTGTGAGGCAATCAGCGGGAAATTGTTATACTATAATTATGTGACAGCCATGTCGTAGTTAAGGATGTTAAACAAATACATATACCTATACAGTAGGTCCTTGTGTATATGTTAATGGATGGGAATATTGATATCATAATAATCCTTAATCCTAATATTATAAATGCGAAAGTTAACAAGTATGGATGTTTGTTACTCTTTCACGCAAAAACCGCTTAACAGATTTGAGTGAAATTAAGCATACATATAGTTTATTACCTTGATAAACACATAGGCTACTTTTTATCTATATACCTACTATGCGGGCAAAGCTGCGGGAGGCAGCTAGTAATACATATTAACGACAGGCCTTTTTTGTAAATAAACCTTGTATTATAATTTGATTTCTTACACATACACAAATGAGTACCTATAGGTAAGACATTTTTTCAAACTTAAACCCAAATGTTTATTTTTTTTCATTTAGACTAAAATACAGGTAGGTAAGTACCAACTTTTGAAAACGAAAATTTTTCAGATTATTTTTAAATATAATAGTTTACACAAGACGTAATTATATTTAACGACCCAATTAGCGCATTTGTATTTATGGTTGCCTTTGATGTAAGGGTCCCGGATTCGAATCCCGACAGGGCCAAATATTTGTGTGATGAGCATGAACGTGTATACCTGTTATGTATGTTTCTATGTACCTATTATTTACAAAAATATGTTATATCTATGTAGTGTACCAACTGTCTAGAATTCATAATACAAGCCTCGTTGCTTAGCTCGGAACTAGATGGCGCTGTGTCATAATGTCCGAATATATTTATAATTATTACCGTATCCGTACCGTTCTACATTCACTTCCATTACCAAACTAGAGCTTCTTTGAAACTTGAAGTGCAATACGCCATTTCTAGTTCACTTATTACGTGTCATAGCAATAGCAAGTTCATAGCGATCACAGTTCATATCAATACGAGTGAGTAAGGTTACCAGAGCTCGTTGGGGGAGTGACTATTCTGACAGCATGGGAATTCCGTTTGCTGTCAGTTTAGTAACTCCCTTATTTTAATAAACCTAGATGGTTTTTTCTGGTGTTACTTTTATAAGCTACCTTAAACGCTTTCCATCAGGCGTGCTTTAAGCTTGTTTTCCACCCGTGTGGTATAAAAGGAATATATTTGACGACCTGATTAGTCCAGCGGTAGTTAACGCTGCCTTCTGTGCTACGGGTCCCGGGTTCGAATCCCGGTAGGATCAAAGGTTTGTGTGATGAGCATGAGCATGTTTATTCGAGTGTACAATAAGTATGTATTTATAACCTTCCAGTGTCTGTAACACAAGCCTCGTTGCTTACCACAGAACTAGATCGCGCTGTGTCATAATGTCCGGGACTATTATTAAATATTAAATTATTTTTTTTCAAAAATGTAATCTACTATAAACGAACACTTTAAATGTTGGTAAATTCCAGTGATGGAATGGAGTCAGTGTCCTGAGTCTGTATTTCCCGATGGAAGTTCCGAAGATACGAGTGACTATTAGGTATATTCTAGATAAGCGTGCTGCATCCTCATCGTCACTTACCACCAGGTGAGACTGTAGTCAAACGTTGATATACATACATGATAAATAAGAGGTATTGTAAATTTATTAGCTGTTTTATTTATGTGAAGGTACAATAAAGACTTAAAGACTATCTCAATTCGTTCCTGTATATCCTCAATACGACTTCAAAATTCGGTTTCTTGTACAGTAACCTCCTTCATAAGCTTCACGTAACAAATGTACAAGCGAGTATTCCCTCAGGAGCTAGCCAATCTTTTCAGAGACCTCGTTAAGTCCTCCCGACGTACCTCCCAGAGGAACCCATATTGATTCTTGTGTAATTTTAGCTTTACTAACGTTCGGAGAACATTTTATGCTATGTTGGTTGATGTATATTTATGGCTTCTTGCTTATTTTTTTCCAGGCTCACCCGAGAATGTTAAGTGCCCACCCCAGGATGTTGAGCCACCGATTAGAAACCGATTAGTGCCCCCCCCCTTGATTGTGTTGCATGCTTTCGAATCCCATGACCCTTGCAATAGGGCTGGTGGCGTTAACAGGTGCGGTTTTTTTGTTGGTAAATGTTCACATGGGGCGGAGTCCGACACACCCTGTCGCCTCCCCAGGCAGCGAGATGGTCCGTGAAGAATTTTGCCGCACTTAAAAAAAGGAAAAATCCTTCAAAGAAAACTCTAGATACGCCTAGGAAAGGTGGGTGGAGGTTCGTATGCAGAATCAATAATTTATTTAAAGACAATAATTAAAAAAAGCAGCTAAACTCTAACTCTAACAAAAGGTTCCGTAAAAAAAACGTCAGTAGGTAAATACAAAGTCAAGCTGCTGATTCCATTCCACACGTAATAACTACCAAGATGTTTGTAGCTGAGAGCTTAAAAATGCAGAATCCATCAGAAGGCTAATTACTGGCACAGCGCTGTCGTAATTCACTGCATCTTGTGATCCTTTATTTTGTATTTTACTAAGTTAGAGTATTAGCTGACGACCCGTTTAGCTCAGCAGTAGTTAACGCTGCCTGCTGTGCTATGGGTTCCGGGTTCGAATCCCGGTAGGGACAAATGTTTCTGTGATGAGGATTAACATTTGTTTCCGAGTCATGGATGTATCTATGTAAAATATGTATGTATTCACAAAAAAGTATATATGTAGTATATCAACCATCTAGTATTCGTAATACAAGCCTCGTTGCTTAGCTCGGAACTAGAAGGCGCTGTGTCATAATGTCCAGAAAATATACTTATTAGGCCCGGGTTTCACCAAAGCGGAGAGGAGAGGCGATGTGCGGAGATGTATTTTGAAACACTGATCAGATTTGGTTATTTCCACGTCTCCTCTCCGCAACGATATCTTATTGGTTATTCAAAACACATCTCCGCACATCTCTCCTCTCCGTTTCGGTGGAAATCGAGCCTTGAGCTCCAAGGTCAAGGTCCACAGGTGGAGCCCACGATCAGATGAACTGATTTTGTTTTTGTTTTCTTTGGTGTTCTTAGAAAAAAAAGCTGTGGTAGCCTAGTGGTGTGACCAGTGAACTGAGATGTCAAAGGTCTCGAGTTCTAACCCCAGGCTAACCACTGACTTTTCGGAAGTTATGTGCGTATTTATTACAAGCTCAAACGGTGAAGGAAAACATCGTGAGAAAACCTGCGTGCTTGAGATATTTGTGTCGATGGCATGTGTAGTCTACCAACCCGCAGTAGGCTAGCGTGGTGGACTATAGCTGAATCCCTCTCAAATGAGAGGAGACCCGTGTCCAACAGTGGGGCGTTAATGGGTTGATGATGAGTGTTCTTAGTTATGTTTGATGGAAATCAGTCCATGATGGCCGTCGCTACAATGTTTTGTTTTTATTTTTTGTCGATGTTTTTTTAATTTTGTATTTAAATTTAAGTAAAGAATATACCTGTGTTAGGATGCATTCGTTCAAAATAAAAAAAAAGGGTTTGAAAAGGCTGAAATACTTCTCTCTTTACACAACTTTGAAATCCAGTCACAACGTCCAAGTAAAACAATTAGGTCAATTAAACAGATTCCACCTTAGTTTCAGTCTAGTGGTTTCCTCAGTTCGTCCCATTGGTTACTAAACGGCCCGATAAACTACCCCGACGACGTCTGTGCAGAAACGGATTTCAAACTCACCCAGACTCAATCTTCTTTGAAAGAAAATATAGGACGAAAGACTTTGGTTTTAAAAAGTACTGATGTATATACGTAGTCGTAATAGACGCGCATACGTGACAACATGTATTTATTATATGAATGTGGACCTTTGTGGTCGAAGCAAAAGCGGTTTGCAGGTATTGTAACTTAAGGTGGAAGCTCCACGCTAGCCCGCGAAATTCAAATTTTCGTACGTTTTTGCAATTTGCCGGTCATTGTCAGGCTGTACATTAAACAAAATATGATTCGCACCTGTAATAGGTATTTAGTTACAAAATTATAATCATTTAAATCAATAAAACAGCCCTCAAAGTGCATATAACTGTATTGATTGTCTATTTCATGAAAAAGTCATTAAATCCAACTGTATGCAATGTGAGGGTTGTATTGATGATATTAATGATTATAATTCTGTAACTAAATACCTATTACAGGCGCGAATCATATTTTTTCAGTTTGCAGCCTGACAAATACCGGCAAATTGCAAAACACATACGAAAATTTTAATTTCGCGGGCTAGCGTGGAGTTTCCACCTTAATACGGAGCATCTACCTATAATGAAAAAGGCGTTGTTCAACGCCATCTGTTGGTGTGGCGAGTGGCACTGCGCAAAATCGATAAACCCTTTGCTCTTTGTTTCGCGCTGCACCAGCAGATGGCGCTTTTAATACTACATGAATGTTACCGACCACGCCACCCCCACCTCCAAAGAGTATAGTAATATATCTAATAAGAATACTCTCGAACGACGAACACCAAAACCTGTAATTGTAAAAGCTAAACCTTATAAAACTATTAATTATTCTCACAAATACAATTGTTAAACAAAATAAACAACTTTAATTATACACTGCTCAAACGATGAAGATACCTGCATGCGCATTAAGTCTGTCAACTGCACTAGGCTAACGTGGTGGACTGTAGCCTAATAACTCTCAAGGGAGAGGGGACCCGTGTATTTATTTATAATAAATAATTGTTTAGGCATTTAATATTATTTATAAATACATGCCTAAGCTACTTATTATCGCAATAACACACGTGCGAAGCCACAAGCAGTACCTAGTGCTACAGTCTGAAGTCTGAACACAATTATTCGCCTCAGTTTCACACTGTGTGCCTTTAACAGTACACAAAGAGCACTTAATATGTACACATACTACAACACAACTTACATTGCTCGCTCTCTTAATGACGTTTTCATTTACAACCTTTTGAAGCCAGAGACGGATGCAAATACAAGCTATTTAACTTCAACTAACAACCATTAACAATGTTATTAGCTTTTCTGTTGTTGCAGTGAGACAGTGTAACGTGGTTGGCTCGTTTTAAGAACGTGGCCGACTGGGAACTAGATAATGGAGATAAATTACACTCGGTAAAACAAAAATATAGGTACAAATTTATTAAGACTAAACACTAGGCTAGAGTATGGTGAGTTAAGCTCAGGGTGGGTTCGGCAAAGGCTTCGAGGCGAGGTTCAAGCGGTAGAGGGCGGCACTTAACTTGCACAGCTGCAGCGGGAAGGAGAAGGCCCGCGCGTCGTCTGCAGATCTATTTATAGCGACGCGCGGGGTGAGGCTTGAGGCGCGGAGAAGGAGTGGCGAGCGCGGACCGTGTCGCAACAGAAAAAATATACTACTATTCGAGAGGGCATAGCGAGTTTCCTCGCCCAAATTGATCTGCCCGACTAGAGAAGTACCTCCGCCTTACAGAAGACCGCAGAGAATCAACAATACTTGTATTTTTGTGAGTAAGGTTACCAGAGCTCGTTGGGGGAGTGTCTATTCTGACAGCATGGGCATTCCGTTTGCTGTCAGTTTAGGAATTCCATATTTCCAACCCCTGCCAGAAACCTAAACGGTTTCAGCAGGGGTTGGCAACGCATATGCAAGATCACTTACCATCAGATGAGCCGCCTGATCGTTTGCCCCCTTATCACCATACAAACAACATTTTTTTAGGGACAAATGATTGCGTGATGATTATGGATAACACATTTGTGCCTGAGTCATGGATGTTTCTATTATTTTATTTATTTATTTATTTGGCTAGCCAACAATTGCTTACACTAATACCTATGCTATAATTGTATTTCTAAATAATTATACATATAAAAGTGTAGCGATTACTTACAGGCTAACACAACATGCACAATAAACGGCTAAAATAATAAAAAAGCAAAATAATTTTAACAATTTACAAATAAATATTAGTAGGTACACAATAGTCACAGCAAAGTAAAATAAAGTATATAATATTAAGAAACATAATCAAAATCAAACAATTATAATCAAGCAAAATTTACGAATTATGGTTTGGAAAAACATCCACATATAATTACAAATGTAAGAAATTATAATGGTCATTAGTTGAAAGAGAGATTCACTTATTAATCACAATAATAAGTAATAACTAAATGTTTATTATTTGCAAAATGGGAAGTAATAACCCTACAAAACTT
Organism: Craniophora ligustri; assembly: GCA_905163465.1. NCBI lineage: Eukaryota > Metazoa > Arthropoda > Insecta > Lepidoptera > Noctuidae > Craniophora > Craniophora ligustri. The sequence continues at coordinate 1,045,983 of LR990979.1, read as the reverse complement.
GCTGTAGTTGTCGTGGTGAATATCGACTAAGTCACTGCAATTGTTTATGGATTGATAAAGTCTGGGGATAGGTGAGTGTGCACCAAGTACTGTTCTACGTAGCGGCGGGCATAGTGGTGTAATTCTGTTACGTGGGTATCTGGATGGCGCACGGAATTTGAGAAGGCTTAGTATACTAGGACAGTCTCTTATAATGTATAGTATAGCAACCATCTATAAGAATCCACGCAGGTCTGGTTGAAAACCAGCGCCAGGCAATCTGTCTAGCATATGCTGAACCATTAAAGCGCAGTCGTGGGGCACACATTATTATAAATCGTCAGTTTTAATCGTCTATTTATTTTATGTGGCCACGATTTGTATCCCTGAATAACTGTTTTTCTTTCTATCCGTAACACAAGCCTCGTTGCTTAGTTTACAAAAAAAAGTATATATGTAGTATATCAACCATCTAGTATCCGTAACACAATCCTCGTTGCTTACCATGGAATTAGATGGCGCTGTGTAATATGTCCGGAAATATTCCGTATTTTTTTTTGTGTATGTATGTACTTTTATTGGGGTTGGAGTACAATAACCTCTCGAGCTCTAAGCTAAGTGTGAGATAGTCCTAAGGATTAAATTCAAAAGCAATCAAAGGCCGTGTGACTCGTATGTACTCGTATGTACATGTACATACAATGCCAGGCGACCGTCGTATAGGAATTTAATATACTCCACTGTCTTATCTCCACACATAGCAGCTGGAATTTCATTGGTACAGCCATGACTGCGAAATATATTTCTTTAGGTAGGGTAAAATACATAATAAGATTGTGTTATTGCTTTGTTTTTTCTTTGTGAATAGGAGAGTGCAAAGTTTTATAGACTCGTGTGACCGTAGACTATCGAGTCATCTTTCCGTGCTTGAATACTTTTTAATATTGAATATTATAAATGCAAAGGTGTGTCTGTCTGTCTGTAACTGTCAAGTTAAATGTTATTGACTTTTTATATGAAATTGACAGTAGCAGCTCGGAGTTAGGATTTGTATCCGGTTGATGGCAATAGGCGCCCAAACGCGTACAAACTTATTAACATGTTATATAACTTGTGTTTTATATTTATAACACGTCCACATTACGTAACATTGTTATATAACACTGTAGTTGTTACATAACAGTGTTACGTAATGTGGCCGTGTTATAATACACAAGTTATATAATACGTTGCTAAGTTTGTACGCATCTTAAAACGATTTCCACAGGGTCAGCAACGCGCGAGCGACACATCTGGTGTTGCAAACGTCTATAAGCTACGTTAACTTCTGACCATCAAACGGTCCGTAACTTTGATTACCGCCTCTGTGTTTTTATATATAAGAAAAAAAATCAATTTGATTTGCAATTTATGTGTGAAAAAAACGTACTATGTTACATGTACAAATAAAAAATAACACAATAGTACATACATTTGAAAAAATCGGCAGAAATCATTACAGTCACAATCATCTAAGAAATACATTGTTGGATTAACCAATCAAAATGCGAGGTGCGTTCAATCGCATGCTATTAATTATTTTATAGCTGTTATTGCATTTTTCCTTAATCCATACTAAAATTATAAATGAGAAGGTATGTCCGTTTGTTTGTTACCTCTTCACGCTTAAACTGCTGAACCGATTAAAATAAAATATGGTATGGATATAGTTTGATCAAAAACGACGAAGCGAAACGCTTCTTACGGATTTCAAGGATTTCCAACACAAAACGATGTCGCTTATTAGTCGAACTTGAAACCATTGGATTATCAGTACACCGGTCACACCACTAAGCTATATATCACCATTACAATGGTGGCATTGCATTTAGTAAACCTCTGCCTAACTCCTAGTGGTTAAAGGCGTGATGGTGTATACAGTATTCCTTTAACAAATAAAAGTCTGTGTGGGTATGAGACAATATTCTAAGTTAGACACTGGAATTCAATAAAGACTCGAAAACTTAGAGTAGAGAAGCGTGGAACTGTAACTTTAAAATGTAAAATGGCTATTATTCAGATACCCAAACTGACTCTTATTCCGTGTTTTTTTTTTAATTTCATTGACACTAATATGGATGTTTAAACCCAGTTGCCAAACACCGCGTTCACACATTAGTAAATTAAGTATCAAGCACTTAATTAAGCAAACAGAGATATTATTTTTTTAAAGACATTTTACCTCCATCATCATCATCATCATCAACCCATTATTTTCCCACTACTGGGCTCGGGTCTCCTCTCATTTGAGAGGGATTAGGCTATAGTCCACCACGCTAGCCTACTGCGGGTTGGCAGTCATTACATGACATCGAGAAAATCTCTCAAGCATGCAGGTTTCCTCACGATGTTTTTCTTCACCGTTTGAGCATGTGATAAATACACACATAACTTCCGAAAAGTCAGTGGTGCGTGCCTTGGGTTTGAACTCGAGACCTTTGACATCCTAGTCCACTGGTCACACCGCTAGGCTAGCACAGCTAATTTGCCTACATTTAATTAAAATCTCTTTTTGCTCAATTAGTTATTAAGAAAAAACACACAATTGTCGCGAATACAGAAACAAAGAAACAAAACAAAGAGACTTTATTCAGAAAGCTTTTAATCAACATTCGCAGTGACTTCCTTGTAATAAACATAACGTCAGGATGTCCACATCCCGCCGGAGGAAATCGATGGGGAAGCAGGACGCTCCTAATTATATAAAGGAAAATAGCTTACGTTCTACCGGATTTTGATTGAGAATTGTTTCTTGATTGGATCTGTTGGCGGTTTCCAAAAGGCATATTTGTTTATCTTTTGTTTGTTAGTTTGATTGCGTAGGAGATTATACTAAATAAAAAATAAATAAAATAAATAAATATTCTGCGACATTTTACACATCACCATCTAGTCCCAAACTAAGCAGAGCTTGTACTATGGGTACTAGACAATGGATATAATACTTATTATACTTTTTTTTGTAAATATATACTTATAATACATAGGAAACACCCAGACGAAAACAAACACATAAATTCATCACAAAATATTTGTGTCCCGTGGGAATCGAACCCACGACCTCGTGATCAGCAGTCCGGTACTCGAACCATTAGACCACTGAGGTCGTCAAAATATTTATATAACAATAAATAATAGTATAATAGTTTTAACACAGTTAACATACCTAATTGTAACACTGTCCACATTTGCAATGTATACAACTCAGACTCCCAAGATTTTTAGTTTTTTTTTTTTAGTTTTTACAAACACAAATTTTCACATACACAAACGCCCAGACCCGGAACAACTACCATTAGAACGTACAAATATTTGCTCCGTGCGGGGATCGAACCCGCAACCCGTGTCGCACAAGCCGGTCGCTCAGCCTCTGCGCCAATCAGATCGTCAGGATATAGACAAAGGTCTAGTTTGGGGGTCACTATCATAATAACTCAAGTATTGTTTTTGTTTTAATATGTTATATTAAATTCTAACCTAGGTTAAGCTATCCAATATGTCAAAAAGGTTTGAATAAACAATTTTCATGTTCATTTCATTTTCGAATATAACATAGGCCACAGAATACTGGGGAAATATTTTTCACTACAACAACAATCAGCCAACCCATTATTCGACGCCCCAATTAGTCCAGCGGCAGTTAACACTGCCTTCTGTGCTATGGGTCCCGGGTTCGAATCCCGGTAGGGACAAATGTTTGTGTGATGAGCATGAACATTTGTTTCCGAGTCATGGATGTATCTATGTATAATATGTACATATATATTTACAAAAAAAAAGTTATATATGTAATATATCAACCAACTAGTATCCGTAACACAAGCTTCGTGGCTTAGCACGGAACTAGATGGTGCTGTGTGTCATAATGTCCAAGAATATTTATTTATTGATTATTTATTATTGTCTCACTGCTGGGCACGAGTCTCTCATTTGAGAGGGATTAGGCTATAGTCCTCAGGGCACGCCACGATAGTGGCGGTAAGACCCATCATGGAGGATTGGCTTGAGAGGCGCCACGGCGCCCTCAGCTTCCGGTTGACGCAGGTCTTGTCTGAGCATGGGTGCTTCGGCAAGTACCTGTGTCGCATAGGCCGGGAGCCATCGCCCGGTTGTCACCATTGTGTGGGTTGCCCCGAGGACACGGCGCAGCACACACTCCAGGCCTGCCCGGCCTGGACAGAGCAGCGCCGTGAACTCATAGCGGCAGTCGGCGGTGACCTCTCGCTTCCGGCCGTGATCCTATCCATGGTCGGGAGCGAGAACGCGTGGGATGCCGCCGCCTCTTACTGCGAGCAAGTTATGCGCGCAAAAGAGGCGGCGGAAAGGGAGAGAGAAATCACAACCTCTCTCCCGATCCGCAGTAGACGCACCGGGTGCCGGAGGGCGCAAACAGACCTCCGGCCTCCATAAGCTGTGGCCAGCGGGTGGGCGCGACTAGGGGAGTCCGCCGCCCGAACTGGTAATGGCCCCAAGTAGGCGGCGCGCGTGTTCGTCACACGTGCGCCTGCGCGGAGGATGCGAGGCGAGCTATGCCTCGCTCCTAGCCGGGGTCCAGCTATAAGAGCTGGACCGAAGCCCGCCGGGGTTGTGGTGCATGCTTTTGCGAATCCCATGGCCCCGGCAATAGGGTTAGTGGCGTTGACGGGTGCGTTTTTTTAGTCGGTAAACGCTCAAGCGGAGTCCGACACACCCCGTCGCCTCCCCAGGCGATGGGACGGTCCGTAAAGGATTTTTCCGCACTTAAAAAAAAAAAAAAAAAAAAAGGCTATAGTCCTCCACGCTAGCCTACTGCGGGTTGGCAGACTTCACATGTCATCGAGATAAATCTCTCAAGCATACAGGTTTCCTCACGATGCTTTCTTTAGTTTGAGCATGTGATAAATACGCACATAACTTCCGAAAAGTCAATGGTCTTGGTTTTTTGAACTTTCTATAAATTAAAACATACTAAACGTAGAAATATCCGACTGAAGGATAAATGTCCATTCTCATCACACAAACACCTACTGGGAATCGAACTTTGCAACAGGGACAGTCTTTAATACCACTGCGCTGCGCTTATCGTCATAATTGTTATCCTTTACACCCTTGAACTGCTGAATCAATATAGATGATATTTTGTACAGAGATTGTTAGAATCACTGTACTACTTTTTAACTGCCTCGTTGGTCTAGTGGTCGTAGAGTACGACTGCCAAGCAAGAGGTCTTGGGTTCGATTCCCAGGTCGAGCAAAGTGTTATAGAGCTTTTCTATGAAATTCTCAGTAACAGCTCGGAGTTTGGATTTGTGCCTGGTTAATGGCAATAGGCTCGCCCCCTATTACATGGGATCTAAAACATACCGGTGAAAAGTGGGTGTACATTAGTACACCTCTGCCTAACCTTTCGGGGACGACAGGCGCGATGGTATGTATGTATGTAGATTGTTAGAGTTCTGGGGAGGAACATAGAGTTCATCCCTTAAATGAGCGTCAAGTGGGACCGGAAGTTTGTATCGGGAATCAATAATTTCTTAAAACAGAACTATAATAAAAAAAACTAAAGAATTTTTTTTTCGTAAAAATAAGCTGACCAAATAAGTATTTGTACTCAGAGAAAGCGGCGGGCGATACCTAGTATGTATTATAATACATACATAATTAATACGTAAGTTTTGCTAAAATATAATGATAGAGATTTGAATGTTTACTAACGAGCGGAATAATGGGCCAAATTTACGTAACGGATAACAATTTCACCTTAATTTAATGCCTAATTCACAGTCAAAATCTCTAATTATACCAAATTCACAAGCTATTATATTTACCTATTGTTCAAAATCAGTGTTGTATTGATACTGCATAAATTACGAAACAAAGCGTTCACCAAATAACTCGCCATAATTATAAGGTTAAAATAAATATCGTGTCAGTACCGTGCCGAAATTAATTACACTATGAATATTAATAGGTAGCGTTCTCAGTGCATGGGTCAAGCGGCGAGCGGTTACTTTATTTAATTTATATAAGTATATTCGTTTTAATTGACTTTGACCTTCATTGTGACCTCCATTTTAACCTTCACCTTGACCGCCACTTTGTTTCTACTTTGACCTCAACCTTAATATCAACCTTGACCTTAACCTTGAAAACAAACTTGTCCGCGACCTTGACCTCAACCTTGGCGTCTAACTTGACCTCGACCTTGACATTCACCACGTTTTTTTTAACGTTGCCCCACACTAGGATTTTCTCCTGCGTCGCGGGTGCGTTTACAAACACAAATTTTCACATACACAAACGCCTAGACCCAGAACAACTAACTGCAGAACGTACAAATATTTGCTCCGTGCGGGGATCGAACCCGCAACCCGTGACGCACCAGCCGATCGCTCAGCCACTGCGCCAATCAGGTCGTCAACTATTAAATCAATTTTGTCATTTTACCCTTGACCTAAACCTTTTCACATGATGATCCAGCAAAAAGTAATTAAAATTTAATTCTTTCATCATCATAATCAACCCAATTATTGTTCCACTCACTGTACACGATTCTCCTCTCTTCGGAGAGGGATTAGGTTACAATATTTTTTATCAAATATCGCTGTCGCTTATGACTTAAGCCGTGCACCGAACCCGAATATTGATGAGCGGTTGTCGCGTCAAAACGGGTGTTGTGTGGCCCGTCGGCGTCGTGTTGAAAGCAACTTAATAGCTGACATAAAGTGTGTTTTTAAACAGCATTCCGCGGGTAAAGTGTGTTTGTATACGTTTTTATTAGCGATTCTTTACTGTCACCGTGGATGAAACATCGGTATTAAATAATAATCCGTACTACTATTATAAATGTGTGTCTTTCTTTCAGCTTGCTAGTTCTTCACACTAAAACTGCTGAACCAATTTAGATGAAATTTTGTATGGAGATAGTTTTATTCCTGGGAAAGGACATAAGACTCTAGGAGGTAGGGCATAGTGAGATTTCTCGCTCAAATTGAGCTGCCCGACTGGGGAAGTACCTCCGCCTTACAGAATACCGCAGTGAATCAACAATAGTTGTCTTTCTGCGAGTGAGTAAGGTTACCAGAGCTCGTTGGGGGAGTGACTATTCTGACAGCATGGGCATTCCATTTGCTGTCAGTTTAGTAATTCCCTATTTTAAGGAACCAAAACGGTTTCTGCAGGGGTGTGCAACGCATTTGCAAGCCTTCAGGTGTTAAAATTCTCAGTAGCACCTCGGAGTTTGGATTCGTGCCTGGTAATGGCAATATATTATATGGGACCTAAAACATACCGGTGAAACTTTGGTGTACATTGGTACACCACTGCTTAACCTTTTCGGGACGACAGGCGTGATGGTATGTATTAATACACGAGCGAAACTGGGGCGCGCCGGCTGTTATATATATGTTTAATTACAATTTCAACAGTGCCAAAAGCCTTCACTTTAAATTAAAACATTTTGCAATGATACTCCTGAATCGCGGCAACCGTCAGTGATCACAGAGCATGAAATTACTACTGATTTAAAGTTAAACCGAGCTTGTAAACCAGTGGAATCGCCAGGATATAGTATAAAGCTAACTATACTGTGGTATATTTGTTGTCTGTTGTATCTGTAGCGACATCTATCTCGCTACATAAGAACTACGGAGTTAGCGTGACGTAGATAATAATCCTACATCGCGCAAGTGAAATATGCACGCGAGATAGCATATATACAACCACCCAACATCAACCGTTGGGCAGTAGCCCGCCAGGTACAACACCACGCCTGGTCGGAGAATCCTCCTTTACCAGTGGAGGGATTCATACCTCCTCCCCTCCATATGTCATTGTATCGTTTTGGGCATCAGGATATAATATGAGAGGTAGGGAATAGAGAGATTTCTCCCTCAATTTGAGCCGTACCTCCACCTTACAGAAGACCGCAGTGAAATATCAATAGTTGTGTTTCATTTTCGTTAGGGAGTGACTATTCTGACAGGATGAATGTTCCATTTGCTATCAATGCCACAGTTTAGTAATTCCCGTTTAAAAAAAATTCTGGACATTATGACACAGCGCCATCTAGTTTCGAGGTAAGCAAAGAAGCTTGTGTTACGGATATTAGTTGGTTGATGTATGTAATTACATATTATATATACTTTTTTTTGTAAATGCATACATATTATACATAGATACATCCATGACTCGGATACAAATGTTTAAGCTCATCACACAAACATTTGTCCCTACTGGTATTGGAACCCGGGACCAATAGCACAGAAGGCAGCGTTAACTACCGCTGGACTAATTGGGTCGTCAAACCTATAAGTGCTTTTTACTGGGTTGGCAATGCGCAAGCGACACCTCTGGTGTTGCAAACGTCTATAGCCGCTTATCATCAGGTGGGCAGCAAGTAAAGATGGTATATTTTTTTTTATATCTAGTAGGTACCTATCCGTATTATAAGCCTCGTTGCTTAGGAACTAAAGCGGACTAGACGGAACTAGATGGCGCTGTGTAATAATGTCCTGATATTTATTATTATTACTATAATAAAAAATAGGATTCACACGCCTTTATGATTAATGTCATAAATCCAGGTTTAAAGAATTTATTCTCATAAAAACATTAGATTCACTTACAATGAGATACATAATAATAACAAATAAAAAATTAGAATGCCTCTGAGCAAAGACTATAAAACCGCAAAAAATTTATGAAGATGATGTAAACGCGTCATCTACGTTGAAAGTTTGAGGATTTCCCTTCATTTTCCAAGGATCCACTCATCATATCCTCAGTTTTTTTTATGGAACTACTCTGAAGGTACCCCCTTTCAAACATAAAAAGAAACATCACATAAAAAATTGCCACATCTGAATTGAGAATACAGATGCAACGAGTATCTAATCTCGTTGCCCCTGAGGCACTAGGCCCATTTTACTGTCACATTATAGTAGAGAAGTGCTTCTTCAGTTTACGTAAATCTCAGGAAATTTTCCTTTATCTGTACCACTTTGCTTGTCGTATAAAACTGGAAATATAAAATTGTCAAGAAAAGCAAAAAGTTCGTTTCATGCATGGGCCGATCGCAATTTAATTGGAAATTTGATTAAAAGTTGTATTCTGTATTTCGAATTAAATCTACATTTACACATGGAATGGGAATAAATTTTCCTCTTCATTGTCGCGTTGGATTTAATTTCTTTTCAACCAACTCCAAAATGGAGGTGGTATTCTCAATTCAGATGTGGCTATTTTTTTTATGTGATGATTCTTTTTATGTTTGAAAGGGGGTACCTTCAGAGTAGTTCCATAAAAAACTGTCGGGATCTGATGAATGGTTTGGAAATGAAGGGAAACCGTCAATCTTTCAACGTAGATGACGCGATTACATCATCTTCATCAAAATTTTCCAATTCTAATCAAGTGTCTACGTTTTGAAGTCATCATCATTAGATGATGAGCTGATAATAGAAGCTTATTGAAGTTTCTCAATGGTCTACAGCACAGTAATCATACTTTGGGAAATATGTTTGGGGTGTTACCTCAGTGGCGTAGCGTGGGTATTTGCCGCCCGGGGCCGTCTGGAAATTTGCCGTCCCCTTTTCTAGTAGTATAAAAACGACGTGATACTTGATGCCGCCTCCTTCCATATGCCGCCCGGGGCCATGGCCCATATTCCCCCCCCCCCCCCCACGCTACGCTACTGGTTACTACTAAATTTGAATTAAGTACTGTCGTTGTGTTTTTGCTGACATAAATGCGTTTACACTAAAAACGATAAAAAAACCGTATCCGAGTCATGGATGTATCTATATATAATATGTATGTATTTACAAAAAAAAGTATATACGTAGTATATCAACCAACTAGTATCCGTAACACAAGCCTCGTTGCTTACCACGGAACTAGAGGGCGCTGTGTCATAATGTCCAGAATTATTATTATCTAAATCGGTTCAACGGTTAAAGCGTGATAGAGTAAGATCCCAGGGCCGCCAGACGTCACGTATTTTCTGACGTACCAAATGTGGGTTATTGAGTAGTGCTAGTATGTACTAAGAACGCATGCCTACTAGCTAACTTGCCTAGTGGGCCAATTTTCAGGTATCAGGTAATCAAGGTACATACAAATATTACTTACCTCACGTAAATTCTCCAAGCTGATTTATAATATGATTTGCAATAACCTTAAAAATAAGTCGCCAATACTCCCAGACACTTCCCGTCGGCCGTATTGCTTTGTAGACGCTTTAAAGCTCCCGAAGGAATTAATTAACTTCACGTAAATTACTATATGGCCTCAGTGGGTCCTGAGTAGCCTTAAAGGCGTCAAGATCTTATTTTGTGCTTGTAATATTGCTTAATTATTGTTGAGCTGCTATCTGTTTGGTAATTGTACTTTATTGTGTGCACATATTTGTTGCGTTACAATCCAGATCAATACATTGTACTTTTAATTTAAGTTTTTCTATGATTGTAATGTGTTTTGTGCATTTAAATAAATTAAAATTAAATTATTATATTTGACGACCCAATTAGTCCAACGGTAGTTAACACTGCCTGCTGTGCTATGGGTCCCGGGTTCGAATCCCGGTAGGGACAAATGTTTGTGTGATGAGCATAAACATTTGTATCCGAGTCATGGATGTATCTATGTATAATATGTATGTATTTACAAAAAAAAGTATATATGTATAATATCAACCGACTAGTATCCGTAACACAAGCCTGGTTGCTTAGCTCGGAACTAGATGGCGCTGTGTCATAATGTCCAGGAATATTTATTATTATAAATATAGATAAATTAGCTTACAAATTGCATTGCATTTGCATTTACTGTTTTTTTAACAATATTTTTACATCGTAGTTATCATTGTTATAAGTTACGTCGTGTACCTATTCATATCATGATCTATGAACCTATCTGATCTAAGATCCTAAGTTTATTGTTAAACGTGCCTTGAGTTAATGAGATCAAAGGCTAGCGCCCTTAAACTCATATAAATTCTAGACATAATAATAAAAATTTGCAAAATTAAAGTAAGAGTACCTATTTTCTAATAATGGAGCAATAATAAATATCAGATAACAAAGTATATATAAAAATAAATAGCTCATATTTCTAATATTAAGAAATTAAATTAATAAAAAATGTAGATTATATCTAAAACAATTTAATAAGATTTAGGCGCTTCCTCTCTCCTACATAACATTGTTGTGCCCGACAGGGTCCATAATTGTTTCTATCAACTATATATATATCACCTGTATGTACATTATGGATTGCAATAAAAATTATGATTATGATTATTACATTGTTGTATGTAACGCAATTTATGACCTCAGCTTACTACAAGAGGCCAAGGTAACTCAAAGGCAACTTGGGATGCCATCAAAAGCATCACAGATACGAAGCAGCAAAAGACCTTACCAAACGACTTACTGAGTTTGAATGACAACCCTAAAGACTCAGTCGATATAGTCAACAAGTATTTCGCTAACATAGGGAAAATATTAGCTGACAACATCCCAAATTCTGCATCTCTTAGATTACAAAACATGAAAATCCCGTGTCCCTCAATGGGTATTTTTGAGGTGTCTGAACAGGAACTAGAAGAAGTTATACTAGGCCTAAAAAACAACTGTGCCGTTGGTTGGGATGGCATATCTGTATCCTTACTAAAATCGCCCCGCCACCTCTTATTACCATTATCGATTTTTCTATTACTACTGAAACTATTAAACTGTCTTAATATTACTATTTTCTTTATTCCATTGTTTATTTTATTATTATATGTTTTGTTTATAGTCCAAGATCCCAGGGCCGCCAGACGTCACGTATTTTCTGACGAACCAAATGTGGATTATTGAGTAGTGCTAGTATGTACTAAGAACGCATGCCTACCAGCTATCTTGCCTAGTGGGCCAATTTTCAGATATCAGGTAATGGAGGTACATACAAATATTACTTACCTCACGTAAATTCTCCAAGCTGATTTTTACGTATATTTTAGGCAATATCCTTAAAAATAAGTCGCCAATACTCCCAGACACTTTCCGTCGGCCGTATTGCTTTGCAGACGCTTTAAAGCTCCCGACGGAATTAATCAACTTCACGTAAATTATGATGTTCTGATATCTGAAAATTGGCCCACTAGGCAAGATAGCTGGTAGGCATGCGTTCTTAGTACATACTAGCACTACTCAATAACCCACATTTGGTTCGTCAGAAAATACGTGACGTCTGGCGGCCCTGGGATCTTACTCTATTATGAGTTCACTACTCGTTCGATTAAAAATATATGTAACCTATTTCGTTAGGCCCTGGTGTCTGTGATACAATGATTAATTCATTAGTTCGGGCACCAACGATACTTTTTTTCTGTTAAGTTCATTTCTTACTGTATGGGAAACTGATTTTATGTATCTAAAAATATGTTTTTCTGGAAATAAATTTTATTATTATTATTATTATAACTCTTAAATTTTAAAAAACAATTTTGGTTTAACAAAAACGATTTTACGAGCGAAAGTGCCACGCGTTCATATAATAATCTTGTAAAAATGTCTGTTAAACATCTGTTTACAGAAATAAAAGAAACATTCAATCATTTAGTTCCTACTCATGCAACAGCGCGGTTATTTTGCCAAATATTCTATGACCGGGTCCGGTATCCGGATCAAGTGAATTCGTACCGGACCCGGATCCAGTGAATTGGTACTGGATCCGGTAAGTGTATATTGATGCCGGATCCGCCGGATTACCGGATCCGGCTTTCCGGATTACAATCCCTACCCCTATTGCATGGGACTTAAAAAAAACGGCAGAATATGGGTGTGCATTAGTACCTTCACCTCTGCCTAACACTTTGGGGACAGTAGGCGTGATGTTATTTTATGTTATAATGAATGATATATTTTTTTGTAAATCATTTAAAGACACTTGGAAAAATGGGTGCTATATAGGTACCTACTAGAGAAGCAATAACGTAAATAAATAATATGAGTTCCGTACACAACTAATTCAAAAATCCCCCTATTTTTTAAACACCTACGGAACTCATGAATTGCTGTTGTTTTGCTCTCGAAGTTATAATTCTAAACCTTCAGTTATTTTTAACAGGGCGAAGTCGCAACACGCGCAAGTCTGCCGATAATGTGGTTTAATTATTATTTAATTATTGTGTTTTGTATATGTGTTGGTAAGTAAAATTGTTTAATTAAGTGATATATTTATAAACGATCAACTTCTGATATTCTTAAGAATAATGTTTAAAAACTTAAATAATTATACTAACACTTTTGTCTCTTTATAGTTTCGAAAATTTTATATTATGTACGTACGGAAAACCAGCAAAGATTAACATTAATTAATAGTGACTATATAGTATAACTATATTGTAGGGAGGCTCGAGGAGAGTAGGTAATTGAGTAATCAAACGTCTTTCCAATACGACATATGTTTTAATACTAATCAATCAATACACGTTACATGCTAATAATGGCAATGGGACTACAGTACACGCCCTGCCAAAAAAGAAAAAAAAAGATAATACAATGTCTTTTTTTTTTGTTTAACATTAAAATTAAAGTATTAAATTGAAATACAAATAAACTTAGGTAAGTAGGTTAAGAATACAATATTTATTTAAAATACATTTTACATCTGTTTTTATGAACAGACACTTCTTTGTTATTTACTTTTATGATAACATTTGGACTTTCGTCCCTTACAATTTGAAATGGACCTACATATAATGGTTCCAACTTATTACTACGGCTATCATTTTTCAATAAAATCAAGTCGCCTTGTTTATATTTAACAGGATTGACATATGAGTCATAATATAATTTTGAATTTTCTTTTGACATAATTAAATTATTTCTAGCATCTAATTGCGATTTTTGTAGGCGAAATTTCAATTCACAAGGATAATCATAATAATTGTACAACGGTTCCATTACACTAGTTATATTACTTGGGATATTACAATGTCTTCCAAAAACGAGTTCATACGGTGTATATTTAGTTGCGGTATGCACAGTGGTATTGAAGGCAAAACACCAGAATGGAAGCCACGAGCTCCAATTCTGTTGTTGATTATGAGTTTGTATTCTTAGGTATGATACTAAATGTTTATGATTATTTTCAAGAGATCCTATTGTCTGGTGGTGATAGGCAGTTGACTTTAAATGCGTTACGTTTAATAATTTACATACTTCCTGCATTGTGCTTGAAATAAATTCGGTACCTTTATCTGTTATTATCTCTCTGGGAATGCCAAAACGTAATATAAAATTGTTTACAAAAGATGCGGCTACTGACACTGTATCCTTCGCCGCAATTGGATACGCTTCTACAAATTTCGTCAGATCGCATTGAATGGTTAAAATATACTTATAACTATTATCATTAACTAAAGGGCCCACTAAATCTAAGAATACCCTATCGAATGCCGAGTTCCCTGTATCTGTAAGGACCATCGGCTCTTTAGTATATTTAAAATATTTGTGACGTTGACATTTGTCACATTTTTTGACAAAGTCGGTGACGTCCTTCTCGAGGCCAGGCCAAAAGTAATTCTTTTTTATGTTATTTATCATACGTCTTATACCGGCGTGACCGCTACTAGGAAGCATATGATAATCATTGAGTATAACTTTACGTGTATCAGAGTCATAAATTCTTTTTATACCTTTTAAGATGCAAAGTCGGGGTCCGGACCACTTTGGCATCTCGGTAATAGTCTTCGCTAGCGATTTTATAAAATTAGTATTGTATTCATTTTTTAAAATATATAGACAGTCGACTTTAATTTTATTGCATAATAAACTCAACTCCTTCGCAAGATCAGCTCGTGAGTAATGCGATCCGGTAGTCGGTTTCGTGTAAACAATAGATAACGATTGTACGTACGCGTAATAATTATTTTCTTCAGTAAATTTATGTCTAATATTTTTCCATTCACTTTTATTTAAAATTATTAACTCAGTGTAATTGTTTGGCGACTTGAGAACCTCGACTACCCTTGGGTGATCAGACCAATGGTTTACATGGGTTCTAGAAACTTTTGAGTCGCAAGTTTTAGTCATTTCCCTTTTCTGTGCCCTTGTTAGAACGGACACAATGTTATTATTCATGCTTTTCAAATCGTCACAAGAGATGGAAATCCGCGACAATGCGTCAGCGGCCGCGTTATCGTGACCTTTGACATATTCTACTCTAAAGTCATATTCTTCGAGTAATAGGCGAAATTTCGTTAATCTACTAGATGGATTTGCCATGTTAAAGAGATAAATAAGCGGCTTATGATCCGTTCTAATAATAAATTTCCTGCCATAAAGGTAGGGTCTAAAGTATTTTACT
This sequence comes from Craniophora ligustri, assembly GCA_905163465.1. Classification (NCBI taxonomy): domain Eukaryota; kingdom Metazoa; phylum Arthropoda; class Insecta; order Lepidoptera; family Noctuidae; genus Craniophora; species Craniophora ligustri. The sequence continues at coordinate 1,030,630 of LR990979.1, read as the reverse complement.
GACCATACGATGGCTAGTAATTCTTTTTCCACCGTCGGATAACGGATTTCTGATTTGTTAAGGCTACGACTAGCATAGGCTACGGGTCTGTTATCGCTGTTACTTAATACCGATCCTATGGCAAATCCAGAAGCATCTGTTTGAAGTATAAATGTATTACTTTCATCAAAATTAGGGTACTGCAACACGGGTGGCGAGATTAACGAATTTTTTAGATCGGAAAATGAAGTTTGACATTTAGCGGTCCATTCAAATTTTACATTTTTTCTGCATAAATTATTCAAAGGTATAGATTTTCCTGCAAAATCGGGTATAAACTTGCGGTAATAATTGGCAAATGCTACAAACCTTTTTGTTTCATCTGAATTTTTGGGGACGGGAAAATTTGTAACCACTCTAATCTTTTCAGGGTCGGGTTTTATACCTTCAGTAGATACAATATGACCTAAAAACAGCATTTCTTTTTTCAGGAACTCGCATTTAGATGGATTTAATTTTAAGTTAACTTTTCTTAGTCTTAACAAAATATCAGTTAAGTTTTTATTATGGCTATCCAAATTTCGTCCAAAACAGATTAGGTTATCTAAATATATAAATAATTTGTCATAATTTAATCCGGACATAGCGACGGTCATAAGTCGGGAAAATGCACTTGGACTGATTTTTAAGCCCATTGGTAAACGTGTCATCTGGTACTGGCCCGTCGGTGTAGTAAACGCCGTGCATTTTCTGCTGTCCTGTGATAGTTTTAGTTGATAATATGATTGGGATAAATCTAATTGCGTAAAGTACATAGAACCGGAAAGAGAATCTAAAATATCTGTTATATTCGGTAAGGGAAATCGATCGTCAATAATTTTATCATTTAATTTCCTAAAGTCAATAACTAGTCTCCATTTTTTAGTATTATCATCAGACTTTTTAGGGACTAGTAATACAGGGCTCGACCATTCACTACACGCAGGTTCAATAATATTTTGTGAGAGCATTTTATTAACTTGCTTTTCTATCTCATCGCGCTGTGAAAAGGGTAATCTATATTGCTTAACATAAACTGGTTCAGCCTGTGATTTCAGAGGTATATTTTGTTCATAGAGGTATGTAGTAGTAAGGGTATCACTGGGGAGGTGAAATACGTCCGAAAATTTTGCACATAAATTTTGAATAGATTTTCGTTCCTCATCGTTTAGATAATCTAATTTTAGAATAGAAAAAAGCTCTCTAACTCGCTTGCTGTCTACATTATCTGTTTTATTGAAGCTACAAATTGAATAATCTGACAGATTTTCTAAGTCAGGTCTAAAATAACTGAGTCTCACTTCATTTTCGCGTGTATTTAATATTTGTATCGAAATTTGACCATTATAAGGGAGACAAATGCTTCCGGCTGTAAATACACCTTCACATAATTGTCTCGGTAAAACAACACACTCATTTTTCATGCTAGTATCTATTTTGAAAATCTTTTCACACCTAGGTGGTATAACCAAATAGGCACCACTATTTGCTAATGTACTTGGGTTCATTCCTGTATTAATATAAGTACTTAAGTTTCTCAAAGTTAAACTATTATTTTCATAGTTTAAAACCGCTTTATATTTTTCTAAAAAGTCACGGCCAATTATTCCGTGCTGTGAACATGGCAAGTTTCTTATAACGTAAAACTTGTGTATGAATTCCTTACCATTTATGTTAAGTGTAAGATAAACATAGCCTAAGGTACTTACCTTTCCACCAATTCCATTTATCGCAATGTTCTCTTTATACATCGGAATATTCCATTGCCCCAACGCATCATATTTCAACGCTGACAACGATGCGCCGGAGTCCACCAACCAACTATATTTGGAATTGTTTACGAAACAATCTATAGAACTACTGTTATTACAAGCTAAAATAAAATTAGGCTCGAAAAAACTCTATTGGTTCAGATTGATTTTGTTCAGCATTTTCGCTTTCGTTATTGTGATTAAAACTCATACTATTAATATTATTATTATCTTGATGGTCCCTGTTATTCCTGTATGTAAAGTTACTCTTACCTCGAGCCTGGGCTCGATTTGAATAATTACCTCGATTTTGCTGACCCCTATTCGTATAACGAGTTTGATTATACCAGTTACGAGACGTATTACCGAAACTTTGTGAATTTCTACCGTGTAAATTACCTCGCGAGAAATTGGTCCCTCTCCCGCGACGTATATATGACGTACCTGGATTCTCCTGTACATAGCCAGCGTATACGGCATCCTCGTGGCTCGTAGACGGTGCAGTCAGCTCCTCATCTTTTGCAGCGCGGATGACATCGTTCAATGCTGTGTAATTACGAGCTGCTAATATAATACGTAAATTAGGATTACGCAAACCATCAATGAAACGTCTTATGGCAATTTTTTCATTCTGTGGTCTCAAGACAGTGTGCGCATTAGAATCATCCCCGGCCTGAGCTAGCGTTAAATTTGTAAACAAGTCCTCTAAATGTTGCCCATATTGCTCCAAGGACATTGAGTTTTGTTTAACCCTATTAAGGTCCGAAAGTATAGCGACGCTGGATTGTTTTGTCAGTAAATTTAGTTTCATATCAGAAATAAGGGATTCACACGTATTATATGTTTGGGCCATACGAAGTTTGGCACTTTTAGATAGTCGTGTTTTTAGTACAAAATTTATCAACTGCTGTTCACCACTCCGCTCTATCATAGAATCATACAGTTGTATAGCATCAATCAAAGATTCAGTAACCCGTTCATCTCCGTTCATCATAGGTAACAAAGAAACCGCGGTCTTAAGATTGAATTTCTCCATGGTTTGGCCTTCAAAGCTACTGTTACAAAAATCATGAATTTTTGAATACAGTGACTCTATCCGTATACTCGTTTCTTTAATAATAAGAATGTCTTTTGATTTTATTTCATTTTTGCTAATTTTATTATCTAAATATTCAGAATATTTCAAATACTGTTCATATAATTGACATGATTCCAGATGTTTTTGACTTAATAATCTTGGAGTTCTTTTTGGTTTGGCCAACTTAGTTAAGTTTTCTTTAAAATGTTTTATTTGCTCATATATCGTAATAAGTTCATCAATCATTTACACAACCGTGATAAGACGGCTAATTGCTATTAAAAATCATAGACATAGGTACATACTTATTATAATAACAGAATAATGTTGTTATACATACCATTATACGGTAAAAATATACCTAAGCAAAGAAAAAATACTATGTAAAAATAATATATATGTTTTTACTGTCATTTGAAGTTCAATGTTCATGTCGCATAGTCGATACTGCCTTTCCTCATCGTCATAAATATGTTCTATTAACGCAGTTCACACAACATCGCGTAAAACACAACGTATTTACACTTGTAACTTATTTCACTTATCACTTACTGGCGCATTATGGCACACGCAACCAGCCGCATCTTGCTGCAAGTTGTTCCGGCGACGTCCAGACCATCGCAAACCCCTGAAGGCCTGCTCATTAATTTCTCGCCTCATCCACTGAGTGTGGCACTTCTTGTATGCCTTGTAACCGAAATACAGGATTGCCGCTCCAATAATACATACAATGACCGCGGATATGATCGTTTGGATCGTCATATGCTGACCTATGTCCTGCAAGTTGGCGTTATTTCCTCCAGCACCGGCCGCATTTTGGGCCAAGAAAACCTCTTCTTTTGTTTGGTATGATTGGCACATTTTGCAGAAGAAAGTACTTTGTGTCGATAAAATAACTTTTAGTAATAGTTATCCGAATAATATGACACGTGCGGTCGACCGAAATTTGACGCGCGGCACTCGCGCTACTGGCAGGGTCGCCATGTAGGGAGGCTCGAGGAGAGTAGGTAATTGAGTAATCAAACGTCTTTCCAATACGACATATGTTTTAATACTAATCAATCAATACACGTTACATGCTAATAATGGCAATGGGACTACAGTACAATATACTCACTAAAAATTAATTACTAATAACTATTAAGTAATAGTATAACTTTAATACTAGGAATAAATATAAATTAGTGGAACCCAAATTCGGACTAGCTAAAACAAACACATCATTTCTAGGGATTTGTGTACGTTTTTACAATCATCATCATCATCACATCAACCGATAGACGTCCACTGCCGGCCATAGGTCTCCCCAAAGGATCGCCACGACGACCGGTCATGCGGTCGCCCCAAATTGTTAGTAGCAGCTCGGAGTTTGCATTCGTGCCCGTCATCATCATCAACCTAATTATTGCCCCAATATTGGGCATGGGTCTCCTCTTATATGAGAGCCCACGCTATCCTAGTGCGATTTGCGACCCTATGATTTCTCAGTCTACTGGTTATATATATCACTTGGACATCACAGCTCTTAGCAGGTTTTATGCTCTGTTGATGACAATAGGCTCACCCCCTATTACATAGGACCGGCGAAATGCGGGTGTACATTATTACACCTCTGCCACACCCTTCGGGGACGATAGGCGTGATTATACATATATTATAAATGTTAAGACAAACTTACATACAGTGACCTCGGCACTCTTGTACTGCAATACGTTTTTTATAATAGCATCTGCGCAGATGAAGTGTAATGTGTTCTCGTAACGTTTCGTGTTCATGAATATATTAATGTAATAATATCGGTGCCATAATGAGCAACAGATGTGCGCTAGCCTCGTGGTCTGACCAGGGAACTGAGATGTCAAAGGTCTCGAGTACAAACCCAAGTCACGCACCACTGACTTTTCGGAAGTTATGTGCGTATTTATCACATGCTCAAACGGTGAAGGAAAACATCGTGAGGGAACCTGCATGCTTGAGAGAATTCTCGATGGCGTGTGACGTCTGCCAACCCGCAGTAGGCTAGCGCGCGAGCAAATGTGAGGAAACTTGTTCGCAATAGTGGGACAATAATGGGTCGATGATGATGAAAATCCGTGAAGTCAATGTTGATGAAATTTGATGGTGCATATGCAAATTTGTATAGAACTATTTTTTTTTTAATCTTTTTTGTTCTACAGTTTCTCCAAACGATGGATCTGAGGATCCACAGACCAGTTCGCTGCTGATAAATAGTTTCATAACGAAATTACAGCTAGAAAACTGGTCCAAAGAAGAAGCACCGTGCTTGGAGAATACTTTAACATTTTTGGAGAATGTGAAGAACTCCACGTTATGGGCAACTTGGGGTGAGCAGAAATAGTCATAATCACCTTTTTTTTTTTCATTTCACAGATTTACCACCTGAGTACAAAACTTTTTACCTTCCTATTTAAAAAAACAAAACAAACTATCTAGCCAGTTCTTAAAAGTAGGTCTTATGGAGCCGACAAAAAACTGTATATATACTTTTGTAAATAAAATGTACATAACAAAATGAATTGGCTTCGTTTACTTTGTTTTTTTTAATATACCAATATGTATGAATGAGAATACTGCAGTTTCATTTGAAACGTTTGAACTGTATTCCATAAGGCAAAAAATAATTACCAATATGGCATGCCATAACACGAATGAGCCGCCCAGTCCTAACTAACAGCACCCGTTTACTTTTTAGCATTTTTTTCTTTATGCTTCGAGTGTAACAAGCTGAAACAAGCAAACGTCCTTTTTTTTTCACATCCTGCTTGATAGTAAGCGCCTACCGTAACTAACGGACGTTTGTAACACTAGAAGTGTCGCTCACGCTTTACCGATCCCACAAAAACCCTCATATTCCTATTTTTAATTATTCCAAAAAAATGGGCAGTGTTTTAGGTTTCTTAAAATAGTGCAGTTACTGCACTGACAGACTACGCTGGCGCTGTCAGAATAGTCACTCCCTTAACAAACTATAGCCACCTTGCTCACTCGCAGAAACACTACTATTTTTGTTTCACTGCGGTCTTCTGTAAGGTGGAAGTATGTACTTCCCCAGTCGGGCAGCTCAATTTGAGCAAGAAATCTTGCTACGCCCTCCTCTCTCAAACATATTATCTTTTCAGTTTGGAATGCCAACATGTTACCGACGGGCAATCTCTTCGGGGCTTCGGGAAGCTTCGGTAACTTCGACCAGTGTATGAAACCTCCGTGGCTGGCCACACATCCCCAGTACAGGACTAAGTACTGCCTCACCCAGTTCATATTGACAGAAACACTGAAAACCGAAACTGAAGTTAACCCGTATGACACTACAGAGGATTTCATTAAGGTAAATATAATACTTACATAGCCTAGTGGTGTAAACAGTGGACTGACATGTCAAAACATTGTCAGGAAACCTGCATGCTTGAGAGATTTTCTCAATGGCATATGAAGTCTTTCTAACACTTATAGTTTAGGCCCTGCGTTGATATTATGTTAGTCAGAAAGATTCCCCTCTTATTTAAATAAGATCTGTTCCATTTCAGTCAAAAACAGTGTTTGGCAATTCAGCGAGCCGCTTTAACTGGGGGGTGTGTGTTCCTGCAGCCTGCCAGCCCCCCTCCGTTAAGAAGATCATCAAGGCTATGTATGAGATCACCCACTTTGGAGACATCAGGCCAAATATCACGGTTGATTACTGCCATTTGGCCGGAGAAAAAGCAGAGTTCACTACTGGATTTTATTTGTTTTGGTAAGTATTATTTGGTATAAATAATACTTACAATACAAGTATAAATGCGGTGTTCTGTAAGGCGGAGGTGTGAGTGTGACTTAAGCGTTAAGCACTAAGTAATAAGATAAGCATATAATGTATGTGATACGTCTTCACCCTTATCGTTTCTCAAGGCCATTAAGCAGGTCATTATGGCCAATGAGAAGGATATCCTGCGACCCTTACAATTCGCACGAAAAGATGATTATCTTAACAAGGTAAAGTATTGAAATGACTACATTTTACAGATTTTAATGCGGCATATTGATATTATTTCATTTCGATTTAGATCCTTTACAGCATCAGCTAAAGTGAGCTCTTAGTGTGTAAATAGAATCGTCAAAAAAAAAAATAGGTTGGCTGTTAGCAATTATAACAACAAGACACCCAACACCTCAGTCTGCCCGTGACCTTCGATGATGCAAAGGATCCGAAACATCAGGATTGATGATTGATCAATATATCGCGATAAAATCCGTGAAAAGTAGTTTTATTTCGAGATGGTGATGATATTCAGACCGATTATGGTCATGGCAACAGCTTTTAACTCCGTTGAGATACATTTTGGCTCTCGTGTGCTCTCATATGTCTGCAATAGCCAATCTTCTTTGAAAAGGTCCGCGCGCATTGCGGGCATGTGAGCACATCGTCAGTGTGTGTGTGTGTTTCATTTAATTAATCTTTATTTAATGATATATAGTACACGCGAAAGTGTAAAAAGCTGCAGCAGGGAGCTGTAGTCTAGTGGTGAGACCAGTGGACTGAGATGTAAATGAAGGTCTCGAGTTCAAACCCAACGCACGCACAACTGACTTTTCGGAAGTTACGTGGGTATTTATTACATGCTCAAACGATGAAGGAAAACATCGTGGGGAAACCTGCATGCTTAAGAGATTTTCTCGAGTGCATGTGAAGTCTGCCAACCCGCAGTAGGCTAGCGTGGTGGACTATAGCCTAATCCCTCTCAAATGAGAGGAGATCCAGTGACCACCAGAGGAACAATAATAGGGTTGACGATAATGATTAGTGTTTCTATAATCTACAACGTATATTTTTTTATGGTGATAAGGGGGCAAACGAGCAGGCGGCTGACCTGATGGTAAGTGATGACATTTGCAACACCTGAGGCTTGCAAATGCGTTGCCAAACCCCTTAGAAACCGTTCAGGTTTCTTAAAATAGGGAGTTACTGAACTGACAGCAAACGAAATTCCCATGCTGTCAGAATAGTAGTGACTATTCTGACAGCATGGGAATTTCGTTCCAGAGCTCATTGGGGGAGTGCCCCCAATGAGCTCTGGTAACCTTACTCACTCGCAGAAACACAACTGTTGTTGATTCATTGCGGTCTTCTGTAAGGCGGAGGTACTTCCCCAGTCGGGCAGCTCAATTTGAGCGAGAAATCTCGCTATGCCCTATCTCCTACGAACCTACCTCTCTTAGTGATTTTATAAAATAACTGATATTAATCCGTTTTTTTTTTGTTTTTCAGGTTACTGATTGCATTACTAACAATAACAGTTGGTGTTTCAACATTTTATAGAAGTCGTTTAAATAATGATGATCCAAATTCAAACTGTTCAGGTAAGATGCCTAGCTGGGGTCCAATGACCAGAGCTGGACAGAAAGAAGCTCATTGGGGTCAAGGTGAACGCTTTTGGGAAAACCATAACCTAAGACATAGATAAACATCGGTGATGTCTGAAGTCTTACAACCCGCACTAGCATAGTAGACTACAGTCTTATCCCTCTAAAGTGAAAACCCATGCCCAGCAGTGGGATTGTTAATGGGTTGATGATGATGACTAACAGCAAATTTTATATTAAAATTCCCCGTCGCAAAATAATAAAAAGAATGTGGCGGCGCGGCGGCCATCTTAGACCGATTTTCATCAAACATAGCTCAGAACACTCCCTACTAATTCACCTTTCAAACAAAGAAAACTAATACAAAATCGGCTCATCCGTTCGGGAGCTACAACCCCTCAGACAGACGCACACGCACGCGCGCACACTGACACACAAACACGTCAAACTTATAATACACCTCTGCATTTTTGCGTTGGGAGTTAAAAAGAATCCGCTGGATGCGGGTGGCCCAGGCGATCCTTGGGGGAGACCTATATCCAGCAGTGGACGTCTGACGGTTGATATGATGATGATGAGTTCAAAAGTACATGTATAAAACGTAATATAATTTCTTTGATTTCCGCAGTGATACTGAAGTGGTTCTGCATGGCGCAGAATTATCAGAACCTTATAAAGGAGAACCAACAAGAGATCCGGGTGATGAACGGTATGAGGTTCATCACCGCATTCCATGTCATCATTGTGCATGTGGTTTTTTTTAAAGTGTTGGCTGGCATATCCAATATACGTGATATTGAAGAGGTATGTTATTTTTTTGCATACAAATTCAAAACGCAGCGTATCTAACATGGCGTTTAATTAATACCTATTACATTGTGATGATTATATACTATAACGCCGGTCATCCCCAAAGAAAAATCGTTTAATTGATGCCAAAAAACACACACATACAATATATAAATAAATATAAAAGAAGTAAAGTAAGTAAGTCTGTGCCCAATCGCACCAAACAGGAGTCCAGCTCAGCATGTGCCAGGATGTAATATCCTGACGCTGATATTCTGCTGGATCCTTATGACATAGGGATGTCGAGCAAACTACGGCAATTTGAGGTTGTGTTCGAGAGTGTTATCTAAATGTGATTATGTAATTGTAGATAAATAAACTAATAATTGTGTGCCCATTTACGACCATTAAACTAACGAGGAAGTTAACAATTGTTGAATTTTCATCATTGGCGCAGTGGCTGTTTAGAGCGTATATAGTTTTCCTGGGATAATTTATCTTTGCATTCTTGACACGGGAGAAAATCCTAGTTTAAGGCAGAGTATTTTTTTCCAAAAAGGAGGAGGTTTTCAATTCAACTGTCTTTGTCTTTCATAACTTTCGGTTCTTTTTTATTTGAAAGTAAAATAAAAGAAAGTGTCCCGTGTGGTCCCATTTAGTCACAGGGGTTATCTGTGCATTTGGTCTAGTTCTGAATTTTTGAAGTCGGTCGAAGTTTTTTATAAGTTTTTTTTTCATACCTCTAACCTACACTTAACTGTTAGGTGACCGAGATAAAAGTCGATAAAAAAAACTGTAAGCATAAGTTGGCAAATAAATGAATATACTTGAAGAAATTTCTGTAGAAATAAGTAGTGCCTTTGTATATTTTTTATTTATTTTTTAACTGTCCTTTGTATTTTGTGTGTTTGTACAAAAAAATAAAAATATATAAATATTTTTTTAAGAATTCTGCAGGAGTTTTAAGTCTGTTTTGGCACCTGGACATCTTAGTAGACACGTTCTTCGCCATGTCAGGTCTTCTCCACATCAAAGGTCTTTTGGCTAACAGCGACAAACACCAAAACCTATTCATGGTCTTGTGGAAGCGATATATCAGGTTAGTTTAGATAATTAGATAAAAAGATTTCCGGACATTATGACACGGCGCCATCTAGTTCTGAGCTAAGCAACGAGGCTTGTGTTACGGATACTAGTTGGTTGATACACTACATACATGGACATTTTTTTTGGTAAATACATACATTTTATACATAGATACATCCATGACTCGGATACAAATGTTTATGCTCATCACACATACATTTTGTCCCTACGGGGATTCGAAACCGGGACCCATAGCACAGCAGGCAGTGTTAACTAACGTTGGACTAATTGGGTCGTAAAAAAATCATGAAAAAAATTATCTTTCTGTGTGATACGGATATTCCATTTATCAAGGTAGGTTATAGGCTATAGAACATCACGCTAGGACCAATAGGAGTGGACCATAGACATACATACATACATACACTCACGCCTTTTTCCCATGGCGGTAGGCAGAAACTACAGAATGCCACGCGCTACGGTCCCTGAATACCACTTTTGCCTCGTCCACATTCATAGATCTCGTCATGCACGCTCGCCGGTTATGAGTACTGCGTACCTGAACTTTATGAAGGAGTTCACCAATTAGGTCGATGTATGTCCTTCTAGGGCGCTCCCTCCCGGCGTTTCCACTAACATCCGTCTTATTATAAATTATAAATTCCTTTCTTCAATCGCCTATCATTCATCCTTTCAACTTTTGTCACTACAACCAACTAAACCACAACGTTTTCTTATCACATCATTCCTCAATCTATCATTCAAAGTTACACCACACGTCCACACCATAGATAAAATTTCAAAAATAAATGTCCACCTGTGCGAAGCCGGAACGAGCCGCTAATACAGAATAATAAAAAAAAACTTGAGAGGTGTCAAGGGACACCCGGATGGAACGAAGTTCCTTTTGATTAATTAGTGAAGGAATTGTAATAAAATTGTTTTCTTTTTTTACAATAGCTTACTATAGCAAAAAGTGTCGTTACAACTTTTCATCTTAATTTTTTCCGTCTAGCCCCCTTTTGCAACGCGCGATAAGGAACTTCGTTCCAAAAAAACTTTTACCCTGAAAGATTATATCGAGGGCATGTGAAGTTACGACCTGGTAAAGGTCGCTGGAATCCGCTGGATGCGGGCGGCGCATGACCGGTCGTGGTGGCGATCCTTGAGAGAGACCTATGTCCAGCAGTGGACGTCTAACGGTTGATGTGATGATGACGATGATGATGTGAATTGTACCAACCCGTTTGCTAGTGTAGTGGATTGATAGTCTCTGTTTGTTCTCAGAAATGCCTGATATTTGTAAAATAAAATTGTGGTTGTATTTTCCAGATTAATAGGACCCTTGGCGCTGGTTATCTTCTATATGGCAGCAGTATCAGAGTATACTGGTTCTGGACCAATATGGCAGAATTATGTTGACATAGAGCCAGGTGTTTGTCGTAAAAATTGGCCACTTAGTTTACTGATGATGAACTCCGACACGCAAGATGTGGTGAGTACTCATTATTTGTTGGCCAATTTTTACCAATTTAGTGGATACTGATCAACCTTATTTAGAGAAGTAGGGCGGGATTTCTAGCTCAAATCGAGCTGCCTGAATATAGTTCATCATCATCATCATCATCATCAGCCTATATTCGTCCACTGCTAGGCGTAGGCCTCCCCTAGTGAACGCCACAGAGCTCGAATATAGTTAAAAACCTATAAATACTAATATATAAAAAAATGCCCAAATAAATAAGTAAAGTAAAAACCTCCTACAAGTTATCCTCACAAATGCGACGAATCGATTGGCGTAGTGGCTTAGCGATCAGCTTGTGCTTCCCGAGTTGTGGGTTCGATCCCCGCATGGGGCAAATATTTGTACAATCTACAGGTAATTAGTTGTTCCGTGTCTGCCTGTTTGTGTACTATGTGAAAATTAGTGTCTGTTAAACGCACTCACGACACAGGAGAAATAAATACTAAATAATTCTATCGAAACAAAACCGACATCATATGGCAGAACTGGACCAAATTGGGGATCTGCGCGGGAATCACCAGCTTTCAAATAAAAAAAGAATCATCAAAATTGGTTCGCCTAGTCAAAAGTTATTACCAAACAAACATAAAAAAAATACAGTCGAATTGTGTACCTCGTTTTTTTTTAAGTCTGCTAAAAACTGTATTTCTTCGCAGTGTCCATCAGTTACCTGGTACCTATCCGTCGATTACCAGCTGACCATCCTTGTGACTATCATCTTCTACTTCTATTGGAGAGACAGAAGAATCGGGCTTGTGGTCTTCGGAACTGCTGCAATCTTCTCCCTCATCATACCAGCCGCTTTGACGTACCTCTATCAACTGCCTGCCATTCATTTTCTAGATATAGGGTGAGTTTGTCAAACTGTGTGTTTAACTGCTAGTACTTATTGGTGTAGTTAATTTTTTAGGGTTCCGTACCCAAAGGGTAAAAACGGAACCCCATTGCTAAGACTTCGCTGTCTGTCCGTCCGTCTGTCCGTCCGTCTGTCTGTCCATCTGTCTGTCACCAGGCTGTATCGTAAGAACTAACTTTACTAATTTTACGCAGATGATGTCGCGGGTAAAAGCCAGTTATTAATTAATAAAGATCCTTACCAAAATCCATTCTATTGCAGCAAGGCGTTAAAGGAGGGTAGAAAGCACATGGAAATCCGATACACATACAGTACGAGCCACAGCAGAGCTGGGGCTTACCTAGTGGGGGTGGCTATGGGTTACCTCATGACTCTCTACAAGCCTGCTGACTTCAGGAAGACTGTATCGAAGGTAGGCATGCATCATCACCATCATCAACTCATCAACTTTTTTTGGAGGTAGAGCAAAGCGAGATTCCTCGCTCAAATTGAGTTGCCCGACTGGGGACGTACCTTCGCCTTACTTCTGTAAGTCACTTTCACTGCGCAGATTCACTGCGGTCTTCTGTAACGCGGAGGTACTTCCCCAGTCGGGCAGCTCAATTTGCGCGAGAAATCTCGCTATGCTCTACCTCCTACAAAAATTTAATTTTACCAACACAACCCTTGTTGCTTAGGTCATCACTAGATGGCGCTGTGTCATAATATCCCGATATACTTCTATTCTTGATTTTCATTCCAGACCTGGTCTATAGTGGGTACAGCTACGTGTTTGGCGGTAATGGTTGACTTGCTGGCACTAGGTCAATTCTACATAGGTCGTGATTATCGTCCTCTAGAGGTTGCTGTGGTTGCTGCCACTAACCGAGTCGTTTGGGCGGTCGCAGTGTGCTGCATCATTGGTCTCTGTGAATATGGAACTGTTCGTAAGTAAAATAATAATACTTCTTATGTTTATAAACGGGATTTTATTTCAACATTTTGAATACTTTACAACGTCTTTCTTTTCAATATCCATATCCACGGGCAGACTGATTTGGATGTTGTGGTGTCACAATTACTAACAGCTACCCTATTTTTTTATTAATAATTATTGACAATCCGATTTACACAGAACGAGCTCACTGTATCTTTTGATCGTGCAGTTTTATGCATTGATTTAGATTCAATGGAATCTATGGCGAAGCAAATGGGTGTTTCTTTATTTTAATTATCATTCAAAAACCCGATGTCTACCTAGGAAAATTTGGTTCTTCTGGGTAGGAATTGGGTTTCCTCTTGTGGTTTATCAAACATTATTTGAGATTTGATAAACGAATCATTCCACTTTGCCCCACGAAGTTGGCCCACCAGTGGGGCAAAGTGGAATGATTCTGATAAACCGGCTTAGCTGCGCAATCTCAGCAAATATGAGAGCAATCTGTGCTTAACATTGAGAATAAAAGACTCTAACATAATCAAAATATTAATTACTTCTTGTTCACAGCTCTAGTCACCGATTTCCTTGGCCTGACAATCTTCACGCCTTTAAGCCGTCTGTCCTACAACATATACCTCATCCATGCAATAGTCATAGTTCGTAACCAATTTTCGCTCCGGAACCAATGGAAATTTGACATGTTTTACATTGTAAGTATAAAATTATTGAGGTCTTATTTAATTATTGTCTTGACGACCCAATTAGTCCAGCGGTAGTTAACACTGCCCTCTGTGCTATGGGTCCCGGGTTCGAATCCCGGTAGGGACAAATGTTTGTGTGATGATCATAAACATTTGTAACCGAGTCATGGATGTATCTATGTATAATATGTATGCATTTTCAAAAAAAAAAGTATATACATATATGTAGTATATCAACCTACTAGTATCCGTAACACAAGCCTCGTTGCTTAGCTCGGAACTGGATGGCGCTGTGTCAATTATTATTATTATTATAATTACATAAACATCTACTGAAAAGGTATTCAAAGAAACACAATTAATGAATATTGATCACATTTATAAATATAACACGTGCATACTTGCATTGCATACGTAAAATAATAAATAGAGACATACATACACAAATATCGTTTACGAAAAGAACGCAAATTCAAAACCGTATGATGAGGCGGGCTAACCATTTAATTTTAGGAGTACCGAGGACAAATTATGGTAAAAAGACTATCGTATATGAGGGGGCTGCACTCTATAACCCCATACCTAAAGTAATCAAAGAATCAAAATCACTTCCAACTTTTAAAAGACTATAAAAATACCACCTGAAAAACACGTAAATTGTAAGGAATTTACCATTTTTTATAACTTACCTAAACTTTTTTAAATCTTTTTCATATTTTAGTGTACTATCGGGCGAAACTGTCGCTTATCTTAATAATTATGTTTTTTCTCATAGAAGTGAATAATTGTATTCTTTTTGAGTGAATTAAATTTCTTAAACCGTTATTATCCATTTTTAAAGAACAGTGTGAGTAGGCCCCCGGCAGATGGACTGACGACATTTTTATGGTCTTTGCGTCTTATCCATACTTTAATATTATTAATGCGAAAGTGTGTCTGTCTGTCTGTCTGTTACCTCTTTACGCTATAACCGCTGAGCCGATTTAGATGAAATTTGGTAAAGGGGTAGTTTGAGTCCCGGGAAAGGACATAGGATAGTTTTTATCGCGGAAATCATCCCTTAAAAGGAGGAAAATAGGGGTGGAAATAAAATTACTTATTTTACGTAGACGAAGTCGCGGGCGGAAGCTAGTATTTTATATGTATATATCATCAACCCATTATTGTCCGACTGCTGGGCACGAGTCTCCTCTCATTTGAGAGGGATTAGGCTACAGTCCACCACGCTAGCCTACTGCGGGTTGGCAAACCTCACAAGCCATCGAGAAATCTATTAAGCATGCAGGTTTCCTCACGATGTTTTCTCTCACCGTTTAAGCATGGGATAAATACGCACATAACTTCCGAAAAGTCAGTGGTGCGTGCCCGGGTTTGAACTCGAAACCTTTGACATCTCAGTCCACTGGTCTCACCACTAGGCTACCACAGCTCTTCTTATATAATTATAGTCACCGGATTATTTCAAAGATATCTTTCTTTCTTTCTTTCTTTCTTCCAGTTAACTGAAGCAATGGGCACTTTGGTGATAACCCTTGTGCTCAGCTTGGTCATGTGGTTCTTGGTTGAAGCTCCGATGATTAACTTCGCCAACCAACTGTTCTCGGCCAAGTGAGTAAATTTTTTTTAGTACATATTATAGGAGATGACTTTCTTGCTCTCTAGTCCATTTGCCTGGCGTAAGTATGATTGCTGAATAAGAGGTCTTGGGTTCGATTCCCAGGTCAAGCAAAACGTTATTGGGATTTTCTATGATATTCTCAGTGGCAGCTCGAAGTTTGGATTCGTGCCCAGTTGAAACAATGCCCCCCCCCCCTCTCAATCATATGGGACCAAAATCATACCGGCGAAATGTGGGTATACATTAGTACAGTTCTGCCTAATCCGTCGGGGATGACAGGCGTAATGTCAAGTTTAATCGTAACAAAGTGGTAACTCAATAAAAACAGTAACACAGTGGTCTTTGTAAAATTTGACAATTGACAATTGGCTTTTATTACTTTCAGACGAAGCGCGAAGTCGATAGATGCAGAAAAAAATGCAGTTAAACATCAGAATAGGAAGATTAAAGCCAAGAACGTTTAACATGCCTACGTAATTAAATGTATCAGCGATTTAAATAAAGACATCGTATTTGCATCTAAGTATTTCATAGTAGGTACTAGTTTCGCATAAAACGAATAATAAAAACAAAAGGCCGACGCCATACAATGTTAGCAGACGCACACACGTACAGTTAAATACGAGAACAAATGTTAGGTAACAGAGTCGTAACGTAGGTAATCTCGCATCAAAACCATGAAAAAGGAATTAATGCTATCCATACTAATATTATAAATGCGAAAGTGTGTCTGTCTGTCTGTTACCACTTCACGCTATAACCGCTGAACCGATTATATGAAATTTGGTTTCGAGATTGTTTGAGTCCCCGGGGAAGGATATAGGATATATTGTCATCCCTTAAAAAGTGAAAATGCAGATAAAATTACTAATTTCACGCAGATGAAACCGCGGGCAAAAGCTTCTTAATTATAAATGCGAAAGTGTCTGTCTGTTACCCCTTCACGTTTAACCACTGACTCAATTTAGATAAAATTTTGTACAGATATGGTTTGTATTCAGTAGAAGGTCATAAGATATGTTTTGACCCGAAAATGTCCTTTAAAAAGCCGAAAATAGGGGGTGTGGAAGTTTGTATATCGAATTGATAATTTCTCAAAAGATGTTGAGCTGGACTCCTTCCAGAAAGACTGGTCCCTGAGAGCTGAAGACAGAGAGGTGTGGAGGAAGAGTGGGGAGGCCTTTGCCCAGCAGTGGGACATTAGGGGACGTTAGAGGCTATAAAAAAAATCTCAAAAGAGGGTAGTTATAAATAAGGATCATAGCGCGTATCATTCTGTAGTTCTTTCTTCATGGGAAAAAGGCGTGAATGTATATATGTATATAAATAAAGAGATTGATATAAAATTAGATTGGATAAAATCGGCAATTTTATGCAGACGAAATCGCGGGCAAAATAGTACATAATAAAGGCAATTTGACGACCCAATTAGTCCAGCGGTAGTTAACAACTCCTTCTGTGCTATGGGTCCCGGGTTCGAATCCCGGTTTCGAATTTCGGTTCGAATTTGTGAGATGAGCATAAACATTTGTTTCCGAGTCATGGATCTATGTATAATATGTATGTATTTACAAAAAAAAAGTATATATGTAGTATATCATCCAACTAGTATCCGTAACACAAGCCTCGTTGCTTAGCACGGAGCTAGATGGCGCTGTGTCACAATGTCCAAAAATATTTATTTATTTAATTTTCACAGATTTTACTGTGGTATAATTGTATTATTTTCATGCCGACATTTCGGGTTCATATCAGGCGCAGACAGTGATATTTTTTTTATTATAAATAATATATACCTAATAAATTTTATCATGGGAATCTCTGAAAAAATAAATGCGTTATATATTTAATATTAGTATATTATTACTGTGTTATTTTATTTTTCTTATGGGAATCTGTGTCCAAGTAATCATTATTCACAGAAAATAATAGTCAGCTTATTTGTATGTAAAATATATGCATTATTTAAAAATCATGTAAAATCTGTTCTCACCAAGAAAACCTATTACAAAATGAAGGACTATATTGACGATAGGAATGTGTGGAGTTAAATACTGGTGTGCTTGTGGCCTCCCTGGCACCCTGTACTTGTTTCAAATAATAATAGCTATATCAGCCCAAATGGTGTCTTTTTATACACATGGTCTGACGTACTATATATTGGTTATTAATACCTTAAATAATTTAATTGTAAATGTGAGTTCAGTGTAACAGTTAATGTCTCAAGAATTCATCATCATCAACCCATTATTGGCCCACTGCTGGGCACGGGTCTCCTCTGATAAGTGAGGCATTAGGCTATATAGTCCACCACGCAACATTAACTAGGTAAAGTATGTAATGGGCAATAATTTTCATAATATTTCATACATTGCCTGGACGCCCCATGTATTTTATACATTGCCTAGGTATTGTATAGAATACCGGATTGTACAGATTGCCGGTAACATTTATATTAAGCCAATACTACAGGTTCTTTGTAGTTGCATAAACTGGTGTAATAATTATGTATTAATGTTTGAATGAATAAAGTATTTTTGAATACCATCTTATTTTAATGATGATAATAATATGAGATGCACCAATCCATACTAATATAATAAATACGTAAGTATGTATGTCTGTTACCTCTTCCCACTAAAGCTCTAAACCAATGTAGATGAAATGTATGGAAACAGTTACGGAAAAGGACATGGAACAGTTTTTGTCCTAGAAATCGTCCCTTAAAAGGGCAAAATTATCAAATTAAAGAAAAGCAGCAAAATAAAGTGTATGTGAAATCGATAATTTCTTAACCTGGAGGGTACGAATTAACACGTTAAGTGCGAAGCGAGGCCTAAATCACCCCTGATGCAACTTCCCTGTGGTGCGGCAAGCAAAAAAGTGAATTTCTCTGTCGTGCGAATGGCATAGCTTTGGTTTGGTCCAGTGTAGGAAAGAGATAAATATATATTTGAGATCACTAATGGTTCCGGACTCGGTGGTGTACCTACCTTGGTACCGGATGTCTTAGGCCTCGTGCCGCACTGAATTAATATAATTTTAATGCAGTGCGGAACGAGGCTAAAACGTCCCATATCCCCCCTGACCTCGTACCGCACTCAACGCGAGCTTCCCGCGACCAGTCTTGTGCATCACGTCGATTGGAGAGCACGTCCTTTTACAGCGCCGAACATGTCTAAATGTTAATTCAAGTTCTAATAATTGTATTTTTAAAGCCCGAGGCAGAATAAATAGGACAGTTTCTTTTCTACTTCTGGTTGCCTTTTTTTTCTATTCTGTGAACCGCATTAAGATTTTCATATACAAATAGAAAGATAAACCTTATGCATAAACCGTAATCCATTATTTTCCAATAATAAGTCTGTAATAGGTGCCTCTTAATGGTATAGAATGGAACGCTTCGTGCGCGAGTCCGACTCGCACTTGGCCGGTTTTTTTTTCTTTATGGCGCCTTCAAGCACAATTTAGATTATTTAAAAAAAAATGTATCCTTTGCTAGCTTTGTGTTGTTTTGCCAGGTTTTGCCCTTAAAAAGATCTAATGAGATATAATTGATCAAAATCGGTCAAGTCGTTGCGTAGTTAAGACAGTTTAAAAACGTCGATATTATTTTTCCCATCACTAATCGCAGCGAAAATTTGCCCTATTTCAGTGCGTTACGAGGTGTATAAGATCCCATATTTTGTTTTGCTAATAATTCCTAAACTAGCCATCAGATCCCGGGGCGACGGTGGATTAGGGTTCATCAATTCACTGTCTATATCAATAAGGACCAAAATTCTCATTTATCTTTGATTTCGCGCCAGAAAATGGATTTTAGTCTGTAAAAGGAGGTGGGGTCTAATAGACCGCGTGTCGCCCTAACGTCTGGTCACGGTACGGGCCGATTATACCTCGTGCCGCAGGAACGGAAAGTATGCAAAAATTGGTGCCGCAGCTAACGTGTTAAGCAGTTAAGATAAAATGACTAATTCTATGCCAAAAGCCAGAGCTCTAATTAAAATCTTCAAATATGACTAATTATATATATAAGTAGTAGGTATATTTTAAGATTCAACTGCCTCGTTGGTCTAGTGGTCGTACAGTATGACTGCCGAGCACTTCGATTCCCAGGTCGAGCAAAGTGTTATTGGCAAAAATCAACACATCAGGCGGATATGCAATATCATCCGGAATCTACTCGCTGTAAAGGGAGTATTCTGGGTTGGACAGTATTGTCCAATTGATGTTGCTATGTCGCCGTAAGACATAAGTAACATAAAGAAGGCAAAATTCAACACATCAGGCGGATACCTAGATGGCTCAGTTGGCAGAGCGTCTGGAGTACCGATCCAGAAGACGCGGGTTCGAGTACCGCCTGAGGTTGAATTTTTCTTTCTTGATAAAAATTTAAAATCTTAGCTTAAAATAGGCTAAAAAATACAAAAAGATTGTATAAAGGTAATGCAATATCATCCGGAATCTACTCGCTGTAAAGGGAGTATTCTGGGTTGGACAGTATTGTCCAATCGATGTTGCTATGTCGCCGTAAGACATAAGTAACATAAAGAAGGCAAAATTCAACACATCAGGCGGATACCTAGATGGCTCAGTTGGCAGAGCGTCTGGAGTACCGATCCAGAAGACGCGGGTTCGAGTCCCGCCTGAGGTTGAATTTTTCTTTCTTAATAAAATTAAAAAAAAAAAAAAAAAGTGTTATTGGGTTTTTCTATGAAATTCTCCGTAGCAGCTCTGTTACCATACAGCAATATAGCAGAAAATTCACAGTTAAGTTTAGACAATTTTAAATTATAACTTACTATATAACAGTGCTAGTTAGTGCACAGCTGTGGTAGTGTAATGGTGTAACCAGTGGACTGAGATGTCAAAGGTCTCGAGTTCCAACCCAAGGCACGCACCACTGACTTTTCGGAAGTTATGTGCGTATTTATCACTAGCTTAAACGGTGAAGGAAAACATCGGGAGGAAACGTGCATTCTAGAGAAATTTGTCTCGATGGCATGTAAAGTCTGCCAACCCGCAGTAGGCTAGCGTAGTGGACTATAGTCTAATCCCACTCATATGAGAGGAGACCCGTGCCCAGCAGTGGGAAGTTAATGGGTTGATGATGAACTATATTACAGCAGCTGGCATCTGGTGATAATAATTGATTATACTGTGATTGAAATATTGGGCCGACTACTATAAACCTGTCCAAATTTATCAAAAAAAATATGTACGGTTTTATTAGAATTACAATTACTTAATTAAATACTAATATTAATTATTTAATTACTTATTGAAGGAATTTATAAGGCGGATGTCAGTGGAAACGCCGGGAGGGGGCGCCCTAGAAGGACATACACCGACCTAATTGGTGAACTCCTTCAAAAAGGTCCGGTGCGCGTACTCCAAACCGGCGCGCGTGCATGACGAGATGTATAAATGTGGACGAGGCAAAAGAGGTATGCAGGGACCGTAGCGCGTGGCATTCTGTAGTTTCTGCCTACCCCCATGGGACCCTAGATATCACTATCTAGGTTTCTTAAAATAAGGGAGTTACTAAACAGACAACAAATGGAAATTCCCATGCTGTTAGAATAGCAACCTTATTCACTGACGGAAAGGCAGCTATTGTTATTTCACTGCGGTCTTCTGTAAGGCGCAGGTACTTCCCTAGTGGGGCAGCTCAATTTGAGTGAGAAATCTTCGAATGCCATATCTCCCCAACTAAAAAGGTAATCGTTAAATAGCTCGACATGTCCCTATATGTCCCTATAGGGCATTCCTTGCCCTTCAGTCCCTATGACCTACCTCTCTATTACATGTACTACTTATAACTACATATTACTTTATGTTGTAGCAACCATATCTATAAACAATGGACTCCAAATACAAGATACTAAGTCTCAAGCAATAGACAGTTTTATACAAAGATTGCAGCTTCTAAACTGGACTAAGGAGGAAGAAAAATGTTTGGAGAAGACTCTAACCTTTTTGGAGAATGTGAAGAATTCTACATTATGGGCTACATGGAGTGAGTATATCCCAGGCCACAATAAAATTATGAAATGATATTTGTGCCTGTAAACGCACGCACGGCACAGGAGAAAAATCGTAGGGAAACGTTTTGAAAGACATTTTATTCTGTATACATAAATTCAATTCAATTAATTATTTATTGTTTTTCAGTTTGGAATGCCAACACTCTACCATCAGGCAATCTGTTCGGGTCTTCGACTAACTTCGGCCACTTCGACCAGTGCATGAAGTCCCCGTGGCTAGACACCCATCCTCAATACCGAACGAAATACTGCCTCGCTCAATTCTCATTGGCTGGAACTCCAAAAATTGTGTCTAAATTTGATCCATTTAGCTCCGTAGACGATTTTATCAATGTAAGTTTTCTAACCTTAGTTTTCATCAATCCATTTACTATCCTATTACTGGGCAAAGATCTCTCCTCTTTTGAGGGGGATCAGGCAGAATCAGGCTATAGTCCACCACGCTAGCCTAGAACATATTAGCAAAAATTTATGTTGTCTGCAACAACAGCTGCCTCGTTGGTCTAGTGGTCGTACAGTGTGACTGCCGAGCAAGAGGTCTTGGGTTTGATTCCCAGGTGAAACAAATTGTTATTGGGTTTTTCTATGAAATTCTCTGTCACAACTCGGAGTGTGGATTGATGGTTAATGGCAATAGGCTCGCCCCCTATTACATGGGACCTTAAAAAAACTCCGGCGAAACGTAGGTGTACAATAGTACGCCTCTGCCTAACCATTCAGGGACGTCAGGCGTGATGGTATGTTATATGTTATGTTTGTTGTCTACATTGTTTGACCATGTGATAAATATTCACATAACTTCAAAAAGCCAGTGGTTTGTACTTTGAGTTTGAACTCAAAACCATTAACTTCACGGTCTTCTAGTAGCAGCACTAGGCTATCAGTCTTAAACCATTACTGAGTTTTCTTAAGAATCTTAATACATACCAATTTTACTTGGGTTTTTTATCGACTTCAAAAAGGGGGACGTTCTCAACTCGCATGTGGCTATTTTTTTTTATTTGTTCACCGATTACTCTAAGACGGCTGGGCAGATTTGATGATTCTTTTTTTTTTAAAGGGAGTATATTCAGGGTAGTCCCATAAAAAATGGTGAAGATCTAATATCACCCCTTGGGAAATCGAGGGAAACCCTCAAATTTTCTACATAAATGTATGCAGTTCAACCTATTACAGACACTAAAATGTAAAAATCGAATAAAAACCAAGCACAATTGAAAACACGACTTCAAAAATTAAAAAGCAAAAATAACTTCATACAATTATACCTTTTTTATAGTTTTAAAGGTTTGAAATCGATGCCAAGCCAAATGTATAGTTATATGTAGTACATAATACACTTGTCGCGCGTGACCTTGAGCGGGGTGATTTCAAACCAGGCACCAGCGCCGACTTCAAAACTTTAAACTAAAAAAAGGTATAACTGTATTAAGTTTTTTTGTTGTTTTTGAAGTCGGTTTTTTTAAACGCAGATTTTTATTTTACATTTATACAATTTTTATTTTAGTTACAAACGATAAAAGGAGTCCCAGGTAATCGCTTCACATGGGGGGTTTGCGTACCAGCAGCCTGCCACCCTAAATCCATCGCCAAGATAACCAGAGCCATGTATGAGATCACCAACCTTGGCAGATACAGGCCTGACATCACGGTGGATTATTGCCAAGTGGCCGGAGAAACACTACAGTATACCACGGGCTTTTATATGTTCTTGTAAGTATCTTAAAACGTGCTGAGGCAGTAGATGCAGCACCGAGCTGCCCACAAGTTGCATGATTGGTGGCGAACCTTTTTAAAAGGTTTGATAAAATGTGTGTCCCCAGCTCCCCCCCCCCCCTGTAACAAAAAACTATATGATATGGTTTGAATGAGATCTAGTAATTCGTTTTTTCAAAAGGTACGTCATAAATTGAAAGTGATTTATTTGCCGCTTTTTGGTAAAAAAAAATGTTTACAATATGAAATTTGTGTACCTACTGTTGTTTACCTGGTAAATAAAGTACAATAGTCAATGGTACGGAACCCTTTGTGCGCGAGTCCAACTTGCACTTGGCCGGATTTTATTAAATGCGGCAAAATTCCAATACGGACGGTCCCGCCGCCTGGGGGGGCGACGGGGTGTGTCGGACTCCGCCCAACGTGGGCGTTTACCGACTAAAAACCGCACCCATCAAGTCCACCAGCCCTATTGCCGGGGCCATAAGTTGGTCGTGTATGTGTTTGTGCGTGTGTGTATGTTTATGGCATCGTAGCTACCGAACGGTTGAACCGATTTCGTTTTTTTTTGTTTGAAAAGTGAGTCAGTCGGGAGTGTTCTTAGATATGTTTAATGAAGCCGGCACAAAATATGTTGAGTTTTTTTTTTAATTAGCCAGTAATACAGATGACTTTATTTTTCAGAACTTTAATCGTTATGTTAATACTAATTGCCGCAGCATCTACATATTATGTAAGCTATATGAGCAAAGATGACCAGAATTCAGATCACTTGGGTAAGAATTGAAGTCTTTTCTTTGTATGAAACATTTTGCGTTTAGTATTTAAAATAACTGCCTCGTTGTTGTCGTGTGGTGGAAAGGGGCGGCTGCTGACCAAGAGGCGTTGGGTTCAATTCCCAGGTAAAGTGTTATTGGGTCTATCTATGAAATTCTCAGTATTAGCTTGGAGTTTGGATTCATTGTGGTTAATGGCAATAGGCTCGCCCCCTACTACATGAGACCTAAAATATTCTGGCAAAATGTTGGTGTACATTAGTACACCTCTGCTAGCCTTTTAGGGACGACACGCGTGATGTTATTAGTATATCTAATAGTTAAGTTACATCGTATCTTTCTTTAAATATCTATTCTCTATTACCGATAAAATAAAAATAAATCAGTGACAATTTTCTATTGATATTTTACTGACTAATAATTAATTGATTTAAAATACGCGCATTATTTCGAAAAACCAGTGATGACTTCGTGCTTAGGCATGGGCATATCTAGAATTTTTCTGCATGGGAGGGGCTTTGCCCTGCGCGGGTGGGCACAGTCCGCCGTATGAGAATTTCTAATCGGTAGCCCAACATCCTAGGACCCCGGCCCTCTCCCTAGATACGCCCATGTGCTTTGGGATCAAACTTATATGACCATATTATAGAATCATTTAACTAATAAACAGACAGAACTGTGTTGCTGGGGAGTTGGCTGCGCCGCGCCGCTTCTTCTTCCCAACAAAAACACTAGGAAGCGGTGAAGGGCGTTTTTGGGGGCTGTCTCTATTGTCGACTTTTAAAAAAAGCTAATTAAATTTGGCCTACTTTGAATAAATTATATTTTGATTTTATATTTTCAGTGACAATAATAACCAAATCGTTCTCCATCGTGTATAACTACCAGAATCTGATGAAGAGAAACGAGAATGACATTCAAGTGATGCACGGTATGAGGTTCATCACTGCGATTCTAGTTATCGTAGTGCACGAAAACTTACTCAACGTATGGCCTGGAGTCATTAACATGCGGGATTTCGAAGCGGTTGGTAGTCTGTGTAATTTTTTTTTAGAAAGTAAGTTTTTTTTTTGTTGGCTCTGGCACACACAAGGACATCGCATAATAGGTGGTGCAAAGAGAGAAAAAATAATAATTAGAATAACAAAAAATAAAATGAATAAATAAGAAATATATGCCTCTGCCAAGGGACCATCAGTGGAAGCTAAGCTTGCCGAGACCAACCACCTTACAGATCTAAGCTCATAACAAACATCCAATTTAATAATTTTGCAGTACCCTGCAGGAGTGTGGTCCTCTTACGTACTCCATCTGGACATTGTAGTGGACACATTCTTCACAATGTCAGGTCTTTTGCTCATAAGTGGTCTTCTGAACAACGTTGATAAACGCCAAAATCTGTTACTGGTGTTGTGGAGACGATATATCAGGTAAGAATATTTAGAATTATGATTAAACTAGCTGCCTCCCGCGGCTTTGTCCGCATTTTATATAGATAAAAAGTAGCCTATGTGTTAATCCAGGTAATGAACTACATGTATGCTAAATTTCATTCAAATCTGTTAAGCGGTTTTTGCGTGAAAGAGCAACAAACATCCATACATACTTACAAACTTTCGCGTTTATAATATTAAATATTAGTAGGCCTTGGGCAGCGTGGCTGTTCTATCGAATCCTGCGTCACTGGTCAGGGGTTTTATTCCCGTCTAGAACAAAAATTTTGAGATACATCGATTGGCGCAGTGGCTGAGCGATCGGCTCGTGCGTCACGGGTTGTGGGTTCTGTACCCGCAAAGAGCAAATATTTGTACGATCTACAGGAAAAAGAAAGATGTATTTTTTTATTTTTTTTATTATTACTTGGGATCTAAAACATACTAGCCCAATGTGGGTATACATTAGTACACCTCTGCCTAACCTTTCGGGGACGACAGGCGTGATGGTATGTATGTATGTATTGGAAAAAGAACGCTCTTTGCTCTATGTAGAGTACCAACCAACTAGTATCCGTAACACAAGCCTCGTTGCTTAGCTCGGAACTAGATGGCGCTGTGTCATAATGTCCAAAAATTACATATATCTTTTTATTTCAGGTTAATAGGACCCTTTGCGGTAACCATTTTTTATTTGACAGCGGTGTCAAAGTATGTGGGTTCAGGCCCTGCGTGGCACATTTTAAATGACTTTGAGTCAAAAATATGTCACAAGACTTGGGGGTTAAGTCTGCTAATGCTTAATTCTAATATGGCTGATCTTGTAAGTAAAGCATTTAACTATTTCATTATTACCTGCCTCGTTAGTCTCATCATCATCAACCCATTATCGTCCCACTGCTGGGCACGGGTCTCCTCTCATTTGAGAGGGATTAGGCTATAGTCCACCACGCTAGCCTACTGCGGGTTGGCAGACATTGCATGCCATCGAGAAAATCTCTCAAGCAAGCAGGTTTCCTCACGATGTTTTCTTTCACCGTTTGAGCATGTGATTAATTAGTCGTTATTCTATTGGTCATAAATGCAACTGCTGAGCACGAGGTCTTGGGTTTGATTCCCACGTCCATCAAAGCGTTTTTGGGCTTCTCTCTCGATGTTTTTTTTATGGTGATAAGCGGGCAAACGAGCTGGCGGTTCACCTGATGGTTAGTGATTATAGACATTTGCAACACTAGAAGTCTTGCATATGCGTTACCAACCCCTGCAGAAACTATTAAAGTTTCCAAAAATAGGGAATTACTAAACTGACAGCAAACGGAATGCTATCATAATAGTCGCTCCCCCAACGAGCTTTGGTAACCTTACTCACTCGCGGAAATACAACTATTGTTGATTCACTGCGGTCTTCTGTAAGGCGAAGGTACTTCCCCAGTTGGGCAGCTTAATTAAGCTTAATCTCGCTATGCCCTAGCTCTCAAAACTCTCAGTAGGAGCTTGAATATGAGATGGCCCTGTACAGAGTGCCACCAAACAAAATAAGTATCCAATGAGACCTTACACACTTCAAGTAGGGTATAATGGTGTATAATGAAATCTATTGAACTTTACCAAAGTTTAAGTCTAGAAACGAATTTGAATCTTATGGCGAGTATTTAAAGGTCCATAGTTATATATCTAAGCCATTACTGCTCCTATTTATTTATCTAAAAAAACTATATTTCTATAGTCGTACAGTTTAAATTTGATCGTCCAATGACTTATTCAAGATCTTATTGTGTTTTAGTGTCACATTGTCACGTGGTACCTGTCTGCAGATTATCAGCTCGCGGTTCTGGCAACTGTTCTCTTTTACTTATATCGGAAGAACAAGAGACTTGGAGTAACTGCCTTTGGAACTGCCGCAGTCTTATCATTGATGATACCGGGTATTCTGACGTACTGCATAATTTTACACAGCACCATCTAGTCCCAAACTAAGCAGAGCTTGTACTATGGGTACTAGACAATGGATATAATACTTATATGTATACTTTTTATTTGTAAACCATACTTATTATAGGAAACACCCAGACGAACACAAACACATATATTCATCAGATAAATATTTGTGTCCCGTGGGAATCGAACCCACTACCTCGTGATCAGCAGTCCGGTACTCGAACCACTAGACCACAGAGGTCGTCAAGTGCACTATATGTTCCTGTCATATTTCTAGCTCACTATTGACTGATGCAAGAGAGTATTGGCAGCTCAGTTACTCATACACTCCCAGCTACAGCAGGGGAGGAGCTTATCTTGTGGGCATGGCTATGGGGTGCCTCATGACTGTCTACAAGCCTGAAGACTACAGGAAGACTATTTCCAAGGTATGCCGTTGTCAGTCATTGATAGCTTTACCAATTATCAATATTGAAATAAAATATCTTTTTACGGATTTTATCGCGATATATTAATTTTATTTTATCCCGACGTTTCGGATCCTTTACAGTACCCATGGTCACTTCATTTTTTTAGGGTTCCGTGCCTCAAAATGAATAAACGGAACCCTCATAAGATCACTTTGTTGTCCGTCTGTCTGCCTGTCTGTCAAGACCCTTTATTACGGAAATACGTGGAGGTATCGAGTTGAAATTTAAACCGTACACTCAAGTCTATGGTCCCTTGAAGTTGTGAAAAAAATCAAACTTCCAAGTTTACGTAAAAAACGATACGGCCGTTTATTCAGCATTAAACGCATATTTCGACACTCAGGGGAATTAAAACTCATAGGGTACCTCCCGTTGACCTAGAACTATGAAATTTGGCATTTTACATCGTTATTTTTTTACAGACCCGCTCAATACTAGGCACCGCAGTTTCTGTGGTCCTGATGGCAATCATGATGACTATAGCTTACTTCTTCGTGGACCGAGAGTATTATGCTCAGGAAGTTGCAGTGGTAGCGGTCACGAACCGGGTCGTTTGGGCAGTCGCCGTGTGCTGTATCATTGGGTTTTGTGAATATGGAACAGTGCGTGAGTACCTCTATCAAATATCGACGCAAGTGGCGCAATGGCTGAGCGATCGGTTTGTGCGTCACGGGTTGCGGGTTCGATCCCCACACGGAGAAAATATTTGTACGTTTTGCAGGTAGTTGTTCCGGGTCTGGGCGTTTGTGTATGTGAAAATTTGTGTTTGTAAACGCACCCACGATCAGGAAAAAATCCTAGTGTGGGGCAAGGTTTAAAGAAAAAAAAATTATGTGAATAGAATCCGTACGAGCAAACCCGTACCTACATTTATGTAGATAGGTTTTATGCTGTGCAGCGATGTTAAAAGTGGTGTGCCTTCTATGGTAAAAGTCCTGTGATCAAATCCCGGTAAGGGCAAACGACCTGGAATAGACTAATTGACGACCCAATTAGTCTAACGGTAGTTAACACTGCCTGCTGTGCTATAGGTCCCGGGTTCGAATCCCGGGACAAATGTTTGTGTGATGAGCATAAACATTTATATGCGAGTCATGGATGTATATTTTACAAAAAAAAGTATATATGTAGTACATCAACCGACTAGTATCCGTAACACAAGCCTCGTTGCTTAGCTCGGGACTAGATGGCGCTGTGTCATATTGTCCAGGAATATTTATTTTATTTAAATAGGTAATTGTGTGATGATCATGGACATTTCTACCTATAATATTTATTTATTTATAACTATCACTTACAGCAATTTTTACAGGTAGATATAACCTAAGTTAATAACGAAGTCAACTTATTTTCTAGAACTGTATTTATTTGCAAAAAATAACCATTTAGTATATGAATCAACTAGTATTCGTAACACAAGCCTCGTTGCTTATCTTGGAACTGGGTGGCGCTGTGTCATAATGTCTGGATATATTACTTAATTTATCGTGTACGAAAATATACAGATCCAAAACTTCTCCTTGTTTTCAGCTCTGGTCTCCAACTTCCTCGGCCTCGCCATCTTCAGGCCTCTAAGTCGCCTCTCCTACAGCTTATACATCATCCATTCTTTCGTCATACAACGGAATAGGTTTTCGCTTCGAACACCATGGACATTCGATGTGTTTACCATGGTAAGAAATGACTTTTTTAAGGAATTTGGTATCTGTAGGTCCTTCACAGCATCTGATACTGATGCTGTAAAGGATTTGAAATGACTTGATTGAATAACCAGTCAGTAAATCGCGATCAAATCCGTAAATAATAATAATTAGTAGATAACTGAGGCAGTTACTATTTATATATGGTTTAGTGATCGGTCTTGGGTCCTTATTCCCAGGTCGAGTAAAGTTATTGGGTTTTTTTTTATGAAATTCTTAGTGGCAACTCAGAATTTGGATTCGGGCCCGGTTGGCAATAGGCTCGCACCCCTATTACATGGGACCTACAACATACTGGCGAAATGTGGGTGTACAGGTCTGCCTACCCCTTCGGGATAGATAGCCGTGATGGTATATTATGTTATGATCATGCTGATCAATTATTATATATTATTATTATATATGCTGATCAATTATTATTATATATTATGTTGAAATCATGCTGATCAACTAAATTGAGCCGAGGATTCGTGCCTGCGCGCATAAGCCGCGGCTTTATGCTGAGCATTCGGCCGTTTCGCGTGGGTTGTGACGCATACCTATTGTAATTTTTCCTGGTAATAAATATGACCTCTGTTACTCAGGAATAATGTAACTACAATTATATACAAAAATACAAATCATTCCTCTTTATAATTTTAGTATAGACTAGCTTCTGCGCGTGACTCCGCCTGCATAGTATATATTTATTAAATATATTAATTCTTACTTTCTCTCTCTTCATTGACGACCCAATTAGTCCAGCGGTAGTTAACACTGCCTTCTGTGCTATGGATCCCGGGTCCGAATCCCGGTAGGGACACAAATGTTTGTGTGATGAGCATTAACATTTGTATCCGAATCTTAGAGTATAATATGTATGTATTTACAAAAATAAAGTATATATGTATGTAGTATATCAAACAACTTGTACCTATCCGTAACACAAGACTCGTTGCTTAGCACGGAACTAGATGGCGCTGTGTGTCATAATGTCCAGGAATATTTATTTATTCAGGCTACCGACACAATGGGCACTGTGGTGATGTCTCTTGGGCTGAGCTTCATCATGTGGCTGCTAGTCGAAGCTCCGATGATCAACTTGTCCAACCAGCTACGGGATACCAAGTGAGTAGTTTTTTAAACCTCAAGGATGGCATACTAGCTGATGATAAGCAGTTACCAAAGAAAGCTTGCGAAAAGAAGTGTGGTAGCCTAGTGGTGTGACCAGTGGACTGCGATGTCAAAGGTCTCAAGTTCACACCCAAGCCTCTGACTTTTCGGAAGTTATGTGCGTATTTATCACACGCTCAACCGGTGAAGGAAAACATCGTGAGGAACCTGCATGCTTGAGAGATATTCTTGATGGTGTGTGAAGTCTGCCAACCCGCAGTAGGCTAGCGCGGTGGACTATAGCCTAATCCCTCTCAAATAAGAGGAGACCCGTGCCCAGCAGTGGTACAATGAGTCGACCCTGTAAAAACCTATTCACTCATTTTTTAAGAACCTCATGCTGTAGTCATTTGATACGGCAGGTAGTTCATTTTACAGCCTAATTGTGGGTGTATGACGTTTTCTCTTTTTTAGGGTTCCGTACCCAAAGGGTAAAAACGGGACCCTATTACCCTGTCTGTCACCAGTCTGTATCTCAAGAACCTCAATAGCTAGAAGGTTGAAATTTGAAGGTTGAATAACAACAAATACTAAAAACAAAATAAAATTAATATTTAAGGGGGGCCCATACAATAAAACGATTTTTTTTGCCTAATTTGGTACGTAACCCTTCGTGCGTGTCGTAGTCTACTGCAAAGTGAACGCAATATATTATGCTTGATAGTTTGCAAATTATGATGGGGTGATTTACTTTTTTTATGGTGATAAGGGGGCAAACGAGCTGGCGGCTCACCTAATGGTAAGTGATGACCGCCGCCCATAGACATTTGCAACACCAGAGGCTGACAAATGCGTTGCGAAACCCCTTAGAAACCGTTCAGGTTTCTTAAATAGGGAGTTACTGAACTGACAGCAAACGGAAGTCAAGATAAAATCTACTTTCAGTCAAAATACTATAGTTCAGTTCTCATCTTAATAATTTTACAATTAATTGTTATCTCACTGAGGCTTTCAACTTCGATTTATATTTATGAACGTGTCAGTTTCAATTGCTTGAGCTGATTCCGCATGGAAATTCCGTTTGCTGTCAGTTCAGTAACTCCCTAAGTTACTGAACTGACAGCAAACGGAATTTCCATGCTGTCAGAATAGTCACTCCCACAAATGAGCTCTGGTAAGCATACTCACTCGCAGAAAAACAACTATTGTTGATTCATTGCGGTCTTCTGTAAGGCGGAGGTACTTCCCCAGTCAGGCAGCTCAATTTGAGCGAGAAATCTCGCTATGCCCTACCTCCTATGACTATTACTACTCGAACCTTGTTGCGACTAGGATGAATTTCCGTGCGTTAAAGCGTTTTTGCATGCCTATTATTGGAATAAGATATAATATCTCACATTATTGGGACCCATAACTTATTAATTAGTCTTATTCACTTCTGTAAGAAAAGATCAACAACCATCCAGAAAATCGCCGAGACAATGAATCATTTAAACTATCTTTACTTAAGAATCCGCAAAGAAAAGCGAAATTAATTAGAGAAAATAGGAGGAACAGGATAACTATAGACATTAATTAAGCAATTCAAGATTGAATTAAGCTACTATGTGGCTTTTAATCCAGTCAAGGTATTCGTAAACATTGGTATAGACTCCAGGAACGCCTGCTAAACCGCACGGTGTTGGTCCGAAGCTAATGATGCCGGTGGCTTCATATCTTTTGACATTCTCGTATACTAGAGGGCCCCCAGAGTCCCCCTTACAAGTGTCGACACCATCTTTGCCACCAGCACACAGCTGACCCCCCCATAAATCTATGTTGCGACCGTCGTTGCGGTAAGCTGTCTGGCAAATCTGCAAAAAAAAATATAAGTCAGGAATATTTTTGGTGAAGAGATATAACGGTTTCAACAGGGTCGACAACGCGTGAGCGACACCTCCGATGTTGCAAACGTCTATCGATATCTTGCCATCAAGCAGGCTGTAAGATTCCTTTTCACCCTTGTAGCATAAAAATATAGCCTAATTGTTTGACCATAGTCTCAAGATCCATCCCAAAGGTCACACTACTGAATTTTCAACAGTTATGTGCGAATTAATCTCATGCTTAATCGGTGAACGAAAACACCGCGAAGAAACCTGCATGCTTAAGAGATATTCTAGATGAAGTGACGTGTGAAATATACCATCCGGGGTTAGGTTAGTGTAGTGGACTAATTCCCAATCCATAGGAGGAGACCCGTGCTCAGCAGTGGGACGTAAATAGATCGACGATGACTCTGCGGCATTAGAAGCTATAAATAGACAAGCAAACAATATTGCCAATTCTCACATCCTTTTCGACGAACGGCAATTCCACTTGCACCTTGACTGGACTGAACAGCTTGGTGATACTGACGGCGCCCCATCCTACTGCGTACATTATGAATTTCTTCGGTCTATTCTCGTCCAACGTCAGGTCGACGCTTGGTAGGCAGATGGGGCGGATGAAATCTAAAAACAAAATAGATGACAATCTTTTTAGCTCACATAAGAGAGAGTTTTGCAACATTTTTAATTGATGTTCTGGTTCTATTGGTCATATATAGCGTGATGCAATATAGGCAATAACCTTCCTCAATATATAGGATATCTATAACTAAGTTTTTTCATTTCATGCCAGTAGTTCCTCAGATTAATACATTTAACCAAAGAAACTCTTTAGCTTTATAATATTAGTAAAGATTCTACAGATGTCACTAGAAACAGTGACATAAACTGACTATTTAAATAGATGACCCAGCAAACGTTGTTTTGCCACATTATAGGTGTTGGTAGAAGGTAGAAGAGTGAAAATTTTGCGTTATAAGTATTTATCAATGCCAAATCATCAAAAATCACGTCCGTCGTTCCCGAAAGATAAGGTTGAAGTATACTAATATATCGATATTTCGCCAGTTTGTTTTAGGTCCCATGCAGTCAGTAGCGTAGCGTGGGGGGGATAAAGGGGGCCATGGACCCAGGCAGCATCAAGTGCCACGTCGTTTTTATACTACTAGAAAAGGGGGCGGCAAATTTCCAGACGGCCCCGGGCGGCAAATACCCACGCTACGCCACTGCGTATAGTAGGGGGCGAGCCTATCACCATCTACCGGGCACGAATCATAACTCCGAGCTGCTAAACCGCTGAACGACCGACGAGGCAGTCATATTATTATCAGCCATCTATCTATATGTATATCCTCTCTTAGGTCTTGGGTTCGATTCCCAGTTCGAGCAGTGATATTGGATTTTTCTATGAAATTCTAAATTGCTTCTCGGAGTTTGGATTGGTGCCCGGTTAATGCAAAAGGCTCGCCCCTTATTTCATGGGACATAAAACATACCGGTGAAACGTGGATTTGAATGAGCACACCTCTGCCGAACTTTTCGGGGACGATAGGCGTAGTGGTATGTATATGCTATCTACAAACCTGTATACGGAGCCGTCTCCTTCAGCCTGATCAAGCCAATATCGTTTCTCCTCCTAGCATCAGCTTGGTTATACTCTGGATGTGGTATGGTCTTCTCTATCGGTATTGTAGTGACACCCTCGGTACAGTCATCGCCACCGCTTTCTACGGGCACGCAGTCTGGTCCTTCATGGGTAATATCGTATTCCCCAAGTCGGACTGAACGTCTGAAACATTTATTTTTAAATCATAAGAGTGGCAAAGAATGATTCGGCCCGACTGATGGTAAGCGGTTACCGTAGCCTATAGACGTTTGCAACACCAATGGTGTCGCTTCCGCGTTGCCTACTCTTTAGAAATCGTCTCATCATCATCATCATCAACCCATTAATGTCTCACTGCTGGGCACGGGTCTCCTCTCAATTGAGAGGGATTAGGCTATAGTCTACCACGCTAGCCTACTGTGGGTTTGGCAGACTTCAGAATTCTCTCAAGCATGCAGGTTTCCTCACGATGTTTTCCTTCACCGTTTAAGCATGTGATAAATACGCACATAACTTCCGAAAAGTCAGTGGTGCGTGCCTTGGTTTCGAACTCGAGACCTCTGACATCTCAGTCCACTGGTCACACCGCTCGGCTACCACAGTTTAGAAATCGTCTAGGTTCCTTTAAATAAGGGAGTAACTTAACTGACACCAAACGGAATTCCCATGCTGTCAGAAAAGTCACTCCCCGAACGAGCTCTGGTAACTTTACTCATTCTCAGAAATACAACTATTGTTATTTCACTGGAGGCTTTTGTAAGGCGGAGGTACTTCCCCAGTCAAGCAGTTCAATTTGAGCGAGGAATTTCACTTTACCCTACCTCTCCACAACATAGATGCTTGGAGGGTTGTAGAATTTTTAAACTGCCTGTAAAGACTATGAGAAGAGCTGATAGATTTGTGGTGTGACTAGTGAACTGTGATGTCGAAGATCTTGAGTTCTTTTAGTGGGTTATGTGTCCTCACCCGGGACTCAAACTGTCTAATAGGTTCAGCGGGTAAAGTTTCTTCAGCGAATCTTTAGCGAAAAATCTGCTTTAGCGTAGTTACAAGGCACGTAAATCAATTTACGCTGTGCCTTTCAAAAGGTTAAAGAGGGTCAAAATATGCTCACGGTGTAGCAGTATTCAGAATATTTCCAGTGATGCAGTGAGCCGCAGTCATGACGTACTGCCCACTGATAAGAACCCCGCCACATATGAGCTTGGTGGCGCCGTTTTTGTTGACGTGTTCCAACATCACAACCCATGGATGCCCGTCGATTTTCGTTGCACTGCCACCTGTAACAGATGATGAAGATCCTCTAAGTGGTCACTATGGTTCTTTTTGTTGGGCTGATATGTACTCACACTCTATCCATGTATAATCGTTTGTCCTGACTGATTCATCAACGCAGAGCCCAAACCACCGGGGTTACAAACTTGAAAATTTGACAGGTGATGCATTTAATGACAAAATCATCCACTTACCAAGGAATTTTAAAAATTATATGGGGAGTCTGTAATTTTTAAAGTAAGAAGTATGAAATTTAATATTCAAGCTCATTAGTAAAAATAAAGGAATACGGTTTCGTCGCTTTTGAAAATTCAACTCCTAACGGGTGAAATAAAGAGGAAAAATTTGTATTAAATTGTGCGGGCGTAGCTGCGAGCAACAGCTAGTCAATTAAGAATACAGTGGAATTTCTATAACTGAAATCTCGTTAAATTCTCGGTAAGTCAAAAAAATGCCGTTCCGTTTTACTACCACAAGTACCACAAGGCTCAATTTTAGGCCCTTTCCTTTTTTTAATTTATATAAATGATTTGCCACATTATCTGAGATCCATTTGTGATGTAGTACTGTTTGCTGATGATACCTCGCTTATTTTTAAAGTAGATAGAAATAGAGATCATTTTGACGACGTAAATAGTGCACTTGTTCAGGTAATGCATTGGTTTACAGTTAATAATTTAGTACTAAATGCTAGAAAAACAAAATGTGTAAAGTTTAGTTTGCCTAACGTGAAAAATCTAGGACCCAACTTAATTGTCAATAAAGAAGTACTTGAGACCGTCAATTCTACAGTATTCTTAGGTATTACACTAGATGCCAAGCTTCAATGGGGCCCACATGTGTCATGCCTCGCGGGGAAACTTAGCTCCGCTGCTTATGCGGTCAGAAAGGTTAGGCAATTCACTGACGTAGACACTGCTCGACTTGTTTATTTTAGTTACTTTCATAGCATTATGTCCTATGGAATTCTATTGTGGGGTAGAGCTGCTGATATAGAAAGTATTTTTATTTTACAAAAGCGAGCTATTCGTTCCATATATCAGCTAGGGGCTCGAGTTTCTCTTAGGGAACGTTTTAAAGACATTGGTATTTTGACTGTTGCATCGCAGTATATTTATGCCAACATAATACATATAAGGCAAAATATACATTCCTATTGTAAAAACAGTGACGTTCATAGTATTAATACACGGAATAAACATAAATTGTGTGCCCCCAGTCACCGTTTACATAAGGTACATAATTCGTTTGAGGGGGTTGGTATACGTATTTATAACGGAATACCTACTGATATCTTGGATCTACCGACTGACGTATTCAAAAGTAAAGTAAAAAATTGCCTTATTAAGAAGGCTTATTATAATTTGAGTGACTATTTTAGTGATAACAGTAGATGGTCGCCGGATTAGTCCAAGATAGCAGTCTACTTTGTAAAATGTAATTGTTGAGATGTGTAAGTGTGAGCGGGCACATACAGAGAAATGGAGGCCAAGAGTGTGTTAACATTATCATCGGTTGTTCTGTATTTCTATATCAGTAGTTTTTATATCTCGGCTTGGTAAAATGGATTGGTATATGCTAGCTCACATAACCATAGGTAATGATTGCACTCTATATTGTATACTGATTATAGTATTGTATAGAATCACTTATTATATAAACAGACAGAAATGTGTGCTGGGGAGTTTGTTGCGCCGCTTCTTCTTCCCAGCAAAAACACTAGGAAGCGGTGAAGGGCGGGCGTTTTTGGGGGCTGTCTTTATTGTCGACGTTCAAAAAGAGCCATTTAAATTTGGCCTACTTTGAATAAATGATATTTTGACTTTGACTTTGACTTTGACTAAACCCACAAATACCCGGTGTCTCCAATTATTTAAACTTTGTTACTCGAAAACAATGTTATTTCCCTGCGCAGGCATTTTAGTACATACTAGTACTAGTACTCGGATATCCAGCATTTACAAAATCAGACTCTGTAAGTCCCCGAAATTCCCCGAACTCCAAGTTGCGTTAATTCTATCGTTTCTGCATTGTACATGTGAAGGCTAGGGTGCTAGCGTGGTGGACTATAAGCCTTAATGAGGGTTGATGATGATGGAAAGAGGCAAGAGCCAAATATATTACTTACCAAAACCAAAAATCTTTGAGTATACCGAAGCGTCAATGCCACAGCAATCAGTTTTGGGGTTTGGTGGAAAAGCCGACATCTGAACCTTGCATCTTCCTGAGTTTACAGCCACTGGAGACGGTTTTGATGGAGAGGATCCACAGCACACGCTGTATTGTTCAGGACCTGTGCATCTGGAAATAGAAGCCATAAATTACTTGCTTCTGCGCGTGATTTCGTCTGCGTAGAATAAGTAATTTGGGAAGCATATTTTAAGGCCCCCCCCCCCCCCCTTTTCGTGCTATTAAGGGATGATTTCTGAAAATAAATCTATTCCTTGTACTTCCCTCACTTGTACTTCACTCAATGTATCGCCTGATGTTTTTTTTATGTTTAAATTAACTAATTAACACGATAATTTATATAATGAGAATGAGAGGAGACTCATGTAGAAACGATGTTTCGGATCCTTTACAGCATCCAAGGTCAAGGGCATACTGACCTGATTGATTTCAGTAACTTTGACATACCTAGATTTGTTAACATAAGATATGTTCTCCTGAGGCACTAGTGGTTTCAGCATGTTTGAGAGATGTGGGCAGGAATACAGACCGATGCATTTTCCCTGTTCACCGTCAGGAGTAGTGCACGTAGCAGGTCCCGTTGAATTTGATTGTGTGTGACAGCAGACCTGGCAATGAATATAACTAAAAATAAATAGTTAACTGCCTCGTTGGTCTGGTGGCCGAACAGTGCGACTGTCGAGCAAGAGTCTTGGGTTTTTCAATGAAATTTTCAATAGCAGCTCGGAATTTGGATTTGTGCTGGGTTAAAGGCAATAGGCTCATCCCCTATTACATAGACAAGGCAGTAGCAGAGTTGCTCACGAGTTGCCGACCCTGTAGAAACCGTTTCATCATCATCAACCTATTAATGTTCCACTGCTGGGCACGGGTCTCCTCTCAATTGAGAAGGATTAGGCTATAGTCCACCACGCTAGCCTACTGCGGGTTGGCAGACTTCACATACCATCGAGAATTCTCTCAAGCATGCAGGTTTCCTCACGATGTTTTCCTTCACCGTTTGAGCATGTGATAAATACGCACATAACTTCCGAAAAGTCAGTGGTACGTGCCTTGGGTTCGAACACGAGACCCCTGACATCTCAGTCCACTGGTCACACCGCTAGGCTACCAAAGCTCGTAGAAACCGTTTAAGTTTCTCAAAATAAGGAAGTTACTAAACTGACAGCAAACGGACTTCCCATGCTTTCAGAATAATTACACACCCAACGAGCTCTGGTAACCTTACCAAAGAGTGAGGCTAAGCTCCTTTTATACAAAGGAAAATAGACACATGCGAATTGAGAACTTCCTCGTTTTTGAAGTCGCTTAAAAATATGACTACACCCGTAATTATGGATCACTTACAAGTGGTGTTTTTCCTTGGTAGCCGCACTTCGCGCTCCTCATCATGTCAGTTTCTTCAGCAGTCCTGTTCTTCTTGTTGAGTAAGACCACCATAGATGGGCAGTTGTAGACAGATATACACTCGCCGTGTCCACCATCAGATGTTTTACAAGGCGATTCTGTAAACCATAGTTCATATTATAAATACAAAAGTATGACTGCCTCGTTGTTCTGGTGGTCGTACAGTGCGACTGCCGACCAAGAGGTCTTGGGTTCGATTGCCAGGTCGAGCATTGTTATTGGGTTTTTCTATGAAAGTCCCAGTAACAGCTCAGAGTTTGGATTCGTGCCCGGTTGATGGCAATAGGCTCGCCCCCTATTACATGGGATCTAAAACACACCGACGAAATGTGGGTGTACATTAGTACACCTCTGCCTAACCTTTCGGGGATGACCGGTGTGATGGTATGTATTTATACCTATGTATATTATAAATGTGAAAGTTTGTATGGATTTTTGTTACTCTTTCACACAAAACCGTTTAACAGATTTGCATGATATTTTGCATACGTATAGTTTAATGCCTGGATTAACATATAGGCTACTTTATATCTATATACCAAGCGGGCAAAGCCGCTGGATGCAGCTGGTATTATTAAACTATATATGTCTGTCTGTAACTTCTTCACGCCTAAACTACTAAACAATTTTGATAAAATTTGGTATAAATATAGTTTGAATCCCGAGAATTGACATAGGATAGTTTCGTCCCGGAAATCATCCCATAAAAGGGCGAGAAGGGGGTGGAAGCTTGTATGCAAAATCGATAATTTCTTAAAAGAGGTTATAAATAAATTAGCAGATTGAATAAGATTACAAATTCTACGCAGAAGAAGTCGCGGGAAAACGATAGTTAAATAAACAATAATAAATATCTCTGGACATTATGACACGGCGCCTTCTAGTTCTGTGGTAAGCAACGAGGCTTGTGTTACGGATACTAGCTGGTTGATATACTACATATATACTTTTTTTTTGTAAATACATACATATTATAGATAGATACATCCATGACTCGGATACAAAATGTTTATGTTCATCACTCAAATATTTGTCCCTACCGGGATTCGAACCCGGGACCCATAGCACAGAAGGCAGTGTTAACTACCGCTGGGCTAATCGGGTCGTCGGAATTTATTATATGTATAAAATAGATTAAGACAAAGACAGGTTATTTAGCAATTTAGTTTGCTTATTAAGCTGTGGTAGCCTAGTGGTGAGACCAGTGGACTGAGATGTCAAAGTTCTCGAGTTCGAACACACGACACGCACCACTAACTTTTCGGAAGTTATGTGCGTATTTATCACAAGCTCAGACGGTGAAGGAAAACATCGTGAGGAAACCTACATGCCTGAGAGATTTTCTCGATGGCATGTGAAGTCTGCCAACCCGCAGTAGGCTAGCGTGGTGGACTATAGCCTAATCCCTCTCAAATGAGAGGAGACCCGTGCTCAGCAGTGGGACAATAATGGGTTGATGATGATGATGATTAAGTAAAGTAGTTTTTTTTCAAATCATTTTACGAATATTTTGTACTAGCTGCCTCCCGCGGCTTTGCCCGAATTTTATATAGATAAAAAATAGCCTATGTGTTAATCCCGGTAATAAACTATATATATGATAAAATGCTATATATAAAATACTATATAAAATACTATATATATGATAAAAAGGGAAGGAAGTCCTTCCCTTAAGTTTAATTCTGCTGATACCTCATCATCTTTGACATTCCTCAGCAATTTACCTGTTTTTAATTATGTCATGGTTTTTCCTGTATAATGTTTACAAAATAAACGTAATTCGCTTTGACTCATTCTTAATTCATTAAGGTAAATAAATTAATATATACGAGCATTATGTCACAGCGCCATCTAGTTTCTAAACTAAACAACGAGGCTTATGTTACGGATACCAGATGGTAGATACACTGGATATATACTTTTTTAGGGTTCCGTACCCAAAGGGTAAAAACGTAACACTATTACTAAGACTTCGCTGTCCGTCCGTCCGTATCTCAAGAACTGCGATAGCGAGACAGTTGAAATTTTCACAGATTATGTATTTCTGTTGCCGCTATAACAAAAAATAAAAAAAATAAAATAAACTAAATATTGAAGGGGGGCTCCCATACAAAAAACTACATTTTTTGACTAATTTTGTACGGAACCCTGCGTACGAGAGTCCGACTCGCACATGGCCGGTTTTTTTTAAAAAATACATACATCAATACATCCATGTTCATCACGGCTCCTACCGTTTACCATACCTTATCCCTTTTGTTTTTTTACCCATTGTTTACCCATTTGTCCCCACCGGGATTCGAGCCAGGCACCCTATACCCTTACAACGCACCCTCACCAAACCAGCCAGCCTTTTACTGCAGCGCTTATCGAGTCGTCAAAATCAGGTTTAGGTCGAATCAGGTCATTTGAAATAAGATTCTATTTTCCTCCATTCCCTCCTTCCCCGACTGGGGAAGTACCTCCACCTTACAGAAGACCGCAGTGAATCAACAATAGTTGCCTTTCTGCGAGTGAGTAAGGTTACCAGAGCTCATTGGGGGAGTGACTATTCTGACAGCATGGAAATTCCGTTTGCTGTCAGTTCAGTAACTCCCTATTTTAAGTAACCTGAACGGTTTCTAAGGGGTTTGGCAACGCATTTGCAAGCATCAGGTGTTGCAAATGTCCATGGGCGGCGGTCATCCTTTACCATCAGGTGAGCCGCCTGCTCGTTTGCCCCCTTACCACAATAAAAATAAATAAAAAAAGAAACAAAGTATTCATCACCATTATCATCATCGTGTCATCTAAATGACGTCCACTGCAATGATCCCTGCATACCACTTTTGCTTCGTCCACATTCATACACATGCATGCAAGCCGGTTACGAGTACTGCGCACCTGACCTTTTTGAAGGAGTTCAATGAAATCGGTGTATGTCCTTCTTGGCAATCTACCTAATAAATTCCTTTCATTAATCGCCCGTCATTCATTCAACATGCTCAAACCATCTTCTTCTAAATTGTCACTACATCGTCTTTATAATTAAGTTCTAACCTTAAACATATATAACTCATACTTAACGCATACCTAATATAGAAACATTAAATATAATAATATTTTCCTTATACATTTAATTAGGTAAAAATTAAAAAAACTTACGCCCGTATACAAAATCCGCGCACACAGTGAAAAAAGCAATAAGTATTAAATTCATTTTAGCGGACAACACTTCAACACTGCGATGTGAACCGCCCGTGTCACACTGGTCAAACTGGTATGAACGCCACAGTATATAAACATCCATCCATGTCCATATCCATGTCCATTGAACTATCATCTGCGATTGTTGCATTCAAGAATCTGTTTTGAGGAAAAACAGGTGTGCATAACTAGTATAACGGGTGATTGGGTTTTTTACGCGCGTAAATTTTTACCTATTCTCACTGTTTTGATACCGACTTCAAAAAGGAGGTTCTCAATTTAGATGTGTCTATTTTTGGAACGACATAATGGCGCAATAATTGCGCTGCCTTCTTTTCTAGGCTAGGGTCCGAGTTCGAATCCCGGTAGGGACAAATGTTTGTGTGACAAAAAGATTTGCATAAATATTTGTTTCCGAGTCTTGGATGTATCTATGTATAATATGTGTATTTACAAAAAAAGTATATATGTAGTATATCAAACAACTAGTATCCGTAACACAAGCCTCATTGGTTAGCTCGGAAGTAAATGGCGCTGTTTCATAATGTCCAGAAATATTTATTATTTAATTACACTTACCTAGTCGTTAGTTCGTATTCGATTGCCTATGGAATTCGGGCAAACGACTAAATGTAAATGAATGGACGAGTACGCCTGTGTTCGACCAGCTCTCAGTTTGATTACCATACGTCGTTTTCCTTTCCTCTGATGTCATGACGTCCACATGACGTCGCAAGCACGTCCCCTTTGCCCCCCCCCCCCCACGCTACGCTACTGCAGTTAGATAAGTTGTCATTATATTGACATTTAACGGACGGT
This sequence comes from Craniophora ligustri, assembly GCA_905163465.1. Taxonomy (NCBI): domain Eukaryota; kingdom Metazoa; phylum Arthropoda; class Insecta; order Lepidoptera; family Noctuidae; genus Craniophora; species Craniophora ligustri. Next base: position 987,408 of record LR990979.1, on the reverse strand, counting down.
AGGGTCTTATGATGATGATGATGATGATATTTATTTCGTTTTCCAGGCGAAAATATGGAGCTGAGGTGACAGAACAAAATGGAATTCATCAGAATGGTAGCTGTAAAGTCAAGACTATGTAACAGATGAAGCTACGGAGACTGAATCTCATTCAAACAAGATGTTTTTTTTTAATCCCCGACGTAAAAACGACATGGTGTCATAAGTTTGACATGTGTGTGTGTGTGTCTGTCTGTCTGTGGCAGCGTAGCTAGCCAGAACGGGTCAACTGATTTTGATTATGTTTTTTTGTTTGAAAGATGAGTCAGTCGTTGGTGTTCCTAGCTATGTTTGATGAAAATAATCATCGACTAGCCACATTTTTGTATGAGTGATATTAAGTTTTTCATGTTAAGTGAGTAAATTTTTTAAATAAAACTATTTTTTACGAATTTTATCGCGGTTTATTGATATCATTTGATCGACGTTTCGGATCCTTTACAGCATCCATGGACAGACTGAAGTGTGAGTTGCTATAATATTTTTTTCTTATATCACGTGACAATCAATCTTACAGCCTGACAGATGCTAAGCAGTTACCGTAGACATTTTAACTACAGTTTTGCTTATTTTTGGCAATAAAAATAAAAAATAAAATATGTATTTTTCGTGTAGAAGTGCGTCACTTCTTTCTTTCATGCATGTACTTAAAAAATAAAACTGTCCACAGGACAGGCATAGCTTACTGTGGAATGTTTAGGCAATAGTTTTTATACCATGTAATACTGTGACAAATAAATGATTTATTATTATTAAATATCTGCATATCTGATTTACAAATGAGCTATGAGCTGTGGTAACCGAGCGGTGTGACCAGTGGACTAAGATGTCAGAGGTCTCGAGTTCGAACCCAGGGCACGCACCACTGACTTTTCGGAAGTTATGTGCGTATTTATCACAAGCTCAAACGGTGAAGGAAAACATCGTGAGGAAACCTGCATGCTTGAGAGAATTCTCGATGGCATGTGAAGTCTGCCAACCCGAAGTAGGCTAGCGTGATAGATTATAGCCTAATCCCTCTCAATTGAGAGGACACCCGTGCCCAGCAGTGGGGTATTAATGGGTTGATGATGATGATGATGATGATGATTTACAAAAAAGATAATATTTAATTTTAACTTTTGTTAAACCTAATACTTACTACCTTAATCGCAGTAATATTACAATATCAATTATCATTCCTTCCACGGCCCTTTTCGCCCTTTGAAGGTATGATTTAAACTATCACACCTAATTAATTTCATCTAAATCGATTCAGCGGTTTAAACGTGAAGAGGTAACAGACACACGGACATACTTTCATTTCTATTATTCATTTATATTAGTGTAGTATGGATACAATATAGCAAGATTACTTGAGTAAATCTACGCGCGAAAGCGAGTTTACAATAAGGAAGCGTTTGATGGGATAAATCTTCAATACCCGAAGAGATTCCCGTTGATTGTGACCCCCACCCCCCCCCTTAACCGCCCCCCACCGCCCTAACTGGGGTTAGGGGCCACCCCCCACAACCTATCTCCGTTCTTAAGTAACAATTTGTTTCCAATTATGTGGATGCGAGATTTTAAACAATCGCGACTGGAGAATTGCTTACTCGGTTCTCGTTTTAGGATCTTGAATGAGATGTCGGTAAATATTAGGTTTTGTGCAGTGGGCAGAAGAGGCATATTGACGATCTAATTTTCGAATAAAATTGACACCAATCATTTGCTATATTTGTTCAGAGTTCTAGACATTCTAGGTGTTAATTTTTAACATATAATTAATAATAATAAATAAATAAATATTTCTGGACGTTAAGACACAGCGCCATCTAGTTCCGAGCTAAGCAACGAGGCTTGTGTTACTCATACTACTTGGTTGATATACTACATACATATGTATATACTTTTTTTTCTCTAAATAAATTATAAATAAATTCTTTATGGTCTTCCACAAATACATCCATGACTCGTAAACAAATGTTTATGCTCATCACACAAACATTTGTCCCTAACGAGATTCGAGTGTTAACTACCGCTGGAATAATTGGGTCGTCGTATATATAGATAACATAACATACTATCACGCCTGTGACCGTTACCTGTCACCGTTTGAGCTTGTGATAAATACGCACATAACTTCCGAAAAGTCCTTGGGTTCGAACTCGAGACCTTTGACGTCTCAGTCCACTGGTCACACCGCTACGCTACCACAGCTCAATCAGCTTTGGTTCACATGCGCCTAATGAATTGTTAATAGCATCTTGTGTTATTTGCGTTTTGCATTGTAATATTGTAAAGTTTAACTTCACTCCATTTTGTTTTGGAGCATATAGAGGAAAGATTATATTTTTCGTATGTTGGTATTGAACAAATAATAAAAAATCGTATATTTCCTCTTTATAATATTAGTATATCTATCAGCGTGATAAAATACATTTTAAGTATTTTTATCTCAATACATTTAAGTTCTTTATTTAGCAACATTAAATTTTTACATATAGTAAATTGGTCAGTAAGAAATTAAAATAAATGTCAGATCACTAACATTTTTTATTTGAACTTGCAGAAAATTATCACTAAATAAATTAAATAACTGATGTTATTCAAAATAATAATTAATTAATGATGAGCTATTGTCCATAATTTACAAAAAAAAACTTCTTAAATTTACACAAATTGGGTTTATTATACAACAAACATAATAGTTTATTGTGTTTTAATAACAAAGTAGTTAATTCTCTTTGGTATTTTGTAATATAAATAATAGCTTACATGTAAAAAACTTACAAACACAAACTTACACTTGCAAACGAAAATAACCTTAGTACTTAATAAATAAAATACATCTTTGTTTTTTTTACAAAATCATAAAAATACATTATAATATAATCATGCAAACAATTTATTATTTGGAAAAAGCCTTTGTTCAGTGGATATCCTTTGGTGGATATGAAGATGATTAAAGGATTTTAGACTTTATTGCATGTACATTTTATAATCTAAAAGTAAGTATATCTATATAAGTATCTTTTGTTTCTTTTTTAATGTACCTATGTATTATATTACAACACAAAAAATCTATGTAGGACATCAACCATCTAATATCCGTAACACAAGCCTCGTTGCTTATCTCGCAACTAGATGGCGCTGTTTAATAATGTCCGAATATAGTATGTATTAAATATTTATTTTGAATCTCATTTGGTAACTTAAGTCAACCTGATCTTCCACTAATTCAGGCTCCGTCAAACTCACACCAAAGTGAAGTCTGCGGACTGTTTATTGAGCCAAACTCTTCTCTCTTAAGTCTCTACAACTGAAAGTCTTGTAAGCCAAGATCAACGATGACTGACATTCGGAAAATCGTCGAGACATTATTTTCTGAAATCGCGCAGGGCTACTACGCATAAAAATTTGTACTCTGTTTATCTGTTTGTTTGATTGTAATGTATTTATTTTTGGTCAGTTCAATTTTTTTGGTCTCGTACAGGTTTTTAACTCTTCTTGTGTTGATAATGTTTTCTTTTGTGTACCTGTGCGAGTCACAAATAAATATTTTTATCTCTCTTTCTTTTTAATGTTGTCCTGTGCTGTGTATGCCAGAATTTTCTTTCTTTCTTTCTTATATTAGGCCTTAGTCCAACACACTAAACTAGTGCGGGTTTGCAGAGTTTACATGCCATCAAGCCATCAATCCATCTTTCAGAGATAGATAGATAGAATATTCTTTATTGTTGTGTTTTTTTGGTTATGTGTACATATAGCCAACAACAATATGAAATATATACAGTAAACGACACACAGGTTTCTTTACGATGTCTTCCTCCATTGTTTGAGCGTGTGATTACGTGTGATACGCATGTAGCTTCGAAAAGTCATTGGTACGTGCCCTAGGATCGAATTCAGGATCTTTAACTTCACAGTCCACTATAGTCACACCACTAAGCTTTAGCATGTTCATGTACAAACAAACAAAACTAACAACTGTTTAATCGACCTTGGTATTCAACCTGGGACCTCGCGTTAACCAGTATACCAACTGTCCAAACTTAAGTTTCACAAAGCCCAAACAACCGTATTTACTCATAAAGTCCAATTAATCAAATTAAAAATTAAATAAATACATTAACTGACAATGTCCAATAAATCATGGCATATAATAGTATGTAAATGTCTTGTTTACGTATCAAGATATACTGGGCGTCAATAGATAATGATTCAATTATGTTAATTGATTATCGCGGGGATGACATCAATTGAGCATAAGTTACACTAAGTGTTGCATACGTAAGTCATTCAAGTTGGTCTAGGCTAGGCTAGGATGGGCCTCTTCAATAGTCCATTGCGGTATTGATAGGACTAGCTAAGGGTTTTGGGCCTGTCTTTGATGTCGCTTTCAAGAAGAGCCAATACAATTTAGCCTACTTTAAATAAATAATATTTTGACTTTTAATTTCAATATCGATCTTCATAGAACATAAAACATCACATCAGAGATTCATAGAAGAACCCAGGTCACTGAAATAGCCCACAGAATCGCCAAACTCAAGTGGTAGTGGACAGGGCACATTGCTCGAAGTACGGATGGTTGTTGGGGCTCGAAGGTTCACAAGTGGTGACTGCGTAGTGGAAGACGTAGCTTGGGTAAGTCCCCGGCTAGGTGGACCGAGGACCTGGTAAAGGACGCTGGAATTCGTTGGATGCGGGTGGTGGACCGGTCGTCGTAGCATTTGTCCAGCGGTGGACGTCTTTACGCCGAAATGATGATGATTACGATGAAACTCCACATCATCAACTCATCATCAGTTACTGTACCGTGGATTTCAATATCTTCAACATTTTTTAATATTTCTCTTATTGTAAATATCATCACCATCAAACAAAAGTCTTCAACAAATTACTCATAGGTCTCTTGATTTTTAACACAGTCATAATGATTTGTGTAAACCTATAAGTTAGCTCCAAGTATTCACACTTCTTATTCTTAGTCTAATAAACCTTCACTCAAAGTCACATTTAGTTCATCACCAACCACTGCACCATTGATTTCAATATCACCAAAGATTTCTGTAGAATTATCATCTCTCACTTCCACATAATCGTCATCCGAAAAAACACCGTCACTTACAAGTCGTTCTCTTAGAAAATTATCGTTCAAATTGGTGAATATCGTTTGATCGTTTTCAATGTCGTCGTTGCAGCATTTTCGGAAAAATATATTTATCACTGGTTTGCCGTAGATAGTGCTCAGTACTGCGACTAAAACTAAAGATACTAGAACACAAAATGTTAAAAATCGCAGCCACATCGTTGCTACCGTTTTGTCGCAGCGACGTGTGTGTACTGGCGATCGTCCTTATTTTAAAAACGTAATACACTGATTGTTCTGTTATTGAGTATTGGTAAGACAGACGCGCGACTTTTTTGTCGCAATAATTAATTTATTGGAATTGAATAATGAAAATACTGACAGCAAGTTGATATTCACTGCAATTTGGACGTCTCGTGGTTTTCGGAGGGTAAGTTACCTACTAAATATTTTGTAAGATATTTTTTTATAATAAATAAAAAGTATTTATAAAATAATTTAAGATTTTTCCTTTCAACTATTCAGCCTATCACAGTCCACTGCTGAACACAGGCCCATCCCAACTTTCTTTTGCGTATATCTCAAATAGAAACCACACTACCCAAACACGGGTTGGTAGACTATACAAGCCACCGAGGAAATCTCTCAGGAATGCAGGTTTCCTCACGATATTTTCCATCATATCCGAGCATATGATAAATACGCACGTGACTTTGAAAAGTCATTGGCCTGGGAATTGAGCTCGAGTTCATTGGTTAAACCGCTATATCAGCCTATTTTTTTTTTTTTTTTATGGGACGTGCCCACCACCCTAAGTCCCTACTACTGCAACTCCTGTAAGCCAGGATCAACAATAGTAACCATCCAAAATATCGTCGAGACAATGAAGCTCGACGTGTCCCAGGGGAATGATATTAACTGTCTTGGAACCCGCAGCGAAATTAATCATGAAAGTAAATATATCAGCCTATTGCCATCCACTGCTGAACGTAGGCCTCCCCCAAAGAACGCCAACCATCCCGATCTTGGGCAGCTCGCATCCATCCACCACAGCTTAGCCGAAGGTTATTTGGCAATATTTACTCTAAAATAAATCAAACGAACAATGATATGCCTAATATATATTTAATATAAAAACCTTCAATCTTCAGGTATTGAGGAAAATCTTATATTTAATACAGTAACATCAATAAGAACCTCATAAAAATATATAATTACACTTAGATGAAATATTAATCATTTTATGAAGCAAGATAATCTAATAAGTATTAATATTCGGAATTATATCTATATTGCCTTCTTTTAATATTTAATATTTTTCTTTAAATAATATAATAAGTACATACACATACCATCACGCCTGTCATCCCCGTTACACCCACATTTCGCCGGTATGTTTTAGGTCCCATGTAATAGGGGGCGAGCCTATTGCCATCAACCGGGCACGAATCCAAACTCCGAGCTGCTACTGAGAATTTCATAGAAAATCCCGAAAACATTGCTCGACCTGGGAATCGAACCGGACCTCTTGCTCGGCAGTCGCACTGTACGACCACTCGACCAACGAGGCAGTTAATATAATAAATATAGATAGATAAATAAATAAAGTCGCTTGTCTAAAGTCGCCCGTCTGTCTACACACAGTATTGACGTCTTCACTATTGAGTTCTGAATAAATGAAGCATGCTTGTACCGCAATTTGTATTCACTATACGACCGTCCACAATATTTCAAACATGCCTGCCTACACTCAATGCATATTAATGGCGTGATGATAAAAATATGAGCGGTTGTTTGCCTTACGGAAGGGGAAAAAGTCTTGATAAGGAAGTGATATACGGAAGATTTGAGTAGGTCTTCATTTGTCGTACCTACCTCAGAAAAGAGGGGGGTTCTCAATTCGACTGTATGTTTTTTTTGTAGGTTTAGTGGGTGGTGTGTAACCTATCGAATACCTATTTGAGGCTTTTGACTTGGCACTTACTTCAAACACACAGGGAGACTATTTTTATTGTTTTTTGAAGTCGGTTTAATTTAATTTATTAAGTTTGTTTTAAGTAATCATGTTGAAAATGTTCAAATTCAAATTCAAATTCTTTTATTGTGTGTTACATGTAGAAAAAAGATCTTATAGTTATTATAATAGTAGCACTGTAACATACCTGTAAGGTGTACAATATTTTATTACATTATTATTATTATAAACATTCTAACCGTTGTCTGTATTGTAACCGTGTTATCTATATTGTAGGTATCGAATCATGTCTAGTGTCTCTACTTGAAAAAAAAACATTATAATCCCTATTTGTATAGTCATTTAATACATGAATAGACAGAAATGTGTTCCTGCGGAGTTAATTCGCCGTCAGGCGTTTTTGAGGGGTCTCTATGGTCGACGATCAAAGAAATTGCCAATTAAATGTTTTTATACTTCATCATCAACACAATAACGTCCCACTGCTGGGTACGGGTTACCTCTCATTTGAAAGGTATTAGGCTATAATCCACCGCGCTAGCCTACTGCGGGTCGGCAGACTTCACATGCCATCAAGACAAATCTCTCAAGCATGCAGGTTTCCTCACGATGTGTTCCTTCACCGTTTGAGCTTGTGATAAATACGCACATAACTTCCGAAAAGTCAGTGGTGCGTGCCTTGGATTCTAACTCGAGACCTTTGACGTTTCAGTTCGCTGGTCACACCGCTAGGCTACCACAGCTCTCTTTTTATACTTACTTTGAATAAATAATATTTTTATTACTATATATGTTTATATAATGATGATATCCGTGACTATATGTTGTATATGAGCGTATAGCTTACTAAGACATTGTTTTATAATTCCGAGAATTTTGAGAAGAAGATTCCTCGCTCAAATTGAGCTGCCCAACTGGAGAAGTGCTTCGCCTTACAGAAGACCGCAGTGAAAGAACAAGAGCTCATTGGGAGAGTGACTATTCTGACAGCATGATTATTCCGTTAGCTGTCAGTTTAGTAATTCTTAAATTTACAAACCTAAACGGTTTCTGCGGGGTTTGTCAACGCATCCTCTCTCTTCCAAAATTAAAAATAGGATAAGAAACATTTTGTCTCATAAGTTTAAAAGTTAAATTTGTGATAGTCTTGTTTGCATTGTCCGTCGATATTTAATGTGATACTATCTGTGGAAACTATTTTGAATACTGTTTACCTACATGAAATAAATGTAACTGTAATTACATACCTATCTGTTTGTTGCCCAAATATTAAAAAAAAATATGTAAGCCTTCTGGTGTTGCAATGCATGCGCGGTGGTGATCACTTACCATCAGGTAATCCGCTGGTCTTATAACACTATTCCATCACACACCATCACTAGCTTATACATATAAATGTAATGGGTCGTCAGGTGGATTATGTTTAAACATAATCCACCTGACGACCCAATTAGTCCAGCGGTAGTTAACACTACCTTCTGTGCTATGGGTCCCGGGTTCGAATCCGGGTAGGGACAAATGTTTGTGTGATGAGCATAAACATTTGTATCCGAGTCATGGATGTATCTATGTATAATATGAATGTATTTACAAAAAAAAAGTATATATATAGTTTATCAACCATCTAGTATCCGTAACACAAGCTTAGCACGGAACTAGATGGCGCTGTGAGTCATAATGTCCAGGAATATTTATAATCATCATAATGTATTAGTAAATGAAACCGCTATACTCGTTCATTTACTTATAAAGTACCATAAGTATGATACCAGTTTAATGTAAACAGACATAATAGGTATACCAAGAGAATACCTAATCAGATGCGTCTTTATATTATTGTAGCGTATATATAATTATATTATATACGTATTATTATATACGACACCAGCGCCCCCACCCCCAAGTTTCGCACGGGCAAAAATAAACTACAACAGTTTTTTTTCATGCAGATTTCTAATAATTTTGGTAGTAAAATATAGCCTTTGTCCAACATGAATAGTACGCTATTCTAATGATGAAAGATTTATTCAAATGGGACCAGTAGTTTTGGAGCCTATTCAATGCAAACAAAAAAAACAATTTTGTGCCATCTAGTTCCTAAAATATATCTTATACATGACTTGTAAAAGTGTCTTTCATCATTTCAACCGTTTGACGTCCACTGCTGGACATAGGTCTCCCCCAAGGACGCCACGACGACCGGTCATATGCCGCCAGTGGATTCCAGTGACCTTTACCTACCAAGTCGTCAGTCCACCTTGCCGGGGGCCTGCCCACACTGCGTCTTCCAGTACGTGGTTGCCACTCTAGAACCTTCAAGCCCCAACAAAAGTGTCTTTAAAAGATCTATTTACAGAAATAATATCATTTAATCATTTAATCAAATGTTTCCTCTTTATAATATGTACATATTATTAGTATGGGTAGATTAAATTACAATACGGTGTTGTTCATCATATATTCCCTTATTTCCAATCATTCCAGTAAGTATAGGCTGCCTCGTTGGTCCTGTGCAAGTTGTCTTGGGTTCGATTCCCAGGTCGAGCAAAGTTTTATTGGGTTTTTTCATGAAATTTTCAGTAGCAGCTCGGATTTTGGATTTCGTGATGGCAATAGTCTCGCCCTTTTTACATGGGACCTAAAACATACCGGCAAAATGTGGGTGTACATTAGTACACCTCTGCCTATCCCTTCGAGGCCGACTGGCGTGATGGTATGTTAAATAATGTTATCTAGCAACAATTTTAGTGTTTTTTCTAACCTAGCTACCCACTAGTATTTTCTCCTGTATCGTGAGTGCGTTTATGCTCATCACACAAACATTTGCCACCACCGGGATTCAAACCAAAGGATCCCACGTAAGGCATCTGAAATATCCCAAACCATAGCTAAAGATAAGATAATGAAGCAAAACCACAGGCAATACCTAGGTGTGAATAATAACTTCTAAGAAAACCTGACGTGACTCGTGTCACAACTAACCAATTATAGACAAGCAATCTATGAGCTAAACACTCATTATCATAGTAATCCATTATACATACAAACATACATACATACCATATAATTATATATTTATATTTACAAGACAACAACACAATGTAATAGGAAAAAAACGTAAGTAATTATAGCTATTCAAGTAAATGTTAACTTTAAAAACATATTGTTGAAGTTGGTTTTGGTTTGATAAGATCTATTGAGAATATTGATATCTTACACTTACGCGAATATTAGACATTGAAATAAAACTACTTTTTTACGGATTTTATCGCAGTATATTATTATTTTTACAGCATCCATGGGCATGGGCAGACTCTACTGTAAAGGATCCGAAACGTCGGGTTAAAATTATATCAATATACCGCGATAAAATCCGTAAAAAGTAGTTTTATTTCAATATCTATTGAGTATTTTGAATATACACATATATTATCACACTTGTGTCCCAATGGGGTAGGTTAAAATAAACTATTATTAAATTTTTACCTACCGTCCTACCGACCTACTGTCCTTTCAGACGCTTCATCATCATCATCATCATCATATCAACCGTTAGACGTCCACTGCTGGACATAGGTCTCCCCCAAGGATCGCCACGAACACCGGTCCAGCAATTACAGACGCTTGAGGCAAGCAAATTTATTATAATCTTCATTATCAACATACATAATTATAAGTATGTATGTTGATTATATATGATACAGAGTTTTGGTAGCCTAGTGGTGTGACCAGTGGACTGAGATGTCAAAGGTTTCAAGTTCGAACCCAAGGCATGCACCAGGCACCACTGACTTTTCGGAAGTTATGTGCGTATTTAGCACATTCTCAAACGGTGAAGGAAAACATCGTGAGGAAACCTGCATGCTTGAGAGAATTCTCGGTGGCATGTGAAGTCTGCCAACCCGCAGTAGGCTAGCGTGATGGACTATAGCCTAATCCCTCTCAAACAAAAAATGTTTTTTTTTATAAACATTTTTCATTGTTTGTGGTATATTATCTTCCTTTTCACCAAATTTCATGTTTCTAAATCTACGGGAAAACGTACATACTATATCTAAAAAAGATTAGATTTCCTCGATTATGAATGAAATGATATGACTATGTGACGAAAAATATGTTTTCCATAATTTTATTTAAATGATTAAACTCGATATAATAATTAAAACACATTCGAAAGTACAGTCCTTCGATTAATAAATATTCGATGAAACGTTCATTCGAAGTAGCGTTTGTTGATGAAAGGTTGCTTCGAAATAAAGTGCATTAGAACAAATGTTCAGTCGACGTTCCGTTAATCGACCATTTGACATTCGCAATATCGTTACGGACCCGAAGGAAAAACATCGTAAGGACACCTGCATGCTTGAGAGATTTTGTCGATGGCGTGGCGTGTAAAGTCTGCCAATCCGCAGTAACTATAGCCTAATCCCTCTCAAATAAGATGAGGCCCGTGCCCAGCAGTGGGACAGTAACGGGTTACAACAATAGTTGCGTGACAGAACATAACTATTGTAATTTCACTGCGGTCTTCCGCAAGAATTAAATTAAGGAATTTTCTTATTTCACCAACACTGGCCCAAAAAGCTCTATAAAAACCAGCAACTAAATTATTAAGTACACTAAACAACGCAGAAACGTCATTACCACGCGAACTCGGAAACAGGAAGGAGGTTCTGTAATCAAATTAGTGCCTTTGCCTCGTCGGGGCAAGACGCTAAGAAAAAAATAAAATAAAAAAGTCAAGTGCTAATAGCGCGAACAGCGGCTTCTATTTTTAAACTGATTAAGTTTGTTACACCTTTGTGTTATGTAAATGTTCTATTTTTGAATTTATAACAAGAAATGTCAATTGTAGGAAAACTTATATTTCTTTGGAGTAAAAATACTTTTAGGTTTTATTGCGGCATATTCATGTTATCTTATCCCGACGTTTCAGATCCTTTACAACATCCATGAACACTGGATGGAGCGTGGATGATATAAAAGATGCCCCAAAAAAACCCGTTACTGCCTCTTTGGTCTAGTGGTCAAAAAGTGTGAATTTCTAAGCAAAAGGTTCAATTCCCAGGTCGAGTTATTGGGTTTTTCTATCAAATTATCTGTAGCAGCTCGGATTTTGGATTCAAATTTTCACATACTTACACACCCAAACTTGGATAGAATACCCGTAGATCATACAAATACATATTCACTCTGTGCAGGGATTCTACACGAAGCCCGTGACACACTAGACGATCGCTCAGCCACTGCGCCAATCAGATCACTTATGTGGCTTACCACATAACGACGACATTGACGACCCATTTAGTCCGACGGTAGTTAACACTGCCTTCTGTGCTATGGGTCCCGTGTTCGAATCCTGGTAGAGACAAATGTTTGTGTGATGAGCATAAACATTTGTATCCGAGTCATGGATATGTCTATTAATCTAATATATAAAATTCTCGCGTCACAGTTTTCGTTGCCATACTCCTCCGAAACGGCTTAACCGATTTTGATGAAATTTTTTGTGATAAGCACAAAAATTTCATCAATGAGAATCGGTATCTATGAGAATCGGCCAACATCTATTTTTCATCCCCGTAAAAGTTAGGGGTAGTCCACCAACCCCTATAATGTGGCAAAACAACGTTTGCTGGGTCAGCTAGTAATATGTATGTATTTACAACAAAAAAAGTATATATGTAGTATATCAACCATCTAGTATTCGTAACACAAGCCTCGTTGCTTACCTCGGAACTAAATGGCGCTGTGTCATAATGTCCAGAAATATTTATTTAAATATTTAAGTCACCTTGTAATTTAGCTTGTTTATATGCATTATAAATATTTATTTGATGTACCCAGAGTCCATAGCTATTAAGGAGATAGAACGCTAAAAAATAGAATACTTTACGTGTTGAATAGTTTGCCTGTTGATATAAGAAGTGAACAGAATAGAAATAAATTTAAAAGGCTGTTGGGGAAGCATCCAGTGGACAACATGTAATATCTTGTTCCTCTATCTGGATGTTTCCTCATCAAATTACATCAAAAACGAGACTTAACTATGACTGCAGACAAACTGTTCAAAACAGTTTTGTGGACCAATGTACCTAACTTTTAAGATTTTATATATTACTAGCTGACCCAGCAAACGTTGTTTTGCCACATAATATTAAGTCGAATAGTAAAGTGTATTTTTGCCACTGAAACTTAATATAAATCCTTATTTAAGTGAAATAAAAAATTGCCATATAAAAATTTAATGAATACTATTATAACTTTAACTATATATAATATAATTTTGCATAAATATTAGAATGTTAATTTTTATAAGTTGGGTCAGAGTTGTCATCGTGCTCGATAGATGGCGTTGGCGTCGAATTAGATGGCGCTATGGTTTCGTTCACACGCGAAGTATAAGTACCTAAGGCGAACATTGACTCTTTCATCACGATGTTTCCTTTATTGAATTTTTGTTAGGTCTACACGAATATAAAAGTTCGTGGGACTTTGAAATACGTTTAAGACAATATAACTAATTTTACTGAGGTGTAGTTTAATATAAAAATAGAATCCATCTCAGTATTAATACTCTCTATTTCGATGTGAGTGAAAGAGATGGCAAGAATATAATTATTAATATAGAGTAGGCAGACTACTTAAAATTTAGTGTTTAATATATTAATGTTTAATGATTGAATATACAGGGTGTCTGGTAATGAATAGATAACCTTGAAATGGGTCATGGTAGAACAAATGCCCATTCTTGGTACCAAAGATACGACTGTTTAAAAAATATCGATGTTTTTTGTTCCCTTATTTTACATTATTGTACACCACGATCACAAATTAATGAATTCCATCTGTTTTTAATTATCATAGTAATTTACGATATCTAAGCTGATAGATAAAGATTTCTGTGAGAAAGATGGATGAATGTGTTTAGTTTCATAGTTTATTTTTGTAATTCTATTGTTCTTGTTTTTAATTATTGTAAGTGGTATTATGCCGTTATAATTAAATAAAATAAATAAATAAATAAGCAATAAATAGTACGACTGCTATTACACAGCTTTTAAAAAACCAAATACCTAAGTTGAATTATTGGTTTAGGGGGAAATTGGTGAATAATATTTATTTTGACAAACATTAAGCAACCATAGCTTAAAAAAAATGATGAAAACTTAAGTGACCAATAATTTAAAAATAATATAAGCTTATAGCCGATTCTAAAATGGTATAATTATGTAAATAATGAATTATTGCTATTCATGTTTACAAGGAGTGAAATTTTGGTTAAACCAAAGTTTGCAATATTGGAATCATCATCAACCCATTAACGTCCCACTGCTGGGCACGGGTCTCCTCTCATTTGAGAGGGATTAGGCTATAGTCCACCACGCTAGCCTACTGCGGGTTGGTAGACTTCACATGCCATCGAGACAAATCTCTCAAGCATGCAGGTTTCCTCACGATGTTTTCCGTCACCGTTTGAGCTTGTGGTAATATTGGAATATTTATTTATATTAAATGTACATGATCAATAGGGTTTAATAAACACCAAAAAAGCTTCTATCGTGCCTGCTCAGAGTTTCGGCGTTAGGCCTCTTTGTTTTTACTTCATGGTACGACTCAACGAAGCTCGCACGAATCGAGACGAGATGCTCCGAAATCGGACAAATACGTAATCAGCTGTTTGTGGGAAAGTATATAGGTGTATAGGTATTTATTATCTATGTACGACAGTGAATATCTGTACTCGTATAATTTGTGTACAAAGAGATAAATAATTATAATTGCATAAGTTGATAAAAAACGCTATGCAATAGCTCTACCGCGGCAGTCTCCGAGTGCCATACGTCATTTTTTACACCCCTAGGTGATAAGGATGTCCTTCACCAGACTTTATTTTTATTTTTTGACAAAACATTTTTTTGCATTTTTTTAATGATATGGCATCAAACATTACCTATAACCCTAAATTTTCACTCTTCTACCACCAACCCCTATAATGTGGCAAAACAACGTTTGCTGGGTCAGCTAGTATTATATAAAATACGATATAAAAAAATGCCCAAATATATAAAAGAAAAATCTCCTAAAAGTTATCCTCACAAATGCGACGAATCGATTGGCGTAGTGGCTTACCGATCAGCTTGTGCGTCCCGGGTTGTGAGTTCGATCCCCGCACGGAGCAAATATTTGTACAATCTACAGGTAATTAGTTGTTCCGTGTCTGCCTGTTTGTGTACTATGTGAAAAATTGTGTTTTTAAACGCACTCATGATACAGGAGAAATCTATATATCTATATATATAAAAATGAACCCCTATTTCTCTTTGTCACGACTTAACTTGAAAACGGCTTCACAGAATTCATTCATCTTTTTTTAAATGTTTCCATATACTTTTTAGAAGGTTTTTACAGAGAAATCACGCAGAACATTAAAAAAAATAAAAAACTTAACGATTACATAACGAGTTTACATTAGAAAAAAAAAGAAAAAGGAGAAAACTGACATACCTGTCATTTTACGACATTTCGCGCGATTGATAGATTGTATGCTGTAAATATCGTTTAATAGTTCCATATTTCGGAATATTTCTTTACACTTGACTTCCCGCGACCTAGAAGATCTAATATTTCCCAACAAAATATAATGATACAATTAGGCTTCGGAACATTGCCAATGAAGAAGAAAGAGATATCGTGCTTGTTGCTGCGCCTGCGTAATTTATAATAGCAACAAAACGCTGTCCATGCTAATTACCTCATTAGCACTTGTTTAATTTTATATGTAACTTCACTTGCTGTACTAATTTTGTCTAGGTAACACCTCATCTAAGTAAATTTCTTGTCTAGAGTATTGCGGCAGTATCATTTCAGCATATCCTCATCTCCTGTACAGTGCTTCTCTAGCAAAGACCGTGAAGCGTCTCGGTTGGCAACCAGTCCTGGATTTGTCAATAGGCCGTATAGGCCGCGGCCTAGGGGCGGCAGATTTCAGAGGATATCGAGTGGCCTACACTCATAAAAAATATAAATCCGGCACTGTTGGCAACGAGTAATGATCTCATCGTATCTGCAGAAAATACTACATTAGGTACTGTAAAAGATTAAGTTGGAGCGCCTATCAATGTGATAATCAATCAGGGCGGAAACCTGAGCAGTTGGAATACCTGCAATCCTGATTGTTGTTAAAAACTTGGAAACACGAGATATTGTACTTACCTTATGAACCGTTGCAATGCCCATTGATGTTCTAGCAAGGAGACCATGGTTATCACTTTAACATCAAATTGAAAAATCCATTGAATAGTGAGTTGAGTATCAATATCATAGTTTTTATTTTGAACATATACAGGGTTAGTTGGAAAATACAAACAACCTCGCAGGACTAGATAGCTAACATCATAAGCAACAACTTTTGTTCTACGACTTTCAATAATTTCATTGATTTCATTTTTTTTTATTTCATACAAAACCAAATATTTATTTCATGATATCTTTACGCGCTTCCTAACTCTATGCACATAGTAAAAACCCCGCGGGACGCGGAGAAAGGGGGGCGCATTGCGAGTGCTAGCTTTGAACTTGACCGATTGTCCGATTGACCTAGTTAGCCGCCAGCCGTCGGCCAAGATGCGCGCGCGTCACGTCATATGTTTCCTTCCGTCGCCATTTCGATCGATGTGTTGTTGGGTTATACCTTGAGTGTTATTAAAAAAAAACAGATAGTTACAGAAGCCTATCTACATAAAAAGTGCGCGACACCGCTAAGGGACACGATATCTCACATCAGTGCAACTGCGTATTTGAAGTTAGAACTATTTTGTGCAAAAATGAAGCAACAAAAAATACGTGTTCAGTGACGGATCTTTAAATTCAACATTAAACAGTGAAGTCTCGTTTTTTAGGCTACCAGTTGTTTCAGAGACGTAAGTAGATATTTGCTTGTCTTTCAATGGTTCGTTTTAACGTAATACACATGACAGTTAGGTAGGTAGGTAAGCGCCCAGCTGATATTAAATAAGTAGTTTAACTAAACTGTGGAAAGCGTTAACAAACGATTACGTAAATCATTTTCACATACTTTGAAAGTTAAGATACCTAATCTACATACCTACGCATGATTTATTTGCTTTTAATAGTTAAATGGAGCCAGGTAAAGTATGAAGCGATTGTGGACTCAGTGTAGGTATGTACTCACTGCCTGCCCACAAACCCATTCGTGGTCGTACGAGCTAAAATCAGAGAGGGGCAGCCGCGGGACAGCCGCGTGCGGTGCCTCACTTATCGATCCCTCAGAGAGCGCTGGCGTGGTACCTAGTTTATTTATTGAAATGTGCGTAAATTAATAATTTAATAAATAACACTACAAGGGTAATTGTATAATCGTTAATTAGGTTTAGAAAGCCTTGTCATTAGCGTAGGTGACGATAGCGACAGTGACTCGCTGTCGCTGTATTATCTATTTAAAAAAAAAAATATAATATTAATTAGTCTCAGTACAAATATCCATTTTTTTTATTATTTAATGTTTATCTTGTAATAATATTGCATTCTTTACTATTTTATAATATGTATAAACATCGACACAACAGGCGTCCCGCTTCTACAAAGGCGGCGAGTATTTGACATAGGTATAGGTAGTTAACTGGCGAATATTGTGTATTATTAAGGTGCTGCTACACTAATACACTTACTAAAAAATGTTAGGCATTGCTACATTCTATTAAGA
This sequence comes from Craniophora ligustri, assembly GCA_905163465.1. Taxonomy (NCBI): domain Eukaryota; kingdom Metazoa; phylum Arthropoda; class Insecta; order Lepidoptera; family Noctuidae; genus Craniophora; species Craniophora ligustri. The sequence goes on along the minus strand of LR990979.1, from coordinate 969,594 downwards.
ATTGTTAACTGTTTTAAGTGCTCCTACACCGGAGGAAATTGTTAACAAAGGTTTATAACATTTGAAAAATCAGTTTGCCTGCAGTTTGGATTGCCCCTGCCGTGGCCTGGGTATAAATTTACAAACAAATGATAACAAATGTTTTATTTTGCAATTTGTTAACTAACAATTTTGCTCAGAAATGTTCACTAACATTATCTAACAAGAAATCTTTTTCTAATATTATGATCGTATGTTTCTTAACAACTGTTTACTAATACTTGTAAACATTTTTAAGCAGTAGTGTGTTGAAGCCTTTATAAATAGCGCGAGAGTCACGTCGTCCTTCTTTATGAATGAAACTACAGACTTATAATATTCGTGTGTCATACAACAGAAACTTGAAATATCATTTTTTTTTCATGTATTGAGTTATGGCAGAACTCGTAGAACAAAAGTTGTTGCTTACGATGTTAGCTATCTAGTCCTGCGAGGTTGTTTGTGTTTTCCAACTAACCCTGTATAGATTTGCCACTCAGCCGGCCGTTGGAGCTCGAAGGTTGTCGAATGGTGACCACGAATTTGAAGTTAGGCAAGGTGGACCGACGACCTGGTAAAGGTTGCTGGAATACACTGGATGGTGGTGGCGCTGGACCGGTTGTCGCGTCCGTCGTGGCGATCTTTGGGAGAGACCTATGTCCAGCAGTGTATGTCTTACGGTTCTTCTTATTTTCCAGGTATTCGTAGGAAAGAATAAGGGCCTGTTTGTTTGGAATATAATAAAAATACCTTTGGAGATTTAGCGATTACACAGTTCTGTCATTCAGGGAATTGATGTGAGTCTACTAAATTACTTATTTTTTTGCCATTATTTCAGGCGAGGAAAAGTACTAAAGAGGTTTACTCGATGCCATTTGAAACCATACTGAAATGCTGACAATTATTTGGTTTGGGATTTAGGTATATTGCGTCCATCGACATGTATATCAAAATCAAAAAGGATCTCTTAACTTGCATTCGGTTGAACCAAGCTAAACTGCGTTCACATTACATATCTCCATTTACGCATTGCAATAAGTAGGTACCTATAGAGAGAGATGCAGCTTATGTTGGCCGATTGACTTTCATATGCATGAATATGCGTAAGATGCTATGACGTACGTTCGTCACTACGGGTTGCCAGATTTATTCTACACCTTTACGTAAATCGGAAATGTATAGACATTGTTTAAACAAACATCAAGTGATTGGTACGAAATTACCACACGTGTCTTCAAGCAAAAATCCCAATCACTGATGAACTACGTACTATAAGAGTCGAGTAATAGAGTAATGGTCGAACTATCACAACAATTTCGTGGTCAACAACACGTACATTCTTCTATATTTGCTATTCTTTTCCAAATCATTCAAAAAGCAGATGCAGATGTGTTTAATGGTAAAATCCATTAAACACATTGCAAATATGTCACGAAAGGCAGCCACATGGGCGGTTTGCGGCAGCCAAACTACCAATACCAACGATGAAATTACGCGCTATCAAGTTACATACGTGAACTGCAATGATTGACTGAACATTGAAAACTCATGATGATTTTGAGGCCCAATGATTTTAGTATCCGTGATTTCCGCCAAACATAGTCATACCAGTCATTCCAATATAATAATAATAATAATTGCAATCATTTATTTTCTCACCACAATATTTGTTACACAAATAAACGCATTCCTCAAATCATCAAATCTGAAGCGCTATGTGCTTATAGAAAGATGAGCTGATCAACAAAGTCGGCCAACAAAATGATGGTCGGGAATACTGGTACGAAGTTCGCCGGGGCAGCTAGTTTATAATATAATTTCGCATAAATATTAGAATGTTCATTTTTATAAGTTGGGTCAGAGTTGTCATCACGTTGTGATAGATGGCGTTGGCGTCGAATTAGATGGCGCTATGGTTTCGTTCACACGCGAAATCCAAGTACCTAAGGCGAGCGTTGGTTCCCTTCAATCTCAAGTTTTCATTATTGAATATTTTTGACAAGTCTACACGAATATAGCAATTCTTGGGACTTTGAAATATCATATATACAAAGTAAAATTCTTAACTGAGAAAGAATCTAACATAAAACTAGATCCATCTCATTCTCTATCTCACTGATGTGAGTGAAAGAGATGGCAAGAATATAATTATTAATGTAGAGTAGGCTGACTGACTACTTAAGTACTTAAATTTAATAAAAGTGTTTAATATAATTAATTTTTATTAATTGAATATATTATTATATAACTACAATACATTTATTTATTTATCAGTCCATTGAAAAATTACATTTCTCACGACGCTTTTTATTTTTTTATATATCAAGGAGGGGTAGTGTAAACTTAAAAATTCGAGTTAATGGGTTCGCAGTCCTTGTCCCCCGGTCGCCATCTCGGAAAAAGGGGTGCGAATGTTTTTACGGTTTATCACATAAACAATAGATTTTACAAAAAAAATATAAGCGTTTTTTTGTTGCACATATAATTCTCTACAACTTTGCCTGAGTAAATTTTCTCGTAAAACCAAAATAACAAAGTTATAAGCGAAAATCTATAAAAAATTGAGGGAAAAAAATCTACTCGCCTTTGTAACTATTTTTCTAATCATTTTACGAAAAAAAATATCCGATCATTTTTATATAGGGCTCCTTAAGGAATAACTTATAATTTTTGGAACGACGGAAAAAATTAAGACGAAAAGTTGTAACGACACTTTTTGCTATAGTAAGCTATTATCGGCCGTGCGGCGTGCGCATGTTTCTCTGTCTGTCTCTCTCTATTATAGAAAGCAAGCCAGATATTTTCGTTTCGTCTTTCTATTTCGCATTGAACAGTGTGGTGTCGCGACGATTATTTTTGTTGAGTGGACAGCATGGGAATTCCGTTTGCTGTCAGTTCAGTAACTCCCTATTTTAAGAAACCTGAACGGTTTCTAAGGGGTTTGGCAACGCATTTGCAAGCCACTGGTGTTGTAAATGTGCATGGGCGGCGGTCATCACTTACCATCAGGTGAGCTGCCTGCTCGTTTGCCCCCTTATCACCATAAAAAAAAACTTTTTTGAATGATACGAAATAATGTGGTTCAGAAAGTTAAGTTGACGACCCAATTACTCCAGCGGCAGTTAACACTGCCTTCTGTGCTAGGGGTCCCGGGTTCGAATCCCGTAAGGGAAATGTTTGTGCGATGAGCATAAACATTTGTTCCGAGTCATGGATGTATCTATGCATATGTATGTATTTACAAAACAATATCATATGTAGGTATATCAACGAACTAGTATCCGTAACACAAGCCACGTTACTTAGCTCAGAACTAGCGCTGTGTAATAATGTCCAGAAATATTGATTTAATATTTACAACCCCGGCGGGCTTAGTTCGAGGTTTAGTCCCTGGACCCCGGCTAGATCGCGATAAAACCTGCTAGAGTACTGTAAGAAGAAAGGCATTGACATTTAAGCCGGAATTATATCACAAAACTACATAGTTGCATGAAAGTACAGCCAAGTACACATAAAGATACGACTGTCAAGTTTTGACATCGTTTTTGTCGTATCTTTTTGTGTACTTTGCTGTACTTTCATGCAACTAGTTTCTTAATGTAATTCCATTTAAATAAAGTAATAACATCTAGATATATTTAAATATTTATTTATTACGCGTTATTATTTTTATAAATTCCAATAGTCTGGTCGATCCATTTGAGATAATTTCTCACTGAGGTATAGTACACATCGTTTGTGAAACAGATGCCTCTATCTGCTGGGTTCCCATAGAATATGCCCTGGAGACACCACCGGTCCAGCTGCTTCGTAACCAATACACCACCATAACTTGGACATAGGGCTACATCTGGAAAAAAAAGAAGCTATTGTATTCTTATCGTCAATGTGCTTCGATGGTCTGCCGAGTATAGATCCTGGTTTCTGTTTTTAGGTCAAGCAGTGATTCTGGATTTTTTGTTTGCAAGTGAATTTGTTACGTCTCTGTTTCAAACTCAAATGATTTATTTCATTTAGACCAATATTACAGGCAGTTAATTTCGAATTGTCAAAAACTAGTTGCACGGTAATATCTCACTGCTGGGCACGGGTCTCCTCTCAATTGAGAGGGATTAGGCTATAGTCCACCACGCTAGCCTACAAAGGGTTTGCAGACATTGAGATAATTCTCGATGGCATGTGAAATGCCATCTTATTTTACGAGAATTATCTCAAGCATGCAGTTTGAGCTTGTGATAAATACGCACATAACTTCTAAAAAGTCAGTGGTGTGTGTGCCTTTGATTCGAACTCGAGACCTCTGACATCTCAGTCCACTGGTCACACCGCTAAGCTACCACAGGTCATAAATACATATAATGTATATAATGTTTCAAAAACATCCAAAAAAATCTTACCAGTGCCGTAACTAACACAGAATATATTTTCGTCCTTGTCGTAGCAAAACTCGCTTTTGTTTCTCTTATAGAATATTGGTATCAGAGCTCCGGACAGGCCCCACGCTGTAGCCTGAAATAAATGAGATGAGTAATTAGTACATCATTTAGTATAGACTAACTTGTTACCTGATCGTAATAATATCGTACTGCAATGAAGTCTGCAATCGCTTTTGTCGGATTCCTTACAGCATCTATGATAATGGATAGCCATTATCATAGATGCTGTAAGGTAACGTTGGTATTAAATAATATAAATACATCGCCATTTTAGAGGGGTGTTTTAATACAAAAGCGATTGCAGACTTCATTGCAGTACGATATTATTACGATCAGGTAACAAGTGTGCTGGCAAATATATATATTAAGAGAGACGAGAGTGGTATTTTTCGCTCAAATTGCCTGCCACTGTCAAGCATTACAATTTAAGCAGTAGGTATTCCGCCTTTCAGAAGACCGCATTGAAACAACAATACAATTTTTGTATTGCTGGCGTCGGTATTGATAGAATCGGTATTGATGACTTCGGGATTGATTGAGTCGGTATTGATGGCGTCGGTATTGTAAGCGTTGGTACTGTTGGCGTCGGTTTAGGTGGCGTTGGTATTGTTGGCGTCGGTATGGATAGAGTCGGTATTGTTGGCGTCGGTATCGATGACGTCGATATTGAAAGCATCGGTATTGGTGGCGTTTGTATTGATAGTCGGTATTGGTGGCGTCGGTATTGGTGGCATCGTTATTGGTGGCGTCGGTATTGGTGGCGTCGGTATTGGTGGCGTCGGTATTGATGGCGTCGGTATTGGTGGCGTCGGTATTGATACTGTTGCTATTGATGGCGTCGGTATTGATGGCGTCGGTATCGTTGTCGTCGGTATTGATAGAGTCGGTATTGATAGAGCCGGTATTGATGGCGTCGGTATTGAAAGCGTCGGTATAGATGGCGTCGGTATTAAGTCCGATATACTTAGTAGGTGGTTAACGCCCTTCCTTCACATAGGTATATAAAAGGAGAAGCTTACTGATAATGACTGACTGACATGTCAAAGCAGGGTCTTAACTATAAGGGTTAGAAACTTAAAATTTTTCACAGGGGTTCTTCTTCAAACTCAAACTTAAATGATTTATTTCAATTAGACCAATATTATGAGTACTTTTGTGTTGTCATAAAACTATAACAAATAACTTATAAAGCAGGTGAGCACTAAAAAAGGATTTTTTAAATTTCACCTCCCAAAGGGGTAAAACGGGGGTGCAAAGTTAGTGTGAAACTATGCCGAAAGCGCGGGAATCAACTATTAGTACAGTCTAACAACCTAACTGGTATACATGCAACTATCGTCAGATCCATTTATGGATGTAAACCAATTAGCTTGTTAGAGTGTACTTATTATGGGTACTGACAGCTGCCTCCTGCAAGTTATTGTCGATGTGAAGGCAGGCTATGTGGACGTTGCTGTTCAGCTCGACGGGCTCTCTCATCACCAGGAGTGCCAGGGCATTCACCACCTTCCCGTCCTCAGTGGTAGTGTAGTTCGGATGAATGACTATCTTTTTTACCTGTAAACATTAAAATAGAATTAGCATTGCCTTTCAACGTGGCAATGCCGCCAGTCTTCTGGGCACTCTACCCCCTGACAGCGATGGGGACGAGTTCTTTGACGCCCTATTTCATAAAATTTTATTTATTTATTTTAAAGTTTGTAATTGTATATGTAGTTATTAAAATAGTAATTGAAATAAAACTACTTTTTACGAATTTTATCGCGGCATATTGATGTTACTTGAACCCGACGTTTCGGATCCTATACAGCATCCATGGTCACGGTCAGACCTAGGTGTTGGTCATCTTGAAGTTGAATCTAAATCCAACAACAAAAATGCACGACCGAAGGACACAATGAGCTCGTTCTGTGTAAATCGGATTGTCAATAATAATTAAAAATGTTATGTAGGTAGCTGTTAGTAATTATAACTTCAAGACGACTAACACCTCAGTCTGCCCGTGACCATGGATGCTGTAAAGGATCTGAAATGTCGGTTTCAAATAATATCAATATACCGCGATAAAATCCGTAAAAAGTAGTTTTATTTCAATGTCTAATATTCGCGTAGGTAAGTTTAAGAAATCAATATTAAAATAGGTATTTTAAATTATGCTTTTTATAGTTTTTATCGCTATATATGTGGTAGGTTTGTGTGGTGGTTAGTGGTATGTGAAAGTCAAAGGTCTCAAGTTCGAACCCAAGGTTTTTCGGAAAACTACTGACTTTTTGCAAGTTATGTGCGTATTTATCATATTATGCTCAAGCGTTGAAGAGAGATTTGCTTGAGAGATTTTCTCGATGGTGTGTGAAGTCTGCTTACCCGCAGTAGGCTAGCGTGGTGGACTATAGCCTATCAAATAAGAGGAGACCCATGCGACTGCTGAGCAAGAGGGATTCCCAGGTTGAGCAAGTGTCAGTTTTTTCTTAGCAGCATTCGTGCCCGTTTGGTGGTAACAGGCTCGCCAGGACTTAAGACATACCGGCGATATGAGTGTATACATTAGAACACCTCAGCCTAACCCTTCGGAGACGACAAGCGTGATGGTATATTATGTTATACATACTTTATAGACTTTTTCATTGTCTCCAAAAGACTGTAAGTTTCCTTTTCCTAAGAACACCAGAACTTTCTCCACATCCCAGGTCTTGTTGGAGGCGAGTAGACATCTGGCATCTGAAACAGAACCTTTAGTTATCTGGATGTTTCAAATTCTTTACAGCATAGCATAGCATAGTCTGAGTCTAGAATAATCTTCTTAAATATAAAAATATAGAAACCTTTATACATAAATTATTATTTTTTAATATTTCCGGAATAAGGAACGCGTTAGGTTTCTTAAATAAAATGTGAGTGTTACTACACAGACAGAAAATGAAATTCCCATGTCAAAATTGTTACTCCTCAAACGAGCTCTGGCAACCGTAAGGTTACAACAATAGTCGTGTTCTTCAAACAGAACTATTGTCGTTTCACTGCGGTCTTTTGTAAGAAATAAATTAAGGAATTTCCTTATTTCCCCAACACTGGCCCAAATAAAACTCTATAAAAACCAGCGACTAAATTATTAAGTACACTAAACAAAGCAGAAACGTCATCACCACGCGAACTCGGAAACAGGAAGGAGGTTCTGTCATCAAATTAGTGCCTTTGCCTCGTCGGGGCAAGGCGCTAAGTTAAATACATGCATGTAGTTAATAATAACTCCATAAGAATTACCTATCCAAAGTTATTATATTTTTTTTTAATAAAATATAATATAATTAAAATCAATATCGGGAACAAAATCCAAAGCTGAAATCGAATTATGATTACTTTTATTTATTATCGAAATCTTAACATATATTGATAAAAAATATACTTCTAAATCAATATAATATGTAGAAACGATTAGATAGTATTTTATAATTTAATTGCTTAATTATTAAAACATAATATTAATTAATTTAACTAGCCAGTTAGTAAGTCTTTATATATTGTTCCTATATCTTTCATATAATTCCCATCAGTATCACAATAATGGGAATTGTGGAAAATTTCATACTCCTCCGTACGCGTAATTTTCGTATAAGGGGCTGTCCATTAATCACGTGAGATTCGAAAGGGGGGGGAGGGGTTCAGCAATAATCACTAAATATCACATGGGGGAGGGGGGGTATAGTAAGATATCACGTGTACTTATTTTTTCGTCAAACGCGTGATTTCTAAACCTAAAAATAGTATTACAAACATTTTAAGGTTCTTTGTAGGTACTAAAAAATACACGTGATTTTTGGTGGGGGGTGGGGGGGTAGTCTTAAGCCTCACCACGTATCACCATGGGGGAGGGAGGGGTTAAAAAATGTTAAAAAAACATCACGTGATTAATGCACAGCCCCTAAAGGGGTACAAAGTTTTTGTTTCACGTATTAATTTATAGATATTTTACACCCAAAAAAGTCGTCCCTCGTTCTGTGATGTGAAAAATAATTTCTTAAAATGATATTTTTATAATATTAAGTCGAACAGCGAAGTGTATTTTTGTCACTTAAACTTAATATTAATCCTTATTTATATGAAATAAAACATCCCTGTATAAACATTTAATTAATATTATTTTTACTAAAACATTTATAAAAAAATTGTATAAATATCAGAATTTTCATTGTTGTAAGTTATGTCAGAGTTGTCATCGCGCTCGATAGATGGCGTTGACGTCGAATTAGACGGCGCTATGGTTTCGTTCACACGCGAAGTACAAATATCTAAGTCGAGTTTAAACATCTTGTAATTTTTCTAAGTATTAATTTTTGTCAAGTTCCACAAATTATAACATTTGTGGAACTTTGGAATACATTTATTGAGTCTATTGTATATAACTATAACCACATATAATATGTATCATCATTTCATATTGAAGTAGGTCCTAACTCCTAAGACAAAAACAGGCTTATTTCAAAGTATACTCTTTATTTTACTTTTATTCCCAATTTCCCATCAGCGTGAGACTGATGGGAATGAAAGAGATAGCAACAATATATAAAATATTACTAACTGGCTGCTTCATTAATTAATACTATTTTTTTAAACTAAATTTTGCATAATTGTTAGAATTTCGATAATATGACATAAATAAAACTTATAAACTTATTTAACAAAAATAGACCGACTTCAAAATTATTTAAAAGCACTAAAAAGTTAAAAATAATATTAAATCTAATAAACCAAATCGTCACTAATTAACCTATAAAATATCCTATTTTTAACCTACATACACAAGAAAATTTTACTAATTTTGGAGTCGGTGCCACGCCTGTTATAAATTATACATTACCTACAGTATTTTATTTTTTTGTTCATTATTTAGTTGGTTACATATTATAAGCCCATAAAATATAGTAATTTATCGTTTATTGGTTTTGCACTGACTCTAAAAATAGTTACACTAAACAAAGCAGAAACGTCATCACCACGCGAACTCGGAAACAGGAAGGAGGTTCTGTCATCAAATTAGTGCTTTTGCCTCATCGGATCAAGGCGCTAAGTTAAATACATGCATGTAGTCAATAATAACTCCATAAGAATTACCTATCCAAAGTTATTATATTTATTTTTTATAAAAATATAATATAATTAAAATCAATATCGGGAACAAAATCAAAAGCTGAAATCGAATTATGATTACTTTAATTTATGTCATATTATCGAAATCTTAACATATAAAGATAAACAATATATTTCTAAATCAATAGGTATAATAAGTAGAAACGATTAGATAGTATTTTATAATTTAATTGCTTAATTATTAAAACATAATATTAATTAATTTAAGTAGCCAGTTAGTAAGTCTTTATATATTGTTCCTATATCTTTCATTTAACTCCCATCAGTATGACAATGATGGGAATTGTGGAAAATTTCATACTCCTCCGTACGCGTAATTTTCGTATAAAGGGGTACAAAATTTTGTTTCACGTATTAATTTATAGATATTTTACACCCAAAAAAGTCTTCCCTCGTTCTGTGATGTGAAAAATAATTTCTTAAAATGATATTTCTATAATATTAAGTCGAACAGCGAAGTGTATTTTTGTCACTTAAACTTAAAATTAATCCTTATTTATATGAAATAAAACATTCCTGTATAAACATTTAATTAATATTATTTTTACTAAAACATTTATAAAAAAAAATTGCATAAATATTAGAATTTTCATTGTTGTAAGTTATGTCAGAGTTGTCATCGCGCTCGATAGATGGCGTTGACGTCGAATTAGACGGCGCTATGGTTTCGTTCACACGTGAAGTACAAGTACCTAAGGCGAGCTTATGCTCTTTATAATAATATTTGCTTGCATTAATTTTTGTCAAGTTCCACAAATTATAGCATTTGTGGAACTTTGGAATACATTTATTGAGTATATACAATAGTATATAACTATACCCACATATAATATGTATCATCATTTCATATTGAAGTAGGTTCTAACTCCTGAGACAAAAACAGGCTTATTTCAAAGTATACTCTTTATTTTACTTTTATTCCCAATTTCCCATCAGCGTGAGACTGATGGGAATGAAAGAGATAGCAACAATTTATAAAATATTACTAACTGGCTGCTTAATTAATTAATACTATTTTTTTAAACTAAATTTTGCATAATATAATATGTTAGAATTTCGATAATATGACATAAATAAAAACTTATTTAACAAAAATAAACCGACTTCAAAATTATAAAAAGTTAAAAATAATATTAAATCTAATAAACCAAATCGTCACTAATTAACCTATAAAAATATCCTACTTTTAACCTACATACACAAGAAAATTTAACTAATTTTGGAGTCGGTAGCTGGTTTGGCACTGACACTATAAATAGTTAAATTTTATTGTTCGACGACCTCTGTGGTCTAGTGGTTCGAGTACCGGACTGCTGATTACGAGGTCGTGGGTTCGATTCCCACAGGACACAAATATTTGTAATGAATATAAGTGTTTGTGTTTGTCTGGGTGTTTCGTATGTATTATAATATGTATTTACATAAAAAATGCATATAAGTATTATATCCTTTGTCTAGTACCTACCCATAGTACAAGCTCTGCTTAGTTTGGGACTAGGTGGTGCTGAGTGAATCAATGTCGCAGAATATTTATTTATTGTGTATATAGGTTAAAGTTAGGATATTTTTATAGGTTAATTAGTGAAGATTTGGCTTATTAGATGTATTATTTTTAACTGTTTAGTGCTTTTAAATATTGTTGATGTCGGTTTTTTTTGTAAAGAAAGTTTTACTGCCTTGTATTTTTATATCGTCAGGCAACTTATTTATAACTTTGAACAGACCATACCGTTGTCGACGGAATGAAGGTACATATTGATACATCAGAAATCCTCTGCCTATACCTTCGAAAACAGGCGAGATGGTGTTTAACGTCATTAGAGACGTTCATAGCAAGATTCTTCGCTCAAATTGAGCTGCCCGACTGGGGAAGTACCTCCGCCTTACAGAAGACAGCAGTGAATCAACAATAGTTGTATTTCTGCGGGTGAGTAAGGTTACCAGAGCTCGTTGGGGGAGTGACTATTCTGACAGCAACCTAGACGGTTTCTACAGGGTAGGCAACGCATGACCTACGTTACCGTTGGTATTACAAACGTCTATAGGCTACAGTAACCGGTTACCATCAGGCGGATCGCATGCTTGTTTGCGAACCTTGTTTGTAAAATATGAGAGTGATGTTGGCTCTGATTCTGTCTTTGTAAAATGTAAAAATGCCTACCCATTGCCAGGCAGTCTGAGCTTGTCATGCTCACTCAAATGTCCTGTGGTGGCGTTGTGTGTCGGGTCTTTTTATTCCCTACAACATGGTTGAGTAGAGCGACGCCGATACACACGTCATGCTCGTGAACGGGTGCTGTCAGTTGGGGCTGGTCGGCTCATACATGTTATGGCAATCTAAAGTGGTTATTATTAGTCTAATTGCCTTTGTATGTATGTAATACGTACGTTTCACATCAATGTGCACCATTTTCATATTGTTATTATATCCATACCTAAGCCATTGTAAACGAAAGCAAAGAATTTTGTAATTTTTATATTGTTTAAAAGAGTATCTATGGAGTTTCTTGCCGGTTCTTCTCCATAAGATGTACCTTTTGGAACCGTGCAACTAAATTCAATTAAATTCGACAATTCAAAAGCACCTGTATTGGTCTGATTGAAATAAATGCTTTGACTTTGACTTTGAACCTTATGACATAAAATTTACGTACCGGTGACAATGACTTTGTTGGAGATGAGAGCGCCGTCGCAATAGTAGCTGAATTGGTTGTTCTTGGTGTCGTTCGTCACGAAGATCGTCGCCACCCAGGGGTACACGGAGCTGGTGAACTCCTTGCAGGTCGCATTGCCGTGACAGATTGGATCCCTCCTGTCTGCCTGGGGAAGAATTAATGCAATAATATACCCAGACATTAAGACACAGCGCCATCTTGTTCCGAGCTAAGCAACGAGGCTTGTGTTACGGATACTAGAAGGTTGATATACTACATACATACTCTGTTTTTCTAAATAATTATTTATTATACATAGATACATCCATGACTCGGATACAAATGTTGATGCTCAGCAAACAAACGTTTGCCCCTAGCGGGATTCGAACCCAGGACCCGTAGCACAGACTACCGATGGGCTAATCAGATCGTCATCAGTCTTAGAGTAGTAGAAATAAATTAGCCAATAGGCTCGCCACTTATTACATGGGATCTAACACATGCCGGCAAAATGTGGGTGTACATTAGTACACCTCTGCCTAACCGTTCGAGGACGACAGGCGTGATGGTATATTCTGTTATATTTCTGCTAATGAGTAAGGTTTCCAGGAGCTCGTTAGAGGAGTGACTATCCTGACAGCATAGGAATTCAGTCAGTATAGTAACTACCTTGTTTTAAGAACTCCTAAACGGTTTTTCGAGGGTCGGCAACACGCGAGCGACACTTCTGGTGTTGCAAACGTGCATAGGCTACGGTTACTGCTTACCATCAAGCAGGTCGTAAGCTGGTTTGCCATCCTCGAGGTATAGAAAGAAAGAAATAATATTTATTGACACAGTCACGAACAATGCACACAATAACATAAAAAAAGAAAGAAAAAAAAAACATTGGACAATAAACAAACTCATTGTGTGCCCCACGGCTGTGCCGAATGGCCCAGTTCAGCTAAAAGCCAGACAACTGGTAAGCTGCCTGGCGCTGGTTTTCAACTGGACCAGGAGGTATTAATAAACAGGTATCAAACGTATATATTGAAACTAGCTATTGTGACTTCGACTGCGTTAAATTTGTAATTTTATTTCCACCCCCCTTTTCCCCCTTTCAAGGGATGATTTCCGGGATGAAAACTATTCTATGTCCTTCCCCGGGACTCAAGCTATCTCTATACCAATCTTTTTCAAAAAATTTCATCTAAATCGTTTCAGCGGTTATAGCGTGAAGAGGTAACAGACAGACACTCTCGACATACACCGACCTAATTGGTGAACTCCTTCAAAAAGATCAGGTACGCAGTACTCGTGACCGGCGCGCGTGCATGGCGAGATGTATGAATGTGGACGAGGCAAAAGTGATATGCAGGGACCGTAGCGCGCGGCATTCTGTATTTTCTGCCTACCCCCGTGGAAAAAAAGGCGTGAGTCTATGTATGTACACTTTCGCATTTATAATATTAGTCTAGAATCTAGATAAACGACCGGATCTTCATCAAAAACTGATTCTACGAATCTGAAGCTTCATTAGCAGTAAAAATTTAATTAATTCATTATTCCTACAACATACTAATTATACTTCCTCGCGACTTAACCGTTTAATTAATGGCTTTAAACTTTAAAATCAACGGAGCCATTTATTTTGTGGAAAAGTTTTTTGTACGATCGCACAGAAGATGCCTGAAATACACCAATAAGCACTTAAAAACTTTGAGTTAAATATTTTGAAGGGGTTACGTTGAACTCGCGTCATTTGAACTAAAGGACCCTGTGAGGAAAGTAGGTTAGTAGGTCTCGTCATCTCATTGTCATCGAGAATCCGATTATCGCTGCGGTACCTATTAAATGCAGCCTTCTCTCGTAAGGGTTTGAATCCCGGTGGGGTCAAATGTTTAAGTGTTGAACAAGGCCATTTTACCTGAGTCAATGCTCCGTACATGATATATGTCATACATAGTGTATAACATGGATGTATTTACTTACAACAGAAAAAAAAAATGTAGTGTATTTACCATCTAGTACGCAAGCCTCGTTGCTTAGCTCGGAACAAGATGGCGATGTATCATAAAGCCCGGATATAAATTTATTTATTTACATTATTTAATAATGAAGTCTATGCTATGTGGCTGAGGTAGCCTAGTGGTGTGACCAGTGGTCTGAGATGTCAAAGGTCTCGAGTTCAAACCCAAGGCACGCTGACTTTTCGGAAAGTTATGTGCGGTGAAGGAAAACATCATGAGGAAACCTGCGTGCTTGAAAGACTTTCTCGATGGCCTGTGAAGTCTGCCAACCCGCAGTAGGCTAGCGTCGTGGACTATAGCCTAATCCCTCTCAAATGATAGGAGACCCGTGCCCAGCAATGGGACAATAATGGGTTGATGATGATGATGAGCTATCGGACTTTCTTACTATAGGGGTAGAGAGTACGATTCCCGTTAAAGAAGGATTTGACAACGAGAAACAGAACCCAAAAGATGTTGGTGAAAGTATTTTAGTATAACTCTTCCTAAATTCTGAATCTATAACCTGTAATTATCTAGTACGATCAACAACCAGTGGACTGCGAAAGTCAATGTCTCGAGTGAAGGTCTCAAGTCTTGAGACCCAAGACTAGCACCACTGACCTTTCGGGTTATTTTTCGTGTGTCACTAAACTAGCGTGGTGGACCATAGCCTAATCCTCCTCAAATGAGACGAGACCTGTGCCCAGCAGTGGGACAGTTACTGGGTTCGATCATCTTAATAACTCTAACCTAACCTAACCTTTCGGCAAATACATGCGTATATCCCATTGTTAAGAAGTAAATTGTAACAGTAATAAATACGGAACTGTTAAATTGAATTGGTTTTAATTCAATCACAGACAGAAATACAGTGAATGACTTAATTAAAGTCTGTTTGTTTACATTCATCTTGTTTGTTATCAGATGGCCCTCGTATTGATGAACAACAAACATCTCTAGAATGAAACGGCAAGTTCACACAATTTGTATTTGGAAATGAATTGCGTCTATGAGTTGTGTGATGCCAAAATTTGGGACTAGAAGTCACTGTTTGACCAATTTTGTTTAATTACATGCCCGCCACCTCAAGTCCCTACTACTGCAACTCCTGTAAGCCAGGATCAACAATATTATAGGTACCGGCACGAGTCGTGAGCACAAACTTCACTTGCGCGAATTTTTTGACGAACCGATTAGAGCAGCATTTACTACGCTGCGCTAATCGGTTCATCAAAAAATTGCCACATCCGAACTGAAACCTCCTTTTTGAAGTCGGTTAAAAAGGATCCAAAAGGTCGTAAATACCAGAATCAGTAAAAAAGTAATTTTATTTCAATATCTCCTTTGTATACAGAAGTAAATATCATTTAATTTCATTCTAATTCTGTATATTAAGGAAAATAAGTTACTCCTACACAAATTCAACAGTCATACATTTAAACCAGAGGCTTCACGAATAGGGTTTATTTCTCAAAACAGACCCCGTAAGCTAACAATATGACAATGTATTTAAATTGCTCACATTTAGTAAACGACGTAGATATAAATTATATTATTATCACACGTTAAAAGCTCGGTGAATATATGTAGATTATCTTTTGGCGGTGTATTGTTAATATACTCTTAGAATATTGTAAGTATACTGCCTTCCGCGGCTGAATGACAGGAATAATATGAATAACGGGTTGATGATGATAAGAATTTTACGAAAATGTTGAAAATCTTTTTATAGCAAAAGCTACCAAATAAACAAAATGTCTATGTGTATTTAATTCTATTGTACATATATATTTTTTACATTTATCATTTTACTAGCTGATGCTCGCAGCTTCGCCCGCGCAATTTAATACTAATGTCTCCTCCTCATTTCGCCCCCGTTTCCATAGAATAAATAAATAAATATATATAGATGACCCACTATGTGTATAGCGACGTCTATGTTGCTACATAGCAACAACGTACATAGCAACGGAGAAGCTATCAAAGCTGACATGACATATCGGACGCGATAAACAGCTGTGGTAGCCTAGTGTGATGATTTTTTACGGTTATTCCCAAGATATTCGTTTATAAAAATAAGTGATCCAGGTAATAAACGTTTTGTATGCTAAATTTCACTGAAATCTGTTAAGTGGTATTGCGTGAAAAAGTAACAAACATCCATACATACATCCATACTTACAAACTTTCACGTTTATAATATTAGTAGGATTTTCTCGCAACCCCAAAGGGATTTGAGGAGTAAGAGTTTAAAAGAGTATTTATTGGACACCAATTAGTTCACCAATAAGTTTTTATATAAACACAGTAACCATGGCAACGAGGAAGAATTAAACCTTCTTGATTTTATCTTCACACTTATCGACTAACAAGTAAATCCTACGAGGAAGCACAGCAAATACCACAATTTTATTTATACAGCACTATTTTCTCTCCCACACAAAGTTTTCTTTCCTAATGAACCAGGAAACATCTCGCCGAATCGCGTTCTAATTGCGACAGATCAGCATTTAGACGGAGAGAGGAAAAAACACTATTTTTTCAAACATAATTACTACCTCGGTAAGATCTGAAACGACTATTGTTTGCTGTGAAGATGAGTGAAGTGTTAGATGCGGCTTTTGAATTTATATCAATTTATTTTCTGCGCGATGGTCTAATGGTCGTAAGTTCAACTGCTGAGCAAGAGGTCTTGGGTTCGATTCCCAGGTCAGCAATGTGTTATTGGTATATAAGAAATTCTCAGTAGCAGCTGGGAGTTTGGACTCGTGCCCGGTTGATGGCAATAGATTTGCCTCCTTACTGGAGACCTAAAACATACCGGTGAAATGCGGGCGTACATACACCTCTGCCTAACCCTTCGGGGACGACAAGCGTGATGGTTATATTCTAATATATTATTGCTATAAGCTAAACTGTATTGTGTGCTCATGGTGCATAATAATTATCATATTTATGCCCACAGTGTAAATTAATTTCCAAAGAAGGCATATCCAAAAAATATCGCTCCTTAATAAGAGTGAACGCGGTCTTTTGTGTTGGTGATTGATGACGTGGCATCGCGGGATACCACTATCTGCGTCTTCTGCCCACATCCCGACAGAAACTATGGCGTAATGAAGGAAGCCAATACAATATTCTACATTAAAATCAAGCTTTTATTCACCGTTAAGGTTGAATATGGTGATACATTTGTATATTTGTAAGAACTTTAATACCCATAGATCCCACAATAAATAATATGATTTCATTTGACTTGATTTGAATTGATATGACGTACATATTTACTGGCTGACCAAACTGGGCATACGTTGTTCTGCCACATAAAAGTATTAAAAGACTGGTTAAAAAATCGAGGGTGGCCGTACGGGGGTGAAAAACACTTCACCACCTACTCCCAAACCTACCAAACATACACCAAAAAAAAACATTAAAGTCCGTCAAATCGTTTTGGTTCACAAACACCGTGACACGAGTTTTATATATATTAGGAAATAGAAGATATATCTTGAAAGGCAATGCCTATTCTCTGACTGCAAAGGTAAAGCCTATTCTATAACAATATATCATCATGCCTATCCCTGAAAGTATGCCCAAAGTTAAAAAGGAACCCAAAACCCAAATCCATACTCAAAGCTGATACTGAACATTTTATAGGAAAACCTAACAATACTGATATGTCCCACTGCTGGGCTGGTCTCCTCTCATTCGAGATGAATTAGGCTATAGTCCACCACGCTAGCCTACTGCGGGTTGGGAAACTTCACGCGCCATTGAGAAAATTTCTCAAGCATGGTTTCCTCACGAGGTTTTCACCATCTGAGCATGTGATAAATACGCACGTAACTTTGAAAAATCAGTGGTGTGCCTTGAAGTCTACATGTCACTAGACTAAGATTCAAAGTCTGCAGTCTAAATAATTGATTTCCCTTCATGAAAAACAAAAGTACTTTATCAGGTATTTTTTTACGTGTTTCGTGATTTTTAACAACAATTAAAATTACTATATTTAATACGTATAATCCGTATAATTATGGGCCATAAAAAATAGCGTATAACTGTATATAAACAGGCAATTTGTCAGCCATTAACAATTCTATTAACAGTTTATTCCGTATGTGAGGCGATTGAATTGCGATATCTGATACGTCAGCTTGTACTAAATTACTGCTTAATTACTAGCAAAGCGTCTATTATTGTACTGTCAACCCTATTTTATCTTTGCCTCTTTAAAAGTACAGATTTAATCTTGGATGAAGCACTTCATCTTCATCCTATTTGCTTGTTTTTTTTCGACGACCTGATTAGTCCAGCGGTAGTTAACGCTGCTTTCTGTGCTTCGGATCCCGGGTATGAATCCCGGTAGGGACAAACATTCTGTATACGAATCAAGGATGTAAGTATGCATTTACAAAAAAAAATAATTATAGGTACGTGTAGTATATCAACCTTTTTGTAGCTGTAACAACAGATCTGTAACAACGTCTGCCTCGTTACTTAGTTTGGAACTAGATGGCGCTGCGTCATAATCTCCAGATATATTTTTTACTAGCTGATTCCCGCGACTTCGGCAGCATGCAATTTTACGCCACGCCTCAAACCAGTATACTATTAAAGCTTGCTCAAAAACCCTTACAGACCTCAACCGACCGCCAATTTAATATATTTTTTAAATCACCAAATTTTTTACATCGTCCTTCAACAAAAACCAGTCCACACATACCATAGATCATGACCACGAAACATCAATCCTTATCAAATTGCCAGCCGCGCCACACAAAACCGACCACAAACGGACAGTATTCATCGGAACGTGCACAGAAAAAGCCCCGCCAAGTTCTATACAGGCCAATGGAAAATTGTTTTTCGCGCGAAGCCAAAAAAATACTTTTTTTTCAGTAACCCCCTCCCACGCCGTATTTTTGCTACAGAATGATTGATTCGAACTCTTGTTGAACCGAGCGATTGATACACACAATCTCCTTGTTTGGACAACGCAACGTGACTATCCAACTTACCGTCCAGCCTTTCCTCAACCAACAAGCTCAACTAAAGTATAAGGAACAAATATCGTCCCTGTATTTATTAATAAAAAAAATAAATGTTCAATGTTATACGTCGATAGAATAATATTGATTCTATGATTTTATTTAATTGAAAGCTTGTTATTAAAAAAAAATTAACTAACTATAGTTAATGAACTATAGAGGATCGTGTCTAACAAACATTTTCATGGTCTATTGGACTGCTCAAAGTGCGTATTTAATTTTGAATAAGATAAAAAAAATGCGTTAGTATAATGCCCGACATTAACACACACATTTACTGTCATGGGTAGTATTGTCAATTTCAAGCATTCCGTCATCCACGAGCGTCCACACAAGCTGTCCATTTTTTTCCTCCGTATGTCAGATAATGAGAGAGCTATTGTTAGGTGTTCCCTCACAAAACATTACCGGCTGCATTCAAATCAAAACGGAAAGCACGTTTTAATAAATATAGATCGTGTTGTTTTTCTTTTAAGTTCCTATAGTTCCAAAGTATTGGTATAATTTTGAGAAGAAGTGTAGGTATTCTACTCTTTCGCGCAAAAACCGCTTAACAGATTTGAATGAAATTTTGCATACATATCGTTTATTACCTGGATTAATACATAGGCTACTTTTTATCTATATACCATGCGGGCAAAGCCGCGGGAGGCAGCTAGTTCCTCGCGTGGTGGACATATCAAAGTATATATTCCTTTATATACCTACTTTGATATGTCCACTGGCAAGTTTCAATTGCCTAGTAATCACGCTACCTACTCAAACTAAGTAAAATAATAACGTTAGCACAATATAGTTCAAATCTCAAAATATAATTTTCCGCCGTTCACCGCTTCCTAGTGTTCCGCATCATGTAAATAAACAAATGAGGATGTAATAATTGCGAAGAAGGTGATCTAATCTTATACATGTATGTATACATAGATGTATATAGTTGTAAATATACTCATTTGTATATAGCGCACGTTTTAATCACTTCGACGTAATGTATTTGTGTCTCAGTTGGAACCGTCATTGTTTATATACGAATTATGTTGTGATGTGTCTGTACAATAGGTTTTATAATCGAAGGGGCTCATGGCTACGTAATAACTACTGGCTGGCGAAGACAGTTTAGGACAATTCTTAATATAATGAGTCCCTGTGTCGGAAAGTTAATCTCAAATAACTATATGTAGTTTTCCATCGTTAACTTTGGTTGAAAGTAAAAGGGCTCAAATTCTATATAGTATGAGTATGAGAACCACTTAAATTTGAGTAGCCGTTGAGTATTTTGCTATTGTTTTTTAGTAAGGGAAATTTAAAATCCAAATAAATGTGATGAGTCGTATTTGAGAGGTTTTTATGTCTAGTCGTCTATATTTTGTTGTAGAAGAGATTAATATGAATTATACACGATATACATATATTGAAAAAGTAAAAAAAATACATTTTAATTGAAAACTCTCCTCCTTTTTTGAGGTCGGCTAAAAAAGAGTAATATAATCAATTAAGAATTCTCTTAATCATTCATGAAGTTATTATTTACAATATTCATTTATATGTATGCATATTAATTATGTATTAAATTATGCCAAAATGTGAAGCATTAAATAATATTGACATACCTATCGGAATAAACTCGGATGAAAGTTCTATTTCGTTAAATAAATATTTATTAATATTAGTTGTGAACGGCGGAATTATTGTGGACATTTATAATTAGGCCAATAAATTTAACCTACTTTGAATAAATTAGACTTAGTTTTTTTTTATTTGAATATGAATAATAATATCATTATATAATAGAAAGTTAAAAAGGGGAGTAAAACTTCCTCCTCTCTCCTACATTTGCGGAAAACATGTGTGGGCTTTGTTGGGCACGCCAACAAAGCCCACACATGTTTTCTATAATTATATTGTAACATCTATTATCTTGTGGAGTACAATAAATATATTGAGTATTCAAATTAAATATATCACTTACTTCAGAAGGTACAGGAGTAGTTGTTGTTGTTGAATTTCGACGATTGTCATATATACCAGTTATTATATTGTCAACCACACTGGATATTTCAGTAGGAGTATATACATTAACCTCATTGGTGGTGTCTCTGTACATATCCACATAATCTATTATAGGATAATCTGTGGAATTATCCTCATTGTCATCATAGTAAGAAGGTTCCGCTTCTAAACCAATAACTTTATTATTTTTATCATTCCCAAGTTTTTCGATAATTCTATTAATCTCTTCTATTTTATTTATTTTAGTCCTATTGATAACATTCCTACTTCGTGGCGTAGTTGTAGTTATATGAGGTAATGTTGTTTTATCAACGATGTCATTTTGTGAAGTTTTTTTAAATGAAACGTCAATTTCGTTTGCTTTAGATTCTTCAGTTAAATCTACGCCAATTTTAGCGCTTCCTTTTTCAAAATCTACATTAAAATCGAATCTTTTGAAAAAAATATTAGTTTTGTTGTTTACGTGTTTAACAACGAAATTCGTTTCATTCAATTTGCTCTCGAACCAGTGTGTTATATGGAGTATAATTTTATTCAAATCGTCTACTCCTACATTTCTTATTTGCTTGAATTTTGGTACTTCTAATGTGATATCAACATTTTCGATGACTGTTGTATTTTTGAGAATATTTTTCACAATTTCTTCAGCACAAGTTTCACTACCATCACAGTCACTATTAACACTTACTGCAAACAACACACTTATGAATATCGATTTTATATTAATCATATTTACTAAATATACGTGAACACACAGCCTGAGATGATATACAAATGCATAACATGAATTGCTATACCATACGTAACTGTTTAACTGTTCTTTCTTTGTGAACCTTACCGTTGTTAACTTTAGGTGTATTTTCGTTCGTTTGTTTTGCTTTGGGAAAGATGTCTTCACCTTGAAGTTTCGTGGCTTCGTTGACTTTGATAGACGATCAGAAATAATTAGTGAGGATTGTGAGAACTTAGTGATAGGAGGCGCGGGTAGCGGATTTATATTTTTATACTTCCGTGCTTACAAATATCAGAGCCCTACATTCTGAGTCTCAGGTACGATATCCGCACCAAACTCATATTTATATAGCTTATAAATGGTTGTTCTATTTTCGGGTGTTTGTGAGTTTAAATGCACTGACCAAACAGAAGAAAGGCAAAGAGTAAGGCATTGTTTTTTTTTTTGAAAGGAAATAAAACCAATCTTAAACACCGTCATAGCTAGATAGTTCTATTCTATATATGTTAAGGTAAAAATAGGCCAAAGAGATGTTGATAAAATTTTCATATTAAGCTAGAAGGTTTCTGTAAACATTGGCAGCGATCGGATTGACATTTTATTTTCGTTTTTAGATTTGTGGTAAATTTATTTCTTATTAAATTAAATAATACGAAGCTAGGCCAAGTGAAACTAGTTTAAAGATTAACAAGAGAAGGTAGAGAGAAAGAATTTCCCTTCCTTCCTTCATTCCATTAATTATGTCATATGTACCAGAATACTGATTTATATGTATGCAGGTATTAAACCAGAAGTCAAATTTTTATTAAGAAAGAAAAATTCAACCTCAGGCGGGGCTCGAACCCGCATCTTCTGGATAAGTACTCCAGACGCTCTGCCAACTGAGCCACCGAGGTATCCGCCTGATGTGTTGAATTTTGCCTTCTTTATGTTACTTATGTCTTACGGCGACATAGCAACATCAATTGGACAATTCTGCCCAATCTAAGTAGTCTAATATTATTTATTCCTTCATTTTTTTTTAAAACTTTGCTCCATACTAAACATTAATTTTGTGTCGAAAGTGCTTTTATATATATTAATATTCACAATGCACAAACATCCAGACACGGAACAACTAGCTGTAGGCCATATACGCATGTATTTTTTCGGTGAGACAATCGAACACGCAACACGCGCCGCAGAAACCGACCGCTGGACCACTGAACCAACCATGCCGTATATATTTTTATTTCGGTAATGCAATCTCTGATGACGTCAGACGGCTATATTTTTAAAACTATAAATAAACTATGATAGGTACATACATTATTCGCGTTATCGTGATTTTAATTACCATTATTTGAGGATCTGATAAGCGCAGCGGTTACAAAGCTAACTTCCGTGTTAAGGTTTCAGATGCTGGTAAATATTTGTGAATGGACTATGGATAATGGATGTTTCTGTGTACATGTATGAAACTATATTTATGTGTTTACTTTTTGTTGTGTTATTAAATTAATATTTAATGCTAATAATTAAACACACAGCGTGACGGACGCTAATGACGTGAGTCCCCTATGGGTTAGGCAGAGGTGTACAAATGTACACTTCCACATTCTGCCGGTATATTTTAAGGCGAGCCATCAACCGAATACGAATCGAAATTCGCAGCTGCTACTGAAAATTTCATAGAAAAACCCAATAACATTTGCTCGACCTGGGAATCGTACCCGAGACCTCTTGCTAAGCAGTCACACTTACAAAGACTATAACAACAAGCCAATTAGCAGATTGGATATGTTGTCTGTGGCATCGTAGCTCCCGAACGAATAAAACAATTTTGATTCCGTTTTTTGTTTGAAAGCTGAATTAGTCGGGCTTGTTATTAGCTATGTTTGATGAAAATCGATCCAAGATGGCCGCCACCACAAAATATGTCCGGGGTTTTTTTACTATTATTAATTTGTACACAAACACACAGATAATTAATCTAAATCTAAGTCGAGGTTTCACTAAGACCGTAGCTCAACGTCAAAGCTCACTTTGACGGCTTGATCACGAACTGTAAGATTATAATTGTCCAGCACAATTAGACGCTTTGTGATCTACGAACAAATTCTAATGGCACAAACGAGTATTGATTATTAAACTTTTTGTGGGATTTGGCTGAAATAACTAGTGTCTTTATAATATAAAGTTAGTAAAGGACTCATGGGCCAAGTTTAAAAAAAATAATATTGTGACTATAAACTGGTAAAGAAGTATTCTACATACTAGCTGCCTCCCGCGGCTTTGCCCGCATGGTATATAGATAAAAAGTAGCCTATGTGTTAATCCAGATAATAAACTATATATATGCTAAATTTCATTCAAATCTGTTAGGAAGTTAGTAGAGCACCTCATGGACTACGGGTTTCTGTTACGTTAATTATATATTGGTTTGCAAAAAATAATATTTTGACTATAAATTGAGATAAAACTATTATATATCTCAAACTACATAGTACTAAACTACAAAGTTACAAAGAAATCGGTTATTAGTTCAGGAGTTCATCGAGAACTTTATGTAAATGTTTTGTTGTAAATATGTTATTGCGCTTGTTTTTGGTAAATAGTAATGTTATTATATTGAATGCTATATTTTACCCAATATTTACAATTTTATTGATAATAAAAAACGCTAATCTTTAAGTTCAGTTTATGTGCAATTCAGTTCAGTTCAGTATATTGGCAATAATCTTGATCCAAAGTGTTTTTATAGATTGACATTTTATCTCTATATATACGTCTATATTCCACTATTAAAATTAATCTTAATATTACCTCTATATATCAAAACTTATATTCATTATATATGTTTGTACCAAGACTATGTACATAAGAATGTTAATAGTTTTGTAACAATACTGTGAATGTTCATGAGTTGTGTAATCTGATGTGAAGATAACGCGTAATGGACGACGAGACATGCGATAATTGCCAATTATGACTCTTTGATTTGATTATGACCTATGGGCCCATTACTCTTAGTTTTAGAGGTTTAAAGTATCACAAACATTTCTGGAATCTTACGCAAATCTAGAACCTACCTAGCAACCTTTTGATCATAGTCTGCAAAGTCATAGATACATGAATAAATATAAATATATCTGGACATTATGACACAGCGTCATCTAGTTCCGAGCTAAGCAACGACAGCCTGTGTTACGGATATTAGACGGTTGATACGTTACATAGATACTTTTTTTAAAATATATGTTATACATACAAATATCCATGATTCAGGTCAAATGTTCATGCTCATCACACGAATATTTGCCGCTACCAGGACTCGAACCTAGAACCCTTACCACCACGTTATTTAATGCATAGTGCAGGTTGCCAAATTTCATATTGACGACCACAAATCAAATCAATGCCAATAAATGAGTATGTAATAATATTATAATGGGCTACAAAAATCATCAATACAATAACAACGCTAACTTACCACCATTTGAAGTTTCTCAGGCTTCCCAGTTACCATTTCCACTTCATCTGATCCTCTAGTGCTCAATTTGCTCACATCAACCAGATCCTTCATGAACCTTTCATCTTTTTCTTCGTCAACCAACTCGTTCTTATTCGCTTCTGTCGTTATTACTATTGGATATTCAGTTTCTTCATCAACCAGATTA
This sequence comes from Craniophora ligustri, assembly GCA_905163465.1. NCBI lineage: Eukaryota > Metazoa > Arthropoda > Insecta > Lepidoptera > Noctuidae > Craniophora > Craniophora ligustri. Next base: position 943,900 of record LR990979.1, on the reverse strand, counting down.
GGGTCTTCACCAACCAAATAACCTTCTTTCGTTGTACTATGTTCGGGTATAGACTCTGGTATGTACGATTCTGTGGTAACTGGTTCTTCTTCAAGAATCGTGGTATCATCAACGCACCTTTTTTCTTTCTTCTCTGGCGGTAAAACTGTGTAATATTTTTTGGTTACTGCTGGCTCTTCACTAACCGCATGCTTTGATCTTATTGTTAACTCATCATCTATTACAATTCCAGTGACTGATGTTTTAAAAACATCACTTTTATCATCATTTGATGCTTTGACTTCAGTCTCATCATCTTCTATATTGCTTGTTGTACTTGTTTCATGCTTCATTGGTTCTTCAAGAAATATATAGTCAACGAATATGCCTCTAGGAGGTAATTCTATATAATCTTTTAATTGTTCAATTACTATATTCCTTTTAACTTTTTTGTTAAAATCGAATTCGTCTTTCATAAATTCGTCAATATCGAAATCGTCAACCGTTGATACATCTATGTAATCAATGTCAGTGGTACTATATGATACTTCAGTAGTATAATCAACGTCTACAACAGTAAGTTCTAGTTCTGATATAGTAGGGATTCTTTTGATTGTAATATTTGCATTTATATAGTTATAGACATCAGGCCAGTATCTTGCGCTATATAGAAACGATGATATCAGAAACATTAATACGAATAACATCATTAGTATTAGTAGTTTTATAATCAGCTTAATCATCGGTGTAGATAGCTTCATTTTGACAGTTCAAATAGCGCAGTGGCTGAACAATCGGCTTGTGCCTCACTGGTTGCCGACTCGATCTCCACACGCACCGAATATTTGTACGGATCCTGATCCGGGCTGTTTGTGTATGTAAAATGTTGCGTTTATAAGCGCACCCACGACACAGTTTTTGTTGGAATTTAATATTGGATTTAGTACCGAAACGTTTGTAAGTGTTCAATTATGTTAAGTTTTTTATTAGATCACCAATTATTAATATATTTATACATCAGAAAGTTCACAATTAAACACAATACCATAGATTTAACACAGTTCAACCGCACTTTTGTAAAAACTTACACCAATTTCACACATAAACAAAGCATGTGATTCTGATCTGAAGTATCAATCCGTACTAGATTATAATGTGATAATATCAGAGTGTCTTCAATAGTTTTGTATGGAAACATTACAGGAAACAAATAAGGACAGTATTGCGCACAGACAATAGGCCATATGCCTTCCTTATGCGTTTGGAAAACACTGATATTAAAACCAATTATAGTGTTGGGATCATCAAGCCGATTCTGTATGACTTAGTCATGTATCAGCTGTCATACACATTTACATACATGTTTAATATTGTTTGCACGGAAATGTTGTAGGTAAAGATATATTGGTTACATAACATTATTTCCTCTAATGATTGAATGATTGTATAGTCCTTGATTCGATTCTCCGGTGAGATTAATCTAACTACCCGATCAGCTACCTAAGCTACAGCGGTATTAATGACTGCGTTATGTGGGTAAGGTCTTCGGTTCAAATACCGTTAGGGGCAAATGTTTGTTGATGAATCATGGATGTATCTACGCCTAATATGTACCTATGTATTTAATTTACAAAAAAATATTGAAGTATGTCAACCATATAGTATACGGTAACACAAATATTTGCTAGCAATATGTTTTTTTTTTATTTCAGCTGTGGTAGCCTAGTGGTGAGACCAGTGGGCTGAGATGTCAAAGGTCTCGAGTTCAAACACAAAGGCACGCGCCACTGACTTTTCGGAAGTTATGTGCGTATTTATCATATGCTCAAACGGTGAAGGAAAACATCGTGATGAAACCTGCATGCTTGAGAGATCATCTCGATGGTATGTGAAGTCTGCCAACCCGCAGTAGGCTAGCGTGGTGGACTATAGCCTAATCCCTCTCAAATGAGAGGAAACCCGTGCCCAGCAGTGGGACAATAATGGCTTGATAATGAATATTATATTTTGACTTTGATTTTTACTATAATGCGGATCAAATTCCTATTGGGTTAAATATTCTGTGTAGAATATGTAACCCAATAGGAATTTGATCCTAATCTACTGAATTTTTGAAACTTTGAAAAATTGTAAACCAACAATGATTTGAATATTGTGCCTGCGAGCAGTCATTCGTGATAAATTCGTAGTTTCATTGCTGAGTAAACATCAACAGGCGTTACATGCCTATACTAGTGGCCGCCAACTGGTCGTAATTAGACCATAATCATTTAAATTTATGCATATACTAGCTTTAGCCAGCGGCTTCGCTCGCGTTAAAAGTATTATTATTAATTAGGTATAGTTTTCGTACAAAGTTTCATCCCCTATTTTATCCGCTTGGGGTAGAATTAATCAAAATCCTTTCTTAACGGATTCCTACGTCATAACATCTACCTGCATGCCAAATTTCAGCCCGATCCGTCCAGTGGTTTGGGCTGTGAGTTGATAGATCACTATGTCAGTCAGTCAGGCAGTCACCTTTGAGTTATATATATTTAGATTAGCTTTCTGCATTTCTTTTTAAGCCTAAGTCCAGCCAACATGCTCATGCCTCGTCATATCCTGGAAGCTAACGTTGAGAAGATATGACGTGTACGTTGGGGTTTAAAACAACAAAAAATTGTATAAAACATTTATTACACCTTAAAACTAAATAACAACGGTATTTACAACATACACACTCAAACACCCAACAACATTTTCAACAATAACAACAGTTAAACAACAATAACACTAAGGCGGCAGGTCAACAACATCAACAATAATATTTTATAACAATGGTAAGGCAAGCTTAGGATAACTTTAATAATACATATTATTTGTTTTGCATTACCTAACTATAGCAGAGTCTTCTGTCCTATGTTATGATATTAAATTAGAGTTGCAATCTTTATTTTTTAAATATATGTATAATAATTGGCCTTGGAACATGAAATCTTAAGACAACAATGTTTTGATGCAAATAGTTCCACGCAAAAGTTATGATTAAATTCGTGTGACGAGTTTAAACTTTGAAATATGATTCGGTGATCATTTTTTTAAGCTAGATAGACTACAGCTTGGTTCATATTTAGGGAATTAATGAAAGGGTTAAGTAGCAATGTACGCCTGTCTAACATTACCCCGGAATATTTATTTTTAACGTTGATCAACACTAGGATTTTCTCCTGTATTGGTAACACACATTTGTCCATACACAAACACCCAGACCCAGAACAACTGCCTGTAGATCGTAAAGATTTACCCCGTGCGGGGATCGAATCAGCAATCTTTGACGCCCAAACGCTCAGCCTCGGCGCTATTCAATTCTCCAAGAGCCCATGTAATTAAGGAAAACTCTTACCTATCCGAAACTGAGAAATTAAAATATTTGTTGGAGTCCAGAGAATGGCTTACGAATAATGTTTTAATATTACAGAAACTTCTAGTTCATACTGTGTACAGTTTGAATGTGTATTTTCTGTCTATATTTGTAAGCCAGTTTCGAGTGCCAAACTTTACTCAAAGAGACTGAATTATTAGAGGGGTGAAATATATGCAAATATAGCCAATCAAATCGAACTTGGGCCGTTCGATGTACCGTCGTGTATTGACATTTTCAGTAGGTAGGTATGTTGAGAATGTGTTACAACTACTTAAAGAAGGCACTTGAAGAAGAGAGGTAGAGCATAGCATTTCTTGCTCAAATTGAACTGTCCGACTGGGGAAGTACCTCCGCCTTATAGAACACCGCAGTGAAACAACAATAGTTAGTGTTCCTGCAAGTGAGTAAGGTTGGCAGAGATCATCAATGTATGTGTAAAGAATCGTCAAGATATCTGACGCTAGGTGGGGATGGAAATTGGCTGAACTGTAGTCTATGGGATAAGGAAAAATCGATCACAAGACCAATAAAATAAATCTCAAATTGCAGTCTCTAGTTACCAATCCAAGGTCAAAATAGCAACTCTAAAATGACGATTTGGAATTTAAATCTTGTGCTGTCCCTTCTTAGTGTGAATGATAGTTTCGTGTACCGGTACCTTGAAAGGTATCGGTTTCTCTACAGGTACCAAAATGTGCTTAATAACTTCGAAAGGTACTTCCTTAATTTTGGGCACATGTACTATTCTTTCAACGGGATACGGTACCGACTTCTCAACGGGAATGATGACTTCTTTAATGACAGGGATTACTACGGCTTTCGGTACCGGTACTTGGATCGGTATGGGGTGTGGAACCGGGATGATTACTGGCTGGTTGACTTTGAATTCTACGTTTTTGGGTAGTGGGACAACGATTTCCTTGTAATGTTTGATTGGCTCTGGGTTTTCTTCTTCCACGTGTTGGTGGACCGGGTACACGTGGGATTGTAAGTCGTGGCCTCCGAAGTTGTGGCCTCCTCCGAGGTCGTGGCCTCCACCGAAGTCGTGGCCTCCGCTGGCTGCGCTGTAGTCCCCTCCGGAGCTCCCGCCATGCCCTCCGAAGTCGAAACCGCCGGAATAATCGCTGGCTTGAAACTGTAACACAGGAACACATTTTTAAGTAAAGAAGCAAGTAAATATTAGTACATGTTGGATGATTGGAGTTGGATGATCATTGATTGTTACATCAACTCAGCCTTGTTTATGGTACATGAATCATGGTATATGGTTCTATGAAGCGCCATAAACCAAACATCACGCTGTATCGTTAATGATATAATCAGAGTTGTACGGGTCGGTGGAAAGTTTTAAATCCATGAAATAGAGGATGTAATCCTATTATAAAAAGAATGCGAAACTTCGAGCTGCTACTGAGAATTTCACATATTAAATCAAATTACAGTTGGCTTCACTTCTCTGGTTAATTGAACCCAAGACTTTTCCTCTCGAGTCTATATTAATGAGGCCTTTTCTATTGATTAGCAGAATCTGAAATTTGACAAAACAAAACACGTTATTACGAAATACCAAATTCCAAAGTGTTTCCAGATTCAAATGTACCTATTTTCGATACAAATAACTTCAAAGGAAAAAACTTCAGTAAAACTGTTAACTTTTAACTGTAAATTCCTTTGGAATCGGTTACTCGACAATTTAATAACAGCGCGACGTTAAAAAACTTGAATAAAAAAGCGACCGTTTCCGGGCGGCATGCCCTCTATTTAAACTGTGGTTTTTTTTCTTTACTGTCTGTGGTCCGCTTTATTTTTTGCGATGACGTTTTATTTTTCGTTCGGTAACTGTTATCCAATCGGCTCGTTACGTACAGAAATCAAGTTATTGGAGCAAAACCTTATTTTGGTGAACTTAGACGTTATGTAATCTGTATTCAATTAAATATCAATTCGTTTCGAAATTTGAGCCTGTAGATTGTTTAATAAACCATAAAAAACCTTTTTGCTGTTACCTACGTAAATAAATGCATATTTTATGAATAAATGCGAGTAGAAATTTGAACATACATAATTTTAGTTTAAAATAGGATAATCCTAAGGTAGCTTAAATTAATATTTTTTAAGAAAAAAAATCTTTCGTTCTGAGACGAACAGAGAACAGTAAATGGCATGACGGTGGATGAAAAAGGAATCTAAACTATTAAATATTTGTACACAATAAGCTGAAGGGAATAAAATAAAGACCTATTTCCAACAGCGATGAAATATAAGTATCAAAGGACCATTTTAGTATCAGCTTATTAAAAACCTTTTCGAAGCAGTATAAATATATGGAGCAGTTTTTTCAATAAACGCCTGTAAGCAGAGACCAAGGGCGGCCTTGAAAACATAAAATAAAAAAGAAATAAGAGGGCGACACTGTTTTTATGGCATTTTATATATTTGTGTTAAAGCAAAATATACATTACACTTTTAGTATTTAGGGTTCCGCGTGCATTGGAATAAAATAAGTCAATACTGATTTCTTTTCCTTTCTTACGCGAATATTAAATATTGAAATAAAACTACATTTTACGATTTTTAACACAGTATCTCATCAACCCATTTACTCTCCCATATCTGGCCATCGAGAAAATGTCTCAGAATTGCAGATTTCCTTGCGAAATTTTTTGTCACCCTTTTCAAAATGTGATAAAAACTTCAAAATTGGTGCCTTGAGATCGAATTCGACTGATTGACTTCACATTCCACTGGCACTTATGAACGAAAACTAAGAGTACGGAACTCATCATAAATATATCGGCATGTACGGCCTATATATGTAACCTACCCGACACATTACTACCCTTGAATTTTTTAATATAAGTACGAGGGATACAAAAGGGATGGTTTTATGTGCCAACATCAAAGTTCGTATTAAATATCACACTCGTTTTGAGCCCAATGATAAAACTGAGCTATTTTTGTGGGTTACAATATTATTTGGTTCTTATTTACGCGGCCATGTAGGATTTATATCTCCACCGACTCGTAAGTGCTCGTTCGTATAGAAACTGGTCTTTTGTTGCGGATCCGTGTATTCTGTGATGTCGTATGTTGTATGAGCGAGTGCGCCTTAAGTAAACCAGTTATTGTTTTACTTCTGGACCGTTCACTTACTATTCTAGTGCTAGTCTAGCTGGTAGACTTCACATACCATACAGAAAAAATCTCGGGCCTGCAGGTTTACTTACGATGTTTTCCTTAACCGTTTAAGTATGTGATAAATACGCGTATACCTTTAAAAAGTTAGTTGGGATCGAACTCAAAACTTTTGACTTCACAGTCCACTGAGTTAGGACGGCTTGCAAGCTAAGCGAGTGCACATACAGTACAATATTCTGTTTTAGTAAATTCTCAGTAACAGTTCGGAGTCCAGAAATTTACACCCAGTTAATATCAATAGGCTCGCTCCCAATCAAATGGGTTTCATTAACGTGAAAATGACTCAAAAGACCAGTAATTGGTTGTTTGTCTCTCACCTGTTGGTCTTGTGATGAAGCTGCCTCCTGCAGCTGCTGTTGAGATGCCTGCTGGTATTGCTGCAGCAATAAATTGTAGGGCGTCCACTGCGAATCCTCGGCCCAAGCTGAAGCCACTAGAAGCGCGCTCACACACTGAAAACACGAACATAATATGTGAGTCAAAATATAGTCATGAATCAGATGAGTTAACACGAATCGTTGTGAGAAATTACTTCTGCGAGTTTTTACAATATATTTCTATATGTATTTTATCGGATATTAATTAGATAGTTGCTTAGTACCAATTAAAAAATGTAACACAATTTAAATATGTATTATTGGTAGTAGAAGCATTACTGTACTTGTTCTAAACGGTTATGGTTGTTAAATTCCCTATTTAAACAAGCGCCGCTCTCTTGATTAAAGTAATTTCCAGCATCACGATGTTGACTCGGCTTCTCTAATGTTTGCGACAATTCCTAATGCCTCTAAGGTAACAGGTAAATTCACTTCACCAAAATAACTGGGACATTCCCAGTTGTAATGTTTAGGAGTTTAGTTTAAGAATAGGAACGGAAATGCAAAAACAATGTATTTAGTTGGTCCTTAGAATATTTCAGCGCAAATATAGTTAATTTAGTACGTACGACTGAAATTATAAATAGAAAAGTGACATACTTTTTAGTGAATGAAGATTTTTAGGAATTCACTATCATATGCAGTAACTACTCTAATATAGTACCAACTGAGAGAGAATTACGAAACAAAACCATTTATACTATCTCGATACGTATTTTTTTAATTACCTATGTTACTTAAATTAAAAGTGTAGTAAAAAACCAATTAATTAAATATCATATCCCATTACCAACCAACTCTCAGTACCTACAGAGACTAAAAACCAAAAGGACCAAAACATTTTAGCCAGCAATATGTCAACGGTGTACAGTAATATTCTAAATCCGAAAATATATATTTTACACTTGGCATTCATAAAAGGATCGTTTATACGTGAGTGTAAATATACGTTATGAACAGTGCGGCGATAGATCAGGCGTGTATCTAGCGCTGTTCGCAGCATGCTTCTGATATAGTACTGACAAAAACATACGGGACATTCACGTTAGTACTGGCAACATTAACGCTTGCTCACTCTATGCTGCGGGTTTGTGGCGACGGAGCCATTGAATGCTTTTTCCGTGTATTGTAGTATGCATGTTTTCAATGCAAAGAGAGATACTTCCGCGCTATGCTACGCTGCGTACTCCGATGCAAAGTGCGAATCGTCTAAACGTCTCGGTTGGTACAGTGGTCGATACAACCGGCTTCTGTGCTGCGTGTCGCCGATTGTATCACAAACACGGAACCAATATTTGTGTTTGTAAACGCAGCCATGACACAGGAGAATTTCATAGTGTAGGGGAAAATTAAGTAGTTTTTTTTTTAAATATACACCAAATGATATAAGTTGTACCGCTGCGTTTCCGTACGCAATGTGTTTTAGTATATTCCACGTTCGAAGAAGCCACGATAAAATGTGTCCAATGGCTTGCGATGATACACGGCGCGAGCAACAAGCCCCAGTACGTTATTTATTACTTATAAAAGCAGTTTTTAGCGTCAATCTAACGATATAAGTAAATAACAAAGGCGGTTTCCATTGAGGTGGAAAAAGAAAAGAAAATAGCAGCTTATAATCTGTGATTGTATCAGTCTGTCGAACAGGGGTAAATGTTTTTTGTGAGCTTATACAAATTAGGTTTTTATCGTTTTAGTGACTGCTATGTGTTATATAATTATGTAAGAAAGACTTACTGGAATTAAGGTACTTAAGATTACGCGCAATTATTAATTATAAGAATACTTCAATTTTCTTAAAGTACCTATCTATTATATGTATATATCCATACTCATATTTTAAATTCGAAAGTATGACTGGCCGTGTGTTACCTCTTCACACTTGAACCGTTGAACCGATTTAACTTAGGGGGAAAAATACTAATTCTATGCAGACGAAGCAGTTATATGTAAAGATTTTTGGTCCTTCGAGACTATTTTAGTGTTTGGCGTTAATTTATTTCAAACACCTAAGATTTAACGCGTAAACATGCAAATAATAGTGTAAGTTTTATTAAAATTAACTTGGAGATAAAAAACCAGCAAACTTTAAAACTACACTATGCAAGCTTCATTTTCCGAGAATATTAAATTAGCTTAGCAATGAGTTGTGTATAAACAAGTAACAAACACTAACTTGCTCCTAAAAACTCCACAATTTCAAAATTCTGCAGAAATTTTACAAGACTAAATAAAATTATACAATGCATTATTTTCTTCGTGTTTCTTTGTAAAAACATTGCATCGCATTAAGATGGTTATTATCCTATGTCACGTAATTCTTTTTAAATATCATAGAATTATATGCACATATCCTGGAGTAAATATATGAAAATGGTGGCTAGCAGCAGACTGCTAGACCAGGATGGTCGGCACTCATTGGTGGAGGCCTACGTTCAACACAAACTTTGAAAATATAACTACATACTGTATTAATACACTCACGCCTTTTTTCCTCAGGGGATAAGCAAAAACTACAGAATGCCACGCGCTACGATCCTTGCATACCACTTTTAGTATTAAATATGTCTATTATTATTTTTATTTATGCTCATAATTTTAAATAAATAAATATCATAAATCCAGACTTGATAAAAAATCCTTTTCTGCATAAAATCCATCACCAGGATAATAAACTTCTACACAAATTCACTTTAAATAACATAAAACCTTAATTTTTGTGAAGAAATAATATAGGTTTAAACTCACATATAAAATTACTGTGCACATTTTGATGTCTCTTAGCGTTTCACAAGTGTTAGTGATGTCACAATAAAGTGTAGTGCAGTTTTATAGTCGGGTGACGGGCAGACCGCCGTTATTAGTTTTGTGAAGCTTACCGTGGATTTGGGGTTCCGCAAGGTGAAAGATATTTTTGGTCCTTTTATACGAACCGCTATATAAATTATTATTGATTGATGACTGGATTAGCGGTATTAAAGGTTGCCAGGATAAATAAAATAAATAAATTATATTAAAATAACAGTGAAAAAAAACATTCAACAATCATTTAATTTCTATCACTCAACATCACGAGAAACCTGCGCCCAGAACAGAGGCATTATATAGGTTGCTTATGAACTATTTAATTATTTATGGACCTATTATCAATTGAGGTGAATAAATAATTATTTATTCACTTGATATATTTGTTTCGCCTCATCGTCAACATATTTACTGACCACTGCTGGGCACGGGTCTCCTCTGATTTTGAAACGGATTCGGCTATATTTCACCGCGCTAGCCTAGTGCGGGTTGGAAGATTTCACACGCCATCGATAAAATCTCTAAAGCATGCCGGTTTCCTCACGGTGTTGCCCTTCTTCACATTGAACTTGTGATAACTTCATAACTTCGAAAAGTCAGTGGTGCGTGCCTCGGGATCGAGCTCAGGACCTTTGACTTTATAGTCCACCGGTCTAACCACTAGGTTATAACAGCTTTCACCTACCCATTAATTATCCCGATACCTCTTACCTCCTACGTAGTCAGATAAAAACGAGATTCCCTTTAGATACAAAAGCAAATAAAAACTCTCATTATCACAACAGACGTCGTTAAAACATTTTTTGTACGGAACCTCACCTCCTAACGACGTGTCTATGAGATATCTACAAAAAATGTTTTATTTTGTTCTATATATAGTCCAATATACCTTGGCACCTAATCTGGAACTACTTACAGGCATAAATAGGTCTGTGTAATTTGGTTAGTTATATCATCGAAAGTACAAGTACCATGAGGAGTCAAATACAACTAGTATTAAGATATGCTTACAATACATTGCTGGGCTTGTTCAAGCACCGCTTTAACCCGATGGATTTGCAGTAGCAATGGATTGAAACTTAACAGTGCCTCTCGATGTTTAGTCTTAGTTCCGTTATACATTTTTTTGGTCTTTTTCGTTCAAATCGATTCGGTATAGTAATTGAGAGCGTGTCTGTTTTGTAAGTACATAACCAAATGAGTACTTTTTATAATATTAATTAATTATATTTTTAAAGCCTTCGTAAAAACCTTGTCATTTTAATAGAAAAATTGAAAAAATTGGCATTGGCCCAGTAGTTGCAAGGGTTAAATGTAATTAAGACTATTTTCTTTTGAAATGTTGAGTATCAGCTTGGAGTATAGATTTGTGTCCTATTTCTAACAATAGACCTCTCAGTACAAACAGTAGTTCTCGTACAAATATCAGAATATCTGCGTGATGGTATTTATGTATTCCTAAACATCCTACATGTTTAAAAACCGATTTTCCGTCGTGGTCCTATGGTACGCTTCCGGCAAGTTCCGCACCTTTTATACGTAAAGCGCCTCATTTACTTCATATCTCCGGCGTTCATGATCTTAAAACAGGAACACAGTCCGTGTACGAATTCGTACCATAATTCTTACGATATTTCGGGCTATAATCATATTTTTTTATTTGACATAGGTTAGCGTTTCACCAAAATCACCTGATGGTAAGTGACAATGTGGTTTTAGATGTAGCACGCTAACCTAGAAAATATATATTCTTCTTCTTATCGTGTCAATGACTAAACAATGTCTGAGTAATAAGAAGCCAGTAACTTCAATGGCGTTGCGCGTGGCCAGACAGAGATCGTCCTTCGTGCAAGTTTTGGGCATACGGGACATACCAAAAGGAGTGACGTAGTTTGCTCTGGATCGCCGCAGTCACATTGAGCAAAATTAGGTTCAAGATATATATTCACTCGTAACTTCGAGACCCAAATTACGTACAGACTCAGGCATATGATTCCACTTGACGGGTTCATGGTTAATAATAACTGTCTCTAAGGTTAAGCGGTATGGTTCTCCTCTCATTTCGGGAGGATTAATAATAAGTTTATAAACTTAAACTATATTAATAATCAAACTTCTCACTGCGAGCATATGTACTATATGCTTAAAAAGGTGAAGTTGCACTGTTACTCTTTACATATTACTTAATAATTTAATTAAGTCGTAAGTGCGACTGCTGAAGAGGTCTTGGGATCGATTCCAAGGTGGAGAAGTAATAATTAATATTTTTTATATAAAATTAGCATTCTGAAATTAACTCGATAGCAGCTCGGAAATTGAATTAGTGCCCGAATGGTAACAATAGGCTCGCCCTGCTTACATAGGACCAAAATTTTAATACTTACATACAATGTGGAGATGATAACACGACTATAAATGAAAAAGACGAGCCATACTAGTTCAAGAGAGTATTTTGACTCTATTAAATAAGTCGTAACATCGATATTAAAATCGATATTTTTCAAACAAACTAAATAGCACAAATATGCAAAAGACATTAGATTTGCATAATGAGTTTTTTAAGATTGGCGAAGGTCTTTTGAGTGGCGAGTTGTGTCTCAACTTATGTTGCAGGTCGTTAACCTTATCTGTGATAGCCTATTATACAATACATCAGGTTGAAATTTTAAAAATTGAATAATTTCCTGTGTCTAAACTACTGGGTATATTCAATAGATTTTTGGTATACAGACTTAGAATATCACTAGGTATACCGGGATTAATTTATTGTCGTGTTATCATCTCCACATAGTGTACTCTTATTCATTGCATGTCTCTCGCAAACACCCTGTACGTTATTATAATAAGTATACCAACTTACTTTCACAGTCTAATGACGAGGAGATCGTTACAAGAGCTAGATTTCATTCAGATAAATAACGGTTTGTAATCTAATATGACTTACAGTTAATTACAGTGATTATACTTTAAAACGAAAAGTCCAAAGCATGAATGACGACTCGGTGGCGCAGTGGCTGAGCGATCAGCTTGTGCGTCACGAGTTGCGGGTTCGTTCCCCGCACGGAGCAAATATTTGTACGTTCTACAGGTAGTTGTTCCGGGTCTGGGCGTTTGTGTATTTGAAAATATGTGTTTGTAAACGCACCCACGACACAGAAGAAAATCATAGTGTTGAGAAATGTTTTAAAAAAAATGTAAGAAGTCTAACATTTATATCCTCGTAAATAAACGCAGAAAAGTAGGTTTCGATATGTCCTTGCACTTACAGTTCGCGAGTATGATTTCTGTTCTTAAAGATCATACCAATCTATTGCGAAATGTGGGTGTACATTTGTACACCTCTGCCTAACCCTTTGGGGACGACAGGCGTGGTATAGAACCCAAGCCAGTTTAAATGATTTTTCAGGCAGGATTTGTCAGGCTTCATTATCTTGACGATATTCTGGATGGTAGCTATTGTTGATCCTGGCTTACAGAAGTTGCTGTAGTAGAATCTTAGTGTGACTGGCTTGCCCCAAAAAAGAAGCTACATAAAAAGAGTGACGATTGATACAAACACATCTTAACGTTTGGCACAAAATCGCAAATACTCAGACCACTTTCATACCTACTGTACTACCAAATCGTTGTGCAAAAATGGAACAAAACAATATTAGTGAAAGCTATTTGTTGGTGTAGGAGTAATACATAATATAGAATACGAAAAATAAACTAAAAAGATGCAACGTGCGCGTTAGGTAATGCGTGCCTTTTACCGGAAACTCGTCAGTACATACTGACTTAGTTATATAGGTATATGTAATCATTTCTAGGTCTGTAAGGACATGTGTCTAAGGCTTAATTTTCATTGACACGAGACGATGCGAGCGACGCGTCAATTCAAACCGGGAGTCACGACTTTGCGCGTGTTTGATTTCACACAATTTTGTATATTACATAGTCGAGTTAACGTTCATTTTAGAGTAATTTAATTATAGTTAAAATTACATTGTTTCACGAGCTTTTAAAATGGACAATCAAAATAAACGTCTGTATAAAATTTCGTTGAAGCTTGCCTGGTTATGTGACTGTGAGATCTAAGTTCTCGATTCCAATCCCGTGGCACGCATTTCAGTTTTCGAAGTTATTTGCGTATCATTATCACTTGCTCAAACGGTGAAGAAAAACATCGTGAGAAAATTTACACGCCTGAAACATTTTCTCGATGGCGTCGTGTAAAGTCTGTCAACCCGCATTAGACTACCGTGGTCGACTATGCCCTAATCCACCTCAAAAATGTTAGATTACCTCTGCCCAGCAGTGGGACAGTAATGAAGTTGATGATGATGATAATGATCTATCCACGCAATGCAATACAATAAGAACGGACAACGCAACAGTGCCGTATAAGGTTGTTACGAGCGCAAAACTTATGTAAACATAGAAAAAGAACATAGTATATTATAATTGCAATCAGTGCACAATGTCGGTGCAGTTAATAACTCCTTTGTTACGCCATGATTACAGTTAAACAATGAGTTCAATGGCTAGTGGGACTAGCGGTTCCGTGTGCAATTGATAAACGACTTTCGGTTGTTAAATAATAGGTTAATAACTTGTAGTTTTAAGAGATCAATGTATGAGAGCAGCGGTGACTGTATCCCATACCGACGTAATAGTTACAAAACTTACCATCACGCATTTATCCTCTGGTGTAAGCAGAAATATATTTATATAGTCAAATTTATATATTTTAGACAACCCGGATACCCCAGCGGTAGTTAACGCTGCCTTCCGTACTACGGGTTTGAATCCCGGTAGGGACAAATGTTTGTGTGATAAACTCAACATTTGTGTCCGAGTCATGGATGTATCTATGTATGATATGTATGTATTTACAAAATAAAGTATATATGTAGTGTATCAACCTTCTAGTATCCGTAACACAAGCCTCGTTGCTTAACTCGAAACTAGATGGCACTGTGTGTCATAATGTCCAGGAATATTTATTATTATTATTAGGATTCTCGAAGCATTTTCTTGTTGCAACATTTTTTCCAATTTTTTTACTATTTATTTAATTAGATACGTAGTAAATAGTTAAGTAGGTGCGAAGGTATACTTTTGCTTTATATCAAGCCTTTTCCTAACTACAGTATATGGGTAGTCTAGGAGCTTACTCCAAAAGCTCCTAGACTACCCATATACTGTATATAAGTATTTTAAAACGAAGCTATTGTCATCATATATTTGTAGGAGGTAGAGCATAGCGAGATTTCTCGCTCAAATTGAGCTGCCCGACTGGGGAAGTACCTCCGCCTTACAGAAGACCGCAGTGAATCAACAATAGTTGTCTTTCTGCGAGTGAGTAAGGTTACCAGAGCTCATTGGGGGAGTGACTATTCTGACAGCATGGGAATTCCGTTTGCTGTCAGTTCAGTAACTCCCTATTTTAAGAAACCTAAACGGTTTCTAAGGGGTTTGGCAACGCATTTGCAATCCTCTAGTGTTGCAAATGTCTATGGGCGGCGGTCATCACTTACCATCAGGTGAGCCGCCTGCTCGTTTGCCGCCTTTTGACCATAAAAAAAAACATACTTTCGCAACCCGGTTACCTACTGGGCAATACCTACATCCTAATGGTCTACTGTTTGTCAGGGTTCTCATCGAATAGTTAACGGTTACCGTAGCCTATGGTCATTTGTAACAACACAACAAACTTTATATAAAACTTTTTTTACTATAAATACGAACGATATTCCAATTTGAATTACAAAATAGTGTGTGACCAATTTATGTACAGGAGAAAGTTGCACAAAATAAAACCAGTACGCTACAAAATTAATACTTTATTCCATATATTTACACAGTAAGGCGTCACTAACCATAAACTTATACATTAGAAGTGTGCAGTCAATCTATCTATCTCATATAGATCCGACATTATTTCTTCCACTTTGGTGCCGATTTTCTTGGCAATCTGAAACAAGACAAAAATTATGAGTATTTTTTTATTTATGGCACACCAACGACTTATCCAATAATATAATTTAAATTAATATCTTATAGCTTATGAAGTAGAGCGAATATGTCACTTAAAGGTATTCACAGCATTTTGAAATTATAATATAATTTAAAGTTAAACAAAAAATGATAAAATCAAAAATGAGTTAAAAAATCTATTTGTTCCGGCTATTGAGACATGATAGGATACAATAATTTGCATTAAACTAAAAAATTGGTATAAATGTTCGGAACACAAAGGAATGCTGAAAAAATCGAATCGACCCTGTGCCTGGATTTTTTTATTCAATGTCAAAGGTTTCAAAAATGTGTTTTTCGCGTTACACACACCGCTAACTATTATCTAGTGGTGTGTGTAACACACGGGTCTCCTCTCATTTGAGAGGGAATAGGCTATAGTGCCTCAAATGAGAGGAGACCCATGCCCAGCAGTGAGACAATAATGGGTTGATGATGTGTTTAGTGTTTAGTGTATAGTGTGTGGGGTACTGACGTCCAGCTTCTCGGCGTTGGGCATGGTGGTGTAGAGCGTGACGAGCTCGCCGTCCAGCACGCCGCGCGCCGGCGCGCCGCCCACCTGCCGCCGCGCTGTCTTGTACGACCTGCCGGCACATACATACATATTACACTTATATACTACTAGCTGCCTGCCTTTATATACATAACAAGTAGCCTATGTGTTACTCCAGGTAATAAACTGTATGTATGCAAAATTTCACTTCATTTCTGGAAGACGCAGCGTGGGTACGCCCCCGGCAAGGTGGACTGGCGACCTGGTGAAGGTCGCTGGCATCCGCTAGTGCGGCCGGCGCAGGAGCGGTCGTCGTGGCGATCCTTGGGGGAGATCTATGTCCAGCAGTGGACTTCTAACGGTTGATGTGATGATGCTAAATTTCATGCAAATCTGTTAAGCGGTTTATGCGTGAAAGAGTAACAAACATCCATACAACAATTTTAACTTTCGCGTTTATAATATTAGTAGGATAGTCATTCTATTCCAAAAATAATTACATACAATATTTACAAGTTAGTTGCTTAAAACTAATCATTTGTAGGTACACTAATATATTTAGCTTCTGAAAGAAAACTAGAAAACCTGTTTCGGCTTTCAGTACCTTCCCTAATAATATCTACCCTCATAATTTGTCAAGTCGAATCTTTTACAGCATATCTAGTGTTCGCGGGTTAAAAAATACTATAATATTATATTACTATCTGACGCAGCAAACGTTGTTTAGCCACATTATAGGGGTTGGTGGTAGAAGAGTGAAAATTTAGGGTTATAAGTATTTTTGATGCTAATTCATAAAAAAATGGAAACAGCTAGACGGATTATTATGAAATTATGTATGTATATAATTGGTAGGTCTGAGAATGGATTGTAGGCTATTTTTTACACCCCTAGGTGACAAGGATGTACCTCACCAGTTTTTTTTTTAACAAAACATTTCTTTGTGTTTTTTTATGATTGGGCATTAAAAAATACCCATTACCCAACATTTTTCCTCTTCTACCAGCAACCCCTATAATGTGGCAAAAACGTTTGCTGGGTCAGCTAGTATACTATATAATACTGACCTGTAAGCCCTGGGATTCAGTCCGGCTATGTGACAGCAGTAGTTGTTCATCACGTTTTGCAACATCAGAAGTCGGCGATACATTTTCTCTGTTATAGGAAGCACGTAGCCAACACCGCCATCTAGTGTAGCTGTAAGAGAGGTTTAGTTTAATGAGATTATATTTTACATAGGCATAGCGAGATTCCTCGCTCAAATTGAGCTGCCCGACTGGGGAAGTACCTCTGCCTTACAGAAAACCGCAGTGTAATAACAATAGTTGTGTTTCAGCGAGTGAGTAAGGTTCCCAGAGCTCGTTGTGGGAGTGACTACTCTGACAGCTATCAGATGGGAATTCCGTTTGCTGTCAGTTTAGTAACTCCCGTATTTTAAGAAACCTTGACGGTTTGTACACGGTAGGCAACGCGCGAGCGACACCTCTGGTGTTGCAAACGTCTATAGGCTACGGTAACCGGTTACCATCAAGCAGGCCGTAAACTTGTATACCGACATTATGACATTTAAAAAAATGCAAATATTAAGTATTGAAATAATAACACTTTTCACAGATTGAATTAATAAGAAATATTATTACAATTCAACAAATCAGTAATGACGTAAGTTATATGCTTTCTGCAATTAAACTTAACAGTGAATTAAAGTTAGCACTAGAGTGAAAACATTACAATGAAAACTTCGTACTTAGTAGTATGAGTGTCGTATTTGGGAACCGCATCCATATTAGTATTGCTAAAACTGTGATAGCTAACCAGTGGACACAGTCAAAGACTACTAGATCTTAAAAAATTCTTACATGACTTGTAAGGGTCAATAAAAGATCTATTTACAGAAATAAACAAACAATCAAATGTTCTGAGATCGATCGCAAGGCACGCACTACTGATTTTTCGAAGTTATGTGCGTATTTATCACAAGCTCAAACGGCGAAGGAGAACCTCGTAAAGAATTATGCTATACGATGGCGTATGAAGTCTGCCAACCCACTGGCTAGCGTGTTAGACTATAGCCTAATGAGAGTTATTACCGAAAGGTTTTCTACGAGAGAAATATTATCGGTTCCGCATACAAACTTGCCCTACCCTTTTCACCCTTTTAGGGGATGATTTCCGGGACAAAAAGTATCCTATGTCCATCCCCGGGACTCAAACTATCTCGATACATAATTTTATCTAAACCTGTGCAGCCGTTTAAGCGTGAAAAAGTTAGGAGACGGACAGAAAAGACAGACACACTTTCGCTTTTATAATATTAATGCATTAATTGTTCACTAAAGGAAAAGTTGTTCCGATTTTCTAACTAGATGGTGTTGTGCCATATGCCTCTGAATCGCGCTATAGTTTCGTTCACATTTCTTGCCTAGGGTCGAACGAGTTTTGATTAAAAAAAAGTCTATACAAGTACAAAAGTGTTGTGTTATTCAACCTTCTTCGGAGCCAGAATAAATATTTTTCTAATTATGACTTACTGAACATGGTGACGTGTCTCCTGTGCGAGGCCGCGGGCGGCTGGCGGGCGTTGATGCGGAACATGGCGTTGACCTGCTGGCCGAGGTGGTAGTCGCTCTTGCGTATTAAACGCTGACCTGTGTGATACAAGTTATATTTAATCCTTACTGCCAACGATTTTTTCAAGGAACACTAAACTATTTTAACCGACTTCAAAAAGGAGGTTCTCAATTCGGATGTCGCTATTTTTTTTTATGATTGTTCACCGATTACTCGAAGCTTGGCCGATTTTGATAATTCTTTTTTGGTTGTTTGAAAGGGAGGTCTTTAGGGTGATCTCATCAAATAGCGAGGATTTGATGAGTGTATCTTTGAGAAATCGAGGGAAACCCTTAAAAACGTTTCTACGTAGGTGACGTGTTTATTATTCAACCTATTACAGACACTGAAAAGTAAAATCTAAAAAAACGCATTTAAAAATCTAAAAAGCAAAAAATATAACAGTTTTAACTTTTTTTTAGTTTATAGGTATGAAGTCGGTGCCAAGCTAAATGTAAAGGTATGTACATTCATCGCGGGTGATCTATAGCGGTTTTTTTTTACTTTCAAACCAGGCACCGGCACAGACATCACCTATAAAACTAAAAAAAAAAAAATTTTCTTTTGTTTTTAAGTTTTTGAAGTCGTTTTTTTATTTTAATGCTGAATATATATTATAAACGTATAGTACACATAGTATAAACGCGTCATCTACTTAGAAACGTATTTAAGGGTTTCCCTCGATTTCCCAAAGATAGATCGGATTTTTTAGATGCAGTTTTTTTATTTATGCAATGTAGGGAATAACACCTCCTTCTCTCCATATATTTACAGATATAAAATGTATTGGTAGGAGTGAGACGGTACTGACCTCCGTAGCTCTCCCGAGCCTGCGGCTGGTACATGAACAGCGCCAGGTTCCCCTCAGCCTCGCTCACCAGGAAACCGAGGCTCGTGTTGTCCACCATGAACTCCATGTCGTATATCTGTTCACATAACATAACATACCATCACGCCTGCCGTCCCCGAACGGATAGGCAGAGGTATACTGATGTCCGTAGAAAACAACGATATTGTATGGAGACGTCTGTTCAGCTTTCCGCTGCTGAACGGATCCGTACGCCTTCCGAACAAAATCATTATTTTCTACGGATATAAGCCGAATAGAGCTGAATAAGTGTGAGTAGTTCCTTACGCGTGAAGAGGTAACAAACAGACAAACTTTCACATTTACGATATTAACTGAGAGCTGTGGTAGCTTAGTGGTGTGACCAGTGGACTGACATGTCAAAGGTCTCGAGTTCAAACCCGGGCACGCACCACTGACTTTTCGGAAGTTATGTGCGTATTTATCACAAGCTCAAACGGTGAAGGAAAACATCTTGAGGAAACCTGCATGCTTGAGGCATTTTCTCGACGGCATGTGAAGTCTGCCAACCCGCAGTAGGCTAGCGTGGTGGACTATAGCCTAATCCCTCTCAAATGATAGGAGACCCGTGCCCAGCAGTGGGACAATAATGGGTTGATGATAATGATATTAACTCAGTGTAGATTGGTGTACCCACCTGGGCGGTCCGCAGGTCCCGCGACACGAGCGACAGCGTGCGCTGCTGGTGCTGGTAGCGCAGCAGCGAGATGGACTTGTACACGTCGGCCACCAGCACCAAGTTCTTCACGGACAACATCTTGTGCACGTAGATCTGCGTGTCTATGAACGCCACGCCCACCAGGTCGTTGTCTTTGAGTTGCCATATGTAGATCTGAAAAAAAAGGTTAAACATATTTACTAACTGACCCGCGTCTGCATCAAATAAGCGAGAGAGAGGGTGTCAGAAAGTGTGGGGAAATTTTTCCCTGTTTTTGCTAAAAATTCATTTATGCTCCGCTCCTATAGATCATACCGTGAGGTTATAAAAAC
This sequence comes from Craniophora ligustri, assembly GCA_905163465.1. NCBI lineage: Eukaryota > Metazoa > Arthropoda > Insecta > Lepidoptera > Noctuidae > Craniophora > Craniophora ligustri. Next base: position 923,153 of record LR990979.1, on the reverse strand, counting down.
TTACTTAATTAATGAGCTATCCAGAAAAAATAAAAGCAATTTCAACGAGTATTTCCTAAAATTAGCGTCTTCGATCTGTGGCGACATCTATCTCGCCACATAAGAACTACGGACTCAGCGCGATGACGCAAATAATCCTACATCGCGCCAGTGAAATATGCACGCCAGATAGCATACATACAACCACCCAACATCAACCGTTGGGCAGTAGCCCGCCAGGCACAACACCACGCCTGGTCGGAGGATGCTCCTTTACCAGTGGAGGGACTACCACCTCCTTCCCTCCATAGATCAAACAAACTCTTCAACTTTATAATATTAGTAGATTATAGAGTAGGACCAATTCAATTAACTATCCATATCGCTTTTTAATATTACAACCGCTATTCAATTGTACCCTTATTTCATTAATAATTCTACTATTTATCACATGCTCAAACGGTGAAGGAAAACATCGTGAGAAAAACCTGCATGCTTAAAAGACTTTATCGATGACGTGTGAAGTCTACCAACCCGCAGTAGGATAGCGGGGTGGACTAAAACCGATTCCCTCTCAAATGAGACGAGACCCGTGTCCAGCAGTGGGACAATAATTAAGTTGATGATGAGGTAAAATATGACAATAAATAAAGAATTCCCTACCTTCTGTCCTACAGCCGATATGAGGTACCCCAGCACTTGTGTGAGCGCTGTGACGGGTCCCTTCTGCTCCTTGGCGTACAGCTCTTTGAACCTGTTCTTCGTCAGCGGCTGTCCTGGCTCCGGCACCACGTCTATAATATCGTAGATTATTATCTGCAAATTCAAAATTTACATAAAGTCAAATTCAAACTCAAAATATCATTTATTCAAAGTAGGCCACATTTAAGAGCGCCTTCACACTAGCGTTGGTCTTATAATGTTTCCTACACACGAAGGAATGTGCATGTAATTAAATTGTTTAAGCACTTTCTTTGCTACAGCAATGTCACGAGTTTATTCCAACGTTATCTGTCATTTTATCTTGTAAGTAAAAATAAACCTTGTTGAAATGTGATGTGCAAACGACATTCAATCTAAGGGCGGTACGCGAATTTTATTCTTGACTATACATGACGCCGCATTAACGCAGCGTATATGCTTCACAAAGGTATATTAGAAACGATGGTAGCTTAATTATACCATCACGCATGTCGTCCCCCAAAGGTTAGGCAGATGTGTATTAATGTACATTCACATTTCGCCGGTATGTTTTAGGTCCCATGTAATAAGGGGCGAGCTTATTGCCATCAACCGTTCGCGAATCCAAACTCCTACTAAGAATTCAATAGAAAAACCCAATAACGCTCTGCTCGAACTGGAGATCGCACCCAAGAACTCCTGTTAGGCAGGCGCATTGTGCGACCACTAGACCAACGAGGCAGTTAAAGAATATAATTACAAAATCACTCACCCTCCCTCTAGATGTGATATCTTCGCTGTAATTATAATTTGTTCCTATTGCTATATAACCTCTCAGTCCAGACCTGAAATTGATTAAAATGGTTTGTTAAAAGGTGCTTCATTAATTCAGGATACAATAATCAGTAATTTATCTAATTCCCTTGGTCACGGCCTAACTCGAAAACGGCTTCACCAAGTTCATTAATCATTTTTTTTAACACCACCAACACCGACGCCACGCCATCAATACCGACGCCAACAATACCGACGCCACCAATACCGACGCCAACAATACCACCGCCACCAATACCGACGCCACCAATACCGACGCCACCAATACCGACGCCATCCATACCGACGCAATCAATCCCAACGCCCACAATACCGACGCTATCTATACCGACGCCACCAATACCGACGCCACCAATACCGACGCCACCAATACCGACGCTACCAATACCGACGCCACCAATACCGACGCCATCTATACCGACGCCAACAATACCGACGCCAACAATACAGACGCCACCAATACCGACGCCAACAATACCGACGCCAACGATACCGACGCCAAAATAACGACGCTACCGACGGCATCCATAACGACGCAAAAAATACAGACACTATCAATACCGACGCCACCAATACTGAAGCCACCAGTACCGACGCGACTAATACCGACTGCCATCAATACCGGCGCCATCGATACCGAAGCCACCAATACCGACGCCATCTATTCCGACGACATCAATCCCAACGCAACCAATACAGGCGCCATCAATATCAACAGCAATACCGACGCCACCAATACCGCCGCCACGAATACCGATGCCACCAATACCGACGCCACCATGACCGACGCCACCCATTAACGATGCCGTCTATACCGACGCCACGGCTTCACCAAGTTCATTAATGTTTTTTTATAACACCACCAATAACGACGCCACGCCATCAATACCGCCGCCACGTATACCGACGCCATCAATACCGACGCCTACAATACCGACGCCACCCATTAACGATGCCGTCTATACCGACGCCACCACGGCTTCACCAAGTTCATTAATCTTTTTTATAACACCACCAATACCGACGCCACGCCATCAATACCGACGCCTCCAATACCGACGCCACCAATATCGACGCCAACAATACCGACGCCACCAATACCGCCGCCAACAATAACGACGCCAACAATACCGACGCCTCCAATACCGACGCCAACAATAACGACGCCACCAATACCGCCGCCACGAATACCGACGCCACCAATACCGACGCCACCAATACCGCCGCCACCAATACCGCCGCCACCAATACCGCCGCCACCAATACCGACGCCTCCAATACCGACGCCACCAATATCGAAGCCACCAATATCGACGCCACCAATATCGACGCCATCAATACCGACGCAAACAACACAGACGCCATAGATACCGAAGCCACCAAAATAGACACCATCTATACCGACGCCAACAATACCGACGTCACCAATACCAACGCCAACATTACCGACGCCAATATTACCGACGCCATCAATACCGACGGCATCCATACCGACGCAAACAATACAGACGCCATCGATACCGAAGCCACCAATACAGACACCATCTATACCGACGCCAACAATACCGACGCCAACAGTACAGACGCCACCATTACCGGCGCCACCAATACCGACGCCACCAATACTGACGGCACCCATACCGACGCCACCAATACAGACACCACCAATACCGACGCCATCAATACCGACGCCATCAATATCGACACCATCAATACTGAAGCCACCAATAACGGCGCCACCAATACCAACGCCAACAATAAGACGCAATCCATACCGACGCAAACAATACAGACGCCCACAATACTGACGCTATCTATACCGACGCCATCAATACAGACGCCACCAATAACGACGCCATCAATACCAACGCCATCAATATCGACACCATCAATACTGAAGCCACCAATAACGGCGCCACCAATACCAACGCCAACAATACGACGCAATCCATACCGACGCAAACAATACAGACGCCCACAATACTGACGCTATCTATACCGACGCCATCAATACAGACGCCACCAATAATGACGCCACCAATACCAACGTCACCAATACCGACGCCGCCAATACCGACGCCACCAATACCATCGCAATCTATACCGACGCCAACAGGACCGACTCCATCTACAATGACGCCAACAATACTGACTCTATCAATACCGACAGCATCCATACCGACGCAACCAATACAGACGCCATCAATATTGACGCCAGCAATACCGACGCCAACAATACTGACGCCAACAATACCGAAGCCACCAATACCGACGCCATCTATACCGACGACATCAATCCCAACGCAACCAATACAGGCGCCATCAATATCAACAGCAATACCGACGCCAACAATACCGACGCCATCAATACTGACGCCACCAATACCGCCGCCACGAATACCGACGCCACCAATACCGACGCCATCAATACCGAGGCATACAATACCGACGCCACCCATTAACTATGCCGTCTATACCGACGCCACGGCTTCACCAAGTTCATTAATCTTTTTTATAACACCACCAATACCGACGCCACGCCATCAATACCGACGCCTCCAATACCGACGCCACCAATATCGACGCCAACAATACCGACGCCACCAATACCGCCGCCACGAATACCGACGCCACCAATACCGACGCCACCAATACCGCCGCCACCAATACCAACGCCACCAATACCGACGCCTCCAATACCGACGCCACCAATATCGAAGCCACCAATATCGAAGCCACCAATATCGACGCCACCAATATCGACGCCATCAATACCGACGCAAACAACACAGACGCCATAGATACCGAAGCCACCAAAACAGACACCATCTATACCGACGCCAACAATACCGACGCCACCAATACCAACGCCAACATTACCGACGCCAACATTACCGACGCCATCAATACCGACGGCATCCATACCGACGCAAACAGTACAGACGCCATCGATACCGAAACCACCAATACAGACACCATCTATACCGACGCCAATAATACCACGCCATCTATACCGACGCCAACAATACCGACGCCACCAATACCGACGCCACCAATACCGACGCCACCAATACTGACGGCACCCATACCGACGCCACCCATTAACGACGCCATCAATACCGACGCCATCAATACCGACACCATCAATACCGACACCATCAATACTGAAGCCACCAATAACGGCGCCACCAATACCAATGCCAACAATACGACGCAATCCATACCGACGCAAACAATACAGACGCCCACAATACTGACGCTATCTATACCGACGCCATCAATACCGACGCCACCAATAACGACGCCACCAATACCAACGTCACCAATACAGACGCCAACAATAACGACGCCACCAATACCAACGTCACCAATACCGACGCCACCAATACCGACGCCACCAATACCGACGCCACCAATACCAACGCAATCTATACCGACGCCAACAGGACCGACTCCATCTACAATGACGCCAACAATACTGACTCTATCAATACCGACAGCATCCATACCGACGCAACCAATACAGACGCCAACAGGTCCGACGCCATCTACACTGACGCCAACAATACTGACTCTATCAATACCGACAGCATCCATACCAACGCAACCAATACAGACGCCATCAATATTGACGCCAACAATACCGACGCCATCATCCCACGCATACGCACACACTGACCTGGTCCCCTCGTAGGACAGCGCGACGTTCTTCAAGCACGTGACGTGTTCCCACTCGTCCAGTTCTATCCGCGTGTTGGGGATGATCTCCCACGACACCGGCGAGAACAGGGTCACGAAGAACCTGTCCTGCATCGGGTATGGGAACCTGAAATTGAAGTTTAAATGTATTATGTATAGGTATGGATTTATATTGACAGATGAAGGGTTTTACAGTAATCAGATTGGCGAATATATGAATTTCTAAAGAGTAATGAATCATCTGACTAACCACTTTCCCACGGAACTAGATTTTTTTTTAAATGATGATTTTTCTGTTAACCTCAAAAGTACCGTTCTGGCGTCTTGCGGTTGCGTCAAAAACGTAAAAAAGAATACATGTTTTAACCTGCTGCCAAAATCAAAATTTTTATATGTTGTAATTTTAATAATTATGTTTAAGTATAAAAAAAATCTCTGCCTTTTTTGCAAAATTGAAAAAAAAAAATTAAAGCGTAATTGAAACTTTTTTCTCTTGTAGGCTAACATTTTCACAGAATACTTAACGGTATGCTATGACTGACCTGTCCCCCTTATTGTCCTGCGCCTTCTCCTTGTCCTCGCCGTTGAACTTGTAGTAGGAAGTGCTGGGCGCACTGGTGGAGGCCACGAGGCAGTAGGTCTTGGACTCCACGTGGAACGTGACGAAGTGCGGCGTCACGCGCAGCGGCACCTTGCGCACCGGCCACCACGCGTCGTACGACAGGTGCGTCGCCAGCGCGGAGATGCGCAGGGACGACTGCACAGTACATATAGCTTAGTAAATCATTATTGGTCTCCCCCAATGATCGCCAAATCTTTGACCAGTGTCTATTGCCAGTGATGAGTTACGGCACCGACACGTGACCGCTTACAATGCGCCTTAATAGGAAGCTCAGCGTCACTCAGAGAGCGATGGAGAGGGCTATGTTAGGAGTAGAAGAACCCGGGTCACTGACATAGCCAAAAGAATCGCCAAACTCAAGTGGCAATGGGCAGGGCACATCGCTGTAAATAATACTACTAATATACTATTTACTTGATATTTATTGTTTCGAGAAGTAGGGCAATATGAGATTCCTCTCTCAAATTGAATTGCCCGACTGAGGAAATACCTCCGCCTTACAAAAGATCGCAGTGAAACAACAATAGTTGTGTTTCTGCGAGTGAGCTCGTTAGGGGAGTGACTATTCTGGAAAGCATGGACATTCCGTTTGCTGGACGTCAGTTTAGTAACACCCTCTCTGAAGAAACCGTTTAGGTATCTGAAAATATTTAGGTATCTGATATTTTCAGATACCTAAACGGTTTCTTCAGAGTCGGCAACGCGCGAGCGACACTGGTGTTGCAAACGTTTATAGGCTAAGGTAACCGCTAACCGCGAGCCGTAAGGTTGTTTGCCACCGCTGTAGAATAAAACTTGATGATGATGATGAATAACGCAGCGGTATATTGATAGATTGAAATAATGTATACAAGGTAGGATTGACGCGCGTGAGGCGAGGGGGCAAGGTGAAAAGGGGGAAAGGAAAAATAGGGCGGTGAGAGAGGAGGAGAGGAGAAATAGGGCGAGGAGAGAGGGGGAGAGGGGAGTTCGGGCAAGTAAAGAGGGGGAGAGGGGAGATCGGGCTAGGAGAGAGAGAGGGAGTGGAGAGGGGGAGAAGGGAGATCGGGCGAGGAGGGGGAGAGGAGAGATCGGGCTAGGAGGGTAAGGGAGTGGAGAGGAGAGGGGAGATAGGGTGACGAGAGGGGGAGGGGGAGAGGGGAGATAGGGCGAGGAGAGGGTGAGAGGCGAGATAGGGCGAGGAGAGAGGGAGAGGGGAGATAGGGCGAAGAGAGAGGGAGAGGGGAGATCGGTCGAGAAGATAGAGGGAGAATGGAGAGGAGAGGGGGAGAGGGGAGATCGGGCAAGTAGGGAGGGGAGAGGGGAGATCAGGCTAGGAGAGAGAGGGAGTGGAGAAGAGAGGGGCAGAAGGGAGATCGATCGAGGAGAGAGGGGGAGAGGGGAGATCGGGCTAGGAGGGAGAGGGAGTGGAGAGGAGAGTGGGGGGGGGAAATAGGGCGAAAAGAGAAAGGAGAGGGGAGATAAGGCGAGGAGAGAGGGAGAGAGGGGATATAGGGCGAGGAGAGAGGAGGAGAGGGGTCGAGGAGTCAGGGGCGAGGAAAGAGGGATAGAGGTGAGATCGGTCGAGGGGAGATCCAGCGAGGAGACGGGAGGCGGAGGAGGGCTCGGAGAGAGGTGGCGAGGGGAGAAGGGCATCAGTTCATGAGCGGTTAGGAGCAGCGATCGCAGTATTTGTTTCCGTTGTCCGACACCGTCCGTACTACACGCGTCGACATAATTCGCGTTACGTACTGCGTCCCCCTCTCCTCTACTCCAGACCCCAACTACGTTACAAAAAGAAGCAACCGTTCTCTAATTATCCACTACAACAATTTTTTTTAATATACTACTAGCAAACAAGCTTACTAGCCCACTTAATAAGGAGGTGGACAGGAGGTGTCGACTCTGAAGAAACCGTACAGGTTTCTTAAAATAAGGGAGTTACTAAACTGACAGCAAACGGAATTCCCATACTGTCACAATACTCACACCCCCAACGAGTTCTTCTGTTCTGTAATTTCACTGCGGTCTGCGGTGGGAAGTGATAAAATGAACTGACCTTGGCATTGAAGTAGAGGAATCCCTGCGGGCAGTTGGTGTTGTTGAAGGGCGCGAAGGTGGCGACGGGCGCCTCCTCGGTGCACAGCGGGTGCAGGCGCAGCTCGCCGCGCGCCGACAGGAACAGGAAGTACGGCGACGCGCCGCAGATGAACACGCCGTTGTACCCGCCCACGTTACCTGCACGGGGGGACTTCACATACTGATAACTGCTGTTATAAGGAGTAACTTAGGCTACTATAATTTAAGAAGAATCCGAAGAACTGGATCAAATTACGAAGAAACGGGACCACACGGGAAGCATCAGCTTTCAAATAAAAAAAAACTAATCAAAATCGATTCACCCACCCAATAGAAAGTTCTGAGGTAACAAACATAAAAAAATACAGTCAGATTGAGAACCTCCTCGCTATTTGAAGTCGGTTACAAAGAAACGAATTAGGACGCGGGACTAAAACCACGTGACTCTAAGTAAGCGGAAGTGAGTGAAGAAAACTAATTAAAACTTTTTTTTCGTTACGTTGCACATTGACGAGGCTGTGGGAATCAGCTGTTACTTTACCAATTATAATAAAGCGGTACAGTCTGTTTGTATAAACGCGCTAATCTACAGGCTCAAGAACTACAGGTCTAAGTTGAAAAAATATTTCGTATAAGAAAGATATTCATTTACGCTGCTAACGGCTATTTAAAATCACGCTACGACATATATCCTATATGAGCAGAGCGTCAATGAAAAATGTTGCAAATACGATTGACATATTGATAGACTTAAAATTTTGTAAGGTTAAGGGTAATGTAAATCAAATCAAATCAAATCAAATCATTTATTTCAATTAGACCAATACAGGTACTTTTGAATTGTCGAATTAAATTGAATTTAGTTGCACGGTTCCAAAAGGTAGGTCTTATGGAGAAGAACCGGCAAGAAACTCCATAGATACTATTTTTAAATTAAATACAAAATTGTTGGTTTTGTTTTACAATGCTTTATGTATGTAATATCAATATGAGACTGGTGCAGTTCGATGTGAAACGTATTATTTATGAAAGTAAAAGAAATAACTAAAATAAGTAATTGAACCTGTGCCGTTTTAATTAACTATAAATAAATAAATAATAATAATATAATAATGGTTAGAGCTGTGGTAGCCTAGCGGTGTGGCCAGTGGACTGAGACGTCAAAGGTATCGATTTCGAACCCAAGGCACGCACCACTGACTTTTCGGAAGTTATGTGCGTATTTATCACAAGCTCACACGGTGAAGGAAAACATCGTGAGGAAACCTGCATGCTTGAGAGATTTGTCTTGTTGGCATGTAAAGTCTGCCAACCCGCAGTAGGCTAGCGTGGTGGACTATAGCCTAATCCCTCTCAAATGAGAGGAGACCCGTGCCCAGCAGTGGGACGTTAATGGGTTGATGATGAATGGTTGGCGCTCTTTAGAAGAGGCCTACGTTCAGCAGTGGACGGCTATAGGCTGATAAGTAGGTAAATAAATAAAATAAATAAATAATTTTGAAAATGATTAGTTATTAAAATATAAGAGATATTGTATCTATTCTTTTTGTAAAGTTCTTAAAAAAAGCTATAACTCACTGAAGTATCGGCATTGCCTAACATTTTCCTTCAGTAACGCAGTCTCGTACGAGTCCTCGGGGCTGCTGAGCGGCGCGGCGCTGTACCCGAACGGGAACGAAACCCGCGACCTGCTGAAGCGGAGCTTTAGATTCCCGCGGGGATACTTGTAAGCCTGTTAAATAATATAACATTAATATTATGGAATTGAAGTCTTATTTTTAAGATAATTATATGTAACAAATACATTCGGACATTATTTTGAAACAGCGCTATCTAGTTTCGAGCTAAGTAACGAGGCTTCTGTCACGAAAACTAGATGTTTGATACACTATATAGAAACTAACATTGCTTAGGTATAATACAATAACAATATACATCACACATTATATTCGAATCCGGGAGTCTTAGCACCGAGGACAGCTTTAATGGTACTGCGCTATTTGAAACGATTAATTATTTATCAAACTATAAAAAAACGCCGCCGTGGTGCGTTTACTAACAAAAAAAAATATACACACACCCGCCCACACATGGAACAACTGTAGTTGTACTATAATTGTATCTGTGTTCAGTGGCCGACGGTTTTTACTGGATAGGCAACGCGTGAGCGACACAAAATTACACATCTCTGGTGTGGCAAACGTCTACGCATAGGCTACGGTAACCGTTGACCATCATACTGCCCGTATGCTTGTTGGCCACCCTTGAACACTTGTACATGTTTGAACACTTGAAAATGGGCAGGTCTTCCTCTAATTTCTCCTCACCTGGTATATCATGAGCTGGTCCTCACACCTCATGAGCATCAGCACTCTAGTCCCCTTATGCCCGACACCGACCACCAGTAGTTCTTTACACTTATCAGCGTCGATGTTCTGGCCGCCGCTACTGAGTTCCTCGTCTTCCAAACCGGTGCTGGGTATTGGTACCGATTCTAAGCTGTCTGCTAGGATCTGCGGTTGAGAATATTATATTAGATATATTATATTATATATAACAACAGAACAAGAGATTACTTTGACTACAAGGGTGTAGTCAAAGTAATCTCTTTTAATATTGCAGGCACTTTTGAATTGTCAAAACTGTTGCACAATTCCAAAAAGTGGGTCTTATAGAGAAGAGCTGGCAAGAAACTTTATAGATTTTTCTTAATATATTAAAACGGAAACAAAAGGGAAATTTTGAATTCTTAATTCTTTTGGCATTTCTTTTATTTCCATCCACCACTTAAAGCCACTTTCCGAAAACGGGAAGCAAGTTTCCAACAAAAAAAAATAATCACCCTATTCCCAGCACAGGCATCTCGCACGAGGAAGCTGAGCCTCATCTCCGGCAGCGAGTATATCTCCAGGTTCCCGTTAAGCCGCAGCACGAACAGCCAGTAGGTGGGCTTCACCTCCACCAGGTACTTCTTCCACCAGCGGGAGATGCGCCGCGGTACTCCTGGGTTCTTTGACTGTTCTGCTAACATTATCTGTGGTGGTATAGAAAATTAGTGGTTAAACTTGCAACTTCGGTGGTATATAAAAAAACCACTTCCTTTTTTGGAGAAATTTCTTTAGTGTCGTGGGTGCATTCAGAAACACACATTTCACAATGCACAGACAACAATGCAAACACCCAGACACGGATCAACTACCATACATATATTTGTTCTGTCCAGGGAACTCCTGAACATCTCCTAGACATCACTATGGAAACATGGTTTCAAGTAATAATAATAAAATGTTTATTATTTCCACCCCACATACAGAACAGTACATAATCAGTCTAATATCTATCTAAACACTTATGAAAATGTATTTGAATAAAGGTACTCACACTAGCCATAGACGCTGGTGTCTGGTCTCCGCCGTACAGGAGCTCATCTTCATCGTTCAGCTCGTATATGGCACCGGGTTTGAAGCCTTCAGCCTTCACATTCTTACGCTTTATCTTGCCACTGAATTCGCCTTTCACCTGCGATAGATAGTACATATATAGACTTGACGTATAATATTAAAATTTAATCTCTATGTCGTTTGGTATACAGTACAGATTATTAAGAATAAACCGCAGCCAGTTGTAAGAGATTTGCTTACTTTCAATGACAAGACAAAGGGGGGGATTAAGAATGACTTAAATGCTATTTAAGTAATAGTTGAATTGATTATGCTTTGATTTGCTTTGCTAACAGGGAACTGTGAATCGCGGACATTTTTAAGGGCCGTGTATATTGTAGATGTTGAAAAGAGACAATTAAATTTGGCCCTCTTTAAATATATTTTGACATTGACATAAGGTCGTACACGTATCAATTCGGAAAGGGTTCGTAACAGCTACGCCTTTCACGTCCCGTCAAACAGTTTTTAATGTAACATAAACTGTAATAATCAAAATGCAATATGTAAGTATAGCAAAAGGCAGCGTACGACTAAACGTCGACAGACTGAACGCCGACAAGACTTTACTTCGGCGGGACTTTTCACCGACAGGACACTACGCCGACAAGGCATCATATAATATACATCCATAAGCAAAAAAGATAGGTACAACGACGAGGAAAGCGAGGAGGAATGTCAGGTTGTATTTTGACCACAGGGCACGAGCCGAGCGAGCGAAGCGACCGAGCGTGCCGTGGCAGCGAACGGCAAAGCGCCAGATCTGATTTTTTTTCTGTCCTGTAGGCGTAACGTCCCATCGAAGTAAAGTCTTGTCGGTGTTCAGTCTGTTGGCGTTTAGTCGGACACTCACCAAAAGGGGCTAACCCTTATAGAAAGCGAATTTCAAATTTGCTTACTTTCGCTGACAAGTAGGAAGTAAATATTGCTAAAAGAACGTAATAATTGGATAGTCCTTTAGTTAGTAGTCCGCAGTTAATACGGCGCCAGGCGCCCGGACGACTGCCGCCAGTAGTGTGCAGTTAGTGTGGCGTGGTTACCTGCGAGTTGTCGGCGTCGGGCGGCGCGAACAGTCCGCTGAGGTCGCGGTACACCGGACGACTGCCGCCAGTAGTGTGCAGTTAGTGTGGCGTGGTTACCTGCGAGTTGTCGGCGTCGGGCGGCGCGAACAGTCCGCTGAGGTCGCGGTACACCGGACGACTGCCGCCAGTAGTGTGCAGTTAGTGTGGCGTGGTTACCTGCGAGTTGTCGGCGTCGGGCGGCGCGAACAGTCCGCTGAGGTCGCGGTACACCGGACGACTGCCGCCAGTAGTGTGCAGTTAGTGTGGCGTGGTTACCTGCGAGTTGTCGGCGTCGGGCGGCGCGAACAGTCCGCTGAGGTCGCGGTACACCGGACGACTGCCGCCAGTAGTGTGCAGTTAGTGTGGCGTGGTTACCTGCGAGTTGTCGGCGTCGGGCGGCGCGAACAGTCCGCTGAGGTCGCGGTACACCGGACGACTGCCGCCAGTAGTGTGCAGTTAGTGTGGCGTGGTTACCTGCGAGTTGTCGGCGTCGGGCGGCGCGAACAGTCCGCTGAGGTCGCGGTACACCGGACGACTGCCGCCAGTAGTGTGCAGTTAGTGTGGCGTGGTTACCTGCGAGTTGTCGGCGTCGGGCGGCGCGAACAGTCCGCTGAGGTCGCGGTACACCGGACGACTGCCGCCAGTAGTGTGCAGTTAGTGTGGCGTGGTTACCTGCGAGTTGTCGGCGTCGGGCGGCGCGAACAGTCCGCTGAGGTCGCGGTACACCGGACGACTGCCGCCAGTAGTGTGCAGTTAGTGTGGCGTGGTTACCTGCGAGTTGTCGGCGTCGGGCGGCGCGAACAGTCCGCTGAGGTCGCGGTACACCGTGGCGCGCAGCAGCGCCGGCCGGTGCGGCACCGCCTGCCGGGTCGGCGCCAGGCGCCCGGACGACTGCCGACAATACAATACATATACAACGGGTATCTACAAGTGTAATGGAAACTATGAATATACAGAACAGACACACACCTGTCCGTCCTTCCCGCGGAACTCGCGCAGCGCCAGCACGAGCGCGCGCCCGCACATGGACAGCACGCACACGTACGGGTCGGCCGCCGCCGCGTACACCGCCGTCCACTCCAGCTGGATCGACTGCAGGTGCACACCGTCTGCCGGGACCACACAATCATATCGGACTGATTCCTGACAAGCAAACCTACCAGGACACCATTCTGGATAAACTAAAATGGTGGCTTCAAACGACGTCCCGCCTAAAGGAGCGTCGCAAAAATGTGTTACAAGTAAAATTATTCCTAGTAATTTATCCAGTCGCGTTTACTTCGTGACTGGGAAATGGGCCTCGCAAATCTGATCTCGCCGACGTCCGTATTTTGATCTAATAATCGTTTTGATATAACAACCAGCACTGAACAGCGGTATGTTCCTGTGAGTCTCGAATACGGTAAGCCGGTTCCGTTTTTTGCCATTTGGCTACGGAATCCTAAAAACTGTCTGTTCGGGTTGATCGTGTTTATTGTACTAAGTAAAAAGAATACATTCGGGCTCTCACGCTATTTCAGCAAAATGTAATGCCGAGTTTGCTCGTACACAGAGTAAACATAGCTTAAAGTTAGATTATTATTTACGCAACGCATGGACATCGTAACGACTCATGTATCGAGCTATAAACACGTAAATAGGTAGTCGGCCAAGAAAGTGGTCAACCAGTTATGACAAAAGGTTCTGTGAAATATCATTGTCGCTAAGGTTGGCATTTCCAACTAAATCTATTAATTTGAGATTAACAAATTGAATCTAACTTGATTCATGGCAAGTCATAAAAAAGTGAGCTGACCTATTTTTACTCACCGACGCGAAAACGACGGTGTGTTATAAATTTGACGTGTCTGTGTCACTGTCTGTGGCATCGTAGCTATCGAATGGATGAACTGATTATGATTTTATTTTCTTAGTTTGAAAGCCGCGATTTAAATTTTTGATGTAATTTCTTTTAGCTCCAGGTCTCAGCTACGCTGCCACTTATTTGGGGAACAAGGAAGTGGTTGCTATAGGCCTGTAACAGGACGGATCAGTACGATTGCCCTTTTAAGGGATCGGATGCATTAAAGCGGCTCAGGATTTCCGATCTACGCCTAATTTATAGGAGTGACGGAAAAGACGCGTTAAAACCGGTGCCAGCTCTGGAGCACATGTCCGCAACACGATCAGAGGGATGCTTTGGGCCCATTCGTTATAAGAATTTCCAAGGAAAGAAGTGCGAACTGAACTTTGCGAACTGAACTTTGCCGAACTTAACCTCCGGTATCGGCGGTGAATTTCCTTGGTCATACAGAGTCGAAATGGACGCGAAGAGAGAGCCAAGAAAGTCGGCTTTATATTTCGCGGTATGGGCCAGCGAGTCATCCTCCGTGTGCAGGGGCGGAAAGGATGGCTCACAGAAATTCCCTAAATAAGTGGAACGCCCCGTGCGTTTTGGTCTTCCCGATAGGAGACGCGCCAGTCTCACGCCAATTCTGCTAAAGTGTTCCGACTTCGGAATTTGGATAATTCTTCATTCAAACAAAAAAATATATTGTAATAGAACATAATAATTATACTCACTCTTGATCAGCCGTATGGCCGTGGTTGTGACTTGCACCATAAACTTGTTGTTGCCCAGATTACCCGCGAAGATGGTCGGCGAACGGGTCATGAAGCCAGAGTCGTCTACCTCGTTGATTTCTTGTCCTGTTGACAATTATGTAGTAGTATACTATTAAATTGTACCCCAATGGCCTCGTTAGTCGTATTGGCTGTAAGTGCGACTGCTGAGCAAGAAAAAAAAACAAGATTTCTTGCTCAGAGAAGTCTTGGTTTTTTTTATGTCCCAAGGGTGGCAAACAAGCATATAACCCGCCAGTTGGTAAGCGGCAGGGCTGCCAGATTGTATCTTTTGATACCAAATTGGTATAGTTGGACGATGTATCGTATCCATGTGGTATCCATGATCATTTGGTATAATTTGATACAAAAGTAAGACGCTCACAAAAAAAAGGCCATGCCAAGAAGTTGTCCGCTAATTCTGCAAAGGATAATCGAATAATCGAGGGATTTGAGCTAAAAAAAAAAGGTCATCCGACATAGAATGGGCAGTATGGTATAATACCATCACATTTGGTATAATTGCAGATGGTAAATGGCATAGCCGCGTCGTTGTTTCCTGGCAGCCCTGGTAAGCGGTTTCCGTAGCCTATAGACGTTTGCAATACCAGAGGTGTCGATCGCGCGTTGCCAATCTCGTAGAAACCGTTTACGTTTCTTAAAATAAGGAGTAACTAAACTGACAGCAAACGGAATGCCCATGCTGTCAGAATAGCCACTCCCCTAACGAGTTCTGGTAACCTTACTCACTCGAAGAAACACAACTATTGTTGTTTCACTGCGGTGTTCTGTAAGCCTAGTCGGGCAACTCAATTTGAGCGAGGCATCTCGCTATATGCTACCGCTACTACTAAAGTTCTTATGGTTTTTAATAGCTGTCTTTTGAATAGGAGAGGGAAGATGTTTGGCCATTTGATACGACACGACGACTTCTTTAGACCCATACTAGAAGGTAGAATTGAAGGAAAAAGAGGAAGGGGAAGACCTAGACGAAGTTTCGTTGATTCGATTCCCACTTTTTCCTTCACTTGGTGAAGGAAAAAGTGGGAATCGAGTCGTATCAAGAAGTCAAACAGAAAGCAGGAGATAGACAACAGTGGCCATTGCTCCACCGACAAGAGCTGAGCTCTTAAATTAATAATAATAATAACTACTGTAGTATAGCTACAGGGCGGCGTGTACTGACCGGTCTCCAGCACCATGCTGGCGTCCTCCTGCGTGAGCACGAGGTAGGCGTGCGCGCCGTCCGCGTCCGCCGCCGCCGCCTCGCCCAGCACCGACCACATGTCCAGGCAGCCTGCGCGACGTGCACGATATACACAGTAGTACGCTCACTCCGTGGACGCAATACGCCACGAAAATATCAGTATACATAAAATACATACTAGTACGTACTAAAGTGTAGAAAGAAAAGAAAGAAAAACATTTATTCAGGCATAAATGATGCACAAAATAAAATAAAAGGCAAAACAGACGATTTATAACAATATATGCCCCACGACTGCGCTGAATAGGTCCTGGTTCAGCATGTGCCAGACAGATTGCCTGGCGCTGGTTTTCAACCAGACCTGCGTGACCCACGGGTGACAAAACAGTTCATTGAAAATAAATAAACGTACATAAAATATATTTATATACTGTTACGTATTTAAGGAAGCGCGGGAATATGTGCAATCAAACCGCGAGTCAGTTGCATACTAAATTTATTATATTGAGCTTTTACAAAATGGCGGAATTGTCGCACGCACACATACGCAACCGTGCGCGCGGAACCTACACTATGCACATTTAATATAATAGGTACATATCCAACAATCCCTCCCCCACATAGTTCAGAAAAATGGCTTATAATTTACGGGTACAATACGCCGCTTTGACCGTCGATTCTGTGGGTTGGCTTCTGCCATCTCATTCTCTACTGGTTGGTGTGGCATTGATGTTTCTAAACAGATTTCCCCGGAATCCGCTGACCTTGATGGTGTTTGCGAATCTGACCTCTCACTCTCCTCTCCCTCTGGTTGTGACACATCACTAGGAGGTACATCACTGGGAGATGGATGTTGTTCCTCACCTGAGTCGGTAGATGTTTGCGACTGCGGTGAAACGCTGCTGACATCAAGCTCTCCGTCTTCCAGGTCACAATCATTGCCGACATCCGACCCGGTCAAGTTTCCTTCCGGTTCAAAACGACGAATTTGGTCGATGTGCCGCGTAACATCGTGATTTAATTCCGGAATATGTACTAAATACATTACGTTGCCGATTTCTTCTTTAATAATGGCTTTTACCCAACAGAATCGATTGTTCACTGAGAAACGCTTAACCCAAACTCCATTACCTATTCTAAATTTAGGTCTTAACTGTCCTCCTTTATTTCTAATCTGTAAAGACTGATTTTTCTCGACTGTCTGAGATAGGTTTGCGGAGGTCGGAGACGGAACATCTCGTCATGGATTTATTAAATCCAATCGCGAACGTAAAGGTCGACCATAAATTAATTCCGCGGGTGACTTAGCAGTTGTACTATTCTTTGAGTTCCTATAATCAAATAAAAATTTTGCAAATTTTTCTTGAAGCGGTTTATCACTATGTCTTTCCAATATAAGACTCTTAAGACGTTTTTTTATGATCTTGACAAAGCTTTCTGCTTGCCCGTTACTCGACGGGTGATAAGCTGGTGACAAGACATGGTGAATACCGTTCAATAAACAAAAATTTTCAAATTCTTCAGATGTGAAAGAAGTACCATTGTCGGTTACCACGGTATGCGGTACCCCTACCCTAGACATGAAGTCACATAATTTACTTATTACGGTTTTCGAACCGTATGAAGAATTAACTATGTAGCATTCTACCCACTTAGAAAATGCATCAACAATAACTAAAAACATTTGATTATTAAAATGACCGAGAAAATCTAAATGAATTCTATAAAAGGCATGCGGTGGATACGGCCACGGGGAGGGCGGCGCCCGGCTCGGGGAGGGACGCAGTTGTGCACATACAGTGCATGCTGCCGCCAAACGCTCTAATGTCGCGTCCACGCCAGGAAACCAAAATCGCTTACGTGCATCAGCTTTCATTTTCACCACCCCGAAATGAGAATCATGAAGTTCTCTACATATTCTATCCCTTAGCGAGTGTGGAATTACAACTTTATGACCACGCATTAAGCATTGATTTTCTAATGATAACTGAAAACGGCAATCAAAATAAGGCTGTGCGTTAGGGTCTTGTACCTTACGCGGCCATCCATGCATTACAAATATTTTTACTTTTTTTAAAATTTCGTCATTTTCGGTCGCGCAACGCAATTGTTTTAATGTAATTGGTAAACTTCCTTCAACAACAAAATTAACATATGCGGCGCGCTCTTCACAATCACGATCCTCCCCGCTCTTTTGCTCACTTGATTGATTAGTTACGTCTATTAAGGCCGCCCGAGATAAATAATCCGCACTGTTGTCACCACTACGCACATATTCGATGGTATAATTGTACGCCGATAAAAATATCGCATACCGCTGCAGCCTATTTGCTGAAACTTCAGGGATGCCGCGATACGGGCCGAAAATTGATATTAACGGCTTATGATCCGTTCGTAATTTGAATGGTATAACACGGCCATATAAGTACTGGTGGAATCTCCTTACCCCATAAATAATAGCGGTAGCTTCTTTTTGCAATTGAGAATAGTTTTTCTCGGCTGACGTGAGCGTCCTAGAAGCGAACGCTATAGGCCGTTCGCGGCTGTCGGAATGTGATACTTATGATAAAATGGCACCTAATCCGTATGGTGACGCATCCACGGTTAAAATCAATTTGGCACTAGGATCGAAATGGGTTAGCAGCTGATCAGAAGCAAGAATTTTTTTTATTCGATTAAATGCCTCATCATGAGTTGAAGTCCATTCCCATTTTTTATTTTTATGTAGTAATACATATAATGGGCTCAATAATGAGGAAGCATTTGGAACGAAACTTCTATAGTAATTAATTAATCCCAGAAATGATTGTAATTGCGAACTATTCGTCGGTTTTGGAGCTTTTAGAATAGCCTCAACTTTATCGGGTGATTTCCTTATACCATTTTTATTTATAATATGACCTAGGTAGCAAATTTCATCTTTGAAATATTCACATTTATCCTTTTGGAGGGTTAACCCTGCGTCTTCTAATCGCTGTAAAACTACTTTTAATCTACTCTCATGTTCATTTTTATTATTGCCGGTTATCAAAATATCGTCGAAAAATATTAAAACGCCGTCTAATCCTGCAAGTACGCATTCCATAGCGCGCTGAAAAATAGCCGGAGCGCTTGAGAGCCCAAACACCAACCTCGTATATTTAAAAAGCCCGCGATGCGTATTTATGCATGTGAGAGGCTGCGATTCTTCGTTAAGCAAAAATTGATTGTAGGCTCTCGAGAGGTCCAGCTTGGTGAATTGTTCTCCACCATGTAACTTGGAGAACATTTCATTAATGGTTGGCAATGGATACCTTTCAATGAGTAATTGTTTATTAATCGTTACCGAGTAATCGGCGCAAATCCTAACGCTACCGTCTTTTTTTAAAACCGGAACAATCGGGGACGCACAATCAGAATATTCTACTGGCTTTAATATACCTAACGCCACGAGACGATTTAATTCTAAGTCAATTTTCTCTCTAAGCGCAAATGCGACAGGTCTTGCTTTGAAAAATAATAACTTGGCATTAGACTTTAAGTTTAAGGAAACCTCGTATTTATTGAAGCGCCCTAACCTATCAGAAAATAACTTAGGAAATTGCGATACGAAGTCCGTGTGTGTGCGGACATCTGGTTTATCGAAATAATTAACGGCTGACGCCGGGGCAAATTCTAAATTAAAGATACGTATAAACTCGCGGCCGAGAAGCGGCGGCCCGCCCCCGCTTACCACGAAAAACTCTAGAACATGCGTGCAGGCTATATACGTCACAGGCAACTGAACACACCCTAATGTACTCATTGTGATGCCCGTATAACTAAATAATCTTTTGTCGGTGTCGTGCAATGGTACTTCTTTAAAATAAGAGTAGTACGTTTTATCAGAAATCACATTAACTGCTGAGCCACTGTCGATCTCAAACTCTAAAGAAATGTCGTTGACCTTTACGTATTCTGACATTGGCCTACCTCTCACACATTTAATATTATATATGGGTGACTCACCATCGTCTCCGACATCCTCAATACCTTTCTCGACGTAGTTTACTTTCAAGTTAGCCGCACACATCCTACTTAAATGACCCTTACGGTTACACTTTTTACACTTGTAGTTTTTAAACCGGCACTGATTGGACTTATGATTGGTATAGCCGCACACACTGCACTTTTCGTTCTTGGAGATACTGAACAGGCCGTCGGTAGCTAGCGCGCCGCCGGCGGGCGCCGCCGCCGCGAGCGCGACGTTCGCGCAGCCCGCGCCGCCGCCGCTTCCGCCGCCGGACATCATCACGTTGGTAGACGCTTTTCGCGCCGCACGAACGCTCTCTGCCAGCTCCACTGCTTTAACCAGCGTCAGTTCCTGCAGTTCCTTGGCGAATAACTTATCACGCTCGGGACCCGCTGCCATTCCCATAACGAACTTGTCTAGAAGGGCCTCTTCCAAATTTTTGAACCCGCAGTGTGCTGCCAATCCCCTAATCCGTGCTGCCCAATGAGTATGACTCTCACCTGGACGCTGCATAGCCGAGTAAAAGTTAAATCTCTCGGCAAACCCGAGGCGCTTTGGAGTGAAGTGACTATCCAGTAGCTTGATAATCTCGTCGTACTCCACCTCCTCTAGTTTTTGTGGCAACGCCAGGTCACTCGCTAGTTTGTAACTCGATTCACTCAACGCACTCAACAATATTGCTCTCCGTTTGACCTTGGCTTTGTCCGACGCATCGTTTACGTCGTTTGCAACGAACCACTGCGCGAGGCGCGACTTATAGGTTTCCCATTCGCAAGTAAGATGGTCAAAACTAGTAAGAGTGCCAAAGGCTCCATTGGAAAACATATTACAGCCCAAGGTTCGAACTCGTCGCCACTGTTACGTATTTAAGGAAGCGCGGGAATATGTGCAATCAAACCGCGAGTCAGTTGCATACTAAATTTATTATATTGAGCTTTTACAAAATGGCGGAATTATCGCACGCACTCATACGCAACCGTGCGCGGAACCTACACTATGCACATTTAATATAATAGGTACATATCCAACATATACATATATACATAATAGGTACGATTATAAGTAAAAAGTGGCAGCGATTAATCTGTATGTGTGTAGTTGAAACGTACGTGTACGTACTAGTATGTATTTTACAAGCTAATTTGTTTAAAGCCACACATGGATCGATAGTTTTGCATGTATACCAATTAGGTTGTTAGACTGTACATTCCGTGGACATACATAATTATACGCAATACACATACTAATACGTACACTCTGAGGACACAATACGGCACGAAAATATAATTACATCATTATTATATCTGAACACATCTTGTAGAAGTCTTTAATATAAGTAGGTGCCTACTATAATCCTATTTGTATATTGTTATTATGTTATGTTCCTTTGGGAATAGATCCCATGAACCTCAACCGGTAAGGCGGTAGACCACATTTTTGGTCGACTGTACCTGTCATAACCTCACCGATCCGCCTTTACTACTCACCAGGTAAATTGAAAGCAGTTATAAGCTGTGGTCTGACAGTCCTCTGCAGCACGGTGAGGGCTCCGTTCTTGCCGCGGCCGCTGCACACCACCAGCTCTATGACAGGGTTGTCCTGCTGCCGACTGAACTCCTCGGACAGGAGCTGGGGCTCGCCCATCGATACATCGCCAATCGGACATATGTTGAGGAGGGAGTCACATACCTGTACGATAAAATGTGTGGTTAGAAAAGTATTGAGTATGTACTAAGTATTTTTTATGTTACAAGTGTGGAAAACAAGCTCACGGCCCGGGGACGCCTGATGGTAACCGATTACCGTAGCCTCTAGACGTTTGCAACACCGGAAGTGTCGCTTGCGCGTTGCCAACCCCTGTAGAAACCGTCGAGGTTTCTCAAAATAAGGAGTTCCTAAACTGACAGCAAACAGAATTCCACAGCGGCGATCGCACAGAACAGATTCTCTTGAATCAAATATCTACAAAACACACATCAAAATCGGTTCGTCCCTTAAGGATCTACAATACCCCAGACAAGTACACACAGACACAGATGCTTTGATTTTTTGGAGGTAGGGGCATAGCGAGATTTCTTGCTCAAATTGAGCTGCCCGACTGGGGAAGTACCTCCGCCTTGCAGAAGACCGCAGTGAATCAACAATAGTTATCATTCTGAGAGTGAGTAAGGTTACCAGAGCTCATTGGGGGAGTGACTATCACACAAGACCTTACACAAGCAAATAGTATCGGTAGAAAGAAACCTACGTACCTCGAATACATAACTGGTGAGTTGAGTGGAAGTCCGGATATCGGACCCGTACACTTCCAGTTCATCCTTGTCGCTGATCTCTATGACGTTGGTCGCCACGCAGTCGCTGATGGTGTCCAGCCGACGCTTCTTGGCCGCGGGGTCTAGTGGATCCTTTTGTTGTTGTTGCTCTTTGTTGAGTTCTGTTAATAAAATTTTAAGACCATTATAATAAATTAGTGTTCTTTGAACTATGTTGAGGTTTTAGGTGCGGCTGAACATCAGTTAGTACTTCCTTTACACGACACGATAGCCATAAGAACCATGGCTTATGTATACCAATATAATATAGTATTAGCACGCTGTTATAGCTGTTTTGATATACATGTTTCAAATCGATTCGAATCGATATATTCGATTCAAACCGATTCGGACTCGATAAATTTTTAATCATTACCTGTAAAAAAATATTTTCAAACACCATCAAGATACTAATGGTTCCTGGCACAAAAAACATAGGATGCGTACGCCGTAGGTAGGACAGGAGCGCTACCTGTGCGTAGCCAATCTGGCAGCTAGTAAATTATAAATTACTAGCTCACCCAGCAAACGTTATTTTGCCACATTGTTGGGGTTCGTGGTAGAAGAGTGAAAATGTAAGGTTATAAATATTAAAAAGTAATAAATAAAGTCTGGTGAGGAGCATCCTTATCACCTAGGAATGTAAAAAGTAGCCTACGACCGATTCTCAGACTTATCGAATATACACACAAAATTTCATGAGAATCGGTCAAGCCGTTTCGGAGGAGTATGGCAACGAAAACTGTGACACGAGATTTTTATAAATAAGATAATTATAACTTACGATAAATAAGTACAAGTTACATACCAGACTCGGTAAGGGTGAGATCCACAGTAGCTTCTAAGGGCTTGTCCACTGAGAAGAGCATCCTGTTCTCTCTCTCAGTAACCCTCAGTAGAAGCGAGTTGCCCAGGCGGGAACCCAGGAATAGGAAGTCTTCTTCTATTACACACATCTGTGGGCAGAATATATAATATATTTTTCATCATCATCATCATCATCAATTTATTGTCCCACTACTGGGCACGGGTCTCCTCTAATTTGAGAGGGATTAGGCTATAGTCCACCACGTTAGCCTACTGCGGGTTGGTAGACTACACATGCTATCGAGAAAATCTCTCAAGCCGGTTTCCTCATGATGTTTTCCTTCACCGTTTGAGCATGTGATAAATACGCACATAACTTCCGAAAAGTCAGTGGTGCGTGCCCGAGACCTTTGACATGTCAGTACACTGGTCACACCACTAGGCCACCACTTTTTTATATGCAAATATTGTACGATTTATGTGTCCTCTCATACAAGTGTCTCCTCATAAGACGGGAAGATTTAGGAGACAGTCCACGCGCTGCCCTTTACTTGGGCCATTACAAACGTGCAAACTGATTCATAACTCATTAAGATCACAGGCTGAGGTAACGTGGTAGGTTGATGAGTACTGCGATTAGGTGAATAACGGTAATTAACTATCGATAAGTCCTTTTAAACTCTTATACACATCACCAGCAGTTCCAAAAGGCCAGTGACTGCGAGCGAGAGGTCCAATAAAAATGATTTATGACTTAGTTCGAACTTCTTAATGGCTAAATATAGTAACAGACAGAAATGTGTGCTGGGGAGTTTGTTGCGCCGCTTCTTCTTCCCAGCAAAAACACTAGGAAGCGGTGAAGGGCGGGCGTTTTTGGGGGCTGTCTTTATTGTCGACGTTCAAAAAGAGCCATTTAAATTTGGCCTACTTTGAATAAATTATATTTTGACTTGACTTGACTTGTCTTCGCACGCAAAGAAATTTTGGGTCAAAACCGTGGAACCCAGCCATTAAGTGATATAATCCTGCAAATTCAAGTCTTAAAACCGGCATTGAAAAAATTATGGAATTATAAGTCATAGAACTTATAATATAATCTACTGAGCACGGGTCTGGTACCCTTGTTCAGCTATGGGAAAATAAAGGGTTATGAAATTCGGTCAAATTACAAAAGTGTACCCACAAGGCTGTATACCCAGTATACAGCCTTGTGGGTACACTTTTGTTTCCTTTCTTATTCATTCTCTATATAAAGTAACAACCACTTGTTAGTCAAAATATAATATTATAATCGTATACTCACGCAAGTGGTGAGCACGGAGGCGGCGGCCCGGTCGAGGTGGAAGCTGCGCACGGTCCGCACGGAGTCGGCCAGCAGCGTCAGCACGTACAGCTGGCCGCCGCGCAGCGACAGCGCCAGCCGGCCCTCGCCCAGCCCCGCCACACACGAGCCGTCCAACGTTATGCACACGCCTTCTTGGATCCCTACAAAATATATTACGAGATAATGAATAATATATGAATTTTTACGAGGCAAAAGTGGCATGCAGGGATTGCAACGCGTGGCATTCTGTAGCTTCTGCTTACTCCCATGGGAAAAAGGCATGAGAGTATGTACCTATGTACATTTACACTTTTGACGCCTTGCATGTGTGACTTTCACCAACACACACACGACACAAACGAGTGAGATCATTGATCGCGTCACTGCGCCGCAACACTGAGGCGCGCTTTGTCACTTCGGCGCCGACCCAGCCGGGACGGGCATATATTACATTCACGGGCGCATTAGATATTAGAGTGAAACTCATTAGTCTCTTATAATCTTACAGTTAGTTAAACCCCTTTGTTTAACCTTACGTCATGGAAAATGCACCCACACAGTACCTCCTCAACACACATCTGTATCTCTGTTGAATGTTATATACGTAGTTTTTAGGCGAAACATTTTCACTGACATCGATCTGTCAAAACTTCCATTTTTCAATTGACTTACCATCACCCCAAAAATATTAGGATAAATTATTATTATTGAATATTCAGATATAATTAAAAACAGCTTACTAAGTGGAAAATTGGTAGTATGCGTCGCTACGCTGTTCAACGACACTCCGTACGGAGGCACCGACTGATTGAGGTAAATAAGAGAGTTCACCGCCATTATAAGACATCCACCTGTAAATGAAACATTATTATTATAATTACATACTGATTTCATGCAACTACGCTCATATTAGAGATTATATTAGTAGCTGGAATGGATTGGAAGGCCGCGACTTACACCATTGAGGTGGCCTCTTATTAGAAAGAAAGAAAGAAAAATATATTTATTGGCACACACAAATAGTAAAAAATAAAAAGAAATATAATAGTTATTATGCCTGTGCCAAAGTGCCAAGATTATGTCAGGCTCAGCATTATGTCAGGTACTCAATCATTGTTTAGCCATTAACACGATAAAAAGAAGAAACAATAATAGTGTTTCTGCGTATGAGTTAGGTTAACAGAGCTCGTTGGGAGAGTGACTATTCTGACAGCATGGGAATTCCGTTTGCTGTCTATTTCAAGAAAATTAAACAGTTTCTACAGGGTCGCGCGACACTTCCGGTGGTGCAAACGTTCATAGGCTACAGCAACCGCTTACCATCAAGCGAGCCGTGAGATTGTTTGTCACCCTTATGACATAAAAAAATAGAAAGGAAAAAGGGTGAAAGTGATCTGCCGTCAATTCGTTGTTTTCAAGTAGGATCACTGCCGGGTTGAGTTAACTGGAAGCCCTAAGCAATCTTCCTAAAATCGAGGGTGGTGCCTAAAAGTTCATATCCCACTTATATTAAGAAAACACAACAGGAAATCTTTAAAAGTGGGACCTTTTTTTCGCCCCAGAACCGTTGATCGCGCCGATTAAAATTGCTTAACTTTCGTATGCTCGTTTTTTTCTCGTTCGTCTAGTCTTTCGTGCCCTAGAAAGGATGCTTAGGACTGGGTAGGACTCACCTAGCGGCTTCTGCACGGGCACGGCGCGCAGGCAGTCGAAGGGCAGGTGCGCGGTGGCCCAGATGACCGGGTGCACGCGCGCGCTCATGTTCAGCGACACGCCGCACATCGCGCACGTGTCGTTGCGGACGGCCGTGCGACTAGAAGCATAACAACATAATATCATGTATCATGCATGAGTCCTCAAGGGGTTAGGTTAGATACAGGTGTACATATTTGGTGAGGCACCAGAACAGGGCCAGTACAGCCAGTAGCGTAGCGTGGGGGAGGCAAAAGAGGCCATGGCCCCGGGCAGCATATGAAACCACCCCCTTTCATCAAGTGCCACGTCGTTTTTATACCACTAAAAAAGGGGGCGGCAAATTTCCAGACGGCCCCGGGCGGCAAATACCCACGCTACGCCACTGCCTACAGCCAAGGTTTAACTTAAGAACTAAGCAACGTCAGCTAAGGGCGTCTGGTGCTCAAAATTAGAGCCACAGATTTTTTTTTTTAAACTATCCCCCTCTATGATTTGTTTTTAGCGTGTTGACATTCACAAACGCTCAATTCCCGAAAAAAATACCTGTATTAGGCTCAGCCAATGGGCCAATTATGACGACTGAATATTGCTTTGAAATATAAAACCAAATTAAAAGCAGAACATACATTTTGAACTGAATTTCTCATAGAGGTACACTGCCGTCGCGATATGGTTGGTGCTCCTAATGAGCTACGAAGTCCGGGACAAATGGTTTACATAGTTTTTTAACGTGGCACTAGGATTTTTTAGGGTGCGTTTACAAACACGAATTTTCATTTTCACATATGCAAAAACCCTAACCGGATACAACTACCTGGGGATCGTACGAATATTTGCTTGGTGTGGGGATCGAACCCACAATCCGTGACGCACTAGGCGAACGCTCAGTTACTGTGCCAATCAGGTGTTTGAGTTGTCACTGCTAATGGACGGTTATATATTAGTATAGTATGGTGTAGTTTGGTCCTAGTCTATACAATAGATTGAAGGCACTCTCGCCCTGCGCCCCACAGGCTATCAGGAGGACTTAACGGTAATCTAGCTATGCTAGCTAATAATTATAGTGAAAATATAACTCACCCAGCGAATGTCCTGACCGGTTCATAGAGTATCAGCAGTGTTGGCTCATAGTAACCGTGTAAGAACTGTATATCTAGAATATTGTCTATTTTCTCATCGAGATCCTTTAGGACTATGACGTAGGAGGCCAATGTTGGTGCACGGTTGATTGGTTGTGTTGGTTGCTGTAAAAATATAGAGTAAATTACTTATTAGTTATATTATATTTTATTAATATTATAGTGTAGTGATAGCTGGTTAGTTAGTAAAATCTCTTGCACAGAATGTTAAGAAAACTTCTTACTTTTGATATTGACTTAATCTTCAGATTATTTCAAGTAGATAGTTAGATATATACTTATATTAATGTAGTATTAATAAAAAATATAAAAATTAAATATTGACTCAATGTTTTTATTAGGGGCCAAAACAGGGAATACAAAAAGGGGAAACTTTCACGAATTTGGGCCCCTAAAGATCCTGGCAACAATAAATAAATCCAAATATTGATCTAATTTATTAAAATTCAAAAAACTTACCGATTTCTTGCTGTCTAGTGGCTTAGCCTCTAAGGGGTCTCCATCTTCATTTGTTATGTCTTTTCTAAATGGTAATACAGCCAGCTTTTTGCCATACAGCAGCATGACAGCACAGCGACACTCAGGATCCACTCGGATCCATGGTATGTGGGGATGAGTTGTCCAGCCATTCTGGCAACAAGAATAAAGAATTAAGTACATAATATATATGTATAATATAATAGGCTTTGCACAGGTGGACATTTGTTTTTTAAACATTTTGAGGTAAGCTTAGTAGTAATATATAATTAGCCTATGTTACTCAGGGATAATGTAACAATCAAATGGTAAAAGAATTTTTCAAATCAGTAGTTCTTAAGATATGTTCAGACAAACAAACTTTTTTGCTTTATTATTAGTATAGATATACATTTTTTAATTATTTTATGCTCCCCAAATAGATATTACCTTCATATCATCCTCTTCAAAATAATGCATGCTCAATGTAATGAGGTTATCGGTCTGCGGATCATACTGAAGTACAGACAGTTTTGCTTCTCTAAATGACACAAGCAGCAGATCTCTTCCGGCACTGGGACATCGGACTGACGCTATTGACATTACATTTCCCCATAATGTGTAGGTTGCTAGACATTCTAGCTTCATCTTTGGGGGAATTGGTTGGCCGGCTGGAACAGGTAAATGTGGATGAAGGCATATTTACTTATTTTGCATTTAATTATATGTATATAAGAAGCTGTGGTGCTGCTGACCACAAACTTTTGTGGTCATCAAAGTTATGTGCATAATTTTCTCTCTGCATCTCAAGTCAGAGGAGACTCAGTCTGGGCACTGAGTCTCAGTGGAACAATAATTAGGTTTAATAATAATATTAATATAATAAATTCTACATTGATATCTTGTTTTCTTGGTATTTAATACTTACTTTTAATTATATTTTCATGATAGTGTACATACTTTTAAAGCTTACAAATCCAATAATGAAAACTTACCGGCGTTAACCTCCTTAGTGTGGCCTTCAGGCAACAACCTGAAAACCTTGATGATATTTGCACCAGCGGTGACCAGGCAAGTATCATCATTGTTGAAGAAGCAGCAGCTGACTGCATGCTCAATCCCCGTGGCAGGATGCGTTTGCCGGGCAATCGAAAACATTTTCACCACGACAGTTTTAGGTTATGTTAGTAAACTCACTTATATCTAGACTAAAGATCATTCAACACTTTCAAAGTCTCGGTTTTAACATGTTTAATAACAGTTCTAAAACATTTTATTGAAACTTCGTTGTTTATTTAATAGGAGCAATTGTTTATTTGTTGTGCTGTTGCGTCGCGTCAGTTGGCAGTTTGGCACTTGGCAGTTCATCAAAAAAAAATGTAGTGTTGTGTTCAGAAACCAACTTCAGTATTTCATATCTGTTGTTTCTGTATTATTTTTAATATAAAATGTTTAGGTATGATAATCATGCATTTGATAAATTTATCTACCTAGATCTTAGTAAAATAATGCCTATAAAGATTTTTTACATCTACTTTAAATGGGTACTGATTTTATCACTGTCTCTGATTTTACTCTGTTACATAAATAACCAAACGCTCTGAACGCACACGAAAAAAGCCACAGATGATAGATAGTGATACCCGTAGGTAGGTGTATTTATTTAAAATATTTCAAGTACTGTTTCCCGATTAGTGTTATGGTTCCGTGCCATCGGTACCCTATTACCAAGTCCCCGCTGTCCAACCCGTCAGTATGTCTGTCTGTCACCAGGAATCTCATGAACCTTATTAGACAGTCGAAATTTTCACAGATGATAATATATTTCTGTTGCCGCTATAACAACAAATACTGTTCATATATCATAAAATAAATATTTAAGGTGGCTCTAATACAACATACGTGATTTTTGGGCGATTTTTGCTCTTTATTAATAACGGCGACAGCGACAGGTAGCCGGTAAATGGCATGTCTTCGGTACACCTTGGGAGCACACTAACTACCAACTCGTACTGATAAATAAAAATGCTAAAATTAAATAGTAAGTAAATAATTTTATTCTGATCATTTTCTATCTACAACATAAAAATGAGCAAATAAGTAAATACATACCTGTTACAAAAACCAAGTAGGTAAAAAAAATAATTATAATATACCTACATAAAATATTTTGGGTCCATTGCAAAATCTAATCCCAATTTTGTAAACATAGAGGATTAATACAACATGCTAAATTATACATTTAGATAATCATATTTTATCATTAACTTTATTATATACACAAATATTAATATGATAAATAAGGAACTAAAACATACATCATTAATTCATTGGAAATAATGCCCAATTAGACCCAGTTCAGGCCTACACGACATTGGGTAAAGTAAATAGGTACCATCAGCAAACTTGGCAGTTAAATCTTGACGCATTTTTAAAATTTACAGACAGTAAAAAAAATATATTTGTCTGTAAAGTCGGTTTACGAACGATAATATTACGTGATAATGAAAACAAGCCAACAACATACAAGTGTTCCGTTACGCCCCTGTACGAAGCACTTTTTTAGGGAGCCGCGCGGGCAGCTTACGCTTTTCGCACTGCACGCAGTTTCAGTCCTTACGACGATCGTGCCTCTCTATCACTTGTTCCGCGTTCTCGCTTGCACACCCTGCTCAGGCGGAACGGGACAATTTTGTATGTTGTTGTGCGTGCAGCCGGCGTTCGTCTATGTATCAGATGTTATCACGTTATAAATAAGAAATATCGCTTGATGTTGTACTAAATATGTTGATTAACGATTGCAAACAAAAACGGACTAGATACGCGTATTCTTACAAGTGTTATTCAGTGTAACGATATAAATAGTGTAAAGAACATAGTACAAAAATCAAACAGCCAATTATATGACAGGTATTAAGTCACGTCCTACTAATGAACCTTAGACGACTGATGACAAAAGTCCAAAAGAGGTTTACCGCCAGATTTGATCATACATTAGAACTATTAGAAGCCTACACAGGTGCTGAGTTTTATTTACAGCACACAACAACAGGTAATACAGAATAAGTAGGTGATCGTCAATATATTTATGAAGCATGTGTATTTATTTTAGCTCAGGTGTTGTGCTACTTAATTTTAAATATCAAGTAAACATGTAGTAGTCATAAACTCATAATACGCTGTATTATTCCTTTGTTAGTCGCATTAACAAAAACATATTTCGTTCTGCAGGAAATAATTAATCGTTATCTATACGAATGAATATACTATAGGAACTCGATTTATTTTTTGATAGCTCGATTATTAAGGATGTTGGCTGTTTAAAATCACGCTGCGGCCCTTAGAGGAAGATAAAAAAAGACACGGCAGGGACAACCAGCCTGTTTATTATTATACTTTTTTATTTATTTATTATACTAGTTATTATAATCATCAAAAGAAGCAGGGTAGTGTTTTCTACTGA
The DNA here is from genome assembly GCA_905163465.1 of Craniophora ligustri. Classification (NCBI taxonomy): domain Eukaryota; kingdom Metazoa; phylum Arthropoda; class Insecta; order Lepidoptera; family Noctuidae; genus Craniophora; species Craniophora ligustri. The sequence goes on along the minus strand of LR990979.1, from coordinate 891,784 downwards.
AATTAGTATCTATGTGTGGTATTAAGGTCCGAAGCCTCTGATGATTTGATCCATCAAAAGTAAACTTAACGTCCCGCAATCACGAATTCACCATCAGTAGGCTCGCCTCTTATTACATGAGACTTAAAAACATACCAGAGAAAAAGTAGCTGTAGATTAATGCACCTCTGACTATCCCTTTGGCGATAACAAGCGTGATGGTAGTACTACCACGGCGGGGGAGATCAAGCCGAGAAAGTTATATCCGCGGCGTGAGGTAGAGAATTCTATCGTCCGTCCAACAGTTGAAATAGAAAATCAATAAGGTCTAGCAAAATTGTACGCCTTTATCTCGTAACTCTAGTTGTAATACAAGTGCATGTGTTATGGTTTGTGTATCTACCAGATCTAAGGCAAGACTAGGGCCGTAGCCAGGATTCTATATAGCGGGCAGATCAAGAAAACAATATGCCGTACAGAATTTTGTCACAGATCTGTCAAGAGTTAATGCACTGGAATAGATAGTTTACCAGCTACCGACTGCCCTTCTAGCCCTTCTGCCCGTACCTCGCTACGCCCATGGGCAAGACCAGAAGAACAGTATAAGGAAATGTATTAAGGTCATATTACAAGTCATTGACCGTTGGCTATTTAAGATATGAGTAATCTTTCAATTGTTATCGGTATCTTAGAGTACAATACAATGAAGTCTATAAGACAACAATATCCAGATATACGTCAGAGAAGTATTTAACAAACAACTACAAAGTCTGTTTTACCTTTGTTTTATTTAAAGAACAAACGTTAATGAATTGTAAAATAAGTTTCAGGGAAATCAATTTCGTTCTTGTATTATCTTATACAGAATACTTGTTGTCTCATTTTTACTGAGAATTTTATGAATAGATATTATGTTAACTTAAAATACAGGTATGAAATCTAGGTAAAGTCAGTTTTTACCTAGAAATTAGAATATTCTATAAATTACTAGCTGACCCAGCAAACGTTGTTTTGCAACATTATAGGGGTTGGTGGACAACCCTTATCACTAAGGTTTATGAATAATAGATGTTGGCCGATTCTCAGACCTACTCAATATGCTCACAAAATTTCATGAGAATCGGTCAAGCCGTTTCGGAGGAGTACGGGAACGAACATTGTGACACGAAAATTGTATATACGAGATATTTTGTTGTAGATATGAAATAAAAACCTTAACCATTCCAAAATATGGATGTAGTCGAGTTGCATACTTGTGACGTATTACAAAAAGAATAAGGTATATTTTGCTGTGGTAAGTATGATTTACCAAGTGTTTGTTCAATCGAATGAAGATGTATGCAATTAAAACTAGGTAAATGAAAAATAAGTAATAAACGAGGCAAACTAAAATATATAATAATAATAATTAAATAAATACACAAATACTAAAATTTGAGCAGTATGCCACTGCATATTTGGAACCATACACCGAAATTAATTATAAATGATCAATTCATAAAGGAGGCCTGATAACTTCACTGAGAAACATCTAGAATATAACTGTCACATTGATATGAGTTAACGGATTTAAGTGCAAGAGCTCTTATTGAGTTAAAAGCAAGCCACGCAACCGCAGCAATACAAGAGACAATGTATAGCGAAAGTTTTACACAAATGTGTCACCTAAAGGTACCCACCCATTCATTTATAATGTAAGACAGTTTAGTAGGAGGGGGTTGTCTTGATAGTTTTATGTAAGCTCACAAAAATACGCAAAGTTAAAATTATACTTTGAAAAATTGCCGACATGCGCTCAGTTGCGATTTCAATTATTTTTTTCCCTTAGATTCTGAAGAACTATTTAAAAGAGAAGGGTCGGCCTATTCTTATTTTTTCTAAGGGGAGGAAGGGATAAAAATCTATTTAAAATAGTCTTAATTAATAAATGAATGGCGCTTTATCTAGGGATTACCTCAATAAAACCACTATACACTTTTAAACTAAATACATCACATAAAAGTTTTAACAATAACATTAAATTAAGGAGAGCGGTGTACTACATTCATACAGTTACAAGGCAATATTATTATAATTAGAATCACTATTTCATTAAAATTGCGAACAATCTATTGAATAACTTTATATTGTTTATACACAGACTTTGAATTATAATAATTCACAGAATATTTTTATTACGTAAAACATGGTAAAGCTAAAATGTTTAACAAAGTTCTAAATAAATCAAATATTATTTACATTATTATAGGATATCTATCTTTGTATTCAATTTCAATAAAATTGAAGTCGCACACAGTCCATTTTCGGCAATTACCCCATTACATTCTTCATAAGCAAAGTCTATAAAATCATCCAGAGATGAATCAGTCTTCAACCTTTAGATTGTCGCAAGATAGCGTATTGAACCCAGTTTTAACTAAACGTTATCGTATAGCTTTCACATTTCCACTGCAGCATAAAATTTGGTCCTTATTGAACCACTGTAGATGCCTTAAGTCCATAGTTTTTTACTCTAATTCGACTATACGCGTGTTGTAAGTCCTTTGCCTAAAATGGGTTCTACTATGCGTATCTTGTGACCATACTCCGTACCCTCAATTCCCACTCCACTCAGCAGACCTACACATATCAGCCAGCAGCTCATCAAACTCCAGAACAGAGCTCTCATACAACTCAAGGTCTTTCGATAAGTTTTCATTCGCCAGTTCCATCTCTTTGATAGATTCGGGAGTCCTCGCGTTCGATCGGACAATATCGTCTGCTAATTTCAAATGAGGTGCATTGAAGAAATCTTTGTAAAACTCCGCGAGCTCTCTAATTGGATGGTTGTCGGCGAAAGGGAAATGTAATAGTTTTAAAGGTGGTTCATTTTCATTTCGGAACCCAGTGAATTTTTTAGGTGGCATCTCCAAAGACGTCGGACTTTTGGATAAGGATGTGATATCCAACTCTTGAGTACTCTTTAGTTCCGTAGCATTATTCTTCTGTGGAGTATTTGATCGCTTCCTACATTTAGGGAGAGGAATCTTAGTAAAAAAGTCGTCGAAAGCTTCTTTGATGACGTTTTCGTCGACAAATGCTGCCAATCGCAAAGGTCTATTCAAGTCCACAGGCCCATAAGGCTTGGGTTCTTTCTTTAGGTCCTTCTTTTTCTTAGACTCGAATATTATGTGTTTCGGGCTCAGTTCGAAGTGATCACTTTTAAGCAAAAGCAATTTATTTTTCTCGGTTCTATTTGGGGATATGGAAAAATTGGTTCTGTAGGAAACCGAGAAGCATATGGCTCCTAAAGGAGTCTTCAGCATTCCTGCTTGTATTTTTTTCACAGATTCGCCTAAGGATTTCGTCTTTGGTTCCCCGTTATAAACTCTATAGAATATGGTAAAAGATTCCGTCCTTTGCTTCCTCGACAAATGATATGCTGGTGTTATTCTTGTTACTGTAATCAAAGACTTCAGCAATATTCCCATTCGAAAATAAACTGTGTTCATTGCTTTCAGCGATGTATCGAATTGCGTCTCATCCAATTCCAGAGTCCACAACTCGAGTACCATTTCGTCTCCATCTTCAGTTTGAACGGATATTTCTACATGAAGCTGCGATCTGATGGTTTCCAAGACTCTGTCAGATGGTAGAGCATTCTTTGTAGCTTGATTCACTTCGGGAGTATCAGGTATTTGAAGGTTGAACCAATCAGTATCTGATGATTGAGGTTTACTATACGGTTCTATTTTAACTCCTTTCCTCGATTCGACTATAACTTGGACGCCTTTATAAGCTAAGAATTTGGTAAACTTTGTGAATTCGTTTTTGTCACTTATGTTTGAAAACGCGGCATCGGGTGCCATGTTGTACGTATTATTCTTCGTCAGCTATGCAGTTCTCCACGAGATTTCTCAAGTTCGGATTCTCCATTGCGGCTGCAATCCTCTCTTTGTCGTTGATTTGCTTGTTAACTGTAACAAGAGAAACGAAACACTTAGAATAGATAAGAACATGAATGACGGAAACGATATGTTTTTTTACGTAATACAGCTGACATAATTTTGCTGGATTTTAATAGTATATGTAAAGAATTTTCATTTGACCCGTTTCTAACAAAAAGCTATAAGGTACGCAATTTACTAAACCTTAACTTTTTCCATTAGATAATCTACATATTCTTTATTAATTATATAATAATCTACATAACCTCCTTTCGAAACCTTTTATAATAATTGTGCTTTATTAGTGATTGTAAAAGATCTATCATTTATTTTGTTACTAGCCGTGAGAACCTGTAATTGGCTTAGTGTAGCTTAAGCTAGTTAGTAATACTATCTGTGTAGCTGTTGGTTTTCCTGTATGAAAATAAATAAATAAATAATTCTATAAAAATTCGCACGGAAATTAGATATTTCAAAAATCATGTTATGATTCAGGCAGGGTTAGGTATTTTTTTATTAAAATCTCAGTACTTTGGTTAGTTGCTTTGGCTTTTTCATCTGCAGTAAAAGTACAACCAGTAATAGTTATTTGCGGCCGTGAAACACAAGATCTTTAAGGGAGCAAAGCGTGACGATCTTTATAGGTAGGTATGGTGAGCAACAAGTCGCACAGAAGTCAACACCGGTTTAGAGCTGACAAACCGGTCCAGATGGGTCTAAAGTGCGAAGATATAAACAAACTCCTTATAAACACAATTTAGCTTGGCGAGCCTTAAAAATACGTAATACGTCAATAGCTAATGACGTGCCGAAAAACGAGCGTAAAACATAATTATTATCAAAAATAATCACACAAAAACACGTTCTGTACGCCCTTGTCCCAAAAACAGGTCATCGTAAGATGATAAATACATATATAATTGCCTACATAACATCACATTGTTTAGTTTGTTACGTTGAAACGAAATTCAAATGTATAATTATATTCGGCCATTCTATGAGAGATTACACTTTCTTTATCAATTGTGCATTGTTTGTAGCTAGCTGTGACCCGAATGGTTTGCATTGTCTTTCAGCAGTTAGATTATTGCAAACTTTATTTATTCGTTTATTCGGATGAATGTAGAAACGCAGAGAGCACAATAGGCAAGTTTTGATTATTTATTCAAAAGGTTGGTGTTAGGATCATAAAATCGAATTCAAAATCAGTAGTTTTGGCAAGTTTTCTCACAAATCCGATAGATACATTAGAACATTATTATATTATCTAAGGAGATTTAAGGAATGTTTGTCCGAGATGAAAATACTATTATATCTTATAAGATTTTACTGGTTTTAGTGTCCTAATTGGCTAACGATTGGTTTTATGAATCCGGTTATTTTTTTTATTTAACATAACGTTTTGGCAAATATTTCATTATAAAATAATGTAGGTAATCGTCAACGAATAGCACACAATAACAACTAGATATTGGAGAATAGTATTACTTTATCAAAATTACATCAGATTATCGTAGGCTATCAATATAAAAACATCATTATCATACATACATGTTGGTTTATTTAAACAGATGTTTAGTTTCCATAACAAAGTTTCCTTCAATGTTATTGCCGGCCCGGTTGTGACAAGTGATTAACTGCACTGAGAGATTCGGATTAAATTCCCACTTCATCTTTCTTTAGAGAGTGAAGTTGAATGATCAGTTATGGTTAATGAAAATGAATTACCATTACTATTGAAATTTAGGCCGCTAAAATATTATCTACATATATTTTTTTTAACCACCGGCCAATAACATAGACCTCTTACATAGTAACTAGTACTATCGTCGTGTACTATCGATCGACAAAACTAATCTCATGACTTTTTTTTATTATATTTACAAGGAAAAGAAACAGAGGATGTTTAGTGCATTTTTTTTATAGAACCAGCACCAGTATCGCACATGGAAGTAGGTATTGTGTGGTTGACCTATTTTTGACCTCAGATAAGGCATCACAAGACCTGAAATGTCAAGCAAACACATCTATCTTGATATTCTCTATTAATATCCGATTGTATAAGTACTTGAATAACCTTGCAGCATAGTCAATATTATCCAACTCGTAGCTATAAATATGTTTGTATAACTTTATCTACTATCTGCTTGCTTAGATAATTTCTGCAATAAGGTTCTTTGTCACTTAATATTACGAAAACAAATGCTTTTTACTGGTTTGTTTTTCTATAGTAGTTTTAGAATCGTGTATTATTGTAGATTCACAGCTGTAGTAATATTTAGATTTTTGGTTAGTTGGAGCATGGAGTAGCCTAGCCCTATTTATCCCAATGGTGTTTTAGCATTTGCCATCAATGGTGTTTTAGTGTTGCCATTTTTTGGGCCATTGTAAAATTACACTAGGAACTAATTGTGATCGGAAAGACAGTAAGCGAGAGACCTAGAGGACTAAACCCTATCAGATGATCTGACAAGATGTAGAAACGAATTTTTTATGTAACTGCCCGAATGAGTACGTCTGCCTGACAGAAGACTGCAGTGAAACAACAATAGTTTAGTATCGTCTGCGGCTGAGTAACGTTGCCAGCTCGTTAGGGGAATTCTGTTTGCTGTGAATGTAGTAACTTCCCTATTTTACGAACATCGATCGAAACCGATGGACCGGGTCTGATATTGTTTTTTTTTTATATAATCTGAAACCGACTAATCCGACACGGCAAAATTAAAATACATATTATCAATATATCGCAAATTCAAATCGCTAAATTGCAAAAAACGGTAATACCTTAACAGTACTGTTTGAGAACTGAACTGCGATCCTAACATTCAAAAACACGAATTGCTACCACCAGCCTATTATGGCATTTAGCGGTAGACAGCCGTAAACATTACTGTGTATTGGTTAGGACATTTGTATTCAATACAATCAAATAAACATAATAACATTGCGTAATTGTTTGTTTAGATGGTATGTTCGTTTCAAATGGATGCATGACCTAAAATAAATCTGCTCTAAATTCCAGTGACGGTATCAAATTGCTTGTATCGATTACATAAACAGAATTTATTGTTACTGCCTTTTTTATACGACCCAATTAGTCCAACGGTAGTTAACACTGCCTGCTGTGCTATGGGTTCCGGGTTCAAATCCCGGTAGGGACAAATGGTTGTGTGAAGAGCATAAACATTTGCATCCGAGTCATGGATGTATCTATGTATTTTATTATTTATGTATTTCCAAAAAGAAAGTATATACCTATGTAGTATATCAACCAACTAGTATCCGTAACACAAGCCTGATTGCTTACTTGGAAACTAGATGGCGTTTTGTCATAATTTCCAGAAATATTTATTTATTGTTAAATCAATTAACTCGCCTGAGTCATTACTGCCTTCCATTACTAATAGCAATAAAATTTTGAATAGCTTTCACATAATACAACTAATGACGTAATGATAAATTTCTTCTATAAATAATTATCGCACATGAGACAAGTTGTATATGCCAGCTTGCATAAACAATAGTTACTAACTTACTGATAACAAGGATCAATAGAGTCATGTGAGTGTAAATGTTATTAAATATGTGTGGATATTATAATATTTATGACTTAACTATCATGTAGATACTGTCGTTCTGACCTTACTGAATACTAGCTGATTACCCTGACTTCGTCCATAAGTAAGTAAGTAAGTACCATATACACTTTGATATCGTCGTTGTCAAACCAATATCTGCTATGTGCAAAAACTATAACTTTGAGATAATTAATATAAATAGCAGTTTTTATTTGACAATATTTTGGCTGATGCACATTACATGTTATTTTTAGCATCTACAGTTCACCGTATAATGCTTAGAATCACATAGCAGCCTTTTATACGAATTTTGAATAGTTAAAATGTCGAACTTTCCAAAAAGTGCACATAGCTGATATTTATTTGACAAAGACGATATGCATTTAGTGAAAAGCTGTACAAACAGACACTTCAATATTATTTATTTGTAGGGATGATGCAGTTCTACAATTATGTGATAAGATCCATAACATGAGTACATGTACACTTAGGTCTTTTTACCAAGAACCCTCATATACTATCAGTCAGTTACCAAGGGTTCCGAAACATGGCAATCAATCAATAAGGTTAAACTGTTTCTGCCGAGGTTAGTCATTATAGATGGACTATCATTTTCTGTTGTCATAGAAAAAAATGTTAGCTGTAGTCAGAAATCCAAAAACCTTGTCAACCAATTTGTCCTGAGGATAAGGTTGAAGCTGCTTTTATTCAACCACATCAGGGTAGACTGTAAACTGACCCCAACAAGGTTGGATAAAGGCTTGGATGAGGTAGCGACAAATAAAAGAATGCCCACACGAAGATCCTTGCATACTTCTTGTACAATAGATAATTCAAATTCAAATTCTTTATTGCGCTCCATAAACGTTAGATATTATTTGTCACATATGGTACATTATGGACCCTGCAGGGCACGGCAATTTAAAAGAGAGGAGGATACTATGACTATTACGTTATCGCACATTTGCATTAATGTATTTTTATATAAAACGATATAGAAGATATCTGTAATATAATATAATATTTGTGTAAGTTATAATATAGATAGTGTACTAACTAATCAAGAATGATTTAAAAATAAAATAAAATCCATACTAATATTATGAATGTGTATGTTGTCTGTTGCCTCTTGCTTTGTAATTTGCTGATAAAAATATATATTTTTTTTTAATTAATACAAATATTAAATTTAGTAATGAGAATCAGAATTTATATCATTTGTTTATGTTAATTTTTTTAGGTCATAATGTAAATATCTCATCCACATTCTTTTTATAACAGAAAGGAGATATCAGAAACTATGGAAAATGATTTTTTTGCAAATTAAAACAAAAAAAATATAGATAGAAGATAAAATTCAAATTATAATCCAATACAGAATTATTAGAAGTTTATTCAATTTAGTTACAAATACATAAAACCAAATTTAGGAAAAAAAATATTAATATGTTATTTATAAATAATTTAATTATTTCCAATGACTATAGTTAATATTTATATTGATGTTAAAATTTCCTCATACTGTCCTGATGAAATGTAAAGTACGAAATGTATAAATCTACATAATATTATGTACTCTTTTATCACTGTGTTCTAGAAAACAACCTCTTTGTAGGTCATATAAATAGGAAGGAACTAGACAGAAACATTTCCTGCAGAATATTTATGCATCAAGGAAATCTTAAAATATATTGAGGCTGATTCATGATTAAATTTTAGACTAACAGACTTGCTGCTAATCTAGAAATCCAATTACAAAATAAGAAAATGACGAGGTAAACAATAAAAAAAACCCTATATATACTTTTATAAAATATTAATAAAATAGCACAGTATATATAAAATATTTATACTGTGCTACACTATAATACCTAGTTTACTATCTATAACCAGATAAAAAGCAATAATATGTAATATTGTTGACTAATAAATTAAAAAGCATCGCAGTAGTACAATAATTAGTCTGGCTACAAATAACACTACAATGAAAGTTTCTACAGGATATGACAAACAGCCTTGGCGTGGGAAGAATTTGTAAATAAATAACGACATACAGATGTTAATAGACACTTACTTTCATCTTCAGTAGTGTGTGCACCTTTCTTGATATAAATATCCAATTTAACTGGATGGTGGATCGACCGCTGTATCTTTATTCGTATGCACAGTCCTATTAGCGTCGCCAGCGAACAATGAGGCACTGTAGGATTATACTCCACTCGTAACACAGGAACTTTATCAGCGGTAGGCTCCTTCACAAAAATCCCTTCCTCATAAACCACCTTCAAGTCCTCAAGCGTACTCGGCTTTTCCGGATCCCGTATCGTCCGCAAAAAGTCTAGAACACCACAACACACGTTTTAAACCACAAGCAAACAACCCAAATAGTCCAAAACAACACCAAAGCCCGTCAAAACAAACCGTAAATTGTCTCTTTCAAGTCGTTCTCATCTTTGTACCCTAGCTCCTGAAGTGTTGCACTTTTGTCCATATAAGCTGGCTTTGCGAGCTCCACGGGTGGTTTTTGAGAATTATTTAAAGAGAGTTTTGATAAGAACGATATCATATCGTTGGTGGCAACAATTCGTGTTATACTGATTCGTCTGATTCACAATCACAAGTCGGACATATTTGTTATGTTGGAGGTTGTTATTTTCCTGTAAATTGTCTATGGTGCTATAGATGCGTTCATAAATCGAATTACAGTCTTACTAGTAGACTTTATTCTAAAATACTTTTTGAACATGTAGTACTTACGAGTACAAACGAATATTGCTTATTTAAATTCTATTAAATACTTATACATGTCTTAATATAAAAGACTGCTATGTTTACTCTGGATCTCAATCTCCACAAAAATAACTGCCGCTACTTTCAATGAATTTCAAAATACATTTATATCAATATATATCATTCAATTTATTAATCAATCTTTATATATTTTATTTAAATATCATTCACATATCTAGACTTTTTCTGTAGGGGTGCTTAGCTCCAGTGCGGTACCTCAGATACGTTCATGCTCAAAATATAAAATGACTGGTCCTAATTAACTGATTCATCAACGCAAACCGAACCGAGAGAGTGGATTATTATATTTCGTAATCGATATTACAGTAAAGTAAATAAGCTGCTTTCCCTATTTTCCATAGTTTTACAGGTGCCGAAACCGCAGAACAGTGGACATAATAGAACTTCAGGGGATGATAACTATCGGTAATAATACCAGGTAATACGATCTGCAGCTATTCTTGCCTCTTCGTGTAAGAAGAGGGCCCGGACTTGAGGGGTACGGTCATTATTACTGTTGTTAATTGACCCTCCCCCTTGTGTCAATTACCTGACCCAGAAATGTTTCCAAAGCGGGATCATGTTTCCCACTTATCCCTGCGGCGGAGTATTTAGGTGTTGGTATTATGTATCACGCGCAGTTATCCATTGTGTTGTATAAAAATATGCTGTTAGCTGTTTTTTCAGTCACAATCATGAACGCATTTTATAAACAAACTTTATAGAGCAGTACAGCTGCTTTGGAGGACACGGCAGACTTCTTACAAGTACTCACAACTATCTTTAGTAGATAAAATATATCTGGTATCCTGCATGCTTATACTTCACAGGGCACAAAATTTCGAGTTCATAACTTCAGAGCGAATTTATTTTTGCGGCATGGCATTGGTCCACTGCATATACCTAGGTATGAAATGAAATAAATAATTAAGTAGGTAGTTATGAAATATTTGTGAAGATCAAGTCCATCATTCTAACAAGGGTTTCTGCTTAGGTCAACAGAGGCCCAAGCCAGTGGGCATTGCCGTAGCTGTCTGTCTAAGTCCAATCTTTAAATTATTATGTTTACATACAATCACGCCTGTCGTTTCCGAAGAGTTAGGCAGAGGTGTACTAATGCACACATTTCGCCGATATATTTTGGGTCCTACGTAATTGGGCGTGAGCCTAATGCCATTAACCGGGTACAAATCCAAACTCCGAACTGCTACTGAGAATTTCATAGAAAAACCCAATTACTGCTCGACCTGGGAATCACCATCTAGATCCTAAAATTTTATACATGACTTATCTTCAAAAGATCTATTTACAGAAATAAAAACAATTATCGAATCATTTATCATCATCCAACCCTACCAGTTTTTCGGCGGTCGATCGTAAAGGGCCCGCCCTTGCGTGGCTAATAAAAAAAAACAACCATATACTTAAAACATAAGTTTATTAGAACTTTTTGAAGGACTTCTTGGAGCCTTTGCCCTTAGTGACTTTGAGTACGTTGAAACGAATGGTCTTGGAGAGCGGCCGGCACTCGCCGATGGTCACGATGTCTCCCAATTCAACGTCCCTGAAATTATAAAGGTAGAATGTTCTAGAAAACTGTTCTTCAGGTCCTATATACGGGTTATAGACAGATATAAAATCAGAGTTTGGGTTAGAAACACGTCTTTCGTCAATTGTTCTTCGGAAGACCGTCGTGTGAGTATCATCATTTTGGTTCTATCAGCTTCTTTAATTCGGGATTTAAGATTTGTGACTGATCGTCTAGCTCGCTGCTAGGAAAATGTTAAAAGCACTAGACAATACGACACATATTTCTATGATTAAATGAACTACCTAGATTGAGCCTAAATGTTTTGTCGTCAACACAGTCATTCACCTATAACCTCTTAATTGCAAGTTATTGTGCTATAACTTAACTAAGCTTATAACTAATTATTAATAATTAGGTCTTAGATCAAAGTGTTTTATTTAAGATAAAACACGATTTTGCAAATCTATGTTTATCTATTTAGTGGTACACCACTTTTGGACCAAATGTTAATAATATAAGGGTGAAATGTCGTAAATTGTGGAATAATAAAGCCCTAACTACCCAACAACTGTAACTGGATGTGCAAGTCGCGTAATAAATACTTTATATGCGTGAATTATTTCGAAAAACGGCCCTTAGGTTATTGGAATTACGGTAGATTTTAGTGTTAGTCTCACCTGAAGCACGGCGATAAGTGGACCGACATATTCCTGTGACGCTTCTCGAATCTGTTGTATTTGGGCAGGTAGTGAAGGTAGTCACGGCGGATGACGATGGTCCTCTGCATCTTCATCTTCTGAACGACGCCAGTGAGGATACGACCACGGATTGACACGTTACCGGTGAACGGACACTTCTTGTCAATGTATGTGCCTTCGATCGCCTGTATGGAGGTAAAAGTTAGTTGAGTATGTTGTGTTATTGTGCTCGGAGTTAGTATCGAAAGCGGCTTAGAACTTAAATGATACTGTTATTGTGTTGATTAGAGAGAGATGTCGCTATTCACATGTGTATTGCCATCCCTCTCTCAATATGGATGAATGAATTGTGGTATAACATTCCGATGCTTGGTGATGGACCCTTTACCGTGATTTTAAAGCCTTAATGACATAAAAATATAAGTAGAATATCACTTGACTGTAATCAGAATATGGGTTAGAACACGTTCTTCGTCATGTAGTAGTCGGAAGACCGTCGTGTGGGTATCATCATGTTACAGTCTTATAAAAGTGATCGTCCTGATTCTGACTTCTCAAGCATTAATGATTCCTTCACCATAACTAAAACAGGCAGTAATATCTTTGTTTTCTATTGGTTAATAGTCAAATGGAGTGATACTATTTTTCAAAAGAAAACTTATTATTATAAGACGATTCAGATCCAAGTCCATGAGGAGCAGACTATACATATATTTTTTTATTAGCAAGAGGCAATCATTATATATCATTAAGCCTATATTCCCAGAGGGATAGGCAGAGGGGTACTATGTACACCTACTTAGTAAGTATGGTAATTTAAATATAAAAAATAGTACATAATTCATATAAGATATAATAACATTATGTGACATGGACAGCTTCATGCATACCATACCTCCTTGCAGTGATGAGCTGATAGGCTGGCTAGACATGTTAACACAATGGCGGCCAATACCTGACTGGCATTGGACGAATTGGAATGTGTAGTTTTGATACTATTCATAAAAGGAGTAGCAAGTTTTTTTTTACTATTGATTTTGAGTACAACATAGCTTGAAACTTGAACTGTAGCACAGGAAAAAATAGCTTAACCTCAAGTAAGCTAAATTTGAAATTAAGGAGTGAAGTGACTAGCAAATAAAAATGAATAATTAAATTCTATAATATGATTTTTTCCATGATATGGAAGAAAATGTGTAAAATATTTAAAAGTATGAAAATAACATGTTCCAATATATTATCTGGACGATTCCAGGCATGCACATGTTAAAGCAAGCTCTTGCTGAACCACCAATATGGACCAGATTCATGAACGATGGACTATTTATCATTTTAAACTTTGATATAAATGTGTATTAATTACAGGTTAAAATTTCACCATTTCATATCTATGAGGAAACGTAAGATAAACTTACTGCCAAATACTGAGATAAGACGTAAACATAACGTTAAGACTTAAGTCACAGTAATCAAAATACAACTTCAAAATAATTATAGTCCATAGCACATGAAAGAATCAACGTAGCCACCACCGCTGCAAGCCTCGTTCCCATCGACTATAACTTAAAGTACCACACCTCACGTGGAGTCTTGAACCCAAGACCGACATTCTTTGAATGCCTCATGTCTTTCCGCTTCAGTCCCCCCTTCTTGTTGAGGAAGACCGTAGCCTGCTTCTGAAACGCTTTCTCTGTCTACGGAAAAATAAACACGTTAGTTAGCACACATCATGCGTTACCTCGCGCGGTGATTTGAAACCGAGTCCCACATCTTTGTGGTACCTCAGTGGTTTCCTGCTACGCTTCACACCGATACCCTTTTTACGGTTCAAGAAAACCGTTGGTTGCTTTTGGAATGAACGTTCCGTCTGTAATTTTATCAATACATTAGTTCATTGTTATTATTAGAGGAAAATTAAGTTGCACTAACTACTGCAAGTTTGAAAGCAAAATTGAAAGTAAGAGTTGAAAAATTAAAATAAATAGCAACACACACAACAACTAACTACGGCTAAAAACTAAATATGAATTATTATCACAATTTTTGTATAGTTGTAGGTACTGTACACTTGAATTTTGTTTGTCCATGTACTTGAATATGTGTATTTAGAATAGAATTTATTTTTATGTAAGAGCAATCTAGTCTTCGTTTCTGAGATAAAAATAGCAACCAAGGAACTCAATGTCAATAAATTTGACTTTAATATCCAAGTGGTGTATTTAGAGAAATTAAATTCAATAGTATAATTTAGAATTGATGTGTAAGAAACACTAGGAATTACTTGTTTGGACTGTAATCAGAATATGGGTTAGAACACGTTCTTCGTCATGTAGTAATCGGAAGACCGTCGTGTGGGTATCATCATGTTACAGTTGTTACAAGTGTCTAGGTACTTGTTGTTGGACACAACATAGTTTTTTTTTAAGTTGTGGGTGTATAACTATACAGTTGGTTCACATACCTGACAATAAATCCATATTCAATTACATTGAAATAGAACTACTTTGTAAATCTTTTAATGTCTCCCTATGACTATGGTTTATGTTAGGATACAATAATATCAATATAACATGATAAAATTGCTAAAAAGTTGCATTATTTCAATGTTTTAATTTAAGTGTTCAATTTTGCCTTTTGGTTTTAAGTGTTAGAATTTCTAAATCTGTATAATTTGAGTGCTTGATGTTTATTTGTGGAATGTTTAAATCCATTATGTGCTAGTCTATAGTATTACTTACCATAAAAAGTCATTCATATGTATTAATAAATTTGAGAAGTTAAACATTACCATTTTTAGGTGTAAGTTATGCGTACATACAAGACAAATTATTGCGAGTCTCAAACAGACTCTGAACAAAACATTTATTTAGAGCCGAGATTGTAAATTTGTATCTCATTAAAGATAAAAGGCGGTTTCTAGTTTAATTGATTAATGGTATAAGCAACTACGTGTAGTTAATTTATTCTAAATATTGCTTTCTGGCTATTCACACGATTTATTGTAGTTAAAATGGAAATAAGTTCCGAAGTAAACATAACCTGTAAAATACTTATAATTTTAGAAAATTGACAATTTACGTGTTAAAAAAATCTTAGTTTGATTTTTAGGAGTGGAACTTAGAAATGATGTTTTAATTTCAGCATGGTTAGCCAAAACTGTAAAAGGAGACAGTAAAGCTAACCTATGTATTGAACACACTTGCATGTTCATAACATCAAATAATAAGGTGTTTAAATGGACAATAACGTTATTGAAGTATTTAAAAGTACCGTGCATTTATAATTACTAATATAGTAGATATTTCACACACATTTTGACATGATTTTCGTTGGGAAAGCCGATCCCCACGTGCACCATATTTGGAACCACATTATCACAAGTAGCACTTATATTGCACATGAAAAACAATATTTAGATGAAACTCTAATAATTAATAACCACTTTTAAAACTATTTCACACTATTACAGCATAATAATTTAATATTTTATGAAGAAAACCAACACGTACCTGATCCGCCATCTTGCTTGACAACGAAAAGAATTGGTGTTGCAAGCTTATCCACGACTATAATCTTTCTGACAGAAAAATTACAATGTTACCAACTTCTAAGTTAATCGAAGATCCGTTCCTTTTTTTTACAAATTATTGTTTATCCATAAACCCTTTTTTTATTAATTGTCTGTCTTGGAGATTACAGTAACGCAATGATATCGAAACCTCTTTATTCTGTTCCGTGGTCAAAATAATTCAAAATGGGTTATTTTATAAATTTCGTTTTTACAAATAAAATTTCTGTACCTGTTACGAAATAAATAGTTAAATATATCCGGATATTATTACTCAGCACCATCTAGTTCCTAGCTAAGCAACGAGGCTTGTGTTATTGTGTTACACGGATACTAAATAGTTAATTACACTACTTATATAGTTTTTGTTTATTGTTAATACATACATATTATACATAGAAATATCCATGCCTCAAATGTCATCACACAAACATTTACCCGTATCAAGATTCGAAACCTGGACCCTTTCTACGGAAAGCAGCCTTTAATACCACTGCATTAGTAGGGTCGTCAAATAAATCAGGTATTAAAGTTAGTAACGAGAGTATTTAACGGGATGCATTGTTTAAAAGTATGTTACGTTTGATTATAACATGTTTATTAAATATTATATATTCCTGGACATTATGACACACAGCGCCATCTTGTCCCGAGCTAAGCAACGAGGGGATGTGTTACGAATTCTAGATGGTTGATATACTACATATATACTTTTTTTTGTAAACATATTATACATAGATACATCCATGACTCGGATACAAATATTTATGCTCATCACACAAACATTTGTCCCTACCGGGATTCGAACCCGGAACCCTTAGCACAGAAGGCAGTGTTAACTATCGCTGGACTAATTGGGTCGTCATTAAGTATCTAAAGTGAGTTTAATAACTTCGTAATCACAATCAATTCTTTGATTTACATAAACCATCGTGCGAGTAGATTTAGCATAGATAAAGTAAAAATAAATGTACATTACGCTTACCACACCGTTAATTTTTATGCTGACAACATTAGTAAACGAAACTGTCAAAACGCGAATTGTTATGAAAATATTCGCTGATTTAATTTTCGCATTTTAGTCAGTTGATATCGTTTAACTATTGAATTTTGTTTTATTGCATTTTTAATTTTACATTTATTACGTATGTAGCTTTCAAAGTGCATTCAGATATTTATAAAGTGACTACTTTACGCGCCGTCGCGAGTGATGTTTCCACTTTTTCCTTTTTGTTTTGTCCAGAAAATCATAATTTCTGGTTGAATTGAGATGGAGGAAGTGAGGCAGCTGGTGCAAGAGGAAGGCAGAGAGGCGCGGAACCTTGTCGCATTCCATGTGGCCGTCGATACACCAAGTAAATGCAATTTATTATACTATTGTATATAGAGGTAAAATATTATACGATCGTGGGCGGTATTTTTGTTTCTGAAAGTGGCCGTTAAATGAGTACCAATAAGCTTATAAAGTACAAACATTCTCTAAACACCGTGTTGAATGTAGTCTTTATAAGTTCACGTATAATATAAGGCTGTATGAAAGCACGCAATTGTATTGTTGTAATGTTGTTGAGAAGTTTTTACTCAGATGTTTTGAAACATGATTTCTGGTCAAAGGAACTATTTATGTGACAGCCAGTCAGAAGGATTTAGTTTTAACAATGGTTTAAGTGTGTTGAATGAATGTTGAGGTAACTATCTATGTCCCCTTGGTTACTTTTAGCAGTATATAATTTACCAATGAAATACTATATTTCTTTAAATATCAAAAAGTTGTTGGTAATTACTTAACTTAGTTTCTGAGTTAGTATTATTTAGATGACTGTGTATGGACAGTGTGTAGTGGACTTCTTAACATGTTACAAGAGATATCCGTCTGTCTATGCATTGCTTAAAAGAATGAAAATGTTGAAAATATTACATTACATATATTGCTTTATTTTTATTAAAATTTTAATTAATATTGTTAGCTAAATCAGAACTATTTAAAATTATGTGCTTTTTTATATCTATAATTACATTGCAAATTATTTTATGCATGAGTTTTCCTTACATGAAAGCAAACAAAATTTACAGTAAGCATTTTACAGTTTTTAACTGTAAATTGAGTGTACTATTCCACATTATTCCACATTATTTCATGACTGGATGGATATATTTTTGCTTTGTATATCATAGGATCTGTATATTCATAGGATTTAATTTATATGTAAGTAAGTATAATATGAATGGAAAAATGATGTGTATTTGTCACAAAGTATTTGAATGAGTTACTCCTCTGTGTTAGTGAACAGATAAACTTTAGATCCTATGACATAAATTTTTATATTTTAGTGAGAATGGGAAAACGAATCAAGAAATATTTTGCTATGCTTAAAATACATATTTTTATCCACTTATCAAGTACTGAACAGGTCAGAACACCTTGATAATGATGTGATCAGTAGACTAGGAAATCAAAGGACTCAAATTCGATCTTAAGGCATGCTACACTGCATTTCCAAACTTATATAGGTATATATTTATCACACATACAAATGGTGAAGGAAAACATCATGAGAAACATGCATGGCTAAGAGTTTTTTTTTATGGTTAAGTTTTTTGAATAGACACTGGATTATAGCCTCTTCTCTCTTACTTAAATGAGAGGACACCCTTGGCCCAGCAGTGAGACATTAATTGGGTTAATGATGATAAATAATGTATATACTATACAAGTACAGATTTCTTACAGTTATGCTAATACTAGATTTTGACATAAAACTAACATAAAACTTTTTATAGATGTTATAATAATGGTATATTCATATTATTTAATCACAATTTCTGTAGAGTTTACAATTTGTCTTTTTTTATTACAAACAAGAAGTTCTTATAATTTTGCAGTAACAGACATGTAAAATAAATGCCAGCAACAAGTTAGACTTATGCCTCATTCATAAAAAACCTAAACAAGTGAAGAAGTACCGTGTCTGCTTAAAGTTATTTACATACTTATTCTTAGAATTGTTGAGTAATGCGACCTGTTCGTACAGCTTCGTTTTATTTTGTTATCAACTGATTAGTCATGTGCCTATTTGTATGTCTTCACTGATTGGTTCTTCATAATACTCTCAACTTATTAAAAATAGGCGTGGTTCAGTTTTATTTTGACAGTATAATCTCCAATTTCCTTTGGTCACTCCATCACAACAAAGATATTAGTCCTTCAATAAATTCAAATAATTAGTTTAAACAATATAGGTCGTTTTTTAGATTAACAATGAGTGGATTTGTTTAAAATTGTGACACTAAATGCAATTATTATTGCTCAATTATACACGAAACAAATGCACTATTTATCAGGCGCGGGGATCGAACTCGGGACCCGTGTCGAGAGTAGCCGATCGCACAGCCTAATGCACACGTAATCATGTCGTAAAAAAATATCGTTATTTCTCTTTATGCGAATACCACTTGAGCCTAACCTACTCTTTCCAAAGATTTCCACGCCTGTACCTACTACGCATCGAGGCACAGCGATGTGTATCATCAGCTTTTGTGCCGATTTATTGATCATAATGTTTTTTTAGAATATTAGACGACAATCGTGCATATTAGAAATAGAAAATGATTTAATTACTACCATATCATAATTTTATTCGTAAGTGTATAACAATATGTATTTTTAAACTTCGGCAGTCTTATTTGGACGATTATGCATACAGTTCAGAGTCCTGAAATAGATCCCTGAGGAACACCATTCACAATTTGACTTTAAATGATATGTATAGACCACTTATTGTAGGGATATATCTGTGTGGAAAGATAGACCTTCTCAATATTTTAAAGTTACTCTGTTTTTCGAACTTAACCAGATTTCATTCCTCTTTTCTGGGCTTTAAGGTCTATTTTCATTATAAGTAACTCAATCAAAGCCTTTTCTAAAATCAATTGCAGTAAAGTATTCGATTGATATTTCTCCTTTTGCTGTAAATGATGTGACTCAACATGTGTTCGGTTATAAGACAAAACGTTTGTAAATATCGCGTGACCTCAATTTAGGTATTAAATATTCAAATCATTGTAGCATTGAATGTATGGTAGATAACTGAAGAACAAAATCGTTATCGATTTTGTAGACTTTTTAAAGAAATTGACTGTAGTTGATAGAGGATACTTTCCAAGAAGGACCAGCTATTCAGTCAGCTCAAATTAAATCAAGTAATAAAAAATATATTTCTGGACATTATGACACAGAGCCATCTAGTTCCGAGCTAAGAAACGAGGCTTGTGTTACGGATACTTGTTGGTTGATATACTACATAGGTATATACTTTTTTTTTGTAACTATATACATATTATACAAAGATACATCAATGATTCGGATATAAGTCTGTAATAAGTCGGAATATAAACATGTTTTTTTTAAATCGTTTTTTGGTACTGTTTTTGCTATGGACAGGAATCGATAGCTACAACGTGGTTACAATGTTGTACCCCAAATTATTGCTTTGTATTTGGTTTGGTTCTTCCAGGCACATCTCAGCCAGAGGTCCACCTTGTAAAAAGTCATTTGCTTATTTTCTAATCCTCAACCCTATCCCATACTCCAGCGTCGGCTGTCTTTGTCTATCCTCTCCATTTATTCCTGTCTAACACGTATTTGTGTCGCAATTAAAGTTTATAGCATCTTGATGTCATAAAATATCCGTCAGATCGATTACTGCGAAGGCGAGACTACACAGTCAATTTCACATAGTAATATTCAAACTCCTTTGTGAAGCGTGTCTGTGACAAGACGATTGAAAAATCTGTAAAATCATACTCTCTCTTAAGTCTTACCTTTCGGGTATACAGGCGTAATGGTATGTTAAATTGAGGAGGTCAGTTTTATTTTATTTTATTTTTTATTTTATAACTTTTAGAAAACCTACAGCTATAATAAAGATTACAAAAACATTAGTGAATGATGGCCATTTACAAGTTTTCACAAATGCGTTTTTAAATTAGAAACAATATTGTAGACAGGCAAACAGATACACTAATTACTGCATTAATCACTATCATCACTAAAGAAATACTCTGTTAATAGTTTCTTTAGGATACTAACACTGGTACAAAATAAGTCAATATCAACACACTGACACGCTCTGTTGTAAGTCCTAGCAACCCTTATAACATATGAGTTTTGTCGATATGTGCATGGCGCAGAAGGACAGTATAAAAGTTGTGGTTTTCGCAATAGTGCAGATGGTATACGAATTCCAATTTTACTCATCAGCTCAGGAGAGTCAATTGAACCATTAAGGTTTAATACAAAGAGTATTTGAAAAATCTACAATCCCTATAAATCATACAACTAGCGTATTGGCATCAAACCATTATGAATACGATTTCTGAGCTGCTACCGAGAATTTCATAACAAACCCAATAAATAACACTGCTCCACCTGTCCCTCAAACCCAAGTCCTCTAGCTCAGTCATCGCATTTACAATCACGAGGACAACGAGAACTTTTTGCCGATTAAAAAATATCATAATACACGTGTTGCTTCATTCCCAACTGACAAAGCCCATTTTCCTGCCAGATATAGTTTATATAAAACACAACTATAGGCTATTTAGGTCATTTGTCGGGAGCGAGCCACCTCGCCATCCAGGCACATCCTTTACCGAGAATTTATAATCAATATTGCACATCAGGTACCAGTACCGAACGGAGCCCGCTGTTTAAATATTACGTGCACAAAGGGCCCGTGATTGACCTATTTGCTGACGTCAATAATAAATCGTTAAGCGTACTTAACGGTAACTAACAGACTTCTTACACTTAAGCTAATATTAGTTATTGAAACAAAAATATGTTAAACGGATTTTATCGCGTTGTATTGGTATTATTTAATGCCGTTTTCAGGATGGCCTGCCGTGATCGGTGATCGCGGTAAATTCTGTTAAAGTATTTTTAATTTTTATTTCAATGTAGGTTCTAAGTGATATATAATGGGTATATGAAAGGGTAATAGAGGAAGACCAAAATATTAATAGAAGAATAAGCTTAAAAAACTTTCGTACTACGGAAAGCTAAGAAATAAAGTAAAAAATATTGGGGTTATTATCATAAATATATAATAATAATAATAATAATACACCAAAAACTAGCCATAAAACACAAACTCATGCAAGACCCGTATACACCATATTACAAATATACACCAAGAGCAGTACTAGAAAATCAATATTACAAATTATACTACGATCGTGCCATAATTACAGATCATACCATATATAACAATAGGCCCGATATAACATTTATTGATAAAGAAAATAAACACACATATATAATAGATATAGCAGTACCAAATACTAACAATATTCAAAAAACTATTTCAGAGAAAATTAGAAAATACACGGAATTACAAGAGGAGATAACAAAAATATGGAAAATGAATAGAGTAACAATAGTCCCAATAGTCATATCAACAACAGGAGTAATACCGAAACAATTATTTAATAGTTTTAACACAATTGACCTCCCTAAATACACCTATCTTACATTACAAAAAGCAGCTATTTTAAACACTTGTCGAATAGTCCGGAAGTTCTTACAACTAGAGTCAGACAACAATTTCTTCACAACACAACATAGCCAACTAACTCAAACTTAAGGTCACACTTGGTTTATACCCGTGCGGCTTTAACATATATCCAGGTTTACCTGAGAATTTATACTTTAAAAACATAATAATAATATCGTTTATTTGCATAAAATGTGGTACAAGAGTTGGTATAAAATTTGGTTACAGATCTTTAGACACATTCCGCAGTTATAAAACAGCATGCAAATGTTTGAGAAAACTTAAAATACATCAGTTGACATACAAGCATATGACACAATATAATAATTATGGTAAAGAATTCGCCAAACCAAAGAAACACAATATATAATAAAAATAAGAAAATTTACAATGCATTTCTAAAATGATAAGACTGAGACGAATACTTTCTTACAAACTCCTCTACAGAATAGAAATTCTCTTCTATTAACCAGATTCGCAGGGACCTACAGAACTTCTGATAGGGCAAATCGACTATGTTCTGAGGCAGGGAGTAATAAATTAGCGGTGCCATGTACACACAACTACGTCTGCACATTTCGAGACGAGGGATTGGCATTTTTAAATACGAATGAGTGACTTTTCGTTTGTTTGTATTGTTTTTGCTTTCAAATAACTCAAGATTGCATTTGACGAATTTGGCCACTTCATAAATATACATGCTAGGGACAGTTAATATTTTTTCTGATTTGAAGATGGGCCTAAAAGTGTCTGACCATTTGAGATTAAAGATCGCGCGAACACATTTCTTCTGTGCAATAAAAACCCGCATTAGATCTGCTGTGTATCCCCAAACCACTATACCATATCGGATAATGGAGCACACATAGGCGTGGTACACCATTAAAGATGTGTGTTTCGAAGAAGAATCTTTGATTCTTTTTATTGCAAAGACAGTTTTATTAATTTTTTTACACACGCTATCAATATGAACTTTCCATGTAAGGTGTTGATCTACTACTATACCAAGAAACTTAATGTTTCTGACCTGTTCGATGAGTGTATTATTACAAGTGATGTCTAATTGTTTTGATTTGCTTTTATGTGACCTAAAGTTAATTATTTTTGTTTTATCTAAGTTTATTTTTAGTGCATTTATATCAAGCCATTTAGTTATATCTGTTAGTATTTGGTGTATTTCAGTTTTATAGTTTTTTTATTCCTTACACCGTATAATTACTGAAGTATCATCCGCAAATAGAATAGATTCATGATTGTAGACTACTTGGGGAAAATCATTGACGTAGATGAGGAATAATAAGGGACCTAAAATACTTCCTTGCGGAACTCCAAAATAATTGATCCTAGGACTGGAATCAAAGTTTTCGAGAGTATTGGTTTTACTGTTAAATTTAGTTGTACGAGTTATTTGTGTTCTGCCATTTAGGTATGACATAAACCAATTTAAGGCTATACCCCTAATACCGTATTTATCTAATTTGTTTATAAGTCTAGTATGATCAACAACATCAAAAGCTTTACTTAAGTCTAGAAAGAGAACGCTAGGAGAAATTTTATAATTTATGCTATTAATTATCGAGTTAATCAGATTAAATTTTGCCAACTGGGTGGACTTACCTTTACTTACTATATTATAACATGTATAGGGGTTGTGATTGCTATCATCTTATTGAGGAAGACCATTGTTTTAATTCAATTTAATTAACCGTATGCTGTATGTATTTTAGTCTCAATCATCTTTTCTGTTTTTGTTTGTATACTATGAAAATGTGATCTTGAATTTGGTAACGGACAGCATGGTAATTTAGGTGCTATGGTGGAACATACGTAATAAATACAAATATACAGTCATAGTCTGCTAAATACTAAATCCTTATTATGTCTTGTAAATATAAAGACGATACGATTGAATGATGTGGAAGTATAATAGCTGAGTTGAAGACTAACAGGGAAGAATGGAAGAAAAAGACTTACAAAAGGACCTACCAAAATGACAGACGGCATGGGAATAACATTCTAAATTTTCTTATTCTTTGAGACTTATGGTAATTGTTGCGGGATTGTGAAAGGTGAAACGACGGCCGCAAAATTCGGGAAATAACTATTCATGATTCTTTACGGCTTCACTCACTTGCGTACACCATTAAGTTTAAACACCAAGACAGCTTAAACTAGAGTCACTGACTTGTTAACCTGAGGTTGCAAGTCGTAAGTTCGATTGGACAATTCGCCATATATGTTTATTGCATGTCTAGAGATATATGAAGTGTTGCGGTTTAGTATCGATCAAACCTGATTGAATTCATGTAAGGCCATGCCATTACCGTCTCATAGGGCAATAATTTGAAAAATCCTAGTTGCCATCGATGTTATAATTTTACTCTTCACAATCGACTCATACTGAAGCGTGCAATGTTAAAATCTTTGAAAAATCTAGCGCTTCCCGTGACTGTTTCGCAGAACACAACCGACAACGATAGCTTGTGCACGATCTAATCCTACCTAAATTATGTATTTTTCCAGGGATCTTTTTTCTCTATAAATACGACCTATATCATAAATATCTAATACAAAATCTTAACTTTTTTGTCCGTTTGTAAAGGGATGAAAAAGGATGTTACCTCTTGACAGTTTAACCGCTAAAACGATTTAGATAGAATTTGGTATGGAGATAGTTGGAGACTCGGGAAAGGACATAGTAGAAATTCTTCGCAGATAAGGTTGCGAGCTGAAGCTAGTATACTATATTTTCAACCCAACCCAGGTCGTATCTCTCGGAAGCCGCCTCGCGCCGGGCTGGCTCCGCCTCGCCGCTCCACACCCCGCGCCGCCACCCGCCTCAGGTCTGCCTCGGCCGGCAGGGACAAGCGCTCTGAACTTCGTGCGAGATACTGGGCCCTCTTGTTCGGAGATCTACAGCGAGCTGTAAGTGTGAATTGATTTTCTTTAAATAAACGAACAGACAGAAATGTGTTGCTGGGGAGTTTGTTGCACCTCTTCTTCTGCCCAGCAAAAACACTGGAAAGCGGCGAGGTGCGGGCGTTTTTGGGGGCTGTCTTTATTGTCAACGTTCAAAAAGGGCCAATTTAATTTGGCCTACTTTGAATAAATTATAGTATGACTTTTGACTTACGTTAAAGCTCCCTGAAGTGCTGAATACTTTCGATGAAGGCCATTCTCTTCAATCGAAATCAAATCAAATCTTTATTGCTGAACACAGGCAGGTAATTGTTGAGTACATTGTAAGATATGCGCAGTTCACTATGTTCTACCAATTAAGGCAAAATAGGCTTTATATTGGGTTTGGATGCCTTTTGTGACATTGGAGTTGCAGGGACTTAGAGGAGGCTCGATCTTACAGTTAAACCAACAACGATACTGTTATGTGGGCTAAAATACATAATAGAAAAGCAAAGCATGTATTTTAATAACGGCACGGTTGGTGCCACTGCACCGAAATCGTCGTGGTGCGATCGGCTTGTGCGCTGCATCTGGCGGTTTCGATCTCTGTATGGAACAAGTATGTGTATATATTATGTATAGCCTACAGTGGTTTTGTGTCAGGGTGTTTGTGCATTGTAAATATTTGTCTTTGTAAACGCACCTGCAAGAGTTTAAAAAATACCTATTATAAAGTAAAACTTTTAAAATCACTTTATAAAAGCTGAGATGTCTACGAAACCGACAGTACTCTTAGTAACTTCAGTTAGAGTTAGACTGTCTATTAAATTATACATCTATTGATCCTAATAATCTAAGAAGTATACGAGGTTATTGAGCGATTGACATCTAAAACGCCATGAATGTTACTTAATATCGATTGGGTATTAAACTTGGACTTAGTGACCTACTTAGTAGCGACAATAGATTTAATTATTCACATACTGATTCTTTCTAGAATATTTTCTGAATAGACTGAGTTTTTCTAGAATATTTTGTTCTAGCTTCCACTTTCTTTGCCTGCATGGTACATAGATAGAAAGTAGTGTCCTGGATTAGCCCATAAGCTGTTTAAGCAATTGCTTAGGGGATCGCGTCTTGGGGGGCAAACGACCGAGAATTAATACGTGTGATCAAGGGTGATGGGTCTAAAAAAACTTCATCATCATCAACCCATTGACGTCCCCCTGCTGGGCACGGGTCTCCTCTCATTTGAGAGGGATAAGGCTATAGTCCACCACGCTAGCCTACTGCGGGTTGGCAGACTTCACATGCCATCGAGACAAATCTCTCAAGCATACAGGGTTCACGATGTTTTTCCTTCACCGTTTGAGCTTGTGATAAATACGCACATAACTTCCGAAAAGTCAGTGGTGCATGCCTTGGGTTCGAACTCGAGACCATGCCACTAAAAACATGCCACTTTGAAAAAGTTGTCTTGTTATGACCTCCTTATACATCGAGGATAACTTTACATACCCTCACTAAAATACCTTCATTTAATCCTACAGAGTAACTATAGTTATCATAGAATTATAAAAAGCAGGTGCCTAGATACATCCAAAATGTCCAGTCTAATGAGCGTCAAGCAATTCCACAATATCAACTGAAACTTTTGCTACCTCCGTCGATGCATTCAGTGATTCAACTGCCTCTCAAAATTTCCCCCGCGTCATAAATATAGTCGGCACAAACTGACCTCAGCTCCATTCTCGGAATAACATCCCTTGCAGAATACAAAATCAATACTCTCAGCTGTTGGGAGCTTCAATTAGTAAATTGAATATGATCTGTAGTACGTTGGTGCATCGGATAACCAATTAAATTGCCTGGTTACCTCAATTCTGTGAGGTATTACGTTACGTGGATAGTGCTGGGTCGGTACAGTTCCCGTAATTGGTCTTGCTATGCTATTGATGTAAGATGATATTTGAACTTACTTCTGAAATAAATGTACAAATTGAGACGAACGATAATGGATGCTAGTTTTCGTAGAATGTTATTATCTTTATAATTATGATTATCAGGAGCAACATATGACGTTGGTAGAGATGAAATGTAAAGAAAAAAGTAACACACTATGCCAACCTCAAGTCTATTGGGATGTGGGTTAGATAGAAGTAATTGATGATAAAGAACAATGACTATTTATATGCCATTTAATCTATAACATAATTATTTAATTGTTTCCAGATTGGCGAAATCTACAACACCGTTGAGGCTCACGAGAATTTAAACGAGTGCCAAGAAGTAATTCTAGTTTTAGAAAACTACACGCGCGATTTTAAAGCTCTCGGCGAATGGTTTCGATTGAAATGGGAGTATGACAATACACCTCCGCCTCAAAGACCACAGAGTCTGGCATGGGAGATTAGAAAGACTGATTTCGTACGTCCTGAGTCCCGAAAAGGACACTCGCTAAAGAGTTCTCCTTCAGTTTCAGGCAAAAATAGTCCTTGTCTCTCTGGACATAACACTCCAAGTGGTAAAAATAGCCCTAACTTGACGGGCAAAGCTAGTCCCGGCAGTGGAAAAGTTAGCCCAAGAGTGACAGGTCATACCAGTAGCCCCAAGGTCAATATTGAGATTTTCAGTAATAAAATTTCTTCAAAGATCACAGCCAAACCTGAGCCCAAGTCCGCAAAAGAATTATCGAGATTGTCCGACATTAAAGAAAAAGATTTTAAAGATGTTGCTGAAGATAATGAAGTTATAAATGCGATTACTCTTCCAGTTGATGAAAAAGGGGATAAGTCAAAAAAGACGATGCCCTCAGCATCTGATAAAGATAATAAGCCAGGAAAACTGCCTGTAGTCGAACTTGGCAAAGCTAAGGAATGCCCTAACATTTGCCCAAAAATGGTTGTTTTAAAATCACCGAAACGCACAGTATTATCACAAGACGACGCTAAGACCACCTCCAATGGAGATATTTCCAGCCAAGCTAAAGCAACTATAGCTAAACTAGATACGATGGAAAACGAATTCTTAGCCAATAATATTACTGAAAACGCGGCTAAGAATGAAAACCTGTTGAATCTCGATAAAGAAATTGAAAGTACTTTAAAAACTCAGGTTTTGAATTGTAGTCCAGAAAATATTAAAAGTATGGACGCTGTTGGTGATGATAATAATGGCAAACTTGTCGACGAAACAAATAAAGAACAATATATTAATACTGCAGATGAAAAAGAGAGTGAATCAACAGAGTCTCCAGTTAAATCTGAAGATAACTTTGCTGATGTATCCAATGAGAGCTCAAAGTCTAGTGACGAAAAGCCTATTGAACAAAGAGTAAGCCAAGTGGTTTCAAAAGATCTTGCAGAAAATGTTTCGTCTCCAGAAATCAATAAAACAAACGGACAACATCAAGAGGGTACTGTGAAATGTAAAGAATCCGTACATCTGGAAAATGAGGAGCCAGTAAATAATACAAAAATCTCCGCAGTTATTAAAACTGATGACACTAAAGATAAAAGTACACATATTACTAAAGAAATAGCAGATGATTTCAAAGAAACCACACTTTCTGATGCAAAAGAAACAAAGAAAGATCATGATGCAAAGAAGATTGATCCTAAAACAACAGCTGAAAAGCCGAGCACAAGACCGGCTTATTCCCAGGCAGCGGCCAAGCCAAAACCTGTGACAACCACTAAAATTGAAGTTAAAACTCCAACCAGGTTGATAGCTAGAAGCAAAACTGTTGTGGAAATGCGTCCAAACTCTGCTTCTAAAGCACAAAGACCATTCCCTAAGCGAAATCAAACAAGCAAGTGCAGCTATCCGTTTAATCTCACTACTGGAAGAACTAGTCTGTTTGATACACCGGCAAATAAACCTATGTCTAAAAAACCCATCAACCGTGTTCAAATGGGCTCTGGTGATAGTAAGAGTTCCGCTAAAGTTGATTTGAAAAAGCGTCCTCCACGACCAACTACTTTAAAAATCAACGAGAAAGGCGATAAGCCTGAAAAAATGAATCCTTCTTTCGATAAGAAGGATAGTGAAGGATATAGCAGTTCTGATACAATCGTGACCCAAATCGATATGTCACGAATCGAATCCAGTGAGAGTTTAAAGACTTTGGTTCCAGAGGAACCAGATTTTGCAAATTCCGTCGAAGTACTTAATGTCGATAATGCAAAGACCGACAACGATGGCTGGCTTACTGTGAAATCAAGACGTTTAAGTCGCGAATCGAAGAAGCAATCTAAATCACACTGGGCGAACAGATTCCATCAACCGTCAGCCACTACCAGCTTACCAACCCTCAATATGATTGAGTCTCCTAAACAGGAAATCAAAGAAATAGTTTCTGCTACCAAATTGGATCGCGCGAAATCAGAACAGCCGCAAAACACGCCAGAAAAGCAAAAAATCACAAAACCAAAACCTGAAATCAAAGAGGCAAAGAAGGATTTGTCAATTATAAGACAGAAATCAGATGTTACTGGGTTGAAAACACGCACATCGCGAAGCAAAGCATTGAGGCGGGAGAAAATCAAGGGTACTCCGAAACAAGACGGTTCCGAATTGACTAAAAACCGCTTACATTCCTCTTTAGAAAGTCTGACAACAGGGTTAGAAAGGTCTCAAGAGAAAACGCAAGAAACTTTCGACTTCGACAAATGGAAGTCGGAATTCATGACCACTTTCAAATTCTTAGACGAGGACGATCAAATGAACGACCACAACGAGATCCTGAAGTCGGCGGATCCGTCTGAAATGTCGGAGATTGCGGAAATGACGTCACAGATTGAGGAGAATGAGAGGAAAATCAGTTGGGCTCTAGATTTCCAGTCGGAGGTGGACCAAAGAAAGCTGTGTGAAGAAGAGGACTTGCTGAACAGACAAATTATGGAGCTGCAACAAGTTTCTGATGTAGATTTGGATACAGAGACTGATGATACTGAGGTAGGTTTTTTTATAAGTAACGATAACTATATGTATGTCTCATTGTCTCTGAAGCGATTTAGTGATAACGCTTTCGACAATTTACTTACGATTTATTACTGTTCTATCATAACATTTTGTTGTGAAAATCTAATTGCTCCCAATAGACTGATGCAGAAATTCTCTGCGAGGATACATCAGTGAGTGCGTCGTGCCCGTCCACTGAGAACCTGTCCTTGGCAGCTAGTCTAGAAGACCAGTATGAGACCGCCCTTGCTGGCATGTCGTGGGCAGAGCGAGTGGACACTCTAGGAGCACTAGAAGCGTTGGTCGCTAGAGATCCAGGTAATTTGTTGATGTTGTTGCTTGTTAAAAATATATTTCTATTAAACTAAGCTTAGGTCGTTTTTCGCTTACTTCAAATATGAAATTAATAGTTTCCGTGATGGGAATCTCGCAAAACTGCAGTAAAAGAATGGCTTAGTCTTTTCTTGTTCGCGCAGCGAGAGAATGGAATCAACAGCCTGAGTTTCCCGACGTAGCACTGTAGTATAGAAATATCTCTTAGTAATTTAATTCCCCCTACGCCCCAGGTCGAGCTCAACAGCTCCACGCTAAGTTATCCCAAGGCATCAAGCGCCGAGGCAGCTTACAGGACGCATTGCGACGTCTTCAGATGAAGCAAGCAAGGGCTGAGAGGCAGAGAATTGAGTATCAGACCGAAAGGGCGCGGAAGATACACCAGCTTTTAGCTAGAGTGGAAGAAGTTAAGGTAAGAACGCTGAGAGGAGAAAGAACTGCTTAAATTGTGCTTACGGGTTTAAAATGTAAGCTGATCGCTCGTTTTGTTTGTTTTGCAGGTTGCCAAGAATGAGTTAATAGAAGAGAAACGTCTCCGAATGGAGAGGCGACTTCAAAAGGCCGCAGAAAACAGAGACCAGCATCTCAAGGTGAGATTTCTCGTTAATAAAAGCTTATTTTTATATCACGAAGGTGACAAACAACCTTACGGCCCGCACGACGGTAAGCGGTTACCGTAGTATGGACATTTGCAACACCAGAGGTGTCTTTCGCGCGTTACCGACCCTGTAAAAACTAGCTTCTTTTAATATCATCGGCGGTTTGACAATTTAAATAATCATTCGTAATAACTAGTTTATCCTTAGAATATCAATATAAGATGGCAGGACAGGATTTAATATCACAAAGGACTTGAAGTAAATTTCCAGATTTCCAGAGTATAATGCTACATCAGCACACTTGCATGCTTTTTATCCCTGAAGAGTTAAGTCTACCTAACCCTAATATGATTACTTTTCTAATTCTCTACTGTCCATTCTCAGGACATAGTCCGCAAAGCACATGACGAGGAGGAGAAACTCCGCGAGATAGCCTTCATCAAACAGTTGGAAGCTGAGAACAGGCGGCACGAGTTCTTAGACCAATGTCGCTCTCATACAACCAGACTGCGGCAGATGAGACGAGACAGACTGTCCAAGTTGGTAAGTTTTACTTTGAATTATTTATTTGACTATAGGAAGTTACCGATTCCAATAACTACTCCATAGGCAAGATGGCGTTTGTATCCGCGCCAATGTGAGCAACCATTCTTACTTCACGCTTTGTGGGAATGAAAAGAAATACTGTTGTTATTAGGATCTTGATGTTGATAAACACCGTATATTATATACTCATCGTATCATTCTTACTTAGGGTTAAGGGTATCATATTTACTATGTCGTGTGTTCGTTCGCTCATTGAACTGACAATTACTGTCAAGCTTCCGTTAGACAACATATGAATCATGTATTTATTTATTTAAATAGAACGGTCGAAGCCAATTACACTATTTAAGCATATATATAATTTATTAATCACAGTCATGCATTCTTCTCACAGAAATTCAAACATTCTGACAATATCACCTTCCATTCACTTGCAAACAAATCAACACCTGTGTTTGTGTTCAGGAAAGCGTTGACAGCGGCCAAAGACCTAGCAATAGGTGACTGAGAGTGAATAGTAACGAATGACATACAAACTGCAGGTGGCTGACGGTGGCTCTGATTTATCGATGAGAAGTCTGCCAATCGTACGGGCCAAATCGTCTAAAAAAAGTAGAAACCTAGGCCTAGTGGCATATTAAATGGATTTCTTAATTGATAGAAAATCAATCAGTGTGCAGAGTATCCTGTCTTCTCACCGGCAAAATCTTTGCTGAAACTGTCTCTCATATCACAAATCTTTTTCCAGGAACAAAAAGCAGCACGTGAGGCAGCGGTTGGTGCCCGTCGGCAAGCTCTAGAAGCAGCTAGAAAGCTACACGTAGAAACATTATTGGAGAAGAGGAAAGAACGCGACGCCAGGGTCGAAGAGTTGAAGGAACAGAAAAAACAGGAGAGAGATGACGCTGCTAGAGAGAAGGTGAGTTGTTCTAGTCAGAATGGACTATAGGGGTTACGTTTTAAAGTACTGATTTACTGAATCATATACATGTTTTTTTTAAACGGAAAATGCTTCAATTATACCCATTTTGCGCGTTAAGTTTTAATTTTAGCATTTAAAAAGCAATAACATATATTGCAATAAATTTATGATGTTTAATCCCACAGGCGGAAGGGGTGAAGTCCCGTCTGTCGGCCCTGGCGGCCGCGGCTGAACTGGAGGCCGTCGCACTGCGCTCACGCATCCGGGATAAGCAGGACGCCAGCCAGCTGCGCCTCGAGTCGCACCTGCAAGCCATTCGCGAGAAGGCCACGGGACCCAGGCAGCCCGTACGTATACCATCTGCAATCATCCGCGACAAGCAGGGCGCCACCCTGCTAGTAGCCATCCGCTAGATGGCCACGGGGCCCAGGCAGCCGGTACGTATACCATCTGCAATCATCCGCGACAAGCAGGGCGCCACCCTGCTAGAAGCCATCCGCTAGAAGGCCACGGGGCCCAGGCAGCCGGTACGTATACCATCTGCAATCATCCGCGACAAGCAGGGCGCCACCCTGCTAGAAGCCATCCGCTAGAAGGCCACGGGGCCCAGGCAGCCGGTACGTATACTATCTGCTATCATCCGTGACAAGCAGGGCGCCACCCTGCTAGAAGCCATCCGCTAGAAGGCCACGGGGCCCAGGCAGCCGGTACGTATACTATCTGCTATCATCCGCAACAAGCAGAACGCCAGCCAGCTGGAAGAATAGCACGGGGCACACGCAGCCCTTACGTATGCTCTCTATCATTTTGAAAATGTTAAATAAATATTGTTTTCTTCCCAGACAACATCGGAAAGCCAAGACCAAACGTCGAAAGAGGAGAAAGAGTTGGAAGAAGCAACGGAGAGACTTGAACAAGAGCGGCGAGAGAGGGAGAAACAGAAGGCAATCAAGAAAAAAGCTCGGAAGGTGAAACAGAGGCTTTTAATTACGTAAGTTTTTTTCTTGTGTTCTGGAAAAATGATGATAAAATTTCTAATCCTAAAATCCCATTTCCTACATATTAGATTAAGTACTAATTAAGATTGGGACGATTTGTTACTGTCACGATTTTTATTATGTCACTGACATACCCCGGAGATTGCCAAACTCAAATGGCAGTGGACAAACCCAGCTTCCTCCTCAAAGTCCTTTCTCGCCTTTCGGCATACGGCCCTTATCGTGGAGACCTGCCTGGTACTTCCGAGTGAGTCGACTAGTGGAGTCGCTCGAAGTACAGATGGCCGTTATGGCTCGAAGGTTTACGAGTGCAACTGCTTACCAGAAAACTCAGCGTGGGTAGGCCCCCAACCTCTCTTAGGCAAACCCGCGACCTGGTAGGTCTTACTGGAATCCGTTCGATGGGGGTGGACGACTTTTGGCTGAGATGCTGATAATGACGATTATTATTATCATTAACGACGAAAATGTTATCGATCTGCAATTGGCGAAACATTATGTTGATGTAAATAGGTTACTTCACTCACAAAATCAAAATCGGTTCATCCGTTAGAGCTGCGATCCCAAGACAGACAGATAGTTCAACATTTAACACCCCACGTTTTACCCAAAATAAAAATTGCTGAGCATATTATTCTGTATGTTAAAATTCAACATTCAAAAGCCTGTTATGCCTCTACAGTAGCAACGCCGCGATAGTGATGGACGACTCGCTATACAGCGACACGCTGACGCCGCTGGGCACGAAGACTGCCCGCCTGCTGCAGCAGATATCCGGCGCGCTGCAGCCCTTCCTGGACGCCGCCGTACGCTACAGGTACGTGCGTACGTACGTATGTTTTGATAGTGGTTGGATATCGCTCAGCCACTGTTACAACGTCAGCTGTTTGTTAAGTGTAAGCTAGCTGATTCACACGACTTCCTCGGCGTGCATATTGCGAAAAAAAAAGTGCATACTAACTTTTCACCCCCCTTTACTCCCTTTCTTAGTGCTCCCCTAGGTTACAAAAGGAACCTCTGTGTAAAATTTCAAGTTTCTAACCTTTATAGTTAGTCCTGCGTTGATATGTCAGTCTGTCATAGATTTGTAAACGCGCAAATTTAACTCTGCTGTCTTTAATCAAACAGACAGTCATAATGTTAAATTTATTTTTATATTGTCATTTAGCTAGAGGTAAAAATAAATATGTAGATAGAAAATAAGGCCCAATAATATAGTCATATGGTCGTTGGAATCCGCTAGATACGGGCAGCGCATGACCGGTCATCGTGGTGATTCTTGGGGGAGACATATGTCCAGCAGTGGACCTCTAACAGTTGATATGATGATGAATATTGTCATATATTAATGCTGCCGATTTTGCCCATATGAGTTCTTCTAAGATCTCATATTATGTTCTACTAGTTATTAACAGTTCAAAAGTATCGTGTAATATTGGTCTAAATGCTTTTTCTTTCAGGAAAATTGAACAAAACGGTATCGAAGAAGACACTGACAAGAAGAAACACAAGAAAAAGAACAAAATAATCAACGGAGATGTCGAGAAAGCGGAGAATAATAATAATAAAGAACAAGAGATTAAATGTACGGAGTCTAGCAAGAAGAAGAAAAAGAAGAATGATAAGGATCGACCGAAGCTTAGCAAGACCAGTTCGGTGTGCTCGTCGCTCAGTGACGCGAGTTTTGGCTCCGGGAAGGCTGACAAGACTAAAAAGCTTATCGATATGCCATATCTAGAACGGCAGCTCAATGAACTATTCAGAATGTCTGAGAAGATTTCTCAAGTGGTAAGTTCGTTATATTAGTGTAATCTTTTTTATAGTGGTTTAAATCCCAACCAATTACCCGACGGCCCAATTAGTCCAGCGGTGATTAACACCGCTTTCTGTGCTATGGGTCCCGGGTTCGAATCCCGGTAGGGACAAATATTTGTATGATGAGCATAAACATTTGTTTCCGAGTCACGGATGTATCTGTGCATAATATGTATTTATTTACAACAAAAAAAGTATATGTGTAGTATATCAACCAACTGTAACACAAGCCTAGTTCCTTAGCTCGGAACTAGATGGCGCTGTGTCATATTATGTCCAGAAATCTTTATTTATTGATTTTATTTGATCCTAAGGTTGTAAGGAGACACTAGAATCTTTTATCTATATACAATTTTGAAAACCCCTGACGGAACTGATGATAACTAAACGGCTATCTATCGGTTCATCTCTTTAGGGCAGACGATATCGGCATACAGACAAAGATGCACCCTCATCTTGACTTGATTAATAAAAGAAAATATTAACTAAAATACTACTAATACTAATGCGTATTGTTTGTCTGTAGGGCGTGTCACAACAACGCGGCAAGCTGTGCGGGTTGGGGAGGTTTTTCACTGCAGGGATTGGAATGCGTCTGCGCAATGCGGTAACATATTCTCCCATTTAAACCACCAGTATGATAATTAATAGTCACGAAGAAATGTCTTACTCGTACCATAGGCTCAATCAATCTGAATGGTGAAGCGAAACACCCTGTGTGCTCAACAAATTGAGCTGCCCAATTGAGAAAGTGCTTTCGCCTTATAGAAGACCACAGCGAACCAACAATAGTTGTGTTCCTACTACTGAGTAAGGTTACTAGAGCTTGTTATGACATTTGGATCCGGGACCCTTGTCACGCAAGACAAGCTTAATACCGTCTAGCCTTAATCCTAATTACATTAATAAATAATAATAACCTGAACATGTAAATAAATTGTTGCAGTCGGCCGCGGAGAAGACATCGGTGCACAAGATACACATGCTCAAAGTGGTCGGAGAGCTCCTCGGTGTAGCGGCTGATCGGGAAGATCAGGTGTCTCACTTCTCTACCAAGTAAGTACCACACTCCATTCATCAACTTATTATCGTCCCACTGTCCACCACGCTAGCCTACTGCGGGTTGGCAGACTTCACATGCCATCGAGTAAATCTCTCAAGCATGCATTATTTATTACAAGCTCAAACGACGAAGGAAAATATCGTGAAGAAGAGATGAGCGTGGTGGACTATAGCCTAATCTCTCTCAAATGAGAGGAAACCCGTGCTCAGTAGTGGGACAATAATGAGATGATGATGATGTTGAAACTAAATGAAGTTATAAATTGACCTAACACGAACATGCACGAACTAGTCCTATTCTTCGTGTTCTAGTTTTCCACCGTAACTTTGAGCCTGGAACTCTTAGTATCGTAGGCCAAGCATGTCGTATAGGACTGACTTATTTCCCTTTTCCCTTGTTTCAGGGCGCTATACACCGCAGTGACAGTGATCTCCCGTGCCATCTCCACATGCACCATGTGTGCCAGCTACTTCCTCAGCACCAGCGCCTGTGTCTACACCGTCAAGCTGCTTAGCATGCAGTTGGTGAGTACCTCTATACCAGGATCATCTATATAAATAAAAAATACTCGCATATCTTTCGAAAGACTGCACTAAATTGTATAATTATTTTTGGGGTGTGTTCTTTATTGCTTTCTTACAAAAATAATGTGGCGGTTCAAAATTCGCCGGGTCAGCTAGTAGTTTATAGCTATATCTATCCATTTCCAACTGAAAATCATGTATAAACGAGAATTTAAGAGAAAGAAGAATAATACGAGAATATTGCAATCATTTTACGATATTTTTTGAGTAAATACGTATTTCTTAAATTTAAAATGAGATGTATATTAATTTCTGTGATAAAAAGTGACGAAGTGGCGCATATATAGCTGGATTTTGGCCATCCCTATGAAGTTATAAACTCGTACTTTTCGCACCCGATTCAAACTCAACTCTTTGGCATTTCGTGTCATATCAACATCAAATATTTTCATCTGTACTACATATATTATGTGAAATATCATCTACTTTTTATAAAATAGTGCCATCTATCGGTAGGAAAAGTTACTGTCAAATCAGTGGTTTCATTGTGTTGTCGATTATCACCAACAGATGGCATTCCATGTATCGTTTCTTGTAACGTATTGTTAATAATCATAGATAATAATGGTGAGCTGTGGTAGCCTAGCGGTGTGACCAGTGGACTGAGATGTCGTAGGTCTCGAGTTCAAACCTCAAAATTTCCTCTCAAATGAGAGGAAATCCGTGCCCACCAGTGGGACAATAATGGGTTGATGATGATAGATAATAATATGACGCCCTCCATTCATTGCCAATTGCGGTCAATTGCAGTACTATTAGCGCAGTGACTGAGCGATTGATAACAGAATCACAGGCCGTTTTATTCACGAATGTTTCTCAGAGAAATTACTGGAAATATAAGATTTTTTTCTTGTGTAATAGCAATCCAAATTGGTATATTTTTATATTTTCTGTTATTGTAAGATACTGTATTATGAAAGAGAAATATTAAAATATAATGTATTATGTAACTTTGCAATAAGCAACCGAAAGATGTTGGTTTCTATTCGTAAGATTAGAAAATGGAGTTTAAAATAGGACTTTAATAACCTTAACTATTTTCATTATTATTGAAGTTATTGAAATAACTTGCCAAAAAACCATAATATTCTATTGATGCTAGTTTATTGCAGCAATCTTACATATATGAAAAATGTGCTACAGTTTTTATCTACGTAATTATTTAAAAAAAAAACAAGGCTAAATAGTTTTGAAATATTTATTTGATTAAATAAAATGTACTTTTTGGGATAAACTGGTCTAGCTAAAAAAAAACAATAGCTTAGCCGATACACATTCTGGTAATAAAAATCGTAATAATATGGTTTTAGCCCTTATTTTTCATCTGACTTTTGCCTATATACGATTTCCCCTATACGTAGCAACTTTAAATTAGATATAATAAAAAAACCTCCCAAAACGTTTACCAAACTTAATCAAGAGAACGCCGTGTCGTCAACATCAGAACACATCAAACCTAACTATCCGGAATAACGTTACCCCTTTTCTATTCTGACGGTAACATTGCAAGGGGTATTTTTTTATGTGTGTCCTATGTCCGAACTTTACATGCAATCTCGGAAAGTGCTCGGCGTTGCGTGATGTTGTTTATTGGTAATATTTCGATACAAAAACGTTATGAATTTGGACCGTTTTGGGGGTTATGTTGGAAGTTTGTTTTATCGTCTGGTTTGTATGATGAGATTCGTTTTGTTTTGTATAAGGGTTGCGTTCGTTATACCTACGTGTGTATCCTAGTAATGATTTCTGAAGACAGAGTAAAGTTTAGATTTAATTTTACACGCGTACTTTCTTAAAATGCAGCTTACAGAGTATTATCAAAAGAATACACAATATTACTTGTGTTATTAAGATAAAACTACTTTTTTAGCGTCCAAGATCACGCATGGTCTGCTATAAAGGATCCAAAATGTCGAGATAAAACCGTTAAAGTTTAATTAAAGTTCAATATTTTTCTATTTGCGTAAGTGTAACATAAATACATAAATATTTCTGTAGATTATGACACAGCGCCATCTAGTTCAGAGCTAAACAACGAGGCTTGTGTTACGGATACTAGTTGGTTGATATACTACATAATATATACTTTTTTGTTCATACATATTATACATAGATACATCCATGACTCGGAAACAAATGTTTATGCTCATCACACAAACATTTGTTCCTGCCGGAATTCGAACCGGAGACCCCCATGGGTCTCGGGTTCGACCCGTTCAGTTCGGATCGGTCGATATACTATTTTTTTTTCTAAATACACATATTAGTTTAGATTAGAGTCATGGATGTATCTATATCTATGTATAGTATGTATGTATTTACAAAAAAAAGTATATATGTAGTATATCTACCAACTAGTATCCGTAACACAATCCTCGTTGCTTAGCACGGAACTAGATGGCGCTGTGTCATAATGTCCAGGAATATTTATATACCCCGATAAAGTCTGCCATAAGAAGTTTTGTTAAAATTGCTACTGTCACTATGCGCACTGCACATTCACCTCTCCCCTTTAAGGGATAGATCGTGACCTACTATAAAAGTACAGTCGCCAGCAGGTCAACCTATCCGAAACTAAAATTTACCCAACTAAACAAGAACCTTATTAGTTTGTTATAAAGTTGAAAATCTATCAAAGAAATTTGACAGATTGTGGTAGCTTGATTTGCTGGCCACCGTACATGTTTCTGTAGAGCAATAACAGTGAAATGAAATGAAAATGAAACATTCTTATTGCTCTCTCGTTTGGTCTCCATAGTAAGTGCCGAAAATCTGTATCAATTTTATCCCTACCTATATCCTTCTAATATTATAAACGCGAAAGTTTGTTAGTATGGATATATGTATGGATGGATGTTTGTTACTCTTTCACGCAAAAACCGCTCAACAGATTTGAATGAAATTTTGCATACATATAGCTTATTACCGGGATTAACACATAGGCTACTTTTTATCTATATACCATGCGGGCAAAGCCGCGGAAGGCAGCTATTATGTTCATATATCTTTATAAATACATAAAAAAATCGTGTCAAGTAGTTTGTCCTCGATGAACTTGTGAACTGATAAAGCTTTGATTGATTTAAATGAACATTTGCGCAATGTGTGGTTTACTTTGGTGCAACTTGAGAAAATTTCAGGCTTTATTTAGAGAAAGCCGAGCACAGCAGCTAGCCTATATATGTATGTATAAAATACTCCTGGACATTATGACACAGCGCCATCTAGTTCCGTGGTAAGCAACGAGGCTTGTGTTACGGATACTAGTTGGTTGATATACTACATAAATATTATTTTTTTGTAAAAACATACATATTATACATAGATACATCCATGACTCAGAAACAAATGTTGATGCTCATCACACAAACATTTGTCCCTACCGGGATTCGAACTCGGGACCCAGCAGCAACGTTAACTACCGCTGAGCCAAACGGGTCGTCAAACGTATGTATATATATGAAGGAACTACCAACATACATATATCTCAGTGGTTTATAGGTATGTGTGTTGCGGTGCGGCGCTGCCCCGCCATGCCATGAGACGAATGACGAACGCGGTTACAAGGGCTGTCGCGCACATGAAATATTGTGTTAATATTTTCTTAGTTAAGTTTGTTTTCATCGTTATTATGAACGAAAAAAAACATCTTGAATATTGACAGAAATATTATATTATTCTGCGGTGAAAAGTGCAATCTGTAGTTTAAAATATTCATAACGTTTATGTAAATGTTGTTTTTTGATTTCAATCGTATTGTGTACTTAAAAAAAACATAATAATGTTATGCACTGTGGAGAATGTTGGTTAGCCCGTAATTGGCTAGTGTGTAAGCCTGTTGCCTGAATTCCTTTAACTTATAATATATTTTATGCACGAGCTGTGGGAAGACCTGAATAAATAAATAATAAAGTTGAAGGTAGCGAGTTCGATACTAAGACACGCAACACATGCTCCACGCACTAGGCGTGGTTGACTATAACATTATTCCTCTCGTATTGGCTTTCAAATATTAAAAAAGAAATATTTGCTGTTACATTAAAACTATTCATCGCTAAACTATCCATGAGATTGTTGGCAGTAAATGTGCCCGCCCTTATTTATATAATTATTGATTATCTAGATGAGAGATCTATCTATGAGAGGACAACTGTGCGTACCAATGGATCAGTAAGGTTGATGAGAGACTGAAACCAAAACTCTGTAACTAATAGTTATATGGTTTTGGCTAAAAACTTCAACAATATATGTATTTACGAATTATTTACCATTCAAGATTCACTGTACACTGTATCAAACTCCCATTAACATATTTTTAAGATTATTATGGTGAGAATTCGATTTTTGTCTGTTTATCTCTATGTCATGCCCCCAAAATTCAACCAATGATGTTTGAGTATTTTAGTAGACCAAATTCAATTCACTATTTACGAATGTCGACAATAAAGACAGGCCCAAAAAGGCCCGCTCTTCACCGCTTGTTAGTATTTTTAGTTGTTGGGACCTTACCTTTTATTTAATCACCAACGCGCCAGCCCTGTGCGTTACTGGCAGTAGCGCGTTGAGTGGGTGGCGCCCTAAAAGCGCCGCTAATGCATCTGGCGCGACCGTTCACGCTGTCCTTTATACTCGCCTACTTACTTGCGCTAGTATTAATGCGATGTCTCCATAGTTCACTTAGTACTTGACGGTATATACGAGACCATTTTGTACTGAGGTGTTTGTGGAAGTAGAAGAATTTTACTTTTAAACGGCTATTTTTGAGGTAATATAGAATTTTGTTACGTTATAAGGTGTTAGTTTGGTGATGCTGAACTTGATGTACTAATTTTGATCTTCAGGTCGAAAAGTTTTATTGAGGTTTTGTATCCAATTCTCAATAGCGGCTTCGGGGTTTGTAGTTCTGGACCTCGGCTTTAGTGCCCTCATATATATATGTACATACCAGTAATAAATAAATAATAAATAAATATTTCCGGACATTATTACACAGGGCCATCTACATAAATGTAAATGTAAAAAAAATGTAAAAAATATGTAAATACATATTTTTACATAGATACATCCATGACTCGGATACGAATGCTCATGCTCATCACCCAAACATTTGACCGGTATTCGAACCCGAGACCCGTAGCACAAAAGGCAGCGTTAACTACCGCTGGACTAATCAGGTCGTCAATATGTACATACCAGTAATAACAACTAACAGACTCCTCCCTTTCATCAAACCCTGTTTAGAATTGCCAGTATAGCTTGTAGACAATTTAAAACAATAGTATATGTATGTACTTACTTGCTTCTGGATACAAATTTTCGCTTCCATAATGCAGCTTTATTGTGTAGTCCATTTATACCGTGAGTTTTTTTTAAATTATCTATAGGCAAAGACGAAAAGCACCCTTAGTTTCATCTGTCAATGTTCCATCTGATCCCCAAAATCTTGTTATTACGCAATTAAATTCGTAAAGTATGAGTTCAAGTTAAAAATAACCTGTATTAGGCAGTTCTCGGCTTAAATTCTCACATACTAACACACGCAGAAAACCTAGAGCTGTGGCAGCCTAGTGTTGTGACCAGTAGACTGGGACCTCAAAGGTCTCGAGTTCAAACCCAAAGCATGCACAACAGATTTTTCCGAAACTATGTCCGTATTTATCACATGCTCAAACATCGTGAGGAAACCGGCGGCATATTTGAGAGATGTTTTCGATGGCATGTGACATCTGCTAATCCGCAGTAGGCGTGTAGCGTGGTGGACTTTAGCCTAATCTCTACCAAATGAGAGGAGACCCGTTCCCAGCAGTGGGATGATAATAGGTCGATGTTAAAAGTACGCACACAAACCAGGCCATATTAACTTTCCGTGGTTCAGTAGTCGGGGCAGTCAGTCTACTAGGTACTTGGGGACTGACATACGCGTCGCGACATACTTTTGTCGTCATATCATCTCGACTTTATACTAGGTAGCCTCGTTAGACATTCTGGACAAACGAAACGTCGATCGAACCCGCGTGATTTTCATCTATTCTATCACATTCTGTATACACGCCTGCATATACCGTGGAACTTTAATGATCCACACACAATACGATTTATACCTACATAAATACGCTAACCAACCCGCAGTAGGCTAGCGTGGTGGACTATAGCCTAATCCCTCTCAAAAATGAGAGGGACTATAGCCTAATCCCTCTAAAAAATGAGAGAAGACCCGTGCCCAGCAGTGGGACAATAATGGGTTGATGATGAAATACATAAATACTATCACGCCTGTCGTCCCCGAAGAGATAGGCAAAGGTGTACTAAAGTGCCTACATCCATATTTCGTCGGTATGTTTTAGGTCCATAGCGCGAGTCTATTGTTATCATCCGAGGACTTATGACAACTTCGAACTACCTAACTAACTATTGATAACATAGAAAGCCCCAATAACGCTCGACCTGGGAATATAACCTAAGGCGTCTTGCTCAGCAGCCGCTTACGGCCGCAAGACCAACAAAGCAGTTACAATGAGATTCGTACAATGTAATTACCTCAGAACCATAAAGATCTTATCATACCACAATTCGCTACCGTGTATCGAAATAAAAAGCCCCGAATATCCTCATACCGTAAGCTTTTACTGTTTGTTATAAAATATAAAATAAAACTCCAGTCTCTAATTAGGTAGTAACTGAGCCTTTGAAACAAATTCTGCGGTCGTTGTATAAATAAAATGGCGGATTATTTTTATTTTAACTCTTTTTTATTTCGCTTATTTCGGATCCGGGGTCTAAGATATCGATGGGATCGGACTTGTAAAATGCCAGTGTTTAACTTATTGGTAATATTTTTGCGTAATATGCAAGAATGATACT
The DNA here is from genome assembly GCA_905163465.1 of Craniophora ligustri. Classification (NCBI taxonomy): domain Eukaryota; kingdom Metazoa; phylum Arthropoda; class Insecta; order Lepidoptera; family Noctuidae; genus Craniophora; species Craniophora ligustri. The sequence continues at coordinate 847,576 of LR990979.1, read as the reverse complement.
TATATCTGTTTTGTATTAGGCGCTTTTTGCAATAAATCAATTGATAAATGTTGGTTGGAAAATAAATGAAGGATGGATTTGTAGCAAAGTAAAACCATGGGCTGTGCCTGCTGAGTTTAGTCTCTGTATGGGAGTATAAAGTGGTCTCAAGACCCCTGCACCTCGAAAAACGGAGAGAAGACATTATACTACGTTGAGCTCCCTCAATAAAGGTTGAGCTACACGATGGCTGATGTATGCGTGCTGTCAGTTGGGACAGGTCAACTGCTACACTGGTGCTTTCTTCAAAAAGCCATCTCAGACTTTGAACTACATCGTCAGACTCACATATCGTAAACACAGATGTTTGGACTTATAAAGAGACCATGATTCTCTGAGTTTGGTTCGGTGGTTCTTCTCACAGGTCGTCAGGTGGGAAATGTCGATGCCATCTAGATCCTAAAATAATCTTTTACATGGCAATTTACAAATCTATGTATAAATAATATTATACATAGACTTCGAAAAGTGTCTTTAAAAGATCTTTTTATAGAAATAAATATCATTTCATATCATTTTATTTCGTTAGCCTGGTGCGGTTTGGCAAACTTCAACACAGTATTAAGAAAATCTCTCAAGCATGCTATCTCAAATTACTTAGACATGTTTTATTATGCCGCTATGAAAGAGCTACTTTCAAACGAAATCACACATTAGCCTTCACTTTCAAATCATTAAAACACTAATTATAATTAATACTTATATTCTGCATTGTCTCACAAAAAAATACTGTATCAACGGATTAATTTTTATGCCCATCTTTACGACTTCCCATCCTCCCAACAATCTGGCGCAGTAAAAAACATTATTAAAACTGGCCAAAAAAATAAATATAATTGTTGCATTTTTACGATAAAAATAAAATGGAGAATTTTAATCTCGTGCAGTCCGCAGTTCCGTAAGAGAATTGCTTCGGTGAGGTAAAAAGCGGTTCGCTCTACTGCGGATTGTTGTTTTATATTAAACTGGCTTCTGCCCGCAAATTCGTCTGCGTTGAATTATGTAGTAATTTTGTCCAATCTGCTTAAATATTTCTTATCTTCCTTCTTTTAACCAGTTATCAATTCTGCATACAAACTTCCATCTTCCTTATTCGCTCTTTTAAGGGATTATTTTCGGGACAAAACTATCGTATGTCCTATCCCGGGAGTCAAATAATCTCCATACAAAATTGCGCCTAAATTGGTTTGGCGATTTAATCGTGGAGGTAAAACACAGACTAATGATACTTGCGCATTTATTATATTAAGTATGGATTAATTGGTAATATATCAGGGCGTAGCTTATAAATAATGCAAATAAATAAATTTGGTTGTTTTGTTTATTAGTATAGAAACATCATTATCATAGTTCTTCATCCAGTCCTAACTATGTTGGGTTGGGAGTCTACAAAGACTCGACTTGATATCAGTATTTTACATTAACATGAAACGACTGACCATACGATCTCCGCAACCCATTAATTGGCAGTACCTACCGATAAATTGTTTGTCCGGCTTATCAACGATTGACATAGGTTTTGTATGATAAAGGGGGTCGAGGGTTTAACATGCTGTCCGAGGCACGAAGGGGTATCGATATGTCATATAAACAATTATATTATAATGGCTACCGAGCAATACATATTAAAGGAGACAGAAATCTAATTACCTACTATTAATTTAAGAGCTCAGCTCTTATCGATGGAGCAATCGCCCCTGTTCTCTATCTTCTGCCTTCTGTTTTTCTTAGTATGAATTGATATCCACTTTTTCCTTTCTTCGTCTATCCCAAAATCTAATATAATTAATGAAAAAGTACTGTTATATTCCTATGTGTAAGATTTACCAGTTTAAACAACTTTTATTAATGACGGGCTTAAATAATACAACTTCGATACCATAGACTTCGAAAAGCAATAAACATTAGCATAAACGCCATCGCAATTTTACACACACGAAACCAGAAATTGTAGTGGCAAGATTAAAATTATTCGGCCCGAAAATATTCCCTTTATTAGTTGCAATTAAAACCACCTTATTGAATCGTACGCCGGCGGCCATGTTAATTGGCCGTTATCGCTCACGCCATCTTGGATTGTTTTCGAAATTCGGAATACGTTTCGTTTTTTTTCTCTCTCTCGTAAATCTAGTTGTTTATGAGGGTCGATTGAAGGTATGCTGATAACATCTTTAGCCGATATTCGGGTTGCGATTTTTTTTTCATAACGGCTGTTTGTGTTATCTAATGAACTAAAAAGTAACATAGTTTATGGTCTAATGTCACGTCTCATCTGTTACCTTTCAAAGTTTTAATTCTAAATTTAAATTTGTTGCTAATGGCTAAAGGTGCGAAGCTAAAGTCTTGTTTACACCTATCATCGCACACTGTGCGGTTCCAGAGAAACTTTATCCCACACAATCAGCCAGCGAAATGAACTACCTGCTATGGTTTTCCCAAAATAATACAGCATCAGACGGACCGTAAACTTATTACCCCTTTTAGTGTTAAAGGAATTAGCTATCCCTGTCTTTTTAACTTGAGCAGTAGTACAACAGGGGCGCCCTAGAAGGACATACACCGACCTAATTGGTGAACTCCTTCATAAATGTCAGGTGCGCAGTACTCGTGACCGGCGCGTGCATGACGAGATGTATGAATGTGGACGAGGCAAAAGTCGTATGCAGGGACCGTAGCGCGTGGCATTCTGTAGTTTCTGTCTACTCACCCCCATGGGAAAACGGCGTGAGTGTATGTATATATATATGTATGTACAACAGTCTTCATGACACCGACTTCTATTGTCACTAGGAAAAAGATCTTCACGCAGAGCAACGAGATATGGACCTGGCGAAACAGCTGGGCGACTGTCTGTCAGTGGCCATGGACTCAGTTTTGTGCTCCACGCGCCTCTGCCACGACAAGCAGGACGTGAACGCTGAAGACCTAGAACTGCTCACCACGCTGCGGAACAGGGCTCACACGTTGATCAGGTAAGTGGTGTTTACAGGGCCGTTTGTAGAGGATCCAGTTTTATTTCGGTGGGATTCCAAGTGGGCTTGGGTCAACAAATCTGAAACTAAAAGAAAAATGAGTCACGGTCGATTTTGATGAAAACAAAAACGTTCATTATTCGATTTTTTAAACATCAATATTTCGTACCTGAAACATTTTGTGATACTTTATGGGAAAACACATTAGTTACGTGAGTATTGACGTGATTATGTCAAAGTACTGGTCTGACAGAAAGGCCAGCATTTCGTATGCTTTTCAGGTAGTAGTTTTTAATGTAATCTAATAATGAGTAAACTAAAGTTTTCAAGTTTTTTTTTTTCAAATTTTAGGCTCTTGGAAGAATTATTTTCTTAAACCAAACTGTTTTTTTTTTTACTTTTCATAAAAGCACGTGCAAACACTCAAAACTATTTTATTTTTTCAACGTATAAAAAAATAATAAAAAGCATACCCACTTCGCGTAGTGGTCCCCTCTCCACCTAAACTAGGGGAGGCGCGGCGGCGCATTAGACAAATTAGATTATGCTCGGGTAAATTGATGCTTCATGTTCTCCTAGTAAAGACATACGTGGAGTAAGGTTTTTTAATGTAAATTCACGCCTATTTTTTTTTTAATGTCTAGAACACTAGGGCGGTAAAACAAACAAAACTTATTATCATCTATTTCCTCCATCTTCTATTTCCAAATAGGCCAGTTATCTTTCTTTACTTAGGCGAAAAGTCTAGGCCATTAGTATTTAAGGGAAGAAATTTCGCGTTCTGCGCTGCGATTGGTCAACTTGGCAATAATAGGTCTCTTCCAGTTCACCGACCAATCAAAATGATTAGAGGAGCTAGGGTTCTAAAATTGCTATTTGAATTTTCTAGAAAGACATGAGTCAAGCTCGATATTACAAACGAATATTGCCTCCACGAAAAATTTAAAAAGCATTGGTACACGGTAGAAACTAAAAAATACAGACAACACAAACCTACATAAATATTATCATGTTGTCAGCCTGTCAACAAATATTTGCCATAACATTCGTTCACACATTTCCACCCAACTTTCGCTGGCTGTCCAAAGTAATTCACCAAAAGCTTTAATAAGTTAAAAAGCCAGCACGTCAGGAATAAGAACAATAAGCTCACACTGACGTATTCTCAACGTGCTGTCGGCATCGCGGGTGGAGTCGGGGCGCGTCGTATGTTTTAATTAAATGCGATGTTTATGAATGGGCATTGTATTTTTTTTAAGTCCCTGCACTAGGACCTACGTTATCTCTGTCATAAATGCATCTGTGTCAAAGTCTTGAGTTCTAACCTACGCACTTCAGCATTTCGAAGCTATGTGCATATTTATCCCATGCTCAAGAATGTGATAAATATGCACTACGGTGAAGGGAAACAAATTTGCATGCCTGAAAGATTTTCTGAGATTGTCTGACAACTCGCACTTAGAAGAAAATTCGGCAAGGGTCTTTTAAGTGCAGGTTGGAAGATTTCACACACCATCTCAGACAATAGATTGATTCACTTGTTGATTATGAAATTAGAAATTGTCTCAATATTTTTCTTCTATCATTTGAGCAATACATTTGTAACTTCTATAAGTAAGTGGTGCCTTGAGATTGAACTTGAGGCCTTTGACGTCTCAATCCACTGGTCACAGCTAAGTTTTTTAGCAGTAGTACAATAAATGTGAGGGCTCTTTAATTAAGCATGTCATATAATACACTTGACCTGTTCTAATACACAACAGTGCATTGTCGAGTACCCACTAACAATAGGCGCATGGCACTCTATTGTGTACATATGTGCGCTGAATTCACTCGCATCTCCGTATTAAGTGTACGGTGCTGCTGCGTCACAGAGTAGGGACATTGTAGAGAGTATGCAATGACAACTGTGTTTGTCTGCCTGTTTGCACCTTGCACAACTTAGTGAGTATACTAAAGTATCTATACTACATAAAACTACGTTCGAAATGGTTCAATAAAATATATTAAATGATATCATCATGCATTGTTAATCTTAGTGCTAATTAGCCATTCAGGAATAAGTTTATGCTTAAATTACACTTTTCATTTCATTTGTGTTAATAATATTTACCCCAAATTGTACATTTCTTCTCTACTGTTGTGTTTAGATGTGTGCTGCCATCTCACCCTACTCTGTGACAAAACAAGGGTGGCGCGACATCGATACTAGACAGATTACAGCCGATTATCGATTCAATCGGATACCGGCACATCGATTGTATCGGTTAGGGTTGTAAGATGTAGCTAATAAATTGGCGGTGCTTAGTGCCATATGCGAGGATTGTCGGTGTGTTTGGACTTAGTGGAGTAAGTAAATTAATGGTATTACGTGTGGTGGGCAGATATTCACTACTTAGAGTGGTAGAGACTTCAGAACTTCTTTTACAACCAACAACATTAATGTTGTCAGTTCTGAAATTACTAGGTAAATCAGTTTTAACATCTAACTAGTGTTGCTAGCCTCTAGGCTATAGGTTAGAGTTGAAACTCTCCTATAAGTCAGGCAGTGTGTACTCGTTTGCTCGGGCAAAGAACCATTCCGTTTTTATCTTACGTATTTTTATTTATTTGAAAGTATGCTTTATTAGGATACTACAAACTTTAAAAATAATAAAGCGAATCGAGCTTGATATGTTATAAATATTACGTTTTCTGAATTCGGAGGTATTTAAAATTACACCAATCATAAAATAATTAGTTGCAATATTCTTTTAAAACTTAAGTTACAAAATCATTTTCGAACAATACACTTAATACTTCAACATCGGATACCCTTCACCTTTTACCAGCCCTACATAAAAGGGTTTTCCTCAATCAAAGTGCTACTCATAACGAGTATCGAGAACCATTGCGAGTAACGGAATCGAATTAAATACTCGACAAGTACTCGATAACGTTATTATGTTCTTCATAGGAATGCTCCGATTTTGATTCGATGATGTTTTGCGATTCGATTTTTTAATGGAGTGGTTTCAAATTGATGAGATCAGAAGTCGTGCTTTTCGCATAGTGACTTGTTATTTACCTGTTTAATATGTAGTAGGATTTTATGTATCAGATTCTAGTACCGTAGTTACTTTTGTTGGTACTAAAAAAACGTTGAAGCTTTCTTTATTTGTTTATTATTAAAACAGAAGTAGACTCTGAAACAATAATGTAGAATGAGCTTTCCGAGTGGGTCTTCCCTGATAGATATGATCTGGGTGCCTTTAAATATAGAGTGAATCGGTTTCTTTTAGGTAAACACGCTCCTTTGTAGATCGCTGCGTCGGTTACCGTCAGGCTAACGGCTGGTCAAGCCTAAATCTTTCAAAAATAAATATAAAATAAACTATTAAATTGATCGGTCTTCTGTTATTTTTTCTAGGATTTTTCTGAACACTTGATAACTCATAAATTATTATCAGAGTTCCCGATATAATGGGCGGAGTTCACTATATTTTTCTACAAAACTAGTTTTCCATCTTCAAATAGGATACTTGATGAAACAACTTAACTTCTTGACTTCACACCAGTGCAGATAACACCAAATAGGCCCCATACATAATGTCTCTAAACTTCAGTATAAATTAGAAGCCAAAGCACTCATCATAATTACATTGTAAATTAATTTGACGATTAATTTGCAAAGCGAACGCGCTTCAATCTGGCTATCGGCCAATAAGCTGCTTTGTAATTAGACAGCATGTCGCCTACGTCCAATAGCTGAGCCCCGCCCACCAATTGGTATTAAAAAGTCGCCTTGCTAAGTAAATGAAAACAGCCCCGTACCCCGTGGTGTTTGATTGCGGTGTCAGTAACAGCGGGCTTATGAGCGGAGCGGGAAATTAGCGTGAAAAATCATCACATGAATTTTGTTGAAATATACATTATCAATTATATATTCATGAAATATCAGCAAGTTAGGTGGACTTGTTTGTTATAAATTTTAATTATAAATGGCGATATGTCCTATTTATAGCACATCACAATTAAAAATTACTTTATCACGTTATGTTTAGATCGCTGTCAGTGTACCGTTATTTCATCTTTTGTGTTGAGTTTGCTGGATAAGAGTCGTTGTAATTGTTTTGCTATTATTTACACACTGATAAGAAAATAATTCAAACATAATTCTCTGGTCACCATTACATTCTGTATGCGGATAATAATATAGCAAATAATGCTCCTTATTATATTCTCGCTTGCACTGGAGCCCCACTCAAGTTCTATAATTTCACAGGGACATTTTTAATTTATTAAAACGGAGTCTCGATGATTACTTGATATTCAAAGTCAATATTTATTGTTTATTACCGACCATTTTGTTTGCATCTGGACGTCGCGTGTTTGATTGCTTTCTTATGTGTCCCTAGTATGTTTCGAAGGATTAGGATAAATGTTGGTGCGTCAAATACAAGAAGAAAAAAATATATTTGTGATAAAAAACTTCATGAGGCTGTATTTTCCTACTCATGTTAATTTAATTTAAATAATAAATTAGGAGAGATTATACAATGTTTCAAATAGGTTGCATTTACTCCACATAGCTGTAAATAAGTGTTATGTAATTTAGGGAATAAATTATTTTACTGTGATAGGAAAACGAAATCTAAAAATAGTTTCCCGAACACTGGTAAGAAACTTACTCTTAAGAAATATTTCACGTTAATCATAATCAGAAAAGAAAAAAATATTAGAGTTAGTTAGTAGGCTTCTGGTGGTTTAGTTTATCAGTATGTTAGACGAAACGACCAGTCACGCTAACCAACTATAACCGTCCAAGATAACATAACAGATTAATTTCTTAGCCAGAATATTACTGCAGCCTTCAGCCTCCAAGCCAGACTTCTTCATCGTATGATAAAAAGGACCTGCACTGTAGCAGAACCCACATATATATTTCCACAAAAAAGAAAAAAAATGTCTTTATTGGCACACACAGCAACACATAAGGGGCTGTCCATTAAGCACGTGAGATTCGAAAGGGGGGGAGGGGTTCAGCAAAAATCACTAAATATCACATGGGAGAGGGGGGTATAGTAAGATATCACGTGTACTTATTTTTTCCAACAAACGCGTGATTTCTAAACCTAAAAATAGTATTACAAACATTTTAAGATTCTTTGTAGGTACTAAAGAATACACGTGATTTTTGGTGGGAGGTGGGGGGTAGTCTTAAACCTCACCACGTATCACCATGGGGGAGGGAGCGGTTAAAAAATGTTAAAAAAAAACATCACGTGATTAATGGACAGCCCCTAATATGTAGTAAAGTAACCATTAACGATTTATATATCAGCATCTGAAGACTTGAAAGTCCTTACTACGATATCACAACATCAACATCATTCTGTCAAACAAACTTCAAATGTTAGAACTGGACCAAATTAAAATAGGTCCACACGAGAAGCACTAGCTTTGAAATAAATATCATTAAAATCGGTTTACCCAGTCGAAAGTTCTGATGTAACAACCGTGAAGCACCATCGCACCACTTTAAGCACCATCGTCTACTATAAGGACATATCAAACATGTGCAAATGGCCCAGCCATCCAACTGTCATGTGCATCTGAACAACTCAATTCTAGGAACAATATTTATTCTGTACAGCGCAGGGGTCGCGTATGTTGGGGTCGCATTCAATTTGTGTTTTGTCAATGATGCGCGCTCGATTTAATGGCAGGTGACGTTTGTAGTTTGCGCACCCCTGCTTTCTAATGGGCAGTGAAGTCGGCGTGTGCGCATTGCGACGAAATTTAATCATGAATATGGGTGTTAAAAATACGGGAGTGATTTTTTTTATTTATTTGGTTGTAGTTGACGTTTTTGGTTCATTATTATGTCGCAATTTAGAAGTAATACATCGTATTTTTTGTCTTATCATAGATGAGGATCTGCTTATATGTTTTCACTGAAACATTAACTACATCCACCACTATCTCGCTTGTGCACACGAAAGGTTAAGCAAAGCTGTATTAATGTGTTTGTTATAACTTTTGTTAGATTCTATGTAATAAAAGACGAGCCTATTGACATTTACCAGATACAAATCCTAAAAAAACAGAAACTAGAAAAACATATCTCTAGTGTACTCAAAGGAAAAATTCAGGAAAGGAATTTCTTAGACCATTACAGGTCTAAGAAATTCCCATATTAAGAGCATATTGTGACACCAATCCAAACTCCGAGCTGCTACAGAGAATTTGTTCGAAAAGCCCTATAATACTTAACTCGATCTAGAGATCAAAAACTCAGCTCTCCTCGAGATCAGCTTATATTTCTTTGTGTTTGTTGTTTGTCGTATATAAAAAAAAATCAAAACACAACAAGATACTTTGTCAGTCGGTCTACAACCTATATAATTATATTATCATACTTTAAAAGTGTACATATTTCAACTCACCTATATCTTTAGTATTATAGCGTATTTACATTATATACTGCTATCAGTGTGACCACGCACCACGGTAGCTCATACAATACAACCGTTAAATATGTTACATCGGGATGATCTGTTTGTTTGGAATTATTATCTGTCCCTTTTGTCCGTATGTCACATTCTGTGTATTAAACTGCAATTCTGATGGGCAGGGGGCTGTTTTACGTGTAGTTGCTACTGTGTCAGGTTTTTGAATATTCTTTGTTAGTTTTTTTTGGATGATGGATGAGTGGTTCCGTGTTATTAAGCTACTAAATATAAAGTTGTTTAACAAAATGAAGCAATTTCGTAGCTCTCATATATAAATAATAATATAAATAGTTAAATATATTGCCATATTATAAATATATTAAATGTATTGCCACAGTGGTTATGAAAGCCTTGTAGTGTGATCAGTGGACTGCAAAGTCAAAGATCTCAAGTTCGGTCCCACGAAACGCATCACTGGATTTTTTGTATTTATCACATGCTCAAACGGTGAAGGAAAACATGGAGTGGAAACCTGCATGTCTCAGAAATATCATCTAATCCCTCTCAAATTAAAGGCGAATCGTGCCCAGCAGTGGGAATGAGAAAGACCCAATTTCCCAGCACCGTGTACCTACCAAATCATGATATTGGTCAGTTCACATAATTCTCAATTTCAAATTGTCAACCCTTTTCAAAACCGTAATTGCTGTAGTTTACTATCGCACATTCACGTTCAGTTAACACAGTATTATATTGATAGCCCTAACGCCATGCCACAAACCAATTACCGAATCATCTCGATCACATAACTTAATACAATTATACAAATTCCCATAATTTTCAGCCACGTGCCTACCCACTAACTAAAAATAAATTCGTTTAAAAAAAATACCAACACGGGAAAACCAACCTTACTATTGTAGCAATAAGAGTATTGTGTAATACAAATATAATATTTGTCATTATGTATCACCACGTGCTTCAGTGACAGTGTTTACACTAGGGATTCGGCCGGGTATCGAACCTGCGGCCCTAGAGGATAGACACGCGACTGATGTAGTGCGCAACTGTGACCGTTGTACGTCTTTATTATAAGAAATTGTGCGGGAATCGTTTGTTTGTGTTGTGGGAATTTTACGGGAAAAAAATTATGTTACTTTAACGGTTTAGTTTTTTTCCGTATAATGTTGACTGACTATAGTAAACTACAACTGAAGCAGATTATTAAGACGTTATATTGGTATTATAGTCTGTATTTGCCGACGAGTTTTACAATTTAGGGGTCTTTAAGTCACGAGTGAATAGGTATCTTCTAGGTAAGTGTGCTAAATCTTAGACAATATCGTCACTTACAATCAGGTGAGATTGAGGTCAAATGATAACCCATCTAATGTTTGTACCCAAACTACGAGTTATTTTTCATAATCGAACCACAATCATCACACTTAGGAGTAAAGCTTCGGTCCACTAGACAATGAGACTGTCTTCTGTAATATATACATATAAATGTGTATGTCGCTATATCTTCACCGTTTGTCAACAAATCTTGGTGAACCAACGACAAAAGGTGAAGATATAGCTAATGATTTAAGCTTGAGTTGTGTTAATTAAAATTTGAAGCAGTTTTTTTGACTAAATTCGTCCTCATTCAACTTTATCTTCAAAAACCGAAGCAGTATTCTAGAGTAGTAGATAATGAATAATATATTTCTAAAACTTCGTGTTCTAAAAAAATACTACTTACTTATAGATTTCTTATATAAAACTACTTTTAACACCTCAGTCTGCCCGTGATCATGGGTGCTGTAAAAGACCCAAAACGTCGGTCTAAAGTTTTATCAATATACCGCGATAAAATCCGTAAAAAGTAGTTTTATTTCAATACTACTTACTATAAAAAAATCAACATTCCCCATGTTTCAATCATCCAAACACCCTCCCAAAACATGGTACGAAAACACCAACCACTTCCACTTGATCAAGCATTCGAATCTAATAAAATAAATGACCTAACGACGCCATATGCGCAGGCGTCGCGCGTGAAATTAAATCAAAACATATAAAAAAAACGTGCGTTTATTAGTTCTGGCACATTGCACAGAGCCCTTTAATTGGTACTGATGCTGGGAGACAGGTTCTTTGTACCAGTTTTTAGGGTCGTTAGTGCCTAATAAACCTAAATTACGTTTAGGTTCCATCTGGTCGTGCGGATGTTTCTATGAACAATATAGTATTGAAAAGAGTATGTATTAACTACATATTATAATAATTATTTAGCTATTAAAAATATATATGTAGGGTATCAGTAACAAATGTATCCATTTAGTATCCGTAACAAAAACATCGTTGCATAACTCGGAACTAGATGGCGCTGTAATATATCTGTAAATTAGTACAGATATATTAATTTATTTGAAGAGGATATCTAGAACTGGATCTTCTCTAGTCTGCCTGTCTTTTTATCATCAACCCATTATTGTCCCACTGCTGGGCACGGGTCTCCTCTCAGTTATTGAGAGGCATTAGGCTTTTAGTCCACCTCGCTAGCCTACTGCGGGTTGGCAAACATTACATTCCATCGAGAAAATCTCTCAAGCATGCAGCTTTCCTCACGATGTTTTCCTTCACCGTTTGAGCATGTGATAAATACGCACATAACTTCCGAAAAGTCAGTGGTGCGTGCCTTGGGTTTGAACTCGAGACCTCTGACATATCAGTCCACTGGTCACACCGCTATGCTTCCACAGCTGCCTGTAATTTTTTTATATACCTGCCAAATTTTCAAAAGTAATTTTATAGCTATATATGCTTTAAACTGAGAAAGAGAAGTAGATTAATAACATCATCTGAACATCATCGACCCAATATTACTGGTCCATTGCAGGGCAAAGGTCTCAGGTTGAGAGGACTTAAAGTAACTTAATATTGATTATAAATATGAATGGCATGTGCGCAAGCATCGCCCGTGAAATTAAATCAAAGTAAACAGTCATAATGACAATAATGCGTTAATTATTACCACTACACTGCACGTCACCCTATAATAATTGTGCTTGATGTTTAGTCTGGCAGGTTATAAGAGTTATTGTGGGTATAGTTTCAGCAATAAAGTATGGTTTATTCAAGAATAAGATTAATATTTATCTTGCTGTGAGTTGTTTTTACAATGGGCAACAGTTAAATTTGTAAAAATAGAAACTAATAAAAGTGTCCTTCTATCTGTTCTCGTTAATACAAAAAAAAGGTTTGCTACCATTCAATTTAATTTGTGACGTCATTATTCAAGTAAAAAGAACAACATTTTGACATTTACATCAATTCTTTACTTATCTATGTGAACTATCTTAGTGTTTACTCTTTGACATCACTGCGGAATAAAACTTTCGAGACTGAAATTTAAATATATTATACAGTTTACATAATATTTATTGGGGCAAGTATTAAAGAAAATACTTAAAAATATATTTAAAGGGTTTACTAAAACATAAGATTAAAATAATAATAATAATTAAAATATACGATATATTAGATCTCTCCTGAGGTAGGTATGCTAGCTGTTACCAACTCACATCTCAAAATAAAGTAACATTATTACAACAATCAACATTACCCAACTCATAAACGTAACGCGTGTCACAAATGCGGTTTCTGTGTATGCTCAGGGGAGCGGGTTCGAGTCCGTGCCGTTACTGTTCCCTTGTGACGGACGTGTTTGTCTCTGCCAGTGACAACGGCCGTCCAAGGGCGTGACACGTGCGCTTGTAATAAATATGCGCGAAATTTTCCAAAAATAGAAAGTTTATATTCATCTGTGTGTGATGTCGCTTGAGACTTTCTTATACTTAAGCTGTGAAAAGAAGAAATGTTTAATTAGAGTTACCGTTCTTAGGTATATCTAAAATCTGACATATGTCACATCAGTCAAGTGTCAAATGTGGACTGTCAAGCCAAAGGTCTCCGCCTAAACTCGGTGCGGAGTTGTTGTGCGTATTTATCACACGTTCAAACGGTGAAGGAAAACATCGTGAGATGTTCTCTGATGGTGTGTGCGAAGTCTACCAACCCGCATTAGTGCGGTGGACTATAGCGTAATCCCTCTCTCAAATGGAGACCTGTGCCCAGCAGTAGTTTTTATCATCTGGCAGAACTAAATATTTTGTGGTACTTAGAGGTAAATGTTCCAGGTTTAGGTGGTTAGAAGAAAATCTCGATGTTTGGGTTCTTTATAACATCCCACGGTTGTGGACGCTGTGACGAATTCCAATTTTCAGGAGATTTATATTTATTTATTCATTACACTATATTTACACTAGCTTCCACTGGCAGCTTGGTCTGCATGCCATTTAGATATAAAGTAGCCCATGTGTTAATCCATGTTATGAACTATCTGTATGCTAAATTCCATCCAAATCCGTTGAGCGGGTTTTTGCATAAAAGAGTAACAAACATCCACACATAAATCCATACAAAGTTTCCCGTTTATATTATATTATAAGTAAGATACCTTCCGCGATAAAATCAACAGAATTTTATTTATATTTTCTGTAGAGTTCAGTGTGTTCTAGTGTGACCACAAACCAACATAAAAAAAAAGGTTTTGCTCTGACATCAGCGCGATTCCCCAAAGACGTCTGTCATTCACATGACATTGACACCGAGGGGTCCTCACATGTTAGGTTTTGTCAAATAATACGCGCAAAATTGTATAAATAGAAAGTTTATTAACATCTGGCCTTGGAAGTATTCTGTTACCGACGTATTGGCGTACCCGTTATTGGGGTTAAGCCCTTTTCTGTCTTCCATATTTGTAGAGAGAGATGATGTTGAAGATAGTTGAAGTTGGTTATTCCTACATCAATTTTCTATTACAAATATTAGCACGTTTCTTTTTTTCCAAAACGTTAGCTTAAATTATGATTTTTTCATACTCAAACGGTGAAGGAAAACATCGTGAGGAAACTTGGATTCTCTCGATGGGATGTGAAGTCTGCCAACCCGCAGTAGGCTAGCGTGGTGGACTATAACATGATCGCTCTCAAGTGATAGGAGACCCTTGCTAAACACTTGGACAATAATGGGTTGATGAAAATGATGATTTTCTCCAATAAACTCAAACTATCATTTATAAAAACATACCGATTTTAGCTTTTTTCTTGTTTATATAAGTACTAGCTGACCCAGCAAACGTTGTTTTGCCACATTAAATGGGTTGGTGGACTACCCCTAACTTTTAGGAGGATGAAAAATAGATTTTGGCCGATTCTCATAGATACCGGATAAGCACAAAAAATTTCATCAAAATCGGTCAAGCCGTTTCGGAGGAGTATGGCAACGAAAACTGTGACACGAGAATTTTATATATTAGATGACCACCTGTCCCTACTTCCTAGTGTTTTTGCTGAGAAGAAGATAAATATAAAAATGTAAACACATTCAAGCACAATCAAGCTCGGACGCTCGGTAGATCGACAACTTTTGAAAGATGAAAGAACACTAACAATAAATAAGGCAGAGAAGATATAACCGCAATCTTGTTTCTAGTTAAAGTATGAATTATGAAGTCGCCAGGGCATAATTGTTAAATTAAATAAATCATCAAATCCCATATCTGTCGGATCTAACAAAGCGTAATCAACCAAAACACACTAATAATACAATCGGCCAACATCTCAATCGACGCCCCGCGGCGCCGCCCGCTGTTCTGTTGTGCTACGCCTTCCCGAAGCTTTTGATAGATCGCGACATGCGGCCGCGTTAGGGCTCCCGAACATTAAGATCAATGGGGTTTTATTGTGTTATTTATTTAAATTTTATATTTCTATTTATTTCAATGCGTTTGACCCTGATGGACGGAATCATTCCGTCATTCCGAACAGGACTCCAATTCGAAAAAGTCGAGTTTGAGTTAAATATACGGAAAATCGTTAAATGTAGTTGTTTTTGCACTCAAAAAAGTTACCGACCGTAATTGTAACTCATTAGCTAGCCGCCACATTCGCCATTGTAAAGTGAGTAATAAAAAGTAACTGTATTTTTATACGTTAATGAAAATTTTGAAATTATTGTATTCGCAATAATAAAAAACTATTGGTTAAAAAATAATCGGATAAAATGTTGAAGAAAAAAATATGTTAAGTAAGAAATAAATTATAACATATAGCAAGCACAATGGGACGTTGTGTTCCCTTTTTTGAATATACTTAAACCAAATAATATCAATTCCATACGTAAGGAATTTTGATATTACTTAGAGCTGTGGTAGTCTAGTGGCCAGTGGACTTACACGTCAAAGGGTTCGACTTCAAATCCGGGCACGTACTCACTGATTTTTCGGAAATTATGTGCGTATTTATCAAACGGTAAAGGAAAACGTGAGGCAATCTGCATGCTTGAGAAATTTTCTCGATACGTGAAATTTTCTTGTGAAGTCGTGAGTGTGTTGACGAAGTGGGGTGGACTGTAGCTTAATCCCTCTCAAATGAGAGAAGACCCGTGCCCAGCAGTGGGACAATAATGGGTTGATGATGATGTTTGGGATTCTTTACAGCGTTCATAATCACGGGCGGAGTTATGTGTTGGTTGTTGGGGATTTCATCTTGTAGTTAACCCAAGAAAATTCTACAATCATACATCATCACAAAATCCATCGTCACCCTTTATATTTAATCAAAAACTTCTCCTATTCTCTCATGCATTACAGGCCAATAGTGCATTACAATTTTAATCAACCCCCCGAAATCTTCGGTCGGTCTTATCGAGCGCTAAGTGCCGTGCGAAATGCCAGGTGGAGTTCACGCGGCCCGCCCGCGCCCACGTGAGAGATGTCACACTTGCAGGGGAAATTGGGGGTGAAATGAACACTGCTGTTTTGATTTTAAGATTATTTTTCTATAGGGTCCGTAGGTACAGTGTGCTTTTGTTTTTTTGAGCAGAGCGCGTGTGATCGGTCAGCGGTTGCGAATGATTTGTATCTGTTTTATTTAACTAAGTCTATATTTGAGTTTTATTTGTAGCCATTTTGTCAATTTATTTATTCACTAACGAGGTTCTGACCCTGATTTCTTAAGGGAAAATGTATATTTCTAGATTCGAAAAGTTGGTAATCATTATAATTCATTTATTTTCTCATAATGTTAGTATTTATTAAAGATCTATGTAAGTAAAAATGTTTGTTTTTAGATAGACATTTAAAATTTTGATTAATAATTCAGTGTGGTCTGGTCCATAGTACAGTAATCTATTGAACCCTAAGAATCGACTTTATGAACTGCTGTGAAGTAAAAGTAGAGGTAAAAAAAAATACATTACTAAATACTCTTTGGAAATAAAATTGCATAACGAATATGCAATACCAGAAGCTGTAAAATCATTATTTTTCCTTTCTAAAATGCACTATAACAATCAAAGCACGCCTCCGCTTTCAAAACGAAGCTTCTGTAATGAAATCATCGTAACTCGAGAACATTGTTTTTTTATCCGAATAATCGAATCGGACGGAACAATCCAATACATCGAAACAAGCGATTATCGCTCCGCCATCGCTAAGTAGTTGCGACAGCCGCGAGTGGGGTATGCTTGTGACTAGGGTGTGTGAAAGAGACATGGATAGCCTAATTAATGGGTGCAAGAAGGACGCAAGATGTGCTTGAAGTGCATTCGCGTAACAGCGACAGATTGGCGCGCACATGTCGAGTTGCGATGTTCTTTTTGCAAAGTGTGTTTAGTGATGGGTTCGATGTCGATAGTTTAATTAATTATTGTGGAATTAATTGATTTATACGCATGTTATCTTCGTATACCTAGCAGTGGGTAAAATATGCGTAGTTGATTTTATTCCATCGGTATATTTTTTGTTTTTATAAAATAATATTTTTTTATGTTAATAAATGCAACATAGATTTATTGTTACTTATAAATACATACTGCATTGCATTCTTTATTAGTAACCAAAACTTTAAATTACAAAAGGGATGAGTGCAAAGTTTGTGTTGGTATTTGTATAAAGGTTTAGTTTAGATGCCAAATGCAATAAAATAAGACCCATCATATTTGTTTTTTGGAACTTAGTTCTTTTTATTTTCAGGAGTAGCTTGACACAGTGATGTTTTCAATATATTTGTCTACTTTCAACATAAGTAATATTTTTACCTTATTTATCTTTCATAAGTGTTCAATACGTCGATATTACATTCAAATGTTGTTACATCCCTACATAAGCTTTCAAGAGGACACATGAAAGGGGAGCGGCGGGTCGTACGGCAACGCTTGTTTGTGCGATTTAATTTCATTTATCAACGCATTACTTACCGGGAGGGAATTACTTATCCGGATTACCCAGATACCCCGCTCTCCCCTCGTCACTTTTCGTATGTAAATACGCAACGAGGTCTGAATTTTTGAGTAGTTTGTGTTTATGATAAGGTATTATGGACTACTGTTGCCGCTTGCCGCTGAGTCATCGGAATAAATTTGAGTTTATTTCAAGTACTAACATACAATTTATATCTTTAATTTCAATATCGATATATTTATATAAACATGTTAAGTTGGTTTGTATAAGTTGCAAAAACCAGAAAAGTTCTGTAAGTTAAATAAGTACTTTTTTTGCTTTTGATGTTTGAGGAGCTATTGACGACCATACAGTTTCTAACTGAATACAAAAAAGGAGGAGGTTCTCAATTTGATTTATATCGAAATCGAGTTAGTGTTTTTCGACGTACTTACGATTAATCACACTAGAAATTAAAAATAAACACACTTAAATTAACTCGACTTCTAAAAAAACATTTAAAAAAAAACTTTAAAATTAACTTCTGAAAAATAAACTGTTTGAAGTCGGTGCCAAGTCAAGGTTTAGTGGGTGGTGTGTATGTGATCTGGCGGGGACGTAACCTATCGAATACTTACGTTACCTATTTGAATATTTATGTATAATACGCAAATACCTACGTTTAAGGCAGCTTCTTCCTATATTTTAGTTTAAAAGAACATCTACGAACAAAAATATATATAGTAAAACAGATGTTAATCATCCAGAATTTGAACATTTGCCAAATTTAAACCCCACACAGCTTCCGAAACTACGTTGAAAGCCCCATCATTTCATCCCAAACTACATCAAAATATACAACTCATTAGTGAATTTATAATGATAATTAGAAATAGACAATCAAATAACTCTAAAAACCAGAGGAATGGTAAAGAAATTATTTTATTGTGTGTGAAAAGAATTTTGTAAATTTGTGGCCACTTTACATTTCAAGCATATTTGAGTGGCGTTAGTGTAACATATTTGGAATTTTATCACTTGTTATGACTCTAAAAATGGGGGATTTTTATTGCTGTTCTTCTAGATTGGGCGATAGCTTGATTAGAGATAAATATGGTGTATATTACTGCTAAATGTAGTGATCAAATAATATCAAGATACCGCAAAAAAACTGTACAAAAGTAGTTTTATTTCAAAGTTTTTATACTAGACGTAAGTGTAAGAAATTGGTCATCATCATCATCATCAACCCATTATTGTCCCGCTGCTGGGCACGGGTCTCCTCTCATTTGAGAGGGAATAGGCTGTAGACCACCACGCTAGCCTACTGCGGGTTGGCAGACTTCACACGCCCTCGAGAATATTAGATTTATTAGATATTTTAGCATCTTTTATATATATTTTAAAGTATATTTTATTTATATTCATATTCATAATCATATCGTTTATTTGCATTCCACAATGTTAATTAAGCATGCAGGTTTCCTTACGATGTTTTCCTTCACCGTTTGAGTATGAGATAAATACGCACATAACTTCCGAAAAGTCAGTGGTGGGTACCCGGGTTTGAACTCGAGACCTTTGACATCTCAGTCCACTGGTCACACCACAGCTTCCGAAGAAATTAGTAAGTAGGATCTTTTCATTGTGAAGTTGTAGAATAATAAATGTGCTACTAAATTTGACGACCCAATTAGTCCAGCGGTAGTTAACACTGCCTTCTGTGCTGTGGGTCCCGGATTTGAATCCTGGTAGGCACAAATGTTTGTGTGATGAGCATAAACATTTGTAACCAAGTCATGGATGTATCTATGTATAATATGTATGCATTTAAAAAAAAAAGTATATGTGTAGTATATCAACCAACTGTAACACAAGCTTCGTTCCTTAGCTCGGAACTAGATGGCGCTGTGTCCAGAAATATTATTATTAAATAAGTGCGCAATACTGACTTAATATTTTTATTAACACACCCTTTTATGCCGATTAATATACATTCGGCGAGCTCTACATTACATTTCTATCCACGCACAACTAAACCAACATTTGTTGGGGGCGCGCGAATTTGTTTAAACAAAAATTTACATATTTATTTGCGTGTATTAAAGTGAAATAAATTTGATGTCTCAATACCCCCTCATGGGTCAAATGCAATTCTAATTTGGATTTATAGGATTTTGGTTTATGTTGGTAACAGCTGTTGGTGATTTTTGAGTTATGAAGTTATAGTAATTTAAATTGTTGATATGAGCTGCAGCGTTGGTCTAGTGGTCGTAAGTGCGACTGCTGAGTATGAGGTCCTGGGTTCGATTACCAGGTCGAGCAGTGTTATTGGGTTTTTTCTATAAAATTCTCAGTGGCAACCTCCATTATATGGGTCCTTAAAACATATCGGCGAAATGTTTGTGTACATTACACCTCTGCCTAACCCATTAGGCACGATAGGCGTAATGGTATGTTATGTAAATGTTGTTTATTTCTCACACGGACATGTCTTACATTTAAAATAAACATCTAAAATTTAATATTTAATAAACATCCGATGCTAAATTTCTGTGGATACTTATATTAAATCTAAACGGCGAGTTCGTTCTGTGTAAATTAAATCGTCAATAATTAACAAAACTATTAGGGTAGCTGTTAGTAAATAAAATCAAGACAGCCAACACCTCGGATGGACGCGGTAAAGACTTCAAAACGGGTCAGTGTTAAATAATATCAATGGATAGATACAATCGATAAAACCATAAATAGTACTAAGTTTGATTTTCAATATTGTGAATTGGTTTCATTTATTATTGTCAAAATGTATTGTGATAACATCTTACTTGCAATGTTTTCAATGGCTTAAGATTTCAAAAATTCCAGCGGCAATTTTATTAAAGTTAAAAGAAGTGTATTAAACATGATAAAAACTTGAAATAAAATTGGAAGACCTGTTTATCGGCTACCAGAAGTCGTACTCATAATACTTTCCAATTTCACATGACATTGAGATAAAATAAAAACTGCAAAAAGTACTTAAACATCTGATATCATAATCAACATAACTGTCCCACTGTTGGGCACGGGTCTCCTCTTTTCGACTCAATTAGTCCAAACTCAAATGATTTATTTCAATTAGACCAATATTAGAGGTACTTTTGAATTGTTAAAAACTAGACGACCTGATTGGCGCAGAGGCTGAGCAACCGGCTTGTGCGTCACGGGTTGCGGGTTCGATCCCCGCACGGAGCAAATATTTGTACGTTCTACAGGTAGTTGTTCCGGGTCTGGGCGTTTGTGTATGTGAAAATTTGTGTTTGTAAACGCACCCACGATACAGGAGAAAATTCTAGTCTGGGGCAACGTTTTTTTAAAAAAGAGAAAGAGAAAAGAGTTGCAGACTTGCAGTCCAGCGGTAGTTAACACTGCCTTCTGTGCTATGGGTCGAATCGAATCCCGGTAGGGACAAATGTTTGTGTGATGAGCATGAACATTTGTATCCGAGTCATGGATCGTCGAATATCTATGTATAATATGTATGTAAATACCAAAAGATGTTTTCCTTCACCGTTTGAGCATGTGATAAATACGCACGTTACTTCGTCGTCGACGTAAAGTCAGTGGCTCGAGCCTTGGGATCGAACTTGAGACCTTTGACATTATCAACTGAGTCTGCTGAGGATCTGTGGGTCACCTTAACATTTCAACAAAAAAAACCTAAAGTTATTTATAAAATGCACTTATGTACTGTTTACATATGTAATCAACATTCAGGTAACTCTTTAATGGTACAACTACAAAATTTCACTACTAATTTAGCTAATATAATTCTCAGACATCCTGCAGATAAGTTCCTGATACTAGGTGATTTTAATCAATCAAATATTAACTGGCGTACTGAGACTAAAAGTGACTCTCTGTGTCCTCTTAATATATCCGGTTCCATTCAGACTTACTTTTGTGATACGCTTACCGCTTGCAATTTGTCACAGTATAACTCTCATGGTAATGTGAACGATAGAATTCTGGACCTCGTATTGTCTAACAATGACGTGACTGTCACTTGCTGTCCGGACCCTTTGGTACAAGAAGATTTACACCATAAAGCACTTTCCATCTCTGCTGACTTCGTTCAGCTTCATCAGTTGCATCCTCGGCCTCGGCTCAAGTTCTTGTACGCTCAAGCAAATTATGACGTTATGATCAATGAATTACTTTCAATCGATTGGTCGGTTGAGCTTGATTCCAGGCCCTTGGAGGAAGCTGTTAGGTTCTTTTACGACACTATCAATTTATTACATAACAAATTTATTCCGACGAAAACGGTGGTACCAAGAGGCAAGTATCCCCCTTGGTACAAAAGCCCACTCATTAAAATAGTCAAAGAAAAAGCCAAATTTCATTCCAAATATAAAAGGTACGGAAATCTTTCTGATCGCCAATCTTTTGTCACTCTGCGCCAACGTGCTAAGGATCTAGAGAAGGAAATGTTTGATAATTATATTTCAAGCATTGAAACTGCCATTGCTCGAAATCCGAGGGCGTTTTGGCAATATGTTAAATCAAAACAACACACTAATTGCTATCCAACTGTATTGAAGTTGGGTGAAGTATCATCCAGTGATGGGGAGGATATTTGCAATATGTTTGGCGACTATTTCTTTTCCAACTTCCGGGAGCGAGGCCTGGCTAATAACTTCTCGTCCACTACGGGTGTACAACAAGGCACTCAATCCACTAGTCTTGTGTCAGACGTACACTCTGTGGATATACGACACGAGGAAATAGTTCAGCTACTTAAAAGGGTGGACCTAAATAAATCTGCAGGCCCCGACAACATTTCACCAATTTTTATATCCAAATGTGCCAAAGGTTTGTCTACTCCACTTTCAATATTATTTAGGAGGTCATTTGAATCAGGAATAGTACCTATTATCTGGAAGTCTGCGTATATAACGCCGATACATAAAAAAGGACCGAAGAACTGTATTGAAAATTACAGACCAATCTCAAAATTGTGTGTGTTTGCCAAAATCATGGAGAAGATAGTTCATAGACGACTATCTTCTTCATTAAAGTTAAGTTTTTCAGAACACCAACATGGATTTTTAAAAGGTCGTTCTACCACATCCAATCTTGTCGTCTGTAGTGACTATATTACTGAGCACATGTCCAGGAGATCGCAAGTCGACGTTATTTATGCGGACTACAGTAAGTGTTTTGATCGCATAGATCATACTCTCCTTAAACACAAACTGTCTTTGATTGGGGTGAGGGGTGACTTGTTCAGGTGGTTCTCATCGTACGTCAAAAATAGATGCCAGACAGTAGTCCTTAGTGGCTACACTTCCAGAGCCAAGTTCATTCCATCAGGAGTTCCTCAGGGATCCTTGTTGGGTCCTCTTTTATTTAACATTTTCGTTAATGACATTGGCGTTTGTTTTCGCAACTCTAAAATACTTTTGTATGCTGATGACATGAAAATTTTTAGTCAAGTTTCGACCATAGAAGACGCGTGCCTATTACAGGATGATCTGGATCGGTTTTACGATTACTGTAAGAGAAATAGGTTAGATTTAAACATAGACAAATGTAACGTGTGTACGTTTACTCGCAAGCCTCTCCCTATTAAATACGACTACAAGCTATCGAATATCTCTATAGTCAGAGTTAACGTCATCAGGGACCTTGGGGTAACTTATGATTCGAAGTTCTTGTTTGATGAACATATCAATGACGTAATTAACAAGGCTTCTAAAGCTTTGGGTTTTGTTTTTAGGATCTCTTCCGATTTTAAGAACATAAAGACAATCAAAATTCTTTATTGTGCGTTTGTCCGTAGCCACCTCGAATATGCATCACAAATATGGAATCCGAATTACAATGTTTATATTAATCGACTTGAAGGTATACAAAAGCGTTTTTTAAGGTACATTCAGTATAAATCAAATGTTTTTCTTTCCAATTATATAAGTCGGTGTAAGAAGTTCCACATTCTTCCATTACAACAACGTAGACAAGTGGCTGATCTTGCGTTTCTATTTAATTTAATTAACGGATCCACAAATGTTCCTGAGTTGGTTAGCAGGATTGGACTTCAGGTACCAAATGTGTCTCTTCGAAGACCACAACTCCTTCACGTGCCTAGTGCACGAACGACGTACAGGCAAAATTCGTATATTATAAGATCATGTCGTACATTTAATAAGGTGTGTCGGGATGTTGAGTTGGATTTATTTACCACTAGTATAAAAACATTAAAAAAGCAGATGTGTAATAGATTCTTTGATGCCTGAAAAATTTTTTTAATTATTATTTTTTTTGCCAACATTTCATTTAATGCTTTCATATAAGTTTTAGTACATTAATTTTAGGACCTGTCTATGTCTAAAGTTCTTATTTATACATGTTTACTTACTTGTGAAAACTTGTAATTGGCCATCCTCTATATACTTTATTGCATATAAATTAACTAGCTGTAAGTTTTCTTGTAATTAATAAAATAAAATAAAAAAAAATAAAATACCTCACACACTCAAAATGCCACAACGATTTTAATGTACGGCCATATTTCTGCGACCTCCCGTGCTCCCCTCGCTAGAAGAAAACTGTACGACAAATGAAGATGTTGTTGAAATTTTATGGAGCTTCTTATATTGGACGTTTTAAGTCTCGAAGAATATCAAAGACGACATAGTGTCCTTAATGGGTATACGTATTTCACCTTGTTAAAGGCGCCGAAATGCGCCCAAGTCGTTTATCTAACTGAAATTAAGAACGAAAACATTTTAAACGAGCCATAAATTTTTCTTAGGTGAGTGCTTTCTTTTGGTGTTGCCAGTTGTTGGTGTTTAATTTGCGTTTATTTTGAATAAATGAAATAAATATATTTGGTTTTGAAAGAACTACCATTCTTATATCAGTATCATCATTATGGAACATAGTTTTTATTTCATATTATTCTGTGTTATATATATCGATGTAAGTGCAATTAATCAGTTTAAAACGAATTAATAGTGAGTTATTGAACAAATTTATCAAGTTAATATTTTGAACATTTAGGACGATTTGAGTATTTTAACCATATCCTGTAACCTAATCGTTATCCGATAATAAATTCTCCTCGAAACAAAATAATTCTCGACAATCTGGCAACACCGAACCGTATAGATGTGCAGGCGCCTCTCGTATGCTCGCCTTCCATTAGCGCGTTTGAATTTAGAACGCACCGCGATTGGCCGGCGGAGGCAATGAATCATGGCGCCGGCGCTGAGACTATATACAGGCTGCTGTTTAGACGTTAGATTACATTTTATTGGATGTAGTTTTATTAGAAATAACTGCATTTAGGACATAAACATATAATTAATTATACATACAATAAAAATTATGCTATTACTTGACAGTTTTTTTAACATTAAATAAGTTAGCGTTGGACTACAATCTCACCTGATGATGACGATGTCGTCTAAGGTGAAGTACGCTTACATAAAAGATACCTATTCACTCGATAGTTAAAGAGCCCAAAATAAATAATGATTACAATATTGATAAGCTGGGATCAGTTTGTACTGTAGTCCCATTGCCATTATTAGCATGTAACGTGTATTAATTGATTAGTATTAAAACATATGTCGTATTGGAAAGACGTTTGAATTACTCAATTACCTACTCTCCTCGAGCCTCCCTACAAGTTGCCTAATTCTGTATTTTCCGACGAGTACAAATCGGGAAATGCAGACGTAGGCAGCTGATCCCATTCCCTCGATGTGGGGATTAGAAAATATATGATAAACGAATCTAATATCGCTAAAGAAAGCTTATCGATATTGTATCATAATTTATTCATTTATCATTATTTATTTCTTAACAGCTTCGACTTCTTGAATTTGGTACTGCAAAAATCTGCTATGTTGGTCTAAATTCAATTACAATAAATACTGTGTTTTAATGACGTAAAATTTGGTAATAGTATGGCAATACACGGCTCTTGTGAAACGATATTTATTTTATACTTAAATAGCAGATTTGGTAACGCTTCGCAGTGGTTTTTGCAATCAAAAGAAATACTGACCTTATAAATTAAGATAAAAACTATCCTATCTCTGAAACTATACACAGTGTAAAAAGTTTCATGAGAGTCAGTTCATTAGTTCATCGCGGATAAACAACGTAACACAATTTTTTTAATATACCTATATACTTTATACTAGCTGCCGAGGCTTTGCCCACATGGTATATAGATAAAAAGTCTAAGTGTTAAACCAGATAATAAACTGTATATATGCTAAATTCCAAATCTGTTTAGCGGTTATTGCGTGAAAGAGTAACAAATATCCATACCAACTTTCACATTTATAATATTAGTAATACTGAATTTATTTATTATTTATATAATATTGAATTTATTTATTATTTATATAATAATTAGACATCCTTACATTCAGTATCACAGAAATAACAACACTCTATACATACGGTTTGAAAATAACATGAAACTTCACGTGTGTAGTGAGTAGCGACATCGCATTATATCATAGCGGGCGCTGAAATCCAACATCCATCATTTATAGAACACGGAAATACGTGTTTAATACAAAATATATAGGGCGACTGCGATGAGCACGAGTAGCGTGTGAATTTTAATATATTCTGCAAAAAAAAACTTACTAATATCATGAATACATATGTACATACACTCACGCCTTTTTCCCATGGGGGTAGGCAGAAACTACAGAATGCCACGCGGTACGACCCAGTATAATACAGCATACCACATTTGCCTCGTCCACATTCATACATCTCGTCATGCCCTTACAATACGTCCCTTTCTACACTTACGCTTATACTAGACATTGAAATAAAACTACTTATAACGAATTTAACAGACTTAGGTGTTGGGTATATTTATGTTATAATTAGGTACAAAAAACAATTTTACATACCCTTGTTCGCATAAAAACACCATCCGTACGCACCACACCAATTTTTAATCAAACCTGAATTCAAACCCAGAACCCTCACTGCGTAAGTTTGAATACCGCCTTTAATACCCTACACAGAAAAAGATAGTCATACTAAAAGGTACAGTGCTCAGATATGAAGGTCCACATACGAAATTGGAACTCATATCGCTAAAATATCTTAAAATAAAACAAACAAGAACTGTAACACATTAACATTTAACTTTATTGTACTCAATCCAGTTTGTTGCCATCAATCTGTGCTCATTCACTATTACAGCAATTCTTTAAATGTTACCTAAAGGTCTCACAAATATTTAAGATTACACTATCTCAACCCGTCTCTACAAGGAGGTCTGGCATTATCAAAAACAACCAAACCTCCATATTTATGCAGTCAAATTAACCTATAATGCACCCCGATAGAGTCTATATTTGAGGCAATAAACAGTTTCTATAAGGTTGTATAAAGTTTATCCGTTGCGCGTGAGTGACCAATCAGACAGCGACGCTCGAATTCCAAATCTGAAATTCTTGACGTACCAATGGCGCCATCTTTTTTTCGAAATTTTTTGTTCACTGTTTTTCTGGAACGGAAAAATGTTGATAAATAGAATTTAATTGATTGGTTTTGAATACTTGTTCTAAAATTTTAAAAGGAACTAATTAATATGATAATGAGTTTGGTATTAATTAAATATCGAGGTTGAAGAAGACCCACGCGGACGGTAGAATGAATAAATAGGCTACTAAAAAATCGTCATCAACCTATATAAAGTCCCATTGGGCTGGGGTCTACTCTCATTTGGGAGGGACTAGGCTATAATCCACCACGCTAACCTAGTGCGGTAGACTTCAAATGCCAACAAGAAAATTTCTCAGGCATGCAGGTTTCCTCACTATGATTTCCTTCACCGTTTGAACATGTAATAAATTGGTTGCAAATCTTTTTCATTGCAAGAGCTCTTGCTGATAAAGCAATTGCTATTTTTCTCTACCTTCTGCATTATTTTTGATCTCTTGATACGACTAGCTTCCTATTTCCTATTTCACGTGTTGCATAAGACTCCATTTAGGTTTTCTCCTCCAAAAATGCTCTTAAGAGAACCATTAATACTCTTTAAAGCATCTTCATGGAGCCCATACATCTAAAGGCCTTCGTTAGTAATAATCGACAAGACTAGAAATACAATCAATTAAATAAATAACAATTACGTTACTTCAAATCTATCTAAACTAATTCAAAAATAAACACACAGCTACTCGTCTATAACCCATTTTACGTCTGTGCCTTGCACAGTTTACAGCGGAGATTAAATCATCGTACTGAAATCCGCGAATTCAAACTAAATTTACCGGTTACCCTCCCGAGATTCAATAAGTGCTGATGTTCTCAAAGTTTCCTGATCTAATCTCGTTCTCAATTACTGAACTCTGTCCGTCCCACGGCTATATAAGTTAGTTCTCATAGCTCTTACTAAAATGAAATTTTCAATGGTGCATCGTTTTTTTGAATAAATAAATAAAAACTTCTTTTTGAGTACTTTAGACTGTGACCATGGATGACCATGGATGCTCTAAAGGATCTGAAATGTAGGATGAAAATAATTTTAATATACCGCCATAAAATCAGTAAAATCTAGTTTTATTTTAATGTCTAGCATTCGGGTAAGTGTGAAAAATCAGGAAGAAAAATTACTCGTTTAAACAGCACCATGAGGAATAGTGTGGAAATTCTTGCCGGTTCTTCTCCGTAATATTAGATTTTTTCAACTTTTTGAAAGTTCAAAAAAATCTGAATTTATACTAATGTAAGCAATTGCAATAAAATATTTCACTTTGAGGAAACCCTGCGTACCTGAAAGATTGGCTGACAATGTCCAATTGCCCAGCTGTGGGACAAAGAAATTAGGCAGAGTTAGTGATTGATTCTAGATGGACTCAAACTCAAACAGCTCAAACTCAAATTGCTCAAACTTGAGCACCACAGTTAACAGACAAGCAGGGCAAATATTTACATCAGTTATAATTGGATGTACCGACAACGAAGATGCTTGCTAAGCGGGATTTTTTAATTTTTTGCTCCCTCTCCCCCTTTTAGTTGGGGTACACAGGCGGGCAGATATTTATAGGATTGCTATCTTTTCTTATTAACTGCGAGAAATTATGATTTAAAAAAAATTGCCTATCATACTTTCAACAGAAAAGTGCTCCAATCTTTAAATACATATTGGTGATATGGAAATCTGTAGTGTATGCAACAGTTTGCAGGCAAACATCATCAACCCATTAACGTCCCACTGCTGGGCACGGGTCTCCTCTCATTTTTTTTGAGAGGGATTAGGTTATTATAGTCTACCACGCTAGCCTACTACGGGTTGGCAGACTTCACATGCCATCAAGACAAATCTCTCAAGCATGCAGGTTTCCTCACGATGTTTTCCTTCACCGATTGAGCTTGTGATAAATACGCACTTAACTTCCGAAAAGTCAGTGGTTCGAATTCGAGACCTTTGACGTCTCAGTCCACTGGTCACACCGCTACCACAGCTGCAGGCAATCATGATGACTTAAGAACACTTGACCAGCTTAGTGGACCTACCTGATAATCTTACCCTTCTTAGATTAGGAGAAGACTGGAGCGCCCAGTTATGCAGCACTTGATATTTGTAAAAAGCAAATAAAGCCATTTATACTTATTCTGTGCTATATAATATCTAGCGTGTCTCTGACGGCCCAATTAGTCCAACGATAGTTAACACTACCTTATGTGCTATGGGTCCCGGGTTCGAATCCCGGTAGGGACAAATGTTTGTGTGATGAGCATGAACATTTGTATCCGAGTCCTGGATGTTTCTATGTATAATTTGCAGGTATTTACAAAAACAAAAATTATATGTAGTATTTCAACCAACTAGTATCCGTAACTCAAGCCTCGTTGCTTAGCTCGGAACTAGGTGGCGCTGTGTCATAATGTCCAGTAATATTTATTTATTTATTTATTTATTTAGTGTAAATTTTTGAGAGAACATATTTGCTATAGACTACTTTGTTGAAGGTTCTTATGATCCTCTTAGCTAGTTGGCAAAATATCTTATCATTTCACCATGTATATGAGAGGTTGAGGTCAAAACGGTAGTTAATATAATTGTGTGCTTCATTTAAAATCCTATTTTTGTCTATCTGCGTTATCAGTAAGTCAGTGGCCTTTTTAATTTTTCGGTCTGTCTTTACCGATAGTGTAAAGTGATTTATTTGCCATTTACCTTGGATGAAGCATTCAAATTACTCTTCACCTTGACCTCGGAGATTAGAAGCACATAACTTCCCTCCCCCGAACTGTTCAGGTTTAAATCATGTTTCACGTAAATGAAAACATATGTATAAGCTTATGAGAACAACAAAACACTCTAGTCTCGCCTACAGGTACGATCAGTTGCCTTCGCAGTAGATCACTTTTGGACCTTATGCTTATAAAAATAAAGGCGAAAAGAGTCCTACAGAAGAGTTTGCTTGTGTTCGCTTGGCCATCATAACATTGGACTTCACAAAGCTGCTGTTTTTGTTGAAACACACAACAGTCCATGTTTGTTTTCCATTGGGATTAACTCGACCTGTCGGGATTGCCGCTGTGTATTGGAATTATGCAAATTCGTTAAATGTTAAGGCAAAACAATAATAATAATATAACCCTGATTTTTTGGTTAAAAAAATACTTGTAAAATCATCATATCAATAAAATATGATTGCGGTCTTCACGTTCCATAGTTTTTATGCAGGAAATCATCCCTCAAGAGGGTGTAAAGGGTTGTGGAAGTTTGTATGAGAAATCAATAATTTCAATAGGAGTATGACACTTTTATAATTTTACTTTTCGTAGGAAATAAAGAATGTATATGTTATTGACCGTTAAGCAGATTGATGACAAAGCAGATTGGATAAATAAAGCTACCCAAATTACTAATTCTACGCTCACAAAGTAGCGGTAAAGAAATAGTACGTAATAAGGTTAAGAACTGATTCGTCTAGCTTTGTAAACATGGAATGTTATAATAATATAACCCTGACTTTTTGGTTAAAAAAATACTTGTAAAATCATCATATCAATAAAATATGATTGCGGTCTTCACCTAAGAGTAATAGTTATGAATATTTAGTAAAATTGTTTGGATATTCTTTTACCAGGACTTATTTGCTAAGCTTTAATCAAGCAAAAGGTTTTTATTCCTAAGAATCTTTTTCAAAACTCTATAACACTTTGCTCTACTTGGGAATTGACCCCAAGACCTCTTGCTCAGCAGTTGTATTTACGACGACTAGACCAACGAGGCAGTTATAGTAATAATCTACTACAGTGTATATTTAACCAAGACCGTTTGTTCCAGCTATTTGTGCCTGACCGGGTGCATCACTCGCGCGGAGAAAGCCGGTACTGCGCGGGAGAGCATCCAGACCTTACTGACAGTTTGTGCAGACCTCTGCCATCCATGCGAGGCTGATGTGGTGAGCACATATTATTTACTGTTTTTTTGTGCGGAGTATAATGATGAAATGACGATGGAGCTGGTGGGCGTCACTCACCCGTAGGTTGTATTAAAAATTTCATGGAAAAAGATATTTTAATTTTATTCGAACTATCCCAACATTTTTTAGAGGACATTTTAGTTTTTTCTGGCCCTAAAACAAGACAAAAGGGGCAAACAAGACCCCGTTGAAACAATAATAGTCGTGTTGACTATTATTCTTTCGCGGAGGTCTTCCGTAAGGTGGAGGTACTTCCCCAGCCGTGCAGTTCAATTCGAGCGAGAATTCTCGCTATGCCCTACCTCTCTTCTGTCTGAACCCCAACGGCCATCCGTTCTTCAAGCAATGTGACCTGCGTTGCCAGAAATTTGTTAACGTCATTGCGGTTTCTCCCAGGGTCCTGAACGCGTATTAGCGACTCAGTCGCTGCGCTGCGCGCTGGGCACGGGCGTGCTCGGTTCCCGGGCCGAGTTCTGCATGCTGTTCGCGCAGGGAGCTGGCTTGGAGCACAGCGGTGGCTTCGTGAGGGCTGCCCGCACCGCTCACCTGCTGAGGGCTCTTGCTGAGCTGGACCATATGATCGTTCAGGTTAGTCTACTATACATCCATCTTTACTGAAGTACCGCGGAAGACCGTAAGTCTTTCTGTTACCTCTTCACGCTTCAGCTGAATTAGATGAAATTTGGTATGGAAGTAGTTTTGGTTAGAAAAAGGACACAAGATAGTTTTTATGCAGGCAATCATCCCTCAAGAGGGTGGAAAGGGGTGAGGAAGTTTGTATGAGAAATCAATAATTTCAATAGGACTATGAAACTTTTATAATTTAACTTTTCGTAGGAAATAAAGAATGTATATGTTTTTGACCGTTAAGCAGATTGATGACAAAGCAGATTGGATAAATAAAGCTACCCAAATTAGTAATTCTACGCTCACAAAGTAGCGGTAAAGAAATAGTACGTAATAAAGTTAAGAGCGGATTCTTCTAGGTTTGTGAACATGGAATGTTTTTTGGAGGATTTTTGAAAATTCACCCCCTAAGGGGGTAAAACCGGGGTGCAAAGTTAATATAAAACTTTGATTTTTTAGTTACATTGCACGCGGACGAAGTCGCGGGAATCAGCTAGTCTAATATAAAGTACTTAATAGCTAGACAGACAGACATACCTTCGCATTTATATTATGAATATAGATAACGTCGTTAAACATCAATTAATAACGACTCACCAACTAAAAATAATCAATCTACGAGTATACAAAGTGAGGCACCCACCTAAAAGGTTCGCCGTCAACAAATCAGTAGAGGTAATAAAATATTCCGTGCACATCTGTTAGAGGCATATTTGCTCAGCCTCCTTAATTAACTGGAGTATCATTGCGCTGTTTGCCGAGCACACAGGGTAAACGGCAGCGGTGTGCGGTAGCTACACGTGGAGGTACGATGCTATTGGGAAATGGAGGCGAGGTTTTGTTCCGATGACCGTCAAGTGAAATAAAAGTAATTGAGTCTACTTTGAAGGATTTTTTCATTGCGTCTGCCTTTGACCATGATCAGAAACGTCGCGGTTAAATAATGTCAATAAAAATCCATGCAATATATCGCTATAAAAATCCGTAAAGTTTAATGTCTGGTTCAACCGGTGGACTGAAAGAGTAAAGTTCTTGAGTTCGAACCTAAGGCACGCATCTCTGACTTGTTCAAACGGTAATTTTAGGTATCTTGTTATAATCATCATACAATTCTGTGCTCTAAGTGAAAGTTAGTTTAGTTCTCGAACAGACAGACGTACAAGATAAAAAGTTAAATAAATACTACCATTGTCTATCGTTGCCTTTAAAACGAATATTATATAACATAAAGGAGGTCGAGTTTGCACTCCCCTTTAAGCAAAGTTTTTTTATGAATACATTTATATTTTTTTAAATTCCGCAGAGGATAGATAGCTGGTCTATCCACTGCGGTCTTCTGTAAGGCGGAGACATGTCCACAAACAGCCAGTTGTATTAAATAAATAAGAAAATATTCGGAAGTTAGGACACAATGCTAACCAACGAGGCTTGTGTTACGGATGGTTGATACAAGTGTATAGTTGATATGATAGTTTTTTTTTTGTAAATAAATATGTTATACATAGAAGTATCTATGACTCAAATCAAATATTCATGCTGCCAATTTGAGCGAGAAATATCGCTACGCCCTACCTCTCAAAGCGAAACCGATACCTACCTACCTCTTAAATGAAAAGCCATATCCATGTCATCAAGTTCTATCTTCTAAGGTAAGTACGGTAGTATTAACTAGGTACTTGTAAGCCTCAGTTTCATGTTACCGTCTGTCATACGCCGACGCTACTGGAAACGACCCGACTTGCACACAGAGTGCGCTGCATTTATATTGTAATTGTATATCTTTGTTTATATTGGACTGTGGCCGTGAAAATGGTGACGGTAAATGGTTGAGCAAACGCGGATTGGTAAATGTCTTCTGATTCCGACCGTCGACTAAATTTATAATGAATTTAATATAATTTTTTATATCATAAATGTTGCAAGCATACGGCCCGCGTGATGGTAAGTGGTTACTTGTAGCCTATAGACGTTTGCAACACCAGAGGTGTCGCTCGCGTGTTGCCTACCCTGTAGAAACCGCCTAGGTTTCTTAAAATAATGGAGTTACTGAACTGACAGCAAACGGAATTCCCATGCTGTCAGAATGGGTCGATTACACAGCTAAAAATGTCGCTAAAAATATTGAAATTAGATGAATTACCTAAATGGTGTATGTCAAAGTTGATATATTGTGACATCTATCATCGCTTGTCACGTCATACCACGGTGTGTCACGGCGCGTGACGTTAGGATTTATCCAAGCGAGTTGCAAATACAATACTGACACGTGACTTTGCAGAAAATGGCCAATAGTAGGTACATAATTGATATAGGGTTAATATTATAGGTAGCTATTATATTTGCAAAAAGTTTTGTATTATCAACCCTAATCTCATTGTTGTTCCATTTGTGTACATACACATCCAGTTTTCATAATTTGATACCATTTTCAGTCTTCAAATGACACTTTTTACATCATTCTAATTTCCTCAGCATGATAATAGTATTCAATGTAAACTGTTTATTTTCTATTCGGTGTAGGCAATAACAAACGCAATCGCATCATAACCTCCCAAGCGCCGACGCCGACATAACAAACATTTTTATACCGTCACCTCTTTGTGACTAATATTTTCGCAACAATTATAACTTAAGCATACAGTAATAGAGGTGATTATTGTTTCTTTTCTCCTGTCACGGCGCGTGAGCGTCAGTCACCGGAGCGTGACACGGACAATGCTGGCACGCGACTTTGGGACAATCGCAATTAATCGGAGCACTTATGGGGTTAATATTTTGTAGCATTGTGAGGACAAATGTGAATCTACCGCTCTTCACTGTAATTAAATGCGACGATTAAGTCGGTTTAAGATCAATCCGGGGTACCATACAAACTTTTATACATACACCGTGAAATTGTAGTCGTTGTGGAACCGAAAGGTGGGAAACTTATGATAATTAGTAGAACAAAAAAAAGTCTTAGATTAACTCTACTGTTTATAATAAAAAAGTTGGCAAGTGAAAAGAATATTTTCACTTGATCGAGTTTGCTAGTAGTAGTGCACCAATAATTCATTCAACATCGGCCGCAGTCGCCAACTCGCTACTTATCAAAGACGCGCGGCGGCGGGGCAATGACCCGAACGCCAGCCAGCTGGTACTAAACGGCTGTCTGAGCGAAAAGTCCTAATAAGTACTTACGCGTTATTTAAAAGCTAGTAGGTCAATACTTTATTGATGTCATTTTATTATTGAAATAAATTTTATTTCGCAATACGATGCAGATGGCGACGAAATTGATGGTAGGTATACTTATAATACTTACACCTATCTACGTAACTTACCTATCTAGGTATAAATTGAAATACGACAAGATTGGCGCTTAGCGAATCAGCTGATACGAGATACGAACGTAAAACCTACATTCCAATTAGATAAAAGGGATTAAAAATTAAGTAGGTACCTAGGTATTACCATAGCTTTAAAAAAACCTTTCTTTTTTAAACTTTCCCCAAGCAGAGAGTTAACACACACACACAGAACAATTACCTGCAGATCATACAATTCCGCGCGAGGATCGAACTCGCGACGTCTTGCGCAGCAGTCGCTTGTACAGCCGCTGCACCAATCATTGCGGCAACATTTTCACGAAATAACGTAAATTGTACTCCAATTTCTCCTTCATACTTTCCACGGGCTTAGGACCGCCAGAAATACTTTACATGAACATAACTTTTCAATAAATAACTTTAGGTATTTACTGTATCAATAATTAAAAACAGATAGCTGAAACAGTCAAGAGGTTGGGTAGGTATTTCAGGCGTATTTAAAAAATTGGAGCTATTTACAAAATAATCAACTTTACATACAAGTTACCTGCAAAAAGTTTATTCACACTTCTCTGTACCGAAGCAACTGCTCGAAATGGAGTCCGCCGCGTTCAATACACAAACGTGCCCGTTTTATACTATTGTCTTTTAGCTTTCTTAACGTGTCTCTGTCACTTTTCACTCTATCAAAGGCGTCCACTATCGCACTGCGTAACTCGTCACGATTTTCATGTTCACGGGTATAAACAAGTCTTTTGATTTCCGACCACAAGAAAAAGTCCAAAGGCGTTAAGTCCGGGCTCCTAGCCGGCCAAGCCACGGGACCGCCGCGGCCTATCCACCGATCACCGAACTGAGTGTTTAGGTAGGCACGCACTACACTTGAATAATGGGCGGGGCAGCCATCATGCTGATAGTACATCCCTGCTAAGTACGCTACAGGGATATCATCTAACAGCTCCGATATTACCGTTTGTAACATGTCTAAATACGAGCTGCCCGTTAGATGGCCTTCAATGAAAACAGGTCCTATTAATTGGTCGTTTATAATACCGGCCCACACATTTACACTAAATCGAACTTGGTGATGATCTTCCCGTATTAAGTGTGGGTTCATAAGAGCCCTTGTTCATTGTGTACATTGTACAGTCCCACTCGAGTAAACAATGACTCATCTGTCCAAAGTATGGAAGCGTTACTATTATTTAGCAACCAATGACAAAGGGCAACTCTTGCCGGTGCATCGTCGTTGTTGATGACGTGAGCTCGACGGAAATGATATGGATGCAAGTTATTAGTATTTAATGTTTTCCATACGAAGTATTGGCTAACATTAAATTCTTGTGCCGCCATTCTTGTGCTTCGCCGCGGATCCCGCTCGAAGTACTCCAGAAGAGCGTCTTCGATCCCCGGCGAGTTATTCAGGCGACCTCGACCTTGCGCGTGAGCTGGTACACGGAATTGCCCATGGTCGAGAAGGCGCTGAGTTGCAGACAAGATGGTATGTGGTGAAGGCACTTGAGGACTTTCAATCCCTCGTAGCCGCAGCGCATTTAAATGTTCCGGCCGGGAATACAACCGCCTGGCCTCTTCTAAATTGTAGTTGGCAACAGCGTACAGCTGAACCATTGCTAAGTACTCCGCGTTCGAATATTCGTACTGACGACTCATTTTCGCGTGGCAACGTAAAACGTAAACAATGCAACCTTATCGCGCGCGAGTTGCAGCAGAACTGGAGAAATGGCGACCGGGCGCAATGTTGCCGCGCTCTCGCCGCGCAGTTTTAGGTAGGTAATAATAGTGCGGCCTTGCGGCTTGGCGGCAACATGACACGAGTAGGTAAGTTGGCGGCAGCGAGCGCGGCGCGGGCGGCTTTTATGATTTCTGTCGGCTTTGTTTGTCGGCATGGTTTACTGCTTAGTTGTTTGTGTGTGTGAGTAACATTGAATGATATCGATCGTAGTAATCGTAGTACGTTAAATTTTGTGGCGTTACCATATATCCTAGGTTCGTTCTAGTTTTTTGTTCGTCTGTCACATTTTTTATAAAAAAATATATCTTTATTTTATTTAAAATTTACATAAATAGATTCCATTATTGATATAGAGTCCAAAATTTTCGATCCATAAACCTATATAATTTCACGGTGTATAATAGGTATTTTGCAGTTGCGTTTACTGAATTCTACAAACAAGTACGACGTTAATATACATCTCTTTTTTCTTCTTTACGTGCGAATGTGTGCGTTAAGTTGGTTCAAGGAACACATACAATTCTGCCCGTGGTCATAGATGTAAAACGTCGCGTCGCTAGCTAAATCGTAATATGTTGTTTTATGTAAATGTCTTAATATTCGCATATTAAGTGTAAGAAATCACAATAACATTGCCTACCTTCACTACACTCGCAAGCGTGCTTAATCAACCTACCGAACCTTTGAACCTATTTAGTAAAAAAAGTACCTACACATATAACAATTTTTATTTTAAGCACGTTTAAATAACTTCAAGAAGATTTACCATAATTTTTGTACATAGGTAATATTATAATATCTTCATCATACAATTGATCTCCTTCTCATTCTTATTAAAGAATATATCAACTAGAATACAACACACAAACAAGACAAACAAAACGGGAACCGAATCCCGCGAGCTTCGTTCGAAGCACCGACGTGTTGACAGTGGAGACGAGAGTGCAGACTCGGTAAACAATTACTAGTAATGCAACGCAAACAAATTGTTTAAACTATTGTTCTCGGGAGCCGCGGTGAGAGAGCACGTGGCACGCAGGGCTACTAGCTATGTTCAAGTATTACTTAGAAAGTGCCTCGGTTTTTCTGTGGTCGTGAAGGCCGACTGTTGAGCAAAACGTCTTGGGTTCGATTCCCAGGTAGACCAGTGTTGTTGGGATTTTATGAAATTTTTTACGACCCGTTTAGCTCAGCGGTAGTTAATGGTGCCTGCTGTGCTATGGGTCCCAGGTTCGAATCCCGGTAGGGACAAATGTTTGTGTGATGAGCATCAACATTTGTTTCCGAGTCATGGATGTATCTATGTATAATATGTATGTATTTACAACAAAAAAGTATATATGTAGTATATCAACCATCTAGTATCCGTAACACAAGCCTCGATGCTTACCACGGATCTAGATGGCGCTGTGTCATAATGTCCAGGAATATTTATTTATTTATTTATTAAGTCTCAGTAGCAGCTCGGAGTTAGATTTCGTGCCCGGTAGATGGCAATGCTCCCTAATACATGGGACCCAAAAACTAAATGAGGGAGTACATTATTACTCCTCTGCTTAACCGTTTCGGGACATGGACATTTGCAACACCAGAGGCTTGCAAGTGCGTTGCCAAACCCCTTAGAAACCGTTCAGGTTTCTTAAAATAGGGAGTTACTGAACTGACAGTAAACGGAATTCCCATGCTGTCAGAATAGTGACTCCCCCAATGAGCCCCTAGCTTGCGTCCTATTGCCCCTCCCGGCGTTTACACTGACATCCGCCTTTCGTCAATCGCCTATAATTCATCCTCTCAACAATAATTATTATTAAACTCGAATGCCCTAGTCAAAAGGCTGAAATAGGTTAGCTCGAACACATTATCTTAGAAATTACATCGCTGACCACTCGATAAACAGCCACAATTTCGCACACAACCTCCCACAACCGCCCCCTACCCCTTGAGGGAAAACAACGATACTTTGGTTTGCACAAGTGATACCCCAAAATAAACAGTAGCAAACTACCCTCACTTGTGATCGCTCGTTACGATGCCACGTGTCTCTTCATCGACTAAACTTGTGCCAATCGCGAGGGTACGCGGAATAATTGCCGATTTTAATTACTGGGTTTTACTGGATGTTCTCTAAGAATTTTGTTTTATAAACTGCTACGGGTGCGTTCTTCTTCTTTCGTGCCAATGGTTCTCCGGGCTGCGTAAGGTGTAGCAAATGTCTATAGAAACGGGAGAATCCTCTAACCAGGCCAGGTGTTATGTTATACTTGGTACCCACCAAGTATATCTATGTGTGGTGCGGTAAACTACGTAACCGTAGCTTAGTTTCTTGATTACGTCATTGTTGCAATAAAACTACTTGTTAACTAAAAGGGCAGTAATTAGTAATGACTGTATAAATATCTGCAGAGTAACAAACCAAAAATACCGAAGAACTTACAGGTTTTCTTATTTCAACAATTAAATAAATGGATATTATCTCGGCATATTTATATTATTATTTCATTCAGACGTTTTGGAAACTTTACAAAATCCTTGGTGCCTTGATCAGTAAAATGTTGCTTTATATTCACGAAAGTGTAAGAAATCAGTATAGTATCGTTAATGACCATCCATCATTTATGCCATCCATCAAATCATCATAAACAAAACCATCTTCAAAATACAGTAAATATATTTTATTTGATACTCAAAAGACCCCCAATAGGGCTTGAAACCCGACTCCCGAGCGCTCCCTAAAAGCGTACGGTATTTATGTTTATATAGTCATCCATTGCCGGGCATGCGTTGCTAATGGGCGGTCCCCTGAGGTGCCGCCGCGTAATCGATACGCCGCTACCGCTGTTAATGGATTAGGTGCCGCGCCCATGTTGGATGGCTGTGATTTTTCATCATTTATAACTATATTTCTTAAGCTAGTATAGAGAATATCGTAGGGTACCTCATTTCTTCACACCTCCTCTAGCTTTGTCGTGTGGCCAGTGGACTGAGATGCCCAAGGGTTTGAGTAAAACCTAAAGCACGCAACGCTGACTTTTCCGAAGTTATGTGCGTATTTATCACATACTTAAAACGATGAAGAAAAACATAGTGCATGCATGCCTGAGAGATTTTCTCGGCGGCGTGTTAAGTTTGCCAACCCGCAGTAGGCTAGTGTGGTAAAGTACAGCCTGAACAGTTTCAAAAATATGAGAGGAGACTCGTGCCCAGTAGTGGGACAAAGATAGGTTGATGATGATGATGATGATGAGTATCTTAAATTATGTTTTAATACCGACGCTAGATAATAAAACTAACATCACTGCTAGGAGCATTACATAAGGTTGCATACTGTATTCCTAAAAAAGTACGTACTATCATATAC
This sequence comes from Craniophora ligustri, assembly GCA_905163465.1. Lineage (NCBI taxonomy): Eukaryota > Metazoa > Arthropoda > Insecta > Lepidoptera > Noctuidae > Craniophora > Craniophora ligustri. The sequence goes on along the minus strand of LR990979.1, from coordinate 807,344 downwards.
AACTCCCTAATCAAATCGCATCTTGAATATCTAATTGAGATATGGGGATCCGCTGCTAAAAGTAACCTTAACTCGTTACAAAGAACACAGAATAAAATTATTAAAAAACTATTTCATTATCAATACCTAACCCCAACCAAACAATTATATAAAAACACTAACTTGCTAAATCTTACACAACTATATAAATACTGCACTTGCGTTCTAATAAAAAAAATTAGCACAAATTCACTCCAATCGAATATAAAATTACATAAAAAAACTATATCACATAACTTAAGAAACAAGAATAAATTCCAACTAATAACGGCACGGACAAACTATGGCAAAAAAACGGTATTGTTTGAAGGAGCACAGATGTTCAACAAACTACCTGATGACATAAAAAACTGCAAGAACATAAATGTATTCTAAAATAAACTTAAGAAACATGTACATACAGTGTAATTTAATATCTTTTTACAATTCATGATTATATATCTAATATTCCTAACGCTCTAGAGGTAAACGCTAACTTAAAAATATTGTTTTTATCTCATTGTAAGTGAACTTATGTATGTTCTTATGAGAAAATAAAATTCTATACTTATAATGAATGATATGTGCGTGCTGTTAATAGCGGCTATGAAATGACCTGAAATGAGATATTTCAGTTGTTGACCTACATTATAAGACTATACTATATGTTCTGAACTCGTTTCGGTATTCAGGGAATAAGCACTGAATGTGTGTACAGTGAATATATTTGTAGAAATAAATATCGTTTAACTTTCTTGTGTGATATGGGTTCAAATTTGTGTCTGAGTCATAACACGTATATCTATGTATTGTATCAACCATCTACTTACTATCCGTAACACAAGCTTAAATTAAATAAAAATCCTTTTACGAAATAAAACTCCACTTTGCCTAGTTTGGAACTAGATGGCGCAGTGTAATAATGTTCGAAAAAATATACCGAATGCGTTATCCGATAGAAAAGGGGGTTTTACTTATACATGAACATATATCGTTTATTTTACAACTTTAAGAAATTCCTTTATTATGTTGGTAACGTGGTAAAAGTGGTATGCAGGGACCGTAGCGCATGGCATTCTGTAGTTTCTGCCTACCCCCATGGGAAAAAGGCGTGAGTGTATATTTGTATGTTCTTGCTTAACTTTTTATTGTAAATCGGTGTCATGAGCAATGTGTTCAATTAAACAATTTCAAAAATATGTAGATATATCTAAATCAAAAAACAAGACGTCAAAAAAAAAAACAAATTATTTGGTTATTCAAATAAACATGTTTACAGTTCCAATAATATTTAACAACCACATCATAATCATTCTCTATCTAAACACGCATCATTTTGATTTATTAATTAACTCTCTCTTTTGAACCCACTCCCCACTCGCCCCGTCCCGTAGGCTCTAGTCCCCATGGACTGGGTACTATGACGTCCGCAAATGATGCGCCATGGGACTTCTATTTGTGATGTTGCGACGGAGATAAACATCATTATTAGTTTATTACGCACATGGGTGCAGCTGGCTTGTTTTGCAGATTATATGTGTTATTGGGGTAGATAGTGAAATTTGTCATGGTTGTGTAATTAAATTATAATGTAACCTATTTGTTTTGTGGGCTTGTGGTTAATCAATGTGATACGACTTTGTTTTTTAGATAAAATATTAAACTAGGAATTTCTTTTATGTTACACAAATTCAAACATGATTCACGTAGTGTAAGACGGCCGGCCAGGTGGAGCGATGACTTGCGGAAGGCAGCTGGCGGCGACTGGAGGAAAAGAGCCGAAGTTTGAGCTCTGTGGCGTTCACTCGGGGAAGCCTACGTCCAGCAGTGGACGAATAAAGGCTGATGATGATGGCTTTAGTGATTTGGATGCTGAAAATAAACAATACGCTAAAATATACTAAATATATTATTTTCGTTGTAAATGTATTGCACGATGTAATTGTATAGTTGAACAAATCAAAGTTTATTCCTTCTAACTTCTTCGAAAGATAACATTGTTTCCACTCGCTCGAATCTCAGTTTGACCATTACTCTATTATGTACCCCTATCGGTCGAAGATTTCTTGCGTGTCCACCTCACATCTCGGCTGGAGTTAGTAACTCAATCAGAGCTTGCGTGACCTCTGCACTTACCGCGCGGATTCAACGCCGGCTGGCTCCGGTCATCCCTTGTTAAACTTGGCTGCTTTTAGTCACGGTAGGTGACTCAGATTTATTTTTATTTTGTAGGTACACAACTTTTATAAAGTAACAAAGTAGTAAATAAGCTGGTATGAGTATAGAATGATGGCATCGGCATAGGGCTTGAGTTAGATTTCAAGACACGTATCTCTGACGCTAACTACGAAGAAGTAAGTAACGTGGTATGAATATAAGTTTACAGATTATTTTTGTAAGTTGTTTATATCTCGTTTTGCTGAAAATTAATTGCTTACAATCATAGGTCTTCAGCTAGATTTCAGGACACGTACCTCTCTGACTAGAACATAATAGCGTTCATTTGTTCATTGTATAGCTATTCATTTCTTATGATTACGCGAATACTAGATATTGAAATAAAACTGTTTTTTACGCGGATTTTATTATTGTATCTCTTCTAACGTTTGGGATCACTTACAACATACAACAGGCGCCCCCATGATTTGTTTAATTTTAAGTGTTAATTATAAATAGTTCCAACGCGAAATAATGTTTATATAAGTTTAATGTTTACTATTATCATTTACATTCACACACGTTTGCTGTATTTTTACTGATATACCTACCTATATCGTACCCTCAAATAATCAGTATTTTCCCCAGTTTATCGCACACTAATACCAATACTTCATTGTATAGGTATTGTACTGAATTTTAACTATTCTAAAAATGATTATCAAAACCTAATAATTGATACGAAAGTTACTTCAACATTTTTAGCTTAAAACGTTCTCCTCTAAATGTATATATGGATATACCATATATCTCGACATCCTTAACATTATTGTATGTTTGTCAACAGGATGCTTTCGGTGAAGGCGGTTGGCCGCTGGAGTTCAGGGCGGCAGTGGCCAGGCTGCTGTCACAGCACGCTCCCAATGATAAGGAGGCACCGAGATCCACAGCGCTACGTAAGTTAAGCTTGTATGAATGTCTTAGTGAGGGAATTTATCCTTATCTGTGGTTCTGTTGCCTATAACCTCTTTTACCTAGGCATATGTCATCATCAACCCATTAACGTCCCACTGCTGGGCACGGGTCTCCTCTCATTTGAGAGGGATTAGGCTATAGACCACCACGCTAGCCTACTACAGGTTGGCAGACTTCACACGCCATCGAGACAAATCTCTAAAGCAGGCAGGTTTCCTCACGATGTTTTCGTACACCGTTTGAGCGTGTGATAAATACGCACATAACTTCCGAAAAGTCAGTGGTGCGTGCCTTGGGTTCGAACTCGAGACCTTAGACTTCTCAGTCCACTGGTCACACCACTAGGCTACCACAGCTCTAGCTCTAGGCACATGTAAATAAAGAAAAATGAATATAGTTTTATATTTACTACTAGAAGACGTTTTCCTACGCACAAAAATATACTATAATGTACCTACAGTGCACAGAACAACAAAAAACCTAAACTATGATGACTTTCTTAAACCTACAATGCTAATGTTTTTTTTATTTTCCTGGTTAAATCTAATGTGAAGTATGTTTCGTCACCAGGTCTAACGAACCAACGTCTGGACCAGACTCTGTCAGAAACCATGGTGTTGGACTTGATCGTACTCGTCGGCTTTGTCGTTGTCAATAATCCGCAGCTGCAGGTAAGAACATTGAAATACCTACTTTACACCCCGGCCACTCTATAGAAACCTTTCGATTAAATGTATACATACATATGTTGGCGTTTATAAAGGCGCCAATGTGTGCGTGTGAAGTAAACACAGGTAAGTAAATATCTCCGTTTGTCGCACAATACCGAATCATAATGTTTAAATGTTACAATCATGTACACGAATGCTAGATTTTGATATAAATCTACTTTTTAGGATTTTAACGCGATATAGTGATATTATTCAATCCCGATTTATCGAGTCATTTACAGCATCCATGGTCATAGACCAACTGCTGACTATCCAACAAGTAGTTTTATTTCAATGTCTTTTCAAACTTTTTAGAAACGATCATGTTATTTATTGTAGACTAACAAGACAGGTAAGTTGAACAGACTGTACCTACATTTAACCTTTCACATCAAGTCACACAAACGTCTCAAGTCCCATGGCCGGCCGTTTGACTGTCCGTTCTCATGCGGGCGACACCTGCGCTTACACGTGTTCCACCCCATCGGCTAATGTATTAGCATGTCGACATCGCCACCGTTAATTGATTCCTTGGACTAACGCTTAGGAAGGTAGTCCCCTTGTTTCTTTATAACTACTGAAGATAATATCAGCAGTTAGGTAAGGTATTTGAGAAAAAAGAAAACACACAAGATTACAGATACAATAAAAAGATAAAATAAATCTATATCTTTATGTGATAAATTAATAAAATCGATAAAAAGAAATTTTGGGATGGGATTGGAGGTATTTTCTATCCTTGTCCCGCAAAACTGACATTCACTGATGTCGGAGTAAGTATGATTTACAAGCCTATGATGTCCACTTAAGTGTTTTTCAGTCCAATGAACGAAATCGTAATACTTACAATTTGCCAAGTTTTAAAGTTTTTTAATTCTTGTTTTTACTGCTGCTATTTTCTTTAATTTCAATGTCTAATTTTATACGAGCAAAACATATTTTAAATACTCTATTGATTGTATTCATTAGATATTTACTTTTTTTATTAGATATATCGATATACAGGGTTACTTCTAAAACAACACCAACTTCGTAGGACTGCTTTGATGTAACTTAATCATTATTTTTACATACTTTCTTTTTTATATGTAACCTCTTCAATATCATCATCATCATCAGCCCATATTCGTCCACTGCTGGACGTAGGCCTCCCCTAGTGAACGCCACAGACCTCGATCTTCGGCTCTGTGCCGAAGATAATAATAATATAATGTAACCTCTTATAATCCACTAATTTGATCTAGATATTTTAGGAAATCCTAGGATAAATAGACAAGAATTGTCTAGCAAAGAAACACAACAACTTTTAAATATTTTCTTAAATTGGTTTAGAAATACGCAGCTGAATAAATTAATATATCAAAAATATATTAATAGTTCAATTAATTTAATCACACGGCAGCGTTCGTCTTTATCGTACACACAACATCTTCCGAAATTCGTTACAACACCCTATTACTTCACTCAAGCCCTTTTAAATTATTCCACGCGCTCATTACAGCACTTTTTACTACAACAAGTTCTCACGGACGCTCCCGGACACAGGTGTCCGAGTAACATCGGATGGAGTTGTTCAAGGAAGTGTCTTTGGACCATTACTAAAATTTACGCGAGGGCTTTTTTTTGTATAAATAATTGATTTTATGGCGTTTGAGGAAAGTTGTTGGTAAGAGTTGAACTTGAAAGCAAAGTAGGTACTTGTTAATTATAAAATTTCGATTGATACATATAAACATATGTTTTTATTTGTGCGACCACGGTAGCCAGGTATAAATACGTCGGTGATAGTATTGTAAAAAATTTGAAAACATTTGTTATAGGAGCACAAGTGACACACTCAAATCACTTAAGCAAACCTCGTCATTGAGTAGGATGTTGATGCTAAAAAACAGACTAGTCATAAACATTAATTAAGATGTACAATAAAGAATACTCTATCTCTATCTATCTATCTAAGATTACCGGAATATCGGTCCCGCTATGATTTTTTAAATTGATGCTCAAATTGAAATTTCTGTGTCATTTTCATTTGTCTATTTTCTTTTATCAATCAGAAGTAATTACCAACGTTGACTTTTAGTCAGTAATCGCCCTATACATTTAAACTTAGAAAGGACACAGGTGCCAGTTTCCGTCACATTTGTTGTAGCAAGTGCCCTTCGTCCTTCGTCCATTACCGTACAATATAGGTATTCTTGTGTCGCCATCAGCGTGAATTGTTAATGTTTTTATTTCGTTCATTATTAACTTTGACGACTTTTTGGAGGGGTAGTGTATAACTCGAATACAGGATGGTGTATTTTAGACTATGGGTATTAAGATTTTGTTGGGTAATTTAACCTTATTGAAAACACTTTTAATAGGCAAGATTTTGATACGCCATTAATACGTTTGTTTGCTAACTCTTCTATATAATGCGGAATACCCTCATTGATCGTCCGCCGTGAAAGCACTGTCTACCCTTTCTATCGTTGGGCCATGACTCATGACTACGACCATAAGCATTAACCTGCATAATAAACCATTTTGTACCTTCACCAGGAGACAATATGCGACGGTTGGGGCGTGATCAAGACCCTGTGCACGCTTCCTGCCAACTGGCTGGTCTCCAAGGTCCACAGTCATGCGCTGCTGCCCACGCTGGTGGCCTTAGCTCAACAGCCAGCCGCTGCAGCCGCTATAGCTTCGGAACTAAGCATGGATGTAAGTATACCTATTGCTGTTATTTGTGCTATTTGCGCCGCTTTTTCTTCCCAGCAAAAACACTAGAAAGCGGTGAAGTAGGGCATTTTTGGGGCTGTATTTATTGTCGACGTTCAAAAAGAGTCAATTAAATTTGGCCGATTTTGACTTCATGATTGTCGTAAAGTGCGAAATTGCGCATCTGCGTGTAGCTGGGTTCGATTAGGGTCGCCAGCGCGACAGTCATAGCTCTAGTGTTGCAAACATTTTATACGCTACGGTTACTGTATATTATCAGATTGACAGTAAGCTGGTTTGCCATCTCCGTAGTTTTAAACAAGAAATGACCTCGTAGAAAACACAGTACCTAGCAAATCGGAGGCTAGATTTGTGCTAGATTCATCCTCAAGCCTAAATCCATATCGATAAGTTATGGGGCTAAATGTATGGGATAAATCTGTACGTAGGTAGGTACAGCTCTGCCTAATCCTTGTTGATGGTATGTTATATCAATGAAATAACCTATAAATTTAATACAAAAAAACAGTTCCGCTTAAAAATAAAACTATTCTTAATATAACGCCGAACATAACAAACAATGCACAAACCACTTAATGTAATAGCGAAATAACACAGAATCCAATTTGTACTGTTGAATATTTGATGAAATGACACTCGGCCCACGAGCTGGACACAGCTGCAGCTCCTATTTTAACAACTAATATAACTTTAGCAAACAATGAAACGCAGAAGATCCATTCCATCTCATTAGGGGAACTTCTTGATACTGTATATATGTATATGTAGGTGATAGGATAGATGGTAGGTGTAATTGCTGAGCTCGTCCAGGAGATGTCTTATCTAAATTTCCAGATTTCGATTCCACCGCATTGCCAAATACTCTGTCGTTAAGCAGGAGCGTACAGCAATTAAAGCGTCAGCTCAATTAATGCGTAATAACGCGAGTAAATTGTATTTCTCGCAACTGCCTCTTTAGTTTAAAGGTTCTAAGTGCGAGCTTGCTTCTGAGCTTGTGACGTCAACACAAATCGTTATTCGGATTTCGTATACATTTCTGAATGGATTCTCTGTGTTTTGATTTTACCAATAAGCATCCCAATTAATACATGGGGTCTAAATATATAATGTTGGTGTAGGTATATTAGTAGGACTCAGTTTTTAGGATAGAGATATGATGGGACGACAAAAGTAGTGAATTTGAGTAGGCCTATGACGTCATTTGGTTATTGTATGTTTGTATGGACCTTTTGTATCTATTCTATCACGTCCACTTTGTCGGTACAGGTGTCAACAGGCTTTACGACTCGTCCTTAATATACCGCTTTGTCTGTGTGGACATTTTCGATGAAAAACATCAAAACGTCATTAATATGTTCATCAGTTGATGTTGTTTTGACAGTAAATTTAATGTAATATGGCGGTTTTAATTATAATTACGTTTTATGAGAATTAAAGTTTTAATAGGAAGAAATTAAATTTTAAATGGAAAGCAGAATTATCTTTATTATTAAGTGTGACATTGAAAAGTACGAATCTATAAACTCAGCTTTTAAGCAAAAAAAAATTAATAGAAGGGCATGATTTTTATTTTCGATTCTTCTTCTTCGTGTGGATGAATAACGTCAAAACCAATGCCCATATTTATTTTGTAAATATGGGCATTATTTTTGGTTGTTATTTTAGAATTGTTATAGAAATAGGAATATCACTTACAATTCATTATTTAAAGGTTTGGCGTTTTCCGCTTTAAACAAACTTGATAGGAAAATAATATAATATTCGTCTTCACAGATGCTAGAAGAATACATGAAGAGTCCAGACGCTCAGCAGGTGAAGCTAGTACAGGTGATGAAGCAGGGTCGCGAGAAGAAAGTAAAAACTAATAAAGACAAGTAGACTGAAATTTCGAGATTGTTTTACAATAAATATGTATAATACAAGCACGTCAGAATGGTGGCAGAACATTGCAGTACTCAGCAGGACTTTGTAGCGCATTGCAGTACATTGAGGTAAAAAGAATGACATTGCAGTACGTCGCAGGACATTGCGGTATCTTTTACCACTGTGTTATCTATCCATTCTGATCGCGCGCAAACTTATACAAAGGCCTAAGTTAGTATTAGAGTTCTGAAGTCGATGTTTCTCTTGTAACTAACTGATCAATCAATTTATAGTGTGATGAGACGGTTTTGCTAATCAATAGAGAATTTATTTAAAAAATTTATATTTTGTTATTATTTTCGTTTTGATTGTTTATTAATTAGTAAGATTCTCTTAACGCGATCGGTGACTCTGTCATTCTAATGTATAAATACAAATACGAGGCTGTAGCAGGACTTTGAGGTCTAAACTGCTAACTTAGGGCAAAAGTTATAATGGTGGGCTGAAGGGTTTTCTACAAAAAATTTAAATTATTTGCCCAATTGCTTACACAAAAGCTTCGTCGTTCAAATTAAGTCATATTTATTCATGTGGGAACTAAATAGACCGAACGAAGCTTTACATTGCCACAACGGTCTTCATTGTGGCAATTGTAATTTCATATATTCTTACACTTACGCGAATATTAAACATTGAAATAAAACTTTTAACTGATTTTATGGGGTATATTGATATTTATTTTATCCCGACATTTCCGTATCCTTTACAGCATCTATGGTCATCACGGGTCAGATTAAGGTGTTGGATGTCTTGACGTTATAATTACTACCACCTTTATCTTCCCGTGATCATGAATTCTGTAAAGGATCCGGAAATGTTGGAATAAAATAATATCAGTATAGGGCGATAAAATCCGTAAAAAGTTTTATTTCAATTTATTTGGATATTATTTTATTTTGTTGTTTATATTGAACTTTTTGGAGTTTAATTTTGTTGGATATGTTGTGTACTTATCATACATCGTCTTTGTTCATACATTTAGTTGTGTGCTTATCATCCAGGGTCATTTTACTCCCTACTGTGCCATTCATATTTGTGCCAATCTCTGATCATCTTTCTTCCTATGCTCTATCATTTAGAACATCATTGCATGTATCTTTTTCCAATAACAGTTAATTATTTTATTTAGAAAGTATGAGAAGTCATGAAACCTAATTTAGGGAACATTTCGCCATGTCTTGTCTTATTTGCAAACAAGAATATATTTATTTTAAAATTTCAAATGCTATACTTATAAATGATTGATTTCTTGGTTCATTAAAATATGTTTTGTTGACATTTCTATACGTACTTATATGTTTTTTATTGCTTATTTATTATATTCAACTTATAGTAAACTAAATATGATAATTATTGTGCGAGTCTTGTATAACAATCGACAACCAGACACAAATACAACTTGAAGCTTTTATGAGACCAGAAATTAATTGCATACCACATTCTCACAAAACTTTCACTTCTTTTCATATCTTTTCGACAACGCACAATCTTTTATTTTATGTCTTATGGTATGTTCGCTCAAATTCCACCCTAAATTAAGTCTAAATTATAAAATACATCACGGAACAAACTAGTCAATGTATAACTTAACTGTTTATCAGTATTTTATAGTACTATAATCTCAATTGATTAGCAATGCCTTGTTCTTGATAGTGTATGCGCACTGGGACTACCAATGAAGGTAACGCCCGAAAAATGTAATGTAATTTTTAGTCTGAGCTTTTACTAAAACAATATCTAATATATAAAAATCTCGTGTCACAGTGTTTGTTGTTGCACTCCTCCGAAACGGCTGAATTTTCCAAGTTATATGAGTTTTTATCACACGCCGGACCATCCTTAGTCAAAGATACATTTTTATACTACATAAAAAATATAAAATGTATGTGATTGCTTGTCGAGTTGTTTTCCTTATCTCGTTATATTAGAAAAGGAACTGCAAATAAATTTAATAACTTTTTAGATTTTTCTTGCATTATCATGAAAAATTATGATAAAATCTTAGTTTATTGAAAAAAGTCTAAATAAGAATTGTCTAAAATTGGTTACTTTAATAACCACCTATTACAGTACAAGTTTTTTACTGTCAATAACACAAATCTGGTTTAAAACTTTTTTGCAAATTCCCTAGTGTTTTAGTAAAAGTGTCAGACTTTATAGTTGATATATTGTACACTTTTTGATGTGAGTCTATTTATCTATTTTTCTATGGTTGTAGAGTAGAACTAGACAGAAAAACATTGTATCTCAACAAACAAACTTTGTTACGCATTGGATTTATATATACCTAGGCCGTGGTTTTAAAACGTGGAACGTAGTATTTTTCAATGTAATACTTCTGGTTTTTTGTCCTTGTCTATCGTATAAGGAACAAGGAAGACAACAATAGTCGGAGACTGGATAACTTGGTCGGAGCTAGATATAAATTTTACGTTGAATAATTAAAAAGCGCAGAAATTTTTAAAATTGAATGTGGTTTATTGTTCTATATAAAAAGAAGTTTGTAAATTTTTTTCTGATCCGACCATGATTGTATGTACGAACCACGATTTAAAATCGCGTTTTTTTACTTGGAAGTTTCGTCTCTGTAAAATTACTTCATAGGAATGTGGACATGAGGAATTGTGAGTGCTAAAGGAGTGCCTTGTACGACACTCGACCGTTTGGAAGCAAAGTATTTTAAAACAATTTTTGTAATTAAAGTTGCGAATGCTGTGATAAAAGAACGGAAGGAATTTTATGATCGAAATTAAAAAAAGTAACGATTTTGTAATACCGCGTTGGCCCCAACGATTGGGCCAACGTTGGTCCGAACCGGTCTAGGCCAAAACATGGCCGAGCTGACGACTAAATTTTCGCGCAGTAGACTTTTTATAACGTTAGATAGATATCCTGAGAACTGTCAAGGTATCTATTGAAACTAATTTCCGTGTTCTCGTGAAGTCTCTCTAAATATTAAGTATATTGATGATAAATCCTTTGATACATTGAACATTTCGGAGAAGTCGATATTAGATATTTATTATAAACATAACAAGTGATTTGATGACATGAATAACGTGAGTGATATCGTCCACGCTATTTTATCGATCAATATGTTGGCCAAATTCATTGGCGAAAAAGTTGGGGCCAATCCGGGACAACTGTATAATGCGGAATGGAAACTCATTGCTTGTCAGTTTAACATCTTAACATTGTTTTTTTTTTAATTTAATTTTCCATATTATTTACTTTTGTGATACGTTTCTTTTATTAACAACCCGCTTGCGTGTGCGATGGTCGTATATAATATTTTAGTTACCATCGCTTGGGAATTCGTGAACATTATTGTTTTCAAAAACTCAAAATTATCTTGTATCTTGTGTTACTTATCGTCTTTCATCGTTATATCAATTTTGTTTATAAGTGCATAAAAATCCTTTACGGACCGTCCCGCCGCCTGGGGAGGCGACGGGGCGTGTCGGACTCCGCCTAATGTGAGCGTTTACCGACTAAAAAACCGCACTCGTCAACGCCACCAGCCCTATTGCCGGACCCTGTAAAAACCGTTTTCAGTATCTTAAAATAGAGGACTTTCTTCACTGACAGCAAACGGAATTCCCATGCTGTCAGAATAGTCACTCCCCCAACGAGCTCTGGCAACCTTACTCACCCGCAGAAACATAACTATTGTTGTATCACTGCGGTGTTCTGTAAGGCGGAGGTACTTTCCCAGTCGGCTAGCACAATTTGAGCGAGATATCTCGCCATGCCCGATCTCTCTCAGCTTTCAGCAGCATCCTGCATCGTGAAGCGATCTCAATCAGGTCGTCCGTCCATTTCTTTAGAGGCCGTCCTATGCTGCGTTTTTGCTTTAATTACCTACATTTAAACTTTTAGAGTGTACTTAAATATTTCTAGCTGGGAAAATAACCTGTATTCTTCGCCGTATGAGCTCTTTTGAGTATTAAGAAATGATAGAAGTTTTGATTTGAAGTTCCATAATGTTACCGCCTTGAATACCAGTTTGAATACCATCATCATATCAACCGTTAGACATCCACTGCTGGACATAGGTCTCCCCCAAGGATCGCAATCTAAATAAATACCTAGTAATTCAATAAGTTGAATTATAAAGTTCCATTATCGTGTTTTAGAAGTATAAAATAAAACAAAAATGATTACTTTCATCATTCCCACAATTTGGAGCTTTAATTTAAAAAAGTATTGTATATTTAATTTACTTGGGAAATCTTAAAAAATCGTTTTACCGTTTCAATGAATCATCACAGATCTTCTAGGCTATCGTCCTACATCTTAGACCACATCGTCACTTACCATCAGGTGAGATTGTGGTCAAAAGCTAACCTATCTAGTGTTTAAAATAAAAACATGACTTATCTCCTTAAAACATATATTTACAGAAATAATTAACATCTTTATAATAATACTCATACATCCGAACATTATGACACAGCGCCATCTAGTTCCGAGCTAAGCAACGAGGTTTGTGTTACGGATACTAGACGGTTGATATACTACATATATATATATTTTTTAAATTTATACGTAGGTACATAGATACATCCATGACTCGGATACCATAACATTTGTGCTGTTCAGGCCGTCATTTATCAGTTCAACGAATTCCCACAATGCAAGCGGGCGAGGCACTGTGATTTTTATACATACATATATATTTTTAATGTAATTACGTATTTATATCACTTGCAAAATGTAATTTATGAAGTTTTGTTACGTTTGGTTGGCTTCATGCGTTTAGTGTAATGTACTTTATCTGTGATTTTCTTTTATTTAGCGTAACTATCGTGTTACTCATGTGTACGTGGAAATAAATATTTGTGTAACAATGTACATTATGTAGTTTTATTTACCTTACAAATTATCACATTTTAGAGCCTAAAAAAGCTTTTGTCTGTGTACAGATATCTCGAACTAGCGGGAATATTAGACGTTGAAATGAAACTACTTTTTACCGGATTTTAATTCTTATGTCTCAAACCTTTAAAATCATCCATCATTAAGTAAAAAGTAGTTTTATTTGAACGTCAAGTTTTTGTGTTAAGGTGGAAGCTTCATCAAGATTGCTTGATTTTAATGATTATAATTCTGTGACTTAATACCTATTACAGGCGCAAATCATATTTTGTTTCATGTTCAGTCTGACAAAGACCGGCAAATTGCAATAAAACGTACGAAAATTTGAATTTCGCGGGCTACCGTGAAGCTTCCACCTTAAGTAAGTTTTTTATTGATGGGTTATTGTTAAACAACAATACAACGAACACTCATCCAGTATCCGAATGATAAATGATTAAAAATGAAACTTTAAACTATAAATCATACAAGATAATTTCATAAAATGTGTTGGAATGCCTCTCACAGAAACATTTGCAGGCGCGAACGTTCCTGCTCGTCAAAGTATCATCGCAGTTGAAAAGTATAAAAGACGGACAAACAAACATTCATCCATACATATTTAGTAATATAAATGCGAAAGTATGTGTGACTGTTACCTGAATTTTGGTGTGGATTACCTCTTTATGCTTAAAGCCGCTTAACCTTTACTGAATTTTGGTGTGGAGATAGTTTGAGTCCCGGGGAAGGACATTATAGGATAATTTATATCCCAAAAATCATTCCTTATGGGGACGAAAAGAGAGATCGAATTTTGTGTGGGATTTTTTATTTATTTGTCTATAAAACTGTTATGATATATAATATAATACTTTTCGTATGAAATACGAACAGTTAAATCATTTAGACTGGATGAAAAATAAGCCATCAAAACTACTAATTCTAGCAGACACAGTTCCGGTTGAAAAGCTAGTATTTTTTCATATATTAGATCGAACTAAAGCTGTTATTCTATACACAGAAAATAAAACAACGATATACAAATATAAAAATAAATAATCTAAAAATAAAATCCATTTAAAACAGACGCGCCATGAAATTTATTTTTAACATCAATTTGTGAATGAGCTGCATTTGTTTCGATCATAAATTGTAATATTGTGTTCAAATACTGCTCGCACTTAAAGCTTTTTATATTTAGACTTGAACGTGTAGGAACTGATGTAAGTATAGTTATTGAAGAGGTTCAAATAACTTGTCATAAAGGCAGAGGAGGCAGATTAATTTGTGCGAGAAATCTCACTATGCCCTGAGAGGTAGGGCATAGTGACATTTCTCAGAATTATTCTGATCCTTGTGACAGTTTTCTAGTGGAATACACAAAGAGCTGTAGTAGCCTAGTTCACTGACATGTCAAAGGTCTCGAGTTCAAACCCGGGCCCGCACCACTGACTTTTCGGAAGTTATGTGCGTATTTATTACATGCTCAAACGGTGTAGGAAAATATTGTGAGGAAACCTGCATGCTTAAAATTTTCTCGATGGCATGTGAAGTCTACCAAATAGCCTAATCCCTCTCAAATGAGAGGAGACCCCTGCCCAGCAGTGGGACAAAAATGTGTCAACAGTGGGACAATAATGGGTTTCTGATGAGACAAGATACTCAATTCTTACACTCTCCATTGATTTCTTACACATTTCTCAATGGGAAATCTGTATTCAAATTTAAAAAATAATTCTACCCTCGCCATTAAAGTATTAGTATACACGACTAACCAACAATGGGAGTATGGGAAACCAAATTGATAGAAAAATGTTGAACAGTAATCAATTGCTTGGAAAAATACTTCCGTTGGAAGGGAGGGGCTGGGTTCTTGTTCCGTGATTTTAGATTTTTATTTTAAGTGCTATTGTAGATACGTATTAACATATATTTTAAAGTAATTTTTAACCCCCGACGCAAATACAATGGGGTGTTATAAGTTTGACGTGTATGTGAGTGTGTGTGTGTGTCTGTCTGTCTGTCGAATCGTAGCTCGATTTTAATTTTTTGTTTGAAATGTGAGTTAGTCGGGAGTGTTCTTAGCTATGTTTGATGAAAATTGGTAAAGATAACCGCCACAATATGAGTCAGGTTTTTTTTATTTTGTTTTTTTTTCTATCTAACCTTTTGGTTTATTATTCGTAAGAGGGATTGCTGAAGGAATTGTGAGGTCTTAGGTTTTATGGAGTTTCTTTCCTTGTTGTTCTCTATAAAATCAACTTGTTGGAAAAGTGAAACTAGAGTGTTAACGTTAAAAGTTCTTAAATTCTTGTTTTTTTTTAATTTGAATTAAAATTCCCTTTCAATTTGAAAGTTTTTTTTTATGAAGTTCTTAGCCGCGTTTTTATATGGTATGTTTTTATTTTTAACGTATACATAGTAATGTGAGTACATATGTGTGAAAAAAAACGGTAAAAACATAACCCTCCTTCTGAAACAGTCGGGTAAAAAGTAAGCAATTTCATTGTTGTGTGTAAGAAATGAACCATAAATATGACTTGAAAAATAGTTCTCAAAAGATGTATTTATAGAAATTAATATTGTGTGTAATTTATTCACGTACTTACATATGTATGCACATCTCTTAAATAATAACTAATACGATATCACTAGTCGTTATGCCGTTAGGTAGTTTTAAAAATTCTACTAAAATAGATACATTCTCTCTGTAGATAGCAAGGCCACTTCACGCGTACGGGAATAGATATAAAAATATATGGAGCTGTTATTGGGTAGATAAATATTTTTATCAAAGACAAGAATTTCTAAACACTGTTTTGGGTTCGGATTAGTATATATTATATTAGGAAACAATAAAAAAACTATTGATTCTCATTATTAATTCCGTTAATTTTCTTTACTTAGATTTTTAACAAGGTATATCACATTACAGAATAAGAGGATATACATAATTATAATCTTTTGAAAAAAAAACATATACACATTTGTATCACTTATTAATTTATAAGAAAAAATATGAGATATTATTCTTTCTTTTTTCTACTTCTATACGTGTTATATTGGTTATATATGTATGGTATTTTAAAAGAACCTTGCCTTTATATTGGTTTAATTAAAATGTAAGATTTGACTTTGGCGTTTGACCATCGCAACTGGATTTGATTAGATTGTATAACGAATAATCTCTAAAAACATACATACCCTATGCATCTAAATATTTAGTCTCAATACGACTCAAAAATATGGTGGGATGAGGTGAGAGCGGGGAGTCTCCGCAGCTGCAGCAGAAACGCCACAGACATGTCACCTCATGCCAGGCTTTATTATCTTTTACCTTCTACACTTCACATATCATTTATCTTTTATAGTGATAAAGTGGCAAATGGGAAACAGGTTCACCTGATGGTAAGCAATCACCCCCGTCCATGGACATTTACAACACCAGAAAGGCTAGCAAATGCGTTGCCAAACCTGTAGAAACCGTTTAAGTCACTCCACCGACGTGCTCTAGTAACTTACTCGCAGAAACACAGCTATTGTTGTTTTACTGCGATCTTCTTTCTCAGTAATCTGCTTCCCCAGTCGGGCAGCTCAATTTGAGCGAGGAATCTCGCTATGCCCTACCCAGTGTCGTAGCGGTGAAGGGGGTTGCCATGGCCCTTGGCGGCATTTCA
Organism: Craniophora ligustri; assembly: GCA_905163465.1. NCBI lineage: Eukaryota > Metazoa > Arthropoda > Insecta > Lepidoptera > Noctuidae > Craniophora > Craniophora ligustri. The sequence goes on along the minus strand of LR990979.1, from coordinate 790,306 downwards.
CGTCTTTCACGTTTTTTTATAACACTAGGACTTTAAACAAGGAGTATGCAACGGCATGTTTCCTGTCGACACAGGCTCTAGCTCTCAAAAAATTCTCAAACCGAGTCTTCTCCACGCCACCTCTGTCCGTCCATTAGCGGCGCGATTGACGCCAGTCGGTATCTCCTTCATAAACCAGTAGGAGAATGGCTCACGAACGCGCCGCACGACTGTGAAAGCTAATACTCTTCGCGGGGTAACGACTCACGCTCCGCAATGATATCTATTGTGGGGTAGGTAGGGATTGGGTAACGGTTAATTGCGAGTGAACCGTTTTTATATATGTATTTATAAAGTAACCGTAAGTCGCGTCTACCTTGGCAGTGCTGCCTACCGAATCCAACAGATAAATAAATAAATAAATATCCCTGGACATTATGACACAGCGCCATCTAGTCCCGAGCTAAGCAACGAGGCTTGTGTTACGGATACTAGTTGGTTGATATACTACATATATACTTTTTTTTTGTAAATACATACATATTATACATAAATACATCCATGACTCGGATACAAATGTTTTATGCTCATCACACAAACATCTGTCCCTACCGGGATTCGAACCCGGGACCCATAACACAGAAGCTAGTGTTAACTACCGCTGGACTAATTGGGTCGTCAAACAAACACAAACAGAGATACTTTAGTATTCAGGATGTCAAATATCATTATCACTAAACCATTATTGTCCTGCTCAAAAGGGCAATCCCACGCTAGCCTACTGCGGGTTGGCGAACTCGAGACCTTTGACAGTCTACTTGTAATACCACTAGGCTACCATATACTGACTATAACTTAATCCCCATCAAATAAGAGGAACCCTGTCCCCAGCAAAAGGACAGCAGGCCAAATGATCAAGAAAATGGTATTATAATGCAATATAATATTGTTGAATTCCAAAATCAGTAGCGTAAAAGCAAATTAAGATATCTGGAGCCGGAGGATGCAAAAAAAACCAATTTAATTTAGACTTATTTAATTATAAAACTTATAAGAACTACAATAGGTGATTACTGGACAATGTTAGTACCAAGAATGTTTTATATTTTAATATAGTTTAAAATTACAATTCTCACAATTCTACAAATCGAGTAATTATGTAGGTCGATCAAATTCAGCTGACTCGGCGGCACGTGTAAGTTGCGATGCGCGGTAGCGGTGTTATCAACGTCAGCGGTCCGTGTGTGACACCGTAGCGTAACACCTCCCCCCGTAGAACAGCAACTATTTGTTAACAGACGTTAAAAATGTTGCTGGAAGATTGTTCAGGTCAACTTTTATTTCAGCAGGGCAGATGTTTCTTTTCGGTTCTCCCTGAGCATAAAGATCTTGCACAGCTTCCATTTTGGTAGAGTCTTCCGTTTGATCTTTAGTTTTCGCACAGAAACGTCGGTACGTTACAACAATAATTAGTACACCTGCACCGAGTAGTGATAGGTACAGAGGTATAGTTGTATGATAGATGCTGCTATCGGTGATCTTGTCAAGTTTAACTGGAGCTTGTATAGCGATTTTCTTGTAACTGTCGTGAAGGGTTTCAAGATTGATTGAGTTAAGTTCAACCAATGATTCTTCAATTTTTGGTAAGATGTTCTGGTTATTGGGTGATTGTATTTTTAATACATGTCCTTTGATGCGGTTGTTAACGTTGGCTATTGTGAATTCCGTCGTTTTCATGAGACAATCCTGAGGTATGGTGGCCAGATAACTTCCTTGTAGTGTTTGGAACTGTTCTTGTTTGCAGGAGGTTTGTACTTTTGTCGGGGTTGGGAAGCTTATGGTGTAGTGCTTATCATCAAGTTGTTCTAGGGCTTCTTTATGAAGAGCGACTGGTGTTAACGTGCAAGAGTTCAGATGCTGCTGAGTGATGAGCTGTTGAATGCAATCTGGTTTGTCGATAATTTTGTGCCCAATTTTCTCTTCACAGAGATACCATGTGCTTAACTTCGGACATTCTGTCTCTATGTACATAGAATTTGGTCCTTGAATTGCTATATAAGGTGAGGTAGGTATAAGGGCAAGGTTATTTTTGTTAGGGACTATGGATAATTTATATAAGGTATAAGTTCCATGTAAGGCAATCGGCAATTTTATAACTATAACTATTCTTTTATCTATGTAATACGAACCCAATCTAATAATATTATAATACTCCCGTAGATCAATATCTATGATCTCATCCTTCGAGTATAATAATCTTAGCTTATTTAACATCCCCTTAAGATTAACTAAACTAATTATATAATGAGTGGTACTTGAAGCACGTATAAATGCTAACATGTACTCTATCTTATTTAGTTCATCTGACAAGGCCTCTATATTATCGTTTAAGATCAATAGATGCTGGGCTAAATGGGCGAAACTAACAAAATCTTGTTTAGATATATCCTGTTTTATTATAGAATTAAGTTTCTTTGCAATTATATTCTGATTATCTAACATTTTTTGGAGTATACTAGAGTGTTTAGACATCCATTCTTTTGTTAAACTTACATGATTGTTGAATTCCGACTCTAATTTATCTTCGTTACCTTCTAAAACTTGGATGGCATTATTATATTTAATTGCGTCTGTATAATCAAGGTTACCGGAAATACTCTTAATTACTGTACCTAATCCGTCGATAAGTCCACGCTTATTTCGACTAGGCTTGAAACTCTCTAACTGTAAAACTATTTGTTTAAGCTTATCTCTAAGATAGCTAATATGTGGTTCAAAGAGTGATGACGTATTATTATTGGCTAACGGTTCAAACTCTCTTAACTGCTCTGCAACTATGTTAACTTTAGACTGAATATCGTCTAAATCAATGTAAAGAAGAAATGAATGATGATGAGATATAATTTTAGTCATTCCTAATTTAAAAGGAAGTAATCCAGGTCCATCTTCTAAGTGTTCAAGTAATATGTCCTCCGCTTGGACCAGGTGAAGAAACATCATCAGTAGTGCCCTGTAACAATTTTTGTGTGTTAGCTGTTCTTTTAAGTCGAGATTTGGCAACGGGGCCGCGCTTTTTCCTAGTATATATATGTACTGGGAGATCAGCTAATACTGTGTCATGGGTGTAACGGGGTGCTAATTTTTGTCTGCTAGCTAAGGGATTTTTAACAAATACTTGTTGGTCTGGTTCGTATTCCTTTTCAGGCTCCCTATTTTTATTCCTATTTTCGATTAACTGTGTACGATTATGCAATGATGTTTCGCTTATAGCCTCATATAACTTAGCCATCTTATTTCGATGATTATGGACATATTGTTGGAGTAAGTGTACGGACAAATCTATATCTGAGGGGTCTCGAGGGTCTGTATGACCGGTTATTACTTCAAGTGGTCTACATTTTGTGAAACTATGTATACTACTATTATACGCGAGTATAGCGTACGTCATGAGGTTAACGACTGGTTCACTATGATTTTGTAATTTAAAGATTCTTAGGTGTTCTAATAACGTAGAGTGTAGCCGCTCTACCATTCCGTTGTCATTAGGAGTATGTACCAAGGTTTTATGGTGTAGAATTTTATGAACTCTGGTAAATTCAGTAAATAACTGATTTGAAAATTCAGGCCCTTGGTCCGTTACTATAGATATCGGTACACCATGGTGAGAACAAAATCTTAAAAGGGCTTGAACGACGCTAACAGCTGTGCCATCTCTAAGATGGTATGCCTGAGCGTATTTGGAAAAGGCGTCAATAATAGTTAGGTATTTCTCGTTCTGAGCGGTGAATAGATCTAAATGAACTACGTCAAACGGTTTGCTTGGTGGAGGAACTATACAGAACTTTTGCTTTATCGGATTTCGGTCATATTTGCCTTGGCCGCAAATATTACATTCATTAATATATTTGGAAATTTGCTCTCGCATTTTAGGCCAGTAGTATTTATGCGAAAGGGCTAGGTAACATTCATTAATACCACGATGGTTAGTTTTACCTTCATGATACTTTTGAATGATCTCCTGCTGTCTTAAATACTCCTTAACATTTTCAACTTCAGTTTTGGTTAAAACCAAATTCATGGCTGAACTTTTAAATTTATCTTGGATTATAGGAATTATCTTATACATAGCTAAAGGGGGATATATTATAATACCTGTCTTTACTTTGGGGTTTGCAAATTCCTTAATAGCATTAATTACGTCTTCCTCAAGGTTCGACTCTGAAAGTTGAATTGAGGTACGAGTATGCGTCTCAAATGGCTTAGAGACAGTTGGGCGTTTCTTTATATCACCTACTACTGTGAAGCAGATTTGCCTATTAAATTTATTTAAGTGGTCATCTGAAATCGGTATTTCTAGAATAGGGTTTTCTAGGCTAGTGTGTGCTGTGATTGTGGAAGAACCGGTTAAAGAGGGTGGCTTTTCTGATATGTTAACTACAACAGAGTCCGTTTCGCCAGTATTAATTTCAACGCGTGAAAGTGCGTCTGCATTTGTATTATTTTTACCTTGTTTATAAATTACTGTAAAGTTATACTCGCTTAATTTAAGTCTCCAACGTGTTAATCTAGAGTTAGGCTCTTTTAGGCTCATAACCCATTGCAGAGGTTTATGGTCCGTGATAATTTTAAATTTACGCCCAAATAAATATGGCCTAAAATATTTGGTGGCCCAAACTATGGCAAGAAGCTCCTTTTCTATTGTACTGTAGTTTATTTCGCTTGTGTTAAGCGTACGTGAAGCGTAAGCTATAGGCTTATCTGACCCTATGGGTCCTTGAGAGAGCACTGCTCCTATTGCTAAATTTGAGGCGTCTGTTGTGAGTAAAAACTCTTTAGTGAAATCGGGGTACTGTAGAATGGGATCGTTGATAAGCAGCGTTTTACATTTCTCAAAGCAGTTCACGTAACTGGCATCGTTATATGTTATCTTAGAACCTTTTTTCAAACATTGAGTCATTGGCTTGGTAATTTTAGCGAAATCGGGTATGAATTTACGATAGTAGCCTAGCAATCCTAAAAATCGCTTAATTTCTGTAGCAGTTCTAGGTAATGGGAACTTCTGAATGGCAGTAATTTTGTTAGGGTTGGGTTTAATACCGTCATTACTGATGATATGACCCAGATAAGCCGTTTCTAGTTTTAAGAATTCGGACTTATCCATTTGGATTTTAAAATTTGAATCTCGAAGTCTTTTAAATACTTTTTCTAAATTAACGATGTGTTCTTGTAGGGAGGTACTAAATACGATAATATCGTCCAGATAAACTAAACAGATTGAATTTTGCAAGTCTTTAAGGACATGGTCCATAACACGTTGAAATGTCGATGGGGAATTTTTAAGTCCCATCGGCATTCGTAAAAACTCAAAGTGGCCATTTTCTACATTAAATGCGGTCTTTGGAATGTCGTCTGGATTCATCTCAACTTGATAGAATCCACTTGCCAAATCGAGAGTGGTGAAATATTGACAATTTCCTAACTTGTCTAACACATCTGTTATGTTCGGTATCGGATACTTGTCATCGATAGTTTTTTCGTTAACTTTCCTAAAATCTATTACGATACGCCATTTAACTTTACCCGATGCATCGGCTTTCTTAGGGACTACCCAAATGGGTGAGCTCCACGCAGATTCGGATGGGCGGATGATGCCTTGCTCTAACATCTTCGAAATTTGACTACGAACTTCCTGGCGATGAATAAATGGATATCTATAGGACTTGGTATAAACTGGTACTTCGTCCGTGGTACGTATGTGGTGTTTAATCTTGTTTGTAAAGGTGAGCGGTTCACCCTCAATGTAAAATACATCTGCATATTGCGACACTAGCGATTCTAAATTAGTTTTTTCCTCCTTGTTAAGGTGGTCTGTGCGTAATCGAGATAAAACTTCCTGCGCACGAGATTGGGGTAGTAGTTTAGTGGTTTCAGTGTTAAATATTTCTGCTTTAATTGGATGGTCCATGGAGAATATCAAATCGTTAGATGTTGGGTTATAAATTTCTAAGTACCCACGGTTGTCTTTTACATGAGTGATGCATTCGTGTATACAACAATTCGAAATCATCTGCTCGGATATACACGCGTCACCGTTTCGAACGTTAACTGGAACCCTTACTAATTTAGAAGAGTTCGCCGGGATTATGTCTTCGTAGAAATTAGAGTTACGGGAGTTATACAACACTATGGGATTAACTGCATGTTTAGTTACTAACTTATTATTTTTTAGATCAATATTCGACTCCCATTTATTTAAGAGATCTAAACCTATCAAACCATCAAAATATTCATGAAATTTGTATATATAGAACGTTAAATCACTATCATCTCTGAATTCCTGAAAACAAGGTAAATTAATAGAATAATCATTACGACTAGTTGCGTGCACATTTGTTACTTCAAAAGGGTCGTAGTTCCAAGGTAAGTTATGATAATATCTCTTCACAGCTTCGGGACTAATGAACGACTGATTAGCCCCAGTATCGATTAACAGTTTCAACGGTGGATTACAGATTTCTATGTAAGGTAAGTAACGTTGAGTCTGTAGATTGACTTCTATTTTGACTCGTTTATATTCGGGTCTTTCAGAAAATTTTCCTCATTGAGGGTTATAGCGGCTGGTGTTTCCTCTGACGATGTATGGTATGTATTGGGACAAGTGGTTTGCTGATGCATGGACATATCATAGTAAGAACACTCGGGTTGTTCATAATAGTCGTACTGATATTCCTCATAGCTATCAGCGTAAAAGGGCTCATAATAAGGGTACTCATAACTTTCATTAAAATTAACTTCCCTACTTTTAAAATAGTTAGAAGGCGGTGGATTTCCACTCTTAGACCAATCGTGTCCGCGAATCGGCATTGGTTTTGATATGAAGTGAGATACGCCACTCATAGGCTTTGGTGAATCATTTGTACTAGGTACCTTAGGCTGAAAACTAGGCTGCATTCTAAAAGAATTATTCTGTGGGTTGTAATTAGGAGGACGCGCACCAAACATTTGTTGAGTACGTGAGGGGCCTTGGAACTGCGGTGACTGGTTGAAGTTTGGCCTCCATGCGTTCTGAGGACGTTGAGGCTGCATAACTATGTTTGGTCGAGAAGGACCAGGTATATTAAAGTTAAAAGGCTTGTGCATAGGCGTGCTATTATTAAATGATTTTGTTGCATGATTATTGTACAGCTGAGGTTGGGTTTTCTTAACTGGTAAGTGTTCATTGCGTTGCTGTAAGTACAGTGTGTTCATTTCTTCATGAACGAACTCTAAGGCCTTTTCGATCGTGTCTGGTCGCATGCATCTGATGCGTGATCCTAAGGGGTCGCGCAGGCCTCTTAAGTAGGATTGAAGGGTTAACTTTTTGTACAGTGAGCGTTTTGATTCTATTGTACTTTGGACAGTTTCATGTAAACTAACGTACGTCATAATGGTTGCAAATAAACTTTGACATTTTTCGTAGTATTCCTGAGGCGTAGACGGACCTTGTGTTAATAAAGCCAAGTCGTTATAGAGCGAAGTCTCATCGCGCTGGTCTGAGAAATTATTAACTAACGCGCTACGGATGCCTTCCCAAGTTTCTGGAACGCCATTGGTATTAATCAATCGTGCTGCGGGTCCAGTGACCTTATTAAGAATGCCATTTATAAGAGCTAAGTTTATTAATTCGTGTCCTGGTTCTTGTGACACATAAGCTCCGACTAGCTGGTCGCATAATTTAATGAACCTAGTCAAAACATTTGTATTTCCGTCAAATTCGGGGACTATTCTCAAGGCCTTATAAATACTGTCAATTGTAGCCATTTTTATTACTGGCACACTGGCGTCACTACTGTCACTAAAACTAGCGCTATTAGTTTGTCTTAATGAGTCTAATAAATTTAGTCTAGATGACCTTTCTAACCTAGGGGTCCGCGATTGCCTTGGATGGAAAATCTTGGAGGATTAAAATTACACAGTTAAAAATAAAGGAAAGCAACTCAAGAACTATTCTAGAGTACTTACATATACATAGTCATGGTTCTTCTGCAGTATCTATGTCTGGATACACCTCCCGGCTGCAGGTCTCGTAGATCTGGATACTCGTGCGGTGCTGAACAGCCACCCGGGTAGCTCGCGAATCGCGGAATCTATACGCGTTCCTAGCAATTTACTCTCGCGAACCGGCCCGCGAGTATCCTACCGACTGCGCCAATTAAGATATCTGGAGCCGGAGGATGCAAAAAAAACCAATTTAATTTAGACTTATTTAATTATAAAACTTATAAGAACTACAATAGGTGATTACTGGACAATGTTAGTACCAAGAATGTTTTATATTTTAATATAGTTTAAAATTACAATTCTCACAATTCTACAAATCGAGTAATTATGTAGGTCGATCAAATTCAGCTGACTCGGCGGCACGTGTAAGTTGCGATGCGCGGTAGCGGTGTTATCAACGTCAGCGGTCCGTGTGTGACACCGTAGCGTAACAAGCATTTCTGTCAACACGAAATACATAAAAAAACAAACATCAAAAGCGCACTCTCTGTCGGAATCGCTCGGATCGTGCGCACGCGACTAAAAGCACTACGTCTGTCAGATGAGACGCATTCTGTATAATACTTGCAAATTTTAATGTACCATGGTAATAGAGGGTTAAAACGTAAGTAAATTGTGGTATGGAAGTGTCTTGTTGTAATAGAATGGTCACTTATCTGAAGATTCTTTATTAATTAAACTAACTTTCCTCTCTTTTTGAATTTGCTCCAAAATTTATCACATATATTGATCACCACGCACCGCGGTACCATTTTATATCACCGTATACGAAATCATAGTCTCTATACATCTCTTTTTCAATTTCTCAATTAGTAATCCTACTAATATTATAAACGTGAAAGTTTGTAAGTATGGATGTATGTATGGATGTTTGTTCCTCATTCACGCAAAAACCGCTTAACAGATTTGAATGAAATTTAGCATACAAATAGTTTATTACCTGGATTAACACATAGGCTACTTTTTATAAAATATAAACGAATATCTTAGGAGTAATCGTAAAAAAATCATCACACTAGGCTACCACAGCTCTTTATCGCGTTCGATGTGTCATGTCAGTTTTGATAGCTTCTCCGTTGCTATGTAAGTTGTTGCTATGTAGCGACATAGACGTCGCTATACACTTATCGGATCATCTATATATATTTACTAGCTGACCCAGCAAACGTTGTTTTGCCACATTACATTATAGGGGTTGGTGGACTACCCCTAACTTTTAGGGGGATGAAAAATAGATGTTGGCCGATTCATAGATACCGGATAAGCACAAAAAATTTCATCAAAATCGGTCAAGCCGTTTCGGAGGAGTATGGCAACGAAAACTGTGACACGAGAATTTTATATATTAGATTTATTTATTCCATGGAAACGGGGGCTAAATTAGGAAGAGAAATTAGTAAGTATTCATTTGCGCGGGCGAAGCTGCGAGCATCAGCTAGTTATTATATAAAAAACTCTTTTCAAGCAGATAAGGGACTTAAATGATACTCGTGGATTATAAACGGGTTGTTTATGATTATTTACTTTGAAAACCTTTAGAGGGACTGAGTCCTGTACAAACTTAATTAAGTAGGTTATAAAATAGTATGAAACATATTGCTGTAACATTGTTATTATTTGGATTCAGGTATTATTTGTCTAGGTTTGTACGACTTTGTTTACTTAAATTACGGTAACACAAACTGGACCTACACAATATATTTTATTTAATTGTGTTTCGAAAAGTAAACGCGTTCGAATGTATGTAGATATACACATATTACTTAACTTACTTATTAATTAACATTAAACTGCCCCATATCTATGTAGTTTCTCCTATGTATGTGCGTTTACAAACACATTGTTTCACATACACAAACGCCCAAACCCGGAACAACTACCTACCTGTAAATCATACAAATATTTGCTTCGTACGGGGATCGCACCACGCTGCAACCCGCGACGCACAAGCCAATCGCTCAACAACTGCGCCAAATGAGCCATTGAAATAAAAAAAAAATTGTACTTTCCTACTGAGCACCTTTTAGTAACATACGGGTCAAGAGCTTTGCACTCATTATAACACTAACATTAAAAACATTCCACAATACCAAACACAAAAGTAATCTTGAAACAAACACGTGTTCGTTAGTTTTATATAGTTTCCGAGATAGCGGCGAACAAAATGTATTGATAAGTTTATCGACAAGTTATAGGTGGTGCGGAGTGAGCCGACCTTTATGTCGATGTAACTTTATGGTAATCTTTATGGGCTAAAGGGAGGCGTAAAACATTGTATGTTGTGTATTTTTAACCTTCAATTTTTTTTACTACTTTTGGAGCAAATACTCCGCTATGAGAATCCCGTGACTTTGTTCTCGTTTAATAAAGCATCAAAGTCAAATATTTTATTTCAATTACCTCGATGTCCAGAGTTCCTCAACATTACGGTTTTTGAGGCATTTTCTGCCTCGTACTACTACTTTGTGGAACCAGCTGTCGCCGGCGGTCTTTCCAAACCGTTACGACGTGGGAACCTTCAAGAGGAGAGCATATTATTTTCTGAAAGGCCGGCAACGCATTTGCACGTCCTCTGGTGTTGCAGATGTCCATGGGCGCCGGTGATCACTTACCATCAGGTGAGCCTCCTGCTCGTTTGCCCGTTATTTCCATAAAAAAAAATTACCAATATTAATAAATAATAGTAATTTTGAATTGTCAAACTAGTTGCACGGTTCCAAAAGGTAGGTCTTATGGAGAAGAACTGGCAAGTAACTCTATAGATACTCTTTTTAATAAAATGAGAGTTACAATATTGTTGGTTTTAGTTTATAATGATATTTGTATAATAACCATATGAGAATAATGCAGTTTGAATCTATAGGTAAGTATATTAATACTTTTTTATACCGTAGCCGATAGACGTGTGCAACACCAGAGGAGTCGCTAGCGTGTTGCCAACCCTGTAAAAACCTTTTTAGATTTCTTTAAAGAGTTAGCGGAGGTATTTCTTCAGTCACGTAGCTCAATTTGAGCGAGAAATCTCACTATGCTCTCATCATCATCAACCCCTTATTGTCCCACTGCTGGGCTCGGGTCTCTTCTCATTTGAGAGGGATTAGGCTATAGTCTGCCACGCTAGTCTACTGCGGGTTGGCAGACTCCTCATGCCATTGAGAAAATCATCAAGGATGCAGGTTTCCTCACGATATTTTCTTTTACCGAGTAAGCATGTGAGCTATGCTCTACCTTTCTATAAACGTGGCAATGCCGCCAGTCTCCTGGGCACTCTGTCTCTTGACAGGAACGTAGACGAGATTTTTAATGCTCTTTAATTTATATTTTTTTCTTTTACTCTTGGTTTGTATTACGTTATAATAAAATTAATAAGGTTGTGGTTACCAATGAACTCTCTAGTCTATGGTGTCGAATTCGATCCAGGCGCATCTAAAGCTCAAACAGTTAAAGAAAACGTAATGAAACCTGCATGCTGAGAGATTTCGTTTTGATTTCACTCGTTGATGACGATGACGAAATTAATTAGCAACAATTGTACACTAGAGCTCGTTGGGGGAGTGACTATTCTGATAGCATGGGAGTTCCGTTTGCTGTTAGTTTAGTAACTCCCTTATTTTAAGAAACTTAGACGGTTTCTACAGGATAAGCGACACCATTATGTGTAAATTGTTTGTAAAAATAATGTATTTGTAATTTGTGTTTTATGGTATGTGTGATCGACCGCTAATAAATTATTATTATTATTATTACCATTGGTGTTGCAAATATCTATGGGCTAACTACGTCAATGGGGTGCTGACGTGCTCCAACTGCGCTTGAACCTTTTCCAACAAGATTGGATATGCGAGTCACCAAAGAGCGCATCAAAGGGTAGAACGACTACACCCAGGAACTCATGATCCAGTCTTTTAATAATGGTCGCTGTGGCCGAAATCGGCCAGGATGACATCATCATCATCTATGGGCTACGGTAACCGCCAACTGTCAGGCGGGCTATATGTTAATTTGCCACTCTTGTGACATAAATAAAAACCTACCACTTATTGTTTTCATTGTTTTTTTAAATAGAGCGACGTGTACAAATACTATGATAATAATACTACCAAACTATACATTTTTATTAATACTTTTATCTTTTTTCCTGTAATCAAGCATACACATAAAAGTTAAAGAGATTACACTCACCCCACGATGTTACCAATGATTTTATTACCGTACCATCTAATTACCTATATATAATTGTAGATTCTTATCAGTATCACATATGGCGCGTGCAAGATCCACAGGCTTGATAAGAGCACCCGCGATAAAGAACCCTCACGTCTTAATGACAATATGAAAATAGGGGTCTAGTTATATTTGATGTCTGCAACCAATATCAAAGAGCTTTTGCGACTTTGTATACTGAAGAAAGAATAGGTCAAGTCTTTCTGGTTGTAAAGGCCCGCTAGAAAGAACTATCAGAACGAAGTAAATTAATATAAATAGAGGTTCAGTTGTAGATATGTGAATTGTGGGCTTGTCAAGATAGTTTACAAACGTGAAGCGAGTTTTCGAATTATATACATATTACAATTACCTACAAAAAATAAAATTACAATTAAATTAAGAACTACTTTTCACGGATTTTATTGAGATCTTACAACATCTATGGATGACAGACGTGACATGGATGTTATATAGGATCCGAAACGTCGGGATAAAATAATATCAATATACTGCGATAAATCCGTAAAATAGTAGTTTTATTTCATTTGACCATAAGTGTTTTTTTTTTAAGTTAAAACATTCAGACTCAAAATGTAACTCGTCAACAGCTTGCAATCACTAGACAAAAAGGCAAATTAGGCATTCGAATATTATAAATCCAAAAAACATCACGCCATCCCCTAAAGTCCCCTTCTAGGTGAGCAGTTGTGATGAGTCAGTCATTATATTCAATTTGAACCCCAAGCGAAGTCAAATAGATTAAAGTATGATTATGCGTGCGCCGGTATCGAACCCGGGACTACCCCTCTCTAATTAACTATATGTGCGTGCAACATTTTAAGTATAGGATGTTGTTCTTCTGTTTAAACCAACCTAATCTAATCTTGTGCAGTGTAAAATTAACAATCATTTTAATATTAATGATGTTATTAGCTGTTAGCTTTAAATCTCGATAAAATGAATAAATTTATGTTTTTTTGAATGATTAATTACAAATAGATCTATGTTGTCTGCTTTTTATTAACATTTATATTTTATGTACAGGTAATATCTAAAATTGCTTATTCTAAATAGTTTCTACCGTTATGTTACTTTGATGCCCACAGGCTCTAGTGTCTAATGCCCATTGCAATATAATGCGCTATTGCAGATGTCAGAAGACAAACACAACAGAACAAACAGTAACGCTACACGCTGCGGAGTGTCGTGTGTCTAGGATAAACACCCTGTACTGTGGCGGTCAGCCGTAATGGGTGAGACACACGGGCGACAGGGATGGCTGACTTGTTGGGGATTATGCTCGGTCTATACTTAACCTAAAATACAGAAATATAATAGAACTGTCTTCTGAAATCTGACTGATTTCAGACTCTTCAAGCCAAGTGTTATAAGATTTTCTTTCGACACTTTTAGTATCAGCTTGTAAGTTTGGATTTTTGCCCCTGCTAAATGGTAAGTTGGTGGTAAATTATCTGTTTTGAATCAGTGCTGCTGCAATTAAATTGGATCTTATTCCTGCAACCCAAACTAAAGCCCTAAAACATACCAGCAAACTATGCGAATACATAAGTATTTCTCTACGTTATTTCACTGCGGTCTTCTCTAAGGCGGTGGTACTTTCCTTGTTGGGTAGCTCAGTTTGGGCGAGAAATATCGCCACGCCTCTCAATAATTTGAATAATAATAATAATTTGAATATCGTTGTATAAGACCACGGATCGTCTCTCGGCATTTTTTAACTAAGAAGATTGTTGGCCGTCCTTATAGCCCGTATGTCCCCGAGCCCACCTGGTCGCACCCTGCAGGCGAACAATCACAATTATATGAAGATTAACTTCTGCCGGCACGTCACCACGTACATGATGAGCGCAGTGGGTGTGGCGTGATTACCGCTTGTTAGGCAGACAGTGACTTTATGACGAAACCATGGTAATGATTATTGTAAATGGTAAAAAGCGTAAACAAGTAAAAGAAATAGGGCATCAACCAATTTTAGTGGATTTTGATGTCAGTGGGTGCAACTTGCACAAGATCGGCAACAGTAGCGGAATAGAGCAGAGGCCTTTGCTCAGCAGCGGGTGTCACCGGCTGAATAGATAGATAGGAATATATTGCATGCTAAAATGGCAGAATTTCGCCGCACAAAATGTTTGTTATTAGACAAATGTATATACTTAACAAATTATTGACCTATATTCGCAATAAATGATTGAAATTGAAATTGGATTTTCTCTCAAATGCCGCAAATACGCATAAAGGTTTTCTTAAGATGCTTTCGTCTACCGTTTGAGCATGTGATAAATACATACACAATTTCTTACAGAAATAAAAAATGCATGCTGTAAAGGATCTGACACGTTGGGATTAAAATGCTATTAATATCAGGCTATATTCCTCCACACTAGCCTAGTGTGGGTAGACTTCATATATAATTGACAGTCTCTCAAGCATGCAGTTTCCTTACAATGATTTCCATTAACTTCAAAAAGTCAGTGGTGTTTGGGATCGAACTCAGGACTTTAGTCTTTACAGTCCTCTGGTCACACAACTAGGTTATCAGCAGTAAATTCCAAGCTCCAATCTTAACCTCATCTGTGCTTTTCAGAGACAAAACTAGCAAGCAATTCTAGCATCACCCACAGACAACTTCTAAGCCCCAAAATTTTTACTTACAAGTACATAATGAATCTGGAAAAATTCACACAATTCCAGAGTGCGTTATACGCGTCCCTCACATTACCCTCTGAGGAGGGAGAGGGCGGTAAAAGCATATTTATGTTAGTTCGCGATTGACGATGATGGCTTCCCCTTGCTTAGATGCGGTGCGGCCTGCCAGCGACGAATCTTCATGAGACTTGTTAATTTTTGAACACGAATGGGTGTGACGTAGAAGCTAGCGAACCGAATAAATTGACAGATTAGATTTATTACGGATAATAAGTAAATATGATAATAAATATCTAGGTAAAACAACTATATAAATGCAAGATTTGTACCTATTCGTAATTTCAAGTGTTGATATTAGTGTCTATCTTCACAGGATAATAAGTAGTTTCTAGTGCAGTCCAGAAATTAGTGGTATATGATAGAAATCTGAATTATTTTTATGAAATAAATTGACCTGTTAAATGTAACTCATTAAAATTTTAATATGATAATTATCATAATAAACAGTCAAAAAGGTCAGGTGCGCAGTACTCGTCACAGGCCCGCGTGCATGACAAGATGTATCAATGTGGATGAAGCAAAAGTGGTGATGCAGAGATTGTAACGCGTGACGTTCTGTAGTTTCTCCCTATCCCCATGTAGCAAAGGCATGAGTGTATGTAATAAAATTTATGTTTTTTTTGTAAGCGCATAATAACATCTCTGATCCTGAAAATTCGTCGTATATAGGCTGCACGTCACCCACTTAACGCTCTCTACACGCTGCAGATTTTCTACTGGGGACATTACAGTAACATTTTACATCTGCATTGTATAAGTGTAATGTATGACTCGAGTGGCTGGAAATGTATATTACCGTGTGTCCAGGAAATCTTGCCAAGGAAACTAAATTTAAGTTAACTTAATTATAATGTTGAATAAATCTTGGCTTGGAATTGAAAAGGTTTTTGCAAAAAATAACTATATCATTCATATTTATAGGTAAGTATATATATTGGTTTGTTAAATGTCGGGATTAAATAATCTGGCGGCACGGTAGTGCCCCTGCCAAGACAGTCAAGCAAAGCGCAAGGGCCTGCCTTTTCTAGAAGCGCTTCGTCGTTTTTTTGAACCCTCACAACTATTTAATTTCGCTACATTCACATGGGCGTATTGTGAAAAATGTATTCACGGTTCATTACTTTTCTGTAATAGTTTTTGTAGTAACAAAACGGCCAAGCCACATATTTTGACTAAGGTATAGAGTTTGTTAAGTTAGGCTTTGTAGAGTTAATACGTGTGGAGTCAGAAGCTTGGCTCTACATCTCTTGATTAGTCTCGTC
This sequence comes from Craniophora ligustri, assembly GCA_905163465.1. Classification (NCBI taxonomy): domain Eukaryota; kingdom Metazoa; phylum Arthropoda; class Insecta; order Lepidoptera; family Noctuidae; genus Craniophora; species Craniophora ligustri. The sequence goes on along the minus strand of LR990979.1, from coordinate 774,092 downwards.
TTGGCATAATTTTATATGAAAATGTTTTTGGTGGGATATCAATATACCACTATAAAAATAGTAGTTTTTAATTAATTTAATGTATAATGTGCTTTTGGTTGTATTTCTTGTTGTTAATTCATAAATATATGCAATATTATCTTCTTTAAAAAAAAGCCACTATAAAATCGTACTTATAACGTAGTTTTATGTAAAGCCTTTCAAATTATAATATAATTCAAATTTAAATGCCTTTTTTCGTGTATAACTAAAAGGATTTCGTAATTTTTTTTTGTTATTTTTAGAAATCCGAATATAGGCATAAGGTAACATTCAATATTTATTTCAAGCTTGCCATAACGCAATGAAGGGTTGAATCGTAACTAGGCAATTAGCTAATGGCGATCTAATCCAGCAGTGAAGGGTTAACGTTGACAAAACAACGAACAAATAATTCAGATTGGTCTTTTATACCCCCGGAGGCAACCCTTTAGTAATAATTGTTAATTTACTTCATATATCTGTGAAGGTTTATTTGCTGTAGGTTTATTCTCTGTTACATACCATCAAGCCTGTGTCACTGAGGTTCCAGGCAGTGGTTTTATTTCCTTAGTCCCTGCTTCTAAGTGGCGACATTATTTCCGATAGAGGGAGTTAAATTTAAACTCTATGAGTTGTTATTGAGATTTTTATAATGAAAACTAGCTGACCCAGCAAACGTTGTTTTGCCACATTACATTATAGGGGTTGGTGGACTACCCCTAACTTTTAGGGGGATGAAAAATAGATGTTGGCCGATTCTCATAGATACCGGATAAGCACAAAAAAATTCATCAAAATCGGTCAAGCCGTTTCGGAGGAGTATGGCAACGAAAACTGTGACACGTGAATTTTATATATTAGATAGCCAATAACTACGTTACTTTGCATTTTGACACTTACGCCAATGTATTTATGGACTTAACAAATATATACGAATGTATTGCTTGGGAGCTTGTTGCGCCGCTTTTTCTTCCCAGCAAAGCACCAGGAAACGGAAAACAGCGGGCGTTTTTGGGAGCTATTTTTATTTTCGACATTCAAAAAGAGCCTATTTTCATGGCCTTACTATCAACCCTTATATTGCTGGTCACGGGTCTCTTCTCATTAGGATTAGGCTTATAGTCCACCACATAGCCTACTGCGAGAGAAAAGTCTCAAGCATGCAGGTTTCCTCACGATGTTGATGGCCTACTTCAAATAATGATATTATAAGCTTCAATTAGAAAAAAAATACGTAAAACTAGAAACAGAGTCGCGAACAAAAGTGACAGAAGAAACAATCAATCATATATCGTGTGCGTCACATATTAATGACAGCGGGTAATGTATTAACGATGAACTGTCACGATGGCATGTCATTATAGATTTGGTGCGGTCATAATGTTTGATCTGTGACCTATCTGTTATTATCATTACTATGTCATGGACGGTTAATGATAAATGTATTTCTCATACATACATTTGTACAAGGGTTATTTGGAGTAAATTAGTTTTGAAAAGCCATAATTAGATTCTATTGAAGACTTCAAATCTTTGGATTTTGAACACTTTTTTTTAAATTATTTTGTGATAATATACCAAAGTCAAAGTCAAAGTTTTATTGCATGCTTAGTGTACATTTGGTGTTACATGATATGGCGAGTACTTATGACTTAGCGACCTTTTGCAAGCATTATCTAATATAATCAAGTAGACTTTGAAATAGCTCTACTTTTTACGGATTTTATCGCGGTATTATATGGATATTATTTTACAGCATCCATATGAACAGGTCACGGAAAGACGTAAAAAGTAGTTTTATTTCATTGTCTAATCTTCGCGTAAGTGTAAGAAATCAATAATCATTTAGGTTTCTCGTTAAGGGAGTGAGTATTCTGACAGCATAGGAACACTATTTGCTTTCAGTTTTCAGTGTAGTATATATTTCAAGACACTTAAAACAGTTTCTACAGGGTCGACAACGCGCGAGCGACACCTCTGGTGTTGCATACGTCTATAGGCTACGGTAGCCGCTTACCGACCAGTCGGGCTGTAAGCTTGTTCACCTGTAGTATAAAAAGGAAACATATTTCTGCAATTTATATTATCAATAATAATATTATTGTTATTATCACTACTAAAACGTACCCAATGTTGGGACTAACCGATCCCGGAGTCAACCGACAACCCCACGTTCAACAGCCGCAACGTAAACTCATCGTATAAGTATTAAACTGCTCCAATCACTTAGCAAGTACCTACAGGTCGGGTGTGACGTCCAAATACTAATCGGCGCTCGCTTCCGCGTCACTGCCCACCCCCGGTGGAGCCGAGCGTGATAGCGTCAATATAAATACCACCCTGCGTTATTAACAAAATGTCTATGGTTTATTTTGCTTCCTTTTTTACACAACAAATAATTTTCCGAGCTTTTTCGTAACAATAATTATCTCATACTCTATCATCACGTCTGTCGTCCCCGAAGGGTTAGGCAGAGGTGTTCTAATGTAGACCCACATTTCACCGGTATGTTTTAGGTTCATGTAATAGGGGGCGAGCCTGCCCTGCTTGCCCAAATCCAAACTCCGATCAGCTACTGCAAATTTCATAGTAAAACCCAATTACACTTTGCTGTTCCACCTGTGCTTCAAACCCAAGACCTCTTGCTCAAGCATTTACACTTACAACAGCAAGACAAACGAGGCAAATAACAAAAATAAATACGCCGAGAAATTAACAAAACGCTTCATTACCGTGTCACAATACGCAGCAATACGACAAAAATACAGAACGTTCACCAGTCTCTCTCCCATTGTTCTGGTATCGGGTAATCAGAACGATTGCTATCGCCACGATAGGAACCGGTGACGCGTGGTACCATCGAGATGGTAACGACAATTGACAATAGATGACAATGATTGAAGATATATTTTTGAATACACCGGAGACAAATTACTCAGTGTCTAAAGTGGAGTGATATTTTATTGAAGTGAAACTTCTTTATCGGGGTTGGAAAAAGATTTTGTGTAACATTTTTGCGTTACGCGCCATCTTTATTTGAATAGGTAACCATAGCAACATGATGTTTGTTTGACAACTAAAAACTATACCTTTTCCAATACACCAAGACCATTTGTTTTTCTATTGAGAACTTGCTATTGGTTGAGACATCGACGTTTTGATAAACAGAAGATTATGATTGGTTCCCACTATTATTTGGAACTGACAGAGCTACAAATCGAAGACTATTAATTCAAACGCTCTTTTTAAATTCAATGTTATTCGAGTAGATACCATAATTACCTATATCAATAATCATAAAATACAGTTGGAAAACAACTAGTTTAACCAATGCATGTCTTTTATAATAAAAGCCTTTTGCATAAACTTTATCTAATTTAGCTTTATTCAACCAATTTCTGTGAAGTTGTAAATAGTAAATCATTTTTCGAAAAATGATGTCATAAAGCAGTTTCACTTCTTACGTGTGTACACTAATACACACATTTTTTTTGTAAAAGTTGTTTTTGCTGTCTTGTGAGTCCAAACATATTCTCATATACCTACCTACATATTACATTTGTTTCTTTAGGAAATCGAAACCGTGGCATGTGGCGAAGAAATTGATCGGTAACAACACTGACTTATAGATAATTTTGCGACCAGTGGACTGAGATATTAAAGGTTTGAAGAAAATAATTACAGGCAATAACATGAGGCAGCACATATGCTGCCTCATGTTGCTGGTACTAACTACAGATAGTTCTAAGCCATAGCTTAGAACTATCTGTAGTTAGTACCAGCTAGTTAATTTACTAGTAGCTAACATACCATCACGCTTGTCATCCTCGAAGGGTTAGGTAGAGGTACTAACGTGCACCCCCATGTCTCCGGTATGTTTAAGGTCCAATAATAAGAAGCCATCAACCGGGCCCGAATAAGAACAGAAACGAGTTGCATCTGATTATTTTTATATAAAATTACACATTGCTCGACCGAATATCTCTTAGTTCTGAGGCAGCTTACTTAGTAGCTACAGCTTAATAGGCTACTCGAAATTTACAGCTAATTAAAATACAACAATACAGCTTATCTCCCTCGCATGATGCGCCTAATTATCACTGGTACGACAGTTGTGGCGTTATAACGTGTACACGCACCCCGCCATATGTCCGGCCGGGATGGTATCTAATGATATATTGGGTAGTTTTATTAGTGCCGATGTTTTTTAGGTGATTGGGAAAGTAATGAGAATGTATGTTGTATTAATTTGTCTTCTATTGGTTCGAATCCTGAAAACCTAGCTTGTTCCGTGTCTGGATGTTTGTGTGTTGGGAATATTTGAGGTTTCAAAAACGCACCCATGTCACAGGTGTAAATCCTTGTGTGGGGCGACGTTTTTTTAGCAAAAGGATTTTTTTCGACGACTATACTTATATTTCTATTTCTGTTATATTTATAATAATGCATGGTGACAGGATGGTAACTTTATACAAATAAAAACAGTGGCCTGCGAAAAATTGGACAATGACCCATGAATGAATGAATGATTGTTTATTTCTGTAAATAGATATTTTAAAGACACTAATTACAAGTCATGTAATATTTTTTCATGACATGTAATATATTAGTACAAACTTCAAAAATAAATAAATATTTTGACGTAATTTTCCTCAAGTAGACCATAATTATATATATGTATATACTTGTTGTAACCTATAACGCGATATAGATGCAGTCTTTTAATCCTCTTAATGGAAGCGGAATTGAACACAGAATAGCGTAGAGATATCAGTAGAAAAAAAATATTACGCAAATACTAGTACATTGAAATAAAACTAGTTGGGTATTCATCATTGTCAAATTTATTTACTTTGTAACGTCGAAAACTCGCCAAATAATTGCGCAAAAAGTCCTCCAATGGCCTTCACAATTAAATAAATGTTGTGTCTGTAATTATTTCCTTGATGGATTAATAATACTTAATGATAGGTATGTTTGATAGGAAGGTGAGTGGGGACTAAAATTATGATAGTACATACCATCACGCCTGTCGTCCCTAAGGGTTAGGCAGAGGTGTACTAATGTTCGGTATGTTTTAGGTCCCATGTAATAGGGGGCGAGCCTATTGCCATTAACCCGGCACAAATCCAAACTCCAAGCTGCTACTGATAATTTCATAGAAAAACCCAATAACACTTTGCTCGACCTGGGAATCTAATCCAAGACCTTGTTGCTTGGCAGTCACACTGTACGACCACTAGACCAACCAGGCAGTTTAAATATGATAGATACCTATGAATACATATGTATTTAGGTCGAGTGCAGTTTAAAATTAATTTATGTTAATTACTTTATTCTCTAATAATAGATCTATTATCTTAATTGTGTGTGTGATGGAATTCTACCTCTAATTACATACCAAAGGGCTGAATATGAAGATATAAATCTTAAAACGATATTTGCATGGGAATTTGGTCCCTATTGTTCTTATTTTGAAAGAAGATGAACTGTCTGTAAGTTTACAAACTTTCATCCCCTATTTTATCCCCTTGGGGATAAAATTAATAAAAATTCTTTCTTAGCGGATGCCTACGTCATAACATCTACCGGCATGCTAATTCAGTCCGATCTGTCCAGTGGTTTGGGCTGTGCGTTGATACATCACTATGTCAGTCAGTCAGTCACCTTTGAGTTATATATATTTAGATAGAAGATTATGTGTTATAATGTTGTTATTTAAATAACATCCATAGTCAGTGTCAATATAATACAGTGAGAGACAAAAAATTAAGCAACACTTAATTATTTATTTATACGTAGTTTATTTCTACAAAACTAGATCGTTAGTCTAATGGTCGCAGGAGAGATTGCTGAGCAAGAGGTGGCTTCGATTCCTAGGTCGAGCATTGTTATTGGGTTTTTCAGTGAAATTCTCGATAGCAGCTCGGAGTATGGATTCGTATCCTATTATTACATGGGACCTAAAACATACCTTTACTACTACACTACATAAGTATACCTATTCCCAACCCTTCTGGAACCAGATACGTGATGGCATACCTATATGTGTGTATCTTTTATTTAAACCCAAATCGTCTCCATGCCATTCTGTCTTGTTCAAGTGGCGTGCTCCATGTTTTTGTTAAGGGAACACCAAGGGCGCGTCGCTGATACCACCATGACACACGACTACTGTTACAACTAACATACATACCTACATACATAAATATGTCTAACTCATAATATTTCTTATTTATAAAAATCTCGTGTCACGGTGTTTGTCGCTGAACTCCTCCGAAACGGCTGAACGGATTATTATGAAATTTTGTACGTAAATTTGGTAGGTCTGAGAATCGGTCGCAGGCTATATTTTACACCCCTAGGTGATAAGGATATCACTCACCAGACTTTTGTTATAATTTTTTTGACAAAACATTTATTTGTATTTTTTTATGATTTGGCATCAAAAAATACCTATAACCCTAAATTTTCACTCTTCTACCTCCAACCCCTATAATGTGGCAAAACAACGTTTGCTGGGTCAGCTAGTATTATATAGTGGTTCATAGTTTACGACCTGAATAGCGCAGCGGTGTAAGGGTGCCTTCTAGACTAGATGAGAGAGGTAGGGCATAGTGAGAATTCTCGATCGACACCTAAGGTGTTGCAAACGTCCATATGCTACGATCACTGCTTACCCCCAGGCGAACAGTAGCTGTAAATTTGTTTATTGCCACTCCTGTAGTATAAAAAAACAAACTGGAATAAATGCTATGAAATTCCTATTCGTTACAGCGAATTTCGATACCAAAACTTTCGAACTAGCAAACCTTACAAAAAGTTTTCAAAGCAGAGTACCAAAAGTTTTCGATATAATGTGTTTTCGAACTGGCGTACTACTCGTAAATATTTTCTAAATAGCATGCGTTGCAATAACGTCATACGAAATTTCATATTATCCCCCTCCCGAAATAAAATACCTTGAGTTCGATTGCTGAGTAGTTCATTAGTATTCATAAAAACCACCGTTTTAATTTGAAATAAAGATCTGTGCAGTCTGTATTTTCTGTGTGTGTTTGTATTTAAGTTTAAACTCATTCTAAAAACAATCAAATTGAAGTGTGAACGCGAATGCTAATACGTGAAAGTGGCGCCCTCTAGTTGCGGATATGAACGGCAATTTGAATGCTATTACTTCCGGAGGCAGTGTTTGACCTCTTGAGCTAAATATTGGGTACCCTACCTCCAAAGATATTGGATTCTAAACCTCATTTGACTGTGGAATATTGTTTGTTTTGTACTTAGAACTGTGACATTGAAAGTTTATTGAAAAATAACTTAGATTTGTAACTTCTACACTGGTATTGCAGTTGTGGGGTTGGTGAGGTTGTATTTTTTTTAAGTATAGATTGGCAATCACAATTCGCCCCTTTTTGAATGCGAACTAAAAACATTACCCACTACTTATCACAGCACACTGCACAGTTCGCTAACTTACAATATGTCAGTTGCTATTAATTTCTGAAACTTACCTAAACGAATACTAAACATACTTCGAGAGTTAGGGCCCGACTGGGGAAGTACCTCCGCCTTACAGAAGACCGCAGTGAATCAACAATACTTAGTTGTGTTTCTGCGAGTGAGTAAGGTTACCAGAGCTAGATATATGACTATTTTGACAGCATGGGAATTCCGTTTGCTGTCAGTTTAGTAACTCTCTATTTTAAGAAACTTGAACGGTTCCTACAGGGTCGGCAACGCGCGAGCGACACCTCCGGTATTGCAAACGTCTATAGGCTACGGTAACAGCTTACCAAGGCGGGCCGTAAGCTTATTTTCCAGCTTTGTGGTATAAAAACAAAAAAAACACTGATATAAAACTACTTTATGCGGATTTTTACACGGTAGTCATATTAATGTAATGTTTATTACTTACGTTTCGGATCCTTTACAGCATCCGCGGTCACGAGCAGATACAAGATCGTTCTTACAGAGTCACTTGACGCACAGACGTCAATACAGATATCTCACCACTAGGCTACTTCCACATCAAAGCGCGGCTGCGAGATAACACTATCTCAAGAGCTCCACAAATACCCACAAGTATTTTTAACTACTGGCTTCTGAGTGCTTCAAACGTAGACACCGTCTGCTGGCAAGAACATAATATAATACATTTTAGAGATTTTATTATTCATTGGTCGCCCACTGGTCAAAATTCAACCATAATTAATTAAAATTATAAGTTATTTTTATGAAACATAAAAAAGTATATTAGCATTCGGCACTCCTTCTCTATACATATAAACTATAAGTGTGGGAAATTTCATACTCCTCCTTGACAGAAAAACCCAATAACACTGCTCGACTTGGGAATCGAACCCAAGACCTCTTGCTCAGCATTCACACTGTACGACTAGACCAACGAGGCAGATATATAATAGATATAATATATTCTTTTAAAGCTGCAAAGCTGCAAAAGCTGCAAAATTTGAGGCAGTGGAAGAGTGAATAGTTCTGACAGACTTCAGGAAGGCAGGTTTCTTCACGATATTACCCTTTACTGTTACTGCAAGTGATAATTAAACTCATGCGAACATTGTTTTACGAACTCGAGACCTTTGACAGAAGGATGCTGTCAATGAAGTAACTTCGCTATTTTAAGAAACCTAAAACGGTTTTCACAAGGTTGGCAACGCGCGAGCGACACCTCTGGTGTAGCAAACGTCTATAGACTACGGTAGCCGCTTACTGTAACCTTGTTTGCCACCCCTGTGCTATAAAAGAAAGTACAGTTCCTACCTAGAAACTAGTCAATCTATCAGCGCGAGACATGATTGATAACTGTTTACAAAGCCATTAGAGTCGAGTCAACAAACACCTGAAACACTTCATCTGTTTATTTGTACTGTAACTGAAGTGTATTGTGTTGGAGTCAAACTATGGAACAAAATTTCAAGTTGTAAACACCGACACCGTGTGTTAAGGGACTAAATGGGGGTTAACGGGGGCAGATCTCATTACACTCTATAAAGCTAAATGATTAAAAAGTTATTTTACGTCGTAACACATAGGTGGATTAAGAATTAATTTTTATTTTCATGAATTTTATTGCAGTGTATTGATACTTATTATTTAACTCCGTCGCCCCCGGCAGACTATCGCATCTACGGATGTAGCGATAAAATCCATAAAAAGATTTTTTTTCTTCCAATGTTAAATATTCGCATAAGTTAATTTATAATTCAACTTACCCTAATTGAGTATATTTTCGGTAAAAAAATATAAATATTTGGTAATAATTAATTAAGTAATCTAAACTCAAATAACACCGACTCGTCAGATGTTTTATGATTAGACCTATGATACAAATTTCCTGTGACATTCACCTATATAACAATACATCAAATCCTGATTACAAACGAAGAAAAATTCGTAATAAACAAATCAAAATCCACTTAAAAGTCCAAAAATATTCTTAAAAGCTCTATATTATTTATTTCCCCTAATATTTCAATGTTAAAAGCTAAATGTGAGCCGACGAAAGATCTACTCACAGAATTACGCGCGTCGATATATTTATCATTTAAAACTATAAACATTTTCGAACTTTTTAGATGCGCACGCGTCGAACGTCGGGCCAATGGGAGCGCGCGGTGGGCTTTCAAAGCGAGGGGCGGGGCCTAAGGTCCGTTGATCGACCGCAAGATTATATGTTGCATAGTCATGCTTTCTGGGAAACTGGTGTCAAAATATTGAGGGTTCCGTGTGGACTTACAGATTTTAATGCTGGACAGATATTTGATTGAGTCGATAGAGAAGGGAAGATGAAAGAAGAGATAAGAGACACAGAAACTTAACGAATGCTTATCTGGAAGTTTGAAGAGTAATGTAACTAAAGAAATTAATAGGAAAATGAGACTTAAGAACAGTGTTCTCAATAGGGAATACGTGAGATTCGATTAACCCCTGGTTACAGCATTACCTTACAGTTAACCGTTTACAACTTGCCTCTTGGAACAAGAAACTAGTAAAGTGACTTTATTTGTGACAATTCGACTGGCGCAGTAGATCAGTCATCGACTGGTTCGCGTCACGGATTGCGGATTCGATGCCCACATGTAGCAAATATTTGTACAATCTACAGGTACCTAGTTATTTCAGGTCTCAGCATTAGTGTATGTGAAAATTTTACTTTGCTAACACTCCCCACTTGTTTTAGCTTTAGGGTTTTCTCCTGTACGACACAGGAAGAAAATTCTAGTGTCGTTTGAAAGTTATAAACAAAGTATGCCAATATCGCTTTAAATTCAACGGAACCCATTCTCAATGCCCAACCTAATTACACAACTGCAAAAACTGATTGCTACTTTATCAACAGCGAGTAAAGTCCACAATCAAATGCTTGACTTTGAAGTTGGTAACTTTATTTACAAAAAAAGAAATAATGATTATCTTCCAAATGATATGTTGTCGATAAAATTGGTCTCCATTTGTAAATCGACCATTTTAAATCATTATATTCTGAAGTGACGTGACTAAAAATAAATCTTATTTTTTTGGACACAGATGTAGGGTAGCTTTTAGTCATTATAACATCAAGACGATCAATACTCAGTCCACCCGTGGACATGGATGCTGTAAAGGATCCGAAACTTCGGGATAAAATAATATCAATATAAATACGGCGATAAAATTCATAAAAAGTTATTTGTGCTATCAAAATAGTAGCTCCCCTAACGAGCTCTGGCAACCTTACTCACTCGCAGACGTAAGACGGATGTATTGTCTCAGGTGGGCAGCTCAATTTGACCGAGAAATCTCGCTATGCCCTACCTCTTTAAATTCAATGTTTAATAATAGAATAAGTGTAAGAAATCAGTTTACAAGAAATGTTTAAGGCCGATGTGACGTTTCAGTACGAAGAAGTATTCTAGAAACTTCTTATGCTATGTTTGCCCTATATTATATCACTGAATTTTGCCATTGGCAGGGACAGGTAAGTTCAAATCTGCTATGGCGTGTCCTTCAAAATGCCGTTTATGATGTTACCCTACAACTTCTAAATAGACAGTGAGTATCTGAATTTGTTTCAGCGTTTCTTTTCAGAGGTCTTTTCAAATGTCGAAGCAAGTTATACTAATAAGGTTCTATTTCTCAGGTTGACCAAAGACATATATCCATTAAGAATTTTCCAACTTTAGAACAGTGGACTCTGTGGTCGATTAATAGGGTCTACCACCTTAAATATTGCCAATTCGTGGATATAAACCAAGCAATAACTCTCTGTCATTCCTTTCGTGCAATTCACTGGAACATATTTAATTTTATGCTAAATTTTAAGCTTGCATGCACGCAGCGAACTGTCGAAGGACTTGACCTTTACGGAAAATACCTTGCAGCAATCTTATCAGAAGCTTATCAATGCTAAGTCATTGTAAAAAGGGCAATTACTACATTAACTTATTTCTCACAAAAAAAAGAAAGTCGTGGAAACATTTAAAAACTTTATCACCTGTCAAATCTGACGTTTCGGCAGCCATTGTGAACCATTACTGGCCAATGGCGGCGCCTGCTTTGAATTTGGAATGTTTTCTTTTTCGAATTTTATCGTCCATTGTTTTCGGTTGATATCTTTTTAACGATCTGTTTTTAGTCGAGCCAAGGTGTGCCTAAAGATATTTAAAGTTATAGAAGGGAGATATTGGGAATAAAAATAATGATTCTGAAATTAAATAACGCTATCTAGCTTTGTATAACAGAAACACGTATTAAAATGATCAAAACATATAAATATTTTTCACTCATCAAACCAAAATTATCCCACTGCTGGGCCTCAGGCATTAATTACGGGTATCTCGCATTTTACAGGGACTAGGCTATAGTCCACCATATGAGCCTAGTGCGGGTTAACAAACATCACACACCGTCGAGAAAATCTTTTGAAGGTTACCATGCATCATCATCATCTTCCACCCATTATTGTCCTACACGGGCATAGGTCTCCTCTCATTTGAGAAGGAATGGGCTATAGTTCACTACGCTAGTCTACTGCGGGTTGGCAGACTTCACTTCACTGAGACTTCACTGAGATAATCTCTCAAGCATGCATGTATCCTTCACCGATTGAGCTAGTGATAAATACGCACATATTTTTAGCGCTTAAAGTTATCAAAAGCTTCTTCTCTTTTGAGCATTTTAGTACCTAACTAAAACTGAGCTAGGAGTGAACAATATTTAGCCAATCATATCAAAATCATATTAGCCTACCTACCCATCCTCCAAATTCAAAAAAATAATGACAGACATAGTTTTTCTATTGGCCCAATTTAAAAAAAATCACCCACGGCCACTAATAATTTTACTAACATCAAAATAAGACTAATAAAGTACAACATGAGAAGTAAATGCTACTTTTTCATATATTTTGATGGTACAAAATTAGCCATCAAAAAGAAAATAGGACCAATTTTGAGTTAAAAAGTATTGTGAGAGCTAAAAGCTTTTTGTGCACACTCACCCCCGGAGGAAATGCCGGGCAATTTTAAAATGTTGGGTACAGTCGGACACAAATAAGTTACCATTTTATTTTCGTTGTAAGTTATTTAACTGCCTTGTTGGTCTAGTGGTCGTACTATGCGACAGCCGAACAACCGGTGCAAGACCCGTTTGACTCCCAGGTCCCAGTGTTATTGGGGCATTTTTATAAATTTATTATAGTTCAGTTTTGTGGACTCCGTCTGAGAAAATAATATGTACGTACCTATATTTCAAATTAGGACTATAAATTACTATTCCTAATTGATATTTTTACGAAAAAATAAACGGTTATTCTCATTTAATATGCAACGTATTGAACATACTTTTTCGCTTGACTGTACATTTCCACCCTTGATGTGGCCGACAATATTTTGACAGACGATTTTTGGGGTACCAACCTCGCGTCAAGTTAAAAGCTTTTTTTGAAGAAACAGCGGCAAAAACTTACACATAACAGTTATGCATAAGGTGAGCTGCAAGATTTTTTGAGCTGATTAAAGGAAATTAGTGCTTGACTTCATTTAAATGGCCTTTGAAGTCAAATGATCACATTATCTTAAGGGGCCGCCTAATTCGTCTATTATTTGGTTTCCCGTAAATAGGATATTATAATGGCATTAGGAGACTATCTTAAGTTGCTTTTGTGGTAAGAAGCTGCTAGAATTTCTGTTGCCATTTTATTTTATTTATTTAATATTTCAGGTCTTCCCACAGCTCGTGCATACAATATATTATAAGTTAAAGGAATTCAGGCAACAGGCTTACACACTAGCAAATTACGGGCTAACCAACATTCTCCATAGTGCATAACATTATTATGTTTTTTTTTAAAGTACACAATACGATTGAATTCTAAAACAAAATATACATAAACGTTATGAGTATTTTAAACTACCATTTTATTATAGTCGTTGAAGTACCATAAATATAAATAAATAAATAAATATCGATATTATAATATGCACATTTAAAAAAAAAAAACTTTGGTAATGCACCAGGAGCCGTTTTAAAAGTCTTGCGATACGAAAATTTTAGGAAATACATGTAAAAATTCTGTAATGAATGTTAACTACATTTTCTATGATAAGAGAAGCCAACAATAAATTATATAATAAATATCAAAAACTAGTTTAAAAGATAGATAATAGGTATGTAATTTGAGGAATACAAAAAAGTTAATTCAGAAAATATCGAATTTGAAATATTTTGGGTAATGTGAACTTCAGGATTAAATGAATATGAATATATAGCGCTAAAGTCCGTAGGTATTTTAAATTACTTCAATATTTCACTCACCTTATTATTATTAATTTATATTCAGTAACTTCTAGTGACCTTTACAGGTCATTCGTCCATCTTGTTGAAGGCTTATACGTAGTTTAAAGGTATAATTTAACTTTCTCACAGTAAAAAACAATCAACAAATATCGTTCAAAACTTTATCACCTGTCAAATCTGACGTTTCGGCGGCCATTGTGTAGCACTGGCCAATAGCGGCGCCAACTTTGAATTCAGAATGTTTTCTTTTTCGAGCTCAACTGTCCATTGTTTTGGGCCTGTATCTTTTTAATGATCTATTTTTAATTCGTCTAAAGTATTTAGATAAAGGTTTTTTTAGCTTACTTTAAGAAGCGTGCGGTTAAATTGAAGATATTGAAATAATAAGTATTTATATTTGTATGTATATTTGGTAGGTTTCAGAATCGGTCGTAGGCTATTTTTATACCCCTCGGTGATAAAGATGTCCCACACCATATTTTTTTGACATAATGTTTTTTTTTGTATTTTGTTATGATTTGGCATCAAGAAATACGTATAATTCTAAATGTTCCCTTCTACCACCAACCCCATGGCGAGGAGAAGAGACGATAGGTGGAGCAAAACGCTCACTGAGTGGTGGCCAAGAGGCCATAAACGTAGTGTTTGACGTCCGGCGGCGAGATGGGTCGACGATATCGCTCATTTTGCGGGTCGAATCTGGATGAGACTGGCACAGGACCGAAGCGAATGGCATGCATGGAAAGAGGCCTATACCCAGCAGTGGGATCAGAAAGGCTGTGGATGATGATGACCACCAACCCCTATAATGTGGCAAAACAACGTTTGCTGGGTCAGCTAGTATATTATAATCATCTAGCAGAGCATGTACAATATAAAACCTCCTTTCTATACATTGAAACTGTGACTGGCAGAATACAAGCCAATTGCATCGATAATAATAAACTGTCAGATTTTTTTCAAAAAAAGAATTCCTTCAATTTTACTTTTCGTATTTAATGGAATGGAATCAAACTTGGCCGTTACGACGTAAATACGTGTCATTTGGTGTTAAATAACTATTGTTTGGGTTAAAAGCTTTTTGTGCTTGCTCATTGGCTGAAAGAAATGAAGGGCAATTACCTATTGGGCTCTATCGGCTCTTTGAAATTATGTTACTGTTCCTATTTTTTTATAATACCTAGTATAAACAGACTTTATGACAGAGCGCTACCTATTTCCGAGCTAAGCATTTAGGCCTGTGTTACGGATACTAAATGTTTGATAAATCGTATAAGTTTTTTTTTTATCTGATTTTATTTAGGGGCTTTTATGAGATACGTCTACCCCATCGTACCTTTTACTAATTACTCTCTCTATATACACAATTAATCTTACTAATTAAATAATGATTAATAGGAATGTGAGTTATTCATGAAGAACCATAATTAAGTAGCATAGTTTTTAGTGATATCCAAAGTTGGTGTAGATAAGATAGATTGAACCCGGGGCCTTTACAACGGCAGAAGGCAGGCCGAAGATTTGAACTCGACACCTTTGAATTGTAGTCACTAGACTATCATATTATTATTTTTTTTGGCAATTACTATGGTTTTTTAATTGAAAATAAGGGCAGGAGGCTCACCTGATGGTAAGTGATCACCGCCGCCCATGGACATCTGCAACACCAGGACTTGCAAATGCATTGCCTGCATGCTCTAATCATCTTTCATGCTCGCAATTTAGTCATGGTTACTTCCTGATCCTCATATGATGAGTGTCCTCATCCAAGATCGTGTGAACGCAATTACAAAGCATATTGTAGAACTACCCTTAGTGAAGGGAGTGAGGCTATTGGAAAGTGGCTCTACTTTACATTTAGATTGTGTTTTTAAAATTAGTTCACTGGCTGACCGTTCGGTTTTTGTCTGTTTATGTGTCTTGCAGGTTTATAAATTTATTTATTTCGGAGGTATAGTATAAGAAAACAGGAAACAGATTAAATAGTGCTTTAATAACATTTTTGTAGTACACATTTTTTAAATGAGTAATTCAATTAAAACTGTTAATCGCAATATTTAAATAATAATTGTGATTTTAATTAAATGTGTTAGTTACAGAATTACTTCTGTACAAATATTATTATAGAGCTAAATACAATTTAGACTCCTGAATTATATTATATACATCTAAATAAATGGATTGTGTTAAGATATAAGGTATTGATGATTTTCAGTTTTTCTGTATTGGAATGAATTCAGTTTTTATAAAAGTCAACACAACATATAAAAGAACGACGTTGGAGGTATTAGAAAAAACGACAAGAAATAGGAAATATTAAATAAATAGGTTTAATACTTTAGACGAATGCCTAGTCTCTACTATTACAATTTATTTTTAAATGAAGCATACTTCACCCCATTACTGCGCCGTGTCGGATCGTTCCCGTGTCGGATCGGGCGCGTGGGAACTACCGCCGTGACGAACCGGACACGTGTCGTCACCGTCACGATGAAATACACCTACTAATGAACCTTATTGAGATTTAAATTATGAAAAAAATAGCGTTAAAGCATTTATAAAATTTTCTTAAAGACTATTAGTATGATGCTAGATTTTATAGATATGAAGAATAAAAGTTTGCTGGTACTAACTGGATGAAAAGAGCCGAAGATCGAGCTCTGTGGTGACGCATATAGGCTGATAGAATAAAAGGTTTCACCTTTCAGTGGTGGGGAGAAAGTCTATAGAATTTCGAAAATGTAAAAAAGAACAGTTACCGCAGTGAATCAACAATAGTTGTCTTTCTGCGAGTGAGTAAGGTTACCAGAGCTCATTGGGGGAGTAACTATTCTGACAGCATGGGAATTCCGTTTGCTGTCAGTTCAGTAACTCTCTATTTTAAGAAACCTGAACGGTTTCTAAGGCGTTTGGCAACGCATTTGCAAGCTTCTGGTGTTGCAAAAGTCCATGGGCGGCGGTCATCACTTACCATCAGGTGAGCCGCCTGCTCGTTTGCCCCCTTATCATCATAAAAAAACATGAAAACAAACATGTCAGATATTGATAGTTATGTTTAGTTTATTTGTAGGTACTAAAAATAGGACTCTGAGGTTCATAATAAATTAGTCGAGTTGCTACTGGCAGTTTCATATAAAAATGCAAACATTGGTGACCCTTGGGATTGAACTTAGGACTAAGGGTATGCTCAGCAGCAACGCTTGAAGCCACTAGACCGATGTAGTAGTCATCATCATCATCAACCCATTAATGTCCCACTGCTGGGCACGGGTGTCCTCTCAATTGAAAGGGATTAGGCTATAGTCCACCACGCTAGCCTACTGCGGGTTGGCAGACTTTACACGCCATCGAGAATTCTCTCAAGCATGCAGGTTTCCTCACGATGTTTTCCTTCACCGTTTTGAGCATGCGATAAATACGCACATAACTTCCGAAAAGTCAGTGGTGCGTGCCTTGGGTTTGAACTCGAGACCTCTAACATCTCAGTCCAGTCGCATCGCTAGGCTACCACAGCTCTGATGTAGTAGTACATATATCAATATTCGAGTATTATGTATATAAACGTATCTAGCTTCAATGCTAGAATAACTTCCATAACACAATGACGTAATAGTAATTTCAAAAAGCAACAATACATCAAAGAAGGTAGTTATTATTCAATTTATTACACTAGCGCGCCGCCCGGCGCCGCTTGCGATGCTTTTAGGGAAATTGGAGGTGCGCCCCATCTGTACACTGGCGTGCATAATAACTAGTACAGTGTGATTACTTGTTTTGTAAGCCATTAGTTTTGTAGGTCAAGCGTATTGATCGCACGTCATCATTGAAACTATGACATGATATTTTATTTCTGTAAATAAATATATTAAGATCACTCTTACAGTTTATTAGTAGTATTGTTTTGTAACTGATAACGTCTGAGAATAAACACCGGAAAAAACTCAGAGCCTTATGTTTAAAAGTATTGTCTCTTTTAAAGTACTTACCTACTTTACATAACATAAACTAGTAGTCTTATTATTCAATTTTTTTTTCAATCTGGAAAGAAAACAAAATAAAAAAAAAACTATAATTTCCAAGAAATAATATTGATATACCGCGATAAAAGCATTTCAAAGTCAGTATTATAATTTCAATACAAACAGAATTGAATAAAAAAAATCTTTAATAATAATTTATTCAAATATTATTTATCATAACGTCTGATAGGGCTCTGAATTTGCTTGTTCTTTTATGCTCTTATTAGTAAGGTCACGGTGAACCTCTTAAAATGTCCGCCCTTGTAACGCCATTCTCGTGAAGGTAGGGTCTGCAAGTGAGTTAGTAGCCGCTGTCTATACACTGCAGACTGTACTCCATGACTTGTCATTATATCTGATTCAATATGCTCTGTGTTTAGGGTGTCGGTGACGTCATAAACATACTGGTTTTAAATGTACATAATATATGTATATAATGCATTGTGCATGTGTTTTATGAATATGGACTGCTGATTGAACTATTTAAGATTCACACTCGTCTGACTTTTCAAAATCATAAGAGTGCAAATTATTTTGTTAGGGTAAGCGACGCGCGAGCGACGCCTCTGGTGTTGCAAACGCCCATAGAGTCAGTCTCTTCGGTAACAGCTTGCCATCAGGCGGTCTTTATGCTTGTTTGGCAACCTCTTAGGCTCGTACCACTGGCTTAGATAGCAGAAGTTTGATAAATAATACACAAAGGTCTCGACACCAATCCTAAGACCCGACAATAAAAAAAATGATAAATTTCAAAGTATATATTTATAGTAATTTAGTAGATAATTTAGATAAAGATACTACAATATGTATGTATTGTGTTTTACTAATAATAATAATAATGTTCTTTATTGACTTAAAGTAATACAAGTTCTTTACAAAAAGGAACTGGTGTTTCCAAGACTTTCTGCACTAGGCTGGGCCTGTCCTGCAGAAAGCATTATTTAGAGATTCCAAGATTGTACAATGTGTTATAGTTGATAAGTACTTGTTATTGTTACAATTAAAGAACTGAAATGAAGTAAAATTAACAATAAGTAGTATTATAAATATAAGTAAGTATCTATTATAAAAATAAGTATTTTAAATAAATAGTATTTTATTTTTAAATTTATTTAATTTATCATTTATTTTTTTTGTCAACGTCAGACTCAAAAACAACCCTCCTTATTACTCAAAATGGACTTTAAAACATATATAAACTCGAAGCTAGTTTAGTCGTAACATTGTAAGTGTTAAAACGTACTTACGTTAAAAGTATTCACGTGTACGTTGTAGTTTAACAAAAACTACGGCCCATTGTTCTGCGTTGGGTGTGCGAAACGTATTATTACGTGGTAACAACGCTATTGAGTTAAAAGAAGAGGGTCAAGGGGTTTGGAAAGTGTCCTTACTGTCGTTGGTAGGTAAATTTTGTTGGTAAAGAATATAAGAATTAAAGATCTTAAATAAAATTTAATTTAATTTAATAACAGAGCTGTGGTAGCCTTGCGGTGTGACCAGTGGTCTGAGATGTCATAGCTCTCGAGTTTAAACCCAAGGCCCGCACCACTGTCTTTTTGAAAGTTATGTGCGTATTTATCACATGCTCAAACGGTGAAGGAAAACATCGTGAGGAAACCTGCATGCTTGACAGATTTTCTTGATGGCATGTAATGTCTGCCAACCCGCAGTAGGCTAGCGTGGTGGACTATAGCCTAATCCCTCTCAAATGAGAGGAGACCCGTGCCCAGTAGTGGGACAATAATGGGTTGATGATGAAATAAAATTTACATTTTACGGGTTTTGTCGTGGTATATTGACGCGAGCGCCGCGGGCGCTCAATATAGTGGCGGACCAACTAGATCTGTTTTCTGGTTTTAGGCACGAATCGAGACTACTTGCTGCTACTGATAATTTGACAGAAAAACCCAATAACAATTTTCTCAACCTAAGAATCGTAATCAAGACCTCTTGCTCAGCAGTCGCACTTCCGATCACTAGACCAACGACGCATTTATTAATTTATTTCAATCCCTATATCCACAGGGGAAGAATTGAAAAATGCAAGTACGGTAACCAAACATCATTAATGTAAATACCCAGAGAAAACAAGATTGTTGTATTACTTTGTATTGGTAGGGTGACCACGGTTTTGCTCCGCGTCGGGAACATACCCACTCGCGTTATGGATGCGTATAATCTTGTCGGTGCATTTATAATCACACATGTTTTCTGTGCGGACGCCCACACCGCGGGGGCGGAATTGGACATCAGTTTATTTGATTTTTAAACGACTTCCAAGAGCAGGAGGTTATCAATTCGACTGTATTTTTTTATGAAGCATTGCAATATTTATACTGATATTTAATATTATAAATACGAAAGTGTGTCTGTCTGTCTGTCTGTCTGTTTCCTCTTCACTGTAACCGCGAAACCAATTTAGATTAAATTTAGTATAGAGATAGTTTGAGTCCCGGGAAAGGGCATAGGACAGTTTTCATCCCGGAAATCATTCCTTAAAATGGGGAAAAGGGGGTGGAAATAACCACATTTTGCCGGTATGTTTTAGGTCCCATGTAATAGAGGTCGAGCCTATTGCCATTAATCCAGCACGAATCCAAACACCGAGCTGCTACTGAGAATTTCATAGAAAATCCAGTATCGAACCAAAGACCTCTCGCTCGGTAGTTTATTTCAAAGTCGTGTTCCTAGTACGCCCCTGTGTCTGCCTAGTAATGGTGGCTGACATTCAATTTACGTAATGCCCTCTCTTCTCTGCAGTTTTTCCGCGGCACTACCCAGCCACAGACCACAGTATCCGCGGCCCTCCATCCGTATGAAACATTCATATTGCAGCGTATTACCATCTGGCGTTGGATGGCGTAATAAGATATGCAGCCAGTAAAATAAATGTTTAACTGAAAGAGACTTTGAAAATTACTTCTATTTAGTTGAGTGTTTTAATTGACTGTAATAATTTTGTTTTTATAATAGTAGTACTGGTTTATTTTTAACCGACTTAAAGTCAAAGTCAAAATACCATTTATTCAAAGTAGGCCAAATTTAAATGGCTCTTTTTGAACGTCGACAATAAAGACAGCCCCCAAAAACGCCCGCCCTTCACCGCTTCCTAGTGTTTTTGCTGGGAAGAAGAAGCGGCGCAACAAACTCCCCAGCACACATTTCTGTCTGTTTATTTAAAAAATGATTCTATACAATACTATAATCACTTCAAAAATGAAGAGGTTCTCAATTCGTCGGAATCTTTTTTTTATTTATTTTTTATTATGAGAATATACATTCAAATGAAACTACTTTTTACGGATTTTATCATCATCCTGTCTAACCTCTTTCAGGTCGTCGGTCCATCTAGCCGGAGGCATCATACAGTGGAGTGCAATAGGCTGAGTTGATTAATTCATTTTTGCTAATATTTCATTACTATTTCGCAATCTCCAGTTGGCATTACTTATTATAATTATGAATAAGAAACTGGTATATTTCTTTCAAAAAAAGGTCAATGAAATATAAAATAAATATTTGGAGAGGGTAATTCTAGTGACCTAGGGGTTTAAGAACTAGCCTACAACCTATTCTCAGCCCTATCAAATATACATATAAAAATTCATAATAATCAGTCTAGCCGTTTAGGAGGTGTTCATCGATAAACACTGTGACACGAGATTTATTATAAAAAAATAAGCAATATTAAATAAAATTATTGCCTCTTTATTGCATAACACAAAAATAATTTTCATAGTTCTAATAGTTATACCGCGTATCATCATAAATCGGCTCAGTGCGGTGACAGATCGGCAGCTAATCCGCGGGGAGTGGGTTCGATCCCCATCGCGGTCATTGCTAATACGTATTTATTGATTTCCGTAAGTAGAATTACAAACTATTGAACAAATATGGTTGAACAAACAGAATTAGTTTCTTACATGGTGACATTCTCTCAGAGAGAGCTATGCTTGGAGTTTCTCTGAGGGATAAAATCCGGAATGAAGTTATTCATCAGATAATGAAATTTACCGACATAGCTTAAAGGATTAACAAGCTGAAGTGGCAATAGGCCGGTGACATCTCTCGGAGAACCGACAACCGTTGGAGCAAACGAGTGCTTGAGTGGAGGCCGCGTCTCGGCAAACGTAGCGTAGGACGGCCGCCGGCCAGGTGGAGCGACGACTTGCGGAAGGCAGCTGGCAGCAACTGGATGAGAAGAGCCGAAGATTGAGCTCTGTGGCGTTCACTAGGGGAGGCCTACAGTCCAGCAGTGGACGAATATAGGCTGATGATGATGTCGACACTCGGATATTAGATACTTTTATGTCTGAACTTTAAAAGAGACCATGATTCTATGTGTTGGTTTCGGTATTTGTTCTCAGAGGTCGTCCATAGGAAACACCGGCACTGGCTAATTATAAAAAAAGGGTCCTTAAAATGATCTATTTATATGTATGTAGAAATAAAGTATGATTTTGTTACAGTAGCAAATTTGTTAATTTTATTCTTACTCTATTAAGAATTTTATATAAGTAAAAAGAGCTGTGGTAGCCTAGCGGTATGACCAGTGGACTGAGATGTCAGAGGTCTCGAGTTCAAACCCAAGGCACGCACCACTGACTTTTGGGAAGTTATGTGCGTATTTATCACATGCTCAAACGGTGAAGGATCGTGAGGAAACCTGCATGCTTGAGAGAATTCTCGATGGCGTGTGAAGTCTGCCAACCAGCAGTAGGCTAGCGTGGTGGACTATAGCCTAATCCCTCTCAATTGAGAGGAGACCCGTGCCCAGCAGTGGGACATTAATGGGTTGATGATGATGAAAATCACGCCAAAGGGTTAGGCAGAGGTATGTTAGTATACACCCACATTTCGCCGGTATGTTTTAGGTTCCATATAATAGGGGGCGAATCTATTGGCATCTACCTGGTACGAATCCAAACTCCGAGCGGCTACTAAGAACTATGTTACAACATAATTATATTTATTATGTACGCCAACTACTCGTTTTCCCCTTCTCTCAACTCTTGTCCATCCAATGGTTGTCTGGAAGAGATTGCTATTAGCGATAAGACCGCCAATTGTACTTCATACTTTCTGTATATTCTATATTGTTGTATTTTTGGTGTATGTACGTACAATAAAGAATACTCTATCTATCTATCTATCTAAGAACTTCATAGAAGAACCCGATAGGTAATACTTTGCTCTATCAGAGAATCGTATACAAGACCTCTAGCTCAGCGGTCGCTCATTCAACAACTAGACCTACGAGGCAGTTCTATCAGTCTTGCTAGAAACTTTTTGGTGTTATTGTCTTATTGGTCAAGTAGTAGGTCAAGACTACTGGGTTTCAGTTACCAGGCGACAAATACTGGCGCTCTTTGGGGGAGGCCTACGTTCAGCAGTTGACGGTAATAGGCTGATTATATATATATATATATATTACTAGCTGACCCAGCAAACCTTGTTTTGCCACATTATAGGGGTTGGTGGACTACCCCTAACTTTTAGGGGGATGAAAAATAGATGTTGGCCGATTCTCATAGATACCGGATAAGCACAAAAAAAATCATCAAAATCGGTCAAGCCGTTTCGGAGGAGTATGGCAACGAAAACTGTGACACGAGAATTTTATATATTCGATAAATACTAGTAAATCCGTTTGAAGTAGTAGCAGTCACGGTAGTATTGGCCGAATGGCCGCAGTTTATGATATAACCCTCCATAAAATAAGCAAGAAAAACTTGCAAACAGTTCGACCAGACTATTTCTAAAGATAAAAACCAAAATACTTCCGCAAAAAGGGGATAATAAAACATCATCCCCTAACAAATATTCTTAAAACACACCCTTTTAAACAAAGATTTGATCCGCAACATCGATCATCCCCGCACCGGAAGCGGATGTATTCGCGGATAGATTTATCATCCAGAAAAAATACGCTTGTAAAGAATAACAGTCATCTCAGTAATGGCGGAAACTCCCGCCAATTTTAATTCAATATGGCGCCGGCGGGAATGTGATTATTTATGGTTTTTTCATAGAATTATGGCTATAAATATTCGGCTTTTGAAAGCTAAAACAAGATTTTAGGTCCTGTAAATTTTACGAAAGAAATATGCGAAAATATTTTTGATTGTTGGTAAAGGAAGGAAGAACGTTGCTAAGAAGAAATTAATTTGTTCGAGTCAATAATGACAATTACATATGTTTTCATTTAAAACTGTTTTGTTGTTGTTCTTTTAGTTTTTCTATAGTTTTTTCATAATATCAAAATAAGGTGGTAGGTAACTCCTGAACTAATAATTTAGTTCAGTAGTTGAGTGATCGACATTGGCACTATAAGTATTGGTTACGGCACAAATATTTGTATGATCCATCTATATCTACTGTATGAGAATTTGTGTGCATTGCATTAAGTGTTAATGCAATGCACACAAATTCTCATACAGTAGATATTCAATCTAAAAAAAACGTTGTGTCATTGAAAAAAAACGCTAAAGTGCAATGATATCTAAGGTTCTATATCCAGCCAAGTAAATTTATAGCTAAGCCAAAAAAACACTTTCAGGCAAACGGATTATTTCACGATGTTTTTCTTTTCCGTTGTAGTGATAATCATAATTCTGTTTTTCTATACTAGGTATACCATGTATAAATAAGCAAAGACAAAACAGTTCATCACCTTTTTCTCCTCTATTTGAGATCAGTACTATTTGCCACATTTCGATTTGTAGTAACGATTATTAGGTGCATTTTGAACTCAAAGCTACAAGTATTTAGAGTCGCTCTTTTCCACGACAGGCCACATTCATATCGACGACCCGTTTAGTGCAGGCATTAATGGCTGCCTGCTGTGGGTTCGAATCCCAGTAAGAGCAAATGTGATACTCACCTCCTGGTCCAGTTGAAAACCAGCGCCAGGCAGCTTACCAGTTGTCTGGCTTTTAGCTGAACTGGACCATTTGGCACAGCCGTGGGGCACACAATGAGTTTGTTTACTGTTCAATGATTTTTTCGTTCTTTTTTTAATCTTATTGTGTGCATTGTTAGTGACTGTGTCAATATTTTTTTTTTCTTTTTCTTTTTAAATGTTAGTGTGATGGGCATGGACATTTGAACTGAGTCATGGATAAAATGTATTTACAAAAAGAAGTATATCTAGTATCTGTAACACAAGCCTCGTTGCTTAGCAGGGAACTAGATGGCGCTGTGTCATACTGTCCGGATATATTTATTTATTTTGTATCAGTAGACTATCGCAGCACTTTTCGAAGGTATCTAGGTATGAAACCGCCACCCTACGCATCCGTGGGGGCGACAATAGCGCGCATTAACGCGCACGCGCAGCGCCGCCCGCCGCCGCGTGGCGCGCGTCCTCTCATTACGATGTTTTGTGTTGATTAGATTAATGTACCGCCGGCTTTTAGGGTAGATAGTGGTTCGGAATTCAGAGTATTTTATATGAGGAGTACGACTGATGGCGGTGGACAAGACTGGTGATGGGTTACCGTGGTTTTTAAGTCAGGTAAACGTAAATTTAGAGTAAACATATTCAAGCCGTGTTGCAGCTAAAAAATGGACAGTTTTTGTGTCATAATAAACCTTTATTATATGAATGTCTTTCTGACCAATGAACCTATTTTAATGAAACTTTGCGCATAATAATATGGAGTTTAGTACAACTTGAAAGATAGGATACTTCATTTGATAATGATAATAATGTATTATTTTTTGATATATTTATATTATTGTATAGAATAATAAACGGAGTTTTAGCAGAAAAGTAGCTAGCTACTAAGTCTTATTGAATATAATTATCTTAGCAATCATCTTTTGGTAAATTCTAGTGCTGAAAGTCAATATGCAGTATGTACATATTCTTAGTAGTATGAAAACCGATCCTATCCAACTAGAATTTTACCGTTTTCCTTTTTAAAGACTATTGACTATTAGTGGCTAATCGTTCGGCTTGTGCGTCACGGGTTGTAGGTACCATCCCCACACGGAGCAAGTATTTGTACGATCTATAGGTACCTACCTAGTCTGGGTATTTGTGTATGTGAAAATTACGTAGTTATTTTTTATAATATTTATATTAGTACATTAGTAGTTCTCTTCAGTAGGTAATTGATGAGAGTTTATAATAATAATTTTGCTATAATTTGTGCAATACCTATACCCAATTTTTGTAATAATAATAAAGCTGCATTATCGCATTGGGTCCACTGTTAAGATAGATGTAAAGAGTATTTAAATAAATAAATAAATGTTTGTAAACGTTAACGACACAGATGAAAAGGTGTAGGACGGCACATTTGATTTGGCAATCACCAAATAGCATTTTTCTTAGTAAGTAACATTAAAAAAAAACATAACACTGCACACAATTACACAAGCAGCTTTCCAATAAGATAAATCATACGCTCAAAATAGCAATATCAAATTCATGAACGGTAATTTCATTCATTACTTCTAACCCTCGCTTCGTACCCTAGCAATGACTTCGGAAGTGCCGGGGTGTGTTCAAAAACTATTTTTTTTTTATATTTCTGATGACAATATGTGACCGCACGCGTTTGCTAATGCTTCCGTTACGGATGAGCGTTCGACTAATTGTATGCTTATTGTTTTTTTATGGAAAGAATATGTTGTGGTTGGAATTATGCGGATTTGTGCTTTCGTGGTTATTAATTGATTATAAATATTGTTTTGAGGTCCAATGATCTATTGCTCTATGCTTTCATTTAAATAAGGTATATTTTTCACATATCGCGTCGCGTGAACGTGACGAGTGTAATATGTGAAAAATAGTTGTTGTTTAAAGTTGTTGTTAACATCCAAATATTTCTCATGTTTGATCTAAGTATAGGAAAAAATATTTTCATACTGGAATACGGCAATCATTGCCCACATTTTATCAGCTGGAAAATATCTGGTTATGCACTATAACTCTCCAAGACAAACTTCAGCAGCAGAGATATAATACTGATCTGATAGAACGTTTAAGTAATATGTCTCTATCACAAACACACACGTCAAAGCTGTATTTTGTATAAGTCAATGCGATCGAAATAATTTTATTTTCACTATAAATCGTCCCCACAATTATTTTAAGTACGAAAAGCAATCAGCACTCAGATTTTAGTGATAAACCAAACTAAAACAGGACAATAAGACGGAAGCGACCTAAGATTCACCCCTGCGGTACACCCTACCATTACCGTACATTTTAATCAAAAAATCTATGGGTGTGAAGCCCAAACAAACAGGGGAATACTTTCCCATAACGATAATGAAAACAACGGGAAAATATAACAAAAACTATGGTTTTGTATGTATTTAACGTGTGCGAGTTAATCAAACGCTGATCAGGAAACAATTTTGGTAAACAATTGCTGTTATTGCTGTAGTGATTTTTATGATGACTTTTGATAATTATTTTAGGGGTGTCACAGTTGTTTGTATTGATAAATAATATGATATTTTGTGGATGATGACGGAAACAGAAATTAGTATTTATACCACATAGTAACAACAAGGTTTATTTGTAATATTTTATGGAATATTCTACAGACAAGACCAGGATCAGAATTTCTAGAGCTGTGATCTTAATTACAAACTCTACAATATTAGCCCCGTGTAAAAAGGTAAAGATCTCCTATTTAATTAGGGGCTCCTAAAGGTTTATAATTATGCTTTCAATTTGAATGTTCAGATCATAAAATTCGACATCCCCGGCTCGTTAGGAAAAGTGATCGAGCGATCCGGTTGTAGGTAGACAAATATCTTTATGACCTACAGATAGTCATACCAGGCCTGGTTGATTGCATGCAAGTTTTATATTTGTAAAAGCGCCCACGCTAAAGGAGAAAAAGATAATAAAAATATCTTAATCAAACCTTTTAGCAAAACCCAATAAAGTCAAGTTAAATAATGAAAGCGAATGAATCGTAATATAATAATGTTTGATCACAATGAGTGCAATGAGGCGAGCTGAGTGAGCGAGCGATGCATATGGCAGGCACTAGTTATAGTATAACGAACAATTCTTGATACTTGAACGAAAAATACTGTTGACATTGTTGGACGTGAAACATATTAGTAGTAAACATTAATAAGAAAATAAATATATAGCATAAAACTAGTAACTATGTTATGTTAATGTATATGTAGTTATGTACATAAATGATGTCAGATTACATGTATATTTTGACTTACGCAATGATCAAAATGCGTTAGTCACTCTACAACAACCCCTCTTCGTTACCTACATTTGACTGACACGTAAATGAATATTTTTTAACACATTTGAATATTAATTATATTATAATCCATTCAAAATATTACGTCGTAATTTGCGTAATATGCACCATTGTACAAAATGATGTGCATTTTGAGATTTTCTATTCAAATGTTTAATGAAAGGTGAAAGGGTAAAACAAGTGCTTTGTTATAATCTCTATTATTATATCTACGCAAAATCAAAATACAGATTAATAAATTTTATATTGTAAACTATTACCGCCGTAAAAATTAAAAGTTGATTTCGTCGAAAAATCTTTTCGGAGTAAATGCATCATGAAACAAACCTTTATCCACAATAATCAGAAAATTTCATGATTGTTTTAGGACCAAAGTATTAATTACATATCTATGTGAATGTGAGCACTTTGTAGGTAGATAAACATACGCTTACAAACTAATGTCTGGCGGCTTTGGGTTTTTGAAATGGCCTACGCAAATGTCCCGCTGATCTTGCATAGACGTGCGTCGGGTCGTTAAGCTCCCACAATAATGGTTTGAGCTAAACGATGGCTGACGTATGCGTGCTGTCAGTATGGACAGGTCAACTCAAAGCTGCACTGGTGCTTTCTTCAAAAGGCCATCTCAGACTTTAACCTACATAGTCAGGCTCACATATTGTAACCAAAATGTTTGGACTTTAAAAGAGACCATGATTCTCTGAGTTTGTTTCGGCATTTCTTCTCAGAGGTCGTCAGTTAGGAAATGCCGATGTCAACTAGATATATGTACAAAAAAATACATGACTTGTAAAAGTGTCTTTAAAAAGATCTATTTACAGAAATAAACAATCAATCAATCAATCAATCAATTATCTTAGGACCAAATCTATATAATACTAAACAATACAAAGAAATATGTTGCTATGTTAGAATCTCCTAGTTTCTAATCAGAAAGAACAGAAAATTTGTGGTGGTGGACTGTGGAGCTAGCATTTCCAATTAGTTGTAGATACTCTTACAAGAATTTTATGCCCACAAAAAATATATGACCTAAAACTTCACTTAGGACCAAAAAAAGTCAAAGTCTTCCTTGAAGACGGGGCTTCACCGATGGGAAAGAAAGAAAGCTACTACTAGCTTACTCACTCATCGATGTCTACAATGACTGGCCCATAGTGATAACTAGATCAGTAATCATTAATATCAATTTATTATTGAACGATAATATTTTTAACAATACTCGCATATGTGATGAGAGTGCGTTTTTTAACGAGGGGAGGGTTTGGTTAGGTTGGATTACAAAGAATGACTATTTTTTGGTGGATTCTACTTACTTCACTTCAATTGAACGTAAAATATTACCTTAAATTAAAATTGATTTTATTTAACCCCCACATTTTGGATCATTTTTCCCGACAAATAGTAAATAAGCAATATACTATGATAAAATATGTCTAAGAATTCAGTAAATTAATATATTTTATTAATAAATGATTAATAAATAGTTAATATTTTTTTTCTTTCTTCGTACCGAAGATCGAAAAAGAAAAAAAATATTTATTAACTGGTAATACGTTACCAGTTCTTACTTCGCTTAGTCCATACAATACAGTATGCTCAAACTATACATATAATAAGTAGTTTAGTAAAAAAATTAAAACTAACAAAGAGGATATAAATTGAAGCTTACTTTGAAAACACTTAAACTCTTAAAAATTCAAAAGTTTCCGGTCCAAAAAACCAGTGTGTTGCCATATTTTTTTGTGTCGATACTCACGCACTAAGTATTTGGGCAGACGTTGAAAAAAATCGTCGCGTGTCTCCGAGATTTATTGGTTTCGGTATGAAGATTTTAGACGACAATTTGAGTATTTTGGTATTTTGACCATATGCTGTCTGCCTTATGGCGTCTCTATTCATGTTATTGCAGAGCTGTGATGGTTAAGTAGTCATCAATGGATTTTGAAATCTGGTCTCAGTCGGTTTAAACACGACTTTTTAAAGTCACATGCTCAAACGGTGAAAGTAAACATCGTGAGGGAACCTGCATGCCTGAGATTTTTTTTGGGAGGCGCGTGCAGTCTGCCATCCTGCACTAGGCTCGAAGGACTATAGCCTAATCCGTCTCAAATGAGAAGTATTTTTATAAAAATATTTTTTTTTTAGCTTTTCTGAAGACTTGAGGTTCCAAAAGAAAAGAAAAAAAAATTGTGCCGAATAAATGCTTTTTCTTTCTTTTTTTTTTCTTTCAAAAAGTTTATGGAGGAATAATCTGGGGACAATAAATAACACGAAAAGTCTTTGACCAGTGTGTGGTGCCAGTGATGACTTACGGCACCGAAACGTGGCCGCTAACAATGGGCCTTACTAGGAAGCTCACTGTCACTCAGAGAGCGATGGAGAGGGCTATGTTAAGAGTTTCACTACGTGATCGAAACAGAAATGAGGAGATCCGTAGAAGAACCCGGGTCACTGACATAGCCCGAAGAATCGCCAAACTCAAGTGGCAGTGGGCAGGGCACATTGCTCGACAACGGATGGCCGATGGGGCTTGAAGGTTCTCGAGTGGCGACCACGTACTGAAAGACGCAGCGTGGGTAGGCCCCCGGCAAGGTGGACCGACGACCTGGTTAAGGTCGCTGGAATCCGCTGGATGCGGGTGGCGCAGGACCGGTCGTCGTGGCGATCCTTGGGGGAGACCTATGTCCAGCAGTGGACGTCTAACGGTTGATATGATGAATAAATAACAGCCATCATAACTTTAACTCTGCCTTTTTTTCTATCTCAATTTTCCTTCCACTACCCGTTATCATAATGGAAAGCTACACATCGAAATAGCTGCTACAGTTTTATAGATGAGTATGCAAATACAATTGAACAAGTTTATCGTAATTGTGGGCGACTTATCTAAACAAAACAAATATTTGTGAAGCCACTGCATTAGCGATAAGCTACATATCATTCAAACATATGGCTATACAATATCACAATGAATTGTAAATATTATAGGTATTGACTTTATAGTAAGGGCTGATTAATAGGGTTAGAAGTTTAACCCGGGTGCGACCTGTCTTAGATAAGAGAGATAGGGAATAGCGAAATTCCTCGCCTAAATTGAGTTGCCTGACTGAGAAAGTAGCCTTGTCTTATAGAAGACCGTAGTGAAACAGAAATAGTTGTGTTTCTGCGAAGGATGTTACCAGAGCTCGTTAAAGGAATGACTACCCGAACGCTTGGGCGACACCTCTAGTGTTGCAAACGTCAATAGGCTACGGTAGCCGCTTAAATGGCCGGCGGGCCGTAAGCTTGTTTGAAGCTATGGTAGCCTAGTGGTGTGACCAGTGGACTGAGGTTTCAAAGGCCTCGGACCCAACTCATTTCCAACTTACCACTAATTTTTCGTAAGTTATGTGCGTATTTATCACATGCTCAAACGGTGAAGGAAAACACCGTGAGGAAACCTACATGCTTGAGATATTTGTCTCGATGGCAAGTGAAGCGTGGTGCCCAGTAGTGGGATGTTAATGAACCCATTCTTCATCATCAACCGATGATGAAGTTTGTTTGCCACCCTTATGGTATAAAAACTTAATAACATGTTTGATTATCTTTTGAAAAGTTTAGTCCTTATGAAATATGGATTCATTTAATTATTTAGTCTCAACGATGGGAAAAGCGAAGAACTAGACATCAGTGAACTACTTGATTATGGATCGATAGCTAGGAACTAGCCTTCTCTCAAGTAGACAGAATGTTCATCAGTCCACCACGCTAGCCTACTGCGAGCTGGCAGATTTTACACGTTATGTAGAAAATCTCAAGCATGCAGGTTTCCACACGATGTTTTCCTTCACCGTTTGAGCATGTGATAAAAACGCATATAACTTCCGAAGAGTTAGTGGTACGTCAGGGCTAGCGCTGCTATCCGTCCGAGTTTCCCCGTATTTGTCCTTGTTTGAAATGGACTCCCTTCAAATTAGGCCCCCAGGGGGCTGTTCGGCGGTGGTTTTCAAAAGTGTCCAGGTTACCCGGACACTTGTAGCCAGGGAAAAAATAAAACGATAATAAATATGAATATTTTTGCCGAGGTGTCGGGGGAAAAATGATATTTCGGCCAAAAGTCCGGGTTTTAGCTGTGTTTATCCGGCTTCGGCAATTTGGCAGCCCTAGCCATGGCGTAACTTGGGTCCAAGCTTTTCGCACTTTTTATGCAAAGATTTTTCACGTTTGTCACGTTACTAGGCTATCGTAGATTTTTTCCTCATAATTCCATCTAATATGATAGTGAGTTGACAATATTCAAGTGTGCCTGTACTACACTGTGCTTCTGTTCTACTTTAGATAAATTGAATCACTTCGGCCATTCTCAAACACTTGACAAACTGTGTGGACTGTAGACCCCTTGTTGTATTCACCACGTGTCTTCATAGTTCATGAGATACTGATCATCGGTCGTGAGAATTACTGCCCTAGTTTGTTATGTAGCAATATCTTACATATACTGGACGTATGCGTGCTGTCAGTATGGACAGGTCAACTCAAAGCTGCACTGGTGCTTTCTTCAAAAGGCCATCTCAGACTTTAACCAACATCGTCAGGCTCACATATTGTAACCAAAATGTCTGGACTTTAAAAGAGACCATGACTCTCTGAGTTTGTTTCGGCATTTCTTCTCAGAGGTCGTCAGTTAGGAAATGCCGATGACAACTAGATAATAAAAAAAAAATTACATGACTTGTAAAAGTGTCTTTAAAAAGATCTATTTACAGAAATAAACAATCAATTATCTTAGGACCAAATCTATATAATACTAAACAATACAAAGAAATATGTTGCTATGTTAGAATCTCCTAGTTTCTAATCAGAAAGAACAGAAAATTTGTGGTGGTGGACTGTGGAGCTAGCATTTCCAATTAGTTGTAGATACTCTTACAAGAATTTTATGCCCACAAAAAATATATGACATTCATATTGATCATTTCATTACCATCACACTTGTCGTCCTCAAAGGGTTAGGCAGAGGTCTGCTAATGTATCTACACCTACAATTTACCGGAATGTTTAGGTCCCATGTAATAGGGGGCGACTTTATTGCCATCAACCGGGCACCGAATAAAAATTTTAAACAGCAAATGGAATTCCCATGCTGTTAATTCTAACAGCTCTAAGAGCTCATTAGAGGAATGACTATTCAGTCATTCCTCTAATGAGCTCTAAGCTAACCTTACTCACTCGTAGAAACTCAATTATTGTTCTTCCACTGCGATATTCTGTAAGATGGAGGTACTTCCCGAGTCGGGCAGCATGACTTGAGCGAGAAATCTCGCTATAACCTACATATATATTTCTCACGCCGAAGTCAAAGTCAATTCGGGCATCAAACTCAATCTACCTAACCTAACTATACATATTATACTACACCATACTTTGTATATACAAATATGACTGTACCAACTCAGGAATCAAACTGCCTATATTCTACGTATCATCAATTCCACATATCTCGAGAACATGCATCGTAACAACATACATACTAACATATTATTAAACACTAACAACTCTACCGCTAACTTCTATTATACCTTATCACCTAAACTTTAGAGTTAAAATTTGCTCGGCAAGTGTGTATAAATAATTTGGTTGCATTATATCAGGTTGATAAGGTACGCCGCACATTACACGATCGCTGATAAAGCTAGGCGCACACTTAGTAGGACGTTTTGTAAACATTCTTTTATCTTTACGTATTGATAGTACTTAACCGATTGCGCGAAGTGCAGTTATAATATACTTATGTCTAAGCACTCTATACGGGGATTAGGGTTTTATTAGAAGGTGAAAATTTACTGCCTCGTTGGTCGAGTGGTCGTACAGAGTGACTGCCGAGCAAGAGGTCCTGGGTTCGATTCCCTGATCGAGCAAAGTGTTATTGGGTTTTTCTATGAAATTCTCAGTAGTAGCTCGGAGTTTGGATTCGTGCCCGGTTAATGGCAACAGGCTCGCCCCTTATTACATGGGACCTAAAACATACCGGCAAAATGTGGGTGTACATTAGTATACCTTTGCCTAACCTTTCGGGGACGACGTGATGGTATGTATGTTATTATACATATTATTATATAGAATGTCACTAATCGGGCAAAAATCTAAGCTGCTTAGAAAAAAATAGCTTAAGCCCTCTCGTCTGCCTACCCTATCCATATTCACCTGTTCTACAATTTTATATTTATTTTGCAGGGAAAATATAACATAAATTACCGAAAAAAACTCTTAATCCGATCTCCACCAGACCAAGAATCACCTTCTGGTTTATTATGGAGATTGTTTGGAACTTTCACAAACGTACCAGACATTTTTGAGTCCTTAAATGACACATAATATTATATGTACATGTGAACAACTAACTAGAAACAATTATTAGGGTTCCGTAGCCAAATGGCAAAAACGGAACCCTTATAGATTCGTCATGTCTGTCTGTCTGTCCGTCCGTATGTCACAGCCACTATTTTGATCAGTTCAATTTTTATATAGATAGATGGATAGACTAGTTACTAATAACATTGCCCGAACTGGGAATCGAAAATCTCACGGGCAACCGCGCCTTAAACCACTAGACCAATGACTCAGTAATTAATTTCAACGGCATAAAGATTATTGCGTCGACTGCTCCGGATTTCACGATCACGTACGTGTAATTAAACAAAATCTCGGCATAAACACACAGGCTACCAATAAAACAGGCGAGAGACACACGGACAGACGACATTCCTGCGTCGTGGCGTCGCACTTATCAACGAAATAAATTTAAAGGACCTTTACTGTCGCGATATCTATGTATAATAAAACTAAAGCTTTGTCTCGACGACCCTTCGTGAGTCTGTGTATTGCGGAGAATGTTTAGCTGTTGTGTCTGCCAAAATGTCTTTGTGCTTTTCTTTTTTCTTCAATTGTATCTCTAGCCTTAAGATTCTTATATGTTTGTCAATAAAATATTTTATTAATATTATTAATTATAAATAATGAATCAATGTCAATATCAAAGTCAGAGTTCATAACATAGCGGCGAAAATATTGAAAAAGTCTAAGTACTGATTTTTGCCACTTACATCCAGTAAGTGGCAAAAATCAGTACTTAGACTTTTTCAATATTTTCTTTTGACTTTAATATTATTATTGCGAAAGTATGTCTCTCTATTAGCTTTTTACGCTATAACCGCTGTACCGATTTATATGAAATTTGGTATAGAGATAGTTTGAGTCAAAACATAGCTAGAAACATGTTGAGCAATTTTAACTATTTTTCAAATGGATACCGAGTTTCTAAGTACGATGACGTTAGAGAGTCCATTATTATCATTATATCGCCGGCAGACCTACACTCTAGCAGCTTTTAATTCTCGAAGAAAAAACACATATCTACTAAAAATTCTATCCCAACCACGCACTAAATGACCAAGCTGACAAAAACACATCGCCGCTCAAATCTCGAGAAAATCCTCTACGCTAAAACCTCCTTCTTCAAATAAATATGGATTACATGACATAATAACACTGACACGACATTCACCGCCACTCTTGGGTAGAAATATATGGCCTCTTCGTGTATTCTAGAAGATTCTATGGTGTATTGTCTGGGACAACGTTTTTGGTGGATAAATAAACCGATGCGAGAGTCACACACTCTCTGCTACAGGTCTGACATGGGAAATTTGTGGTGTTGGTAGAAAATTGGTAAAAAAATAATTGTAAAAAAGTATAATGACGTGCTTAGTATATCAACCAACTAGTATCCGTAACACAAGCCTCGTTGCTTAGCTTGGAGCTAGATGGCGCTGTCATAATTTCCGGAAATAATAACTCCCTTCTGAGCAAGAGGTCTTGGGTTCGATTCCCAGGTCGAGCAAAGTGTTACTGGGTTTTTATATAAAATTCTCAGTGGCAGCTTGAAGTTTGAGTTCGTGCCCGGTTGCTGGCAATAGGCTTTCTTAATTACATGGGACCTAAAACATAACCTCTGCCTAACCTATCGGGGACGATAGGCGTGATGGTATTTTATGTATGTACCTATATAATAATAATGATAAGAAAGTAGTACGAAAATAGAATAAAAGATACAATGTTATGTGTTTTGAACAACAGTGCGTTAACGCAGCGTCCATTACGATTTTTCGCTTCATCGATTTAAAAAGCACATAGGAATTCCACACACGAATTAACAATAAAAAAAAAGTTGGAGCAAAGGCGATTATCACATACAGCCACAATGACGGGTCGGGTGCGTAATCCTCTTTGGTAACGCACTGGGTTAATAAACGCTGTTGTTTGTGGCGCGTATATTTTCTTTTTAATATTTTGATTTTGTTTCGAAAATAAACTGTATTTGTTTACGAATGGTATTTTATGTAATACATATTTTCAAGGTTAATGTAATCTAAACCAGACTTCAAAGTTATTTTAAAATTATAATCTGTATTAATGGACTTTTTATGATAAGTAGGTTAGCTCAAAAACATTTACTAAATCGTTATAAATAAAATACAGGAAGCTATGTATATCTAAAAACATAAAATCTCTATAACACAAACACTCAGACGTGCAATAACTAATACATATAAATTACATATTTAATATTTAAATATGTAGGTTCTAACAATAAAACCATTTTTTGGCAACATCCTACTTAATTCAGTTTAATAGCAAGACAAAAGATATTAACACACATACCATCACGCCTGTCGTCCCCGAAAGGGTAGGCAGAGGTATACTAGGTGCGTGTACATTAGTAGGTACACCCACGTTTGTTCGCCAGTATGTTTTAGGTCCCATGTAGGGGGCAAACCTAATGCCATTAACCGTGCACGAATCCAAACTCAGAGCTCCTACTGAGAATTTCATAGAAAACCCTACTAACAGTTTCTTCGACCTGGGAATCGAACCCTCGGCAGTCTCACTATACGACCACTAGAA
Source organism: Craniophora ligustri (assembly GCA_905163465.1). Classification (NCBI taxonomy): domain Eukaryota; kingdom Metazoa; phylum Arthropoda; class Insecta; order Lepidoptera; family Noctuidae; genus Craniophora; species Craniophora ligustri. Next base: position 737,050 of record LR990979.1, on the reverse strand, counting down.
AAAAAGGCAAAATATTGTCATTTCAGAAAACATTTTCAAACATTTACAAAACGTTGAAGACTAGCCGCACAGTCCCCGCTGCGTGTTTTTTCCCTAGTGCGTAACGACACGGCTACCGTTCCAAAGAGCTAACGCTCCGGTGCGTCTCCGAGGCAACATGACAGCCGCCAGCACCAGTTGATCCGACTCCCGACGCGACACTCCTCGACATCAGACAGTCGTATAACAGCAGCGACACCGCGGTTTTGTATTAAAACACATTTCTTGCTACCCCTTTTTGTACGAAGTGTGTCGCTTGTCGTCTCAAACTGTGTTATGACGTCATATCCACAAAATATGGCGGTTGTTTTCAAATTTTGTTTAGTAGTACCTAAATAAGGTTTTATACTTAGTTGTATTAGCTGTGATAGCTTAATAGCGTCACAGGTGGACTGTAAAAATATTAGTCGGGTAACATCATTATTTTTTTATTTTTTTTATCAACCCGGTTGATCCCACTGCTGGGCAAAGGCCTCCCTACCTTCCTTCCATTCCTCACGGTTTGAAGCACGGGTAACATCATATTTAATTTAATATAATCCCAAAAAAAAATATCGTATGTGTTTTGTATTAAATTTTGTCGCTATTTCTTCTTGTTCGGAGTGACGTATGTATGTCGGACTTTGTCGCTTGTCGTGTCTTTTGCAGTTTGCTTGAGTCTTTTATTCTCAATCTGTGTTATGAGTTTATGGAGTCATATAGATTGTAAACTTCGTCAAACCGTTATGCATATAGTTTCATAGCTCTATCGACCAGTTATATACTTGGCTGAACATAAACACAACTGTGAAAAAGTAATTCATGCATACTATTTTCACTAAACATTGAATGTTACTTTATTCTAAATTAAAAAAAAATGAACAAAAAGACATACCATTTGACAGAAAAAGCTCAACAAACATTTATCCAGAAGCTCCAGAAAAAAATGCCTCACCTCATTCTAAAGCTATTTAAAACTCCTCTCACTACCGCCTGCAGAAACCGAATACAACAACAAAATGAGCAACAAACGTTGCACAATAAACAATGTTTTTCTGTCAGCTACGCAACATAGGGCGGCGACAGATTTGCGCGTAATCGAATCAGCGGTCGGCGTGAAATCCGCACCTTTTGTCCGTGGCCTAATGCGCAATATGTACAGACTACCAACTTAATACCTTTAGGGAAACTCACCGGAGCCGAAAGATTACGGAGATTGACGAAGTTTGACGTGTTACTGAGGATACCGTCACGCCTCTGTTTTCTGAAGGATTAGGAAGAGGAGTCTTTGAAATAAATCTATAACTATAACATTACCATTAATCCATCCATTCATCCATCGTGCTACAACTGAAGATTTTCCAGCAGAAAAATCTAATAAAACTTTGCTCACCTTTGAAGTCGAACCTAATAGCTGAATGCTTAGCAGTTGCACCAGCGCAGTAAAACTAATCTACCCACTTTCTGTGCGTATGAGGCAGTGATTTCAAAATAAACTGACTTAATTAAGTATTAAAATCAGTCAGTTTATAAGACGTATTCAATGCTTCAAAGCATTGTGTCATACGTACCTTAAAACCACTCCCGAAAAGCGCAACTCACAATAGGCTTTGGATAAACCCCAAAAAAAATACAAATTACATCTATTTCAGAAAAAAGTTTTCCAAAAAAAGCTGTATAAATGACATAATAATGCGTCACCGACAAAGCTGAACGCGAGATGCCTTTGTCATCGAAGAAAAAAAGTATAAAACCTCTTTTGTCAAAATATGGTCGCGTTTAACACATCGCTGGCGCCTTCTTGATGTTGAGTAAGATGTTTTAGATCAAAATTTAGATAGAAAAATATCCCTTTTATAAGAAATTCTTCTGTGTTAAAAGCATTTAAATAATATACGGATTTTATCGTGGTGTAGGCACCTATTGATATTATTTAATCTCAACTATCGTCCAATTTCCATTCTTAACACCGTTGGCAAAGTTTTAGAGAAAATCATTTATGATATGTATATATCCAATTGTCTCAAGCAGTATTGGCCAGAACCAACATGGATTCATCAAGAAACGGTCCACAGTATCTAATTTTGCCACGTTTTGCAATTATGTATTGCATAATATGGAAGCGGGTGGTCAGGTTGACGTGATCTACACGGATTTCGAAAAAGCATTTGATCGTGTGGATTACGACATGAAAATATACATGTGTGTAAAATCCGTACTTGATTGTCAACTGATACAGAATGATCTTGATGCATTGTACAGGTATTACCAACATAATAATATCACTATCAATGTCTCAAAATGTCAATGTATTAGCTTTAGTCGTTCCAAACATCCAATTAAATGTCCATATGGATTTAATGACAGTATTATCAAAAGGGTTGATGTAGTCAGAGACCTTGGTATAATGTTAGATTCCAAATTGCTCTTTAATAACCATATTGATAACATCACCAATAGAGCTTCTCGTAACCTTGGTTTTGTGATGCGCACTTGTAAGCGAAACGAACTGTCACAGTCTCAAGATCTTATACTTTGCATATGTACGTAGTATTTTGGAGTACTGTAGCCCAATCTGGTCACCCCAATATGAGGTATATATTAAAAGAATAGAAAGTCTACAAACTAAGTTTATAAAATTTCTTAATTACAAATCCCATAGGCGTCATGATTCTTATCCCCGAGACTGTAAATAGTACAACTTGCTTCCCCTTGTGGATAGGCGTAAAATGTTAGATATGCTTCTACTCTTTGACATCCTGCGTGGTCGCTTGGACAGCGGTGATCTGCTTTCATGTATAGATTTTTGTACCCCAAAAAAACGTACCAGACACACAAAATTATTCAGTATCCCTGGCTGCCGCACCAATTATGCGAGAAATAGAATTATGAACAGATTACCGCGTATTTACTCAGCGAGCTTTGAAAATGTTGATATATTTCAATCAAGCAAAGAATCATACCGTAGACAAGTCAAGCAGATTCTGTTTAATGAATTGATTACTCAGTAGTTTGTGCCCTACCTCGTTATTTATCAACTAAAGCGAGTTCCTAATTGAACTCACTCTTTTTATCAATATTCATACTTCAAATTCATATATGTTTGTATATGTTTGATATTTTCAATATTCATATTGTGTTATAATTGTAACTTTGACGTTTGAATGAGATCAGATAAGTCAGTACTTAATTCCTTACGACTGTTGCTGCAATTTTTGTAATTCTTCAAACCACTTTCTAGTTAAGCTGATCAATGCCGTGAAACTCTATAATTGGCTAAGAGATAATTGTCATCATCTCACTATCACTGTCAGTTTATGCTGAGTCGGGATGTTATTTACATTACCACAACTGCACTATACTGTTCATTGATTAGTGAAATGTGTGAATAAGTGAATATCTAAATGCATGTAATTAGCTATAAGCTGTTGAGTTTCCTAATAAATAAATAAATAAATAAACGCTTCGGATTCTTAACAGCGTCTATGGTCACGAATAGACTGAGGTGTTGGTTGTCTTGATGTTATAATTAGTAAAAGCAACCCTAAATTTTTGTTAAGGTGGCAAATAAAGCTTACGACCGCCTAATGGTAAGCAGTTACCGTAGCCTATAGACGTTTTCAACACAGAGGTGACGCTCGCACGTTGCCGCCTTTGTCGAAACGTAGGTTTCTTAAAATAAGGGATTTACTTGACTGACAGCAAACGGAATTCCCATGCTGCCCGAATAGTCAATTCCCCAACAAGCTCTGGTAACCTTACTCACTCGCAGAAACACAACTATAATGTTGTTTCACTGCGATCTTCTGTAAGTCGGAGGTACTTCCCCAGTCGGGCAGCTCAATTTGAGCGAGGAATCTTGCCATGCTCTACCTCCCTAATAAAGGTTTTTATTATTACAGGGTTGGCAACGCGCGAGCGTCATCTTTGGAGCTGAAAACGTCCATAGGATGTGCTCCATAAGCTGTGAGCAAATAGCAAGTCAAACCATTAAAGGGTATGTATAGTATACATACCATCACACCTGTCGTCCCGAAAGGTTAGGCAGAGGTGTCCTAATGTTCCACATTTCGCCGGTATGTTTTAGTTGTTTACAATTTATTGCATTGTACCTCATCTCATATAAGTGTAGTGGTGTGACCAGTAGACTGTGACGTCAAAGGTCTTCGGTTAGATCCTAAGGCATGCAATACTTTTCTCAGTTACCTGCGTATTTATCACATGCTCAAACGGTGAAGGGAAACACTAAGGAAACCAGCATGCCTGAGAGATTTTTCGATAGCGTGTATGTCAAATGTCTGTCAAACCCGCAGTAGGCTAGCGTGATGGACTGTAGCCTAATCCCTCTCAAATGAGAGGAGACCCGAGCCCAGCAATGGGACAATAATGATTATATTATCTATCTCGCCCATGAAACCTCAGGAGATGATGAATTGATTCATCATCTCCTGAGGTTGCATACAAAAACAAGACATCTACTGACCAGGTCCTTTACAGATCCTGTTTCAAGTAATAATATTGACGTTTACTATTCCCTAACTAGTTTAAAGTAGGGCGCGTATTGTCTATGTAATTAGCGTTTTGAGTAGGAAAAGATTGGACAAGTCAGGATAGCGTAGTGAGAGGTTGGGTTCTGTAGTAACGACTATAGTTACAATAAGGAATACCAAAAAGTTTTAGTTTAGTGTTTTGTAGGAGGTAGGGCATAGCGAGATTTCTTGCTCAAATTGAGCTGCCCGCCTGGGGAAGTTCCTCCACCTTACAGAAGACCGCAGTGAGTCAACAAGTTGTCTTTCTGCGAGTGAGTAAGGTTACTAGAGCTCATTGGGGGAGTGACTGTTCTGACAGCTTGGGAATTCCGTTTGCTGTCAGTTCAGCAACTCCCTATTTTAAGAAACCTGAACGGTTTCTAATGGGTTTGGCAACGCATTTGCAAGCCTCTGGTGTTGCAAATGTCCATGGGCGGCGGTCATCACTTACCATTAGGTGAGCGGCCTTAACAACATAAAAAAAAAGAAAAAAAAAGGAAAGGAGAAGAAGAATGAAGATAATCGTTAATTAAATAAGCTATATTACTTAACACCCAGATACAAAAATGATGAGGCATTCGATTGGGATTAGGTTGAATGCTACCAAATTTTTCCATAGCAAAAAACAGAATATCACCCAGTAATTACATGTTATTTACCTACCTACCAATGAACAGTGAGTGCATTTAAGTACCTACACTACTGCTTAGATAGCTGGCAGTGACTGGAGGAAAAGAGCCGAAGATCGAGCTCTGTGGCGTTCACTAGGGGAGGCCTACGCCCAGCAGTAGACGAATATAGGCTGATGATGATGATGATGATGATGATGATGACTACTGCTTAACCATTCAGAAATAAATAAATAAACATTTCCGGACATTATTACACAGCGCCATCTAGTTCCGTGGTAAGCAACGAGGCTTGTGTTACGGATACTAGTTGGTTGATATTTATTATTATTTATTAAGCCATTTATTCCATAATCTTAATCCTATTACATTTACAATGTTTTTAGTTATTGTTAGTGTTTATCTTAATCTTAGTTGTTAGTAACTGTGTTAGTTTTCAGTTGGTTTTTGGATATGGACCCCAGTTTGGGTAAAGGCCTTCTCCAACTCTTTTCATGCTTTTCTATAGCCCTCATCATTCAACGTTTCAGATGGTTGATATACTACATATACATTATAAATACATACATATTATACATAGATACATCCATGACTCGGATACAAATGTTGATACTCATCACACAAACATTTGTCCCTACTGGGATTCAAACCCGGGACCTATAGCACAGCAGGCAGCATTAACTACCGCTGAGCTAAATGGGTCGACTAATGAAATACTAGCTATGTTATACGAAGTGTTGAAGGCTTTTTATTTGACCACAGAACTCCAATCGCTTAACATCTTACTCACAAACTTGAGTGTCAAATAGTTCTAATTGAATTAGTTCCTACTACACACAATTAACGTCATGCACTCACACATGTAATAACTGTTGTAAATATACGTTATGCGTGTGCGTTTGTTTTGAAGATACGTAGAGTATTTTTGGTGAAAGAAACGCTTAATTCTGCATATTGATGATCATTAATTTTGACGACCCAATTAGTCCAGCGGTAGTTAACACTGCTTTCTGTGCTATGGGTCCCAGGTTTGAATCCCGGACTAATGGACAAATGTTTATGTAATGAGCATAAACATTAGTATCCGAGTCATGGATGTATCTATGTATAATATGTATAAACTTCCAAAAAATAGTATAGGTATATATGTAGCATATCAACCAACTAGTATCCGTAATACAAGCCTAGTTGCTTAGATCGGAACTAGATGGCGCTGTGTCATAATGTTCAGAAATATATTTATTTATCACAACGTTTCGGAATGTATGTATATGTTCTATAAAAAAACTTATCGTACGGGAATCAAACTTAAAGAAAATGGTGATAAGCCTCACAGAGGAAGGGGAAGACCTAGACAAAGTTTTGTGAAACAAGTGAAGAAAAAAGCTGTATCAAGAAGTGAAACAGAAAGCAGAAGAAAGAAGAGCAGTGGTGTGTTGATTACGACGAGAGCTGAGATCTTAAATGAATTAAAATAATAAACCGCACACTAAATGTAATAATTTAATAAATTAAAACAAAAAACATTCAAAATAATCCAATGTTAAATCAACTACAAAAAGGTCTTTAAGCTTATAACTTCGAGAAATTTATTTAATGCCCTTATTATATCTTTCCAGAACATTCCAATGCGATATTACAAGCGAACCTTAAAATATAATAACATTATAAACTATTATAAATTAAAAAAAAAAAACATTCTCATACCTCGAAATTATAGGCGACACATGATACGGAACTCAGATCGCGCGACTCACACTTAGCAAGTTTTTTCCATCATAGATCACGACACACGCAAGTTTTCTGTTTATTTACTTTACACATCATCGCTTACCCTTTTGTGGCAAGCAGTCTTCATCGAACACCATATAAATGTATATGAGTTTATCACAATGTAAAAAACGGCGGACCTACTATTACTATTAACGTAGATAAATCACAACTTATAAAAATAATACTGACTTGTCACAGCATAGCATACATACACACTATCAAGCCTGTTGTCCCCGAAGGGTTAGGCAGAGGTGTAGGTAGGATTTAATGTAGGTACACCAATATTTCGTCGGTATGTTTTAGGTCCATGTAATAGGGGGCGAGCCTATTGCCATCAACTCGGCACAAATCCGAACTCAGACCTGCTACTAAGAATTTCATAGAAAAACCCAATAACACTGATCGACCTAGGAATCGAATCAAAGACCTCTTGCTCAACAGTCGCAGTTACGAGCATTACGGCCATATTAAATAAACAGACAGAACTGTGTTGCTGGGGTGTTTGTTGCGCCACTTCTTCTTCCCAGCAAAAACACTAGGAAGCGGTGAAGGGCGGGCGTTTTTGGGGACTGTCTTTATTGTCGACGTTTAAAAAGAACCAATTAAATTCGGCCTACTTTGAATAAATTATATTTAGACCTTTGACCGCTAGACCAACGAGGCAGTTAAACCAAAAACATAAACAGACGGTATATAAAGACATAATTTCGTGAAATAAACATTGAAAACCCATACGTAATAACAACGTCATCGGTACGTCATTTTGACAATTAGATGTTACACGACAAATCATACTCATACGCAGGTACCTACTAAATATCGCCTTGGTAGCCTAGTGGTGCGACCAGTGGATAAGATCTCAAAGGTCTCGAGTTCAAACCCAAGACTTTTCGGATCTTAGAGTTAGAACTCTGGTAACCTTACTCTCTCGAAGTAACACAACTATTGCGGCTTTTCGTTATGCTCTGCTTGTCTTAAAATGTAATAGCTAATACCTATTAAATAAAAAGGTATAACTTAATTTAAATATGAAACGTTATCATAAAATGGACGCAATGATCACTCGCAGTGTTTTAAAATAAAAATAAACAATCGAAAACTTATATATTTGGCAGCTAAAAATATAAACAATACACTCCCTAAAGTGAAGCTGATCTGAACTAAGATGTCATCCACCAATTAGTATTATCACTACAAAGGAATGTGAAACATTTACGAGCAAAAAACGTGAGGGTGGGCCGCACACGAGTGGCGCCTGCGCAGACGCCGATATGTCACCGCGAGTGTAGACTGATGACGTCACGAGTGATTGCAAGTGATGCAGTAGACGCTGGAGCTAGGGAAACGACCCAATTGGCGCAGTGGCTGAACAATCGGCTTGTGTGTCATAGGTTGCGGGTTTGATCCCCGCACGGATAAATTATTTGTACGTTCTACAGGTAGTTGTTCCGGATCTGGGCGTTTGTGTATGTGAAAAATTTTGTTTGTAAACACACACGACACAGGAGAAAATCCTAGTGTGGAGCAACGTTTTTTTAAAAGAAAGAAAATAAATTGGGAGGGGAGTCTCGTGCCCAACTGTGGGACGATTCCCACAGTTGGGCACGATTCACCTCTCATTTGAGAGGGACTAGGCTATCTATCACGCTAATTTAGTGCGGATTGGCAGATTTCATTACAGACCCAACTAACAAAATTATCCTGGAATTCGATTTTATAATGCTACTTGGACTTATAAAGCTCCGATAAAGGTTTTGGTGGTTGCTACTACGCTTTTAACAGCATAAATACATGCTGTTTTTACTCGAGTACGTTGTATCCTATAATTTGTACTTATATCAGCATATAGGATCATATCTTCTGACAAATATAGGATCAAGACTCCTATAAAAGCATGAAATTAGAGTATTTACACTCAAGAGTAATTACTCCGGTAAGTCAGACTTATATGCGCCTATAAGATAACATCTACGGGCTATTTAAATCCTAATACTCCTGTAGGAGCATGTACCAGGAAGATATGCACTGAGGAGCAATGACTGTTGTTATTTTTACTTAAAGCCTCATATAAGCTAATATTTTTTGGCAAATATAAGTAAATTAAAGATAAGTAAAAGACTAGTATAAGTCATTTATGTATTTGGTTTGGTTTAACAAAAGCTTAGAAGTAAATGTTAAATGAATTTCGTATCCACGTTTTAAAAGTAATAAATCACCAAGATTATAACAGCACTCGGTAGGATAAAACGTTCCCAATATTTTTTTTTAGATTTATCGTATGCCGTTTTAAACCTAGACATGTTTATATAGGCATTCCACAGTAGTGTTATTGTCTAAGTAATCTCAAACAATCTTGGGTAAAACTCTTAAGAAGCCACTTTTGCTTGTAACGACCAGTACAGGCGAAAATACGCTTTATATAGTTTTGCAAATTCTATTGTAGGATTTGACACAGCCATTTTGATTACAAGATTTTTTTCTACAAACATTGAAAAATTGAATTGAATAAGGGAAGCGGTTTAAAAAAACTGGATCTGATAAAATAAAAAGTAAAAAAAACTTATAAAGAAATGTTAACCGCAGTGAGCACCGATGTTTTTAATTTAACTGGTGAAGATCGTATCGCGAATTCTAGCGAGGGTTCCGGACAAGAAATGTTAGTACTACTTTAGATGGAAGAGGTTCGGACTACGAAAGTACCGATGCTTTGAGCGAAAGTGATAATCATGAAGAACTTTCGGATTATAACTAAAATTTACTGCGTCATTGTATTAAAAATCGTCGACTACCTATTAGGTAAATAATTAAGTCAAAAAAATATCAATGTTTAACCTAAGACGTGGAACAAACCTTAAAATATTTTTTTAACTTATCTTTAAATAAATATCAATCGATTTTCATTTTATTACTTAAGGATTTCTGACAAAGGGTATACACAAAAATATATTAATAATCAGTCACATACATTATAAGGTCAGTGTACTCCTTCAATTATGAGAGCCCACAGCATGCAAATATTATACAAAGCAAATAAAACTGATATTGTGTTCATTGATTCATCTGGGCATTGCGGAACCCTAATCGGTAACAATGGCGAACCTTCTTCGGTTTTAAGATAACCCAATATAGAACCAATATACTTATATTGGTACTATGTCACACTTGGAAATGCTAAATATACTTATTTTAGCACTATGTCACACTTGGAAATATTTTACTTAGAAAATGTCAGCTGCATTCATAATATATAAATAATATTAATTAATACTAAAATGTAAATAAGCAAATTTCAAGAGGCGCTTTAAAATTGTTATCAAAACCATGATAGATTTCACAGAAAATTCTTGTTCCCCTACGAATAAGCTATAAGACTAACAATTTAACAACAATAACATTTTGTTTTTCTACTATGGTTGAGATTAATAAATTCTGATTCATATAAATAACTCAAGATGTTAAAAATATTTTGTACAGAGCACAACAATGTTCGATACAGCTTATAGGAGCATTTCTAGGCGCGTATTAATCTATTTTTTTGTTTACTATAACTTACTTATATTGAGATTAACAGGAGTAATTACATTGACGTAATTCAATTACAGGAGCAATATAGGCGTATATGGCATTTCAGCGGTCTAATATAAATACGATATAAGTAAAAGTAGACTTATAAAGTGGGCCCTTTTCGCGACTTATATGTGGATATAAGTCTCATATAGTCTTTGATAAATGATGGTTCTAGGATAGTATAAAAACCACTTTTTGCTAGTTGGGGAGCATGTGATAAATACGCACATAACTTCGAAAGTGGTGCCTAACTTGGGATCCTAGAGAGTTTTGACTTCGCAGTGCACTGGCCAAACCGCCAGGCTAGTATAGCTCCATTGATATCTTGGTTGAAGGTTCCTCAAGTACTCTCATCCCGAAAACAAAATGAATTAGCCGCAATCAATAAGATGTCGACGTCACATCCGGCCGGTCAGCCGCTTCCGCACGTTTCCGCTTCCTGCCGACCCCCGTATCCGTTTCCGGTGGAAAGTATCGAGAATGGGGAATATTAATTCTCTTTGTGTAAGGATGTTAATGTGTTTGCCTCGTGCGGTGCGTCTTGAGAACTGCTGTATCGATTTTGGTGAATGTCATTTTAGTATTGGGGTGCGGAGTGATTGCAGTGTTTAAGCTTTAAGATAGTTTATTGGTTTAGTTAGCTTATGCCTTATGTTAGTTAAGTCCTTGGTTCAATTCCTAGGTTGGGAATACATTGTTTTAGTGGTGTCTATCAATGCTAAGTCTCTGTCTACAGAGCTATCAATGCTAAACTCTGCTAATCTATCGGTAAACCAACCGTTAATTACAATTACTTACTTATTGCATAAGACTTACGGTACCGGTGAACTTTGGGTGTAATATTAGTACACTGATGCCACAGATAACCATTTGTGACTGCTGCCCAACCCTTGTTTGTTTCTTACTGAGAGGTAATCGAAGCTACAGAAATAACAAGATGACAATGCATAAAGCAATATCACGCAAGAACTATATAACTGAAAAAATACATACAATATTCAAATTAATCATCATCATAATCAAGCGTGAAAGCGTGACTAATTCATAACTAATTAATAAAAATGCAGATAACGATCAAAAGTGAACTAAGTAAACTAACTAACTCAATAAAACTAACACACCACACTCACTTATACACTCACTCACACACTCATTCATGATACACATACCTCAAGTACACGCGTGAATTGGCCTTTTTCTGCATAATTTTCGTTCGTTCTTTTATTTGCAATGCATTTTGTATAATTTTTAAGTTCTTTTATTTTTGCATGTTTACATTGTCTACATTTTTTTGTCCAATCCCAATTATTGTCCCACTGCTGGGCACAGCTCTCTTCTTATTTGAGAGGTATAAGGCATAGTCTAGAGGTATGAGGTATAGTCCACCACGCTTTCCTACTGCGGGTTGTCAGACTTCACATGACATCGAGAGTATGTTTCAAGCATGCAGGTTTCCTCACGATGTTTTCCTTATTTTCTAATGCTTACTAAAATTATTCTTAAAGTATAAATAAACCACTCACACAAACAAACACCAAGAATAGAGAAAAGAAGAGGAAATGCCAGAAATAGCTTTTTTACAAATCCATTCAGCCTTACATGTGCAACGAGATAACGCTATCTGTGGCGCTATTTTATCTGTGCTTAACGACATTTGGCGCGAACAGCCGGCGCCATTTTTTTGCGCAACCTCACACATCGTTGATGAAGCAATTAAGGGGAAAATTTAATGATTTTTTGTCAAGTTACGTGTTAGTTTTTGTGCTTTCTAGTTAGCGTATAGATTTTTGGCGCCATTTGATGTAGTGGCGAGATTATTAGCGAAAAAATGGCAAGTTTTTGTCAAGAGTCAAAAACTTAAGCAACCTTTACTTATATTTTTGACACTTGGCACTAAAGTCAAAGAGTTTTAAAAAGATTTTAAGGTTTTGAAAAAAAATATTTCTGCTCAAATCAACAAGTCATTAGGATAATAACTCCCTTTTTGCTGTAAGAATGTGGACACCCAAACACGTAGTCGTCTTCCCATAATATCCGTATATCTATTTATTATAACCTAATAAAACCTACTAAGTACATACCTACCTATCTATAGGCTAGTCATCCTCCATCCCCATAAACTATACATCCTTACCACTGGCGTTAATCATGGCAACTCATTTAAAAAACTCAGGGAAATTCCCGACTACTTTCAGTTTTAAGTAAATAGGTGCAGTGTTCGATATAAAACCTAAAAACTTTAAGAGCTCCTGTTTTTTTTTGTTCCAGGGCTGTTGGTCATCTAGTTTCGCCATTGACCCTCACCGCTTACCGAACATGTTTACACTGTTCGTGTATTAAAAGAATGCACTCATACTTTAAGGTTCAAGAGTAGCTAGGTATTATATAGTTAAGCAAAAATTTGACAGATTGATAAAAATGTTTTATTTGTTGTGTGGTTCTGTTATCATTTTTAAACCATAAAACGTGTAATTTTATTTTGAAATTAAACTTAATTTTCAGGGATTTTATCGCCGTAGACTATAATCATTTAAGAGGATTTTCCAAACCTTCGAAAAATAAAAACTTAAAAAAGCACAAAGTACATACGATAATATAATTATGAATGTACTAAAACCACAAAAAAGTAATTACCAAAATAGACGCCCGGTAGAGGCCCGGCCAAGCTCATTTAATAAACCTTTTGTCGGTAGTATTTTGAATATTGATTTTATTCCATACGAAAAATTTTGGCCCGCGTATTTGAATGACACTAATTCTAAAACGTTGTATAATTGAATATAATATTACAAGTACCTACCTATGTAAATTTAAATATCCCTACAATTCAATGTATACCTATAATTCAATGTATCTACCAACTATCGTATCGACTTAATTTAAATAAAAATCTTTTTATGATTAAAATTTGGAATTATTAAAATTGTTACTACTTATTTAATATTTAAAAACGTCTTCAGAATTTGTTCTCTAACTATGAAAAGGTTGGATAGCTTTTTACGTTGTAGTTTATTCGTCTATAACTATCTATTTCGCAAACAGCTGACGTCTGTTCGTCCTCGTTTTATCCCCAAGAGTACACTCTTACAGATAAGTACAATCGATAATCAAACAGTTGATCGCGAAAGCTTAGGTCTTCGTTTCTACTTACCCCGCCAGTTATAAGCGTAACAATACACGATTCCTACTTAAAATTCACAGAACAGCTAAAACAAAGCACAAATAATACCTTTTACACACAGTTCGAATCAAATAAAAATCGGGTCGCGATTAATCAAAAACAAAACACGAAGCACGAAAGATTAACATGGCAAGATTATAAAAAACAGTATGATAAAAAAATATACCAAGTCCGCGGATCAAAATCATAAATCATGCTCATTATATTCAAACCGGATTATTTTTTACCGAATAAAATGTTCAAAAAAGCATCAAAAGGCTGTAGGGAGCGCCATTTTGTAAGGGCCCCGTCGATTTGGGCGGGAAAACGGGAAGCTATCAACCAATCAACGCCTCAGTTTTGAATGGGCGTTCTAAAATTCGACCAATGAGGAAAGGGGACGGTCTGATCATGCGCTTTCGAGTCAATCCATAGAATATAGATATAATACGGCAGTGTGGGCTTGGCCGGCGCGGGGGCACGACGTGCGTGACAAACGAACGATTTTTATTTTTGTAGAAATAATAATGTCGAAGTGCCTAACAGTAATTAGTGTTAATATAATTAAGGCTTAACAACATTTTTGGTGTATTCCGTTTGTGATAGAACTATAGTGTAATAAAGACTTTATTGCTGTGTAAAAAACTATGATAAAATAAATTTTAAATCTATAAAGTGATGTCATTGTAATAAAATAAACAACTGGATCCAGTTTTCGTATTAGTCGTTAAACAAATGAGAAAGAAAATTAGTCAAAATTAGAACAAATAAAAAATTCCGAGTGTACCTACGCGGTTTTCTGTAAAGGATAATTTGTAAAAGGTATTAAAAGTGATCACCGGTGAAGATTTATCGGCGTCAGTGATGGTGATGGCCAGTGGGGGAGGTGGTGGGCTGGTGCAGTCCCCACCCGACATGATGCATCACCACAATATCATGGACACCTCATCACACGTCGAAATGATGCCCAGTGAGTACTTTCATCATCATTTTCTAGTCATCATAAATTATAGATACATGTAGGTACACAATTAAGACGGACTATTGTCTCTTTTGTTACAAGCTCAAATTAAAAAAAGAATTACCATTGATAAAAATAAAGAACTTGGTCATATTTTTACAACCGCTGTTTATTAAAAAAAATAGGTCATTTTTAAAGGCTTTATTTTCTACATGTTTAGAAAAACAAGATATATATGAACTATCAGATACAGTTTTACCTGTGTTGTAAAAAGAACAAAGCATTTATATTTACCTATATCCAGAGTAATTAGTTACCGTTTTCATAAACCTATACAAAATCTAGGTACTTACAGAGTCTTTAAAGCATCCAAAAGAAAATCGTTTCTTGTTAATACTTGAGTTACTTAATCCGTTTTATATAAACTCAAACTCAAACTAAAATGATTTATTTTAATTAGACCAATATTCCAGGTATTTTTGAATTGTCAAAAACTAGTTGCACGGATCCAAAAGGTAGGTCCAAACTTACAATATATTTGGTTTTATTTCACAATATAATATCAATACGAGACTGACAAACATATTGAATTAAATTTTTCTTAAATTAAGTATGACTTACAACCTAGATATGTTAATTGATAAGGTATTTTCGTAATTACATACCTATAAGCATAAACAATAAATATGTATAATTTAGTTGTTATTCATATTGTATTTAAAGTAAATAGTTTAGTCTAAAACTTGCCGAGGAGAATTCAAGTATTTAAAAGCAATACAAAAAGAGGTTACGCTAATTATTAACAAATCGCAACAAGTATTTCTAAGACATTGAGGTCAAGATATACCTAGGACATCAAAATATTTGACAATAAAACAGTAAGTAATTTTAGTCACCTCTATTATGATTGTTATTGACCTCATTATGCGGATCGATTAATGCCGGGCCGGGCTACATTTTAGCTAGACATTTAGCCTTTAATATAATCGGCTAACAAGCTAGGCTACTATTGATAATAATACATAAAGTACTAGTCATCGGGATTATGATAGATATCTTAGATATACTAGAAATTGACTTGTAAAAGTTACCTTAAAAAGATCTATTTACAGAAATATAATTTTATTTCAATGGTGTTATTTATTAACTGTGTCAAGCAAACAGTCACTCTGATGGTATGCGATAGCCGTAGCCTATGGAATCTCTGGAATATCATCATCATCATCACCCATTAACATCCCACTGCACGGGCACGGGTCTCCTCTCATTTGAGGGGGATTAGGCTATAGCCCACCACGCTAGCCTACTGCGGGTTGGTTAGACTTCACATGCCATCGAGACAAATCTCTCAAGCATGCAGGTTTCCTCACGATGTTTGCCTTCACCGTTTGAGCTTGTGATAAATACGCACATAACTTCCGAAAAGTCAGTCGTGCGTGCCTTGGGTTCGAACTCGAGACCTATGACATCTCAGTCCACTGGTCACACCACTAGGCTACCACAGCTCTCTCTCTGGAATATCAGTTCAATATAATTAGCTCAATAGTATTATTTATGGTGATAAGGGGGCAAACGAGCAGGCGGCTCACCTGATGGTAAGTGATCACCGCTGCCCATGGGCATTTGCATTACCAGAAGGTTTGCATATGCGTTGCCAATCCCTGCAGAAACCGTTAAGGTTCCTAAAAACAGGGAATTGCTTAACTGACAGCAAACGGAATGCCCATGCTGTCAGAATAGTCACTCTCCAACGAGCTCTGAACGGTTTTTAAAGGCACGCAATGAATAACTTATTTATTTTATATTTTATATAACTATTATGTGTAGAAGAGAGAAATTTTGTAATATAATTATGGTTTGAAATAAAACTACTCTTTACGGATTTTATCGCGGTATATTGATACGATTTTATCCCGACGTTTTGATTCCTTAACAGCATCATCATCCATGATCACTGAAATTATATTTTTGTTTTAAATAATGAATATTGGTATATTTAATCATATATTTATATTTATGGGTTGATATGAAAAAAAATACTCTTTACACTCTGGATAGAAATTAGAAGTCCAAGCAATTCGTCTGTAGGTGCTAATCTAATTATACGAGACTGTAAGTGCCATCACTAGTTTCCAGTTGCGTAGGTGCCGGTTCGATTCTGATCAGGCAATAAGAGAAAGGTGACAATTATGTACAATTATCAACGATGCGTGGTCACTTGTCGACAGCGTCGGCCTTCAATACCTTTGTTTTAAATGTCATAAGTTATTAGAAAGGCACTTTTGAAATAAAACAACTTTGTGCAGATTTTATCGTGGTATATGTACATAATAATATATTATTTTATCCTAACGTTTCCGATTTTATTCTCAATGCCAAATTTCAGCCCGATCCGTCCAGAGGTTTTGGGCTGTGCGTTGATAGATCATTATGTCAGTCAGTCACCTTTGAGTTATATAATATTTAGATCTTACGTAACTTTTGGTCGTGCAAATCGGATTGTCAATAATTCATTAAAATGTAGACAATTGAATAGATCTTTATTTGTAAATGTATGTACAATAATGTTACAGTATAGGAAGAGGTGTTCAATCTTATATTAAACTAACTACATTTAACTGTTATGTATACCAAAGAGTAGCATAATGTTAGTAATTATAAAATCAAGGCAACATATACTTCCGTCTGTCTGTGACCATGGGTTATGTAAAGGATCCTAAACGTGGTAATAAAATAATATCAGTATTCTTTCGTAAAATGGGCACGGGTCTCTTCTCATTTGAGAGGGCTATAGTCCACCACGCTAGCCTACTGCGGGTTTGCAGACTTCACACGCCATTGGAAAAATCTCTCAGGCATGCAGGTTTCCTCACGATGTTTTCCTTCACCGTTTGTGCATGTGGTAAATACGCACATAACTTCCGTAAAGTCAGTGGCGCGTGCCTTGGGTTTGAAATATAACTTCGATTTTGCAGTTAACTGGTTATACCACTATTATTTATTAGATACATCATTTATTTTAGCTTACATTTATACAAAAATAACCTCAAAAATCTAGGTGATAACTGTCAAATATGCTCAAATATTTACAAAAATATTGACGTCCAAGGTTTTTGTATTGCAAGAATCGTGCAGTATGATCGCTATTGCATTTGACTCAAGGTTGAAAACTCCGCGATTGAGACCAATGAGTTGCACAAGCTTTCCGTCAAGAAAAAGTTGTGGGTAACTGACGCGTTAATCTAGTGATCGTAAGTGGGAGTGTAGTTCGATTCCCAGGTTTGTCAAGCAAAGAGTTATTCGGTTTTTCTATAAAATTCTCAGTATCAGGTCGGAGTTTGGACTTGTGCCCGGTTGATGGCAATAGGCTCGCCCCCTATTATATGGAAGTTGAAACATACCGGTGAAATGTGGGTGTAGGTACCTTAGTGAACCTCTGCCTAACCCTTCAGGGACGAAAAGCGTGATGGTATGTACATATATTATGTGAAAAAAGTATTAATGTACGTTTAAATACTGCAGCAATTACAATTCGTCTGTATTTATATAGTTATTAAAAGTTCAAGTAAAATTGGTTTTATGTAGGTAGGTTTATAGATTACGTCTATTTAAAATAATTTGTTGATGATTTCAAAATTAGAATTTTAATGAAACCTTAATGGCGATAATATTATTTTTGACATTTAAAAATACCTATTACAAAAATCACCTGATATGTAGATCATATATTTTTTATTACCTAGATTAA
This sequence comes from Craniophora ligustri, assembly GCA_905163465.1. Lineage (NCBI taxonomy): Eukaryota > Metazoa > Arthropoda > Insecta > Lepidoptera > Noctuidae > Craniophora > Craniophora ligustri. Next base: position 718,665 of record LR990979.1, on the reverse strand, counting down.
AAATGAAAATATCAGCCACCTATAAAATAAAAATATTATTCCTAATTTACAATGTCTAACACCAACAACTCATACTATCGTCGCGTACCAAAAACTAAAATAACAAATACAAATTATGTATTTTAATTTCGTATTCCGATAATTTTAGTACCTACATTTGGCTAATCAAATAATGGGTATGCCATCCAATCTTCCGATGAAAGGGGGAAGATTTATAAATGGCGGGGTCTTTTCGACCCGGGGCATTATTTTTGGCCGTGCAAGCGTAACTACGCATTAGAGGGTTACTCACAAAATTTATGCGATTGAAAAAATTATTGAATACTAGTTTGGCATGCGACTTTGGTTGGATTTTATTCTTGGATGAAGAATACATTTGGTAACTTTTATTTATTCTTATATTAGTTTTTGTTTGCGTTGAAACGTCTTTTTCCCATTTTTCAGTCTCTTAAAGACTGATTTCCTGGATAAAACCCTTCTCTAGGACTCAAACTATTTAAATATCAAATTGTATCTAAATTGGTTCTGCGGCTTAAGTTTGAAGAGGTACGTACACACAGATAGGCATACTATTGCATTTATTATATTAGTAGGAAAGAATGGATCTATTAACTGACGTATAAAAAATGTAGTCGAAAGACTTTAATGTTCATCAACCCATTTACTACTTTTTTGGTTTGTAATGAACAAGATCTGAAACTACAGGACTAGAGATGGGAAAAGGCCCAGGCATTTTGGGCAAATTGGGCATAAATCCCCGATAAATTCCTTCTTTTGGGGTTTTATCTCTATACAGGACTAATCTGAATAATTCTTTCACCATCAGAATTATACTTGATAAACGTAAACGAATATTTTATTTTAAAAAGAATTTAACATACCATCACGCCTCAATGTATACCCACGTGTCGCCAGTATGGTCTTTAGGTCCCATGTTATAGGGGGCGAGCCTATTGCCATTAACTGGGCACAAATCCAAACTCTGAGCTGCTACTGTGAAATTCATACAAAAAACAACCCAATAACACTTTGCTCGACCTGGGAATCGAACCCAAGACCTCTTGCTCTATCTTGCTATTGTACCCATGTACCCATACGAATCCGGGACGGACTGCTAGTTAATAAAATTAACGAAATATAGTTGGAATTAAAAATACTTAATAGCACTAAACGTTTAGACAAAAATAATTAGGTACATAGCCGACTAAATCAAAGCGAGAGGTATTTTTCTTTCGGTAACTATTAATAAAAATTATTCTCTAGTAATTTATTTACGTTTTATGCGAATCACAAAATGTCAGAGCAATATACAAATTAATTTAGAGCCAAATTATTACAATTAGCGCAATAAATACTTGCAATGCGCCGTATTATAAATCTTATCTTCCGTGTAATTTTTATTATTACAATTCCATGGAATTGTAATAATAAAAATATTTTTTTGTGAATTTAAGGCACGGCGCTCACTTATGTGACGTGAATGTTACATGCCATGTAGCTTGACTATGGCCATAGTCTGGCACCATTAGAAAAAATAGTAAGTATTTAAACAAAATACCGTCTGGTAACACCAAGATGCCTTTGTTTTGGTTCAAATGATTATCACTCGGGAAATTTGAATGTTAAGTTGTATGCTAGAAGATTTAAAATACATCCTTTGGGTAATAATATTGGAAAGTTGTACTTTCAGTATTATGAACAAAGAATTGTATTTGCAATAATCATAGAAACATGGTCTTTCTTAAATGAATTTAACGAACATGGAAATAAAACCTAGTTTTAGGAACTTTCCAAAAGTTTTAGCGTGGTAAATTCTATAAAATATACCTAAATCTCGTATTCAGGTAAGTGTAAGAAATCAGTTCATTTAACCTATAAGCTAGATATTACTCAACTTTTTTACTCTAAGTTACGTGTTACGTGCCACTTCAGTGTGTCATTAGCACGCTGAGCGGCATCTCAGGTGACGCCGAGGCACGCCACGCAAATGACCTCTGCTCTATACATATAGTTGAATGTAGATACGACTGGCAAGTTACGTGTCGGATTACGTGTCATGCCACTTAGGTGTACGCCGGGCCTAATATAAACTACCACTGCAATAATTCCATTTTGTTCACCGTATGAATTGTGTAATTCAATTATTGCTTATTGTTTATTTTATAAAAGAAGAAGAAGTTTATTTTATAAAATTAAATTATTATTTTATACGATCATATGGCAGAGAAAGGTTAGATGCGTTTGAAATGTGGTGCTGAAGGAGGATGGAGAAGATCAGTTGGACCGAAATGAAAACAAACGAGGAAGTATTAATGATTGTAGGCGAGAAAAGACAGCTATTAAGAACCATAGAGAATAGGAGAGGGAAGATGTTTGGCCATTTGATACGACACGACGACTTCATTAGAACCATACTAGAAGGTAGAATTGAAGGAAAAAGAGGAAGGGGAAGACCTAGACGAAGTTTCGTTGACCAACTGAAGGAAAAAGTGGGTATCGAGTTGTATCAAGAAGTCAAACAGAAAGCAGGAGATAGACAACAGTGGCGATTGCTCCACCGACAAGAGCTGAGCTTTTAAATTAATAATAATAACGATCATATAAGGTATACATAAATGTTTTGTTTCTAGAACTTGCTCATATGAATCTAGATAAGCAGGTAAGAACTGTTGCCAGTACGGATACAAATAAAATTATTAAGAATCTAGGGTAAAATAAATTCTGAAAACCGATCATCTCCTGACCTCTTTCATTTCTTTGAAGAACCCCATGTCGATCAGGAAAACCTCGGCAGATGCCTCATGCCTGATTGCACGAAAAACGAAGTTCCTCTGAAAACCATGTTATTGTTTCTAAGGTCTGAGAATGAATTCGCTGCCGATAGCGGGAGGTGCGGTGATAAAATGTTGCCATTTGAAGCAAAATATTTTGCGTTAAACGCAACTTGAGATTTACAAAACTAATTAACAGCACAGTTCGAAGTCAGAGGTTATAAAACCTTCTCTGTTCGCTAAACAGTAAACAAATTAAAGAAAGTGGCCGTCACTTCGACACGTCTGTTTTAACAAGACTGTAGATATCTTCAGTCATAAACAATATACGATATAGTGTCAATTCTGCAATGCAGTTACTTAAGTTTATTTAATATCTAATATGGCCGGACATTATGACACAGCGCCATCTAGTTCCGAGCCAAACAATGAGGCTTGTGATACTAGATCATTGATAGGTAGGTACACTACATAGTTCTTTTTATAAACACATAGCAATACAAATTTTCAAGATTATCACGGAAATATTTATTGATATTCTATCAGGATTCACAACAGGGACCCTTACCACATTTAATACTACTGCGCAAATAAGTTATTCAAAATTTAAAAAAAAAAAATGTAAATTTTCATCGCATGAAAATTGTTTCGCGTAAGTAGAAGAAATCATATTGATTTCTTACACTTAGAAGAAATCATCCGAAAGGTATCTTGAAGAATATACAAGGGAATATAATAAACCGCGCATCAAAAATACTGATTGAGCGACAAAATTACTGATTGAGCAGCAAAATACAGATATCGGTTAGGTTGGGTTAGAACTGTGAACACACAACCAGCACCAAATTTGAATACCAAGAAAGTGTATGTAAGTAATAACAATACTTTTAATGAACATATTTTGGTGCACATTCAGTATATTTGGTGGAACACAGGCAAAATTAAGTAAGTACTTTTAAATACCATCCATATACAAGTATGTACCTACCTACCTCCTTAGTACAAATAAATACCTAGGTATCTATAACTATAACTATCTAACAAAGTGGTAAGTGGCACCTAAGTTAGTGAGTTGTATTTGTTTTACCAGCTCAAGTTTCTTGAGATATTTCTGAAGAGAAGTTGGTGAAGTAAAAGTTTTTAGAAGGCATTCAATGTGTTAATAACGCTATGTAATGAATATGATTGGTACATTTAAATCCATACTAATATTATTAATGTGAAAGTGTGTCTGTGTGTCTTTCTGTCTGATACCTCTGCACGCTTAAACCGCTGAACTGATTTACATGAAATTTGTAGATAGTTTGAGTACCTAAGAAGGACCATCAATAGATTTTTGTCCCGGAAATTATCTCTTAGAAGCATATCGATGATATTTTTTCAGAAGAGCGAAGAAATAATAAATCCGATTGGATAAAAAACCAGACTGGAGAAAATTACTAATTCTTAACAGACAAACTTGTAGGCAAAAGCTAGTTATACTACCCTTATTTACTTGCAAACCACCGTATAACTTAGCCACAGCAACGCATGACTAGGTCTGCTAGTATTTATAATAAAGAGGGTCCTAATATATAATGATACGAGACATCCTGTCGCGTGAGCGATGTAACATAAATTATTTATGATCTGTGTACATAAGTAGTTACAGCCAGTGGTATTGATAGACTAGAGGTTAGTGAAGTTACTGCGAATGTCTGTCAAGGTCTATTTACATATATGTAAATGGAGATATAAATCATCATCATTGACCCATTTATTGTCTTTCTACTGGGCTCGAGACTCCTCTCATCTGAGAGGAGTTGGGCTATAAGACAGGTTGGCAGACTTCACACGCTATTTGACTCTACCAGTAACCTAAACCTAAGGGTAGATTCAGGGGGTCAGGGAGTCATGGCCCTCTGGGGTAGGTCATAAAATAACTATGTAAACCGTAAAATAACTTCGTTATATGGTAAACTGTGTCCATGTTGCCAATTCTGGCAATTCAAAAGTCTTTTGGAAAAGCTTGTGTTAAAAGAAAAGATACGAAAAATATTCCATCTTTCTAAAAGAACAGTATACTGTTAGGCTTCATATTTAACCCTTTCTGCGTCTATCTACATCACATCAAACCTATCGCCCAAATACGCTAAAGAGAGCTACCAAACTAAGTCCCCAAAAAAGGTTACGTTCAAAACGTATTTATGGTTGAAACTTCCCGATTCGGTGGCACAAAAGTACCGTCAAATGGTACTTTTTTATGGGACCTAAAAGGTATCGCCTACGGTAGACCACCATGGTACGTTTTATGGGGATGCGAAGTCGGTAGCCTCGCACCTCCGGGATGTTTATACTGGAACCCGTTTTCCAATGGTGTCGGCATTAGAAAAAAATATTGTTGCGTTTGTACGTGAGTTTTGTGTCGTCTGCTGTTTTTGTGTCGAAATTTATTGATAGATAGGTAATATTGATTTGAATACATTATTAAACTGAATCATTTATAAAGCTTTATAGATTTTACTAAAATAATGGATAGATAATATTGATATAAATACGTATCATTTATAAAAAAAACAGGTTTATACCAAAATTGAGAATATCGTAAATCGCGAATGGCATTGTTATTGTAAAAATGTTAGTATTTTATTGCTAGAGGTCAAATAAATGATTTTGAAAAATAAATAAAATTAACTATACAATATACATATTATGATATTTTTACATCTTAGTTTTTATCTCAGACAGAAGCAAGTCGTCAAGGTTGATCTAGATACATAATAATTTTGATTTGTTTTATTTTTTGTAAACTTTTGTTAATATTAATATTGTTGTCCTAGAAAAATACTGGATTAATTATAAAATTTGAAATATCTTTCCTATTCCTTTCATCTTTATTACCTGTTTTAGGAAGCTGCCTATTAATAGAGTTAGACAGAAAAAGTGTTTTGTTCAACATAGAATAATGACATCTAAGCTAATATACCCCCAGCCTATTTTCACACTTTGATCCTCTAAGGAATAGGTAGATTTTTGGTTGTCAGAATTTCTCAGATATGCAGGTTTCCTCGGTTATCCCTACCCGTTTGAGCTATTGATAAATACCTACACATATAACTTCAAAAGTTTGTGATGTTTGCTTTGGTATCAAACTATTATATTTGACTATTCAGTCCACTAGGCCGCTCAAACTAATTTAATATACAAAAAAATATATATATTTTGACTTTTACAATCCCTACGTGTCGGAACAATGGACAAAAGCGCGCACGTGTCGGCCTCTATGATCACCGCATTACATATTAACAATCACTTTTATATACGACGGTACAGTGTTAATTCACGGGCTTATAATTTGAGAGGAGTGCCGACTGCCGCAGGGATGTATCTTGTGACCAATATAATTTTTTGTTTGGAGTGCCACAAGGCACTGTTGTTGGACCTACATTATTTCGTATTACAATCCACATTAAATTATCTATAGCTACGCAAATTGATAAAGCGTATTTATTTACTTTGTCATAATATCTATGAATATATTTATAATTTATTTTGTATCAACCATTATCTATAATTTCATTCGCATATGCTCGCATATTAAACATACGGACAAAGAAACACACTACACATGTTTAGTGTATTAGAAAAGATAACAGTTATTTGCATAAGTTAAAGTTAACTACTGTACGTATTTGTTTTAGATAACGCCACGCAGTTAACTAACACATGTTGTGTTCCACTAACTAACTGGCTATCTTCACGATTTGATAATTGGGAGTTGAGTAGAATAGAAGCTATTAGGAATCAATTAAGATGGATATTGAATTCCGTAATAATATATTTACGTAATGGTATCAACGTCGCTTTTCATGGTGGGTGCCCCAGGTTTGAACCCCGTTAAGGGCAAATGTTTGTGTGGAAGTAATTTGGTTTTATTATAAAAGGTATATATGCACCTAACAACAAACACACCTGGGAATTAAACCCAGGAATTCATACTCAGAATAACAATTCATTGATATTCAATTTCGTATTCGCTTGATATACCTTTGACATTACAAATTTAACTAAACATTTAAAAACAAATTTGACATAACAACAAAATATATTCCCATCTCTGTCATATGTATGTAAATAAAGGAAGACGACGATAGAGATAAAGCACTTTTTAGATGCTTAACTGGCGTGACTTATAAACTTATTCACATGAGTGTAATTTTATTTCGCCGCGTCTAACTAAAAGCTTATTCCAATCCTAATCATTTTGATAAAACACTAGAATCTAGAAATAATCTAGCCCCATATATATGTAAGTATCATTCAGTACCTATGTAACATTAATTTATTCAATCTGTCTACCTACCCCCGATGGATATAAATGTATTATGATAAGATAAATATCACATTCGCTTCAGCAATGTGTAAAATTTACATTTTTACGCATCATAAACGTATGCGTGTTTGTTTAGCAAGAATTGCTCGCTTGATTTGCATGCAGCCGTGCAATTTAGATAGATGTAACGCTTTGGATTCTTGAAAGGTTACTTGTTAAGTAATGGACCGATATGGCTGGCTGCTAATGGATGGAAGCCATCATGGAATTCTTTAGCAAGCACTAAGGTTGGTCTATACTCTCAAATGGGGTCTATGCTCTGAAAAACCCCCCCAGCCATTGCTGGATTAAGAAGTTTCTGAAGTCATTATAACTTTGTGGTGTGTGAAGACAATGGTCTCGAATACGATCTCGAATCGATCCCAAGGGCCGTACCTTTCACTGTCAAAGTCAAGTCAAAATTTTGTTTAAGGAGACCAACATTACAGGTGCTTTCAAAAGTAGATCTCATGCAGAAAAACCGGTAAGAAACTATAGATTCTCTTTTAGATACTGCCTTTTCTAAGTTATGTACGTATTTATCACATACTCAATCGGTCAACGAAAACTGCATGCTTGACAGATTTTCTCGATGGCCTAATCCCTCTTAAATGGGAGGAGACTCGTCCAGCAGTATCAGATATAAATGGGCATAAACATTGGTAAACCTGAAATCGCTCAAGAAGAATTGCTAACCAATCGAATGCCTCGCCTATTTCCGTAATCCGATTAACTATAACTATAAAAAAATCAGTCCAATATTCTATCAAGAATCGCAATCACAATAATTAATTCAATTAAAAAAAACAACACTTAAAACAACTAACACTGCAACGCTATCGCCATAAAAAAAGCTGTTTTAATCACCGTGCCGCTTCCGGTGATTATGATCAAAAGATACCGCTTAGCGCCTCCTTAATATGACCAGATTCAAATGACCACATTTCGGAAGTCCAAATATGTTAAAGATAATGATCAAAAGTACCCTGAATGACGCCGAACTGTTAATGTATTAGCTTCAAGACGTGGTCTTAAATTAAATTCTTTCTTTTTATTTGTGACGCTCTGATTTTACTTGGTCCGTATTTTAGTTAGAGCAGCGTCAGGGTTACAGACAGTGGGTAGGTACTTAGGTAGGGAGGTTTTGAAGACTGGCTTTCATAGCAATATACATATATTATATGTAATCTTTTATTAATAGCATCACCCCTTTCGGGGACCAATCCCCGAAAGGTTACGCAAAGGTGTACTAATGTACACCCACGTTTTGTCGGTATTTAAGGTCCCATGTAATACGGGGCGAGCTTATTGCCATTAACCGGGGACGAATCCAAACTCCGGGCTGCTACTGAGAATTTCATAGAAAAGTTCAATGACACTTTGCTCGACCTGGGAATAAAATCCTCTTGCTCGGCAGTCGCACTGTACGACCGCTAGACCAACGAGTCTGTTTGTTTATTTATTGTTTTGAAAACCACTTTCACTCTAGTCACTTTCTCCTAACAAGGGGTTATTTTTAACTGGCTTACAGGATATCGGAAGTCACACAGCTGATCAGATAAGTGTTAAAGATCAATTGTACCGCGAGAACTATCTATCGCTTATGAGAGGCCGACGGTGTAAGCGGCGCGTTTGAACTTGCACTGCACTTATCCCTTATGTTCAAGTGTTATGCTAGGTTAGTTTTTTGTGATTGAAGTTATTTTTAAGCACCAAAAAGTTCAGAAGTTTTTATCTCTTTGTTGTCAAAGTCAAAAGTCAAAGATAAATAGTGATAAGGAGGCAAACGAGCAGGCAGCTCACCTGATGGTAAGTGATGACCGCCGCCCATGGACATTTGTAACACCAGAAGCTTGCAAATGCGTTGCCAAACCTCTTAGAAACCGTTCAGGTTTCTTAAAATAGGGAGTTTCTGAACTGACAGCAAACGGAATTCCCATGCCGTCAGAATAGTCACTCCTCCAATGAGCTCTGGTAACCTTACTCACTCGTAGAAATAAATCTATTGTTAATTCTCTGCGGTCTTCTGTATTTCAACTAGACCAATACAGGTGCTTTTGAATTGTCGAATTTTATTGAATTTAGTTGCACGGGTCCAAAAGGTAGGTCTCATGGAGAAGAACCGGCAAGAAACTCCATAGGTACTCTTTTAAACGATATAAAAATTACAAAATTGTTGGCTTTCGCTTACAATGACAATATGAGAATGATGCAGAATGTTGCAGCATGTTGTTAGACTGACATTGACTAGTCTAAAAACTAAAGCATGAGGTTCTCAAAACAAGTAAAAAGGTTACAGGGTTTGCAACGTGCGAGTGACACCTCTAATGTTGCAAACATTCATAGGCTACGGTAACCGCTTACGATCAGGCGGGCCGTAAAGCTTCTTTGTCACCCTCGTGGTTATAAAAATACCAGTTTACGCTTAAGATATTGTATTGCTCAGTATTCTGGTAGCGGTGGAGTACAGCAGTCGCTACGTGTCAAATTATATTCTGGTATTCAGCTATATGTGGATAAATTTGAAACTGACTACAACACAGTAAGCATAACGCTCTGAAGATAATAAAAATGCATTGTATTTTTTTTTATTTAATTGGGAATTTCGCTGTCAAAATATCTAATTATAGTAATTATATTATCCATAATTGAATTAAATGCGTTTAACCGCCGCTACATCTATTGAAAAGTACAAGCAGGATTTAAAACAGAGCCAAGATTCTAGAAAAATGCTCATAAAATATTTTAAAAAACTACTCAAATTAATTTATTTTTTTATGGAACCAACCTTAATTCCGCATCGGACAAATAAAAGAATTACGTAAATCGGATCAAAAATCTTGGCGTAAACGGTTTAGCTACATACATTTAAAAAAAAAACAACCGAATTGAGAACCCTTTCGGGCTGTAGTTATCACATAGGTACATATATGCGAAGATACAGTAAAATGTTCAGGCGCCAGTACCGATAGAAACGGATCATTAAACCCTACCACCAACCATCCTCGCCAAGTATCGACTCGATACCAAAAAATCTCTCGATTTCATTATTATTTCGATCAACATTCAAAGCTTACTAAACCCCGCTAACCCTTCCAATGCTACAGAAAATAATTACACAAAACTCGAATCGAAAAAAAATGTCGACGTTCCTTATCGAATGTCCCCATAAAAGTAAGGCTGGATTTTGAAAAAAGGCGAAACCAAAAAAGGTTTATTCCGAACCGCCTTATCTAAGGATGGCGCCGGTGGCAAGAAATTTGGACTTTTTTTTTTGAGGACTCTTTTCGTAATTGACAGAATTTACGCAGGAGATAAGGATTGGATTTGAAACTCTTTAACATGGACCTCAGAATGTGTAGCAGACCTACAGTTAACATATAACATAAAAGTTTATAGGACAGTACAGTCAGCCTATTTGTTTATATATATTATGAATGTATATTATAAATAATCTAACTACCTAGTTCTTCTAGTGTTCGTAAGTGCTAGATGGCTTGGATTCGTTTCTAAGGTCGAGCATAGTGTTATTGGGTTTTTATATTATTTATATGAAATGTATGAAAAGGATGTACGAAAATAAATTTGCCAATATAATATAATAATAAAATAAATCTGTCAAGTGTATCATATTAATATGTTAAACGTTATCAATACAAATAATGATTTCGTAAAATATTTTTAATTTTGTAATTTAATTTAGAGTTTCGTTTTGTTTTTCTATGCTGACTGTACTGTTTTGAAATTCTAGTATTTTGAGAACTGAATAATTTTTTAACGTGTTTGCTTTTTCCAATTAATAATTACTTGAATTGTGATAAAGATGATTCATTATATTATTCCTAAATTAGAAGTTGTCAAACAAAAAGTCATTTTTTTTATCATTTTACATTATTTACTAAGTATTTTATATTTAAATAGTAGCGCTAACCTAACGATTTTTTTTTGACGACAGCGTAAATGCGCATCGCCATTAAAGGAACCCTTCTGTCGTAAGAGTCCTGGATTTAAATACCGGTACATTTGTACCTGTATATTTGTATTCAAATATATATGTAGTATTTCAACCATCTAGTGTCCGTAACACAAGCCTCGTTGCTTAGCTCGCAGTTAGATGCCGGTAAGAATATCCAGATAATTATGTTATTATTTTATTGGTTTTACTCAATGACATATTAAATGACATATTATTATATAGACACGTCATGCGTGCATGCGTTCCGAGCTAAGCAACGAGGCTTGTGTTACGGACACTACTAACTGGTTACTAATTGGTTGATATACTACATAATATACTTTTTTTTGTAAATACATACATATTATAAGATACATCCATGACTCGGAAACAAATGTTTATGCTCATCACACAAACATTTGTCCCTACAGGGATTCGAACCCGGGACCCATAGCACAAAAGGCAGTGTTAACTACCGCTGGACTAATTGGGTCGTCAGGGTATTAATAGCACAGTTCAGTTTTTAAACTATGGCTTAATTAATTGATGACAGATACAAATACAGTGAAAAAATGGATCACGAAATGAAGAAATGTCAAGCAGGACCACAAATTAAACGCTCACTGCAAGTTACCAGGTAGACAATGATTAACAAAAACAAACTTACTATAATGACTGCAAAATCACCGAAAATATTTGTTGTAAAAACTCAATCTGTACCTCAAACCGTAATTTGACAACACCCGCCCGTTTGACAGATGTCATATTAAGATGACAACTGTGTTCCCGCCTTGTTGTTTTTTTATAACGTTCTGTATTTAAAAAAAACCTTTTTTTCTGGCCCGATTTTGACATTAACAAGATGAGTTGTGATTTTAAATAGACTATGTTTTGTCAATTTTGGTTGTAAATTAAGCTTAAGAAGTACATTAATTGGTTCTTAATAAGAAAAGTAAGATAAGTAATTTATCCTATAATTATAAATTTAAGGATAATCATATGGGATAATCATCCTTATCACCTAGGGGTATACCCCTAGGTGATAAGGATGTCACTCAACAGATTTTTTTTTGGCATAAAAAAATACGCATAGGTAAGTATAATTCTAAATTTTCACCCTTCTACCACCAACCCCTGTAATGTGGTAAAACAACGTTTGCTGGGTCAACTAGTAATTGTATAATATACTTAAAGCTTTTGCACAAAAATTAAAATTACTTTATGTGTGGTCTAAAAAATAATTAGTAGCTACAATTTATTAAACGTATGTTAAGGGCACTTGTTCAAGTTAATGTCTAGATATTAATACTTAAACTTCGGTACCCGTCGGTAATTTTATGGTCATTAAATGTATCAGAAGTTTAATTATTTTAATATGTATCTTGGTCCAACCATTTTATGGTATTTTGTCGCTAATAAACGACCAAGACTAAATATATTGCCTATTATATTATTATTAACAATAAAATATTAATTACGTTTTTAATTATTTATTAATAATTAAAAAGTGGCTTTAATTTTCAACCTATTTTAGCCAATGCTGGGCACAGCCGTCTGCTCATTTGAGAGGGTTTAGGATAAGGCTATAGTCAGTCGTTAAAATACTTGACACGCTATTGAGAAAATCTCTCAGGCATGAAGGTTTTCTCACAATGTCTTCCTTCAACGTATATGTATGTGATAAATGCCCACATAGTTAACTTTCAAAAAGTCTTTGATGCGTGCCTTGGGTTTGAACTGGAGACCTTTGACATCTCAGTCCACTGGGCACACTGTGAGGCTACCGTTATCTCACCGATAAAAAAAAACTAAATATTCAGCAAGGCGGTACTTATTCAATTATTTTTTTGGGCGTTTATAAAAATAAAAGAAAAAACGATAAATCAATCAGGCCACTTCACCAAAACCGTAACATCTTATTCTGATTTCAAAACTCTCACTACTATTTTTTTTCGTTCTCCTGTTTTGCCAGCCAAGGTGACAAAGGTTCGTTTTTTTTTCGCAAAATTCCTTTTGCATTGCTCTATGACGTGTCGTCAAAATATTTGGCTGTGTATCTCTGGTGTTATCTTAACTAACGGACAATAGTGGCGCCTTATGACGTCTGACGTGACGTTTTTATTTAAATGCCTCTTTTCTTTGGGCCCTTAATTATTATTATTTCTGTAGTTTTGTAGTGACATAAGTAGTAGTAATTTTTAATCGGTCGTTTGCTTTGAGATTAATAAAACATTTTATTTAAGACACATTTTTGTAAGACTTTTACGACAGGTTAACATCGTTATATACCGTATATAGGACTTTTTTAAGTTGTGTATTAAAAGTAGGCCAACTTTAATTGGCTCTTTTTAAACGTTGATAATGCTCATAAAAACGGGCGTTTAATTAAATTTGAAACTTTGAAGAAAAGTAAATACATATACCAAGTGCTATAGTTGATACTTGTTTGCGTAAAGCTTAAAATCAAAACTCAACGTTCAGTTGAACTAAACTACTCATAAAGTTTCATAAAAATCGGTTCATTCGTTCAGAAGTTAATCGCAGACAAACAGCTTGACAACTTTTTTTACGATTTTTGCTCTACAATTCATCCCATGACTATACTCAGTATCCTCTAGGTAGCACCCTAGAACGCCTTAATACATCTAGCATGGCTTTATAATAATAAATAGCCTATATAATAAAGAAATGGCAATATTCCCGCCTCTACATTAGTACACCTCTGCCTAACCCGTTAGGGGCGACATGCGTCTTGGTATGTATGTATGTATATAAAAAACATTATTTTTAAATTTTATTCGTTCTGCGTATATTTGCATTGGAATTAAGCAAGTTTATTCTCAAGGAAATTTAGCAAAACAAATATTGAAGACAACATTTAAAAACAAAACTGACCCTTTCTGTGACAGAGATAAAATAATATACAAACTTTACACTCTTAGGCAGGGATTTCTGGTCCGAAACGCCAGTTAATTTCCAACTTTATTTCTTTTCTTATAGAGTTAATATTCCCTAAACGCAATCGAATACACAATACTCAAAAACTAATGCCATTGTCACTAGTAATTCGACACTATTTTACTATAACTCTTCTTTAGACGATCTAATTTCTGCCTTACTACCCATAAATACAGTTTAAAATTCATCGATGGTCATTGAAAAAAAAAAATAAGGCGCCAGGGCTTTGTCGCCAACGTAATGTCGCGACGATGATATCCGGTGAAGAGAGAAAAAAAAGAAAAAAAAATGTTTTTTTTTCTCACATTCGGTAGGGCACTGACCAAAGCTGTGATGTACGGAGCCCTAATGATTTATTATGGAGGGCCCCACTGTGAGATGACGTTTTTTTTTATATTCGGAAGTTGACATTTTTTAACGTTTTGTTTGGCGCCTAGGAGTGGAATTGTTTGCACGTGCTAATTAGGAGTTTTGGAAAGAAAGTAGTTTTTTCTTATATGTTTTGGAAAGTCGTTATAAAATCTGGTCAAGTTCGAGAGGATCTCGCGCTCCGGGGGTGTCAGAACCTCTTTTTTCTACTACCCTCTCTAAAAACATTCTGAATCAAATTCGTAAAACAAACATAAGTTAACATGAAAATTACCTTTACTTAAATTTTCACTTCATAGACACATTGTCAAGCTGCAAATTTTAAATTGGAATCAAAATTATGCCTATTACACTCATTCACAATTGTCTCTTTGGTAGAGACAATTGTAAATAATTTTGTATCATTAAGATGACAAACAAACATAATTATAGCAGCTCTAATTGTGAGTGGCAAGGGGCCTCACCTCCCCTCTGTAATCATCATCATCCATGGAGAAAACCCCATCAAACCTAGATTCCAAACTTTGATTTTTACTCACGAGCTTTCAACTTCTAATATATAAAATTCTCGTGTCACAGTTTTCGTTGCCATACTCCTCCGAAACGGCTTGACCGATTTTGATGAAATTTTTTGTGCTTATCCGGTATCTATGAGAATCGGCCAACATCTATTTTTCATCCCCCTTAAAGTTAGGGGTAGTCCACCAACCCCTATAATGTGGCAAAACAACGTTTGCTGGGTCAGCTAGTCACTTAATAAAATTCTTAATCTAAACAAACAGGTAATTGCGACCACGTAATACACATGAAAACTTATATATTGACTATCACACACGCCCGACTTTGCTTGCAAATATAAAGCCATTAATATCAGATTATATTTGAGTATTTGTTTTATACAAATTCCTTCACGCTTACTAAGTACGTGGGAGGCAGGTTGGACCACAAGCTATAGACAAACAGATTTGATTTCTGTATAAACGTGGGAATTTTTAGATCTAGGAATATGTCATCTTCGTGCCCACTGCAGAGGAGTTAGAGCTGTGGTAGCCTAGTGGTGTGACCAGTGGACTGAGATGTCAAAGGTTTCGAGTTCAAGCCAAACGCACCACTGACTTTTCGGAAGTTATGTGCGTATTTATCACATGCTTAAAAAGGGAGGAAAACATCGTGAGGAACACTGCATGCTTGACAGATTTTCTCGATGGCATGTGAAGTCTGCCAACCCGCAGTAGGCTAGTGTGGTGGACTAGCCTAATCCCTTTCAAATGAGAGGAGACCCGTGCCCAGCAGTGGGACAGTAATGGGTTGATGATGATGATGATTATGTGTCCACTGCTGGGCTGCCCAACCTCTTGTTGAAGCCTATTTCATCCACACACAAATGTCAAAGGTGCGTTTTTTTCTTTTGTTTTAACCGTTTTAACCTGCACTCTTTATGCAGGTACAAACAGTCAGGAATTTCTCACCGTATATTGACTTTATTTAATCCTGACGTTTCGAAACCTTTACAGCATCCAATATCACGGAGAGAAAAACATGGGATCTACCCATTGAGCTATTTGTAGGTACTTTTTAAAGGATTTTTAAGTGATAATAAATTAATTCTTAATATACCCGGGTCATATTTAGATCCCATTTTTTTTTATTGTCACGATCCATTGTCAAAAACCCTTTACAGTAGCGTGGGGGCTGTCAAAAGTTTTTTTGCTTTTTATGATTGGGGCAGTGGCACACTGAGATTACTTTTTAGTTCCAGTGTTAATATACTACAGATAATAGTCAGTTTAGTCGGTTGAGAATTATTGTTATTGTACCTAGTAATAAGTGTGTTTAAAATATTAATTGTTATAGGTTAGATTCATTGTAATGCATAATTATATTTTGAGCGGCTGTTTATTAAGTAAATGCACAAGTAAGTGACTTATGGTGTATAATAAACGGTAAATATTAGATTAAAAATATCTAGAAATATTTTCTGTAAAAAAATTTGCTTTAGTTTTTTAAATAAACATTATTTTGCTTATGAAGATATTTATACTTATGAAATTAATTAGCTTCGCCCTTTTATCAACGTCGTTAACTAAGAAACTAGCGACATCTAGTCAGAAAGAAACATCAACATTTACTTATTTACAAAAAAAAAATTCGATACCAAAAAATAATTAGTCGACTAAAGTTATAACTTTGTTCCTACACTCAGTGTGTCCTATACTTACTGAATAAGCTATAGCCGAAGCGGGACTATAATCCGACGTATGACGTTATTAAACACTTTTTATAACGAGGAACGGCTAACAAGTGGATCGGCCACATTCAGAGGCGCCTCTGGTCTCTAAAGTATTAATAAATTCTTGAAAAACAAACTAGCTTTATTATTTAAAATCAATAAATACGTACGGATAAGTGACCTGTCTCAACGATAATTCGTTCGATGTCAAGTTCATAGGTTTTGTTGTTAGCCTGTATTCAGTATTTGGTATTTTGTTAGCCTTTATGTTCATTTCAGCCTTCATAAAATTAAGCTTTTAAAGACTATATTAAAAAAAAATAGCCTATATTCAGCTTACATCCATAGTCTGTATTCAAAATTCATTTTTACTTGCTCGATTTAGAAACTTAACCAAAAGAGAGAGAAAGTTGTAGAAATCTGCCACGTATTTGTAATGTTTCTCCTATATTTGCGTAATTCGTTGTCTACCACACATGGGCTATAGCTAGCCTGTATTCAATAAAAACAAATGCATTAATGTTTATCTAACAACGAAATCTCACCATAAAGTTCTTTTTTAAATCTCGTCGACCTGTCAAAAATGTAGGCATGTATGTTGGAAGAACATATATTAAAGAAGAAATAGCCAACTCATTGTCATTACTACCAAAATGCCAGGCTTCTTAGCCTCGCATGGAGATACAATTACAAAGACATGTCGATAAGAACTTTATCCTGTATCATTTGGTACTAATAAAGAAAGAACAGCGTCTTTTTTCAAATTCAAAGATGGCGTGGCGATATCTATGGATATAGACGTCAAGCGAACGCTCTGATATTATCTGTGGTCTTAATAGTGTGGCTATGAAGTAAGCGAGATGACTGTGAGTTCAAGTGCTTTGGAAAAGAGTCATTGGTAATTTATCGTTAATATTGTAAATTTGTATGTAGAATCTTACTTTATTAAAAGTAAGAGTTAAATAAGGTTTTTAAATATAAGAACTGAATTATAATAATAATTCATTTATTTCAGATAAATATCACCTATTAATTGACAATAGGTACATTAATTGATAGTCAATAATAAAATCATATAAAAAAAATTGAAAAGGTTTGTATGTTAGGATATCTGTCAATTAATCACGCAAAAACGACTGTACTTACAGATTCGTTTGAAATTTGCCGTACAATCGATTCGATTAACACGTAGACCTTTTATAAACACAGGCAGAGCTGCGGGCGAAACCTAGTAAATTAATATTTTCCTTTTAATTTCAATTTACGCGTATTTCGAAGCCCCAATTGGAACAGTAGCATTCCCATAAGCCATACTTCATACAGATAACATGTTCTAATGACATTTCAAATTGATATTCCCACGGTATGACTAATTTAATTACACGGCTTCTCTTGCTACCTACTAGCTCCGTGTTAGCCATCAATCTAGGTATGATTGACAGCTTCAATCTAGACTTTATTTGGTACTCTAGGTATGATTTTAGATCTGCATTTATTTCGGCAGTGGTAACATTATGATTTTTTATACTGTAAAAATACTTCTGTATCTGTAAAAAAAATATGGCAATCGAATAAATTAGATAATTTTTCACGACATTAATACTTATTATTGATTAATATTGGATAATATAGCTTCTAATATTGTTTCAATTTAAGCTTTCGTGCTATGTAAAGCCAAAGGAAAATAATATTTAAATATAAGTAAATTATAAACAATATCGATTGTCGGCGAGCCAACTTTAACGATAAAAATCTACCACAATAATCTTTGAAAGATGCCATCACCGAAATATGTACCGATAAATACATTCATCATTCGATTCCACAACAAAACAACTTTCTTTCTTTCCCCCACTAGACTTACAATTTCAATAGCAACCGCAAACATCTTTCTTTCCCGAATAGCAGTACCAATACCAATACTCAATCCATTAGACTTTTTTAAAGGACCCCGTTTTACCGCCGCGTTCGGTAAACAGAGTTACCGCGGCAAGCTTTGGCGGCAAAACGCGGTAAAAAAAATCTCGATGGGAATAAATATTGGGTGCTTGAGTCACGGTTGCGGGGTCAGCAATACTGGTTGGTAATAATATAAAAAAGTGGTTTTCTCAAGATCTGAGACGCGTATGTAAAATAGCTCTTTCAATCCATTTGTTTTAAATTACTATACTATACATATATACCAAAAAAATATTAGCGTAATGACCAAAAAATCAACGGTTATCACATTGCATTGCACATATCTTTGCTTCTGAATACTTTTGGGAGAGGTTCACTGCATTCCTAAATATTAAGCTGAGCAATACTAATAACTTTTTGTGTACCGGTATGGAGGGTAATATTGCCGATAGTATTATTAGCTTTTAGGGCTTATAATACCTAACAACTGACTGACAAGGTGGCAACATGCGATTAGTAGGTAGGTACCCCTAATGTTGCTATCGTCCGCAGGCGATATTGTTAGTGGAATCCATATTCCAGTTACCATCAGGCGAGCCGTGAGCTTACAAGTCGTTTAAATCTCTTTAATTCGTAAACTATTTTTGCGCAGTTCAAAAGTTCGGATAAAAAGTAGTCTAATAAAGCCTAATTGAAATAAAATTGAAATTCATCGACGATGAACACTAAACAGATATTCAGATCTGTGTAGTCTTCATTTCATTGTCATATTACCTATATCATTACATCAACAGTTAGAGGTCCACTGCTGGACATAGATCTCCCCCAAGGATCCCCACGATGACTGGTCCTGCGCCGCCCGCATCCAGCGGACATTACCTATTATATCATTCAATAAACATCCATACCAATCCAACCATTTCTAGCCTTTGCCAAGGTCATCCGTCCATCATGTTGGAGGCCGCCTCATGCTACATTTTACGATTCGTGGTCTTTTATCCCTCAGCGGCTACCAGCTTTTCGAGCCCCCGTCTGGTGTGTTTATTTTATTTTAGGTATTCAATAGGTACAGATACAGATAACAGACTTGATTATACAGTTCACTTATTAGGTTTTCACAGTTTTAGGAACGAAGTTCCTTATCGCGGGTTGCGAAAGGGGGCTAGACGGAAAAAATTAAGACGAAAAGTTGTAACGACACTTTTTGCTATAGTAAGCTATTGTACGCCGTGCGGCGTGCGCATGTTTCTCTGTCTGTCTCTATCTCTCTTATAGAAAGCAAGGGACACGCGGATGGAACGAAGTTCCTTTCGATTAATTAGTGAAGGAATTGTAAAAAGGAACTTATTTCCATCCGGGTGTCCCCTTAACACCTCTCAAGTTTTTTTTAAGTTGTGTTTTCGCTTCTGAATTGTTAATTTAGATTTATTAAATGTCCGTCTTTCGTTCTGACCTGGCAGGCTACCTAGTTGCGCTGCAACACCAAAAAATAAAACAATATTTAACTAGCAGCAAACTGTAAAATTAACATCACAGCGAAACCTTAACTAAAGGGAATAAAAACATTGAAATCCCGACTCTAATGACTCAACAAACAATTTATCTTTACCTCAAAACCAACTTAAAGGCCAAACTCCCTTAAAACATCGGCCAAAACATAAAGATTTGGGACGCGTTATTTTCGTTCGGTGCAAGCGAATGTGACCCGTGCGGAGTATCCTGTTGATTCAACAAGTATTTGTTAAGGACGGAGGTTTAAAATTAGCAAGTACTACCGCGGTGAAATTTAAAGACTCCTTTTACTAATGCTTAAGTCAAATATATGGTCTAATATGGCCAGGCCCAAAAGACCCTATTGTCGTTGTAGGCTAGGGTTATTTGTGAGCTGTAAACGGGTTAAAAGATGTGTACTGTGGCGCCCTCCGCGGCATTCTAATTATAAATGTGTTTGGTGAGAAAAATATTACGAACTACTTGCATACTGCCTCGTTGGTCTAGTGATTGTAAGTGTGATGACAGCTGAGCTAGCGGTCTTGGGTTCGATTTTCATGTAGAACAAAATCTCATTGGGTTTTCTTATGACCAAAGTCTTGGTCAGAGATGTAAACCCATAAATCTCTGGTATGACTTAAGGTCCTATGTAATTCAACGTCATCGACAAAACTTAAACACTTTTAAATTAGTTTGATCTGGGGAAACCCGCTCGTGACCACGACGTTAAAGGTCCGAAACGTCGGGATAAAAAACCCCGATAAAATCCATAAATAAGTAGTAGGTAGTTAGTTTTCTTCTTAAATACTTTCTGCAAAATATCAGTCGCAAACAGACAATCATTCAAAGCAATTCATTGCAGACATTATTGCACAGAAATCAGTTCGAAATAATACTGTTCATAGTTTGGTTAATACATATAGGAATAACATAAAAGTAGCAGAGGGCAGGGCACATTGCTCGAAGAACGGATGCCAGTTGGGGCTCGAAGTTTCTCGAGTGGCGACCGCGTACTGGAAGATGGAAGGTGGACTGACGACCTGGTAAAGTTCGCTGAAATCCGCTGGATGCGGATAGCACAGGACCGGTCGTTGTGGAAATCCTTAAGGGAGGCTTATGCCCAGCAGTGGACGTCATCTAGCTGATATAATGATGATGATGATGATATAACACATAAATTTACGTACCTATACATATCCAAAGTGTGACATTAATTAGAGCCTCAGTACTAAATAAAACCGCGTGTATTTCTGTGTACATTTCAAGATTATGACTTTATGACGCATTGATTAATTATGCTGTAACATTGAAAAAACATTGTAGGTAGGTCCTTTTACGGATTTCGGTATTAGCGGTATTTCGATGGTTATGAACAATGAAATATTTAGTTTAGTTTATATATCATTGGTTATGAATAGACTGATTATCACTATTATGCATGCTGTAAAGAATTCAAAGGTTGAAATAATATCAATATAAGTACCTAATTGTCGCGATAAAATCCGTTAAAAGTGTTTTATTTCAAAGTTTCGTAGTATCGTAGCGACCATTGAATGTGACGTGATCACGTGACGTGTTCGATACCGAACTTAAGTGATCCAATAGTTTTATTGTTTTTTTTTCTGCGAATTTCTCAGTAACAGCACTGACTTTAGTCAATACAAATATGTGCGTTGTGAACGGCGGGCGTTTTTGGGGGCTGTCTGTGTTGTCGACGTTCAAAAAGAGCCAATCGAATTTAGCTTGCATTGAATAAATTCTATTTTGACTTAACTTGACTTGTGTAGCAATTAATTCACCTAAAAAACATACCCGCAAAATATAGGTCATCAATTTAATTACATCTCTGCCGAATCCTTCGAAGATACCGGGGGATAATGATATACGATGTTTAAAACACAGAAGTGGGTAAGTCACATACAGTTGGGTACAGTATCCTGCTCGCTCCCTGCGTCCATGTCGTGAAGATATCGCGGTGCGTGTCCGCGGCGTCTTTGACTTGCGGCCGCTTTGCCGCGCCGCCTCCGATTTTGTTATTGGCTGTAGGGCTGACACGCAGAGAAAAACGCTTATGTCTTATTTGGTAACATTATTGTAATAATAAAATAATAACATAAACATACCGAAGGGTTAGGCAGAGGTGTACTAATGTACCCCCATATATCGCCAGTATTCTCAAGGTCCCATTTAATGTAAGGCGAGCCTATTGCTATAGCCTAAACACGCATATTTGTTGAGCATTTATAAGAAGAATATAAATGAATAAATGTTTTTGTAACCAATTGGCTCTTGTCTTGTTCAATGGACATCTTCAAATTGAATGTATTATTTTATTATAGATTTTAAATAACAGATTTGTCAATTTGCATTACAAGCTTACACTCTTAAAGTTATTAAAAATCTACAAAAATCGCCGCAAAATGATTTTTCCGCGTTTTTTGCACGAATCCAAACTTCGAACTACGACGAAGAACTTCATAGAAAAAATCCAATCACACTTAATCGAGTCCAACACCTCTTGCTTTGCAGTCACACCAACGACCACAAGACTGACGAAATATTTTCAAAAAAAAATATATAACAAAGAATAGAATATGTTATGGGGTCGGAACCTGGTGTGCTGAAATACAGGTCTAGAGGCTAGCTTAGGTCTTTGTAGTAGTTAGCTTAGTCTCCCATTTCTCTCCTATTTCTCTCCTATTTCTCTTTTGTATGTAGGTATATCTACAAAACCTTCAAGAGTAGAGTATATTCTTGCCTGAAAGGCCGGCAACGCATTTGCACGTCCTCTGGTGTTGCAGATGTCCATGAGCGGCGGTAATCACTTACCATCAGGTGAGCCTCCTGCCCGTTTGCCCCCTTAATTCCATAAAAAAAATATTGTAAATTATATTATTATTGTCTCCACTTCGCCAACCCTAACGCCCGCGACGGCGGCGGCGACCATATTATTGACACTATAAATTCTAACGCACGCGTTTTTAAAACCAGCCTCCCACACACACATACGCACTGCACAACGAGATCAGGTGTGTGATACATACACACACACAACTGTGCGTCGGTAGAACAACGACACGCACACAGCCATGGAGCTATGTGACGTCACAGCATCCGGAAGATTTGGTGATCTAATCACTATTTATTTGTAGATTTCATCTTTGTTGATGATGATCACACTTATAATAGATCCGGTGTTCGAAGCTTCACGCATGTGTCGCTGAAGGATTAAACAGAGGTGGTAGTTGTGTGACCAGTGGACGTAAAGTCAAAGGTTTTGTGTTATCAGCATATTATTATGCTCTAACGGTGAAGGAAAACATCGTTAGGAAACCTTGACAGATTTTCTCTATGGCATGTAATGTCTGCCAACCCGCAGGAGGCTACCATGGTATATAGCCTAATCCTTCTCAAATGAGAGGAGACCCGTGCCCAGCAGTGGAACAATGATGGGTTAATGATGATCAGCGAGAGAAAGTGAGTAGGTAACGCACTGTGAAGGTATGATGATGACGAACGCCAATGAAAAATTTTCGATGAAGAAAAGAAATTTCAAAGCTACGTGTGTATTTCTAAAATGCTGTCTCGCATGACAGATTTTTAAAGGCATGTGAAGTCTACCCGCAGTAGACTAGCGTGGTGGACTATAGCCTAATCCCTCTCAAATGAGAGAAGACCCGTGCCCAGCAGTGGGACAATAATGGGTTGATGATAATCAGCGAGAGAAAGCGAGTAGTGCACTGTGAAGGTATAACGAAGAACGCCAATGATAAATTTTCGATGAAAAAAAGAAATTTCGAAGCTACGTGTGTATTTCTAAGATGCTGTCTCGCATGACAGATTTTTTGAAGGCATGTGAAGTCTACCAACCCGCAGTAGGCTAGCGTGATGGAGTATAGCACACATCCACACTAAGAATTTGGCTTCATCAGTTTCAAGGGAGGGGATGGAGTCAGCTACCGTAGTCAATACTAATACAATTTGGGGGTCTTCAAGTCACGAGTGAATAGGTATCTTCTAGGCAAGCGTGCTACATCCTACACCACCAAAATCGGTAATCCACCATTCGTTCACGAGCTATGATGCAGACAGACACACTGACATTTTTTAAATAACATCCCTCTTTTTGCGTCGGAGGTTAAGCAGTAGAGACGATATAATGAATGGGACTATTAATTGACTATTACTTACCTATTAAAATATTGATTACCTCACTTATATGAAAGTTACATTGATAAAAGAGATACAGAAATATGTTGAATACAGGAATTATTAACTTTCATTGCCGCCAAAGCTTGTGTCATTATGTTAATTACTACTAAAATTAATGAAATCATTAAAAACTTTATGCCCTTTTCAATTTATGGAGACTATTTAAGTAAATTAGTAATGTGGTAGCTTCGTGGCTCGGGTGGCGGCATTGTTTTGTGGTGTTTGGGTTCGGTTACTGTTGCAATTGAAAGTGTAGGTGGTGATTCAGATGGCGCAGTGGTGATCGGCTCCCGTGCCATGGTCATAGGTCACAAGTTCGATTAGGTACCGCATAAATTTAAATATGATTATGTGTTTGTAAACACGCTTACGTTACAAAACAAAATTTTATTTTGGGATAGTTTATACATAAATATACTTTATTATACCATCACTCTCATATTCCCGCAGGCATAGGCAGAATGTATGTGCCTTTATAAGGCGTATTTACTTAATAGAGGACCAGTCTAAACCGATAACACAGCTCGGCTTGGAAATTGAACCCGGAACCTCACGTACCCGCGAAATTTTGACCATATTTTTTTATTTTTTAATAAATCAAACAGAATCCCCATCTTATGATTCATTTTAATTATTCGCTATAAGTAATAAATACTGCACTAAGGTGTATAACCTCGGTACGCAAATAAAGGAGACTGCAGCTATCGGTCAGATCTGCGGCGAGGCTCCACGCATTGTGTGCCATGTAGCCACCGTGACGGATCGCTTTATGCAACATGTTGCTATTTCAATAAATCTAGAAGAAATTCATTAGGCACTGAAAAATGTCATATTTATTGCTCGGTGATGATGAATAACGGTGATGAATTAGTTTCAATTAGTTTCCAGATTTGATTACTGTCGTGATAAGATTAAATTCTAGAGATAGAATAAAAGTTGTACTTTTTAATCTAACATACCATCACGACTGTCGTCCCCGAAGGATTAGGCAGAGGTGTACTAATGTACACCCACGTTTCGCTGGCATGCTTTAGGTCCCACGTAATAGGGGGCGAGTCTATTGCCATTAACCGGGCACAAATCCAAACTCCGAGCTGCTACTGATAATTTCATAGAATAACCCAATAACACTACTCGACCTGGGAACCGATCCCAAGACATATTGCTCGGCAGTCGTACTGTACGACCACTAGACCAACGAGGCAGTTTACGAGGCAACGAGGGACTTTTTAATATGATTACTAATTTACTTGCTAAAACAGTGAAGGACCTACATGTCTGCAGGGATATGAAGTCTACCAAAGTACTGTAAGTTTAGTGGATTGTAGCAAACCTCTCACACTTGAGATCTTTACCCGACAGCAAGAATGCAATAGTAATTTTTACCTACTAATATAATAAAATTGAAAAGGATTTTTGTTTGTATGAACGTTAAATTCTGTATGAAAACTAATTCAAAAACTACCAGTCCGATTTGAAAAAGAATTAAAAATTTACAAGAAAGCCTATTTATTAACAAAACTTTAAGGCTATTTAAAATCAAGCTACAACCTATATGAGTATAGCATCAATGAAAAATATTGTAAATACGGGGAATTTTTTTCCTAAACTCGCTTATGTGAAGCAGGCAGTTTAGATATAAACCGGTGTCATTATTTGGAATAAAATATTTAAACGCAAATTATATTTAAATAAACATGAAAAACCTAACAATCTGATATCTGTATATTTAAACTTTAAGGTGGAAACTCCACGCTAGCCTGCGAAATTAAAATTTTCGTACGTTTTTTGCAATTTGCCCGTCATTGTCAGGCTGTACATTGAACAAAATATGATTCGCGTCTGTAATAGGTATTTAGTTACAGAATTTCGCAGGCTAGCGTGGAACTTCCACCTTAAATGTTTGTTTCGTTTGACGGAATAAAAATTGAGAAAATAATAGTATTTTTTTTTGTATATAAATGTAAAAACTATACAAATTATACAAATCAAACAGTCATAATAACTTCACACGTATTCTCGTCATCTTTTATAATATCGACACACAAATGCCTACAGTTTATCTGCGTTGTTAATTAACGACGTGCGCGTGTGACAAAATAACGGGGTTTGGTTAAAAAAATCTATTGATTTTGTATAATAAAAGTATTACTGTTAATTGTTAAATATACGTAGGTTTATGTTTACGAAAATGACTATTTATTTTCGTGCTCAAATAATTCTTTATTTTGTCATCCATTTTAAAAAAGAAAAGTAAATTCAAAAATAATATAAAAAAATGTTTTTTTCTAAAACAGACATACATTTAGTTAAGTTACAAGTATCTATAATACTACCCAAGACCTAAAATATGAGGATTAAAACAAAAAAAACAATAAACAAAAAACTTATCTCATCAAAATAAAAAAAATTGAACATTCTTTTACAGTAAGTAATCGATAAAAACCATACATAAATCAATCTTTGAACCAATTCAATTATAAAATTAACTGCAATTACTTGCATCCAATTAATTTTAATTCTACCAATTCTGGTTCCGTTTCGCATAATAAAATTCTTTCTGCCATAAAACTTAACACTGCAACTGCAATCGCAAGAATATAATAGCTGTCATAAAAACATGTTCATATAGGTACATTTTTATTCGAAAAATTGCATTTTTTATTATTAATTTATAAGATATTGCAATAATTCTGCACTACATATTTTTAATATATCCTTTTGAAGAATACCTACCTACAATTTTATTGTGAGTCTCTTTTATAAGCGTATTAGGTCAATAGTCATCATCATAAACTCATTTACTGTCCCATTGTTACTGCTGTCTGCCACGCTAGCCTAGTACACGTAGCAAAGCCTGTTAATTAAGAGCATAATCATCATCATCAACCCACTAACCCACTGCTGAGCACGGGTCTCCTCTCATTTGAGAGCAATTAGGCTAAAGCCCATCGCACTAGCCTAGTGTGTGTTGGCCGACTTCTCACGCCACATCAAGAAAATTTCTCAGGCATGCGGATTTCTTCACATTGTTTTTCTTTCACCGTTTGAGCATGTGTAAATAAGCACATAATTTCGATAAGTCGTGAACTCAGTACCGTTGACTTCACACTGGCCACATCAGTAGGCTATCTTAGATAGTCATAGTTATCTATTGATTTATTGTCACTTTTGACGCTACTAGAGATTTTTTATAAATAGGCTCTAGGTACCTAGTCATTTTCGCGGTCCTTTTATCGTAAACCCTCAATGTAATATTCATTATTATAGTACAGGTATAAAATTCTTACACGAAAACACAAATAATACCTATTATACATATATAATACCTAACTAATTCATTTTCTACAAATCACATATTTTATATAAACTGTAAATCGATATAAATAAATAAATATAAATTTTTCTCTTCATTCACATCTGCTATTAAATACTTATAATAACCTATTTAACCTATTAAATTAATTTCAGTCCGTAGATTGTGGGTGGTCTATTCGTAGCTTCATATGCTCGATTCTCGTTCAAACTTACAAACAACATGAAATAACACGCTCACATCAATTTCCACTTGACAATTTACAATGTTAACTGAAATTCTCAAGCACATGTACCCAAGTGTGAGCGAGACACGAAGCAAGAAAGAGACGGACACACGACCGCAGTGTTTAGGCGAGGAGGCGGCGCGTATAACCACGCCCACTTGTATCGATCGCCGCGAGGTATAATTTATTCATAATTTCTGTTATTATGTCCTCTTTCGAATAATATTGTACACCGCCGCAGTGGAAGGTTAATCGACATGGTAGAATTAAAACATAATTTAGGTGGTATCTACCTGTTATGTTATTTACTGTGAGTATGATAATATTTGGGCCACATGAATTGGTTTGTTCAAAAATTTAAAAATGGGCATTATCTTGGAATAATCGCTGATTATGGGGAATTGGGGACTTGATACCTATTATATGGATGATTTAAGGATCTGACACTCTCTGATATCAATATACCGCGATAAAATCCGTAAAACAGTAGTTTTATTCCAATTTATTCGCGTACCTAACTGTAAAAATACATTACCAACGAACTTCAGGAGTATCTACCTCTTTTTAAGAAACCATAAATACTTAAAAAAACCATAAATTTTTTGGGGTTTTAAAAAAACCATAAATTTTTTGGGGTTTTAAAAAAACCGCGCGTGATATTTTTTCTACAGGGTTGAAAACGCGCGAACGATATCTCCGGAGTTGCAAACGTCAATAAACTTGTTTGTTACCTTCGTAATATAAATATTGAAATAAATACCCGTTGAAATAAAACTACTTTTTACGGATTTTATCGCGATATATTGATATTATTTTAACCCGTAGTTTTTGAATGTTTAAAAAGAAGTTTTATTTCAATGTCTAATATTCGCGTAAGTGTAAGAAATCAAAAGTATCCGCCTTCATCAATACTCTTCTGTCTACCCCACCAGGATCCAAACCCACCTTCCTCCTCAAAGTCCTTCTCGACTTTCAGCTTACCTATGGACCTATTCGTGGAGACACACCTGGTACTTGCGTCTGCTATGTTTGACTCTATTAACTCAATCAAGACGACCCGATTAGACCAGCGGTAGTTAACGCTGCCTTCTGTGCTACTGGGCCCGGGCTTGAATCCCGGTAGGGACAAATGTTTGTGTGATGAGCATCAATATTTGTTTCCGAGTCATGGATGTATCTATGTATAATATGTCTGTATTTTCAAAAAAGTATGTAGATATAAAGACAACCTTCTAGAATCCGTAAGACAAGCCTCGTTGCTTACCACGGAACTAAAATGGCGCTGTGTCATAATGTCCCGATATATTTATTTCATAATTCATCTTCCACAGAAAAACTCCGGCTTTCTTTGTGCGTGGGCTGCGGCGGCCAGATCCACGACCAGTACATCCTGAGGGTGGCGCCAGACCTGGAGTGGCACGCCGCCTGCCTCAAGTGCCAGGAGTGCCGGCAGTTCCTCGACGAGTCCTGCACGTGCTTCGTGAGAGACGGCAAGACCTACTGCAAACGAGATTATACAAGGTAAGAGGTTTTGTTCCTCAGCCTTTCTGATCCCACTGCTGGGCCAGATAGCCACTGCCTCTTTCAATGCATGCCATTTGCTTCGGTCCTATGCTAATCTCCTCCAGAATCGACCAGAAAACGGAGGTACTTCCCCAGTTAGGCAGCTCAATTTGAGCCTCTAGCTCTCTAAGTTTGAGGATTCATCATCATGGTGAAAATATTGTATCTGCCATTGCTTGGAACGTATCTCGTTCTCATTGTAGAGGGATGACGTAATTGTCCATCTCGCTAGGCTGGTACAGTTGGCAGACTTCAAGCGCTATCGAGAAAATCTCTCAAACATGCAGGTTCCCCATGTTGTATTCCTTCACCGTTTCAGCATGTGATAAATTCGAACATAATCCAATAAGTCAGTGATGCGTGCCTTGGGTTTGAACTCGAGACCTTTGACAGTTCACTGGTCACGCCACTTCGAATAAAGGTTACTTACCTACATAAATTAATATAAAATATTCTGACATTATGACACAGTGCCATCTAGTTTCGAACTAAGTAACGAAGAATTTAACAAATTCGAGAAGAGTTATGACTTCTCTCGGGAAATTCTCTGCAGAGTTATTTAAAAACAAATGCTTTTGAGAATATTCTGGACGTCCGATCCTCCTTATTATTAAAATCTATTTGTTTATCTATGTGAGACGCATCACCGACAGCTTCAATGCGTTGTCTTTGTTAGCCATTCTCGTGGTAATATAACTAACCTATGTTTGACAACCTGCTCATATCACCACGAATCTACCTTTCAATATTTGCCTTCTAATTACGAAAACATAAGTAATATCACTAAAAATCACACCGCCGCTTCAGAACACGACAAAGCCAAACGTTGCCTCCATTTTCATAATAAATCTAACAGCAATCACTAATTTCACATTCCCAAAAAGTATATGTATATCGAGCTTCAAAAACAACACAACATTGGTAATCGAAAACCCGCTTATCCGGCCGGTGTAAACGGGAACAAACACAGATCGTGTTCCCGCCGCCCGCCGCGCTGTCAAACTGACGTTTGTTTTGGCGCCAAAATACATAATGCTGAGTTGAGCTGCGTTTGTTTTCACTTCGGCACATCACAGTGAGACTTTACCAACACATTTTCACTCTTCACCGACGTGTTTTCAGAGATTCACATTAGATTTTAGTCCTTATTTCTATTTGGTTAAAAACTTTGAGGTTATAGTGTATTTTTTTACCAAATGCTTGGGATTGTTTGTATTAGTGTAATACTATATTTTAGCAGCGAGAAATGGAAGGGTGAAAAGATAAACATTAGAGGTTATTTTAGTGAATTTCATCTTTGGTGTCTGTATGTACAAAGTGGCGCCCGACTTTTGATTGACGTAACGCTATTCTTTTTTTAAACTAGAGTTTTAGGCATTTTGTAAACTGTTGATCAAATAAATAACTTACGGTTTTACTGGTTATTTCCAAAATTAGAAAAAATCTAATACGATTCCATAAAATTCGATAGATTTCATTTAGTGTATCGACAATAAATAAGACAAATGCAAATTAGTACTGTCTGATTCTTATACGACATAGGCTTTCTTCCGTGGCAATGGAGTTTGAATCCGGGTAGAGGCAAATATTTGTGTGATGAGCATGGACATTAGTACCCTAGTTATTAATGTGTCTATGTATAATATGTAGATATAGGTACCCATATTTACAATAATATCAATCATCTAGTACCTATTCATACAACAAGCCTCGTTGCTTAGATCGGAACTAGATGGCGCTGTGTCATAATGTCACTCACAATATCACAGCAACATGTATGACACAGGTTATAAATCCTACAAACATAAACAGTTCCTGATCACGAATATTTTGAATCCTAGGTTCTTGAATTAATACATGCGTATAAAATCCAAAAACCGGCCAAGTTTTAGTACTTATTTGTTGTTATAACGGCAACAGAAAAACATAATCTATGAAAATGTCAACTGTCTAGCTATCGCGGTTCTTGAGATACAGCCTGGTGACATACATACAAACGGACGGACAGACAGCGATGCTTTAGTAATAGGGTTTCGTTTTTACCCTTTGGGTACGGAGCCCTAATAAACGATACGGCTGTGCGTACGCAGCAAGGATTACACAAAAACATTTCTAAGAAAATCAAAGATAAAATACAACTGAATATGTAGATTTTAACTGTTCGCTTGAATGCGATAAGATTTCTAACGCGGCTACCCGTTAGGCTAGTTCTTAGAATATGTGTTAGTATATCTACTATCGCTAATACTACAAAACTAAAGGAGCCGCCGCAATGGCCATGTATGTTTGTCTATTCGTGCTAATCTACGGAATCGCTGAATTAGTTCCGATTGTACCGGATACGGTAACCATTTGATGATCGTCGCCTGTGTATTAGGATAAGATATTTTATAATAGAACTATAGACTAGTAAACTGTACTGAATACATTAAAATATTTATAGTGTATGATAAAGAAATTACGATATACATACATACATACACTCAAGCCCTTTTTTCATAGTAGTAGACACATAGGTACTAAATGATGATGAATGATTAACAACTTTTGCTTCTTCCACATCTTGCATAAATGATATTTACATATTGCTGTAAATATATTTTCTTTTCCCACTGTTGGGCATGGATGTCCTCCTATTTGAGAGGGATTGGGCTATATCTACTGCAAGCGCGGGTTGCTAGACTTCACAGGTCATCGAGAAGATCTCTCAAATATGCAAATTTCCTCGCGATTTTCCATCAAAATCAAAAGGTTTTATTTCAAATAAACTTTTTCGTGCACTTTTAAAACGATATGATTCTAGTTGCCCCTTCACCGTTTAAGCATGTGACAAATGCGCACTTAAATTCGAAAAGTCAAATATGTGTGCCATGAAATTGAACTCGAAACTCTGACTTCACAGTCCATTGCTCACACTACCAGTCTATCACAGGTTTTCTTTCGATATTCTAGAAAACTTTATGAAAAATGAGCATCGAATCCCAAGACTTCACGCTTAACTGCCACGCTCAGGACTAATGGGACAGTAAATCCTTTTATTTTACGTCTGAAAAATAATGAATAAAAGTTAATATTGAAACATTACCTATAGACAGCGTATCATGGTCTAGTGGGTTCAATTCTCCGTTACGGTGTTATTTTTTGGGGACAATCAACTGATAGAGAAACCGTGTTCAGGATGCAGAAGCGT
Organism: Craniophora ligustri; assembly: GCA_905163465.1. Taxonomy (NCBI): domain Eukaryota; kingdom Metazoa; phylum Arthropoda; class Insecta; order Lepidoptera; family Noctuidae; genus Craniophora; species Craniophora ligustri. Next base: position 686,134 of record LR990979.1, on the reverse strand, counting down.
TGCATTAGATCTATGTGTGGTCTAAAAACCACAGACAGTTGTGTACCTTATTTTAAGTCATTAAAACTGTTAACATTTCCGGCACTATACATATTAGAAACTGCACTTTTTGTAAAAAGAAACCCGCATATATTTACTAAGCTATCTACAGTCAGGAAAAATCTATTGCGTGCACAGTACAAAAATCAATTATGTAACATAAAATGTAAGACTGCTTTAATGCACAAGAGCTTTTTTGGAATTGCTCCCAGAATATATAATAAAATCCCAAATTCTATAAAAATAATGCCACTGTCAAAATTCAAAATATCACTGCAAAAACTGCTTCTTGACAAATGCTACTATACAATAGACGAGTTTTTAAACGATAAGGAGCTATAATAATATTATTTTGAATTGTATAAATATACCTATAATTGTGTAATTTAATTTATTATGTACCTAATTTATGATGATAATTTTAATGATGAATATTGTGACATAACCATAATAATCTCAAGGATGTACCTACTATGTAATATTTGTATGTCTTATTGACAAAACATAGCGGACCCATTAATAATGTAAGAACTAAACTTGTATATACCTATGTTTTACAAATGAATAAATGATATGATATGAAATGATATGATATGAAATGATATGATATGAAAAATGAAGAGAACAGAAATCGAAATCACCGATCAATTTTTATAATTAACCCTTTGAATGCTGACATGGGACGGAAACGTATTGTTTACAGCCGACCGGTACGTACGACCGCGTCTCTCAACGCGCGGTAAATATAGGAAATGGACTGAAAATACATCATTGACGGGTTGAAACGTCAAAATATCAATTGTTTATAGTACTGGTTAATCATCCGTATTTTTGAGGAAATGACCGGGTATATTGAAGTGTTTTTGAAGTGATTTTATTCATAGGTAAAGGGATATCCTATAGGATGTTAGAAAGTAAACATTTTAGGGTTAAGTGTTTAATAGTTATTTTTTTTAATGTTGCCACACGCTAAGATGTTGTTGTGGTTTGTTTAGAGATATTAATTAGATACCTAAATAAATATTCTTTAATTAAAACTCTTAGCAACTGTAAACATAAAGGACTTTGAAATAATTCTACTTTTTACGGATGTTATTGCGGTATTTTGATATGGTTGTTATTGATGTCTTTGGGATCCTTTACAGCATCTATGATCAATGGTAAATTAAGGTTTTGGGTATCTCGATGTTATACCTAGTTACCAGCTAGTTGGCCATCCCAAATGTTGTTGAGTATTGAAAATCCTATTCTCGCACAACAAGTTCACCATGAAACACCCAAAAAACACAGAACTATATGTAGGTACCCTCTTCCATTGAAGTCCTTGATCCAATATTAATTAAAACTATAATTATGAGACCACACGACTGGAGGTATGCAAGGAGGTCTCATTGCATTGGTTATAATAATTATAAATTTTATTGAAGTCAGCGCCAACCATTAAACTCGGTTTGCAATCAACAAAGATAGACGTGGCATACACACTAGTATTAACAATCTTCTTCTTATTGTAAATCGATTGAAAGTAATAAATTGAACACTCAAACATTTATGTACAATAATTTGCAAAAAAAACGCTCTTTTCTAAACCACACCTTTAGGTACCTCATTTTATGAATGAACCTCGCCTCTAATTTGATACTTAATAGTTACCATCTAGAAAAATTCTCGAGATAATGAAGTCCCTCAAGGGAATGACTTCAACCGTCTTAGAATGGCAAAATTAATAATGATATCAAATAGGAGTGGAAAGAACAACAGTTTTCACTTCCCTTTTCATCAAGTGACAGATAAAATGGAGTTTAAAGCCGTTCGCACCAGAAAAAATGGTTACAACTGGGTTAAGTCCAATTGCCAAGCACCGATGACAAATTCATAAATAATGGGTCCTAACTATGTGAACTATTACAAAAGTATATTATTATCATCAACTCATTTTCTGTCCTACTACTGAGCACGGATCGCCTTTCATTTGAGATTATTAAGCTACTGCGATAGACAAATTTCACTCTCCTTCGACAAATCTCTCAGGCATGCAGGTTTCCTCACGATATTTTTCCTTCACCGCTTGAGCATATGATAAATAAGCACGTGAGTTGGAAAAATCGATGCGTGCCTTGACTTCGAACTCGAGATCTTTAATCATACATTTTCGTAACACCACAAAACTATCACTGTTCTATTATAATTATATTTGATTCAAATACGGTACGGTACCGTCAATTATAATATTAATTACTCCAATCAAATCAATGTTTCAAAAACAAGCGGCGAAACTGTAAAATTACTTACCGCTCGTGTCGGCTACCGTGCGCCGCGCAGTCGCGGCCGACTCAATTAGCGTAACTAAACACCGGGCCGCGGTATCCAGTTACTGTTTACACACTATTTACAGATCCTGATGTATTCAGCAGATGGGTAGGCAGAGGGAATCGTTCTCATTCATATCACAATATTTGTGTGGTCTTATTTTGACAGTTACAACAATGACGCTGAAACAAATGTAAGGTATCAAATGTGTTTATCAAAGTATTATATGAAGACAGTTACATAAATACTGATTCATAAATTGCAAATGATTATATTTTCGTTTAAAAAACCGACTTCATAAATATTTAAAAGCACTAAAAAGTTAAAAATAATACTAAATCTTGTAAACCAAATCGTGATTAACTATCGTTTAAAAATATCCTACCATTAACCTACATACACAATAAAATTAAACTATTTTTGGAGTCAGTGCCAAGCCAATTTATAAATTAGTAGGTAGACATACCTATATCTTATGGTTATACATATACACATATTGTTTTGTTTGTACTAGGTATTTGGTTAGTTACATATTATAAGTCTGTAAAATTTAGTAATTTGTCGTTCATTGGCTTGACACCGATTCCAAATCTAAATATAAACTAATAACTCAAAGTTGACTGACTGACTGACTGACATAGTGATCTATCAACGCACAGCCCAAACCACTGGACGGATCGGACTGAAATTTGGCATGCAGGTAGATGTTATGACGTAGGCATCCGCTAAGAAAGGATTTTGATTAATTCTACCCCCAAGGGGATAAAATAGGGGATGAAATTTTAAACTAATCGATTAGTTTGCATAAAGCTACACCTAATTAATAATAATACTCCTTAACGCGAGCGAAGCCGCGGGCAAAATCTAGTATTTAATAAAGCCTAAGGTTTCTCAAATGAGAGGATCTTTAACCTATTTATACCCTATTTATATCGAATTTCATCTTACGTCCCACTGCTGGGCCCGATGCGCAGCAGTGGGACGTAAGATGAAATTCGATAATTTAGCTTTTCCATTATATTAATCTTTATCAAGTAAGTATCTAATTCAAAGATGTGCTACGTTTAAGTGCGTAGGCGGTTGGCCATTTTTCAACTTTGTTATCTAGTAAATAAGAATGGAATTGTAATAACTGTCAAGATTGTTGATTATACAACGGAAAAGAGATAGCCACACTTATGTTTTCATATCATCAAGTAGATAATGATTGTGTACGTAGATTATACAGATAATTCATCACACAACAACATAATAACATATATACATCGAAAATGATAAAAAAATATACCTTTTCCTTATATTTTCAACTAGTATTTACCTATAACATCAAAACAACCAAAACCTACGCCTAAAAAGGTCCCCGATATCAATAAGAAAGATGGCTGGGTACCAGTTTTGGAACCCAGCCTTCAACCAACCAGGTTTTGGGTACCTGTTTTGAACCCCATCATAGATTCTATACTATCTAAATCCAAGAACAAAATTGCACGACCACACAATACGGTGAGCTCGTTCTGTGAAAATCGGGTTTTCAATATGAAATAAAAATTTAAGGTAGCTGTTAGCCAACCTCTGTCTGCCCGTGACCATGGATGCTGAGGAATTCAAAACGTCGAGATTAAACTAACATCTATAACCCGAGATAAAATCCATAAAAAGAATTTTTATTTCCATTGGCGCAGCATGTTCTCATGGAGAACTGTGTGCTACTACCGGGCTTCTAAGAGCTATAGCGTGATGTTTAATAGCCTGTAAACTTGCTTAAGGGGCTTTTAAATGCAAAAAAATATTTTTTTAATCCGCCTGGTAGAGCCAGAGATAAGCGCATTTAAACAAACAAACTTTGAAGCTTTCTTGTATTAGTACCTACCTATCTAAGATGAACAGATTAACTCGATATATACAGACAAAAGCTGCCGAAATGTCTATTTATAAAGATTATAAGAGCTTTAGTGGTCTACCGGTGTGACCAGTGGATTGAGATGTCAGAGGTCTCGAGTTTAAACCCAAAAAAGCACGCACCACTGATTTTTCGGAAGTTATGTGCGTATTTATCACATGCTCAAACGGTGAAGGAAAACATCGTGAGGAAACCTGCATGCTTGAGAGATTTTCTCGATGACATGTAATGTCTGCCAACCCGCAGTAGGCTAGCGTGGTGGACTATAGCCTAATCCCTCTCAAATGAGAGCAGACCCGTGCCCAGCAGTGGGACAATAATGGGTTGATGATGATGAAAGATTTTAGACTACTTAGACTTTATTTTGATTATTTCTTCGAGTAAATATAATGTATTATATATCGATAAAAAGTCATACAGTTAAATAGATAAATTATTTTCTAGTAATAATTATACACACTTCAGCTACAATAATATTTAGGTAACTCTATAACGCGAGAATTAGATTTTAGGACCTAATATTTACCATAGATACACTTACATTAAGTGCCTACTATAAAACCTGAACTATATTTTTTTATCACCGCGCTGTTACCAACATGAATATAGCAGAGTGCCAACATAAAAACTAGACAGTGTACCCAATATCTTACTACCTACCTACCTATAAAATATACACTCAGGTACCTACCTACCCCTATCTATAGGCGATGCTTTTAGCAGGATTGCCGGGGGTGTACCCACCCCTAAGTGCGGGTCGACGACCCCTCCCTACGGGGTGGGTTTTAAAAATACATCGCGCCATCGCTACTCAATCTATTTCGGGTTTTATAAGTTTGTTTATTGATGTAAGTTCGATTTTGTTTTTTGTTTTTACGCAGTTTTGTTTTTTCGTAATATACTCTTCTTATAACCCATGTAATAACCTACCGCATATTATTTATTTTAAAATTATTAGTAGCTCTTGCTGGCTAGACGTACAATCAGGAAACAATTGTAGTAAATCAAGTTTGTACCTTATGTTAAATTATTATAAGGATGATAAGTGATCTACCACCATCTGTGACCTGGGATGCTGTGAAGGATTCGAAATTTCGAGATTAAATAATACCGCGATAAAATCCGTGCAAAATGCCTAAATAGTTCTATAATAATTGATTACAACCCGGAACCCGGCGCCTGAAGGTTTATCAGTCTACCACAGCTAGTCATATAAAAATATCTATACCTATATAGTTTAGTTTAACTAAAGATAATATTACTAATATATTACTCGTATACAATTGAAAGTAATCCATTTAGTTGTAATCTGTTGAGTAAGCAGCTACAGTGAAAAACATGAGGTAATCCCCCGTTGTATTAAAAAGGCAGTTACGGTTTTCCATCTGTCAGGGTCAGATTTCGATTCCCGCATACAGTACGTAAATTAACTGCGGTACTAGGTACCTATAATTCTTCAAGCCTAGGGAAATCCTACTCTACAATTTTTAGAGGTAATTAATCAGACAAGCACTAGTAAAGACGACTTTAAGTTCCGAGCTAAGGAACGAAGCTTATGTTACGGACACTAGATGGTTGATATACTACATACACATATACTTTTTTTGTAAATACATACATATTATACATAGATACATCCATGAATCAGATACAAATGGTGTTGCTCATCACATAAACATTTGTCCCTACTGAGATTCAAACCCGAAGACTGCACAGGAGGCAGCGTTAACTACCGCTGGGCTAATCGGGCCGAACAAACATTATATGCAAATGCTAGAAGGTGCTAAGTACTACAACACTCAATCGAAACTAATCTCTATGTCCTCAGGTTATTCGGTACAAAATGCGATAAATGCGGCTTGTCCTTCAGCAAGAACGACTTCGTGATGCGCGCCAAAACGAAGATCTACCACATCGACTGCTTCAGATGCTGCGCTTGCGCAAGACAACTCATACCAGGTGAGTTACATATGAAATTCACCTTTATATTCACTTAAAATAAGGTCTAAACTTCCTATGCATACTTAGGTATTGATAGCCTTTCGAATTGATAGCCTTTCACATCGAAAATTGATTATATATACAAACCTAATTAATATTATATATATTCTAAACCCCGACGTAAAAATAGGGGTGTTATAAGGTAGACGTGTCTGTGTGTCTGTCATCGTAGCTCCTAAACAAATGAACCGATCTTGATGCGAATTATTTTGTTTGAAAGTTAACATGATCGGGACGTGTCTTAAATACAATTTATGAAGATTTGTTCGGGGGTTTCGATGTCATCGGATCTTTTTTAATAAATTGTCAATCATCATCATCGATTTTTAATTTGATTTAATCTTCACCAGGTGATGAATTCGCGTTACGAGAAGGAGGCGCCTTATATTGTAGAGAAGACCACGATGTTTTAGAAAAGGTTTGTTGCTTTAATACCTTCATCTCAGCCTATCGCAGTCCACTGCTGGACATAGGCCTCTTACTACTCAAACTACGCCATAACACTCTGTCCTCCGCCTTCCTCATCCAGTCTATCCCCGCTACCTTTTTTAGGTCATCACTCCATCTACCTGCTTAAATAATATTTGTAATAAAACACTGTTATTATTTATGTCCCGGTAATCATGCCTTAAGGGCGAAAAAGGGTGTTTGAATGGATGTTCAATATAATTTCTTAAATCTGTAAAACATTTAAAATTTTACTTTTTATAACAAAAATAATGTTTATGCACGTTTTACAACATAAAGCTCCTTAACAATTGTAAAGCAGATTATCGATAAAAAATAAACTACCCAAATTACTATACATATATTACCACGTGTGTGGCAAAGGAGCTTATAGCACGCCTGATGGTAAGCGGTTCCCGTGGCCTATGGACATTTGTAATACCAAAGATTAAGTCCCTGCCCTCTCTCGCAGACACAAAAGTAGGTACACAACTGTTGTTGTTTCTCGTCATTCGTCCCTACCGGGATTTGAACCCAGGATCCGTAGCACAGAAGGCAGCGTTAACTACCTCTGGGGTATCTGGGTCGGTAGAAAATGCGTTGCCAAACCCCTTAGAAACCGTTCAGGTCTCTTAAAATAGGGAGTTACTGAACTGACAGACTGAATTCTCATGCTGTCAGAATAGTCACTCCCCCAATGAGCTCTGGTAACCATACTCACTCGCAGAAAGATAACTATTGTTGATTCACTGCGGTCTTCTGTAAGGCGGAGGTACTTCCCCAGTCGAGCAGATCAATTTTAGCGCGAAATCTCGCTATACAGATTTTATTACCTAACTCTCCATTTTTTTAAGCTTTTACAAAAGTCGCTTTTTGTATATATCAATTATGTACCAGCGAACATGTTACGAATTTGTCTAAAAACAGTGAAACTCGTGTATACAGAGCTCGACCGCGAGCGGCGCCGCCAGCGGGAACGCCGAGAGCAACAACAACACCACACTCAGCAACAACAACTCACACCACCCCCACGAGCTCGGCTCCATGTCTGGTGAGTATAGTGTCCGTTTATATTACGTTGTTATTAATTTCTTACACTTACGCGAATATAAGCAACCAGTCCACCAATACTGCAACATTTTTCATTTGTGCTCTACTCCTAATGGTCGCAGCGGGATGTTACATAACCTATAACTCTCCTCGGTAAATGGCCTATCCAACACAAATATATTTCTTAATTTGTTTTCAATTCCAACCAGTAGTTCCTGAGATTAGCGCGTTCAAACAAACAAACTCTTCAGTTTTATAATATTAGTAAAGATTGAAATAAAACTACGGCTTTACGCGGTTTTAACGCGGTTAATGTTACCTACATTAACCAATATTGCTTCGGGTATCCAGTTATCCGGCAGTGAGCGAGATGTCACTACATAGATATTAATTGATCCCAACGTTTTGGATCCTTTACAACATCTACGGTCACAGGGTAACTTTCAACAGCTACTCTGATAGCCCAGTTGTATCACCGGTTGACTGGTATGTCAAAGATCGCGAGTTCAAAACCAAGGCATGCAACACTGACTTTTCAGTTATGTGCATCTTTCTGACAATTTCTCAAACTGCGCTAGGGTAGCGTGGTAGACGCCTTATCACTCTTAAATAAGAGGAGACCCGTGCCCAATGGTGCGACAGTAAATGAGTTGATTATGATAATTATTTCGGCGCTTTTAACAACAAAATCACAGTCAAACTAATTTTCTTTCCGCTTCAATTGGGCTTTTTTAAATTGATTATAGCAAAATTTACCAATCTATAAATAGACACTGTATTCAAAATCGTGAAAACAGAAAAAAAAACTCAAGGAATCACAGTAGATAATAAAATCTGTTTAGAAAAAAAAAACACCTTGAAAATGGCGCCAGCAAGCGCCACCTGCCATATCTACGACAAACTATTTACATAGTACATACAAAGCAAGCATTTATTGGTATATGTTTGATTAAGGATGAAGGGTTCCAGAGTATTGAAATAAAACGATTTTTAACGATTTTTTTCGCGGTAGGTAGGTAATGTAGCGTAATGAGCGGTAATGTAATGGTGTGTAATGTAATGAGCTGTGGTAGCCGAGCGGTGTGACCAGTGGACTGAGATCTCAGAGGTCTCGAGTTCGAACCCAAGGCACGCACCACTGACTTTTCGGAAGTTATCTGCGTATTTATCACATGCTCAAACGGTGAAGGAAAATATAGTGAGGAAACCTGCATGCTTGAGAGAATTCTCGATGGCATGTGGCGTGGTTGACTATAGACTAATCCCTCTCAATTTTAGAGGAAACCCGTGCCCAGCAGTGGGACATTAATGAGTTGATGATGAATGATGATGATGAGGTAATGTAGGTATATCAATATCGTTTTGATCACGGGCAGACTGAGGTGTTGCCATAACATAATATAATATCTTTTGTTTAATTTATCTAATTCTCATAGATCTTGTCATACGGGGATTTGTAATGAGTTGCCACTTGCTAATAAGAAAAATTTCTGGATACTCGAAATAATCAACTTATGCGTCAAAAGTCAATAAAATTGGGTAGTTGATTAATACTAGAAAAGTTACAAAAAACATGAACAAAATATTGTAAATATTATTATAATACAACAGAATGTTCGTCAATGTATATATATATTTATATTTATCTATTATTACCAATAAAAACAATGTACAAAAACTAACCTCATATACAAGTCCCATCCTGTGATTTGTGCCCAATAAAATAAACAATCACATGAAACACTTTTTTTAATATTTGTGTGGTAGTTTGAGGTATTACGGTAGGTCAGTCTTCCTCGATCACAAACACTCACATCCTTAGGCAATAAGGTAAACACTAATTACACATGATCGCTTCATTAGACTCGGTAAGTACTACAGTACAAATTAACAATAAGACGCGTAGGCGTACACAACTTTATAAAGCGGGTAGATGACAATAATTATTGTGGGTAATTCTAAAATTTTATTTGTATAAATTTTAGTTTTGTTATGTGTATTGTTTTATCAATAAATCAATGTTTTACAAGACGTAGTTTCATAAAAAAATACACTAGAAAAAATATACTTAAGCACAACAAATAAATGAAGTGTGATAACGCACGAAACCAAGGCATAACATTAGTCTACATACTTAACATCGACTAATATTAGATCTGCTCTATCGGACACACGATTACTGGAACTTATCGATACTAGAGCCTTATCGATATTATCGTTACAAATTCGAGCATTGATAATCGTTTCGCGATCATGCCGTGATTTGTCGATAACACCTTTGATGTACGCCGACAAAGGCGCCGCCGCGTTTGATATTGCCGAACAAAGTTAGTGACTTGTAGCATTTATCGGTTAATTAAAAACTGTGTTAAGTTTAGTACTTTTGTGTGATATACTATATTTTCGTGTAATTTTGAAAATTTTGTTTGTCAGAACACTAAAAAAAAAATTAGACTCCAACACACCATAATTATGTCAATTATAAACTGTAAAACATTATTTTAAGAAAATAATGTCTAGAAAAAAAACTAATATTTTTTTTTTTACAATTTACAAAGAAAAGCAAGTTTTTTTTTTGTGTGTCAAAAAATTAATATAATTATATGATATTTCATCGTCATCATCACCACATTTACTGTTCCACTGCTGACCTGGTCACCAACCTGTTTAGATTCACAAACTTCACATGCCTAAAACAAACTTGCAAACATTTTTGAAATAATCATTCTCCATTTAAGAGAGAGATAGTAATAATTATGCGCGTGCATGACGAGATGTATGAATGTGGACGAGGCAAAAGTGGTATGCAGGGACCGTAGCGCGTGGCATTCTGTAGTTTCTGCCTACCCCCATGGGAAAAAAGCGTGAGTGTATGTATGTATGTATGTATAATAATATGTTTAAAAAACTCAAAGAAGCGTGGCTCGAAAATGAACTCGAAATCTATGGCTTGACAGTCCTCTCAATTATTATAGAAACATCACTGTTATTTATTAAATAAAAAATAACAATAATTGTTTATTTTTATAATACCTTTTGTGGTAATGGTCCCGGGTTCAATTCCCGTTAGGGGCAAGTATTTGTGTGATGAGCATTGACATTTGACTCATGGATATTTTCATGCATGTATGTATTAACAAAAAAAAATTGATGAGAAAGGATCTACTATCACTATCTAATATCCGTAACAGAAGCCTCGTTGCTTAGCTCAGAAACTAGATGGCGCTGTGTCATAATAAAACAAATCCAAATAAGTAGATTTGCACAATTTTGACAATTCTTAAAGACTGCATTTTTTACCATCTGTAGCCCATCTAGACATTGCCAGTATTTTGAAAATTATTTTTCTAAACAAAAAACCCAAGCTTATACAAAGGGTCATTGCATAAACAACCCCTTATTAAAAATACATATGAAAATTTCAATAATCTCGCACCCCATGGACTGACCGACCGGGGACTTAAATCATTATCACTTATTACGGATGCTCAAAGGTGTCAAAACGCCGACACTGGCTTATAAAGGTGTCAAATGGGGATGAAGTGGACAGGGGTCGTAATCTTCGTTATTACTGACCCCCTAGTACATATGCATGTAAATTATTTGAGAGGAGATTAAGATCTTTTGGACCATAGGCGACCCAACGACCCGACGACCCGATTAGCTCAGTGGTTGTCAACGCTGCCTTCAGTGCTACAGAATTCCGGTAGAGACAAATTCTTGTGTGATAAGTGTGATGCTCATCATTATGTATTTAGAAGCAAAAAAAGTATATACCCGCTTGAAAAAATTAAATGAAATAAAACCTTTTGATTTTGATTTGATTTTCGATATAATTTCCTTTTTTTTTTAAACGTTTCCCGTTTTCAAAGGTGTAGGCGTTTCCCCATACTAGACGCTCACGTAGATCGTACAAATCTTTGCTCCGTGCGGGGATCGAACCCGCAACCCGTGACGCACAAACCGATCGCTCAGCCACTGCGCCACCGAGTCGCCAAAAATCGTTTTAACTATTTCAATATCTTGTATTTCGGGTAAGTGTAATAAATTATAACGATGATAATTTTAATACCATTTTTTTAAGTGCGGAAAAATCCTTAACGAACCGTCCCGACGCCTGGGGAGACGACGGGGTGTGTCGGACTCCGGTTGAGCGTTTACCGACTAAAAAACCGCACCCGTCAACGCCATCAACCCTATTGCCGGGGCCATGGGTTTCGCAAAAGCATGCACCACAACCCCGGCGGGCTTCGGTTCAGCTCTTACCACTGGACGCTGATGATTTTAATACCATAATAATACAATGCCTTTTCCATTTCTCCACAGATTCCGGCAGCGAGTCGGGCTCTCACAAAAGCGGTCGCGCGCGCACCACGGCCGCCGCGGACGGCAAACCGACCCGTGTACGCACCGTACTCAACGAGAAACAGCTGCACACACTCAGGTAAGACTTCTCCAGCAGTATTTACCATCCCACTGCTGGGCATGGGTCTCTTTTTCGAGACAATTGCAGTTATAGTGCACGACGCTGAAATCATATGCCTCAGTCGGTATTTCCCGACGAGTACAATTTGGAGGTCTTCAAGCCACGAGTGAATAGGCATCTTTTAGACCAGCGTGCTTCGTCTAGACCACATCATCATCATCACTTACCATTAGGTGATCTTCTAAGTAAGCGTGCTTCATGTTAGACCACAGCGTCACTGACCATCAGGAGAGATTGTGGTCAAATGCTTACCTTTTTTTATCATTTATAGGTCAGCGTTTGACGACTATCTCACCTGATGGTAAGTGACGATGCGGTCTAAGATGAAGCATGCTTACCTAGAAGATACCTATTCACTCGTGACTTGAAGACCCCCAAATTGTACTCATCGGGAAATACAGACTCAGGCAACTGATTCCATTCCTTCGCTGTGCGGTTATAAAACGACGAAGCGAAACGCTTCGTGCGGGTTTCGGGAATTTGCTTGCCTGGTTGTCCGATGGTAAAAGGGTGATGGCAAAACCAGATCGTGCAGTTCTGACGCACACTCTCCGAACCTATACCTATATGATAAAAAACGCTAGCTTAGATCGCGATAGCAGACTTCACAAGCCTTCGAACAAAATCTCTCAGGCATGCACGTTTCCTCACAAGGATTTCCTTCATCTTTTGAGCTTGTAATAAATACGCACACAACTTTGAGAAGTAAGTAGTGTGTGCACACGAGACCTCTGACTTCACAGTCCAGGATAAATCCCTAGACTAATAGAGTTCTACGATATATAATTTAGTGATTTTTATTGATTAGTTCAACAGTTTAACCTTTTGTATTCTGACCACAGAACCTGTTACGCCGCAAACCCTCGTCCCGACGCGCTGATGAAGGAACAGTTAGTGGAGATGACAGGACTTAGCCCGCGAGTCATCAGGGTCTGGTTCCAGAACAAACGCTGCAAGGACAAGAAGAAGACCATCCAGCTCAAGATGCAGATGCAACAGGAAAAGGTGGGTAGTTCTTTGATCAGAATTGAAAGAATTTAAGTATTTAGGAGACTATAAAACCTACATTTGTTGGAGAGACTTGTTGGTTGCTAACTTAACATACTATTACGGCTGTAAACCCGAAGGGTTAGGCAGTGGTGTAGGTGGCCCTACTTGTGTACAGCACCAGTACTACGGTATATTGTTTCTAGCATAACATACATACCAGCACGCTTGTCGTCCGCAAAGGATTAGGCAGTGGTGTACTAATGTACACCCACATTTCGCCGGTATGTCTAAGCTCACATGGTATAGGGGGCGAGCCTATTGCCGTTAACAGTGCACAAATCTAAACATCCATCTTCTACTGCGAACTTTCCTAAAATCCCAATTATACTGCCTTGACCAGATACCATTTGTTGTGTAGCTTGGTATAATAAAATTATGACTTAAGATATGTCCAATGATACCTCACGTTATCGACAAAAATATAACAGAATCTTTGTAGAACTTCAGCATCAAACCACAGCAATAACTTTACCAAACAAAAAACATATTTTATAATAACATGATCTGAGATTAGTCTAATGATACCTACCGCACATTATTGACACAGACTTCTTAGTACTTCACCCTCAAACAGCAGGCATAAGTTAACAAAACAAAATCTCTATTGTCGAAGGTTGCAACTTATCCTTTGCCACAGGAAGGCCGACGTCTCGGGTACATGTCTATGGGGGTACCATTGGTAGCGGGGTCTCCAGTGCGGCACGAGCCGGCAGGGTCGCTGGCCCTCGAGGTGACGGCCTACCAGCCGCCCTGGAAGGCGCTCTCGGACTTCGCCCTCCACGCCGACCTGGACAGGGCTCCGCAACACAGCGCTGCTTTTCAGCAGCTGGTTAATCAGGTTGGTGTCTTAATTTCCTCAACAAATTATTCAGCAGAAGTTATTATATGGTAGAATCAGTCTTCAATTCTTATCCGTACTATGTTGAGTTAAACCTCAGTCTAGCCAAATTTGACTCAATATCACTACTTTACAAAAGACCTTTGCTGTTGGACCTGATAACCCGATTACTGAGCAATATTCCAGCGATGACCCAATTAGTCCAGCGGTCTACGTTATGTAATGTAACGGTCATTTATTGGTATAGTAAGGATAAACTGGTGGTCAGTGTTTTCGGGTTTCACTACCACTAACCATTGTCATTTAATGGCAAACGTGAACCAATTATCCCTCAGCTCGCTGAAGCACTGAGGCGTCTAGTTTTATTGAATAAGCAGGTGTAATTGCTATTGGCAATTATTTCCATTTCCCTTTCACGATGTTTTCCTTCAGCGTTTGAGCATGTGATAAATACGCACATAACATCCGAAAATTCATTGGCGTGCCTTGGATACGAACTCCAGACGTTTGAGATCTCAGTCCACTGTTCATACCAGAAGGCCATCACAGCTTCTTTAGCTTAACCAGCAATCTGACCAGCAGAATTATGTGTAACAAAGTACTCCAATTATTTCCAGATGCACGGCTACGACATCCCGAACTTGCCACCGCCGAGGGCACCCCACGGCGAAGACAATTACGTCACGTACCTTGAAAGCGACGATTCCCTGCCCCCCTCCCCCTAGTGCCGCGTCACTTAATACAAAGACCTCGTGAGTGAGAGACACTTTAGTGCTAACTTTCAGTTCTGAAAGACCTGTGGGAAGGTTGCGACGAGTTTTGGAAACAAATGAACGGTTTAATATTTTTCTGTATTTAGCTGAAGCTATATTACTTCTTGACTGAGAATTGAACAGACAGATTGTGTGCAGGTAGGTGAAATCTGCGATTCCGTTCGTGACGA
This sequence comes from Craniophora ligustri, assembly GCA_905163465.1. Classification (NCBI taxonomy): domain Eukaryota; kingdom Metazoa; phylum Arthropoda; class Insecta; order Lepidoptera; family Noctuidae; genus Craniophora; species Craniophora ligustri. The sequence continues at coordinate 671,070 of LR990979.1, read as the reverse complement.
CAAAATATCTAGCGCCATAGTGTTATTGATACACTGACAAAACTATTGAGAAGGCTTTATCTTGCGCATACAATAGTTTGGTCGATTATTATCTTTACTTATAAAGTATGCAGATGGCACAGTTGGTGGAAAGGTGGAATGATCAGCTTTTGCGCCATGTGTCGCAAGTTAGATCTCTGCACAGAGCAAATATGTATAGCATATATAAGTACCTATGTATAGCCTAGAGATACCGGGCCGGGGTGTTGTTTGTGCATTTACTCGTCACTAGGATTTTCTTCCGTTAACCAAAACAACTACCAGTAGATCGTAAAAATATTAGCTCCGTGCGGGGATCAAATACGTTCTAGCCATGGCGCTCAAGCCGATCGATCAGTTACTGCGCTATTAGAGTCACCGAACCTTCTAGATATATTTTCTGTTTCCTTGTCTTCGGTCATGCTCTAATATAGCTTTAGTTTCATCAGCTATCATGTGGTGATGAAGTTCTTCATATAACTTCAATTCAGAAAAAAAACTATTGAACATAGGCTTTTTATCAACATTTGATAGTGCTACCATACCGAAGTATTAATGACTTATAAACTACCAAAATTAGATAAATAACTTTTGTTTTTATTCATCAGATCGCATTAAAAAATAAAATTGACAATGTTTAATTGTTTTCAATAGTTTTGAAACTAAATTAAATGAAAACGCTTACGTACCTATTTATATCTTAGAAATTTAATAAAATCTTTCATATTTTTTTTATCATTCATTGAAACAGTGAAAATAAAATTTTATAGAACCAGATATGATGTTACCTATTTAATGTAAAAAATAATATTGGGTCGATAAAATAAAAAAAAAACAAAAGTAAAATAAAAACTATTGAATGTTGAAGATTGTCAATAATGAAGAATATTGTGTTGACAACCTATGTATGTATTACACTGCAAGCCTATGTTTTCAATTCATTTTCAAAACTCATATTCTGTTATGCCTTACATTGAAAAATCATAATAATAAACGATATTGAGCAGTAATAATATTATTATTTATAATAACATACTATTTAAATATAATATAATATTGTATTTAAATACAATTATTTCAAAAGCATATAAAAATAAAATTACTTTATTCCAGAATTGTTTTTGAAAATAACGCATTTAAAATATGTAAAAACTTCAATTGTTACTGCCCAGATATCAAATAAATAAAAACAAACTACCTATTAACTATTATAATAATGTGATGTTTACCATTAGTTTGTATAATAATAGTATTAGGTATTATTAAAAAAACTGTCCGTTTAGTTTAAATTCTTACCTGTGGGTATGTTTTTTTATAATTTTTATTATGATCTGTTAGTGTTTTCCTGTATATATTTTTTTTTGTGTAAATAATAATGTATAAAATAAAATAATAGGTATATAATAATATTTCCTTATTGAGTAATAAGTGTGTAATTACTAAGGCCTTCTTTATCGATGTAAAAACAAATAGTCACTTTTATACTATATTATTATTTTAAGTATTATTATTAAATGTATTTACTTTTTTATATTTCAAAAATAAACAGTTCATTTACATTTTTTACACAAAGAATGTTCTAGAGAAAATTGTAACAATATTATTCAATGTAAAAAGATATCAATTATTATATTATTTTGTTCTAACTCTATAGAAATTATTGATTACCAGAAGTTAATTTATTCGGTAGCTAATTACACTATACTTAGATTGTGAGCATAATATTAATAAAAATATTGAATACGTATTAAAAACTCGTCTTTTTTGTATTTTAAACCTTTGTAAAAGAATTAATAGAGCAAAGTGTGTTTTACTATGAAATTTTTAGTAAGAGCGTGGAGTTTGGAATAGCCTATTAATTGCAATAGGCTCGTCTATCATTACATGGGACCTAAAACATACCATACCATAAAGAAAACAAAACTTAAAAGATCTGGTCATTTGCGTATATCTGATAATATTTTTTATTGGTATTGGTAACATACTACATGGCGTTAGTATACAGAGCCATCTATTATTTTATGTAGACCTTCTCATGTTAGTCCTCTATGGACAAAGATCAAGATGTGCGCCGACATTGACGACAATGAATGTTAGTTGTACGTTATTCTCCTAGATGGCGTTAATTGCAGTTGTTGATACTTTCATACAATATTGTTTTTTTATAGGTTTTTATAGTAATAATTATTATTTCTATGTTTATGTGAAGATACGAGTATTATATTTAGAATTATAGTCGTTGAACTAACAGACGCTAGTTATATTAATGTGATATAGATGGATGATGGTTATGCCAGTTTGCGATAGGTAGCGCTGTATTCAAATTATTAATGTTTGTTCTGAATGGACTTAAAAACGGACTACCCATACGATGAAATAAAACTAATTTGCTATTTTGCTACGCACATTTAATTCATTTGCTAAACGAATAAATGAACACACAATTAATTCTGAAATTCACAATAGGCTTATGTTGGTTTTACCATATTCAATCAGTACTTTATAAGACACACGTCTACAATCATTGAACGATTAAATACCAAATTGTGTTTCAAAATGCAAAAATAATGCGAAAGCTGTAAGAACCGAGGGAGTATGTATGTATTTGTTTTCTGACTAGATATTAATATTTTGTTTCTTTTTATTTACGTGTGGTATTTTAATTTTTTTGGTTCCGCACCCCAAAATTTAAAATAACGGTAATAAGATCACTTTGAGTGTCTGTGAACTGCCTTAGGTAGGAGATCGAGTAATTAAAACCTTATGGTGACCTGACCAATATTTAAAATTGTTTAATACCGTATCAATGAACTCAGTGTCCTTCGGGCAACGCTGAGTTGATGTTTTGTTCCGTTGTGAAAAAGAGATGCCGCTATACGTGCTGTATAGCTTCATCTCTTTCTTACTCAGCAACAATTATGTAGACTATAGTATTTTTTTGGAAATGCATCACCATGAATGTTGTCATATCGGCATGAATATGTCAGTGTTGTTGATACTTAAATACATACATACATTTAACAACAAAAAACTGGGCGATAATAAATGACAACAATTTCTTTAAATGTCATCAGTGTGTACTGGTTTCTTCTTCTGATCCTGGATCATAGAAGAGATGACGTTGTCAAAGTGATTGAACATCTCGATTGCCGTCTCATCGTGCTTCTTCTGCAGCATCAAGGTCGATTCGAACTCGGAGAGTTCTTCGTGCACGGACTTCACGTAGCCGGCCGGTGCGTCCGGGGCCGACATCTGCAGGATCTCCTCCTTATCCTTCACGAGCCATTTCAGGGCTTCCTCGCGCATAACATCGTGAGCTGGCAGCAGTTGCTCGCACAGGATCTTGCGCAAGGAGTTCAGCTGGTCATAGAACCCCTCCAGCACTGGCGGCTCTTCCTCCGGCTGGGTCGAAGTATTCTCCGCCTTCTTGCCCTTGGGTTTCGGCCTCGGGATTGACTTTACCATTTTTCTGGTCATCTCGAAGTTGGGTATGAGTAAGAACTGAAACAAAATATTTTCTTCTATGAATACCGAAGCTGTGATAGCCTAGTGGACCCAGTGGTATGACTTGTAGCCTGATATCAAAATTTCAGGTATTCATTCTCAGTAAGGTATTCATCACAGTCATGTTCGAATGGTGAAGGAAAACATCGTGAGGAAACCTGCATGTTTGAGAGATAGAGCATCAACATTTGTATCCGAGTCATGGGTGTATCTATGTATGTATAATAACAGGTCATACAAAAAATAATAGCGTAAACAGGAGCTGTGGTAGCCTAGTGTTGTGACCAGTGGACTGAGATGTCAAACGTCTCGAGTTCAAACCCAATATGTGCGTATTTTTATCACATGCTCAAACAGTGAAGGAAAACATCGTGAGGAAACCCGCATGCTTGAGAGATTTTCTCGATGGCATGTGAAGTCTGCCAACCCGCAGTAGGCTAGCGTGGTGGACTATAGCCTAATCCTTCTCAGTTGAGAGGAGCAGCAGTGGGACAATAATGAATTGGTGATTTAAAAAAAAGTATTTCAACCTTCTAGTATCCGTAACACAAGCCACCACGGAATAGATGGCGCTATGTCATAATATTTAAGATTTTATCAATGACGTGTTAAGTCTGCCAAACCGCAAAAGGCTGGCGTGGTAGAGTATAGGTATAGCCAAATCCCTCTCAAATAAGAGGTGATCTGCTTTACATACATTGCATCATGCAACGTGACCTAAATGCACCGCTTTAATCAATAATCTGAGTCGCGCATGCGTATTGAGTGAAACGGGAAAATAGGAATTATGGGTGAGGTCGTCAAAATATTGGATTCTATAGGTATTATTTCGACAAAATAATAAATATTTAAGGCTGCTTTGTTGGTAAGGGCTGATTTCGGATACCGGAAGGTCCAAATTTTTGTGTGATGAGCATGGAAATTTGACCTGAGCCATGTAGGTATAATATTATGGAAAAAAAAACTATATACATAGTTTAAAAACCTTAAAGTATCCGTAACTTAAGACTCGTTGCTTAGATCGGAACTAGATGGCGCTGTTTCATAATGTCCGGATGTGTGTTTTTAATTTAGTTTCATAATATGGATATTATTATTGTGGTATTATTAAATGTTGGGTTGGCAGGGACTACTGAACTCCACGCGTCCAATCCAAGGAATAAAAATTATATGATGGGTCCTTCAAATTTCATAAGTATGATCATAACACAAATACGCTCTGAAAGGATTTATGGAAGCAAAGCAGGCACGCAACAGTTGGCTGTATTATATTATAATGAGTATTTCGCATTGTGGCACCGTGACCACGTCGGTAATAACTTGGCTACCGTTTACGTGCCGGAATTCAAAATAATAAGTTTATTTTCATTTTTCGGGCCCTTATTACAATGTAATCGATTTGAAACAAAAACCCTGGTAGGTAGGTAGGTAGTACATTATTAGCATGGGCGTGGTGAGGTACGGGTAGATGGGGCCACCCCCCCTGGAAGAGTAGCCAGGTGGTAAACTGTATAGTCCAGTGGATTTACTCTTGCAAACAAAAATTTGCTTCCCCCTCCCCCCCTATCTAGAACACTGGCATTCTTTCATTCTTTGAACCCACCATCCCCCACCCCCATATAAAATTCTGGCTACGCCCTTGCTTTATTATCGGTATTATAGTTTCCAAAATGGGATAGCAACCATGGTAAAAATAAACTTTTATGTCATAAAATACTAATTTTACAAGGCTATTTACAGAATCTCAACATGTCAAAATTATTTATTCATTTATATCTAGATAAAAAAATATCTCGTAAATTATAAAAGTACTATTAATGTTGGTAAAAACACTACAAAACCGATTCGGACAACCCAATAGCACTTTACCCGCCAAGAAATAGAACCTAACTCATCACTCATAACATTCGCGCGTGCAACAAGTAGATCAGCGAGGCGCGAGACTACCAGTAAAAAAACATCAAGTCCACTAAAAAAAAAAACAAATCTACTTTTAAACTTACTCCAACGTACCTCAAAGGTCCAGCAAAGGAGATCAAATAACGTATCTAATTTAAATTAATTTTGAATACCACACTTTTCAGACAAAGGAATTGTGATTTCCCAAAAATGAGATTACGTCTACACAGCACGGGATGCTGAGGCAGACTGCCGGATGTAGGGCTCAGGTAGGCTGGGATGCCTAGGTAGATAGGCGCAGATCAATATCTAGCACCTATTAATAGCCGGCTAGATGCAAGGATACTATTGGTGCAGTACAGTGCACTTTTAAATTGAATGTTTGGACATGAGGCTTTTGCGCTTCCAAATATTGTCTCATTAACATAAATAATAACATAAAAGGGCTCCTGATAGTCACAATCACATTGGTCGGCCTAAATTATGTTTGCTTCGGCTAATTATTATTGAAAGATAGAAATTTGTTTTTAGGTAATTTTCTTTACTGTACCTTTAGTAGTCAATGAGCCCGCCAAATTCAAATATTTAGGTGTGGCTTTTTTTAGAAATTATTAATTCATAAATTGTCTTCAAAATTTGCAGTAGGCAGCGACTGGATGAAAAGAGCCGAAGATCGAGGTCTGTGGCGTTCACTAGGGGAGGCCTACGTCCAGCAGTTTACAAATATAGGCTGATGATGATGATGATGAATTTAGAAAGCAAGTAAATTGCCTGTCTTGTGGTATTGTTGTCGTCAGTATTGATGGCGTCGGTATTGGTTTCGTCGGTATGCATGGCGTCGGTATTGTTGGCATCGGTCTTGATGGCGTCGGTATTGTTGTCGTAAATGTTGATAGAGTCGGTATTATTGGCGTCGTTATTGTAGACGTCGGTATTGTTGGCATCCGTATTGATGGCGTCGGTATTGTTGGCGTCGGTTTTGATGGCGTCGGTGTTCGTGGCGTCGGAATTGTTGCCGTCAATATTGTTGTCATCGGTATTGATGGCGTGGGTATTGGTTTCATCGGTATGGATTGCGTCGGTATCGATGGCGTCGGTATTGTTTGCATCGGTTTTGTTGGCGTTGGTATTATTGGCGTCGGTATTGTTAGCGTCAGTATTGGTGGCATCGGAATTGTTGGCGTCAGTAATTTTGGCGTTGGTATTGTTGGCGTCGGTTTTGGTGGTATCGGTATTGTTGGCGTCGGTATTGAGGCGTCGGTATTGTTGGCACCCAAATTTTTGGGGTCGGTATTTTTGGCGTGGATATTGTTGGCGTCGGTATTGTTAGTGTCAGTATTGGTGTCACCGGAATAGTTAGCGTCGGTATTTATTTTATTTATTTATTTATTTATTTATTTTACTTTAAATACAACGGTCTAGGACCAATTACTTAATTAAATAATTAAGTAATTAAAGACACGACTTTCATTAATCTTTCTCACAGAACTTCTGGCATACCGACAATATCTTCGACCATTCATCAGCAAACAGATCACAGCTTGGACTATAATCCAAGAGAGAGTTTAGCGCAGCGAGAGTACGAGGTATAGGGGAGTTAGCCCGCGCAACCGTGCGACATGGGGGCACGGCAAATAATTTATGCTTCCTATTACGGCGGTAATTATCTGGGGTGTAGAGTCGAACCAGCTCATTATGCAGATCTGGTGCATCAATAGCACCACGAATAGTTTTGCATGCTATTGTGAGTTGGTCGCATGCTCTCCTTGTCTGCAATGTGTTATAACCAAGGCATCCTAGCAAAAATTTAGTCGGATAGAGGTATGGATAATATCCGTGGACACGTTTGTAAAGTTGCCTAAGAAAAGCTTTTTGTACTTTTTCTAGCATTAGAACGTAAGTACTCTCATGGGGATTCCATACGCAGGCACTTGATTCGAGCTTGCTACGAACTAAGGCATTAAATATAATTATGAGAACATGAGCACTGCGGAAATCACGAGAATTCCGCAGGACAAAACCTAATCTTCGAAAAGACTCCTTGACTACCGTGATAATATGGTCGTGGAAAGATAGCTTTCGGTCGAATGTAACTCCCAAATCTTTTATAGCTGTTGTTTTGCTGATAGAGTTGTTATTAATTTTGTAATCGAATTTAATTGGGTTGTGCATTCGACCGAATGTCATCGCATAGCACTTAGACAAATTCAGTTCCATTTTGTTGTCCAAACTCCACTTAAGAATTGCGTCTATGTCTTGCTGTAGTGCATGACAGTCTCGCTCGGTATTTATTTCTAGAAACAATTTTAGATCATCTGCATAGAGCAGACATCTAGCGTGACTGAGTACTGTGGGAAGATCATTGACCATTATCAAAAATAATAACGGCCCCAAAATTGAACCCTGACTGACTCCGGAACGCGTATGATAGGGGCTTGACTCGTATATACCGAGTCTAATAAATAAATTATGTTGTATGGTATTGTTAGCGTCGGAATTTATGGCGTCTGTATTGATGGCGTCGGTATTGTTGGCGTCAGAATTATTGGCGTTGGAACTGTTGGCGTTGGTATTATTGGCGTCGTAAAAGATGGCGGCAGTATTGTTAGCGTCAGTATTGGTGGTATCGGTATTGTTGGCGTCGGTATTGTTAGCGTCGGTATTGATGGCGTCGGTACTGTTGGCGTCAGTATTGTTAGCGTCAGAATTGTTGACGTTGGTATTGTTGGCGTCGTAATAGATGGCGTCGGTATTGATAACGTCAGTATTGGTGGCATCGGAATTGTTGACGTCAGTATTGTTAGCGTCGGTATTGAAAGCGTCTGTATTGATGGCGTCGATATTGATGGCGTCGGTATTATTAACGTCGGTATTGTTGGTGTCATAATTATTGGCGTTGGTATTAGAGGCGTCGGTATTGGTGAAGTCAGTATTGTTGGTGTCGGTATTGAGGCGTCGGTATTGGTGGGATCGGAATTGTTTGCGTCGGTATTTAGGCGTCAGTATTGGTGGCGTCGGATTTTGTCGTCGATATTGTTGGCATCAGTATTGATCCCGTCGTTATTGTCGCTATTGTTGGCGTCGGTATTGTTGGCGTTGGTATTGTTGGCGTCGGTATTGAAAGTGACTGTATTGATTGCTTCGGTATTGTTGGCGTTGGAATTGAGGCGTCGGTATTGAGGCATCGGCACTGTTGGCGTCGGTATTGTTAGCGTCGGTATTGTAAGCGTTGAAATTTATGGCTTCCGTGTTGTTGGCGTCGGTATTGTTAGCGTCTGTATTGATGCCGACGGTACTGATGGCGTCAGTATTGTTAGCATCGGAATTGTTTGCGTCGGTATTTTTGGCGTTGGTATTGTTGGCGTCGGTATTGACACGTCGGTTTTGAGGCGTCGGTATTGAGGCGCCGGTATTGAGGTGTCGGTATTGCAGGCGTCGGTATTGGTGGTGTGGGTATTGTTGGCGTCGGTATTTAGGCGTTGGAAATGTTGTCGTCGATATTGTTGGCATCAGTATTGGTCCCGTAGTTATTGTTGGCATCGGAATTGTTGGCGTCAATATTGGTGGTGTAACGCCAACAATACTGTTGGCGTTGGTATTGAGGTGTCGGTTTTGGTTGTATCGGTATTGTTGGCGCCGGTATTGAAGCGTCGGTATTGTTGGCGTCGGTATTGGTGGTGTCGGTATTGTTGGCGTCGGTATTTAAGCGTCAGTATTGAGGCGCTGAAATTTCTGCGGTCGGTATTTTTGGCGTGGGTATTGTTGGCGTCGGTATTGACTGCGTGCGTCGTTATTTTTGGCGTTGGTGTTGTTGGCGTCGGTATTGTTAGTGTAAGTATTGGTGTCATCGGAATTGCTGGCGCCGGTATTGGTGGCGTCAGTATTGGTGGCGTTTGAGTTGATGGCGTCGGTATTGAAAGCATCTGTATTGATGGCGGCGGTATTGTTGGCGCCGGAATTAGTGGCGTCGATATTGGTGGCATCGGAATTGATGGCATCGGTATTGTTGGCGTCGGTATTGAAAGCGTCTGTATTGATGGCGTCAGTTTTGTTGGCGTCGGTATTGTAAACGTCGGTATTGTTGGCGTTAGAATTGTTGGCATCGGAATTATTAGCGTCGGTATTAGTAGCGTTGGTATTATTGGCGTCGTAATAGATGGCGTCGGTATTGTTAGCGTCAGTGTTGGTGGCATCGGAATTGTTGACGTCGGTATTAGTCGTGTCGGAATTGATAATAATACTGACTATTTTTGGCGTCGGTATTGTTTGCGTCAGTATTGTTGGCATCGGAATTGTTGACGTCGGTATAAGTGGCATCGGAACTGATAATAATGACTATTTTTGGCGTATGTATTGTTTTCGTCGGTATTGTTGGCGTCGGTATTTTTGGCGTTGGTATTGTTGGCGTCGGTATTGAAAGCGTCTGTATTGATGGCGTCTGTATTGTTGGCGTCGGAATTGTTGGCGTTGGTATTGGTGGTGTCAGTATTGTTGGCGTCGGTATTTAGGCGTCAGTATTGAGGTGCCGAAATTTTTGGGGTCGGAATTTTTGGCGTGGATATTGTTGGCGTCGGTATTGTTAGCGTCGGTATTGACTGCTTGCGTCGTTATTTTTGGCGTTGGTATTGTTGGCGTCGGTATCGTTAGTGTAAGTATTGGTGTCATCGGAATTGTTGACGCCGGTATTGGTGGCGTTAGTATTGGTGGCGTTTGAGTTGATGGCGTCGGTATTGTTGGCGTCGGTTTTAAAAGCGTCTGTATTGATGGCGTCGGTATTGTTTTCGCCGATGTTGATAGAGTCGGTATTAATCGCGTCGTTATTGTTGGCGTCGGTATTGTTGGCGTCGGTATTGTTGGCGCCGGAATTAGTGGCGTCGGTATTAGTAGCGTTGGTATTATTGGCGTCGTAATAGATGGCGTCGGTATTGTTAGCGTACGTGTTGGTGGAATCGGAATTGTTGACGTCGGTATTGGTCGTGTCGGAATTGATAATAATACCGACTATTTTTGGCGTCGGAATTGTTTGCGTCGGTATTGTTGGCATCGGAATAGTTTGCGTCGGTATTGTTGGCGTCGGTATTTTTGGCGTTGGTATTGTTGGCGTCGGTATTTAGGCTTTGGTATTGGTGGTATCGGTATTGTTGGCGTCGGTATTGTAAGCGTCGGTATTGAAAACGTCTGTATTGATGGCGTCGGTATTGTTGGCGTCGGAATTGTTGGCGTTAATATTTGAAGCGTTGGTATTGGTGGTGTCGGTATTGTTGGCGTTGGTTTTGAGGCGTCTGTATTGGTGGTGTCGGAATTGTTGTTGTCGGTATTGTTGGCATCAGTATTGGTCGACGCCAACAATACCGACGGTATTGTTGGCGTCGGAATTGTTGTCGTCGTTATTGGTGGTGTCCTTATTGTTGGCGTCGGTATTGTTGGCGTCGATGTTGACCGACATTACTAATACCAACGCCTCATATAGAAACGCCAACAATTCCGACGCCAACAATACCGACGCCATCAATATAGACGCTTTCAATACCGACGCCTACAATACCGACGCCATCAATACCGACGCCAACAATACCCATGCTAACAATACCGACGCCACCAATACCAACGCCATCAATGCTGACGCAGACAATAACGATGACAACAATTCCAACGCCTCAATACCGACGCCAACAATACCGACAGCACCAATACCGATGCCAACAATACCGACGACAACTATTCCGACGCCACCAATACCGACGCCAACAATAACGACGCCAACAATAACGACGCCATCAATACCGACTCTATCAACATCGACGACAACAATACCGTCGCCTCAATACCGGCGCCTCAATACCGACGCTAACAATAACAACGCTAACAGTACCGACGCCAGATCTACCGATGCCAAAAATTCGACGCCAAAAATACCGACGCCATCAATAACGACGCCATCAATCCTGACGCCAGCAATAACGACGCCATTAATACCGATTCTATCAACATCGACGACAACAATACAGACGACATCAAGACCGACACCAACAATACCGTCGCCAACAATACCGACAAATCCAATACCGACGCCTCAAATACCGACGCCAACAATACCAACGCCAACAATACCGACGCCAACAATGACGACGACAACAATACAGACGCTTTCAATACCGACGCCACAATACCGACGCCATCAATACCGACGCCAACAATACCGACACCTCCAATACCGACGCCAACAATACCGACGCCAATAATAATGACGACAACAATTCCGACGCCTTAATACCGACGCCAACAATACCGACACCACCAGTAACGACGACAACAATACCGACGGGACCAATACTGATGCCAACAATACCGACGACGACAATTCCAACACCACCCGGTATTGGTGATACACGCCTCAAAACGAACGCCAGCAATACCGACACCACCAATACCGACGTCTCAAATACCAACGCCAATAATTCCGACGCCATCAATACAGACGCTTTCAATACCGACGCCAACAATACCGACGCCATCAATACCGTTGCCAACAATACCAATGCCAATAATACCGACGCCACCAATACCGACAGCCCCAATACCGATGCCAACAATACCGACGACAACTATTCCGACGCCACCAATACCGACGCTAACAATAAAGACGCCATTAATACCGACTCTATCAACATCGACGACAACAGTACCGACGCCATCAAGACCGACACCAACAATACCGACGCCTCAAAACCGGCGCCTCAATACCGACGCTAACAATAACGTCGCTAACAGTACCGACGCCAAATCTACCGACGCCAAAAATTTCGACGCCAAAAATACCGACGCCATCAATAAAGACGCCATTAATACCGACGCCATCAATAAAGACGCCATTAATACCGACTCTATCAACATCGACGACAACAATACCGACGCCATCAAGACCGATACCAACAATACCGACGCTATCAATACAGACGCTTTCAATACTGATGCCTACAATACCGACGACAACAATATCGACACCACAAATACCGACGCCTAAAATACCAACGCCAACAATTCCGACGCCAACAATACCGACGCTATCAATACAGAGGCTTTCAATACCGACGCCAACAATACTGACGCCATCAATACCGACGCCAACAATACCAATGCCAACAATATCGACGCCACCAATACTGACGCAGACAATAACGACGACAACAATACCGACGCCATCAATACCGACGCCAACAATTCCGATGCCAACAATTCTGACGCCAACAATACCGACGTTAACAATACCGACGCCAACAATACTGACGCCATAAATACAAACGGTATTCGGTCGGTATTGTTGGCGTTGGTATTGAAAGCGTCTGTATTTTTGGGGTTTGGAACACACATTCATTTTGGGGTACACACATTCATTTTTAGGTATTTGACTTTGATTTTTGATTTAATATTAAAGTTATGGAACGTAGCAATAAAATAACGTGCTTATAATCAAGTGTTATTTTAAAAATTACAGAAATTAAAAAAATCAAAATTTTAGGCACTTTTCAGTCTTCATCTGCTGAGGTTACATTTTTATGTATTAAAAGCAGCCAAATTTTTTCCTATAACAAAATGTGTCTTTTTTTCTCGAAATATAATATATAAGAAACCTAAAACACAAGAAATCTACTTCAGGTAACAAACATACAAAATTTTGACAACAGTCTAATAACGTAAATATTGGCAGTCAGGGCACAAAGGTCTAGAACATTGGAGATATTTTTTTTTTTTTTTTTTTTATGTTGATAAGGAGGTAAACGAGTAGGCGGCTCACCTGATGGTAAGTGATCGCCGCCGCCCATGGATTTGTGCAATACCAGAAGGCTTGCATATGCGTTGCAACCCCTGCAGAGACCGTGAGATTCTTCTCCTAAGTATTGGTCCTGATCTTCATCTTGGTCACTTTCATTGGTTTGGTTGTAACGGGGGCCTTCTTAACGGAGGCGGAGGTGGATGCGAAAGCGATGAGTTTCACTTCCGCGGATGCGGAGGTTAACGGAGGCGGAGGCGAAAGTGAAAGTGGATGTAAATAAAATAGTAATTTAAGGTTCAAAAGTTTTTATATTAAATACTTAACACTTAAGTAAACATTTAAAACATAAAGTAAAAATTGTAAGTTAACGATTTTGTAATCAAAATTAAGGAGCGGTAAATTAAATTTGACAAACAATAGTTTTGCGTCTTTATCACCTTCGATCGATTCGATCTTTACGATTTCTAAGGGATTCATAATTTTAATTTTTAATTTATATTAAAATTTAGTTTTTAATTTAAATTTTTAATTGCGATGCTCGTGCGGTATTGCTATATGATTACGTAAATAAAACTCCGTTACAACTACGCAAATATTGTGCGGAGGCGGAAGCAGAGGCGAAGGTACGATTTCTTGCGGAACTTCCGCAATAACGAAGGCGGAGGCGAAGTTCCGTTACAACCCTAGTTTGGACAACAATATAAAAAAAATCTTCAATATTCTCTTAATTTTCTAAAAATAATAGCTCATTACAACTCACTCTCTTCTTCTTCGAAAGATGGATCTACTGTACTAAAAGATTTTCTCGCAGGGCCCTGAACAGAACTTGCGGATGGTTAGTACAACCGCCTTTATTGTTTATTGACATTTTTTACTACGAAATTTGAAACAAACATCATCGCTCTTATAAAATATATCGTAGGGCAAAACGTGTAGCCTGACAGGCTCCGGTCAATATTGTGATGGTCATTGCTTCTGTGATATTCATCGGAAGACGCAACCTCCTCCCTTGTTGGTAGTTTTACAACTAAAACAAAAGCTACTGAGCCGCTTAATCGCGGAGAGTGGGAGGAATTAGGTGAACCTAAGTAAATGAAAACATTGACTAGCCTGTGAGACTCCACGTCCATGCTTAAAGGTTAATACTTTTTAAGCCTTCTACAATGTATTTGAAAACGTTTAAAAATATCAATGAATTTGGTGAAGCCGTTTTATGTTATGCCGTGACAAAGAGAAATAAGGGGTTCATTTTTATATATATAGATATAGATAATGTGCGTTAGGATAAAATCGGCGCTTGGGGTTAGAAAGTAGATACGAAATTTCCAACTTCTTCTTTTTCTTCGTGTCGATGGTACATGATTGATGTAAAATTAAATACCCATATTTACTTTATAAATATGGGTAGATATATTTCCAACTCACTCTATATAACAACGTGGCGCGCAATGTTGCGTATTAAATATTAAATATTTTATTTACTTTTGCAGCCACGTTCCAACCCGGAAACAAATCTTGAAGCCGAGATTACTCCTGATTTACATTCGTCTATTCGACATCAAGACACATTGCATAAAAAATATTAACAGGCGCTAAATAATGAATAATGAGCTTTACCGAGATTACATAGCGAGAATTACCTTTTATACTAAGTAAAGGAACTATTGTAAAATAATATTAAAAATATGTTATTTTGTTAGTACACTGGATTATAAACATAGTTGATAGCTTTGGCAGATAGATCTCTTTTTATTTTAAGCGTACTGATTCCTGTGACAGAATGCGTCTCTTATTCATATCTTGGAGGTGTAATAAGAGTAATTATAATAAAACTACCTCATAACTTTAAAAAAATTGGTAGTCCTTCTTTGAAGTCGAATAAAAAAAAATACTCTATTTATGTGTGTAATGGTGTATGGGAATGCATTGTGTGGGTATGTGGTGTGTGGCACGGTTCGGACTTCAACTTAATTTATTTATTCTTTTTGTGTGCAAAGGGATCAACGACACGTGATAACTTTATATTTTATTCATAGCTTGTTTATCCACTTCATTAACAAACATTTAAATTCGTTATACGATTCAGAATGTATATAAATTTGTTTATTTATTTAATTACTAGCTTTTGCCTGCGACTTCCTCAGCGTATACACTGACAACCCCTTTTTTACCATTTCCAGGGAAGATTTCTGGGACCAGGAACATTCTTTTCATGAAGTACATTATTTTTATTAATGTTCGTCGCGCTCTTTCCACACCAATAAAAAGTGTTTTACAGGTGCCTCCCTATTGAACTAGCGGTATAAATAATAAGGCATGTTTCGCTCCTAGGGACTATGAATCGTATGCATCGTAGCGTTTTAAAAAACAGATGAATTTACGTATTTTCGCAGCAATTTCAGCGATTTGAGGATACCAGTATAGATTTTCTTCACCATTATACACAAATATTTGGCGTAGTTTTAACTTCACTGATGATTGGATATTTACAGTTGTTATCAATGGCACTTCTACACTCATGTATGTTAATATCATACTCTGGTTTTAAAGTGTTGTGTGTACTGAAACAAATATAATTAGTTTTGCTTGTAATTATCGTAAGATTAGTTTTCAACCATGAAACTAATTAAACCATGCCTTCATCTATATTAGCTTTCGTTTCAACCCAAGTTAAGCCAGTGAAAATAATTGCAATGTCGTCAGGATACAAAAAAATAAAAATTTGGCTTTAATGGTGGTCATATTACAAAACTCGTTCAGGTATATTAGAAACAGGGTAGGACCCAAAACGCTTCCCACGAAAACACTATATTTTACATCATCGTCTTCACTCATAAAGTTTTCTAACTTAACCTTTTGTCTTTTACTTGTTAAGTTGTTCATGAATTAAAATAGCTGTGTACCTCTAATTAATTACTTTTATATTTTTTGTACGAGGAAGGAGGAGGGCAATGTACACAAAAACCATGTCGCAGGCCTTTTTTAGATCTGTTAAAACCGATAAATACCTAGTTCCTTTGTCGATCTCTTTTTGTGTGTATAGTATAGTCAGTGGCGGATTTACAAATTTGCCGCTAGTAGGCTATTCAATTTTTGCCGCCCCTACTGACATGTGAAATCCAATATGCTAGTTTAGTTCACAATCATATTTATTCTGAAAATGCAAGTTTATGATTTGTGTTCTATCGTCCTCATTACGTCAGCGTTTTCCCGTTATTGGTATGATTGTCAACTAGGGAATAGTTGTATCAGTTTCTAAATTATTTTAGCAACCCACGGATTAGTGAAGAATTTACTGTTGACCTAAAAACAACAGCATGTACTTAAAAGGTGGGGAAAGGTATGCCTTAAAAATACTTACACCATAAGCTGTGTTCATCACAGCTTATACAAAATAATGAGTAGTCGGCAAAAATTGCTTTTGTTATTTTTTTTATTGCACTTACAGTTTAAAAATATTACGTTCAATTTCAATTAGATAATCTATTAACAATTCGGTTAATGGTGGTCATGTCATTCGTTCCCGCGCCGCAACCCATAAACGACTAGACAAATACATACGTATCTAGTAGTAGAAAATAATTATTAATACCTATTTTGAAAAATATTACACGTTAAATATAATTGAAGTGAAACTTCTTTATCGGGGTTGGAAAAAAATTTAGTGTTACATTTTTGCGTTACGCGCCATATTTATTTGAATAGGCTATGGTTACCTATTCAAATAAATATGGCGCGTAACGCAACATGATGTTTGTTTGACAACTGAAAACTATACCTTTTCCAATACACCAAGACCATTTGTTTTTCTATTGAGAACTTGCTATTGGTTGTGACATCGACGTTTTGATAAATAGAAGATTATGATTGGTTCCCACTATTATTTGGAACTGACAGAGCTACAAATTGAAGACTATTAATTCAAACGCTCTTTTTAAATTCAATGTTATTCGAGTAGATACCATCATTATATCAATAATCATAAAATACAGTTGGAAAACAATTAGTTTAACCAATGCATGTCTACGATAATAAAAGCCTTTTGCATAAACTTTATCTAATTTAGCTTTATTCAACCAATTTCTGTGAAGTTGTAAATAGTAAATCATCTTTCGAAAAATGATGTCATAAAGCAGTTTCACTTCTTACGTGTTTACACTAATACACACAATTTTTTTTTATTATACCTAGTTTTCACATCAACCAATTAAAGTAGTCTTCACATTAACAGTTAGACGTCGACTGCTGGACCGGTGATGCACCACCCGCATCCAGCAGATTCAAGCGACCTTCACCAGGTCGTCAGTCCACCTTGGTGGCGGCTTACCCACGCTGCGTCTTCCAGTACGCGGAAGGAAACCTTCAAGCCCCATCAGCCTACCATTCTTTGAGCGATGTGCTATGCCCACTGCCAGTTGAGTTTGGCGATTCTTCGGGCTGTCAGCGGTGAATCGTATCGAAGATCGAAGATCCGTAGAAGAACCCGGGTGTTTTTCTACGGATCTCCTCATTTCTGATTCGATCACGTAGTGAAACTCCTAACATAGCCCTCTCCATTGCACTCTGAGTGACAGTGAGTTTCATTATAAGACCCATCACTGGCAACCCACACTGATCAAAGACTTTTGTCTTGAGACTGCGCTATTTGGGACAAAAAGATTTGACGTAGCTTCCCGAACGCTGCCCAGCCGAGTTGGATTCGACGATTGACCTCTTTCTCTAAGTTAGACTTACCTAACCGGACATTTTGTCCCAGGTAAACATAATCGTCGACAACTTCGAGAACAGAGCGAGAGAGACATCACCGGAGTCGGCGCAACATGAACATTTAACATAATTTTTGTCTTGTCCATGTTCATTTTAAGACCGACACGTTCAGAAGCTCTGGTGAGGTCATGGAGCACAATAATGCTGTTCAGCTGTTTCAGTCATGACTACTATATCGTCGGTAAATTCAAGTTGAGTGAGGTACTCGCCGTTTATGTTGATGCCCTTCCTAGACCAGAACCTTAAAGATATCCTCCAATGCAGCGGTGAACAGTTTCGAGGAAATGACGGGTCCCTGTCTTACACCACGCTGCAAGAGGATAGATTTTGAAGCCTGATCCTGTTTGTATGAAAACGGCATTATGTCAATAATGGCGTTTTCATACAAACACTTCAGCGCTTCGATTACCGATAGTCAATTTGGCACCGCTGTAAAACCTGTAGTGCCGCCCAATATTCGATCGAATCGAAGGCCTTCTCATAGTCCGCAAACGCTAAACAAAGGGGCAAGTTATACTCCTCGGTCTTCTGTATAACCGGCCGTTGCGTATATATTTGGTCTATGGTACTAAAGCCTTTTCGGAAACGGCTTGTTCGGGGGGCTGGAAGTCGTCAAACCTGCGTACGACTCTGTTTGTGATGACTCTCGAAAACAACATATAGACATGGCTCAGAAGCAATATAGGACGATAGTTTTTCAAAAGAGTCTTATCGCCTTTCTTGAAGAACGATACGACCACGTCTCTGCCCGCGGCGTTTTCCCATCGAGGTTGACTGAATTAAAGAGCTTTTGAAGGGCCATAAGGACCGGTTTACCACGCACCTTTTGCTGTAATTCCGTTATCACCCAGTGCCTTGTTGTTCTTAAGTTGTTTGAGAGCCATATGAATCTCATACAGGCTGACGTCCGGGATATCTTCGGTAGGTATAGTGCCGGGTTAATCTAGCTCTTTGGTCGTTCGCTAGATTCACGATGGGTTCATGTGTCGAGGTATATAGCTGCCCGTAGAACCACTCCATTTCTCTCAACAGTCAAATTTGCATGATACGATTCTATCATCGTCAGTCTTCAGCTTCAAATGGCTTTGGCATAATCAGATCACTGGCAAATAAAGGCATGTCGTACCTCTGTTACGGTCTATAACCTCTTTAATACGGTTCGTATTAAATTGTTACGGTCTATAGCCTCTTTAATACGGTTTGTATTAAATCACTTCATGCAGACTTTGAAATCTGTCTGTTTACTCGACTCATCGCTGATATCGTCATCATCACTCCCTAGGCAATCAAAACGGTTGTGTAGTTGGAGCCGAAAGTTTTCAGGGTTTTGTATTTCGGTCAGTCAGAGGGAGCCATGGCCCCGGGCGGCATACGAAAGGGGGCGGCATCAAGTGTCACGTTTTTTATACTACTAGAAAAGCATGCCATATACCATAGGGGGCGGCAAGAAAATTTGCCGCCCCCTATGGCAAATTTTCAGACGGCCCCGGGCGGCGAAAATCTACGCTACGCCACTGATTTCGGTTGGTAATTAACGGAACGTAGACTTCATCAGTCGACGTCTTTCCAGCTTTACATTCAGATTCAATGTGCCTCTGACCATTCGGTGATCGCTGCCTGTTTTCACTGAGTGATATGTCCTCATACAAAGTCTCAACCTCATCGTCGGAATGTGCCGCAGTCTGGGCGTAAACCTGCATGACCTTTAACGAATACCTTTCGGTGATTCTGAGTATAAGGTACGCCACCCTGGTCGATACACTCTCGATCTACAACGATTAACATAGTACCCATTTAATTTTAAAAATGGGTAAAAGTTACTGAATTTAAATTGTAATTAATAATGAAACGCTATTCGAATATTTTAAAAATTCATGATTGCACTACCTATATTTTACAATGCGTTCAGTATACATTACTAAAATAAAAATAAAATGTCACTCGTTTCTTTGTGTATGTAATAAAGTTTTTTTTGAGGGATATAAAAAAAATCGGGCCAAATTTGCCGCCCCCTAAAATCTGCCGCCCTAGGCTCCAGCCTACTCAGCCTACTGGTAAATCCGCCACTGAGTATAGTATAGTGCATAATGCATCCTCCGTAGAGATACCACATCTAAAGCCATAAGTTAAGATGGGGATAAAATGTTGTTAGTTTCAAGGTAACTTAATAATTTGGTATTTAAAAGCTGTTCTAATATTTTTGCTATAATTGGAAGAAATGTGATTGTTCTTTAGTTATAAACATCGGCCTTTTGCCCACCTTTATATATTGGGATTATTATTGAATTGTTGAAAGAGTTAGGGAAAATACCTTGTTTAAAGCAAATATTAGCTAAGTGTGTTTTAGTTGAAATTACTTCACATGGGTATTACAATAGAATTCGAATTGTATATGTGTAGTTAATTTAGTACAATAACATGTAGTTTTTTTAAATTTTTACTTTTTAGTGTCTGTAATAGGTTAAACAATTAATAAACGCGTCATCTACGTAGAAAATTTGAGTGTTTCTCTCGATTTCCCAAGGATCCACTGATCAGATCCTCACCATTTTTATGGGACCATACGGGAAGCACCAGCTTTCAAATAATTGAAGTCGGTTAAAAATGGATGTCCCGCGGTCGCGGCAAAGGTGACGCGTAGCCATCGCTTCGGTTCCCCGCCACCAGTCAGTATTGTAGTAGTTTTGAGATGTCAGTGTTAGTCGAGTGTAGTGTTATTGTACTCTTTGCTGGAGACGCACGCACTATACACGATAACCGTCGTGAACGTGCAAATTATTGAATTAAATGCATTAAATGATAATAATAATATACCTCGTTTTATATAGCTAGTGTAATTTAGTGCCAAAATAACGAAAATGAGTGATAAAGACCGAAAAACGTACAGCCCGCCAAAAAACCAAGGAGTGAGTACTTTTTTTAACTAAAAACTTTTTAGTGATATTTTTAAATGAGGCTGAGGTTCGTTCAACTTGTTCACGCTTATGTTAAGAAAAAATAAATATATTTTTATTAAGTAAGCTAGTACTACGACAACTTTCTTTTCTTGAAACTGCAAACAGAGCATTCTCTGATTGTAACAAAATATTTTTAGTTAGTACTTAATATAAAATAAAAATAATAAAGTGACAAAACATATTAAATAACGGTATATTTTTATCAGTGTACTGCTTTCTTTTAGTTGAGGGGAAATAAGTACATAAACACATGACATTTTTATAGTATGCCCATGATTACAATTAAAAAATGTCACCATCATAGCGTATAAGCCCACTACTGGGCATAGGCCTCCTCACCCTGCTGCTGAATCATTAGGAGACCGGCAGTCAGGTCAATTGACGAAAGTAATATAGTTATTGATGTGAATTTTTGATGATCCATTATGTTAGGATTATTTATTAATCAATAGGTTCATAATAATGTTGCAGGGAAAAACTGGCTACAAAAAAAAATAGTGTCAGGTAGGGTAAACAATAATTTTGTATAATTAAGCAATAATAACAATAATAACAATTGGTAAAAACAAGACAGTATTGTGAACACGTTGCCCTGTAATTTTGATTCAAAGACATTTAATAATAAACAATGTTGTTTTTAAATATTTAACATTGTTTTTAGTCTTTCATTGAGAATTTTAGCAATTGTATAGTTTATTTGATTAATTGTTTTAAAATTTTAGTATTAAAAAAATGAATGTTGATTTATAATAAGGCCAAAAATATTGTCAGCTTGTTTGCGTTTCTGTGTGAATGATTGAGTTTATTTTTTAACCGACTTCGAAAGAGGAGGTTCTCAATTCGAATGTTTTGTTTTATCTAAATATGTAAAAATTCTATTGTCCTTAATTTTAATTATTGTATGTATTATTATGCCGTTATAATTAAATAAATAATAAGATAATAAAAACGGGCTATGCCATATTATATGAGTCACCTCAAATCCCGTATTTTTGATGCAGCTGTCCCGTAAAACCGGAAATTAGAACTGGTATTCCTATTGCTTATTCAGAGGGCGCGCGCGCGGTCCCCCGCTCCGCTGTGTACGGCTCCGTTTATTTTGCCGGCTGGCAAACATTTTAGTCTGAGATATGCTAGCTAGAAGGGAGTTCGCTTTGCTTAGGTAGAAATTAATAAGACAGGCTTCAGACAAAATATAAATAAATATATTCGGACATTAAGACACAGCGCCATCTAGCCCAGATTTAACCAACGTGGCATGTGTTACGGATACTAAGTGGTTGATCCATTTTTTTTCTTGTAAATAATCACATATTGCGAGCTGTGGTAGCCTACCGGTGTGACCAGTGGACTGAGACGTCAAAGGTCTCGAGTTCGAACCCAAGGCCACTGACTGACCACTTCGGAAGTTATGTGCGTATTGAAATAAAACTACTTTTTACGGATTTTATCGCGGTATATTGATATTATTATGTCACGGGCCGACTGACAGGACAGTTGGCCCGTGACCATGGATGCTGTAAAGGATCCGAAACGTCGGGTTAAAATAATATCAATATATCGCGATAAAATCCGTAAAAAGTAGTTTTATTTCAATGTCTAATATTCGCGTAAGTGTAAGAAATCAATATTTATCACAAGCTCAAACGGTGAAGGAAAAAATCGTGAGGAAACATGCATGCTTAATGGCATGTGAAATCTGCCAACCCGCAGTAGGCTAGCGTGGTGGACTATAGCCTCATCCCTCTCAAATGAGAGGAGACCCGTGCCCAGCAGTGGGACGTTAATGAGTCGATGATGAATCACTTATTATACATAGAAATCTCGACGATTGACCACTTTCTCTAGGTTGGACTTACCTAGGGCTGCCATCCGTCTGGGTTTCCCCGGATTTATCCTAGTTTGTAGAGCGTCCGGGAGCCGTCCGGCAGGGGTTTATAAAGTGTCCTATGTTTTTAAAACTTTTGTTGTCAGGGAATAAAAATAACAATGTTTTTATTTTCGTTGAAAAAAAATATTTTTCCCGAGGTGTCCGGGGAAAAATAATAAAACATATTTCACCCAAGTCTGGGTTTTTTGTTGTGCTAATCCGACTTCGGCAATTTAGGTGATGGCAGCCCTAGAGTTACCTAACCGGACATTTTGTCTAAGGTAAACATACCTAATCGTTGTTTAATAATATATTGGAGTTATTATTTGTCATAAACCGCTATCTTTGTATATATAACACATTGTTATCATTTTATCGCAGAGATAAACTAGTTGTTTCCCTGTACATATCTTAGGTCTTTTTTGTAGGTAGGCGCAGGTATTTCCCTAGTTAGGGAGATCAATTTTTTATTATTCCGTACTCTGAAGTCGGTGCCTATATTGAGACAAAACGTTTTTTTTTATGGTGATAAGGGGGCAAACGAGCAGGCGGCTCACCTGATGGTAAGTGATGACCGCCGCCCATGGACATTTGCAACACCAGAACTAAACGCTAAGCTAAGCTAAACGGGTCGTAAGTATAATATGTCGCCGTCCCCGGAGAATAAAATGATAATTACAAAAACGCAACTTTTCAGGAAAAATAAAAAACATGTTTTCGTCGATTACTCCTTAAATACTGAACGTACACTGATGAATCTTAGATTTGGAAAAATGCTATTTTTTGTATGTTTGAAATGTTTTAGTGAAACACTCCTAATTATTAAAATAGAGATATTATCCAAAAAATAAGAATTTAGTCAAAACCAATCATTGTATAAGTTGTATAATGTCGATTATCATTTTATTCTCCGTACAAACTGATCAGAATCCAATATTGCATAATTTACTTGTCATTTTATTCTACGGACTTTTAGAGTACAAGTAACGATGATAGATAATATTTGAATATCGGTTTATTCTCGTAAATATTGTAAAAAAAAATTTCTGTTAAGAACTTTGATTTTGGTTTCCCAATAAAACTATGATATGAATTAAAAGTGTTTGACAAACTACTTGGTTTTAAACTAGAATAAAATGATAAAGTGCATTTATCATTATCTAGTCGAATATTTTTCACGAGAACATAATTGCATGACTATTTGTCATAATAACAACTGAGAATAAATTTTGATAATAATATATTAACACTTTATTCTAGTAATTTAAGGTCTGTGTGAAATCATTGAATACTATTGTAAAATTTTGTAACTTCGTGAAATTACTGTATAAAAATTAAGAAAAAATTACGTAAGATGTATTACCACCCACCGATCCCAAAAATGACATAACATTAAAACTAAGATATCGGCAGTTATCATTCTCCGGGGACGGCGATGTATGTATTTACAAAAAAAAAGTATATATGTAGTATGTATCAACCACTGGTATCCGTAACAAAATCTTCGTTGCTTGCCACGGAACTAGATGGCGCTGTGTAATAATAATAATAATTTATTTATTTAAAGTAACTATTTAAAGACTCACTTAGTAACAATAATTAATTAAACCTATGTGCAATCACGATCACTGCCACTCTCTTAACACTGAGGTGGACAGCTTGCAGCAGCGACTCACGTACAGACAATCGAGTGTGCTGGCCACACAGCTCAGGATAAGGTTGGGGCTGGCCCGTACGCGGCGCACCAGGGAAGCGCATCGTTTTCTCATAGTTGTATAAAAACATAAAAACGGGGCAACCCCATCAATATCCTGAACGCATTATTATATTGTATGCGAATAATGTCCGGAAATATTTATTTATTATATAATTACTATAGAGAAAATCTCTCAGGCATGCAGGTTTCTTCACGAAGTTTTTCTTCTCCACGTTCGAAATAGTTATATATTACCACTACCATAGCCTTGTTGAATTACGTATAGGTACATACAACATTTGTCACAATACTGATAATTTTGAAATAATCCCCTCATAATAGATTATAGATTAAATAAAACAGTAAATTGTATTTAGATAACAATAGATTTTATTCAATAAGCACCCAGAAATCCATTGACACTATTTAAACAAATATCGATTGTTTATTGATAAATAAATTTAATAATGTACTTATACTAATCCATGTAAGTGTCAAATTTAACATTGATGGCATTCAGATAAAGATTGAATGAATAATCCGAAGTCTTTCGATCGTCCGGCTTGTACAGATTAAAAATACATTTAGACATTAATAATGCACAGTGCCATCTAGTTCCGCACTAACTACGAAGCTAATGCTACGAGTACTGGATAATTGATAAAAAAATTGTTGGAGATAGGGCATAGCGAGATTTCTCGCTCAAATTGAGCTGCCCGACTGGGGAAGTACCTCCGCCTTACAGAATACCGCAGTGAATCAACAATAGTTGTGTTTCTGCGAGTGACTAAGGTTACCAGTGCTCATTGGGGGAGTGACTATTCTGACAGCATGGGAATTCCGTTTGCTGTCAGTTCAGTATAGAGATGGGCAGCGGGTAAAAACCCGATGGGAATAAACCCAGGTTTATTCCCATTTGGGTAAATACCGGGTATTTATACGGGAAAAAACCCAATAGACGGGTATTTTCATTATATATTATAATCATCATGGTTCTTATTGTTTATTCATCTTTGACAACCAATGCGGTGAAAAAAGGGTACTTTGCACTGCTCTTCAACGTATGCCCTATGTGTTATGTGTGCCGGCACTAATTATGGATTTCAATTGCGACGTTATGTGTTTCTTTGCGAGGAACAAATATTCGTTCATAGTTTTAGGTATTCTAAACATCGAAATGTGTTTTTATGGTGAGATTGTATCTGTACATCGTGATATCGTGACAATTAATTGCAGAAAAAAAACTGATCTGTGCTCTCTGCAACTTTATTTTTGCTGCACATCAACGATCTGCTGAAGCCCAATGTGTATGATGGATACCCAGATGACAGCACAGTTGTAGAGAGTTACTCAGCCAGTGCACGGACTAAAGTAGCTCAAATCCAGTGTCTTAGGGAGGCGATGGTCAAGCGCACGAACTTGACCTTGAAGGTAGTCTCCGATTAGGAGTGATGCCAATCTGGCCATGTTTAATGCGGCTAAGACCCAGGTGTGTCTGTTCTCCACTAAGAGGAGTCCGTTCAACCTGACTCCCACTTTCCAAAATGTGTCAGTGTCCATAGCCAGCATATTGAGCTTCTTGGCATCTCAATAACTCCAAGTTTCAACTTTGCCTTCTTTATAGCTTTCAAAGCCCAACTAGCCTCCAGAAAGCTTGGCGTTCTAGCGAAGTGAGGCAGTACTTCACGCTAGGATAGTTGCACAACTCCGATCTTGCAAGGAGTACTGCTCTCACCTTTAGGGTGGCTAATACCAAATACCAGCTGGAGACATTAAAGATTATTAGAGGAGAACCAGGAGTCTTATTTTTCATTAATTGACTTAAATACTATGTTCTATTTATAATATACAATGTACATGTATTTACATATTTCCAATATATATAACCTAAGCAAAATACGAAAAAACCCAAATATTTACCCGATTCGGGAATTTTCCCGGGTATTTACCCTATTTTTACCCAAACTTGGGTATTTACCGGGTAAAATCCCACCTCTAGTTCAGTAACTCCCTATTTTAAGAGACCTGAACGGTTTCTATGGGGTATGGCAACGCATTTTTTATCGACCCAGATAGCCCAGAGATAGTTAACGCTGCCTTCTGTGCTACGGGTCCTGGGTTCGAATCCCGGTAGGGACGAATGTTTGTATGATGAGCTCAACATTTGTATCCGAGTCATGGATGTATCTATGTATAATATGTATGTATTTACAAAAAAAAAGTACATATGTAGTATATCAACCTCCTAGTATCCGTAACACAAGCCTCGTTGCTTAGCTCGGAACTAGATGGCGCTGTGTCATAATGTCCGGGTATATTATTATTATTATATTATTTGCAAGCCTCTGGTGTTGCAAATGTCCATGGACGGCGGTCATCAATTACCATCAGGTGAGCCGCCTGCTCGTTTGCCCCCTTATCACCATAAAAAAATACTTATATAGTGTACATATGCCCCACTTTATTGGCGCAGCGGTATTAAAGGCTGGTATTAAAGGTAATTGTACTTTATACTTTCTGTATATTCCATAGTGTTGTATTTTTGGTGTATGTACAATAAAGATTACTCTATCTATCTATCTATCTAAATGCTTTTTCAGTAATATGAGATATTCTTAAATTATTGAGATACATATAGCGTTTGCCCGAGACTTCGTTTGCGTAAAATTAGTAATTTTACTATCACCCCCTTTTCCCCCTTTTAAGGGATGATTTCCGGGATGAAATATATATCCTATGTCCTTCCCCGGGACTCAAACTATGTCTATACCAAATTTCGTTTAAATTGTTTCAGCGGTTATAGCGTCAAGAGGTAACAGACAGACAGAAATCCTGGTACAAAACTACTTTTTTCGGATATTAGGTATCAACCATATGGATGATGTGTGAACTGTAGAACTTACAAATAATTGTGAGAAAAACCTCAAAAGCCCATATCCGTCACTACACTGGTCGTAACATGAATACACAATTGATTCACGTATATACATAGAATGAGATGATTGAAATGTCACAGATTGATTAATTTAAGGATGTAGCGATGGCGGAGTTTCCCAGACAATTGTGACTACCGATTACGTGAAAAGAATGGTTTTTGTATTATTAAATTGTTCGACGACCTGATTGGCGCAGTGGCTGAGCGATCGGCCTGTGCGTCATGGGCCGCGGTTTCGATCCCCGCACGGAGCAAATATTTGTACGATCTGCAGGCAGTTGTTTCGGGTCTGGGTGTTTGTGTTAGTTAAAATTTGTTTGTAAACTAAAAAAATATACATATGTTAATAGCAATAATAACAAAATCTTGTAGTTTACGAGAAAATATATTCTGACTTTGAAAACTGAGGTTATTTTACAAATTTATTATCTTTCTATGATACAAGATGAAGATATTATTATGGTCTTAATGGTGTGTAACATATATGCAGACATATACAAATATAAACGTATGTCAAAATTTATATACTCATACACTTACGCCTTACAGGTATTCTAAAACAATTTTCAATATCATGTACGTAGATAAAAGTTATAGTGGCCCTAGAACTGAGCCCTGAGGAACACTATATTCAAAGGCAAATGAACGATACTGATAACCATTTATAGCCATCTTTGATTGATCTATATTTTTATATAGCATCCAAATCAATCAAATTAACTCCGGGATATTACTTTTAACTTTGTTGTAAAGATAAATTTCATGGTCGACCTTGTGGAAAGCCTTGTTAAAATCACTGAAAAGATCTACATAATAGATACTTATGAAATCATGACCAATTTTTTACTAGACATAAAATTTATTTATTTATATTATTATTTATTTATTTATTTAAATAGAACGGCCGAAGCCAATTACACTATTTAAGCATATATATATAATTTATTAATCACAGTCATGCATTCTTCTCACAGAAATTCAAACACTCCGACAATATCACCTTCCAGTCACTTGCAAACAAATCAACATCTGTGTTTGAGTTCAGGAGAGCGTTGACAGCGGCCAAAGTCCGAGGAATAGGTGACTAGAGTGTGCAACCGTACGGAAAGTTGGAACAGCCAGTAAGCGATGCTTTCTGCTACGACAGTAGTTGTCTGGGACAAATAGATTGCAGATTTCATTATGCAGATCAGGAGTATTAATCATCCCCCTAAGAATTTTAAATATTACAGTCATCTGATCACGCGACCGTCTTACTTCCAGGGAATTAAAACTTAAGCAACCCAGCAGGAATCTAGTAGGATACAAGAAAGGATAGAACCCGTACAAGTGTTTGTAAAGGTATCGAAGGAATGCTTTTTGGACTTTTTCTAAAGTTAATGCATACTGTTTCTCAAAAGGATTCCATACGCACGCACTAGACTCAAGTTTGCTACGGACCAATGCCCCAAAAACCAGCTTGATAACGTCGGGGCTGTGGAAGTCACGACAGTTCCTTAAAACAAAGCCAAGACGCCTGTAGGACTCCTTAGCAGTGGATGCGATGTGATCGTAGAAAGTGAGCTTACGGTCGAATATGACTCCCAGGTCTTTCATGGAATCGGTTCTAGTGATTGTATCTCCATTTAGTGTGTATAGAAAGTTGACTGGGCGCCGCATTCGACCGAAAGTCATCACGTAGCATTTTGACTGATTAAATTCCATTTTGTTTTCCAGACTCCACTTATATACTGAATCAACGTCTGCTTGCAGAGCCAGGCAATCGAGTTCAGATTTTATTTCATAAAATAGTTTTAAGTCATCAGCATATAAGAGGGATTTGGCACTCATAACTACGTCAGGTAGGTCGTTAATCATCAAAATGAAAAGGAGAGGGCCAACTACCGAACCCATACTACTATGTAGTTATGTGCATAATATATAGTCGGGATTAAATAATATGAATATACCGCGATGAATATCGTTAAATATAGTTATAGAGTAAGATCCCAGGGCCGCCAGACGTCACGTATTTTCTGACGAACCAAATGTGGATTATTGAGTAGTGCTAGTATGTACTAAGAACGCATGCGTACCAGCTATCTTGCCTAGTGGGCCAATTTTCAGGTATCAGGTAAGCAAGGTACATACAAATATTACTTACCTCACGTAAATTCTGAAAATTGGCCCACTAGGCAAGATAGCTGGTAGGCATGCGTTCTTAGTACATACTAGCACTACTCAATAATCCACATTTGGTTCGTCAGAAAATACGTGACGTCTGGCGGTCCTGGGATCTTGAGCTATTATATTTCAATGTTGCGATAGCATAGCATGATATTTCCCGTTTGTAGAGTATAAATAACCTAACATAATTAGCTTGCTAATCCGTCGGCCTCATATTATCGTGTTTTTGTTAGCGTTATCTACAGTTAAAACTTTACAAATGCAATTAACTGTATTTGTTTGAGGAAATTCGTCTTTATTCAATGCAGACCCAAAGTCACCTTGTCCTTTAAACATTATTCGTTTTTACGTGTAATTAAATATTCATTGTGGATTCGTGACAATAATAGAATAATACCTCTTTTATACACACGTTGTATTTGATACTTTACACAAACATCTCAGTTGCTATATCATAATTCACAAATTTACAGTCCCAGCGCTGGGGACGGGTGTTCTCTCATGGTTACCTCTTACCATCAG
This sequence comes from Craniophora ligustri, assembly GCA_905163465.1. Classification (NCBI taxonomy): domain Eukaryota; kingdom Metazoa; phylum Arthropoda; class Insecta; order Lepidoptera; family Noctuidae; genus Craniophora; species Craniophora ligustri. The sequence goes on along the minus strand of LR990979.1, from coordinate 640,962 downwards.
GTGGGTCGGAAGCTAGTTTGCCACCCTCGTGGTATGAATAATATATTATGTTGTCAATTTCTCAATCCTCAAAGTTCGCAAATCAAGACTCAGTCGCGGTGACGGGAAAACAACGGGATATTCGAGATGTTCCAGATCTTTCATTTAAAACCGGCTTCAAAAAGGAGGAGGTTATCAATTCGACTATATTTTTTTATGTTTGTTACCTTATAAATTTCGACTTGGTGTACCGATTTTTATATGAAAGCTGATGCTTCCCGTGTGGTTCCATAAAAAAATGGTGAGGATCTGATGAGTGGATCCTTGGGATATATACATACCTTTAAAACTAATAAAAAAAAACTGCGTTAAAAAAACCGACTTCAAAACTAAAAAGTTAAAAATAACAATACAGTTTTAACTTCTTTTTAGTTTTAAAGGTATGAAGTCGGTGCCAAGCCAAATGTACACTCATCGAGTGTGATCTTGGGCGGGGTGGCTTCAAACCAGGCACGGGCACCGACTTCATACCTTTAAAACTAAAAAGAAATCAAAACTGTATTAAATTATTTTTAACTATTTAGTTTTGAAGTCGGTTTTTTTAAAACGCAGTTTTAAAGTGTTCAGTCATTTATTCTGCGCCTGGTCTTCTGCGACCACTTCATGGTAAAGGTACAGCTCGTCTCACCATCTGTGACTTTGTACATATTATATTTCTTAAAATAATCGCAAGTGAGTCTCGAAAGAAACCTAAACAATAATTTCAAAAATTCGTAGAACAGGTCATTAAAGGAAATTTTTATATAGTGGTTTTTGGTTAGCTGACGTATTTTGTCTGGTATGATATGTATTTAAGAGAGCTACCTTCCCGTTAGCACCTTAACTGTCGACAAACATACATGACCTCATAGCTAATATCTTATCGTTTGCAAAATCATACTACAAACACTTTTGTCACGAGAGCAAATAGTATAATCTTTCGCAACGCCGCAAAATAATAACACTGCAATCAGAAAGTCTACGGTCTCAGGTTCGGTCCTTTGAATTGAACTACTTTTCGAACTTATAATATCCATCCTTTTCGTCTATCCTATACAGAAGAAATCCTGGACAGAGTAAGCTTTTTTGGTGGCTAAAATAACTGATGCGAGCACGACACAACCTGCCAGAGGTTTGATTAGCGCTGAAATACTTTCATGATTTTCGACATGTTCGAAATTAGTCAAAATATCATTTACTAGCATTTGCTCGCAACTTCGTCTGCGTAGCCTTAGTCATTGTATCCAATGTATCCTGATTATTGATTTCTACCTTCTTATATGAACGATCAATACCGCATACAAACGTCCACTCTCTTTTTCACCCTTTTAGTAGATGATTTCCAAGACAAAATCTATCCTATGTCCTTCCCGGGACTCAAACTATCTCCAGACCAAATTAATAATAATAAATTTATTTGTCACTAAATAGTACAGTACAAAACAAAAGATAAACACAACAATGCAGAACACAGGGAGAAAACATTCACAAATTAATAGATTAATGACCCCCACGCTAGGAAATTCCTGTGGTATGGGGGACATCCATCCATCCATCGAATGGTTAGAGTATTCTTAAAATAGGACACATTTTGTACTATATATTATATAGTTAACAATAATTAACTCCTAATAACTTTTTTTTTTTTTTTTTCTTCGAACCACATCTAACAAACAAACAGACAAGTGTTTTGATTGATGTTTTGGGATTGGGATTTGTGTGGGTGTGTGTATGGTGTGGCATTGTGCGTGTGTGTGCGTGAGTGATATATGTGTGTATGTAGTGTGATGGTATGTATGTGGGGGGTACTGGATAGAAATAATGTATATAATATTATAATTGTAAAAGAGGTTTATGTAAATTGTGGTTTAATTAGCCCTTCCGTGTCATCATAATCTAGCGTGAGCAGATATTCTCTCGTTACATGTTTACATTGGTATGAGTTTAAAGTGTGTATGTTAATTTTTGTGTGGATTATGTTGTAAATTTTTGAACTCAAAAAAGGGTAGTGGCGCTGTGCAAATGTTGTGTTTACGCATAATTTGGGACAGACAGGTATTGGTCTCCTTCTTTGAGTAGGCTCTCTAGTTACTTGTTGTGGAAGAGTATGGTGCTTACGCATAATCACGCGAAGTACAAATAGCTGTCGCACTGTTAAGGCTTTGTAATCGATATATAATTGTCGAGTTGGATAACGAAAGGGTTTTGCAAGGAGAACTTTGATCACAGCGCGTTGGGCACGTTCCACTTCGATGATGGTAGTCTTTGCTGCACCTCCCCAAGCTGTAATACAATAGGTAATTATAGATTCGCAAAGTGCACTGTAAACCATGTTTAAAATGTTGATGTGAGCGGATATTCTTAATTTTTTAAAGACAAATAAGAGCTTTCTCATGCGCGACGACAATGAATGAAGGTGGGTTTTCCAGGATAGGCAAGCGTCGATTTGTAGTCCAAGATATTTTACCATCGGAGCTCTGTTCACAGTTGGGCATTGGCAGTCACGGCCTTGAGTGTTGCATCCATGCACTTGAATTGCAATTGAGTGCTTGGGTGGTAACGCTGATGGGCGAGAACTGAACGTAACTATGTTGGTGTTTTCAACGTTTAAAGTAAGGCTGTTTTTTGCCAACCAAAAGCTTATTTGTCTCAATACTGATTCCGCAATATTCTCGGCTGCTTGCCAGTCGTTACCATAAACCATGATCGCAGTGTCATCCGCATAGGCTATAACTAGCGCAGAGGGATGAGATAGTTCACAGAGTTCATTGACGTAGATGGAGAAAAGCAGAGGACTTATCAGACTACCTTGTGGTACACCAAATTCTATCGCTTCGCCATTACTTATGTGTTCTCCAATCTTGACACATTGCGTCCGGCCAGACAGAAAACTCTCGAATAAACTATAGGCAATTCCACGGACCCCAATAGAGTGCAGCTTAGATAGCAAGATAGGGACAGAGACAGTGTCAAATGCTTTCGAGAGATCTAAAAATATACCTAGACACTTATGTTTTTTATCAATTTTATCCACAACATAGTTCAATAACTCCGTTACAGCGTCTTCTGTGGAGAAACCCTTACGGAATCCAAACTGATTCCGTGAGATAAGTTTAAATTTGTTGACGTAATTGTTGAGGTTTTTATATAATATTCGCTCAAGAATTTTAGAAATAGCCGGTAGTACCGAAATGGGGCGGTAATTGTTGACACTGCCTCTGTCGCCAGTTTTATATATGGGATGAACTAAGGCCTTTATTAAAGCTTTTGGAAATATGCCTGCTGATAAGGCACGATTGCAAATGTGTGTTATTGGGGGTACTAATACATCTGTTGTAGATTTCAATAACCTTGGAGAGATGCCGTCCCAACCTGAAGCACTGTCAGCACGCAGCTCCTTGATTAAACACTCAACTTCTCCCTCATTCGTTTCCAGTAAAACTAGTGAGTTAAGTACATTTGATTGTTTTTTAAAGAATGATTGAGAGGAGCTCTGTGCCAAGTTTATTTTGCTAGCTAAGTTCTTACCAACCTGTGTGAAGTGAGAATTTATAGCGTCAACTGATTTTAAGGGAGAGCTTTGTAGTTTTAGAAGTTCTGTCGGTACGGGTGAAATATGTTTGGTATCAGTGATATTTCTGATGGTCTTCCACATCTTTTTGGGGTTATTCTTAGCCTTCAAGAGTTCTTGTTTTTCATACTCAATTTTAAGTTTTTTTAGCAGGTTGTTGCAGAAATTCCGATAACGTAGGTATGTAATTTTAAGTATTGTGTTTTCAGGTTGTTTATTCGTTTTCTTATGCATTCTGTCTCGGTTTCGTATACATCTCAAGAGACCACTGGTGATCCACGGTTTTATTATTCTCGCCTTACTAGAAATAGTTCTATGAATAGTATTTTTGGTTACAATGGACGATAATATAGCAATTAATCTGTTTGTTGCTAAGTTTGGGTCACTTATTGTCATTATATCTGAAAAGTCGTAGTTTTTAATGTTATCAATAGCGTCTAGAAGATTAAAATGTGTTGTTTGAGTCATCCTGAGCTTAATTTTTGAGTCACTTGTTTCTAAACTTAATATAATGGCAGAGTGGTCAGTAATTGTGGTATCAAGAACTAGAGTAACAGCTTTTTTGTTTGTTTTTAGTAGAACGTGATCCAAGCAACTATTTAAACGCGTAGGAAGTTGGTGTGCTGGTAGTAATCCATGGGAAGCGACCAGATTCAGGTAGGGATAGCAACGTGAATCACTACTGTCGTGGCTAATATTAATATTTATGTCTCCAATTACAACGGTGGTATGGTTTTTAAAATCCGTTAGTACCTGATGAAGACTTTCCAGAAAGTTATCAGTATTTTGAATGGATGGTGATCTATATAAGGCAATTATTGTAAGTTTATTTTCAATCGTACAAATAATACAGCTAGAATCAGAAAAAGATGGTTCAGTAATTTTAAGACTTAAATGTTCCCTAATATATATAACAATTACGTCATTTTGGTTGATGAAGTTCTTAGTTTGGTGTGATGAGTAGCCTGCCATAGTCGGTATCGACGAAGAATGTTTAAGCGAGCATTCTGATAATATAACAATATCACATTCGAACTTCATCGCTGCCAGAAGACAGTTAAGATCGTTGAAGTTTTTGTTGATGCTTCTTATATTTAAATGAAGGATGTTAAGCGAGTTTGCCGAGTTTATGTATTTGTAACAGTTATCAGGAGAACATGCATACGAAAGGGAAACTGATACATTATCTAATTGATTATTTATATCCGTTATGGTAGCCATTGATTAAGGTTTGTTTTTTCTTTGGTATGCAAGGGCATGAGCAGCGAAATGAGTTGTAGTTTGGATATCGAGTACCTACTTGCGAACAACCTGTAGAGAGACTGTGTCAGAGGGAATGAATGAGATGTAAGTAGTAGTATAAAGCTAAGCATCGTAGTAGGTGTTGGAATGAATTGTGTGTATTGTGTGTCAAGTGTATAAGTGTTGACATATTGAATGGGGGCTATGTACAGGAGATATGTTTTAGATTTGAGGGTATTTATGAAACGTTCTGTTTGTTGGTTATTTACATGATAACATATTGTGGTTTTAAACATAATTTTAGTATGAAATGCTACAATTGTTAAACTTAAGTGTAAGACTCTGATATACAATAGTCATTGGCTTGCTTGGTGATCTAGATCCCGCAGAGTCTGTTCAGACTTCACCAGTATTTGTTTGGCTCCCGCGACTTTCCTCAAAAATATGTGGCCATTAGTGCTCCAGCAAAAATCGAAGTTATTATTTTTTGCAAATTCCTTTGTTGCAAAAAATAACTTCCTTGAACTGGCGGGAAGATGCTCTGATACGAAAATCGGTCGCCGTTCACCGGTCAATCCGATGCTCGATGTACTAAGGCGGTCTTCATTATTATGTTTTCTGTTGAAGACGCGGGCCGCAGTTAGCAACTGGTGCTTTATGTTCACGCTAGTAAACTCAGCGACGATTGGCCGGACGGCTCCCTGCTTACCAGGTAGTCGGTATATATCGCGTATGTTGGTACTGTTCAGCGGCATGTCAACGACTGAGCCAACCTTATTGACAATATCAGAGAGAACCGCCGCGGACTCGTTGTCAATAGCAGGTACGTTTCGAATTTCGATGCTAGCGGGACGAGATGAGCGTTGTAGGTCCTGTATCTTTGCTTCCAGATTTAATATACTATCTCTATATGTATTTTTCTCTTTTAATAGCATTTCTACTTGTTTGATCACATTGTCATACTGCTCATTGATAAATGCGATCGACTTCTCAATTTCCATATTAGACTTTTGGATTTCCATGTTTTGTAGCTTAAGCTCAGCCAATTCAGAAACTAGTTTGTTAAGGGTAGAACTTTGATCGTTACAAAGCTTTGTGAGGTAGGCTTCTTGATCCGCTTTCCAGTTTAGTAACATTTGGTGTATTTCCTTTTTAAAGTCTTGTAATTCGGATCCCGGAGAAACACTCGTGCGTGGGCGCTTGTGGCGCACAGTAATATTTACATCGTCCAAGGGGCTAGTTGAAAACAGTTGAGGGATATTGGAATCGGACGATGCTTGTGTTATATTACTACTTGAAGCGTTAGGCGGTGGCGAGCGCTGCACGCGGGGCATCGTGAATGTTCTTGTAGATGAACCGTGACGGTGTAATGTAGACTGTAGTACTCACAGTTATAAGGTTTGAGATGCTCGTAGCGCTGGGGTAGTGGCTGCGTTGACGTAGCGGTCGTAGATAGAAAGGGACCGCAATTATGACGACTGCACTAGTTCCCCAGAGGTGAAGGCGGGACGCGGCGTAGCGGGGCAGCGTAGCGTAGATGCCGGACGTAGATGTAATACTATACGCTTAGGCTATAAGGTGACGGACTAAAATCGCTTAAGGGGTAATTATTGTTTAAGAATAAAAACTGACACACGTCTAGTCTCGGACACGGTATCGGACGGAAAAGGGAAAAATTTCATCTATATCGGTTCAGTGGTTTAAGCATGAAGAGGTAACAGACAGACAGACACACTTTTGCAGGTTTCAAAATAAGCCCAATTTAACTAGCTTTTTTTGAACGTCTACAACAAAGCCCCCAGAAACGTCCGTCCTTCACTAACTTCACGCACTTCATGAACCAGGCTTCATGGCAATAATTACTTTTGCTATAAAACTTCTTCTAATTACGATGATCGATTTTATCACATACTCATGCGGTGAAGGAAAACATCATGAACTAACGTACAGGTCTGATCCTGATAATTTTATCGATGGCGTGTGAAGTTTGCCAAATCGCAGAGTCCGACTCAACCTTTGAGTGATTCCTCTTACTTCGGAGACTGGTGCTCAGCAATGAGCCAGTAATCCAAACTAATATTATTAATGCGGAAGTGTTTGTTTGTCCTTCTGTCAGTTACCACTTCACCCTTAAGCCGCGGACGAGACTGGAGACAGTTTGAGTCCGCGAAAGGACAAAAGATGGTTTTAGTTCCGGAAATCATACCTTAAATGCGCGAAATACGGGGGTGCAAGTTTGTATGATGAAATAAAAAGGGCAGAAATAAATAAGGCGATTGGATAAAAAAAACAGACTGGATACAATTTACACAAACGAAGCCGCGGGCAAAAGCTAGTAAACTATATTTAATTTTTATATTAAATACTTCGGAATCCATCAATAATGTAACCCAAGCTGTGAAAAATTTACCAAAAAATCCCTTATCGAGACGGATAATTAAATTTATATTATATTAAATATATATATAATTACATATATATATAATTATATATTTATTGTAAAGTTTTACCTGTAGAAAACGCTAACAAAAACAAGATAATACGAGGCCGACGGATTAGCAAGTTAATTATGTTAGGTTATTTATACTCCACAAACGGGAAATATCATGCTATGCTATCGCAACATTGAAATATAACTATATTTAACGATATTCATCGCGGTATATTCATATTATTTAATCCCCACTATATATTATGCTAAATAAATTTTATGTCTAGTAAAAAATCGGTCATGATTTCATAATTATCTATTATGTAGATCTTTTCAGTAATTTTAACGAAGCTTTCCACAAGGATGACCATGAAATTTATCTTTACAACAAAGTTAAAAGTAATATCCGAGAGTTAATTTGATTGATTTGGATGCTATATAAAAATATAGACCAACCAAAGATGGCTATAAATGGTTATCAGTGTCGTTCAGTTGCCTTTGCATCTAGTGTTCCTCAGGGCTCAGTTCTAGGGCCACTATAACTTTTATCTACGTACATGATATTGAAAATTGTTTTAGAATACCTGTAAGGCGTAAGTGTATGAGTATTTATCATTGAGGGTATCTATATAGTTATGTCTATAAACTTTTGGCATACGTTTATATTTGTATATGTCTGCATTAGACATGTGCGCCAATACTTATATGAACGGCGGCGGCGTCTGGCGTCTAAAACGTCGGTGGCGGCGTCGTCATTGGCGTAATCGGCGTGGATGGTGAAATTAATTAAAATATACCTTAATTAAAAATAAATATATATTTATTTACTTATACACCACTGTTCTCTATTTTCTGCTTTTTGTTTGACCACAAATTGTGAATAAAAATTATTTTATCTACTGATATGGGATTAATCGTGACCTCTTTGCCGTAATGGTTAGTCCCTCGACTGAGAAAACTTGCTCGCTTGGTGTGCTGGTGGCAGGACCGCTCATTATTGCCCTCACACAGTTGAACAGCCAAGAATAACTATTCTTCTTTCCCTTCCAATAATGAAGCATATCGCCACCGAGAACATCCTTGGGATTGCATCCACCAAAGTATTTCCAGCATTTGACACCACAGGATCATCAGATACTCTACTATTAGGAGTTTAGTTTAGTTTAGTTTTAGAGGACAGGAGTTTTAGAGGGCATAGCGAGATTCCTCGCTCAAATTGAGCTGCTCGAGTGGGGAAGTACCTCCGCCTTACTATTTAACACCTATATCTGCCCGCTAAGGCTGATTAGGTAGTATAAATATTATTATGCTAATTCAAATGTGAAATGCAGTATTTAAAAAACGAATACTAATAATGATACAAATGAGGTTTTTATGCTAATATAAATTACTTCTTAGTTCTGTCATCATTTTTACCAGCGACTGTCAACCTAACCAAAATAATAATGATAAGGATAAGGACACACTTGAGTCATTTGTTCTCAACTGACCTAATATTTTGAAAATATTTCAAGATACATACATTACTACATTAGCCATCTCATCTTTCTATAAATATAGTTATATAAATAAATGTCAAAACAAATCAAATCAAAATTTATTTCAAATAAAAACACAATGATGGTTTTGCGGTGGTTACTGCACTAAGCCCGGGGCTTGTATCGCAGATACCAACAGAGTTTAACAATTACTATTTTAACGTTATTGTATTATAGACTCCGTAGACACCATAGGATCATCAATATTTTCAGTTTGATTATTTCTGCCTAAATTAGGGATCTTACGGAACTTCGACTGCCATTCTGACAACTCGGTATTGCCGATTGATATCAAATATATATTATATATTGATCTCCAATTTCTCTCCTTTAGAGTCGGAGGTGCATTCTATGACCCTGATGATTAAGAAATAGATCAGACTAAAATAAATGGAAGGTTTTGTTCATTAAATACCATTTGCTTCTTGTATAGTCCCTTCATTTGATTTAATTTATTAATTTACTAGTTCTAAATTTAATTTTGCCTTTTTAATTTCACCTCTAAAAACATACACGTACAAATGCATTGAAAAAAAAAACGATATATATTTTTAAATCTCTTAAAAAAATATCGTTTTTTTTCAATGCATTTGTACGTGTATCATTTTAGAGGTGAAATTAAAAAGGCAAAAGCAAATCTCTCTTCTGCAAATCCTCCGACTCCGATTCCGGTTCCGACTTCGAAAACTCAAATTCGAAAACTTCGACTCCAACTTCGGTTCCGATAGAACCACTTCCGTAGCATCCCTAGCCTAAAGCATTGATGTCATTGGGATGAATCTTAAGAGAATTATTCTATATACGCCCGCGATGTTTCCTGGCACTACTAACCGGCGCGCATGCATGACAAGATGGTTCAATGTATGAATGCGGGCGAAGCAAAAGTGTTTAGCAGTTAACGAAATGCGTGGCGTTCTGTAGTTGTTTCTACCGTCCTGAAATTGTTTCTACCATTCTGTAGTTGTTTCTGGCGTTGTGTAGTTGTTTATGTATTGTTTTGAATAATCATTTAAAATGAAACTATTACATTTCAGACAGAAATTTATCACTTCAACGATATGGCAGACTGTGAATACGAAGACAGAACAGAAAAGCCAAGAGAGCGGGTTATTACTCAAATACATACTTACTCTTACTGCTTTATTGCACATTTACCATCTTTGCACACTCATTCATTCAACTAGGGATGTTACTGAGCTTCGACTCCGGTTCCAAAATTTCGGAACTTCCGATTGATTTCTTTTGACTTCGACTTCAGTTACGACACTTTTGAATCGGACTTCTAATATATAACCAGTTGAGAAATAGATCAGAAGGATATAAAGCTGCTAAGCTTTTGTTCATTTAATACAATTAACTTCTTTTGGGGATCACTTCCTTAGATTGAAAACAAAACATTTTTTTAAACTACTTCCGTAACATCCCTACATTCAACTACTCAAATATTTCATTTAATTTTCACCGCCAATTCATACCTCACCATCATCATCATCAACCCATTAACGTCCCACTGCTGCGCATGGGATTGAGAGGGATTAGGCTATAGTCTACCACGCTAGCCCACTGCGGGTTGGCAGACTTCACATGCCATCGAGACAAACCTCTCACGCATGTAGGTTTCCTCACGATGTTTTCCTTCACCGTTTGAGCTCGTGATAAATACGCACATAACTTCCGAAAAGTCAGTGGTGCGTGCCTTATTGGGTTCGAACTAGAGACTTTTGACATCTAAGTCCACTGGTCACGCCACTAGGCTACCACCGGCTTCATACCTACTTCATTTAATTTGAACTATCACTTAGTCTTAACTTATTAATATGTGTAAATACTAACTTCATTTAATTAGGTCTGCCACTTAGCTTATTAATTTCTGTAAATACCTACTTCTTTTAATATAATCTGCCAGTTAATTTATTATTGAAAATACTTATTTGACTAATACTTCATTTAATTTGCACAGTCAATTCATTCTTCATTTAATTGAAATGGTTATTTGTGTAAATAAATAGCATATCATGGATTAATTTATAAAAAACGTGCCTTATTTTATTGACACAAGTGGTCTTACAAATGAAAATAAAGTATAATTACATTCTTATTAGATGTGCAATTAGCACTAATAATTAATGAGTATACAACCTGTTGATTTCCCTCTGAATATGCTGTGAAATAATTATTTACCGTATTTTGGGCTACAAAGTACGCAAAATGCTAATTATTGTGACCTTGGATTATGTTACGTTCGACGATAGGGTCATTGCTCTGATTTTTGTTAAATTATCGGAGTTGGACTGCCTCGTTAGTCTAGTGGTCGTAAGCACGACTGCCGAGCAAGAGGTTTTGGGTTCGATTCCCAGGTCGAGCAGTGTTATTGTGTTTGTCTATAAAGTTTTCAGTAGAAGTATCCCCTCTGGGACGGCAGACGAGATGCTATGAAGTATCGGTGTTGCCAGTGATGCGAAACAAAAAGTACTTACTTAAATGCATCATATTTTTTTAGTGCCTTATACTTTTCGTAAAGTTATTATACCTACCTACTTAACGATTTTTATAAAAAAACTATTTTCCTTAAGTAGTCACGACGTAGTTAATGTTCTTCAGGTTATTGCGAAACTCAAGACCTTTAATATATCACGACATTATGACATCTAGTGGCGAGCTAGGCAACGAGGCTTGCGTTACGGATACTAGATGGATTTATATAGTGTATCACTACATAGTGATATTTTTTTATAAATATTTGGATATTAAACGTAGAAATTTATTTACATATAACAAATCCCAATCCGATAATTAATATTAAAAATAGTAATTAACAGACAGACAGACATGACGAATCCATAAGGGTTCCGTTTTTTGCCATTTGGCTACGGAACCCAAAAAAACACGATAACATTAAAAGGGCATTGGAATCGTAATTATAAAACATAAGTCATAATAAATATTTATAAAATTCCACATCATTAAAAAATATCCATGACTCAAGTGAAATATCCATGTTTATCACACAAACATTTGGACTTATTAGGATTCGGACCCAGAACCCCGCCTTTTTAGTCTAAGATCCGGCTGCAAAATCACTACATTCATAGCGTATGAAGTCATAATCTATTTTTTACACGATTTTAACAGTTGCTACAAAGTACTTATTGCCTGTTTGAACCTGGCTGCGAAGTTATTTGCATATACGGGACGACCCAATTAGTCCAACGGTAGTTAACATTGCCTGCCGTGCTATGGGTCCCGGGTTCAAATCCCGGTAGGGACAAATGTTTGTGTCATGAGTACTTACATTTGTATCCGAGTCATGGATGTATCTATGTATAATATGTATGTATTTACATTAAAAAAGTATATGTGTAGTATATTAACAAACTAGTATCCGTAATACAAGTCTCGTTGCTTAGCTCGGAACTAGATGGCGCTGTGTCATAATGTCCAAGAATATTTATTATTATTATTTCTATGGAATGGATTGTAGTTTATTTACATAGCTGCTATTTTTTTGTGGCAAAAGTCAATCAATATTAAAAAAAAAACTCGCACGGCACATTTTGATTGGTACCTTAGCAAATCATGCGCTATGAACGCATTGATTCTGCTGGATCTCGTACTATTCATACCGGTGCACTAATGACGTCATCATTTGACATGTTCACATCACAACCAATTTTTAATTTGTATGTGTACACAAATGTTTTTTCATTTTCAAAAATGTTCCAATAGTAAAGTTAAAAAAAACCACTGATCATTCCACTAGGTGATCACTTCATCCTCTCTTTCTCTATCTATCTCTGCGGTGATCAAGTTAGAGGTATCTTATGTGTGTATTATTATAGGGATTCAGCAAATATAGGAGCGTCACTGCGGTTACGTCAGCTGTAAGTCAAAAATCCATTAAAATAATGACTTTGGTTATGGTTTGGTTAGGTATTGCGCATATAATACTTTTTATATATGTATACGATATACGTGTCCTTATAAAATGACTGAGTCGAATTGTATCCAATAACTAGCCTTTTTACTCGAATTATAAAGCCTCCTTTTCCGCTTGCTTAAAATAATGGGTTTGTGTATCGCTTAGAATAATTGGCTTAAGCTAAACTGGCCATTGCTCGCGAGTCTGTTTTTTTATGGTGATAAGGTGGCAAACGAGCAGGTGGCTGATGGTAAGTGATGACCACCGCCCATGGACATTTGCAACACCAGAGGCTTGCAATTGCGTCGCCAAACACCTTAGAAACCGTTCAGGTTTCTTAAAATAGGGAGTTACTGAACTGACAGCAATCGGAATTCCCATGCTGTCAGAATAGTCACTCCCCTAACGAGCTCTGGTAACCATACTCACTAGCAGAAAGACAACTATTGTTGATTCGCTGCGGTCTTCTGTAAGGCGGAGGTACTTCCCCAGTCGGGCAGCTCAATTTGAGCGAGAAATCTCGCTATGCCCTTCCTACTCCAAAATTTTTTGCTTAGAATTAGTTCTAGTTTAATCCAATTTACTTATTTATTTCTACCCTCTTAGGGGCTGCCCATTAATCACGTGATGTTTTTTTAACATTTTGTAACCCTTCCCTCCCCCATGAAGATACGTGGTGAGGTTTAAGACTACCCCCCACCCCCACCAAAAATCACGTGTATTTTTTAGTACCTACAAAGAATCTTAAAATGTTTGTAATACTATTTTTAGGTTTAGAAATCACGCGTTTGACGAAATAATTATTACACGTGATATCTTACTATACCCCCCTCCCCTATGTGATATTAAGTGATTTTTGCTGAACCCCTCCCCCCCTTTCGAATCTCACGTGATTAATGGACAGCCCCTTATAAGAAATTATCGGTTCCGCATTTAATCTTTCACCCCCAATTTTGCGCTTTTAAGGGACGATTTCTAGGATAAAAGCCTATGTGCTTCATATAAACTCAAACAATCTCTGTACCAAATTTCATCTAAATGGTGCATATGGACCTTTCAAAGAACACTACGTCCAATCTGGAGAGTGTGTCTTAAGTAGTAATGATTTTCACATTCAAACTCAAAATAAAAAAAAAACAAAGTAAGCCCAATTTAATTACCTATTTTTGAACGTCAGCAATAAAAACGGCTCACAGAAACGCCCGCCCTTCACCGCTTCGTAGTGTTTATGCTGAGTAGAAGCGGCGCAAGAAATCTTTAAAAACATACGTAAGTCACCGGCAACGAGTATACCACAGTATAAATATGTGAGTATAGTTTTTGGTCACAGGCGATCTGTCACGCTATTTAAAAAAATATGTAAAAATATAACCATTTTATAAGGACCTTAAATACAATTGGTTAACAACAACTGGTTTTGCTTGCTTCAAATCTCTATATAAGGTTGAGGAGCTTGACTAAATATTTAACTAAAATTTAAGCTTACTTTATAGGAAACTTTCACAAATAATATAGGCAATAAAACTATTTTTACGGATTTTCTCGCGGTTTATTTGCATTCGTGGCCCTGGATGAAGCCCTATAAAGGATCCGAAACCTCGCAATAAAGTAATATCAGTGAAATAAATAAAATCGCGATAAAAATCCGTAAAAGTAGCTTTATTTCAATAATTTAAGCTTTGTAAATGAAATAACCTACTAATTAAACAACCAATTATTAATAACCTATAAAACTAAATATAATTGTAAATAATAAGTTTGTGCGCCATTGTTGTGGCAATAAAATCTGTTTTCTTTCTTCTGTGCTTACGAGTATATCAGGCCGACATCCGCAACTCACTACGCTTGATGGTCTATGGTCAAAATTATGTTATGTGCAACACAGCATCGCAACATGGACCCCTAATAAGGTGTACAAGGTTTTTAAAGCGATCAGATTGTTAACAAGGATTAGGCTTTAGTCCACCACGCTATCCTATAGCGGATTGGCGGACTTCACATGCCATCGAGAAAGACTCAAGCATGCAGGTTTCCTCACGATGTTTTTCCTTCACAGTTTGAGCATGTGATAAATACGCACATAACTTCCGAAAAGGCAGTGGTGCGTGCCTTGAGTTTGAACTCGAGATTTTTGTCATCTCAGTCCTCTAGTCACGCCACTAGGCTACCACAGCTCTTCAAGAAACTGTATGTGATACAAGCGAAAAAATCTTGAATTAATATCTACGTTGTTGTTGATGAATCATACTCAACTGTGAAAGAGTAGGTACAATGCTTTTCAATTAACTTTAACAAATCCACTAAGTGACGACAAAGCCGGATGCAATTTAATTTGATGGATTAAATGGATATTATGTTACAACGAGCCTTTGTTCTCGGCCCCATACGAGAACATTAACCCGGCTCTAGGGAGATCAGGGTCCCCTTCCTTGTTCTCCACTGGAGTAATTCTTGCTCGGCGCGTCCTTGTCGCGGGGGTGGGCGCTCTGCACTTCAGTAGGCCGTGGTGTATGAGTGGCAAAGTTCGAGCGAGGACCCAGATCAGCGGGGTATAGCGCGGAGCCCTTGCCCAGGGTTACGGGTGAAGACCTCAACGGTAGTGGCGGCGGAGAAGATGGACTTCGGTACGGCGCGCATTTGGCGGAAGAGGCAACGGATTCGGAGTACCGTAGGCGACAGTAAGGTCCAACCTGAAAAAGTCGACAACTCCTGCAACCAACTCGACTCTACATGTAGTGACTCGTCACTCCTGTAGATCAAGTCGATGCGGTCGAGAGGGAACTATGGATGCTGGGCAAGTTCATGGTTTCATAAATGCGTCCCAGGCGATGCAGTGCTTGTGGAGAGGCCACTCTGCCCGCACTTTAACTGGTGCGGAAATCAACACGGGAAGTCACAGTTACCGGTTCTAAGCCTCGCGCTAATGGACGTGTGCGCAGGCGCCAGGGGTGACTTTCGACGGTGGGATAGTCCATCGCGGCTAATTGACTAGTTAACGCCCGCCTCAAACTGGGCAGCCCCCAGTCAGTAAGGTACTAGTCCGTCCCCTATCTTGCGCTTCTATAGGTGTTTGGAGCAGCAAGCATGTGACAGTGTTTGAAACAAGATAGGAATTTGAAGCACCTACTAATAATTTAAATAAAAAGAAATCCTTTGAAGAACCTGTTAAGAAACCCGTGATACGATTTGCCACTTGGAATATCAGAACTATGTTACCTGGACTTAACACGCTTGTAAACACTGCTCCTGATATAAGGAAAACGGCCTTAATTGACAGAGAACTTTTGCGCCTGAGAGTTGATGTTGCGGCACTACAAGAAACTCGTCTCTCGGATGAGGGCAGCTTGCGTGAGGACAACTACACCTTTTTCTGGAAAGGAAAGGCTGATGAAGAACGGCGAGAGCATGGAGTTGGATTTGCGGTGCGCAATAGGCTCCTAAATTGCACTGGTCCACCGGTCGGTGTGTCTGAGCGAATAATGTCCCTAAGAATTATGACATCCTCAGGTCCTATTACATTAATCTCAGCATATGCCCCCACCTTACAAGCATCTCCCGAAGTCAAAGATAAATTCTACGAAGAGTTACGGCAGTGTCTGTCAAATGTGCGCGGGTCTGACAAATTGATGCTTTTAGGTGACTTCAATGCGAGGATCGGAAACAACTGGAGCAACTGGAACGGTTGTATGGGTCTTCATGGTATTGGGAATATGAATGAAAATGGTCAACGACTTTTAGAACTCTGCGCATCCCTTTCCCTGTGCGTGACGAATACCTTTTTTCGAAACAGATCATCACATAAGGTATCTTGGAGACATCCGCGTTCAGGTCACTGGCACCAACTAGACTTTATAATAAGTAAAAGACGTGACCTAAGACATATCCTAAACTCCCGTGCATATCACAGTGCAGATTGCGACACCGATCACTCTTTGGTGATGGCTAAGACACGTTTCACAGCGAAGAAGATCCATTCAGCGAAAACTGCTCGTTGTATTGTAAAAATTAACACCAGAGGCTTAAAAAGTGACTCTTTATACGAACAATTCACCACAGGTATCAAAGCGAAGCTGGATTTTGATCGACTCCAAGAATTGCAAAATGTAGAAGCTATGTGGCAAACTACTAGAGATACTCTTACTCAGGTAGCCCTTCAAACATTTGGTAAACAGGGAAAGTCTCAAAACGATTGGTTTTCTGAGTGTGAAGATGAGTTACGTCCTTACGTCGAGAAAAAACGGCTTGCTCGTGAAAAAGTACTGAATAAACCACAGGACGGAAACGCAATGCTTGACTACAAAGCTGCTAAAGCAGATGTACAACGCCTTTCTCGCCACTGTGCAAACCAATTTTGGTCTAAACTCTGCGAGTCCATCCAGAGATGTCAAAATATCGGCGATTATCGTGGGATGTACCAAGGGATTAAAATTGCTACTGGACCAGTCATCAGAAAGCGCGCCACAATCAAAGACTTATATGGAGCCCCCTTGATTGACAAAAACCTCCAGCTAGATAGATGGATGGAACATTACTCTAATTTATACTCAGAACCTGTTGACATCAATGTGGTGGCGCTCAATGCATTACCAACCTACCCTGTAATGATGGAGTTGGATGACCCGCCTACTCCTCAAGAGTTTCAAATAGCACTTAATGGCCTCAAATTAGGTAAGAGCACCGGTCGTGACAACTTGCCTGCAGAAATTATCAGACTCGGCTGTGTGGCACCAGTATTATTTCAAGTTTTGCTAAGGTGTTGGGAAGAGGGCACATTACCTGAAGACATGCGTGATGCTAACATTACTACCCTCTATAAAGGAAAGGGAGATAGAGGTGATTGTAATAACTACCGAGGAATATCATTATTGAGCATCGCTGGCAAAGCATTCGCCAAGGTAGTTCTGAAAAGGCTAGAGAACTTAGCGAACAGAATTTACCCAGAGTCTCAGTGCGGATTTAGAGCTGGCAGGTCCACAAGTGATATGATATTTACTCTTCGCCAGCTTCAAGAAAAGTGCCGCGAACACCTTGGGTGCCTTTATACATCGCCTTTGTTGACCTTAACAAAGCCTTCGATACTGTCAGCAGAGAAGGTCTTTATAGCATCTTGTCCAAACTCGGATGTCCACCAACCCTACTGACCATCATACGTGCTTTCCACGACAGCATGAAGGGCTCTGTAATCTTCGATGGTGATGCCTCTGAGTCTTTCAGCATCAATCGTGGTGTGAGACAGGGCTGTGTCCTGGCACCTACTCTCTTCGGAATATTTTTCTCGGTCCTCCTCAAGACAGCATTCAGCGATTGTACCACCGGGGTCCATTTACATACCAGAAAAGACGGTAAACTTTATAATATAAATCTTTTAAAGTCCGCAAGTAAACGTCACGAATTATTAGCGCGTGATCTTCTCTATGCCGATGATGCTGCACTTGTCGCTAACTCCGAAGAAGACCTGCAGGAACTGGTGGAAAGATTTGGAAGGGCGTGTAGCTTATTTTCTATGAGTGTCAACACCAAAAAGACCGTAGTCATGGTCCAGGGTACCGACCTTTCTCCAAACATAACTCTTGGTGGAGCTCCCCTTCAAGTAGTGGAACACTTTTGTTACCTTGGATCTACTACTACATCAAATCTATGCAACAACAAGGAAATAGACACTCGTATTGGCAGAGCGGTGACAACGTTCGGAAAACTTACATCTAGAGTCTGGAACAACAATAAGCTTACTGTAGCTACCAAAATTCTTGTTTATCGGACCTGCGTTCTCAGTATTCTTCTTTACGCTTCAGAGACGTGGACTACGTACTCCAAGCAAGAACGTCGCCTTAACGCTTTCCATATGCGGTGTCTTCGTACTATTTTGGGAGTTACTTGGAGGGACCGAGTCACTAACGAATCTATTCTCACTCGGACTAAATGTAACAGCATTACGGCGCTATTAAAACAGAGACGTCTCCGCTGGTTGGGCCATGTTTATAGAATGGACTCTGACAGATTACCGCGTGAGGTTATGCTCGGACAAATTGCCAATGCCAGGAGACCTGTTGGCCGTCCTATGCTGAGGTTTAAGGACTCTTGTAAGCGAGACATGGAAACCTTTGGCATCGACACAAAAACATGGGAAAGGCGGGCAAGTATGAAACCTGAATGGCGACACCGTGTTGCTGCTGGGGTATTGAGGCACGATGAAGCCTGGCTGGATAATATTAAGCAAAAAAGGCTTCGTGCTGCTGCAGCTCCTTCTTCTTCCCCTGACTCCCGCTTCACCTGCGACATATGTGGCAAAAGATGTCGCGCTGCGATTGGCCTGTTGAGCCACAAAAGGAAATGCAGCAAGACAAGTTAGCCATGCTGTTATACCTAAATCGAGCACTGCAACAATCATCTGTTAAGATGCTGTGGCCAATGATGATGTTACAACGTCCTTTTCTCAATGGTCTAAATCATCTCCAACAGAATCTACTAACACAGATATACAGGTTTGAATCCTGCTAAACGATCTATTTCTTTAGAAAGATCAGTCTTTTGACCACTCATTTTGGTATGGTAGGTATTTATTTAGATACTTTATCGTATGTACTAATTAGCGTCATTTTTTACAAAAAATGCCGACTTAACGCGGCGGTGTGTCATGATTGATGCCCTGACATATTTATTTATTAATTATCTTTCTGATAACATAGAGCAATGTCCTGAAAACAGTAGCGTAGCGGGGGGGGGGGGGCAGAGGGGCCACGGCCCCGGGCGGCATATGAAAGGGGGGCGGCAACAAGTGCTACGTCTTTTTTATACTACTAGAAAAGGGGGCGGCAAATTTTCAGACGGCCCCGGGCGGCAAAATTCCACGCTACGCCACTGCCTGAAAACCCTTTTATGGAAAGAGTTAAAACAGCTGTTAGGTAGTTGACGTGTCTTCTTTGTACCTAAAAGACTATCGTATGAATCAAGGTCGATACCTGTTGTGTGGACTTGTATGGAAGGGAAATAATTACAAAAACAAAGTGTATGTATGTGTCATATATTTTGGGGTTTGGTAGATTTATTTAGCAGTACACGAGCTGTGATTACCTAGTGGTGTGACCAGTGTACTATAAAGTCCAAAGCCATGAGTTCGTTGTTTTTTTTAAATAAGTAAATATAATAAATATTCTGAAATATTTTTGCACAAACTAAGCAGTGCTTGTACTATGGGTACTAGACAATGGATATAATAATTATATGTGTATACCTACTTTTTTTTTGTAAATATATACTTATATAACATAAGAAACACCCAGACGAACACAAACACTTATATTGATCACATAAATATTTGTGTCCCGTGGGAATCGAACCCATGATGGTTCGAGTACCTGACTGCTGATCACAAGATCAGCAGTCAGGTACTCGAACCACTAGACCACAGAGGTCGTCAAATTTTAAAGCCCACTGAGTTTTTGAAGTTACCTGCATATTTAACATTCTTATGCTCAAAAGGTGAAGAAAAACATCGTGTGGCTGACTAAAAGATTTCACGATGGCATCGAAGGATAGTGTGGTGAGCTATAGCTTAATCCCTCTCAAATGGGAGGAGACCCGTGCCCAGCAGTGGGACGGTAAATGACGATTTATCACAAAATAATTATAAACAACTAGCTTTTGCCCGTGAATTCGTCTGCGGAAAAAATAGTAATTTAGTATGGATTTCCGGTATGAAAACTACCTCTATACCAAATTTCATCCACATCGGTTCAGCGGTTATAGCGTGAAGAGGTAACAAACAGACAGACAGACACACTTTCGTATTTATAATATTAGTGTGGATATGGATTTTTTTATCCGCTTCAAAAATCATCTCAATAGTCTAACATTTGCTTGTAGGAGTTAGAAATTAGTATCTTCAAATTAGGTAATCGTTTTGTTAGGATGACGCAAGTAGACAATTAGATTCCTAGACAAAGAATAATGCTTTTGTTTGAGCAAAAGCATTTGTAAAACAATAGAATGACCTATTCGTAACTGAACAATTACTCATAGACACATAACCTAGTTTTTCAATAGCCTTATGTGTAATAATTTTAAATAAATAACGGTCGACTTCAAATCAGAACGACGCGCGTCACTAACAATATAGTACGAGAGCCGGCTGCAATATATGTAATTACGTTCATAGCTTACATAGTTTGACGACCCGTATAACTCAGCGGTAGTTAACGCTGCCTGCTGTGCTATGGGTCCCGGGTTCGAATCCCGGTAGGGACAAATATTTGTGTGATGAGCATCAACATTTGTATCCGAGTCATGGATGTATCTATATATAATATGTATGTATTTACAAAAATAAAGGAAATATATATGTAGTATATCAACCATCTAGTATCCGTAACACAAGCCTCGTTGCTTATCACGGAACTAGATGGCGCTGTGTAATAATGTCCGGAAATATTTATTTATTATTTATAGTCAAAATCAAGCTGTGGTAGTCTAGCGGTGTGACCAGTGGACTGAGTATCAGAGGTCTCGAGTTCGAACCCAAGACACGCACCACTGACTTTTCGGAAGTTATGTGCGTATTTATGCACAGGCTCAAACGGCGAAGGAAAACATCAGGAGGAAACCTGCATGCTTGAGAGAATTCTCGATGGCATGTGAAGTCTGCCAACCTGCAGTAGGCTAGCGTGGTGGACTATTGCCTAATACCTCTCAATTGAGAAGAGACCCGTGCCCAGCAGTGGGACATTAATGGGTTGATAATGATAGTCAAAATCCATTGTTTAGGTATAAATCTCATATATACGACGACCTCTGTGGTCTAGTGGTTCGAGTACCGGACTGCTGATCACGAGGTAGTGGGTTCGATTCCCACGGGACACAAATATTTATGTGATGAATATAAGTGTTTGTGTTCGTCTGGGTGTTTCCTATGTATTATAAGTATGTATTTACAAAAAAAAAAGTATATAAGTATTTATTTCCATTGTCTAGTACCCATAGTACAAGCTCTGCTTAGTTTGGGACTAGATGGTGATGTGTAAAATGTCGCAGAATATTTATTATATTATTATTATTATTATATTTTTTTTTTTTCATTCGTGGCTATTAATTTTATTATTAAGTGAACCAAAAAGTTCAACTAAACCTAACTTGACCGCCAGTTCACCTGATGCTATTTACGATGGAGCGCTTACCTAGAAAACACCGATTCACTAGTTCAATAGATTGTGTTAAAAAAATCAATATTCATGACTAAATTATCCCCAAAATTTTCTCCTATGTTGTGGGTGCGGTCAAGAAGACAAATATTATTTGATAATTGTTGATAGAAGCAAATATTCATCTACAACCACGGAGCATTCATTTCACAATCAATTAAGCGTTTGTGTATTTTATTAATCAGGCCAACAAAACAGACAGTGATGCGTCAGAGCCATGTGGTAGAGACATTTCAGTCTAAATATATCCAGACATTATAACACAGCGCCATCTAGTTCCGAGCTAAGCAACGAAGCTTGGGTTAATACACTACATAGTTTCATCCCATTAATGTCCCACTGCTGGGCACGGGTCTCCTCTCAATTGAGAAGGATTAGGCTATAGTTCACCACGCTAGCCTACTGCGGGTTGGCAGACTTCACATGCCATCGAGAGTTCTCTCAAGCATGCAGGTTTCCTCACGATGTTTCAATCAATCAATCAATCAAATCATTTATTTCAATTAGACCAATACAGGTACTTTTGAATTGTCGAATTAAATTGAATTTAGTTGCACGGTTCCAAAAGGTAGGTCTTATGGAGAAGAACCGGCAAGAAACTCCATAGATACTCTTTTTAAATAAAATACAAAATTGTTGGTTTTGTTTTACAATGCTTTATGTATGTAATATCAATATGAGACTGGTGCAGTTCGATGTGAAACGTATTATTTATGAAAGTAAAAGAAATAACTAAAACCAATTTCGGTTGCCATAACATGTATGAGCCGACCAGTCCCAACTGATAGCACCCGTTCACGAGCATGACGTGTGTATCGGCGTCTGTCTACTCAACCATGTTGTAGGGAATAAAAAGACCCGACACACAACGCCACCATCAGCAGGACATTTGAGTGAGCATGACAAGCCCAGAATGCCCGGCAACCGGTAGGCATTTTCACATTTAAAAAAATTTAATAAAACAACATCAAAGCCAACATCAGTCTCATATTTTACAAGTTATTTTACTAATCAGTAACTATTGCGTTAATAAATAATAAATTACATTAATAAATAATTTGCATGTCAATCAGTAAAGGTGTATAACTAAACATGTCAAATTGTATAAGTGTATAATTGAGCATGTCAAACTGTAAAAAATTATAAATATCTTTATGTAAAACAAAAAGAAGTCAAACCAATAAATAAAAAAATAAATAAAAGAAAATATAATAATAAATAAGAAAATTTCCTTCCTTGAGCTTGTGATAAATACGCACATAACTTCCGCAAAGTCAGTGGTGCGTGCCTTGGGTTAGAACTCGAGACCTCTGACATCTCAGTCCACTGGTCACACTGCTAGGTTACCACAGCTCATACTCACTACATAGTTTATTTTTTTGAAAATCCATACATTTAAATATCCATTACTCAGGTACAAATCTCCAAGCTTATCGCACAAACATTTTCTCCTACCGAATTTCGAACCCTTGGCCTTGGCCGCAGGAGGCCAGCTTATAATACCACTAGCCTAATCGAGTCGTCGTATTGAATGCCTTTTCTGCGTATTGCACTACGCGTACTTACAAGTAGAGATCATCATCATCATCAGTTTAGACGTCCACTGCTGGACATAGGTCTCTCTTAGGATCGCCACGACGATCGGTCATGCGCCGGCCGCATCCAACGGATTCCAGCGACATTTACCAGGTCGTCAGTCCACTTTGCCGGGGGCCTGCCCATACTGCGTCTTACAGAGAGGGAAAGATACTGCCAGGCAAAATAAAAACGCACTCCCGCCTGATATGACTTTTGTAATGCAGTGTACTGTGCGATTAAAATTATATTAACAAAAATATTAAAATGCGACAAAAACAAAGTCCATTTTAAGTCGTCTTGCTTATATTCTATGTTGTTTTCGTACGCAAATTCGAGTGTTTTCATACGGCCCCTATAGTCAATTTGCAAGTTAAGTTCAGAATCAATAACGATTCGCAACAAAACATACGGGAATGACGTAAGCTTACGTCAATCCAGACGTTTATAAATATCATTTTCAAATATTTTGTTTGAACCTGTAATCTATTTGAACTTGGATTAAATACCTATCCATTTATTTTTGCTGAGATTTTTTAAATTAAATAAATAAACAATATTTATCATGCTATATCATTTAGTTCGGTCACTCCTGGCCCAAACTAGAAAGCTATCAGTTTGGGAACATCTTCTTTATCAGGATTTCATTAAACTCAAGATTCAAAAGAACTCTAGACTCGATTAAAATTTAAACTTAACCAGTGAATCTTATCATCAACAGTTAATCCAGCGGTAGTTAACACTGCCTTCTGTGCTATGGGTCCCGGGTTCGAATCCCGGTAGGGACAAATGTTTGTGTGATGAGCATGAACATTTGTATCCGAGTCATGGATATATCTATCTATAATATGTATGTATTTCCAAAAAAAAAAAAAAAAGTATATATGTAGTATATCAACCAGCTAGTATCCGTAACACAAGCCTCGTTGCTTAGCACGGATCTAGATGGCGCTGTGTGCCATAATGTCCAGGGATATTTATTTATTTATTTATTTATTTTAATAATAATTCATAGAAAGGATGTAACTTGACCACGACTTTATCACATACATATCCAAATCAAAATCAATAATCAGCAAACTCAATACACAACTGACTCAACTGTCACGATAAGTCAGAAGAGCCAAAATCAAACTAGATAACCCAAGGCATTTAAGATTTGCATGTAACTTCTGACTACTATTATGTTGAAAGAGCTGTGCAGCCTAGTGGTGTGACCAGTCGACTGAGATGTCAAAGATCTCGAGTTCACTGACTTTTAGAGAGTTATGTGCGTATTTATCACAAGCTCAAACGGTGAAGGAAAACATCGTGAGGAAACCTGCATGCTTGAGAGATTTTCTCGGTGGCATGTGAAGTCTGCCAACCCGCAGTAGGCTAGCGTGGTGAACTACAGCCTAAGCCCTTTTAAAATGAAAGGAGACCCGTGCCCAGCAGTGAGACAAGAATGGGTTGATGATGAAAATAATGATACGTTGCCAGGCCAATAACCTCCAGTTATTCCAGGCCTACTGTCAGTAGTTGGCGGCGATAGTCTGATACTATTATAAATCTATTCAATACGGAGTTTATTAAATGACTATGATTATTTGAGCTAAGATAAGGTAAGGCTAAATTGATCATTGTATTGAATATTTTCCAGGTTCCCAGCTCATTGCTAATCGTCGCAGTGGGAGTGTACTTCTTGCTTGCTTATCTGATGCAACTGGTTGAAGATGATATGCCAGCTGTTGTGCGAGAATCCGACCTGTCTAAAGATGTGAGTATTGATTTTTCGTTGAACATGGGCATTCCTCCTCCTGTACCTTGCCCAGTTTTGACAATTAAGTGCCTGTAATATTGGTTAAATTTTAATAACTTTTTAAATTAAAAATTGAAAGAACCTCTAACACATTTTGTGGCGGCTATCTAGGACTGATTTTCAACAAACAGCTAAGAACACTCCCGACAAATTCACCATTCAACCAAAAAAAACAAATGGCCTTGGTCTAGCTATCGAAGCTAAAGTTGTAAAAACGAATCCGTCAAATATTTTTTTAACCTCCGACGCAAAAACGACGGAGTTTATATAAACTGGACGTGTCATTGAGTGTTAAATATTGGCAGTAACTAAAACTGGAATTTTGCCTTTTTTTAAGTGCGGAAGAATCCTTTACGGACCTTCCCATCGCCTGGGGACGCGACAGGGTGTGTCGGACTCCGCTTGAGCGTTTACCGACTAAAAAACCGCACCCGTCAACGCCACTAACCCTATTGCCGGGACCATGGGATTCGCAAAAGCATGCACCACAACCCCGGCGGGCTGGATTTTTGCCTGGTTATTGGCAATACGCTAGCCCATTGTTCGGCCCCAAAAACTTACCGGCCAAATATGGCAGTCACCATCAATACTTACTGCTGTTTTCCAGAATTCAGACACGTTTAGTGAGGAAGTGGCCCTCCGCTATCTGGCCCGGATAGTTGGCGAGGAGCCCAGGGTGGCGGGCACGCAGCACCACCTCACCATGACGCGAGACCTGAAGGCCATGATCGATGACATTGCAGCCCAAGCCCACCTGCCTGTCAGGACTGACTGGCAGATTGCCTCCGGTAAGTTTCACTTGTGATTATAAACAAAAATGTTTGGACTTTAAAAGATACCATGATTTTCTGAGTTTGTTTTAGCATTTCTTCTCAGAGGTCGTCAGTTAGGAAATGCCGATGCCATCTAGATCCATAAATAATGTTACAAATTACTTGTAAAAGTGTCTTTAAAAAGATCTATTTACAGAAATAAATAATCCTTCAATCATTCATCATTCATTCATTCAAAATAATGTTGTCTAAAAAAAAAACAACTTCAAATGTTCAGGATGAACGAACTGGACCGAATTGAAATGGAAACAACCGAGAAGCATCAGCTTTCAAATAGAATCGTCAAAATCGGTGCACCCAATCGAAAGTTCTGAGGTAACATAAAGAAATACAGTCGAATTTAGAACCTCCTCCTTTTTTTGAAGTCAGTTCAAAACAATTAGGTATGCGTAGAAGTCTGGCTAAGCCTAGCTAAAATTTCGTTTTTCAGATGTAAATATTTTGTAAACCTCTTCTCTTCTAAGCAGACACACCAACAAACGCCGACGAAACAGTATGTTGTATTTTTATTCATTGTAAAGTACCCACTAAATGTGATTTAGGATTTGATATTCAGTAGCGACATCTATTACTTTTCATACGAACTGCGTACACAGCGACGAAGAACTGTCAACTGATGACACATCAAAACGCACCAATCACGAAGCTTATCTTACATCGCAATAGTGATGTGTTCAAGTGCAATTAGAATATAGGTATAGAAACACCCGGCATCAATCGTAGGGTCAGTAACCCGCCAGGCATAACACCTCGCCTGGTCGAAGGAACCTTCTTTTCCAATGAAAGGACTAACACCTTTTTCCCTCCATACTTCTATCAATTTGGAAAACAACCGAGAAGCATCAGTAAACCTAAAAAAAAACAGTGAGCCGTCACGGGACGCCTGGCAGATGTGAAACATCGACATTATTTTGTAAAAGTAATATGCAGAAAAGAACATATTGTGATAGGAACTAAATATATCATAATGATAAAATAAAATATTACGATTTTTTTCCAGATAACGATGACTATTTATTGAATAAACATTTATTTTCATTAAATACAAAAATCGAGTGGGAGAGAATCACACAGGCCAATGCGCATGGCGACGCGTCGCCACACCGTACACACTACTGCATATAGACTGTATATGTATACGCACCATCGTATAGCGTTGCGACGCGCCACGGCATGCGTCGCCACGCTAGAAATCGGTTTTACGTGCGGCTATAGATGTTTCACAAAACATTATATGCAATGAAATTTATGTGAATTTTAATCTACCAATATAGTAGATATTACATTTACTGGCGCTCAAAACACACCAAATATACGCGTGCTTAATGCACAGACAAATGCATACTTTAATTAAAAATTAATTAACTTACTGATGACTTGATGGTGTGTTATAGTGTGAGTTTGCTTTCTTTGCAGGAGGCTAATCACTTTCACTCTCTAAATTATCACGGTCAGACATTTTATTATCAGAAAAATAATTTGTTTTCAAGTAAAACACAGGTTATGTTCTCCCTGTATCGTTTTTGACGTTCTTTTTTATTATTATTTACTCTAAAAAAAATATATAAGTGTTAAAAGAAACATATTAACACAAACTCAAAGAGGTTTAATACAATTCACAATTCGAAAAAAAAAGGTAAACTTGAAAATAGAACTAAAATCAAATTTAAATTTCTAACGCCAGAAATCGGTTTTACGTGCGGCTATAGATGTTTCACATCAAAAGTATTCCGGGTCAGATTGCTGGATGGGGCAAGTGCCCCACTTTGGCCCTGCCAAGCACCATGCTCATCCGATAGTGAAATAATTATTTAATAACAATCGATAGACGAGTTTTTAACTGACTGCAGTAAAGTCACAGCTAAAACTGCGCAAGCGCATATGTTGGCACCACCATACAAATCACTTACGGCGCTTTCCATCTTGCTATTACTACTAGCGAAAACTTATTTTTTATATATCAAAGCAATTTATAATGCTTCCACAAAAACCAAATTAAAAACAAAAATAGAGTATTGAAATAAAACTACTTTATACGGATTTTATCGTCGTGGGTATAGTTATATTATTTTAACCAGAACATTTGTTTTTTTTTTACAATAGCTTACTATAGCAAAAAGTGTCGTTACGACTTTTCGTCTTAATTTTTTCCGTCTAGCCCCCTTTCGCAACGCGCGATAAGTAACTTCGTTCAAACAGATATGACATACATATACATATGATGACATTTTGTTTTAGGATGATTTAGTTGATCTAAATCCATGATTTAGATCAACTAAATCATCTACAACTACTAATCAACTACAATACAATCGTGTTACTGAAATAAAAAAAGTTTTTATTTTTTGTCATCAGACTAAACTGAAATAAAAACTTCTTTGCTTCGCTCGGTTTCTAAGAATTCTACATTTGAATTAGGTAACATAAGTATTTGAAAGTGGTAGGTGTATTATCAACAGTTGCCGTTCTGCTGCGACGGAATGGCAACGTTGCAGAAATTCACCGCGTTCCGACGCAAATGTCGCTTTTTTTTTCTTGTTCCGTTAGGGTGGCCATCTCTAAAATGACGACTAGGACAAGATAATATGTGAAAACACCCAATTTTAGTACTATAAATTGTTAAAAGTTTCAGTTTTTATGCATTTTCATATAATTTCAACGAAATATAGATAAAGAGGAGAAGAGACCCACGCCCAGCAGTGGGACAATAATTGGTTGATGATGATACATATAGAAAACGGGAATTTTATTACAGTTTTAATACAATCAGCAGTCTTAAATCTTTATTACACGATATTAATTAATTTGGCTTTATATTGATAAGTTATTCGATTTTATTTGATTCTTAGATTATTGATACAAAAAACAATACTCCACAATAATATTATAAATGAGAAATTTAAGTGTGTCTGTCTGTTGCCTCTTTACGCTTCACCGCTTAAACTGATATACATGCAATTTGGTACATTGGCCAGACTCAGACATACACAGGTACCTATTACTTCGTCTCCTCAAATTCCGATGCTAAATTTCTCGGAATCTTTTAATAGTTAGCGAGTCTGGGAATCCACTCATCCACTTCAACTTCACATTCAAACAAAATTTATCCTTAATAATATTATAAATGCAAAAGTATGAGTTTGTCTGTCTGTTACCACTTCACGCTTAAACCACTGAACTGATTTAAATAAAATATTATATAGAGATAGTTTGAGTCCTAGGAACATAGGACAGTTTTTGCCCCCAAAATCGTCTCAGCGGCAAGGGGGTTCAAGATTGAATGCGGCTTTGACACTTTCTTAAAAGAGGAAGAGCAAAATGGACAAAATTACTAATTCTAAGCAAATGAAGTGACAGGCAACAGCCACTTTAACATAAGGCACTTGATGCCCACTGTTCTAAGCGATAGATAAACCCATTATTTTATTATTTATGTATTCTATTATTTTGTTTTTATTTTTCACGAGGAGAGGGTTCAATCTCCGAATGAAGCAAATATGACACTGAAGGTACAAGAGACCTTTTTAATTAAATATATGGTTTTATTTTAAAAGACTTCTTTGCAGGGACCATAATTATTATTAGTTCAGTGACTACTGCTCAATAAACAACTGATAAATTTATCTCCTTATCATTATTGAAGATGCCATGTGTACCTATAGGCGGAGTGGCGCTTGCTTTTGCAACATATAATATAAGTATTTACGCAGTATGAATAATTAAATCCTTCAATGTCAAGACCAAGTACGTCACTTTGACGTAATGACCCTTGAAAAGCACTTAAGTTTTTTTTTTATGGTGATAAGGAGACACACGAGCAGGCGGCTCACCTAATGGTAAGTGATGATCGCCGCGCATGGACATTTACAACACCAGAGGCTTGCAAATGCGTTGTCAAACCCCTTAGAAACCGTTCAGGTTTCTGAAAATAGGGAGTAATTGAACTGACAGCAAGCGGAATTCCTATGCTGTCAGAATAGTCACTTCTCCAATGAGCTCTGGTAACCATACTCACTCGCAGAAAGACAATTATTGTTGATTCACTGCGGTCTTCTGTAAGGCGGAGGTACTTCCCCAGTCGGGCAGCTCAATTTGAGCGAGAAATCTCGCTATGCCCTACCTCCTAAAAGTCCATTATTCCTCAACAGGGTACTGTGATAGTCTAGTGGTGCGACTAGGGGACTATTAATACATAGATCTTGAGCATTAGACTTCGGCATTCGGCTGAAGTTCTGTTTTAACCGCCGAAATTCGGTTAAAACAAATGTAAAACGAATTTCGCCCCATCCCTAAAAATAACCCCTAAAACGCATAAAGTAGTTGTTATAATACTTAATACCTATATATACCACGCACAGAGTACTCACTTAAACTCAACAAAAAATTCACTGAAATAAGCAATTTTTAAATTAACATTGTTATGTTAATGTGTCGAATGTGGCGATTACTTGGAAGGCCACTGGAAGGTCGATAAGGTCAGTCGGGTTGGCTTATTAATTATATATTATACCTAATAATAAAAAATCAATATCAGTAGGTATCTGTATACTTATTGATTTTGGCTTAACGCTTCACTAGGGCTGTCCCTGGTGTACGGAACAGTAGAGCGTCAAAGAATAAAATAAATAACTAATTATATTTCGATTGTTAAAGATATTTATTGCAAGCCAATTGGTACTCTATATGCATTGGAGAACGGCTATATTACATTGGATCGCTATTGTGCAGCGACGTGTGCGCAGAAAGTAATAAATAAACAGGTCAAGCTAAATAAAACCGTTTTAAAAACGCGCGCATCACATGTAGACGTGCGGTCGCGCGTGCGTTCGACGCCTTCTGAATGGTGCCGTTGACGGGAGAAAAAGAGCCCACGCAAGCATTAATATTGTTTATGGAGAATTCTTAACGCACATCATTACAAATTATAATATACAATAGTCACAATGTGGTATTCAGTCCGTATACATTTGAAATATTTGTATGGCTGGGTATAACGTTCAAGTAAGATAACTAAACTAAACATGAAGCCATTGACGATTATTTTAACTTTTACTATGAAAAAATAAAAGCAAACCTACGCGTTTCGTCGTTTTTGGAAATGGACCACTAACTTTGACGACCCGTTTAGCTAAGCGGTAGTAAACGCTGCCTGCTGTGCTATGGGTCCCGGGTTCGAATCCCGGTAGGAACAAATGTTTGTGTGATGAGCATAAACATTTGTATCCGAGTCATGGATGTATAATATATGTATAATATATATCTATTTACAAAAAAAAAGTATATATGTATGTAGTATATCAACCATCTAGTATCCGTAACACAAGCCTCGTTGCTTAGCTCGGAACTAGATGGCGCTGTGTCATAATGTCCGGAAATATTTATTTATTTATTTAACGGGTGAAACTAGGAGGAGAAATTAATATGAAATTGCGCGAGCGAAGCTGCGAGCAACGGCAAGTAGATAATAATCGGCTTTTGTGTCGCGTGTACCTAACAAATACATGTATTGCCAACAAATACCTACAGGTAGTTATTCCGTGTCAGGTTTTTGCGCATTGTGAATATTTGTGTTTGTACGAGCACCTGCGACATGAGAAATTTTTGATGAATCAGTGCATGCGAACATTGTTCACAACCCAATCTATCTATATATACATAAAAGGAGAAGCTGACTAATTTAATGACTGACTGACTGACATATCAACGCAGGGCCTAAATTATAAGGGTTAGAAACTTGAAATTTTGTAAAGGGGTTCCTTTTATAACGTTGTGGAGCGCTAAGAAAGGATTTTTGAAAATTCACTCCGTCAGGGGGTAAAACGGGGGTGCAAAGTTATTATGAAACTGATATATTCGTTAAATTGCGCGCGGACGAAGTCGTGGAATTGATAGCTAGTATGATATCTATGTTATTGTTAAGCTATTATATAGATCAATATCTAACAGATAAATTTAAAAATAACAAAGAAGATTTAATTAAAAGATAATATAATACTTTACGTATAACATAAAGACTCCTGACAAATTAAACATATAGGAAAAATAGTTATTAAGAATAACTTATACATACAATATTAATAATAAAGTACAGTATTAAATAAACGCTTCCGCTTCCTCTCTCATATTTACAAAATGTTGCTGTGCCCGACAGGGTCCATAATTGTTTCTGATTTTTGATGTGAAACATCTATAGCCGCACGTAAAACCGATTTCTGGCGTGGCGAAAGCGTCGCCACGAAATTTAAATTTGATAATAATAATAATTTATTAGTGGTCCATCACACATACCTTAAAACACCAATTACAGAAACAAAAACATTAATGATTTTAGTTCTATTTTCAAGTTTACCTTTTTTTTTCGAATTGTGAATTGTATTAAACCTCTTTGAGTTTGTGTTAATATGTTTCTTTTAACACATATTTTTGATGTGGAAAAAAATCGTAATATTTTATTTTATCATTATGACATATTTAGTTCCTATCACAATATGTTCTTTTCTACATATTACTTTTACAAAATAATGTCGATGTTTTACATCCGCCAGGCGTCCCGTGACGGCTCACTGTTTTTTTTTTTTTTACTATCTGTATGTGTACGTTATGGAACGCAATCAATAAATAAATGAGTAAATGAGTATTTGTATGTGTTTAATAACAACGCCACTCCTATCATTGGAGGCTCGAATTAAGTGAGTACTCAATACACTATCAGTTTCTTGGAAAGTTTTATAATCACCAGCTTATCAGACAACAACATAACAAACGGGTCCTTCATACATTTCAACAAGGACTGTTTGTATTCTAGAGTAGCTACAGAAATCCAAACTCCGAACTGAGATTTTCAATAATACATACATGACATGGCGTGACGATCCTTGGGGGAGACCTATGTCCAGCAGTGGACGTCTAACGGTTGAAATGATGATGATGATGATGATACATGACATTCACTCACGCCTTTTACCCATAGGGTAGGCAGAAACTATAGAATGCCACGCGCTATGATCCCTGCATATCACTTTTGCCTCGTCCACATCGTCATACACGCGCGCCGGTTACTTATACTGTGCAACTGACCTATTTGAAAGAGTTCACCTTTTAGGACAGATGTCAGTGGAAACGGCGTAAGGGGACGCCCTTCCGCCGTTTCCACTGACATCTGCCTTATAAATTCCTTTCGTCAATCGCCAATAATCCATCCTCTCAACATGCCTAAACCATCTCAGTACATTCTTCTCAATTTTGTGTCACAATTTTTATTACATATTATATTCAATATTACACATAATTCTCAAAAAACGCATATCCACGGTATTAATTCTAATTTTCTTTATAAAACCTCAATAACATTTTGCTCGACCTTGGAATTTAAACCAAGACCTCTTGATCAACAATCGCACTTACGACCACTAGACCAACAAGGCAGTCTATAAAATAAGTCTATTAAATAGTCTATAAAAGTTGCCGTCGTACATATTTAAAAGGACTGGTAAACTGACACTGACTTTCTGCTTGGTAAAATGGATTGGTATATGCTAGCTCACATAGCCTTTAATTATTGCATTCTATGTATATTGTATAGACTGATTATCGTATTATATAGAATCATTTATTAAATAAACAGACAGAAATGTGTGCTGGGGAGTTTGTTGCGCCGCTTCTTCTTCCCAGCAAAAACACTAGGAAGCGGTAAAGGGCAGGCGTTTTTGGGGGCTGTCTTTATTGCCGACGCTCAAAAAGAGCCAATTAAATTTGGCCTACTTTGAATAAATGATATTTTGACTTTGACATTGGGTTCACATACCCCTTAGAACTAGAAGATTCTTGTACATGATAATGAAATGAATAAGAGGGTGTGTGTGGTCCTTGTACGGAATTGTTGTCAAGTTTGGCAACATTATCATACAAATACCTAACTCAAGCCTCGTTGCTTGGCTCGAAACTAGAAGGCGCTGTGTCATAATTTCCGGACACCGACATTCTTCAGCTCTTACACAGTATACTGACACTTTCATTTAATTTTATCCCTCTTGGAACTGTCAAGATAAGGTCGATCTTACATCGCGATATTAAACTGACCTTTAACAAATAATAAAAAGAAGAGTTCGAAGCAATAAGGGACAAAATTATCTGTTCCATTCGTTTTATTGCTCTGCTCGGGTAGGCTTTTCAGTAATAGGTATTTTAGTAAGGTAATTCCCATTCTTATAATGAAATAAGGCTTCAATATCTAAGACACTTTTAATACCAGTATAAGACTTAAATAAATTTTCACGTATTTGTTTTTATATAACTATATGTTTATTAAATATTATTCAATGATTCCGAGATATACCAAAACTCACACAATAATATCGAGACGGAATTCAATCGCACAATTGGCGAAATTCTAGATAAAATTAGAATTTGATAAGATCAACTGGGCTTAATTCAGTTGTAAAGATCAGTTCTTGGGCCAATAGCATTTAACTCTATTCTCTCGCTTGATAAGGAGGTAAGTGGAAAACTGATATGTTTCTTACTCTTCCTATTTCATTATCATAATTAATTTCGCTGCGGGTTCCAAGACAGTTTAAATATGTACGTTGGCGGAATTTGAGAGGGTTGCATTAAGTCACCTAGCATTAATTTAGATAAATAGATATAACAATATTGTTTAATAACTACATGTTGCATTGGGTCTAATAATACCTGTAAAAACATTGTATGTATTTGTAAATAAATAAATAAATAAATAAAAATAAATAAATTTCCCCTGGGACACGTCACTTCATTGTCTCGAAGATTTTCTGGCTGGTAGTTACTGTTGATCCTGGCTTACAGGAATTGCAATAATAATTAAGGAATTAGTATGGTGTGCTTGTCCCAAAAATAAACTTATTATTTAAAAACATGCCCCTGAAGAGACAGATGCAAAGTATTTTACAGATTCTCATATGGTTCGCTGAATTTCGATATAAGAAATGAATGAAACTGTCACTGACATATTTTCATCTTGATAACCTCATCTTCGTTATCATAACATTTCGTCTGTTCGTTCGCTTGCCCTGAACTGTCAAATTGTCAACTATGGTGGATTACAGAAAGGGTACTATTAGACTCTGTACTATTAGTATCTGTACTATTAGACATTTTGTGACTAATAAATGGTAGATTCTGAGCATTGGCATAAGGTGAATGTGAATTGGATATGAACTGGAGTTATGATAGTGGTAGTACCTAGTGGTATGACTAGTGTACTATCAAAGTCAAAGGTCCCAAGTTCACACCCAAGTAATGAGTGTATCATCACATACTCAAACAATAAAGGAAAATATCATGAGGAAACCTGCATGCTTGAGAGATTTTCTCGATTGCATGTGAATTCTGTCAAATCTCACTAGGTTTGTTTTCACTGGCTTTAGTCCATGCTAGGTGGACTAAAGCCTAATCCCTCTCAAGAGACGCGTGCCCTGCTGGCAATAATTAGGTTGACGATGATGATATATGAAATAATTTTGTTTAAGGTGACTTTCATTTGGGATTGTTTCAAGCGTATAACAACGTGTCAAACATCGTTGCTTTACTTGAAGGAGAAAGCTCCTTCCATCCAAACGGGACATTAGGCAGTTCTATACTGATAAATTGCCATTACGACTCTGTGCCGTTTGCTTTAGGTAAGAAAGTTCATTATTATTTATGACACGAGCCGAAGTCGATAGTTACAGTTAACTATCATTTCGATTGTGTGTATAATATGTATTTGAGAAAAATAATAGTAAAATTATATAATGATATTAATATTAGAGTAAAAACGTTACCTAAATTATAACATTTCGGATCCAATGGAACCTCCATTGTGGCAATATCTACTACTTACACAAACTTTTGATCGCATGGAAAAATAGACAATTGAACGAGAAGGTCGAATTTGTGCCTACCCTTCATTGAATCAGTGCTATAAGTAACTTTATACTAGTCAAACGTAATTATAAATGCCTTATACTTTAGGCCTAATACTTATTTTTACAGGAGCATCAGATAATGCCGTATTTTGCGCCGTAATGGCTGAATCATTAACTAAACTGTCACGAAGAAGAACAAAGTTAAAAAGAAACATTATATTCTTATTCAATGGCGCTGAAGAAAATGGATTGCAGGTACTTAGACCACATTCATTATCGTATTGAGTTACATCGTAAAAAACTTAGAGCACCTAATTCATACAAAAATCTCAATGTAAAAGAGAAGATTATAAGCGAAAGAACATACAGGTTGACAATAT
Source organism: Craniophora ligustri (assembly GCA_905163465.1). Taxonomy (NCBI): domain Eukaryota; kingdom Metazoa; phylum Arthropoda; class Insecta; order Lepidoptera; family Noctuidae; genus Craniophora; species Craniophora ligustri. The sequence goes on along the minus strand of LR990979.1, from coordinate 604,576 downwards.
TATTATATGACTTAGAATTTGTGATGATAAATGTTGACAAAAGCATCTCCATTTCATATGTTTATAGGAATTTGACACAATCTTTTCATTATGTTAATCATGTTATGCTACCAGCTTCCTGTTTTTGAAATAGGAGTGCAATGTTTGGTTTCATGCATTAAATATTGAATTACTCGTTTAAATGTGTAATTAAAACTAGTAGAGCTTTAATAATCTTAAGAATGAAAATACACTATGGAGTGCCACAAGGCAATGTTTTAGGTCCACTGCCGTTTATAATATATTTCAATGACTATCAATTTATTCACAAGAAACGTGGTTTAAGAAAAATATTACATATTTTTGGGTATTTTAAGTCTCACAGTATGATGTGCGTGCAAAATGTTATAATAATGATTAAATTAATACACAATATTAGATATTCACTATGTATTACACATATAAATATATTAACCTAATAACATTAATATAAAAGTAAAACTATCCATATTATTATAGTATGTAACACCCGACTGTAAATATAGAATTTATATAGTAGCCCTCAACTTTTGCAACGCTTGTAAAAGGTCGCTAAGTTTTAAGTGCCTATCATTGTTTTTAAAATTAAGTACTATCGCCGTAAGACATAAGTAAAGAAGGCAAAATTCAACACATCAGGCGGATACCTCAGTGGCTCAGTTGGCAGAGCGTCTGGAATACTTATCCAGAAGACGCGAGTTCGAGTCCCGCCTGAGGTTGAATTTTTTTTTCTTAATAATATTTAATAAAATATTACAATAATTTATGGACCATGTTATTGCGGCATTACAAGTAATACTAAAACGAGCCATATTCCTTATTTATTTAAATAGTAAGTATTATACGCGTTCCGATAGAAAATATTTTTAACTTTGAGAGAACTTAACAAAGAAAAGTCTTATTTTTAGGCTGATGCGTAAAAGGTTCGAAGCTTATTTATTTTAAAAACCCTTTTAGTTTCAACAATAAATAACTCTGCAAAAGTACACAACGACTTAAACCCGACAATTCTACATATTATTATAAACAGACGATGATTCACTTTAAACCATTTTAAACGTGCGTTGGCGTACAGATACAAAAAAACCTACTCAGTCCATTTTTGAAAAACTGTAGTCGTAAATAAATTTAAACAACAACGAAATCTGTTGAATCATCTACAACGTGTTAGGTTTTTTGTCGAACTAAATTATAATTATATACCTATCTATTTTTTGACTTGTACAAATCTTAGTATTTCAACATATGTTATGATTCAAAGCGTTGACAGACGAGTCTACGCAATAGAGTAAAATAATTACTTAACTTCACGTAAATTCTGGGAGCTTTAAAGCGTCTGCAATGCAATACGGCCGACGGAAAGTGTCTGGGAGTATTGCGAGCGACTTATTTTTAAGGATATTGTCTAAAATATAAGTAAAAATCAGCTTGGAGAATTTACGTGAGGTAAGTAATATTTGTATGTACCTTGATTACCTGATAATTGGCCCACTAAGCAAGCTAGCTGGTAGGCATGCGTCCTTAGTACATACTAGCACTACTCAATCATCCACATTTGGTTCGTCAGCAAATACGTGACGTCTGGCGGCCCTGGGATCTTGGAGCACAATATTGCTATAGGTACCCAAATGATTAAATGTTGCATTCGAAAATGACGTATCTACATCATTTTAAGCCGCGACCAAATTTTCGCATGTGAATGCAGATCCGTGTAAATAACACTTATGGATATTTCTGAGTGTTTAGCGGGTTTTTAGGGTTCCGTAGCCAAATGGCAAAAAACGGAACCCATGGATTCGTCACAGCCACTTTTTACGAAACTATAAGAGCTATACTGTTGAAACTTAGCCATTAGATGTATTCTGTGAACCGCATTAAGATTTTCACACAAAAATAGAAAAAGAAACAATAAATGTTCCGGGTTCTCCATACTTAATGACTTGAACTGAAACTCAAAATTTATTTTTCATCACACCCGTACGATGCGTGATGACCCCTATCTGTGGATAGGTCTTGAAAAATTATATTGAGGTTTCTAACATATTTTTTTTCTAACTGAATATTTTGTGCGAGATACACTCCCAAAGTCGTAAAATGTGTGTACCCCCCCTGTAACTTCTAAAATAAGAGAATGTTAAAACTAAAAAAAAGTAAATGTAGTATTTTGAAAATTGGTTTGAACGATATCTAGTAAGTAGTTTTTTATGACGTCATAAATCGTAAACCGTAATTGAAATAAAACTACTTTTTACCGCGATAAAATCCGTGAAAAGTAGTTTTATTTTAATGTCTAATATTCGCGTAAGTGTACGAAATTGTACACCGCAATTTACTATTCATTCAATTGTGTACCTAGTCAATGGTACAGAACCCTTTGTGCGCGAGTCCGACTCGCACTTGGCCGGTTTTTATAGTATGACTAGTCCAAGTGGCATTTTACCGGTATGAAACTGGTGATTTCATTTTCTATATTGCTATCATTAAGTTTATTACCTTTGCTTTATTTATTTTATTTTATTTACTTAAAAACGTCGATAAACGTGGGCCGCCGTATTGACGAACGTATCGCAATGACAATCCGGCTAATAGTTGCAACGTCACATTACGAAACGGCGCTATTTTGCAAAACGGCTAGCCGTAATGTAAAACACCGGATTGTACTATTTGGCTGCGACATATATACATGTATTATCTAGATTCACTTCTTTCGACTTTCTTTTCTATTTTCTTTTTCTTTTTTAAACATTGCGCTACACTACGATTTTCTCCTGTGTTGTGGGTGCGTTTACAAACACAAATTATCACATACCTACACAAACGCCCAAACCCGGAACAACTACCTGTAGAACCTACAAATATATGCTCCGTGCGGGGATCGAACCCGCAACCCGTGACGCACAAGCCGGCCGCTCAGCCTCTGCGCCAATCAGGTCGTATTTGAATTTGACAAGCTTGATGTGGTGAATTGACATGATTCATTGTATGCCTACATATTCCACACACATGTTATAATTAATGTGGGAACCTCGCGCAGTCTCGTAGCTGCTAAGCATATGGTCCTGGATTTGATTTTCAGGTGGAGCAATGTAATTGTATTTTTTATGTATTTGTCAACCCGCAGTAGGCTAGCGTGGTGGACTATATTCTAATCCCTCTCAAATGAGAGGAGACCCGTGCCCAGCAGTGGGACAATAATGGGTTGATAATGATGAATTTGCTAATTACGCGGTTACCTTGTAATTAAGAATATACTGGCAAGAATAATACAAAAAATAACTGGCAAGAATATACTGATTTGATTTGATTTGAAAGTGTATGCGTATTAAAATAAAAAAATAAATAAAACCTATAATAATCAAAAAAATATTAACCTAAGTTCTACTTAACCGTCCGGGTACAGTCATCTTATCTTATTAAAATTTTCAGTAGTTGTTCGGAATTCGGGTTCGTGGCCGGTTGATTGCAATGGGTTCGCCCCCTATTACATAGGACCTAAAACATACCCGCAAAACGGGGGTGTACATTAGTACACCTCTGCCTAACACTTCAGTGATAATAGGCGTGATGGCATATTTGGGTGAAATTTTGCATACATATAGTTTATTACCTAGATAAACACATAGGCTACTTTTTATCTATATATCATGCGGGCAAAGCTGCGGGAGGCAGCTAGTACCTAAGATAATAATAATATGTATTTATTACTCTTCCACAAAGGTAACATACAGCTATATTTTACACACATTAACTATTTGTTAAACTCATCAATATCTTTCAGGGCAGTCACGCGTTTCTTCAGCATCCTTGGGCGAAGGGAGTCGCGGCTGTCATTAATTTGGACGCAGCAGGAATGAACGGGAAAGCTACTGTGTTCCAGGTAAAATATTTTGACGTGAAAACGTCTCATAAATCGAAAATCAAGAAAAATTGTCACGATCCGCCCTAGGCGAACGAGCAAGCGAGAGCGCTGAACAAGCGATAGAGATGCACGATCGGCCTAAGTTTTAGGCTTGTTCATCTCGTAAAATTATTGTCTGTAAACCGCCTTTATATATCAGCGTAGAATAAAAGGTGGTAGAATAGAATATGGACGCTGAAGTGGAAGTGGGCCGGCCATGTCTGCAGACGGACGGACGGCCGATGGAGCAAACCACCTTCACAGATTTTTAAACATATACCAGTTGATCCGGCTAACATTGGTCTGTCGTATAAAAATAATAAAATCACGACTAAATAATGGGATAGGAGTGTGAATAATAAAATCAACTAAAATCGGTCGAGCAATTTCGGATTTTTCCACAAACATCGTGGTGCGAGATATTTATTCTAGTGTTGTTTCTTTTACTATTTTTATGGCTCATCATACAAACGCGTACAAAGATATTTCAAATAAATCGAGAGGTAAATAAACTAGATGAATAAATATTTCCGGACATTATTACACATCGCCATCTAGTTCCTAGGTAAGCAACGAGGCTTGTGTTACTGATACTAGTTGGTTGATTAGTTGTTTTTTTTGTAAATACATACATATTATACATAGATACACCCATGACCCGGATACAAATGTTGATGCTCATCACACAAACATTTGTATGGGATTCGATCCCGGGACCCATAGCACAGAAGGCAGCGTTAACTACCGCTAAGCTAAACGGGTCATCACTCATTACTCATTATGGGTGTGGTACAAATGCGACAAGGCACGACTTTATACAGATATGCAGCCACAGAAACCTACGTAATCATTTAACTAAATATTTTGACGTAATCCTCAAAGTTGTTTCGTTTCGTTTGATCATTCATCAGTTCGTCTGTAACATTTACACGAATAAACCGCTAAATAGATTTTGATGAAATATGCATTTGTCCACCAACTAGCTACTATGTACAATATAATATTTGAAAAAAAGAGATCATACATAGAAACATGAATTCATGGTAAATAGTCTGAGAGAAAACGTTTTTTGGGGCTAAATAAACCGATGTGAGAACACATACTGCCACAGGCCTGACTTGGAAACCTTGAGGTGACTGGTGATGAAACAAATGCTATTACATAAAAATACATACACTGACGCCTTTTTCCCGTGGGGTAGGTAGAAATTACAGAACGCCACGCGCCACGATCACTGCATGCCACTTTTGCTTCGTCCACATTCATACCCCTTACAATGCATGCGTGTCAGTTACGAGTATTTCGCACCTGACCGTTTTTTGGACTGACATTATTCAACCCATTAACGTCCCACTGTTGGGCACGGATCTTCTCTCTCGATTAGACTACAGTCCACCACGCTAGCCTACTGCGGGTTGGCAGACTTTACATGCCATCGAAACAAATCTCTGAAGCAAGCAGGTTCCCTCACGATGTTTTCCTTTGACATCTCAGTCCAAAGGTCACACCACTTGGCTGACCTCCGAAAGCCGATTACTAGCCAACACTGAAATATCTTAAAGACAAATTGGTTGTCAGATTTTCGTATTCAGGCCTTGTGTTAAGCTTATTGTATACCTATTCGGACTGACCTCACGAATCGACAACTCGATATTTTTAGAATGATCGATTAATCAGTGACGTGATTACATCACTCAGCTTTGAGCCGAACCTTGCTTAGTATAGGTACAATTATTGTCCCACTGCTGGGCAGGCTAGCCTAATGCGGGTTGGCAGACTTCGACACCAAATATCAGGCAGTAATGTCTAGAAAATAAAGCCGGTGGATGTTTATTTATTTATTTATTTATGATTAGGACATCCAGCAGATGTTAAATTTTTTCTTACTTCTATTAAATTTATAACAATATTATGTTAAATGCACAACTTTTAAAGGTGTCACAACATGCACAAAACTCAGAGAGCAACACTCAGTGTCTAGTCAGTTTAGGTGATAATTATAATAATGAATAACTTAATTCTAACATAACTTAGATACTTCTTTGATAACTGGTAGAGTATTGAGTGTCTATGGAGATTTTGGGCTCGTGTAACTAAAATCACTTATCTTTTCTTAAACACTAGTAAGATATTTGAATTTGAGTAGTTCGCGTCAGTTATGAAAAATACTCCAACCAAATAGCATGCATAATTTTTTTCGGTGACGATAAATATAATAGCCATATTTTTATTAAACATTTATGCAGTATATCACTTTCACGTGAATGAACAGTATTTTTCTTTACTAATATTAAGAAATGTTATAAAAAGACAATTGATCTTCATTTTATATTTACTTTACAATGTTTTTTATTGCTCCACTGGATGCAGGTGGCCCAAGACCGGACTATGTTAAAATCTTCTTTAGGGGAGGCTTATGTCCAGCAGTGGACGTCATCTAGCTGATATGATGATGATGAATGCTCTTTATTTACCAGGTTAGTGACCCTCGAGTCCTGAATGCATACCGTCGTTCAGTACCGCGGCCCAACGCGCAAGGTCTGGCGGAGTTTGTGTTCTCTGCAGGCCTCATACCCTCGGACACTGACTTCAGGATATGGAGGACGTTTGGAGACATTCAAGGTAATTCTTTCATTACTTATCCTATCTTCTAAATATTTTCTCACTGCCTTTATAGACTTCGTGGCACCAAATGTGTTTCGTAACAGGACATAAAATCTGACAACCTAACCTAGTGATTATTTCCAACGAATTTTGACTATTCAAAAGTACTTGTAATATTGGTCTAAATTTTGACTTTGACATTCTTCTCGTGGTGGTTTTCCGTGTAATATCTACAATACAATATACATACAAGCAATACTATCTCTCGTTCATGATCTATAGTGAACATGCCTCCCAAACCAAGCTATGACAAGAAGCCTAGTCACGGAAGAACAGCCTATATAAAATTCCCTGATGGTAAACGCGTTTTTACACCAGAAACGAACACGTTTAGTGAGACTCATGACCCATTTGACTAGCAGGCCTGCCCTGGTGACCATCATAATATGTGTGCACTTTAAGGAATATATGTAGTTTCCGCGAACTAGTTCTCATGCAAGTTAATATGTACCCGCGGACAAGAAAACATGTGCGCACGTGGATTGTGGTATTTAAGTGTCAAAAACAAGCAGGAGTTGGATGTACATTTCGAAGTTACCTAACACCGCCTTTCCTGTCATCATCAACTAGTTTACTATCCCACTACTGAGTAGATCTTTGCTCAGATTTGAGATGTATTAGGTTATAGTCCACCACGTTAGCCTAATACCAGTTGGCAGATTTCACTGGCCACCTCACCGTCCTATAATGTATTCCTGGACATTCCTGGACATTATGACACAGCGCCATCTAGATCCGTGGTAAGCAACGAGGCTTGTGTTACGGATACTAGTTGGTTGATATACTATTTTTTTTTGTAAATACATACATATTATACATAGATACATCCATGACTCGGAAACAAATGTTGATGCTCATCACACAAACATTTGTCCCTACCGGGATTTGAACCCGGGACCCATAGCACAGCAGGCAGCGTTAACTACCGCTGAGCTAAACGGGTCGTCTTTATATATATATGATGTATATACTCATATACATATTGGATTTAAAACACCAACTGAACAATATCATTGAAGGACTCGTTCTCCCATACTCTCCGACTGTAACTTTAGGTATCGACATAGCCTTCTCAAAATGGGCCCATGTGTACCACACCCGTAACGACAAGCCGGGCCTCCTGCTGCCGGGGGTCCTACAGTGCGCCGGCAACATGATCCTAGCTCTGCTAACCGAAGTTGCTTCAGCCGATGACCTGGATACTAAGGTAAACACCAGGCACTGACCGCCAACTGCAGGACACAGTTTTAGGGATGACAAGGTCCCGTTTTCGCAATTCCCATATCACAAATTTGATTGTAATAGGATTACACAGGATCGGAATTAGTGGCGTAGATAAAAAACAAATAAAAAGCTGAAACTTATATCGGGGATTTCCCTCTAGCTTTTTTTAAATTTTTCTTCCCAATAGTATTTTTCACGTGGGATGACCTTCTTTTTTTCTTTATTCGCCCCTGTCTACGTGAGATCCAGGCTATGCACTTGACCATGGATGCTGTAAAGGATCCGAAACGTAGGGATTAAATAATATGAAAATGTCGCAATAAAAATCGTAAAAAGTAGTTTTATCCTAGTCACCATCTTCTACCTAATTTTATTATATGTCTCACCTCATGTCTACAGATGGCCCCATCAGCTGCTATATACTACGACTATTTGAACCTGTTCATGTTCACATACTCGTTCAGGACGGCGTATGTGGTGGATGCCTTGGTCGCTCTTTGTGGGCTGGCCAGCGTCGGTTACTACCTATGGACGTTTGGCGCTAGTGAGTGTTAAATTGGCTTTACAACCTGTTTATTTGTACCCTTGCGATATTTCTAGAATGTTCGAAAAACATTGGACTCTCTAATAGCCTTGTTGGTCTTGTGGTCGTAAGAGAGACTGTTGAAGGAGTCTTGGATCCGATTCCCAGGTCGAGTTAATATTGTTGCTGGGTTTTTCTACCAAATTCTCAGTTGATGACAATAGACTCTCCCCCTCAGACCTACTCATACATGGGACCTAAAACATACCGGCAATTTGTGGGTATACATTAGTAGGTACTAAACTCGGCCTTACTTTTCAGGTATCATATTTCTAGGATACTTGAATATCTTATCCATAGACCGCCACGTCAACAACGTCTCTAGGCCAAGCGACAAATTAGCACGTTATAATTTTACATCCATAAACGTCCAGACACTGGCGTTTGCAAGGTACAGTCACTGAAACAAAACTTAATAAACAATGAACTACAAAACTTGATATTTTTTTGTGTAGGATGGTCATCAGTCAAGCAATTACTGCTGACGGCAGCAGGCCGGGTAGCCGCCATGATAGCCGGTGTGGTAGCCGTTGCTATCTTTGTGCCACTCATGGTCGCCACCACCATACAGATGCGGTAAGTTAATAGTATGGATTACTTCGATTTAAACTGGGTGCAACTTGAAACGAGTAGCATGAGTGTCTAAAGTGTACTCCTACGTACATGTGCTGTTGGGCTCCCGATTAGAAATTCAGTGACGTAGTTGGTAGAGCACGGAGGTCAAGTGTGCCGAGGCTAATAAAAGGTCATCAGATTTATGCTTGAATAGAGAAGAAGAAACTTGTAACGTTACATGTAAATGTGATGTAGTGATTAAATAAATTTACATGAAATAAATGTTTGTGTCTGTGGCTACCCTGCAGGAATGCAGGAAAAGTCTCATTCCCAAATCTACTTACCCCAATAAAAATACTCTCATCATCAGCGTCATCAATTCAATTAGTCTCCTACTGCAGGGCATGGGTCTCCTCTTATTTGAGAGGGATTAGGTTATAGTCCGCCACGCTAGGCTACTGCGGGTTGGTAGACTTGACAGGCCTTCGAGAAACTCTCTCAAGCATGCAGGTTTCCTCACGATGTTTTCCTTCGCCGTTTGATCATCTGATAAATAACTACACGTACCCGTAACTTCCAAGTCAGTGGTTTAAGATTCAAAGTCCACTGGTCACATCACTAGGTTACCACAGCTTCCGTAGATACCTAGAAACGTGGTTAATGTGAATGCAGGTGGCCCAGAACCGGTCGTTGTGCAAATGGATATCCTCAGGGGAGGATTATGTCCAGCAGTGGACGTCATCTAGCTGATAATTATAGTCTCGAGTTTAAAACAAAGCTATGTGGGTATTTATCATAGGCTCAAACGGTGATGGAAAACATCGTTAGGAAACCTGCATGCTTGAGAGATCTTGTCAGTGATGGCAATGAAATAATATAAAAAATATAAATTTATTGTTGTATTTTAGATACCTGACTAATGCGTGGATCGTGGTGCCTTTGTACTGGATGCCGTATCTTATCGCCGGTATCGCCATCGCACAGGTTTACGACGCGTGGTTCTGCAAAAAGGTAACAATATAATCTTACTATCTAGTCTGATGAACTAATGTACATTCATATACATGGTTCATGCACACCAGCACACCTGTTGTACAATAATCATTCTGTAAAAAAAAACGACCACACAAAATGGGCCCACATGGGAAGCACCAGCTTTCAAATAAAAAAAAAAAGAATCATCAAAATCGGTTCACCCAGCCAAAAGTTATGAGGTAACAAACATAAAAAAATACAGTTGAATTGAGAACCTTCTCCTTTTTTGAAGTCGGTTAAAAAATGAACATAGCATACCACCACTCAATCATGGATATTTCTATGATGTCCCTATATATAAGCCTCGTTGCTTAGCTCGGAACTAGATGTCGCTGTCTCATGATGTCCGAATATACATATTTATTGATTCTGTCTGCAGTATTGGCTGGGCCGCTCGATTCGCTGCCTGCAGGCGATGGCAGCGACTCGGCTGCTGCTATCCTGGCTTCTTCTCCTGTTCATGTGCTTCCCCGCGCTCAGCTCACTCCGCTACTTGATCACCGTGCCACTCCTCATCATGTCTATAGTCTCCTTCATATCAATGACCGTCGTGAGGAAATTTACACTGACAGGTAAATTGAACTTTTATTCCTCTTGATTCTGGAAGACGCAGCGTGGGTAGGCCCCCGGCAAAGTGGACCGACGACATGGTAAAGGTCGTTGGAATCTGCTGGATGCGGGTAGCGCAGAACCCGTCGTCTTAGCGATCCTTGGGGGAGACCTATGTCCAGCAACAGACGTCTAATGGTTGATATGATGATGATGATGATTCTTTTTGATTTCTTTCACTTACACGAATTCTAGACATTAAAATACCTCTACATTTTAGAGCAGTAATTAAATTGGTCCTGTGAAGTAGAGGCATTGAATTAACCGATCACAAATAATGGCAATCTTCGTCAAGTGAGAGGCGACCTGTGCCCAGCAGTGGGACAATAAAAGGGTTGATTGACAAAATGTCACAAGCATGCTGGTTTCCTAACGATGTTTTCCTTCATTATTTGAGCATATGCTAAATAGCCACATAGCCCACTTGGTTTTTAACTCGAGATCTTTTTAGATCACACCACTAGTCGATCACAGCTCAAGTAGAATTTGCTTCCACATAATTCATACCGATTTAATTTTTATTTTTAGGCTGGCAACACCTGCTGCTAGAGATGTGCTTCTCGATTCCGTCTGTGATGTTCATGTTCTCGCTGGTGCTTCGCGTAGATGCCCTGATGCTGCCCATCATGAACCGATCAGCCTCCGACAAGCCTGATTACACCGTGGCTATCCTTAATGTTGCCTTCGCTTTATTAGTATCGCCCACTGTTGTAAGTATACTCCGATCTTCATCAGCGGTTACCGTAGCCAATGAACGTTTGCAACTCTAGAGGTTGCTCGCGTGTTGTAGTCATTTGGGAAAATCTTTGAAGGTAGGAAGGTCTTCAGCATCCTCGTTAGTGTAATGGTGATAAGTAAGACTGCGGAACAAGAGTCGAAGTCGAGCAGTGTTATTGGGTCTTTCTATGAAATTCTCAGTAGCAGCTTGAAGTTTGGATTCGTGTCTGATTGATGGCAATAGGTTCGCCTCCCTAAAATCAAAATCAAAATCAAAAGGTTTTTATTTCATATGAACTTTTTCAAGCATTTATAAAACATGACTCTAGTTGCACGGTTACAAGAAGTTGATCTCATGGAGAACAACCGGCAAGAAACTCCATAGACACTCCTATTACATGGGACCTAAAAACATACCGGCTAGTTCTGGGTGTACATCAGGACACCTCTATCTAGTCCTCCGAGGACCATGGGTGTTTGGATTGAACCGGATATCATGGTATGAAGGTGCTCTAGCACCGAAGTATGTTCTTTCTCTTTCCTTCTCTTCTCTTCTCCCTTTCCCTATTAACACAAGCTAGTGATGATAATGATCATTTGTTACAGTCGGGCATCGAACTGCTGTTTTCGCGCAAGCGGCTGTGGTCAGTCCTGTCAACCTTGAGCGTGGTGTGCATTATACTCATGTTCATTCCTTTCAACCCGTACGAGGACGATGGGATCTCAGTACAAAGGCATAACTGGTTTGTGAGTACTCTGATATAATATTAACAAAATTATAAACTCCAATTCCATATTCACACGGATAATGATACTAAGTAACGAGAATTATTCAAATCGGTCCAGAAGTTTCGGAGCCTATTCAATGCAAACAAACATACAATCAAATCTTTCCTCTTTATAATATTAGTATAGATATTATATAACCACTATTACTAGGGTTTGCTAAGGCATTTTTGAGGCCAATTATGGTCCTACTGCTGACCACTAGGCTAGTCTACCACGCTAGCCTTTTGAGCATTTGATAAAATTATGATCATAAATAATTTATTTTCAGCAATCAGAACTTGTGACGTTTGATGCAAATAACGCGGCTATTTCTCGGACCACTGGCATCAAGGTAGTCAAGCTTGACCCGTATACCCTGGAGCGGGTGCCGCCGGCGCTAGCTCAGGCTGGCTACAAGTACAACACGACCCTGGTGAATGGCACCTCCTGCGAGGAGCAAGACCAGCTGCTCTGTGGACTACCCGTGTTCAGAAAGGGCTTTGTGTAAGTTTACCATCACAGAATCCATTACATGCCATCACGCTTCTCATCCCCGAAGGGTTAGGCAGAGGTGTACTAATGAACACCCACATTTCGCCGGTATGTTTTAGGTCCCATGTAATAGGGGGCGAGCCTATTGCCATGAACCGGGCACGAATCCAAACTGCGATCTGCTACTGAGAATTTCATGGAAAAACCCAATAACACTTTGCTCGACCCAGGAATCGAAAGACTTCTTGCGAAGCAGTCGCACTGTACAACCACTAGACCAATGAGGCAGCCAAAAAGGCTACCCTTCATCATCAACCCATTACTGTCCCACTGCTGGGCACAGGTCTCCACTCATTTTTGAGAGTGCTTAGGCTATAGTCCACCACGCTAGCCTACTGCGGATTGGCAGACTTCACACGCTATCGAGAAAATTTCTTAAGCATGCAGGTTTCTTCACGATGTTTCCCTTCACCGTTTGAGCATGTGACAAATACGTACATAACTTTCGAAAAGTCAGTGGTGGCCTTGGGTTTGGACTCAAGACCTTTGGAATCTCAGTCCACTGGTCATATCACTAGGCTGCCACAGCTCTTAAAATTCCCTACCTCCCAAAAAATCCTTCTAAATGTAATTGCTGCGTGTTTCAGTGGGCGTGTGTTGTGGGTGCAGTCGGGTGGGCCGGCGCCGCTGCCGGCGGGGCCTCAAGTCCTCGCTTCCCGCAGCTGTGCTGAGGACACATGCTCCTATAACTTCACCATCACTAGTAAGTATTATTTATTTCAAAGGCATAATTTAGGTATTCAAAATAACCCAAATTTGAGAGGAGGATGAATCTAAAGGCTTCGTCTTTAAAACTCTGTTTTTCATTTGTTCTACTAATAACTCTTAAATACTAATGTGAAGTCATTATTCATCATCATCATCAGCTCATATTCGTGCACTGCTGTCATTATTGCAGTACCTAAATTTATTTATTTTTAACCGAATTCAAATTAGGAGATGGGTCTATGTTCCACTGTATATTTCATACCTGTACATATATTATCATCATATAGAGGCGACTCTCGTTTGAACCCCAGTCTTAATAAAATAGTCACAAAAATACTAGTAGTATCTTATAAATTAAATTTATAAGTAAATGGTTCTTTTGAGCACACTCAGAAGTGATAAGTATTTAACGTTTTTTAGGATCTTTATTACATACATGTCCTCGGCATTTCATAAATTTTGACGACCCGTTTAGTTCAGCGGTAGTTAACGCTGCCTGCTGTGCTATGTGTCCCCGGTTCGAATCTCGAAGGGACAAATTGTCTGTTTATATCCGAGTGATGGATGTATCTAAGTATAATATGTATGTATTTACAAAAAAAAAGTATATATGTAGTATATCAACCATCTAGTATTCGTAACACAAACCTTATTGCTTAGCTCGGAACTAGATGGCGCTGTGTCATAATGTCCAGTAATATTTATTTAATATTTATAACATGCTACCTCAGACAAGAAATGCCAAAACAATCTCAATAATGGCCTCTTGCAACGTCCAAAAATGTTGGTAAACAAATATGTGAGTCAAATAATGTAACTAGGTCATCAGCTTTTTGGTGAAAGCAATGTAACAGATTTGAGTCGACGTGTTTATGCCGACGGCACGCATACATCAGCCATGTGGGTCAGTACGACATCCCGTTAAATGGGTAATTTGTTACCTCATTTGGACCGATTTAAACATCAGTGACGCCGGTAAATATATTAACTAATTGAATGTAGGTAGATGAGATAAGAAAACGTTGTGGTTTGAAAGACGACGTAGTGACAAAAGTTGAGAAGAATGTACTGAGATGGTTTGGGCATGTTGAAAGGATGAATGATAGGCGATTGACGAAAGGAATTTATAAGGCGGATGTCAGTGGAAACGCGGGGAGGGGGCGCCCTAGAAGGACATACACCGACCTAATTGATGAACTCCTTCAAAAAGGTCAGGTACGCAGTACTCGTAACCGGCGCGCGTGCATGACGAGATGTATGAATGTGTACGAGGCAAAAGTGGTATGCAGGGACCGTAGCGCATGGCATTCTGTAGTTTCTGCCTACCCCTATGGGAAAAAGGCGTGAGTGTATGTATGTATGTATGTAGGTAGATGAAATCGTCTTCTTACACAGTGACCACGAATGCATGAACGTCAGAATTAAAGAATGTCAACATATCGCGATCGAGTTGTTATGACGACCTCTGTGGTCTAGTGGTTCGAGTACCGGACTGCTGATCACGAGGGTTCGATTTCCACAGGGCACAAATATTTATAGGGTGGTATTTAATACTTTAACTGTAAATCCCCTTTTTTCAGTGAAAATATTCGAAATTACCACCAAAAATACTGAATTGCACACTAAATTTGCTCATCAAATAAATCAATTATACTATAGGTACTGTTAGATCTTTAAAGCTTAATAGGACCGATTCGGTTCTGGCGTTGTGGTCACAGTTCTAACCTAACCTAAACCAATAATTATAAATAGGACGGATTCGGTAAACAAGTAGTTAATTTGTAGTACAGTCATTTATTTGATATGCAGTAGGTTATTTGTTGAGAAATTTTGTTTGCTTACATTTCTAAATAGAGGTGCAGTTAAAAATTCCCCATATTTATGTGATGAATATAAGTGTTTGTGTTCGTCTGGGTGTATAAGTATTATATCCATTGTCTAGTACCCATAGTACAAGCTCTGCTTAGTTTGAGAGTAGATGGTGATGTGTAAAATGTCGCAGAATATTTATTTATTTATTTATACAATTCCGTAAAAAGTAGGTTTATACCATACATAACCTACGATCTCTTGCCTCGCGTTGTCGAAGGTGTAGGTAGAGACAAGGGCGTAGCCAGGACTCTATATAGGAGGGGGCGGAGAACGAAAATATGCCAGGACTCTAGATAGAGTCATCATCGTCATCATCAACCTATTATTTTCCCACTGCTGGGCACGGGTGTCCTCTCATTCGAGAGGGATTAGGCTATAGTCCACAACGCTAGCCTACTACGGGTTAGCAGACATTACATGCCATCGAGACAATCTCTCAAGCATGCAAGTTTCCTCACGATGTTTTCCTTCACCGTTTGAGCTTGTGATAAATACGCATATAATTTCCGAAAAGTCAGTGGTCCATGCCTTGGGTTTGAACTCGAGACCTCTGACATCTCAGTCCACTGCTCACACCGCTAGGCTACCACAGCTGCATAGAGTAGGTGGTACAGTAAATGCACTGGACTATACAGATCACCAGCTGACCGCTCTTCTAGCCCCAGCCGGTAGTTCGCTAGGCCCATGGGTAGAGGTGTACTAATGTACACCAACGTTTCGCCGATATGTTTTAGTGGCGAGATTTGAGATCAACCGAACGCGAAACCAAACTCTGAGCTGCTACTGAGAATGTCATAGAAAAACCCAATTACACTTTGCTCGACCTGGGAATGGTATCTTATAAACCAATACTTATTGCTCAGAAGTCACATTTAACCATTAGACCAAGACCAGACAGTAGATTTATTTCTAAACTAGCTGATTCCCGCGACTTCGTCCACTTGCAATTTAACGAAAAAATCAAAATAACATACTAACTTTGCACCCCCGTTTTACTCCCTTAGGGGGTGAATTTTCAAAAATCCTTTCTTAATGCTCCCCTGCGTTATAAAAGGAACCCCTGTGCAAAATTTCAAGATTCTAACCCTAGGCCCTGCGTTGATATGTCAGTCAATCAGTCAGCTTCGCCTTTTATATGTAAATAAAATCGTATTTTTCATTCACAGCTACAAACCACAACCTGATAACTCTGTGGCCGAAAGAAAACGTGACTATTTGTGCGTGGTCCCTGACCAACAAGCCAAGCGTGATCTACGTTCATGGGGGGCGTCCCGTCTACGTTATATACCAGTCCACCGCCACATACGGGGGCCCAATCGTGCACCTCAACCTTGATGTCACTTTTAATGTAAGAGACAAAGCATATTTATTGACAGATATTCACACAAAACCATTAAGACAAGGATTTTTTTTAAACACATAATGTGGCTGATATCTTGGACCGATTTTCATCAAACATAGCTAAAAACACTCTTGAAAGATAAGTTTGACAAAAAGAAACGAAATCAAAATCGTTTCATCCGTTTGGGAACTACGATGCCACAGACAGACGCACACACACATACACGAACTTATAACACCACGTCGTTTTTACGTCGGAGATAAAAAAAAAGAATGAAAAACAATATAATAATATATTTAACTAGCTGACCCAGCAAACGTTGTATTGCCACATTATAGGGGTTGGTGGGCTACCCCTAACTTTTAGGGGGATGAAAAATAGATGTTGGCCGATTCTCGTAGATACCGGATAAGCACAAAAAATTTCATCAAAATCGGTCAAGCCGTTTCGGAGGAGTATGGCAACGAAAACTGTGACACGAAAATTTTATATATTAGATAATAATGTGTCTGTAATACTACACAGGTATCTTCATCCCTGCAGTCAGGGCCACTGGTAGACTTATCCCTGCACGCGCACAATATCTATCATCCTGAGGACTTCACGGAGGAGTACCGAGGGATCCTGGCAGCCATGCCTCGCTACTTCAACATAGCCACCTTCCTTAGCTACAGACATAACTATCGTTTTTAACCGAGCTAAACAAAATAACAATTAAAAAAATGTATTAATTAGGTACACTCTAAAAAGCTAATTGGTTTACATCTACACATAGATCGGTCGATAGTTACATGTATACCAATTAGGTTATTAGACTGTACATACTCATACCTACATATTTAGGTAACAAAAGCGATCAGACGCAGTAGCGTGTCAAACCAAGTTCAAGCTTCGACAGTACGAGAACTAGCCAAGTCAGAGCCTCAGCTTCAATATATTATCCTAAGTGTAATAAGAAATTATATGTTATGTTATTATAAATAAATTTCACGACTGACTATTGAACTTGGCACCCATTTAGAACTCACTTCTTTTGTCGTTGAAGTCTACAACTCAAGCATGTATGATATTATTGAACTTGGCTGTAATTTCACATTTATTGAAATAAAACAACTTTTTACGGATTTTATCGCGGTATATTTGATATTATTTTAACCCGACGTTTCGGATCCTTTACAGCATCCATGGTCACGGGCAGACTGAGGTGTTGGTCGTCTTGAAGTCATAATTACTAACAGCTACCCTACATTTTTAATTATTATTGACAATCCGATTTACACAGAACGAGCTCACCGTATCCTTCGGTCGTGCAGTTTTGTTCTTGGATTTAGATTTAATAGAATCTATGATAGGGTTCCAAGCAGGTGGTAATACCCAGCCATCTTCTCTATTGAAATTTGGGTGTTTTTTAATTTCAATAGCCTCACGAATCATCCTGGGTAGGAATCGGTTTTCTTTTGCGAGGACTTGTGGTTTATCAAATCTGATGTAATGCTGGGATTTGTCTATGGTATGTTCACAAACTGCTGACTTCTTGGCACGGCGGTGTTTAACATCTGCTATGTGTTCTTTTACGCGGGTCCCTATGCTTCTTTTTGTTTGGCCTATGTAAGAGAGACCGCAATCACAATCGAGTTTGTATACTCCTGCATCTTGTAGAGGTATGTGACACTTGACTGATGGTAAAAACTGACTAATCTTCTTCAGCGGCTTGAAGTAGGTTTTGATTGAAGCGCGCTTCAAGATGTAGCCAATCTTGTCCGTAACTCCTCTTACATATGGTAATACAGCAGGTAAGCGCTCAACTGTGGCACGTTTCACACGGTTTCTATGATGAGGGTGCGGTGTTTGCAGCTTGTTGTCATGCAGTACTTGCTTAACATGTTTAAGCTCAGCAGCCAGGTGTTGCTCATCACAGATCCCACGTGCTCTCTGAAACAATGATTTACCGACAGTAGATAACTGTGTTGGATGGTGGTGCGAGTCACCGTTTAAATATTTGTCTGTATGGGTTTTCTTACGATACACAGTGTGACTCAAGGTGTTGTTGGAGTTATGAATAACTAAAACATCTAAGAAAGCTAAAGAGTTATTTGCCTCCGACTCCATAGTGAATTGAATTTTAGTATGTATGGAGTTCAGGTGATCTAAAAATGCAGTTACTTTATGGGATGGAAGTATAGTGAAAGTATCATCCACATATCGCTTATAGAACCTAGGTATTACAGGCGCAGATTGTAGGGCTTTCTCCTCAAAATCTTCCATGAAGATGTCGGCGATAATGGGAGATACTGGTGAGCCCATCGCCACACCATCTACTTGCATGTAGAAATGATTATTCCACAATAGATAGCCAGATGTTAGGCAATGTTTTAAAAGTTCAGCATATTCTATAGGCATATTATTCTCTACTAGTTTCTTAGATACAATTCTGATGCAATCTTCAACTGGTAAGCATGTAAATAATGACTGAACATCAAAACTGACCATAGTTTCATTGTCTGCAAGATGTAGGTTTTTTATCTCGCTGACAAAATGGTATGAGTCTTTCACATATGCTGTTGTGTTACCTCTCAGTGGTGAGAGTACCCTAGCTAGGTGTTGAGCCAATCTATAAGTTGGTGAGTCGATTTGGCTGACTATTGGTCGTAAGGGAGCATTAGGTTTGTGTATCTTAGGTAGCCCATACAGTTTTGGTGGTTTTGCGCAACTAGGAATTAAATATTTGACATCGAGATCCAATGTATCGGAGTACTTTTTTATTAAATCGCTAGTTAATTTTAATGTTGTAGTTGTTCACATTTATGTTTTTGATGGGATACATAATTATATTTTGGGCTGTTACACCTTCTCGACTTTATGTCGGCTTTAATAAATACCCCGTCCCATAACCAGGAAAAAAGGTATTTATATCCCCTTGTTATATTACTATGACGATTATAAAGTGTGTATGTTTTATTGCTTGTTGTATATTGTTTGTTTCATCTGGTCTTCTTCGTCCTCGTCTGCGTCGCGTATCTGGATTCGTATGGTCGTGTTGATTAGGTCTGTTGAGTTAGATGACTGCAGTGTGGTGGTTGATCGTTGTGTGATTGGTGATGTTTGAGTGTTTTGGATATGCTGCTCTTGAGTGTTGTGTACAAATACTGTATCTCCTGGTACTTTGCTGAGTATGATGGAAGTGTGAATGGCTACTTGTTTTTGAATGATGCTAATATTAATGCTTCTGTCTAATAGATCTGGATTCGTATGGTCGTGTTGATTAGGTCTGTTGAGTTAGATGACTGCAGTGTGGTGGTTGATCGTTGTGTGATTGGTGATGTTTGAGTGTTTTGGATATGCTGCTCTTGAGTGTTGTGTACAAATACTGTATCTCCTGGTACTTTGCTGAGTATGATGGAAGTGTGAATGGCTACTTGTTTTTGAATGATGCTAATATTAATGCTTCTGTCTAATAGATCTAGATACTTAGTGATACTTTTACCTACTATTCCTGTTGCGCCTATTACTATGGGGATGACAGCCGTTTGAGTGTTCCACAAACGACTGATTTCTGTTTTTCGCAGGTGATATTTGCTGAGTTTTTCAATTTATTTTGCTCCTATGTTATAATCAGATGGTACAGTTACGGCTATTGAGACAGTTTTATTACTATTTTTATCGGTATATATTAAATCTGGTCTATTGTGCGTTACAGTAACATCGGTTTGAACGGGCATTTCCCAAAGTATTTTTGCAGATTCATTTTCTTTAACTTGTGGTTGTGCGAGTGATTCTTTCCACCAGAGGTCTGAAACTTCTATTTTATACTTCCTTGGTATACACCAGTAGACGTATTGGACAAGGTTATTATGACGTTTGACATAATAGGTCCCTGCCAATTTTTCGCAGCCTGAGATGATATGATGCGTGGTTTCATTTTTGTTGGCGCATAGACGACATTTACCGTCTACTGGTGCTTTCAATATATCGCGTTGATTTTGTCTTGTCATGACAGCTTGATCCTGAATTGCAAATATTGATGACTCTATGCTCGGGGATATTTGTTGTTTTTTAATCCATTTGAATGACAGTTCCTTATCTACATTAGCCTGATCTAAAACTTTTTTGGGGAATTGCCCGTGTAGCTGCTTATTTCTCCACGTTGTGTTTTGATTTTTAATTACTGCTTCTTTAATCTCTTTATCTGTATGTATGTTGTTCTGTGTTAAGTGTAGTTCATTTTCTATTTGTAGTGTTTCCTTCATTACACTATTTGTGTCGTGTTGTACTATTGCTTTAATAAGATGATCGTTGCCTGCTTTTCAATACTGCTTATATTTTAATATCTGAGTTTTATACAAGTACTCTACATTTAATAGACCTCTCCCACCCTGTGTTACCGGTAAGTATAGTCTTTCTACATCGGCTTTTTGCTGTTGTGCCTTTGTCATTACCAGTAGTTTCCTACTTTTTACATCTATTTTCTTAAGATCCCTATTTTTATAATTTATTACGCCGAATGAATAAAGTAATACCGGAATAGCATACGTGTTTATACCTTTAATTAAATTTCGTGAGTTGAGATGTGAATTGCCAAGTTTCTTAATTCTTTTGAAATATTCCTTAGTGATTTGGTCCCTAATAATACTGTGCTCTATTGTGCCTGATTCATGTACTTCTAAGTATTTGTATCTATCTCCTACGGCAAGTTCTTTAAACATTTCTTCATTTAATAATATGTGACCTTCCCCTATTGCATTGCTTCTATATCCTGAACTAATATGTATTGTGTTGCATTTATCTAAACCGAACCTCATTCCTATGTCGCCTGTAAATATCTCTACGCTATTTAGTAAAAACTTTTAAATTACTTTTATTAATTGCATAAATTTTAAGATCATCCATATATAATAAGTGATTTATCTAGAAACTATCTTTAAGCTTGTATCCTTTTAGCTCATACTTGTTTAATACGAACGAAAGAGGATTAATCGCTAAGCAGAATAACAATGGTGAAAGAGAGTCGCCCTGGCATATTCCGCGCCTGATTTAAATCGCGTCCGTTGTTATTGACTCTTGGGAGCCACGGGCTGTCATGATCAGTCTCCATGATGGCATTGCCAACTGTAGAAATCCTTTGATCATGGGTGGACATTTATAGATGTCAAGAGATACATAATTGTATTATTGAAGTGAAACTTCTTTATCGGGGTTGGAAAAAAATTTAGTGTAACATTTTTCCGTTACGCGCCATCTTTATTTGAATAGGTAACCATAGCAACATGATGTTTGTTTGACAACTAAAAACTATACCTTTTCCAATACACCAAGACCATTTGTTTTTCTATTGAGAACTTGCTATTGGTTGAGACATCGACGTTTTGATAAATAGAAGATTATGATTGGTTCCCACTATTATTTGGAACTAACAGAGCTACAAATCGAAGACTATTAATTCAAATGCTCTTTTTAAATTCAATGTTATTCGAGTAGATACCATAATTACCTATATCAATAATCATAAAATACAGTTGGAAAACAACTAGTTTAACCAATGCATGTCTATTATAATAAAAGCCTTTTGCATAAACTTTATCTAATTTAGCTTTATTCAACCATTTCTGTGAAGTTGTAAATGGTAAATCATTTTTTGAAAAATGATATCATAAAGAAGTTTCACTTCTTACGTGTTACACTAATACACACACACACTTTTTTATGATCATGATTATTATCATATCAATTATAAAATATAATAATAATTTTGAATAACTGCCTTCTGGGGCGACACGCGTGATGGTTTATTATTTAATAGATGTAAATATATTTTTTTAGACTCATTCAGTATTAAGTGTGTATGTATATGTATATGTATTAAGTGTGTACTCATTCAGTATTCAGTATTAAGTGGTAAGTGTTCCGGGTTCAAATCCCGATTAGGGCAGATGTTTGTGTGATGAACATGGACATTATATGTACCTGAGTAATAGATGTTCCTATGTATAATAATAAAATTATTATATATTTACCAAAAAAAAAATTTCTTTATTGTCTTGTTCTTGTTCGGAACTAGACGACGCTGTCATGTTCGGATATATTATTGCTAAAAAGACAAGTGCCAAATGTTTATAATAATGTATTTTTTACTCTATATTAAAAAAAAACCGACATCAAATGTTCAGAACTGGACCAAATTGAAATGGGACCACATAAAAAAAACATTACGATCAAATATACTTAAAACATACTGTTGAATTAAGAACCTCCTTCTTTTTTTAAATCGGTTAAAAAGTTTTACCATGGAATTGATATCTACTTCTCGGAACTTTTCGGGAAAGTGAAGCGTCAACACGTTTAGCAGTTTTTTTTATTTTTTTAAATTGAAGTTTCAATATTTTTTTATGTAAAATAAAGGTGAATTATTGACTGTTAAGTGTTCGTAAACAACAAAACGGTGTAACGTGACTTTCAAATGCACCCAAGAAATTCGCGTTAGATTTCAGTAACGAACCACATATTTAAGTACTGAAACAAGAAAAAAATATTTATCATCATCATCATAAATCATTAATTCAACGAATAGTCATCCATCATTAATAAATGTAACTATAGTTAACTTTTTAACCTTCCGAATTAAAGGTGATCCGAACCCAGCAGTAGGACAATAATTGGTGATGACTTTATCAAATGAAAACTTACTGCCTACATTGCAAATAATGTTAACGTTATAATGTTGTCATATATAAGATAATTCTCTAAATCATGTATTGATATTTTTAATTATTAGGATTTATGTTACTTTGTTTGTAAAAATATGCTTTTTGCAAGATTCTTTGACCACTCCTTTACAGTTCAGGCCTCTCGATTGTGGAATGCACTGCCACTATCTATAAGACGTGCACAGACATTGGCTGCATTTAGGAAATTGGTAAAAGAACATTACTTGACTGTTTAGAAAATTGAAACTAAGTATGTATTGTATTTATTAATATTAGTATTAGGTATATTTTATGTATGTATTATGTATATAGTGTAATAGGTATATATGTATGTGTATTATATCCTAGTGTATGTTAAAATATATATTTACTATTTGGGTACATCGCCAACTACTCGTTTTTTTCCTTCATTCAATTCTCGTCCATCCAATGGTTGTCTGGAAGAAATTGGTCTTAGCAATAAGACCGCCAATTGTACTTACCGCTGTATTACTGATTGTATTTCATATTTTGTCTGTTTTGGTTATGTACAATAAAGAATATTCTATCTATCTATCTATCTTTTTTTATATAACTATTAACAATATATTTTTTTATATTTTTCTATTTGTTTTTAGTTTATTTGTAGGTACTCGCCATGCCAAAACAGCGTCTCTTTATACTCTGTATTACGCTACCGCATTGGGATAAGATCCTGTAATTATGATAAGTACTTGTGACTGTGTTAAATACGTAAACAAATAAAAACTATTTTTTTAACGTGGGTTTCATTTCGTATGAATTTCTCATGATGTCATGATAAAAATTGTTTGTCGCAAAATTATCCTACAAAAATGCCTCTTGCATTTTTCTGTTAAATTAACCTTTTTCGGAGTAGAGCGTTAAGAAAGCGAGTAGCGTCTAAAATGTACTCATATACGGTATTTTTAACGTACACCACGGCGTTAACTCGCTGTACCTATTGCTTTTTATTCATGTTTGTAAATGCTATTCATTACAAACAAACAAAAGAAAAACAAAAAGTCAGGTTAAAATAATTACAAAACTCAAGAAGAAGCACTGAATAAAGTATATTATTTTTATGAGACTTTTCTTGTACCTTAACTTATATTATACCTATCTGCCTCATTGGTCTAGTGGTCTGCTAAGCTATGTTAGGTACGATTCCCAGGTCGAGCAGTGTTATTGGGTTTTCTATAAAATTCTCAGTAGCACTTCGAAGTTTGTACGGGTGCCCGGTTGATGGCAATAGGCTCGGCCCCTAATACACGGAACTTCAAAAATACCGGCGAAATGTGGATATACTTACATAACATTAGATTAGTACACCTCTGCCTAACCCTTCAGGGACGACAGCCATAGCGTAATGACAGGCATAAATGTTATATTTAAGTCTATAGGTACTAAGTATATTTATCTTTTTCTTCCGTTAACTTATATTATGCAAGCTGTTCCTTTTATGGAAATAAGGGTGCAAAGGGGTAGGGCTCACCTGATGGTAAGTGATCACCGCCGCCCATGGACATCTGCAACACCAGAGGACGTGCAAATGCGTTGCCGGCCTTTCAGGAAAGAATAATATGCTGCCTTCGTATCCCTTCACCAAGCAAAATTTCTACCTCCTTGTCAAATTTCGTGCTGAGGCTATAAGTCTACCATGCTGACCTAGCAGAGGTTAGTTAGGTTAGGTTTATCTCTCAGGCATCCTGGTTCACATTTATATTACAACATTTTAGAAATCAGAAATACGCACGGATCTTTGAATAGTCAATGGTGTCTGCCTTGGGCTTGAACCCGAAACCTTAGACTTCAGTCTGCTGGTGTGCCCAGTGAACTGGCTAAGCTATTACAGCTTCCCACTGGGGTTGTGGTGCATGCTTTCGCGAATCCCATGGCTCTGGCAATAGGGCTAGTGGCGTTGACGGGTGCGGTTTTTTAGTCGGTAAATGCTCGTATTGGGCGGAGTCCGACACGCCCCGTCGCACAGTGTGGGAATTGCGCAATCTAGGGGGATTTAATTCCAAATTGTATTAAATAAAAGATATTAGTTTTTAACTTGTATTAAAAACTAATATTGATTGGTATTCAAATAATTAACAATACTTAAATATTTAATAAAAATAAAGTTATATAAAAAAATATATTTAATTTTGTTTTTTAAATAAAACTTTTGTTTATGTAGGTTTTTATGGCAATAAGTTGTTAACCATATTGATGTCTTGATAAATCAGCATCTACCATCATGCTCAATGCTTAATCGACCGACATAGTCACTTGAGAGCTTTCGCTAATAATTATTTTACGTATGCTTTAAATGACGGGACCTCTCTTAGGTTACCTCATAGAATTTCCTTTTATGATACCTGCAGAGGCCCCTTTACCAGCTTTTCGAAGGTTATATTCATGTTTTCTTCAGGACTAGTAGACGATATTAGTTAGATCCTGAACATTGCGTTTTTTGGTTTTATCGCAACATTCTGCAAAACTTTAGTGTGGTCTTCCAGGTGAATGGCCACAATGTACATGATATTTCATTTATAACTTTATCTGGTAATTTAATGCATCAATCAAGTTATTTCCTTGTTTAAAAAGCCTGCACAATGGCTACCGCTTGCTGTCCATTTTTCGATAAATTTATTTGCGTAACATCCTTAAAAAAACCTAATTTAATTTATAGCACTTTCTGAAAATTGTACATGAGGGTGATTAACTATTATAACAGTATAAATAGCATTCATTCGCTCCTTTTTCGCATTTGAGGTCTAAAAAAATGCTTATTTTGTAATTTCGGCGGTCATTCTGAAATCTGAAAAATTATGTATGACGGTCGCAAAAAATCGCAAGTTTTGTCAATTGTTCTTATAAGTTAAGACTCTAAACTATAAACTAACGCTATTAAAACACCGGGATATTAAGGCCAATTTTTTTTATACACCTTTTATTTTACAAATTATCTCTAAAAACATGCTTAGTTTAACTCTCCTTTCAAATGATGTTATTAGATCAATGTTTAAATATTACTTACATAAAATACACTCTAACTTATGCTTAAGGATATACACAATACGATATTAAACCAATAAACATGATTTTACGTTTATTTGATCCGTAATCTCAAGTGAAAATGACACATTAATATTGTTGTTCGTATTGAAACTGTACAACGATTATTATGTCCCCACTTTAAGAATTTATATATTTTTTTCTATCCTAGGTACAAAAATTTCTAATATGTAGCAGTGACCAGTATGGTCTTAGGTATAAATAGGTGCTACTATATTATCAATTAATAGATATTCGTATTTTGATTTAAATCCCCCTAGATTGCGCAATTCCTACACTGTGCGTCGCCTCCCAAGGCGGCGGGACTGTTCGTACAGGACTTTTCCGCACTTAAAAAAAGGTTATTACAGCTTCGTAGGCTATAGTATATAAAATTCGTTTAATAATTATGAGTAATTGAAGATGCAAAAGCATCTTTCAAATTCATTTTTAGTTGAGTTGGTAACATGGGTAATATCGAGAGTAAAAATGAAAGACAAAATGAATTAAATCACTTCAGTTTATTAAAAAATCAGTCTCTGGTTATTTAAGTAAATACGTCGATAAATAATACACTTTGATTAAGTGCATAATAGGCATCACAAATAAATCATTAAAAATTAACAAAATCTTCCGTTCTATCATCAAATTCTAACGCTTGAATATAATATAGTATATAAAAAACAAGTGTTAACTTAGAAATAAATTATTTGTTTATTTTCAATATTATTCAGATATGACTCGATACTCTTACTGATAACTTAATTCAGATGTTATCAATAAGAGAACAATTACTAATTTTATAACATTTACTCTATAACAACTTTCTATTCACAATTTAAAAAAAAAACAGTAAATATTACAAAATCAGTACGTAGACAGTCTTATAATTAGTAAGTACATGCCACAATCTTCGTGATCAACCATTTTAAACCCTTAATTAATAAAACAAGGTCGAAAATTCATCAACCACCAAGATTGTTCACTGTACAGTACAGGGTCCAAAAATTACACCTAAGAAATTAAAACACTTCAATTATTTCACCTCCAATATTTTTTATTTCTGAGATCGGTATAAAAAAATATCACATTATTTAGAATAAAAAAAAGAAAATGGTATTTGTACAATAAAATAAACAACAGTTCACATCTAGCGTATTTTATTTGCATTATTTATAACAATATTTGCCACGACATAAGGCGTTGCTTTGGGCGAGGCTGCCTCGAAAAAAGGAACTTTCATAATCAATCATTCAAATAACCAATTTCAAAAACAAACTAGTTATCGGTTATCCATGCCATTAAAATAGTGAGTGTTTTATAAGGGTAGGTCAAAATATTAGAAATTTCGAGGGCAGATTTAAAGCCACTAATATCAAGGCAGCCTCAATGAAAGCAAGGAACTAACTTCTAAAGATTACTACTAAATCTTGTCACTAAATCGCTAGTAATTATGACAAAAAACGGTTACATAATGTGGGCCACGTTATTATTTAATTCGAAGTAGATAAAAATACAAAGGATCCTTTCAGATTATTTCCAAAAACTATTATTATATGAAGACATATTGTGAGCATCTTTGTAATAAGAACTGCTATCTGAAGCTAAATTAGTTTATTTGTCTTAAATCGATAAAGATTATTGCTTTTTCATTGCGTTTTTTTTAAATCAGCTGTGTAAGTTTCTTAAAATATGTTATCAGACGGTTATTAATAACCATACTGAGGCTATAAGTTCGCCTCGCAGAAAGCAAGTTACACATCTCGAATTATAAATGCAGATAATACTAAATACACTACATAGAAACTTTCCAAGCACCTATAAATCAAAGTATTTTAACTGCAACTACAGTCACTCTAAGCAAACAACGAAATAGTCATATAAGTTTTGTTAAAATGCTATTTAAAATACAACGCTAATATAAATACAAAGTTTTGTTTGTCGTTGTTATTTTCTCTGTCAATTTCAAATAATTGTTATAAAGTTTAGTGTTAGAAAAATCGGTGTTTTTGTTTTGTTTTGCAGAAATACTAGATAGTTTTTTTTTTTTTTTTTTTATGGTGATAAGGGGGCAAACGAGCAGGCAGCTCACCTGATGGTAAGTGATGACCGCCGCCCATAGACATTTGCAACACCAGAGGCTTGCAAATGCGTTGCCAAACCCCTTAGAAACCGTTCAGGTTTCTTAAATTAGGGAGTTACTATACTAACAGTAAGCGGACTTCCGATGCTGTCAGAATAGTCACTCCCCTAATGAGCTCTGGTAACCTATGCTAAGATAAGCTATGGCATATAATTTCAGGCGGAAAAATTACCGTCACATGTAACTCAAATGATTATTAAGTCATGGAACACTCAGCAGTGGACTGGTAAACGGTATTTTCAGTTCTTTAGGACTAAAACTGACATTTTATTCATTTATTACTTCACACCTGTATTTTTTTAATGTAACATATTATAAATGTTATATATTATAAAAACATATTTATTACTTTTTAACTACTGAGCGGCTGGACTAAATCGTTTTTTTTTTAAATCGGTTGGACCGCGGTATGCGAATATTCCAGGCTGCAGTCCTATAGGCCACGCAGATAAAGACGTGTATGAAACCTAGTAAAACCTTAAATTGCTGGTAATGTATGATTAAATCTCCAAAGCATTATGGGGTAGGACAAGATTACTTTAAAACGTCCAGCCTAAATTTTAAAAAACAAACAACTTTAACTAATTATTACATTATTAAAAGTAATATTTGTATATTCAGAAGTTATGTAATAAAACATTATTATTATTATATTAATAAGATATTTTTAAAAAAAACCAACATGTGATGCATTTTAAATGTTACAGTGAACAGTGCCCGTTGTATTTTGAACCTTAATCGACTTAGGGTGTAAGTCGTTTGTTTAATTTAGTGTGATATATTGAAGATTAGTATGGTTTTATTCAATCAATATAATAATTGAAAGATATGGTAGTATAACAAAATAGCCTCCTCTCTTTTTGTAATATGGCATTAGAAAGTGATGGATATATTTTAAATATGTATAGATTAGACATAGTTTTAACTGTATTTTGTAATGAGTGGGTAACTGTTGAAAAATGCTTAACTGTAATTGTAATAAACAGAAGAATTACTACTAAGAGTAATTTAATTAAAATGTCTTTCGGTACAGAAAAAAACATTTAGTTTAAAATCTACCATTAATTAAAATACACACTGATTTTATACATACATACATTTTTTAGTTTGCGGCAGTTTTTTTTCACAATAGAATAGCGTTCTATGATGAATATGACATGGGCAATATACTTCCCACAGCCCACTGCTGGGCATAACAATATGCAGGGTTTTGAGTAATATTGTTTTCTAAAATGCTGACATCAAAATGTAATGATATTTTTAATTATAATGTACTTAATTAACATATGGGATACCTTACATTTATTAAAAATTAACCGTTTACTTCTAAAAATAAATCAATTTTAATATATTATACTAAAACTTGTAACTATAGACAATATTTTGTCATTTATTTTATTTCTAAATAGTTTCTAAAAAACAAAATTTGTTTCTATTGTATTTAAATGTGAAGGCTTATACAGTAAAATGGTTAAATATAATGTAAATAACTATGCATTACGATCGTTTTTTATATGCTTACAAAATTCTGATTATACGCGAAAATTAATTGAAGTAATATAGTCATAAATCAACTATGTTTTAATAGCATCATCATCAGCAGATTTGGTATCTCAAACTGGAATTACCCACATTCAATTCCTGCCCGAAGACGAGTTTTTTCATTAAACCGTAGTATTTACAGAAAAATAAGACAATATTATCTTAATAAGAAGCAAAGGTATTATTGCTTTAAATTTATGGGTTACATGTACAATTCCTTCACGCGGCAAACATACCTATTTGTATTGCATACATACAATGGTTTTAAGTCTCGGATAGCAAATACGTCATCAACAAAAATATGTTCGGGTGTCTTCGGCTAAACTCGGCAGGTTGAGCCAAAGGTATGTGAAAGAAAGAGAGCGCGTACACTACACCCTGGTTACTCTATGTATAGAAGATTTTCGTATCTAATCCCTACTATTATGACAATCGAGCTAACATGTGATTTCTCGGTATGGATTTAATAGATTTTGATATTAATAAAAATATAATTATCTAGTTAATAGCCTAGTCCCTCTTAATATGACCCGAGCCCAGTAGTAGGGAAGTAAATAGGTCGTTAGTGATAAAACTCTCAAATTATCATCATAAAAAATATTTGTCATAAAATTACAATTAATATATAACTTCGTACGATTGATGAACTGTCAACTTCTGTGAAGTATCAAGTTTGTTTTCTTGAAGACAGCTGAATAATGAACAGAGAGAGAGAGAACTACGTACATGTATTTGACATTAGAGAGGGACAGAGAATGGCTGTTGTGTATGTAGTACTATGACTGTAATTCAATGAACAGTAAGCAAGAATACGCGCTCTCTGACTTTCTCAGAGCATACTTCGATCGATGACAATTTTACACCTAAGATTTTGTTAATAAACGAAGTCACAATAAAAGAGGAAAACCGTTATGAATGTCTATCTTAATATTACTACAGAATCTGTAAAAATGGAGGAACATAATAACTACATATAATAAGGTGACAAATCTAGTCGAATACAAACTAAAACTTACTTTCTATAGAAAATAACTTACTAATTTGTAAATGAAAATACAGAGTGAGAGGTTGAAGCAGAACTATATTATTGGAAATAATTTCTATCGCATAAACGAGCTTGGAAAATTAGTTTTTCAACCGATTTTATTTAAAAAAAAACATCCAAAAATATTAATTTATTCGACAACAATTATACCGTAAAGGATTGTCCTTTCTTCCACCATTCACCATGTAAAGAAATATATAATTATGATTTCACAATAGGAACGTAAACGCATTTATGACGTTACCTCTGATTGGTTGGAGAGCTCGAGACGGACCAATCAGAGCCTCGATCGCGTTTAACGCAACGAACACATTTACGATTCAAATATGGAATTAACTCACACTAAGTTTCATAACGTATCACCTAATAATAAGTATTATTTCTATGTTCAATTTTGATTGACACTTGCGTTACTTATAACAAAATTGTAATGTTAAGTCAAAACAATGGGAATTTATATGTAAAAAACTCTATCTTAACATAGGACACCTGTGCAACAAACTTATCTGTAATTAAAACTTGACTGTAATTAAAACTATCGCGGATTTGAAAGTCAATATTATGTTTAAGAAAAGTTGATTTAAGTGTTTACGAAGACCACTCGAAATTACTATATCAAATATCTTGTAATGGAACGGAAAATCATATAAACAGTCAGCTATTATTATTGAAGTGAAATCTCCTATTGTATTTTTTCAAATGGCAACATTCATTGCGAAACTGGCAACACTGTCACCGGGTCAGAAAAGTTTATTGCACAGGAACATAAATAGATCTAATTTGCCTTCGAAAATCATACAAGTGCTTGTAAACGTACAACTTCTGTTTTAAATACAAACAAAATATTAAATTCAAGGGTACACCTAGGATATCATTCAATAGTACGCAAACATGTGTAGGAAAGCTTAAAAAAATAATGTACAATGTGTAAACATATACCGATTTAAACACATTTTTGATACCCAACGTTTGTAACATCATAATATGTCAAAAAGTTACTGTAACATAGTCAATTTGTAACATAACACAGTATACTAATGTAATTACAGCTGTGTTTATGGTCAGTTACATTGTTTTTTTAAAATAATCATTGTGGTCAGGTATGATACCTTATTGGTTGAACTGTAACATAAGTGGTTACTATGTAACTTTGCTGGTTACATTTACAGTGTAACATGAGTGGTTACATTTACATTGTAACATTAGTGGTTATATTGTAACATACGACTTATAAAATTCGTATTCAGCGCAATGTGACGGCCAACCGGCTGGCAGCTACCATCTTGTTATTAAATTTCTTCTTGAAGTTTTCAGCAGCCACCGTTGTCTTGAAAGTAATCTTAGCGGAACGCTCTTCTTTGTCCAGTATTAAACTCTGGAACAGGAATCCGTGGATGTTTTTGTTTCAATTTCATTTCTTACATTATAATCTATGCCTTATACTTACATTTAAAGTAAAGATAAATTTACAAAGCTGTTGACAATACGAAAAATGTTAAGTAATTTATACATCACAACACACAAATAGCCCGAAGTATTAAAATACAAATATATTAAATAATATCGCATACAGTATCACATAAATAAGTACTTAGCTTAATGACAAGAACAATAATGATTTATCAGTGTCATACAACTATAAAGTTAAACAATCACTTAACACTTTTCCTATTTCAGTTTTAATATATAATACAACTTTAATATGTCCTTTTATGTACCTGAATAATGTTTTAACTGGTATGTCCTTATTTTCGATTGTAACTTGACTAAGAATATAAGCGCTCCTATAGCCCAAATCATTTTTTTTGTTTGCATTTTTTTTAATACCGGGATTAAATCGTCATGTTGATGATACCGACATTTTAGAAAATATATTAGCAACTCTATGTTACGTACTTCTTCGAATTTTAAGTACATAAATATACCGTACCTATTCCAAATATACTATTTCTGTGATTATATTATTACTAATTAAACATTTCATGATCACATATTGTTAATAAAACTTTTTATTAAAATTCACAATAATAGAATTTTTAGCTTCAAATAATATACATTTATGTTTGGTATAAATATCTATTTGGTATAAGG
This sequence comes from Craniophora ligustri, assembly GCA_905163465.1. Taxonomy (NCBI): domain Eukaryota; kingdom Metazoa; phylum Arthropoda; class Insecta; order Lepidoptera; family Noctuidae; genus Craniophora; species Craniophora ligustri. Next base: position 571,467 of record LR990979.1, on the reverse strand, counting down.
ATCTAACACACTCCCTAAAGGAACACCGCATTTGGTTTTGTGGAATTAGAAGAATACGAAGAGAACGTGTTTTCAAAAATTTCATTTATAACAACGCATTCTTTTCAACAACTTCAAGAAGAAATTGTCTGCTTTCCACTCCGTTATTCCGTTGTCCTGTTATTCCTATATTTATTTGCTTTTTCAATTAAATATCGTGCGCCACAATGTTTAAGCCTTGCGAAAGGTTAGAATTGTGTGGTTGTGATATATGTATTACTAGCCAGTTATATTAATAGCTGAAATTTAGAATTAATAATATTTAAAATAATCTACAATTAGAGAATACTATTCACAATTTCGCGAGCGATCGAACACTTTAAAGACAGGATTATATATTTCCTTGTAAAACCAAAGAATCTAAGATTAAGATTCAAATTGACATATTAAAGTTGCATTGTTTTATATACGAATAGTACATTATTATATCAAATACATGCAATAAATGTCATACAACTATAGTGAAAACTTTTGTAAATTCAATAACTAATCCCACATTTTCAAGGCACGTGGGTCATACATCAAAAAAAATATTTCTCGCTTATTATGATCTTTTTCAAAACATATTTTAGATCATGAGCGAGTGAAGAATTATTATGTTCATTCAATAAGTAGAAGATAGTAAATATACATTGTTTTATAAACGATTAAAAATGCGTCTTGATTACATGGAAATACGGATCATTTTGGTATAATTTTCCCAATATATATGATACGAAAGATGATTAATCTATCATGAAAATGATCATTTTCAACACATTATTTCCGCCAACACACAAAACCTTTGGCACATTTCATAATAAACATAGAATTTCTTACATTAAGATTTTCTTATATCTATAATAATGTATTAATAAAAAAAAATAACAAAGTTAATACTGTATTTGTTACATTTAAATATCACAGACAAATGAAAGATTTTTATAAAAATATTTGTAAATATCATTTTACCTAGTTGTGTAGCAAATAAAGTGTTAGCTAGGAAATTATCACAAAATGTGCAGGCTTATTAATTCTTCATAACAAAAAAGTCTTTACTCAATTTTTTTTTTCGAATGTTTCTTCAGACGCGCAGTTTTACAATAGTGTATTACGACGTTTTAACAGATTCTGATAGTGTTTATTGAATTACGAAAACGACTAACTTTATCGTATTTTGAACTAGATGTAACTACTTTTGAGCCGGTCTCAAAAAAGGAGGAGGTTCTCAATGCGACTATATTTTTTGTTTGCTACGTCAGTAGTATCGACTGTGTGACACGATTTTAATGATACTTTTTTATTTAAAAGCTGATGCTTCCCGTCTGGTCCCATTTCAATTTAATTTAGTCCAGTCCTGACATTGAAGTTGTTTTTTTTTTTTACTTTTATTTTGACGTTACAAATCCCTTACGCCATCCATGGTCACAGATTTTACTCATAAACTATGAATGTGTACTGTGAAATTCTGAATGGTGAAAGTACGCAGTACTATTAGTAGGGTTGCCATACGTTGAAGAATGGTATCCCATATGGCGGGTGTCCCGGCCGATAAGCAAATTGTACCGGTTTAAAATTTCGGGAAATTCCCTTTAGTAATTTATGCTTTTTTTAAGACTCAGTGCCATTAATTGCTTAGAACTGCCCCCCCCCTGAAAAAAGACCGTATCTAGATACGCCAATCTACTAATTTTCCTTATAAATGTCCCGGTTCTTTGTCCTCACACTTAGAGGGACTGTGAATTATGTAGGCAATTTTAATAAGATACAAAAATTTTAAAAAGATACTACTGTATTGTATATTTTTTTAATAATATGGTGTAGCATATTCTATCTATCTAACTGACGTTAATTAAGTCGACATACTTTGTACTAGTACTAGTATTTAAGCCCTAATGTACATTGTGTTTTACTGAGTGCTGTCCAAATAAATATATTTCTTTCTTTCTTTCTATCTATTTATTAAATAATACTTTCTGTATATTCCATATGTTTGTCTTTTCCTTACACCTCGTACATATCTGCTCATCAGAGGTTCTTATATACCATTGCTTAAAAATTTAGCCTCACCCACCAAAATATCCCGATTTCTACTTCAAAGATTTCTATAAACTCAATCTGTGAGCGCTTTATTGCTAAGAATATTCTAGAAATTAATAAGCCTGCACCTTTTTCTATTTAATTATAATATATCTCTACAGTGTATATCTAAGCAATACGTATAAATATATATATGTACATATAAATAATATCACACGTTTATATCACAGTGAGTTTTTAATCGATTCGGTAGTTCGAAAGTATGACAATTTAATTCAGGTGTCTTTTTATTAACGATAGAGTATTGTTTTTATAATCCCTAGCATTGTTTATGATAACATCCTCTCTCTTGTGAATTTAAAAACTTTGTTTCAGGTGAGATTCTTTGGTTTACATACTTCCATATATTGATGGTTTTTCTCGTGAAAGAAATTACAGAACACGCGCTACGATTTCTGCATATCACTTTTGCCTCGTCCACATTCATACATCTCGTCCTGCACGCGCGCCGGTTACGGGTACGTACCTGACCATTTTGAAGCAGTTAACCAATTAGGTCGGTATAATTTTCTTCTAGGGCGCCCCCTCCCGGCGTTATCAGACATCCGCTTCATTCCTTTCGTTAATCGCCTATCATTCATTTTCTGAGCATGATATTATATAAATAAATGTTCGCATAATATTAGTGTATCAGCGTATATACACAAGTCCCCGCGCTCCCCCGCTCGCGAATGTTACGGCGCTTTAATACTAGGACTTATCCAAGTGTCTGTCTGTAAGTGTTCCTCGTCAACGTCGCCGTTTCATTAAAATCGCTGAGATAGCCATTCCCCCACAGAGACTGTACCTCGCTACATTAGTCTTTTATATATATTACGAATATTTTCATCTTTGTAAACATATGACACATATAAATACCTACTCTAGTTCTAGCTATTATTAAAAAAAATATAAAGATTTATTATTATTATTAATATGATTGCTATATAGGCCCTTAATGTACATCACTGTAAGAACCTATTATTACGTCATCAACCCATGTACTGTGCCTGTGTTGGGCACGGGTCTCATCCTATTTGTATAGGGATAGCGTGGTGGGCTGAAGTCCACCACACTGGCTTAGTGCGGGTTGGCAAACATCACAAACTCTTACAACGCTGTTTCTCAATCTTATAAACACATAATACATATACATACATACATGTCATATACTCTTACATACACGTCATATACTTACCTACCTTTTATGTAACTCTAGTTAATTATCATACATTCATTCTCTCAACATGTCCAAATCATCATATTCTAATCTTATTAATTCCTGACTAAAATTATTATTTTCATTTTATAACCTTCAGTTTTAATTGCAATTTACCAATTTATTAGAATATAGACGTATTTCTTTGTATAGATAATATATTAGAAGAAATTTCTAGACTTCAATTTTAATATTTTTTAGAATCAATCAATTATAACAGACAATCGAACCACCGGACCCCAAAAAAACGATAGAGAAAGAAAAAAAAACAATCCAAAAAAAGAGACCCTAAAATTCTAATTACCTGTACTTCACTGCCGGCCAAAGTCTTCAATCTAGTGTCTGTCATACCGTGGGGTAAGTTGGCCACTGTGGCGATATGCCCTGAATCTTCTAACAACGTCTCCTCGTCTACTTCCGAATCGCTCTCAAATTGCACCTGTGGCTCTTCTTTTTTAATAACTATGCGGGTAGTCTCCGTGCCTATAGCAGTTCTGACTGCCCGGCTGAATATGCCCGGGTTGGGCTGCGACGGGTCGGCTTTGACCTCGATCCTGGAGAAGACGGACTTGTCTTTGGGCGTCTTCCGCTGTAGGATCACGCGGCGGTTCGAGAAGCCTGCCTGTTTTTTCTCCTCTTCCTTTTCCGCTTGCTAGAAAAACAACAACGCAATATGATAGTACTTGTTTTTTTTTTTGAGACTTCCTAGAAACTTCTACACCACTTTTAGCTCTCAACAATCAGTCTACATTTTGCTGCCTTTAACAATTTTATTATTTAATTTTATTAAGAAAGAAAAATTCAACCTCAGGCGGGACTCGAACCCACGTCTTCTGGATTGGTACTCCAGACGCTCTGCCAACTGAGCCACCGAGGTATCCGCCTGATGTGTTGAATTTTTCATTTTGGGTTGGGCAGAATTGTCCAATCGATATTGCTATGTCACCATAAGACATAAATAACATAAAGAAGGAAAAATTCAACACATCAGGCGGATACCTCGGTGGCTCAGTTGGCAGAGCGTCTGGAGTACCAATCCAGAAGACGCGGGTTCGAGTCCCGCCTGAGGTTGAATTTTTCTTTCTTAATAAAATTTAATAATCTTAGCTTGAAATAAGCTAAAAAAAATACAAGAAAATTTTATTATTTATCAAATTATTAAACTTGTCTTACGAACGAGGCAGGTATATGATTAATTTTGTATATGAAAATTGTACTATTTATACATATAGCCTGGTCTTAAAATATTAAAGGAAATTATCTATATATAATAGTTTGTCCTGACTGATTCATCAACGCAGAGCCTAAACCACAGGAGTAAAATAAGGGACAATCGGTTGTATGGAAATCCGTTATTTTCAAAGTTAAAAAATAAATAGACACGTATTTCAGGGTTTTTATAAATTAACCCCCTAAGGGAGTGAAATAGGGTTTGAAAGTTTGTATGGGAAGTCCGGAATTTAAAGTAAGAAGAATGAAATTTAATATTCATTTTCCTCAGCAAAAATAAATGCATACATGTTTCGTCCTTTTTGGAAATTCAACCCCAAACGGGCGAAATTGGGGGGAGAAGTTATGTAGTGTCAAAATTGCGCGGGCTAAGCTGCGAGCAACAGCCAGTAAAGTATATATCTCACTATATTACATAAAGAAGACATACCTCTTTTTCATAAGTTATTCTTTGTCTGGATTTCAGTGTAGTGTCCAGTTTTGGTTTAACCTAAAAGAGAAAAAATATAAATATAAATACAATATATTCGATACAAAGTTTTTTGAATATCATAATTTGACCATGATGCAAGACAATACAATGTTACTAGACTTGATAAAAAAAATCTTGAAGATCTACTTTGTGAATTTGCTAGCAGTTACCTTAAGGCTTCTGTAACCATACCACAACATATTGAACCAGTATTATGCAGGTTAGAGAAGAGGGATGGCGCTATTCAACTTCTTTTTTTTTAAGTGGGGAAAAATCCTTTACGGACCGTCCGACCGCCTGGGGAGGCGACCGGGCGTGTCAGACTCCGCCCCAAGTGGGCGTGTACCGACTAAAAGCCGCCCCCGTCATCGCCGCTAGACCTATTTAACGACCTCTGTGGTCTAGTGGTTCGAGTACCGGACTGCTGATCACGAGGTCATAGGTTCGATTCCCACGGGGCACAAATATTTATGTGATGAATGTTTGTGTTTCCTATGTATTATAAATATGTATTTACAAAAAAAAGTATATAAGTATTATATCCATTGTCTAGTACCCATAGTACCAGCTCTGCTTAGTTTGGGGCTAGACGGTGCTGTGCAAAATGTCGCAAAATATTTATTTATTAAGTATTTTATTGCCGGGGCCATGGGATTCGCGAAAGCATCCACGACATAGGTTCAAGCCCTGATAATTTCTTTCTTCTTACAGTAGGTACTATGATATGGTATGGGAAATGCTACGAGTAGAAATTAACTGAAACTTCACATAATATAAATTCTTACCTTAGCCTTTTTGACCTCGGGTTCAGCGTCGTCAGTTTTTGTCGAGCTAGTGACTACAGCTCGACGAGGCGGGGACTTTTCTGTAACAAAATCCAAAATGTTTTTTATAAACCAGCCAGAAAAAAAAATAGACACATTCGAAGTGGGTTAATAAAAGTTTAAAAGTTTTGTTTTTTTTTTGTATTAAAACCTTCCGTGGGCCTTAAGGAATATACAAAAAAATATTGCGAATTCCTCGAACCATTCTCGAGTTATGCGCTTAGCAACATTCATTTTTATTTATATAGATTAAAGATTAATTACTTTAATTGCTTCAAAATAGTTTTGATTAATACTAAAGTATTAAATAAGAGATAAATGGCAAAATATTTTAATCAAAGATATTTTCAAAATGGCCACATTTTTAATTAAAGTCAAGAAGATGCCGCTAACCTTTTTTTTTGGTCTTCCCCTCTTCCCTGTCTTCTGTGAAGACGATCTTCTGCCGCTGCGCCTTCTTCTGTTCAGCGCTGGACGGCTTGGGAGGCAATTTGGAGCGGAGATCCACCTGTGGTTTGGACTTGAGCGGCTCCGTTCTGAAATGGAGTGGTAATATAAGATATAATGACAATGTGTGGTCGGACATTCATTTATTCATTCATATTCTTTATTTGCCATTCCACAATGTAAATTAAATAGTTAACTTATGAGTACGAGGTTCATAGGTTCTATTCCCATGGCAAATATTGACATTAGGTTATTTCTAATATTTTTCCAATAGCATCTCCAAGTTTGGAAATTTGGCAATTAATGGGCGGCTTGCCCAGCGACTCTGCCGCCGACACTTAGTGTAGCAGTATTTACGCACGTCAACAAGTGCATTCTATTGTCACTGTCAGTGTCACAGCGTTTTGTGAAACTGGGCCAGTGCTGCCATGTAAATGATATTCTAGTACGTACTTTTTGTGTTTATTTTTAAATCACTATTTTATGTCTATGATTTTATGTCTCTGTGTGTCCTTAGTTGAGGAAATAAACCATTTTCCTTCTTTTCTTTCTTTCTTTCACATACCGTTATTGCCTACGACGTATGTCATAAAGATCCAGAAGAATATCAGCGTCAGGATAATCGTTGGACTCCTGTTTGGTGCCATTGAGCACACACACTCACTCTTTTTAAAAGAGTGTCTATGGAGTTTCTTGCCAGTCCTTCTCCATGAGATCAACTCCTTGGAACCGTGCAACTAGAGTCTTATCATTTTACAAATGCTTGGAAAAGTTCATATGAAATAAAACCTTTTCATTTTGATTTTATTTGAATATGTATATTTCCTTTTACTTATTTCTAATTTTGTACATGTGTGTGTATTTATTTTGCATCAAATAAAGTATTTTTTCTTTCTTTCTTTATTAAAATACCTACGTACTTTTTAGCCTTCTCCTTAAATCGTCCGGTGTCCTCATCGTCGGACAGTATACCATCGATGTCGCCCAGTATGAGGTCCAGGTCATCATCACTGTCGGTCCTCTTGTCCGGGAGAGGCGGGGTCAGCGCCCGCTCTGACGACTCCCGCTTGACTGGCAGTTTGTGAGGAGGGGTGAGGTTTTCTGTAACACGACTTGTTTGCTGAGTATAAAAGGAATTAGGGCTAAAAGACACGAATACTAAGATATAAATAACGTAATAAATGATGTATATAAAAATGAATCCCTATTTCCCTTGGTCACGGCACAAAAACCGGCTTGAAACCGACAATACTGCGACGCCATCTATACCAACGCCACCGATACCAACGCCAGCGATAACGACGCCGTCAATACCGACGCATCCAACACCGACGCTGTCAATAACGACGCCAACAATACCGACGCCATCCATATCTACGCCACCGATAACGACGCCATAGATATCGACACCACCGATACCGACACCATCAATACCGACGCTTTCAATACCGACGCCAACAATACCGACACAATCAATATCGACGCCAACAATACCGAGGCTATCAATACCGACACCATCAATATCGACGCCAACAATACCGACGCCATCCATATCTACGCCACCGATAACGACGCCATCGATATCGACGCCACCAATACCGACACGACCGATACCGACGCCACCGATAACGACGCCATCAATAACGACGCATCCAACACCGACACTATCAATACCGACGCCAACAATACCGACACCATCAATATCGACGCCTACTATAGCGACGCCAACAATACCAACGCCAACAATACCGACGCCATCCATATCTACGCCACCGATAACTACGCCATCAATACCGACGCCATGAATACCGACACTTTCAATGCCAACGTCAATGATACCGACGCCACCAATACCGAGACCATCCCTACCGACGCCACCAATACTGACGCCCTCTATTCCGCCGTCGGTGGTGGTGGCGTCGGTATTGGTGGCGTCGGGATGGATTCTCGACGCCAACAATGATGATCCAACACCGACGCTGTCAATAACGACGCCAACAATACCGACGCCATCCATATCTACGCCACCAATAACGACGCCATCGATATCGACACCACCGATACCGACACCATCAATACCGACGCTTTCAATACCGACGCCAACAATACCGACACAATCAATATCGACGCCAACAATACCGAGGCTATCAATACCGACACCATCAATATCAAAGCCAACAATACCGACGCCACCGATACCGACGCAACCGATACCGACGCCACCGATATCCACGCCACCGATACCGACGCCATTTATACCGACGCATCCAATACCGACGCTATCAATTCCGACACCATGAATATCGACGCCAACAATACCAACGCCAATGATACCGACGTCACCAATACCGACGTCAATCATACCGACGCATCCAATACCGACGCTATCAATACCGACGCCGACGATACCGACACTATCAATATCGACGCCAACAATACCGACACCGCCGTTACCGACGCCATCAATACCGACGCATCCAATACCAACGCAATCTATTCCGGTGCCATCCATACCGACGCCACCGATACCGACGCTACCGATACCGACGCCGACAATACCGAAACCATCAATATCGACGCCAACAATACCGACACCATCAATATCTACGCCAACAATACCGACGACAATGATACCGACGCATCCAATACCGACGCTATTAATACCGACGCCGACAATACCGAAACCATCAATATCGACGCCAACAATACCGATACCATCAATATCGACGCCAATTATACCGACGCCAACAATACTGCGACGCCATCTATACCAACGCCACCAATACCGACAGTACCAATACCGACGCCACCGATAACGACGCCATCAATACCGACGCATCCAACACCGACGCTATCAATACCAACACCATCAATATCGACGCCACCAATACCGACGCATCCAACACCAACGCTATCAATACCGACGCCAACAATACCGACACCATCAATATCGACGCAAACAATATCGACGCCATCGATATCGACGCCACCGATAACGACTCCATTAATACCGACGCCATCAATACCGACGCCAACAATACTGCGACGCCAACAATACTGCGACGCCATCTATACCGACAGCATCTATACCAACGCCATCAATACCGACGCCCGCTATTCCGACGCCGTCGGTGGTGGTGGCGTCGGTATTTGTGGCGTCGTGATGGATTCTCGACACTACCAATACCGACACCACCGATACCGACGCCACCGATAACGACGCCGTCAATACCGACGCATCCAACACCGACGCTATCAATAACGACGCCAACAATATCGACGCCAACAATACCGACACCATCGATATCGACGCCAACAATACCGACGCCAATCATACCGACGCAACCGATACTGACGCCAAAAATATTGATGCCAGCAATACTGACAACACCAATCGACGCCATTGATACCGACGCTTTCAATACCAACGCCAACAATACCGTCACCATCCATACCGACGCCACCAATACCGACGCTATCCATACCAACGCAACCAGTACCGACGCCAACAATACTGCGACGCCATCTATACCGACGCCACCAATACCGACGCCCACTATTCCGGTGCCATCCATACCGATGCCAATGATGCCAACGCAACCAATACCGACGCCAACAATACTGCGACGCCAACAATACCGACGCCAACGATACCGACGCCAACGATAACGACGCCAAGGATACCGACGCCAACGATACCGACGCCAATGATACCGACGCATCCAATACCGACGCCACTAATACCGACGCCGACAATACCGATGCCACCAATCGACGCCAATGATACCAACGCATCAATACCAACGCATTCAATACCGACGCCCTCTATTCCGGCGCCATCCATACCGACACCGACACAACCGAAACCATCAATACCGACACCACCGTTACCGACGCCACCGATACCGACGCCACCAATACCGACCCCAATGATACCGACGCATCTAATACCGACGCTATTAATACCGACGCCGACAATACCGAAACCATCAATATCAACGCCAACAATACCGACACCATCGATATCGACGCCAACAATACCGACGCCAATGATACCGACGCAACCGATACTAACGCCAAAAATACCGACACCATCAATATCGACGCCAACAATATTGATGCCAACAATACTGACAACACCAATCGACGCCAATGATACCAACGCATCAATACCAACGCATTCAATACCGACGCCCTCTATTCCGGCGCCATCCATACCGACACCGACACAACCGAAACCATCAATACCGACACCACCGTTACCGACGCCATCAATACCGACGCATCCAATACCGACGCCCTATATTCCGGCGCCATCCATGCCGACGCCAACAATACCGACACCATCAATATCGACATTTATTCATTAGGTATTACTTATAACGTGGTGGGCTATAGCCAATGAGTGTTGATCCGTGCCCAGCAGTGGGGCAATAATTGGGTTGTTGATACTTAGAAATCATGTGAAGTTCAACACATTACATTTAGAATAAATATAGTTCAAGTTTTGGTTTACAGTGCGTAGATATATGTACGCTCGGGCGGACTACAGTAACTTATTTAGAGCTTAGGTTTACGTTTAATATTACAATACAGGTTAATAAAAGCGTATTGTAAGCGTCAGAAGACATTATGAAGTTAGTTAAAAACTCACCACAAGTAGAATTAACTTCAGCCGTATCTTCTTTTACCGGCGACCGTTCTCTAATCACTTCAGCTGGCTTTGTGTCTAGCTTGTTGTCGGTGTCGGGAGAGCGCCGCGTGGTGTCGGGCCGGGCTGGGCCAGTAGTGGGGGCGGGGCGCGGGGCCGGCGCCGGGGCCGCGGGGGCGGGGCGCGGGGCCGGCGCCGGGGCCGCGGGGGCGGGGGGCTGCCATGAGGCCGGGGGGGCCTGTGCTGGCGGAGACGCAGGCTTTGGCTGAGCTTCTTTCTCCTTTTCTTGTGTTTCGCGTTCCCTGCAAAGATAATCACGTATTGAGACTTATGAAGATTATTCGCAGAGCATGCACTTTGCAAAACGTCTACTGGTCGCAAAAGTCCTATTATTTTTGCGAAAAGGAAATTATGTGAAAAGGCCATTTTGCAAAAGTGACATTATGTCAAAGGGCTATTTTGCGAAAGAAACATTATGCCAAAGGGCTATTATGAGAAAGAAACATTATGCCAAATGAACACTTAACGAAAGAGACATGCGAAAGGGCCACTTTCCGAAAGACATATTATGTGGAAGGTATCATTTTGCGAAAAGCACATAATGAGAAAAGGACATTTCGCGAAAGAGGCATTTTACAAAGAGAACATTACGCGAATGGATCATTTTAAGAATGGTAATTTTCCAATAACCGAATATTGTCTATATTCGGTTAGAGCGACTACATCAAAAGATTTAACTTACTTATCTTGTAACTGTTTATGTAGAGCAACGGCATTCTTCCTGCGTCTCACTTCCTTGGCGCGCAGAACTCTCTCCCGGAGATTCTCCTGTTCACGCAATCTCCTTTTGTATTCGCTGTCCTATAAAGGAGATACAGACAAAGATTTTAATATGATTATATTATTATTATTAGAAATGTAAAAAGAAAAAAAAAAGAGTTGTGGTAGCCTAGTGGTGTGTGACCAGTAGACTGAGATGTCAAAGGTCTCGAGTTCGAACCCAAGGCACGCACCACTGACTTTTCGGAAGTTATGTGCGTATTTATCACATGCTCAAACGGTGAAGGAAAACATCGTGAGGAAACCTGCATGCTTGAGAGAATAGGGATGTTGACACTAATTACAAAATTGTGTTTCGTGTTAGTTTTATTATAGGTTGTAGTATTAGAATATCGAAAATCTCATAATTTTTATTTAATATATCAAATTCAATTCATTCAAACTAATGTAAAAAGTTTTATTTATCACCAATTGACACGTGACTGCAAAACATCAAGAAGAGCGCATGACGTCACTAACCGATAAACAAGTCGCAAACATTTCTGTTTTTTTTGTGTTCATGTCGGCGCAAAATTGTAAAACAATTTTAACACATTGTTTCTTTTGGTTTTTTTGTATTCACTTTTATACGAATAAAGCATAAATTTGACAAATTCTCATCAATCGAGATCCATGTCTAGCGGTTAGTGACGTATGTAATCGCGTGACAGCTGTCACAGTGTTTTGGCGGGTAAAATAAATATTCCTTTATTTTAGTATATTTTCTCATAGAAAATACTTATATTTTTAAATAAATTATATTTTAATATAATTATATTGATGCGGGCGGCATATGACCGGTCGTCGTGGCGATCCTTGGGGGAGACCTATGTCCAGCAGTGGACGTCTAACTGTTGAAATGATGATGATGATGATGATAATTATATATATATTTTTAATGATAAACAAGAGTCGATCTTTGAAATAAAAACAATTCCGAAAAATTGTCAACATCTCTATTCTCGATGGCATGTGAAGTCTGCCAACTCGCAGTAGTCTATCGTGGTTGACTATAATAATAGGACTATAGCCCAATCCAATCCCTCTCAATTAAGAGGAGACCCGTGCCCAGCAGTGGGACATTAATGGGTTGATGTATGTACATGTAAAATAAACAGTCATAATATCTATCTCTTTAAATATATCCCTGAGTGGATGTGTGGGACTTAATGTGTATTGTCCAAATAGCCTTTTCCTGTAACATAAAGTAGGTTAGGATGTCCGTACCTCGTCGGTGTGTCGCGGCGCGGCGGCGCGCGGGCGGCGCTCGGGGCTGCGGCGCGGGGAGCCCGGCCGCGGGCCCGGCGGGGATGGCGAGCGCATCCTATACACACACTAGCTGTATTCAATCATCATCAATAACCTTCTTAGCTACCAATGCCCACCCCGGAATGGCCCAGTGCCCACCCTAGTATGTTGGGCTACCAAATAGCAAAAAAAGTCATCACATTTATTGACACCTGTCGGGGAAATTAAAATTTGTGGTAATTTAGGCAGTATGAACCTTTTTTGCGATCTCTTAGCGAAGCCTATCTGAAAGAGAAGTCTAGATACGCCTATGATCACGTCAAAAAATACAGGGAAATTCCAGTTGTTTTAACGTTTAAAGTGGATGACCTTTGTTTGTGGAAACCACAGAAATGTGCAAACATTAGTAATTTTTACCTTCTCCTCAAGCCAGCTCTGTTGGCGTTGATGAATTCCTCCTGCCTCCGCAACAGGTCATCATCATCATTACTCCTCCTGCGGTGAGGGCCGTGCGCCAAGTCATTCTCTATCTCGATTGTAGTGTTCTCTATGTACCTGTTAATCAATAAAAAAACATATGTAAGTAGCTGTTATATACTAGTGATAAGACCAGTGGACTGTGAAAACCAAAAGTTCAAAGTTCAAACTCAAGGCAACACTGACTTTTCGGAAGTTATGTGCGTATTTAAAAACATCGTGAGGAATCCTGCATACTTGAGAGATTTTCTCGATGGCGTGTGAAGTCTGCCAACCCGCAGTAAGCTAGCGTGGTGGACAAAATCCTAATAACTGTCAAATAAGAGGAGACCTATGCCCAGCTGTGGGGCAATAAAGGGTTGATGATGATGATTGTGTAATCTATTTATACCAATGACTGTTTGAAAATCTATAGGCAAAGACAAAAAGTACCTTAGATTCTTCTGTTATCCGATTTTCTGATAAATCCCACTCACCTCTGTGGCGATCGCCTAGAGTACTTCCTGACGGCAGCTCTGGCTAATGCATTACGCTGTTCCGCTATGAACCTCTCTGCTGCATCGTCTATGTCCTTTACTGGACCTGCACGAAACAAAATACATTTGACTTATAAAACATGATAGGAATGTGGGCTAAAATGGGGTTTGTTATCATACAAATGGTGCTCCAATACATTTTAGACCAAAATCCTCTAAGGAGAATTTGAACTTGTGTTCCTGTGCCAGCCTTCCAAAGAACCTGAAGTATTCCTCGCAGAAGATATGCGCACATATTTTTTTTACTACTATTTTTTTGTACCAGATTAAACAAATGGGATTTTGAGATTTTTGTACCAGATTTAAAAAATGGGTTTAGAGAGGTGTAGACGAAGAGTGGGGAGGCCTTTGCCCTGCAATGGGAAGCTACAGGCTAATAATAATAATAATCCCTTACAAATAAAAAACTGTAAGTACATAAAAAAATACTTAATTTTATTAAATTACTTGGGAAACTATTTATGAAAGTACAATTCCATTAAATTTGTAATTATTTTCACTACAGAGACAACATAAAAAAACAGCAATTATCTATGAAGAAAATAAAGAGGAACAAAAACAAAGACCACACAACTACTTATTACAATAAAAGGATTTCTTTAGGTAACATGCGCTGCTCAAATTCAAATTTAATTTAAGTTATTCGCCATTAACTTAGATGATTAAAGCTCCAAAAATTATGTATAATTTACTTTGCATGTATTTATTCCAATATTGTATCTGTTTGTTTCCCAAATAAAAATAAAATAAAAAGTTTTAATTTGTATAGTATCAGTCTCGTAGTATTTCTTAAAAAATGTATCAATATAACGCGATAAAATAATATCTGTATATGCGTAGGTAAGTGTAAGAAATCGGTAAGCCACATAAATTATAAACACCTTTTTTAGGGTTCCGTAGGCAATTGGCAAAAAACGGAACCCTTATAGATTCGTCATGTCTGTCTGTCTGTCCGTCCGTCCGTATGTCACAGCCACTTTTTTGTGTCTATAAACTTTATGGCTATGTCGGCCCCTTTGGCGGCTAACACAAGGGGCCATAAGGGGTTAAGTAAGGTTATTTTTTTAAGTTTAATTTTGATTTTATGTATGTGTATTTTTTAAATTTGCATGCTATTTTATTATGGCAAATTGTGACTGTTCTTAATATAATATTATGTACCATGTTTGTAACCACATTTTAAGCAAATAAATGAAGTATTGAAGTATAAGATACAAAGAAGCTACAAGTAATAATTATTTCTATCTACATTTTACATGCAATTTTTTGCGTGATGTTTTTATTTTATTTTGTGCAACTAAAAAAGCTAAATTAGTGCCCTATTATAGTACAATAAAACCTGGATAAGAGGGTTCTGGACGGACCTGGAGAGGTTTTCCATATACCTAGTTTCCCAAATAGGTAAGTTAATTTGTCAGTTGTATTTTCTTTTTCTTTTAAATGGGACATGCCCACCACCCAAGTCCCTACTACTGCATCTCCTGTAAGCCAGGATCAACAGTAGTAACCATCCAGAAAATCGTCGAGACAATGAAGCTCGACGTGTCCCAGGGGAATGATTTTAACTGTCTTAGAACGCGCAACGAAATTAATCATGAAAATGAGATAAGAGGAGTAAGAAAAAATATCAGATTTCCACTTCTCTCCTTGTCAGTTGTCTTATTTAAGGTCTATTCCTATAGAGGTATTTCAGTGCAAGTATTGGGTCTACATCGTGATTATCAATAACAAAAGTATCTCAAAATATCCAGCGTTAACCAGGTTTTAATATATGTAATGTGCTGTTGAATAGGTATAATTTAACATAATATTGCAATTATTTTCTGCCACTATTTCTATACTCGTATAAAACTAATAATATTGAAATAAAACTGAGCAGGTCTGACCATGGATGCTGTAGAGGATACGAAACGTCGGCTTAAAATAATATCAATATACCGCGATAAAATCCGTAAAAAGTAGTTTTATTTCAATGTCTAATATTCGCGTAAGTGTAATAAATCAATACAAATAATATTATACAAATAATATTATACAAATAATACAGTTAAAACTATCTAGGGCTTGCTACATGCAATATGTGCAACAAATAGATAGCTGATTTACCGAATTTGTTCTCAATCGTGGGACTGAGCGGCGGCGACTTTTGTATCCGCGTTGGTATGTAGGCTGGCAACCCTATGACATTAGGCATGTTCAACATACAAGTATTTTTTTCTTATGGTGATAAAGGGGCAAACGAGCAGACGGCTCACCTGATGGTAAGTGATGACCTCCGCCCATAGACATTTGCAACAACAGAGGCTTGCAAATGCGTTGCCTTAGACACCTTAAAATAGGGAGTTACTGAACTGACAGCAAACGGAATTCCCATGCTGTCAGAATAGTCACTCCCCCAATGAGCTCTGGTGACCTTACTCACTCGCAGAAAGACAACTATTGTTGATTCACTGCGCTCTTCTGCAAGGCGGAGGTACTTCCCCAGTCGGGCAGCTCAATTTGAGCGAGAAATCTCGCTATGCCCTACCTCCTAAAAAATATGCAGTTTGTATCAAGAAGGTGAAATAATACGAGACCAAGCACCATCTACTGGCACATCATTATCTCCAAAATACTATTCTTTTTTTTCATACAAGCTTCAGACTGTGCACTTAAATCTATCATTCAACTTGAATTCGAACTCAAGTGGGAAGTTAATGCCCATATTTTGTATTCAAGTTCCATCGACACAAAGAACTTGAATTCTATTTTCTCATACCCTTTGTCTGATCTGAGCATGTTAATGGACCTATAATATTGCAACACAGATTTTCATAAAAAAATTGTACGCTAATATTTTGGAAACAGAAAGGATTACATTTCATTTCCTTTTGATCATATATGACAAAGCCCTATGAGCTTGAGCATGTTCATTATTATTTCACCTTTTTGATAGCTGAATATTACATACGGCAATATTACACACCGTCCCATATATACAGGGGTATACTAGTAGAAACCCGCAGTAAAACCGTAAAACATAAATGACAATATATTCCGGAAATATATCTTTCGAAGATATCTTTGACCGTATAGTAAATGGAGCTAGTATCATCTATTTGAACATGTCTGAGAAAAATTAAGTTTTAGAGTACATAGTTTTCATTTAAAGATTTGCTTTTGCTTTCAGAGGTTAAAGCCATCTAGTTATATAGAAAAAGATTTGCAAAATTATCTTCAAAAAATATATTTATATACACAAGATCAAATTTTATATTTATTTTTCCACCTTTTGCCCGAATATGTATATTTTAGGATACCTAAATGCGGCTGATTACCGGCCGGCTGGACAGCTCCAATTACCGGTCAATATTAATAACCCATGGAAAACCGGATCGTAATACGTAGCTAAGATAACCAAAATAATGATTGAAATGAAATTACCTTCAACAGGAGGCTGGAAGTTCCCTTTGAAGTGTGGATTGATCAGTACTTTCTTCCCGGCAAGCCCTCCCGGCGGCAAATTCGGCGGCAACGGCACCGGCAACATCCTAACTTCAGGTTCCTTAGGCTTTTCCAAACTAGGTCCGGCGATCGGCATCGCCTGCCGTATAGTCACTTGCGGCATGTGACTCGAATTAGGCACTATTTCCCGCATGGGCGGCGCAAACTGTCTAGGAGGGAAGTTAGGTCGGAAGAACACCGGTCTAGGTTCAAAGTTAGGTCTTATTGGACCGAATTGAGGACGCTCGTCCATTGGAGGTCTGTATTGAAAGCGGGGAAGGAACTGAGGACGTTCTACGGGAGGTCTGAACATCTCTTGTGGCAGGAGGGGTCTTTCAGGAGACATTTCTGGTCCCATTTGAGGCAGATTAGGAGGTTCCAAACGCATGTCCGGCCGGATTTCGGGGGGCATTTCAGGTCTTAAATCCGGCCGCAT
The DNA here is from genome assembly GCA_905163465.1 of Craniophora ligustri. Lineage (NCBI taxonomy): Eukaryota > Metazoa > Arthropoda > Insecta > Lepidoptera > Noctuidae > Craniophora > Craniophora ligustri. The sequence goes on along the minus strand of LR990979.1, from coordinate 553,528 downwards.
TTCGGGACGTATGTCAGGTCTCATTTCCGGCCGCATTTCGGGGCGCATCTCGGGATGAATTTCGGGTCTTGACTCAGGTCGCATTTCAGGACGTATTTCGGGGCGAATCTGTGGGGGACCGGGACGCTGCACATGAGGGTAAAATGCGCGGTGGACGAAGTTGCCCTGTAAGAAAAAGATGCTATTAATATCTGGGATATGCTTATGGAAATGATATATTTTAAAATTCTTCAAACTTTTTTTTTACTCTTTGAAGCGACTCGGTTTTATACTATGTATAACCCTTTATACTGGTCCTGAACCAAAACAAAGGGTTTATGTGAAAATGGACCCGCCATTTTGACATAAAGCCATCTAAAGTAAAATGAAAGCCAGTAGTGTGTATGAGTACACACCCGGTGCATGTTCCGGCGGTAGGGCTGTGCGTAGCGCGGCGCGAACTGCGGGTTGCGCCACGACGTGCGGCCGCGGGGCCCGCGCGGGATCACCACCTTATCTGCACCAAAACAAATTAATGGCATAAATCTAAATGTATATAACTCAAAGGTGACTCACTGACTGACAGTGATCTATCAACGCGAAGCCCAAACCAGCGGATCGGGCTGAAATTTGGCATGCAGGTAGATGTTATGACTTAGGCATCTGATAAGAAAGGATTTTTGAAAATTCACCCCTTAAGGGGGTAAAACAAGGGTGCCAATTTAATATGAATCTTTTTTTTTTTTTAGTTAAATTCCACGCAGACAAAGTCGCGGGAATCAGCTAGTAAATAATAAAAATAATATGTAGTGTATCAACTATCTAGTATCCAAAGTCAAAGTCAAATCATTTATTTCAATTAGACCAATACAGGTTTTTGAATTGTTGAATTATATGAATTTAGTTGCACGGTTCCAAAAGGTAGGTCTTATGGAGAAAAACCGACAAGAAACGCCATAGATACTTTTTAAACAATATAAAAATTACAAAATTGTTGGCTTTCGTTTACAATGGCTTATGTATGGGTATAATAACAATATGAGAATGATGCAGATTGATGTGAAACGCGGTACTTATAAACTTTTATGAGTACCGCGACATATGAATTTCTTATTCTTTTTATTGTGTTTTATCAATCATGAGGCCTAAAAGTAAATAATATGCCTATAACTAGTGTATAATATAATAATATATTATATATTTATTTTTATTATATATATATTGTAGTATATGTATAGTATATAATATTAACTGTAGTATTTTACCTATCTCGATAAGGCAAGCTCAGTCGCTTACTTCCTTCAAACTTCTAGTAAACGAACATTTTCACTCGTTTTAACTTTTTTATTCAATTCTTTTCTTATCTTTTTTCATTATTTATTATGCTGCATTATTTGCATTTACATTTTATGTAAGGTTAAGGTGTATGTAGACATTGCATTTGTTGTATGTATGTGTATTTATATATATTTATAGATGTATATATACATATATATATATATATATATGTATATATATATATATATATATATATATGTATATATATATATCTATATATGTATTTATTTGTTTATGTGTACATATTTATGGTTTATGTATAATATATTATAAAAATTGTATTTTTAACGTGGATTTATCTATAATTCTAGGATAGTAATTTAGTACGCCACACCCGTTTAATTCACATACATTTCTTGTCCATCCAAAGGTTGTCTGGTAGATATCGCTATTTAGTGATAAGACCGCCATTGTACCCTTATTTCATTGATGTAATGTATATTTTAAATTCCTGGTGTACAATAAAGAATATTCTATCTATCTATCTATTTTGTTATAGCTGCCTAATTTATATATTCTTTTTGGTTTTAGAGGAATACTGTTAGTTTGTGGATACAGTGAAGTCGAAGGCTGTGGCTTATAATACCAAAGTGCAACCAAATGGTTGCACACCAACGAGACACTGCGGAATTATTAGACACTTATTGCAAACTGTTCATCGTGCCCTCCACGCTGAGGGTTTACATCACAGAAAACCAGCTAACAAGAAGAAAGACATAAAGAAGAGCGATTACGAAACAGTTAAACCCATAGAATTTAAGGAATCTGTGCTAACGAAATATTAATACCAAGATGTTTTGGTTTAAATTTAAATAATTAGACGGTGTTAATAAAAAAATTGTAATATTAACATAATTATCTGTAATTGATTAACGATCCTAAATTGAGGTTTAGTTTCAATCCTCTTTTCGCCAAGAAAATGAACACTTAAGCTATAACCTCAATACATTTATTATGACGTTACATAAGAAATCATTTTCATTATGTGTAAATCATATATTAAACCTATAAGAAGTGTGTATTAACAATTTATATTTGTGTTATGAGAATATACTTTTTTGTTAGGTATTATGAATTCACTAAGTGGGTATACTACAAAAATATTATGAACAAATAAATTTTTTATTTAATTAGGAATGTGCCGTCCCAATTATTATAGAAGATTATTATTTAAAAAAATGAATAAAACTAATAATGTATGTTATCATTCAGCAGACTTTCTCATTTCCACCCCGCAACACCAAAAAGATAAATTAAAAATAATATTTAATAAATAGTAAAATAACCACACACATACTAATATTTAACTTCTTAATAATAATATTAAGAATAACGTATTCATGCTTATTATTGAAAAATAATAATTAGCATGAATATATTATAAATAAACATATAAAACCTATTAAGTTTTCTGGCTACAATGAATATTTTATGGTTTCAAACAAACAAAAACATCCACACGTTGTAAATGAGACTCGAACTCAGACCAGAATGAATACGGAGCCATTGCCTAGCCCAAGCAGCTACGAACGAATATTAATATTTGCGAATTAAACAATCCAATGGTTAGAACACTGTGACGTAGTTATTCTAAATGCAACAGAAATATAATGTTCTTTCGCGTAGTTCGACAGTAGTAGCGATAGTTCATTTGTGTCTGTTATCTATGTTAAGACTTCAGTACATCACTCATACATGCCCACGCACACACACACTAGCTGTATCGTGCTCGCTTCATAGCAATGTAAACCTTAGCGTGCCTATGGACAATTGAATTCGATTGTACGTATTACATCCGTATCCGTAACACAAGCCTCGTTGCTTACTAATAAATAAATATAAATATTTCTGGACATTATGACACAGAGCCATCTAGTTCCGAGCTAAGCAACGAGGCTTGTGTTACGGATACTAGAAGTACGCACTTAGTTGCTAGAATAAGCAACTAGAAGACAGTGATAACTACCGAAGGACTAAATGAGTCGATGATTGCTTGATGGTTGCGTGACTAGATGGCGCTGTGTGATAAGTTGACTGTAGGGTCGCAAGACTTGTTGTTTTATTTTGAAATAAATCTTGAACTACATAAGAAAACGACACATTGTGCAATAATTTTCCATAAAGCATAGTTTACACGAAGCCAACACTGGCTGCCAATAATACTAGCAGCCGGCGCTGGCTTGGTATTTGCCTAGTGTAAACAGTTTTTCAAGCCAAGCCAGCACTGGCTGCCAACGCTGGCGAGAATAGATCACCCGTCTAGCCAGTTTTCTAGCCAGTGACCTCCGCCCGCATGCCCCTCAACCCTCATATCGCCAGTCACTGGCGAACGTCTTTACTAACGCATTTCAGTGTCCACACTCGAAGAAAAATTCGTGAATGAATGGCCTCGTCTAAACAAGGGGCCAGGCCAACGCTGGCTTGTCTGAAGGACTGGCGCCAGCATTACTGGCTTCGTATAAACTCTGCATAATATAACATATGTTGGTACTCAATTCGTTTGTCGTATTAAAAATACTCTTTGAAAATATGAACATACCTAAACTGTCAGGTATATCTCTGACTTGAGGCAGCCTCTGTACTCCGGGTGGTCGTTCAGACACAAACCGCTCACGGGGCCCGCCTAAATCACCATCTGTATAGAAAACGATTACATGATTTCTGTATTTTATTTTTTTCTGTAAAAAGATCTTTTGAAGACACTTTTACAAGTCATGTATTATGATTTTGAGGTCTAGACAGTATTTCCTAAAATTACTGTAATACTTACTTGGTGTAAGTGGATGCATGTCTGTTGGGACAATCTGTGGTGACTCCATTGGGGCTGCCGGCTGAAATAAGTAAGTATAATTATTTTCTTTTGTAGGTGCAGGGTTGTTCCAGTCGATATTAAAAACAATAGTTATAATATATATACTAATAGTTGGTTATATTTGCACAGCACAGCTTAAGTACGTTATTTTTCTTTGCGTCGTGAATCAAGTGAACCAGAGTGAGAGCGGAAGTCCCGTCCACCGGTAGGGCGCGCCCGCGACCCCTTGTCCTTTCGCTCTTCCGCAATTGATAGGTGTCCAATGTTACCTTGCAACCTGTCCTTAACACTTTACCAAGCAACAATGTTTTAAAACCACTACTTAATGTTATATTTATTCTAAGGGCAGTTTCTGTCATCTTGTAACACACTTTTCTTTTCTGCTACTATTATTTTAAACAAAATTGAGGATTAATTTTTATTGAATTGGTTTAATTTATTGAATTCCCAGGTCAATCAAAGTATTCTCAGAAATGCTGAGTAATATCTCATATTAGTATTAATCTGTGGACAGATGCCAAGTTGCTACTGAGAATTGCATAGAAAAACCAAACTTCAGTCATGCTTGTGATCAATAGACCACATACCGATCTAATCTTTAGATGAATCAGTTTTTTCTGGACATGTGTTTTCTAAAGTTTGCAGTGATGCTTAACATTGGGCAAACTAGTGGTCATATGTCAAACTATTAATAATATAAAAACATATTTTTAGGTCAACAGTGCTCAAGCACTAGAGCCTTCAGGGTACTTCAATCATACTTTTGATGACCCTTGACTGGTAAGGGCCCTTGGTACAAATCCTGGTAGGGGCAAATGGTTGTGTGATGAGCATGCACATTTGAACTGAGTCATTGATGTTTCTATATGTATGTATTTAATAAAAAAAGTATATGTAGAGTAACAATCACCTAGTATCCGTAACACAAGCCTCGTTACTTAGCTCAGTTCTGAGCTAAGTATCATTACTTAGCTCAGTTCTGAGCTAAGGAACGAGGCACGGCGCTAATTGGGTTGTCAAACATATGATTGATGTACCCTGAAGGCTCTAGTGCTTGAACACTGTTAAGCTGAAAATAATTTTTTATATTATTAATAGCTTGACATATGACCGCAAGTTTGCCCAATGTTAAGTGACACTGCAATCTACATTAGAAAAAACTGATTCATCTAAAGGTTAGATTGTTATGTGGTCTATTGATCACAAGCATGACTGAAGTTTGTTGGAGTTTGCTTTCTACATCAAATAGTATAGTTTTTCTATTAGATCTAGAAAGTCATCAGTACATCATAATGTATCCATATATTTATTTACTTACTATAGCTGGTGGTACAGCATGCTCTTCATATACCGGTGGCACATATGGTGCATATGTGGGGAGTTCTGGTAGTTGTGTGTTCGGCACCTCCACCGTTATGTTGGGTACCACACGCTCTGTGTCCACCATGGCTTGGTATGATGGCATTGGTAATGATGGCTGCAAGAAATTAGGACAGATTTTTAAACATTGTTTTGTTTAAATTTGTTGTTGTGATCTCATCAACTCATTTATGATTTGATAGGATTAGGCTATAGTCCACCATGCTAATTAAGTGTGAGTTGGCAGACTTTACACAGCATTGAGAAAATCTCTCAAGCATATCGGTTTCCTAACAATATTTTCCTTCAGCATGTGATAAATACAGACATAACTTGTAAAAAGTTAGTGGTGCATTGAATTAAAACTGAAGACAATCCACAAGTCACGCCAATAGGCTAGCAAGGTTTTTTATGTTATCTTTTTGTTCTTAAACTGGTTAAATAACAATTTCTTGCAAGGCTGCCCCAAAAGCAGGTGATATATTATTCTACTCTATTTTAGAAAAAAAAATTAATTTAAAACAAAATATATGCTATGAGACTTAATATCTGCTATCTTAATATCTCTCAGTTTGGAAGATAGTTTCAGTATAAAAGGAACACTATTGCACAGCATAACTTAATAGTTATGAAATCATTTAACAAGCGGAGAAAACACTTCAATGATGTCTCACCTGGTTATCATACTCCATAACATGGCTAGGGTAGTCTGGACCTCCAAGAGTTTCTGGGTACCCGGGACCAACTGAGGTCGGGACATTTTGAGGCGCAGTGTTTTCATAGTCATCAGCAAGGAGCTGTTCCTCCTCCTCATTGCCAAGGTTGTAGTCGGCAAGGCTCTGATCTCCTAAATCGTCACCTAACAAGTCTTCACTGTAATAAAAATAGATACTTTATCGATCACGGTAAGACGAACACATGTCACACAATATGCGACGCAAATAACACCAAAATAAAACACGATTTAGAAACGTTTAACAGTAAGAATACGAAGATTGTACTTGATTAAGATTAAAACATATTATTTCGAATGAAACTCTGCTGTTTTAAACACAAAAATAGCTATTTATTTGTAAAAACCCTTTACTAACTTGTCCGACATGTTGACATTAATAACATTTAACAACTTCACTAGCGAATAGCGATTAGCGTTTATTTAGTCTATGGTATTGCAAGCACAAAGCCACAAAGCAAGCAGATCCTGAGCGACGTTCAGAAATTTAATTATTTTGTTATATATGATCTCTAAGCCATTAAATTAAACGTTTTGTTATACATAATTATCCACAAGGAAATAATTTAAATAGTACGTAATTATTAAAAAAATATTATAAGACATTTATCAAATTCATTATTTTTATAAACAAAAACAATGCCTTACATTTTCGTTAACCTCTCAAGTACCTTTACTGGTCTATAGAAATATTTTGTCACACAAATATATAAATATATGTGTGTGGTGTAACTATGAATGATAGATTGAGGAATGATGTGATAAGAAAACGTTGTGGTTTGAAAGACGACGTAGTGACAAAAGTTGAGAAGAATGTACTGAGATGGTTTGGGCATGTTGAAAGGATGAATGATAGGCGATTGACGAAAGGAATTTATAAGGCGGATGTCAGTGGAAACGCCGGGAGGGGGCGCCCTAGAAAGACATACACCGACCTAATTGGTGAACTCCTTCAAAAAGGTCAGGTACGCAGTACTCGTAACCGGCGCGCGTGCATGACGAGATGCATGAATGTGGACGAGGCAAAAGTGGTATGCAGGGACCGTATAGCGTGGCATTCTGTAGTTTCTGCCTACCCCCATGGGAAAAAGGCGTGAGTGATTGTATGTACAAATATATCCTAATTTCATATAAAAGGTAAACTTAATAAGGACCGGCACTTTGCTACTTTATAGTACAAATAATTGATTGTGAGGAGAAATACGGCGTTATATATTACTTTCCTTATATAATTATATTGTAGCGTAACGTAGTCTCTAATTTGGGCTGGAGGCCATCGCTGAAGGAACCCAAGTATAATAAGATAAACTTATTGTTCTTTGTGCGTGATTAGCTAACAGAAAACAGTTCGGTATGGTAATCAATATCAGAATATAAGAAGCTCTCTGTTAACTTAATCATCAAATGTATTATTTCGGGCATATGGCATGATTATCAATAGGTTTGATTTAAGGGGAAACATTATCTACCCAATTAATAATAAATCGGTAAATAAGTTAATCAGAATTTATTTGGAAATAGAAGATCAAGTCCTAAGGACAATATAAGTTTAAATTAAATTACTGTATACTCAATCAATTGAAGGGCTTCCGCCACTACTTTTATTATAAACACTGGATAAATGAAATTATATTATACGGATAATTTCGTGCCAAATAGCATAACAAACAGACAACCTTAATAATAAAACCAAATTTCTCGGAATAAAACACGTTTTTACATTATTGGTAAATCTTTTATTTACTTTAGTATACCATACCGTCTTTGGATGCTATAGTTCTTATAATGTAGATAGAGAAGGCCATAGCTATCAACTGAAAAAAAAAAAAATTAACACATCGAATTAATAAACAGAAATCACAAATGCCAGTGCAATTTAGAAAGCCAGTATGAAACTTGTGTTTTTTTAGTTAATAATGATGAATCAGATTATTACTAGTAGGGATTTTTGTTTTTTTTAACATTCTTAAAGGATAATTTGATGTGATAAGTAATATTAAAAAAAGGCAACAATTGAAACCAGCTGATTTATTATCTATGTTTTAGTCACTTAAAACATTTTATTATTGAACTTACTACAAGTTTAAGAATATGGTTACTTACCGCCCAAACAGAATCGACGATAAGGCCAATTTCAATGGAGTCCCCGATGTTAGTGACATAATTTCCTACCATAGTTGTACATCCTGTTTCAAAAGCATCTGCTTTAGGACAAGTTGTCGCAGTTTCAGTGTAATTTACGCAACATGTTGCTGGTACTAGGTTGTATTCGTTGATGTAAGAGCTTGGTCCTTGTGTACCACAACATTTTAACTGTGGAAACGAAAAATAAAAGAAAATTGTCTAAAAATATTAACAAATACAATATACATACAATTTTTAACTGCATGTAAAAAAGAAAGGGTCCAAAAACTTTTTATGTTAATAAGACGTATCCCCACCCTAGGATTTTCTCCTGTGTTGTAGAGCGTTTACAATCACAAATTTTAACATACACTTACAGCCAGGTCCAGAACTACTACGAGTACTTAGATCGTACAAATATTTTCTCCGTGCGGGAATCATACTCGCAAGTCGCAACCCGTAACGCACAAGTCGAACTATCAGAAGTCAGAGAACACTGAGAGTATTTCTCACCCTACCCAAAGAACAAAACCACAGAACAATTCAGTCTAAACAGGAAGTCTTGAGTGTTTCACCTTTCTTTAAATAGTTGACAGCCCGATTTGCGTTGCGGTATAAACGCTACCTTCTTTGGTAACTGGTAAAGGTCCAGGGATATGAATCCCTGTAGAGGCAAATGTCGGTTTCAAAGTCAAAATATCATTTATTCAAAGCAGGATCTTTTTAAACGTTGACAATAAAGACAGCCCCAAAAACGCCTGCCCTTCCCCACTTCTCATTACCTGAGCCATCTATGATTTCTGTGTAGTGTATCAAAAATCTAAATGTTAAATTGACATTGATCTGAGATCAATTTGGTCAATTGGTATGACTTACCGCTGTTTCAAAAACGTGAAATGTGACGTTACTACCAGACTCATTAAATGCGTCATCCACAAACCGCTCTGCATTAGTTCTTATATTAGGTAAATGCACGAACAATAATATTGTTACAATTGTCTCAAATGCGGCTAGGATTCCCATAAATACAGCATACTGGAAAAGTATAACGCATTTTTATAAACTTTATGTCTACTTAGAATTATTATTAAGTAAGAATATAATGAAATCGTTGGTCTAGTGATCATAGTCACAATTATGATCAACCAAGAGCTGTGCAAGAGGTCTTGGATTCGTTTCCCAGGTCGAGCAAAGTGTTATTGTTTTTTCTATAAAGTTCTCAATAGCAGCTCGGAGTTTTGGATTTATGCCAATTCATAGGACCTCAAAACATACTGGGGGGCCAACCCGTAAGCTTAGTTACAAGAAAACAAAGTTTTAACTGCATGCACCACGCATCACATTGCGCTAAACCGTGTTCTCTCCAATAACTCTAGACAAGGTATTTGAAATGGCATGAAGATTTCAAATGAAGCCAAGTAGCAATAAATGATTTATCCAACAGCAATTAATTTTGTAATTAGTATTTTCCGGTGAAACTCTCTTATTTTACCATTACCGATCCTTCCTCTTTTTCTACACATTAAGGCAACAGCTCATACCAACTTTGCACCTACTGTAATCTTTTCTATAACAAATTAACTATCTATGATAATAAATTTAACACATAACTCACAGTTATGAGCAAGCATTTTGATTCCGTAGCCGCTCCACAACATCCGGGAAACGCAATTACAAACACAACCACTCCAATAGCAATAATGATGTATGCCACTGACTCAAGACTTATATTTATCGGTAATTCGAATACATTATTGAATTCACATAGAATTAGTATGCCCCCAGCAACTACTGCTAGGCCAGAGAGCTGAAAAAGATACAAATGGCACAATTATACAGTCATTTTCGATCACAAATGGTTATTTGTTGTTATTTTTAATTAAAATTTGTTTATGTGAATAAAGATTTTCTTGAAACGTTACTCCACACTTTGATTTTCTCCTGTGTCGAAGGTGCGTTTATAAACACAAACTTTCTTATACACAAGATACAACGTAAGACCCGGAAAGGTCTGAACCTTTATATCGTTTAATATTTTCCGTGCAGGAATCAAACCCGTAACATAAGACACAAAAACTAATCGCTTAGTCAACTTTGCATGTATGGAAGTTATAAGAAAATATAATGTTCGTCATTTTATTGAGATTACCAACGAGGAGTTGCATGCCAACCATGAGGAATACAACATGTTAACAAAAATAAGACTTCCATCTCCTTGTATATGCACCCAAACAGTCCATTAGATACTTAAAAATAATCAAATAATAAATAATACTAACTGTTAATAATAAATTCACACTAAATAAAATACATTTGACTAGACACCGACACATATTGAATAAATTTAATGTACTTTTGTTCACTACAACCTCGGTTATGTTGTTACTAATGCAGTCTTTTCAATGTTGTTTAGCTTTTAACTATTCATTAATGCAATAAGTGGTGATATCTATGAGTGGATTGATAAAACTGAATAAATCTACACTGACCACCAGTATAGATCCAGTATAGAGTTATTACACTATTTAACGTAAATCGTTCTTTTGAGCTCATATTATTAATATTGTCATGTTTTTCTTAAAAATAGGATATGATTAGTTACAGTTCTCATAAGTAAAACAAAACACGCTTGTGTTGGTATACCAGAAAATAGTGCAACAGTGCGTAATATATTTTGTAGTACAAGAAAAATAATAATATTATAAGTAAATCTAAAACACGCTATTCCTTACTATGGGATTCTTAAACTATTTGATGCAAAAAACGAGCCTTACCTATATCATAATGGGAGGGAACGGAGTACGTACAAGGTATTTCCTGTTTACTTCATTATCATACCATCTTTAAGTGCTTTAAAGAGGGTATGATAATGAAGATGAATCAGTTTTCAAGAGCATCCAGTGATGCGTCATATTGTTGATGATAATCTAGATAATCTAGCTCCTATCATTATTACTATATTACATTGGATTCAGTTATGTTTAGGCTAAAGGAGCGGAAACGGAAGTCCAAACAAGGGTTTCTGAACGAGCTAAATCTTTCATATGATGGGTTGATTGTGCCATTGCCTGCTGCCCTATAACTGTCAGTGTCACGTATGTCAGGCAGGCGTTATTGTCATTGTCAATTTATCGTGGAAACAATTTGCGTGCAGGAACAACGTGGGGTTTTGGTACGAAAAGCCCGCCAAATTTGATTCGGTGAATTTTTTTTCTCAAGTTAATTTTTATTATTTATTGTGGTGATTTGTGAATTTGGATACGTAGAAATAAACTAAACTGAGAAGAGTACATTACGCAAGTGCCCGCCAACGATAATGGAAGACAAAAAGCCGCCTGACCCACCTGACCCGCCTGATCCGGACAATGAACTATTTGACTTCACTCCGGTTCTTACCGTAACATTGCCTCATGAAAAGGAGTATAATATGGAAAGTACCAATCGAAAACGAGCGGCTCTTTCGCCCACTACTGATGATAATAAGCCCCCAAAATTAGTTAAACAAATTTTCGGCAGACAGTTATATAATGCCAAGGACAATGCACCTTTCATCATCCATGTTTCTTTAAAGGATCAACAGACTTCAGGTACTGTACTTCATCCAGTCAAGTTTGGTATGTTTTTAATGAAAAACAACATTATTAATATACGCCCGGATGGGATCAAACGTTTAGGAAGAAATCGTGTATCGGTTGATTTTAAGTCATACCAGGATGCAAACGGTTTTTTAAATAATAACATTCTTATAAAACATAATTATATTGCCGCCATTCCACAATTTAATATAACGAGAATGGGCATTGTTAGGGATGTCCCAACAGAATGGTCCGATAATGAGGTGTTAAAAAATATTAGGGTTCCTTCTGGATGTGGTTCTGTGATAAAAGTAAGAAGGTTGAGCCGTAAGGTCACATCCTTGGGTTCAACGGAGTGGAGGCCAACCCAAACCGTAGTTCTGACTTTTGATGGCCAAATCTTACCATCACGGGTTTTTTGTTTTTATTCGGCACTAAGCGTGGAAAGATACTTATATCCTACCATTCAGTGTTTTAATTGCTGTCGTTTTGGTCACACTCGTAATGTTTGTCGATCCAAACCGCGTTGTTACAAGTGTGGCCATGACCACCCTGGCAATGAATGTGATGTATCCGTTCATGGGGCTAGATGCATAACGTGCTCTGGCAACCATTTTGCTAATGATAAAGCTTGCCCTGAGTTGGGTCGTCAGAAGGCAATTAAAGCACTGATGGCCGAAAAATGTATATCGTATGCTGAAGCAAGTCAAATCTTCCCCTCTGTTTCTCGTTCGTATGCTGATGTCGCAAGGCAATTTCAGTCACCTTCTAAGTCAATAATAACTCCGCCACACCAACATCCCAGCCCAAACCCTCAAACCGCCAAATCTTACCGTAAAACGGTTTTCCTGAAACCTAAGCCTCATGCTCGCTTGTCTCCTAGCTATGACAAGGTGGTTCATAATGCAATCATCAAAGACTACTCATTTTCTCCAATTTCAAATGGTGGCGCCCTCCCTTTGGAAATGGCGCAATCATACACTGATGAAATAAAAGAAAACCCAACCAACATTTTAAATATCATAACAAGTTTACTATCAGCTGTTTTAACAAATCCAACCCAGTATGTACCTGACCACGTTGCCCATAAACTGTCATCGATTTTAAATTATATTAATAACATTCCATCCCCTGAAATACCTCCAATGGAACGTGAGGAGTATTACTCCTAGGAAATCTGATCTTATATACTTACTAAATAAATACAAACCATCGATCTGCAGCATTGCTGAAACATGGCTTAATCCTGTTAGCAATTTCCGGATTCCATACTTTAGTAGTGTTCGCAATGATAGATCGGATGGATATGGAGGATGTGCTTTGCTCATTAATAACAGAGTAACATTCTCCCCCATTCCTCTACCCTCTTTTAGTGATAATATCAATGTTGTCGCTGTCAAGGCTGAGGATATAACTATTTTTTCTTTTTATATTGCTCATCCAAACACTGATGATCTTTTGCATATTAAAAATATATTAAATAGCATTAGCGGTCCATTATTAATTATGGGTGATTTTAATTGTCACCACTATCGCTGGGGATCAGGGGTTTGTGATAGTTTTGGTTCTGGTTTGGTGGATATATTGGATGAGCTTGATTTATGTATTATTAATGATGGCCGCGCCACCCGCAGGTCTTCCATTGGGCAAAATAACAGTTGTGTTGATTTAACATTCTGCTCATCCAATATAGCTAGTCTATTTACTTGGTCTTGTTTAGACATGACTTTTGGAAGTGATCACTATCCTATCATAGTTGATTTGCCCTCTAAAAATATTCCAGATAGACTGTCCCCCCCACTGTTAAAATACCGTCTAAATTCGGTGGATTGGGACCTTTATTCTAAAATCCTGGATTTAAGGATATCTTCCCTTCCACCAATTAATGACCATAATGCCCAAAACTGCTTCCTTGCTTTTTCATCTACTATTTCCACTACTGCTGACGATTGTTTTCCCCCTAAACACACGTCTCCTGGGAAAATCCCATCTCCACCTTGGTGGGATAGCGAATGCACAAAATTAATCAAGATTAGGAATGAGGCTGAAGAGATTTACAATCAGAATATGAGCCCGGATAATCTTATTGCTTTCAAACGGATATTAGCCAAGTCCAGGAAGGTATTTCGTCAAAAGAAGAGAGAAAGTTGGCAAAAATTTTGTAGCTCACTGTGTCCATCTACTCCATCGACTATAGTATGGAAAAAGTTGAAATGTTTCAGAAAAAGTCAGTCGCAAACCTCCCCAAATAACTTGTCTGGAGAATTGGCGTACCGCTTTTTCTCTAAAGTTGCTCCTATGTATGTCCCAAATGAAGATGAACACAAATCTACCATCTTTAAAAATACCTTCTCAGTTAATGACTCAATGAATTCACCTTTTTCAACAGAAGAACTTAAAACGGTACTCTCCCATGTAAGGGATTCCGCACCTGGGGTTGATGGATTCACCTATTCTTTCATTACGAAAGCTAATTTAAAATGCCACCAATACTTCTTGGATTTGGTTAATTATAGTTTTACCTCCGGTTATATTCCTGAAGAATGGAAGGTTCAGGTTGTTATTCCATTGTTAAAGCCCGGTAAAGATCCAAATGATTACTCTTCATATAGGCCTATAGCCTTATCATCTATATTAATCAAACTATTGGAACACCTTATTAAAAATCGCCTGGAATGGTTTACAGAAAACAGAGAACTATTGCCAAGGACTCAATTTGGTTTCAGGAAAGGTCGGGGTACAGCGGATAGTGTGGGTATCCTCACATCTGAGGTCAGATTATCCCTTAGTAATAATGATTCAGTGATAGCAGTCTTCCTGGACATTTCATCTGCTTATGATTCGGTCCTCCTGCCACTTCTCATGCAGAAGATGCGTAATTTGAATATCCCAGTGAGGATCTGTAATATCATTGGTAGCATTTTTTCAAATCGTGTCCTCCAGCTAAGGATCCCTGGGGAAAATCCAGAGCGGAGAACAGTATGGAGAGGATTACCGCAAGGTTCTGTCCTCAGTCCCCTTTTATACAATATTTACACATCCGATCTCCCTACCTGTTTAAATTTCGATTGTAAAATTCTTCAATATGCTGATGATATTGCATTAATGATCTCCAGTAATTCTGTTCAACATGCCGCTCAATCTATGAATGTCTCTTTAGCCTCATTAAACCAGTGGCTTATGAAGCATGGGTTGTCTCTGAGCGTTCCAAAGAGTTCCGCCATTATATTCACCCGCAAACGTGTGGTTCCTCGAGTAGATATTACCACTGATGGACAAGTCATCCCGTTTAGAGATCATGTTAATTTCCTGGGCGTAACTTTAGATTCCAAATTGTCAGGTATTCAACATATTAATAACGTTGTTAAAAAATGCGAGCGGAGCATTTCAATCCTTAAAGCTCTTTCAGGTGTTTGGTGGGGTGCTCATCCTTTGTCTCTTAAAATGATATACAATGCCCTAGTGAGAAGTGTGATGGACTACTGCATCTTTTTGATTGAGCCCTGTAACAAACAAGCACTCCGTAAGTTAGATTCTATTCAAGCTAAATGTCTTAGGATTATAATAGGGGCCATGAGATCTTCCCCAATTAATGCCCTCCAAGTGGAATGTACAGATCCACCCCTTGACATAAGGAGACAATATTTGACAGATCGCTTCCTATCTAAAGTTTTTTCCCTTTCATCTCACCCCTTACTCCCTATTTTAGAGCAAATTGACCTCACCTCTAACTGTCTTTATTGGAAAAATAAAGCAGTTCCCCGATTGTTGTGCCGATATAGAGAGATTAAAAACCTCTCCAGTTCCATATATCAATATTCTATCCTTCCTGTCTTTTCTGCGGCATACGAGGTCATTCATTTCGGCCCCAAAACGATTTTAAGTCTTGGAATAGTTAAAACGTCTCAAAATTCAAAATTAAAATTTGAGTTGGCCATTAAGAGATACTGGGAGGGTTGGCACTACTTCTTCACAGACGCATCAAAATTAACACCAACGGGTTGTACAGGAGTTGCCATCTATTACCAGAACTCAAGAATCTCAATGTTATTTCAATGTCCACCAGAATCGTCTGTATTCACGGGAGAATGTGTGGGCATTTTAGAAGCCATTCGTTTCATAAATTCTCATAACATTGTAAGATCTGTAATTTTTTCTGATTCCCTTAGTAGCATTCAGGCCATAAATAAAAATCAACTATATTCTAAAACTCATAGTCAAATAATAATAGATATTAAAAATGAATTATTTTGTGCTTCTAACAAAGGTTTGAACATAGAGATAGCTTGGGTACCTGGTCATGTAGGTATCGTTGGCAATGAATGTGCAGACTCGCTAGCAAAGTTTGCTACGAAGTATCGCGTTGACAGTAAACACTTTAAGGTTCACAATTATGATTTACGTAATTATTCTAAACAGAAATTATTCTCTTTATGGTCAGAATCGTGGACTAAAAGTTTACGGCTAAAGGGTAAATATTACGGAAATATCCAACCGGTCATTCAGCAAAAACCTTGGTTTTTCAAATGCGCCAAATTATCAAAAAGAACCGTTTCTTCCTTGTGTAGACTAAGACTTGGGCACTGTTGTAGTCCAGTATTCTTGAAGAAGATCCATGTTCGAGATAGTTCCCTTTGTGAATGTGGAGAGGACGAGGGAACCCTAGATCATATATTTTTTGCATGTCCCCTGACTTCCAATCCTCCCAATCCGTCTAATTTCTTTAACCTATATTCAATGCTCCCGAAAATTAAAATTCCCCTCCCAATAAACTTTCATTCTCTGTTAACCTATTTTTCCCCATCCTTAATCAAAATTATAACAAAATTTCTAAATTACAACAATATTAAAATGTAATGTACATACAAAACGTGTGAAGAACCACCCCGAAAGATTGACATCACACTTGGCACTTGGCAGTGTCCGTTATCAGTCCGAGCTGTCACAATCAAAAATCATCACAACGTGACATTGGCAGAATAGTCGACATCGACTCAATTGCCACAAGAAAGAAAGAAGAAGAATTTGCGTGCATTTTAAATATGTATTTCGGTTTCTGCTTGAGTAATTTATATTATTTATAGCTTATTATTGTTGGGTTCAACTTGGATTATTCATTTTACGATATTACATACTTAATGATTTCATGAAAATGGCTGATTCGGATTGTGATATAGAATTTTTAGATGAGGATGCTGACATAGTTCAGCAGTGTGTGCAAGCGATCCCTGTTCCACTTTTAATACCCAAAGTAGAATATGAAGAGAAGGTAACCCCATTGTTGATTGAACGCCAACCTGCAGTAAAAAAAGAGAAGTCGAAACCATTATTAATTGAACGTCAACCAATAGAAAGAAAACGAAAGAGAAGGAAAGACGAAGAAGATTCAGATTACGATCCTAACGAGGACTTTGTACCACCAAGTCCCCCAAGTCCCAAAAGCAAGTCAAAAAAGAGGCAGCAAGTTGTTAAAAAAGTAAAATCATACCATAAAGAAGGAGTTTCCAATGTAAGACCAGGGCCTGGCAGGAAGCCAAAGCATTTTGCTGTTAAAGAGATAGTCTTAGATAGAAGTCAGTGTCAAATAAGGATCCCTGATTATGATGATCCTTTGTGTTTGCCCGTAAAAGCTATTAAAAATGAAGAGTCTGATGTAAAGAGGTTGAATAACTGGAACAATGTGTGTTTGGAGCACTTCAAACATTGTGACACTCTACTGAAACCTGAGAGGGGTGACACTTTCAGTTCAACAAGAAATGTTGTCTTTAGAAATGTTATCAATAAACAGACAGGTGTGTTTTTTAATTACTTTTATTAATGTTGTCTTGTATATTAATAAAAATTTAATCACTGTCAGATAAACCTCACTATTTAGGTTGGTAACTTAGGTTCTAGAAAAGGTTTCTGTGGAAAGGGTATTGACTTAATAGATCTGATGTTTACTTCTAACACTCCTGTTACAGTCTTTTAGTTTACATATTTATTTAGTCTCTACAAGTAATACAAGAAATTGGTGAAATAATTCAGGTGCAACTATAATAAATACAAATAATTTATTTTCTTAGACTACCTGTAGCTAACTTGCAGTGATGTAGCGTGGGTTTTTCGCTGCCTAGGGCCATCCGGAAATTTGCCCCCCCCTATTGCAGTAGTACAAAATAAATGTGGTACTTGATGCCGCCCGGGGCCATGGCTCCCTCTGCTCCCCCTACACTACACCACTGCTGACCTGATCTATTCCTTCTGGTTTTCCATGTCATTCAAAAACTTTCTTCTTAGTTTATATGGGTAGTGAGTAATCTTTAATCTATGCAACAATTAAGTTGTTATTAAGAAGCTACTTTTACTTTAGCAACAAGCGACTCAAAACCCACTCAACCGAATGAGAAAATTATTAACAATTAAGTCTGTATTGTGAAATCATAAACAAATTAAATAATCACATAATTATGTCACTTGCAGGGAAATCTGAAACGACAATTTGGAGTAAAACTTGTGTGGAAAATGAAGATGGTGACAAAAAGTCTGAAATCTTCCAGTGCGTGCTTCCTCGTTATAAGGAGAAAAAAGTATTGACTACATTCAATCTAAATGCCAGAAAACCAAAGCCGTACCATTTGAAAGATGAGGTGATCTTGACTAAGGAGGATAGCAAAGATGGCGAGATCCTTGTCGCCTATAAGCCTAAGGAGGCGTCTTCTGCTGTCTATAAGCTGATTACAGCTAATGATCGGTAATTACTTATTCTTATGTTCAAATCATTTTAACTTAATGTGGAGCCTTCATATATTATTGCAAGTAATAATTACGTTTCACATCAAATCTGCATCATTCTCATATTGTTATTATATCCATACCTAAGCCATTGTAAACAAAAGCAAACAATTTTGTAATTTTTATATTGTTTAAAAGAGTATCTTTGGAGTTTCTTGTCGCTTCTTCTCCATAAGACCTACCTTTTGGAACCGTGCAACTAAATTCAATTAAATTCGACAATTCATAAGCACCTGTATTGGTGTAATTGAAATAAATCATCAGGGCTGTAAGCTTGTTTGCCATCCAATTAGTTAAAAAAAAAATTGCATTGGGAGCCGTGAAATGAAGCGCAACGAGTTCACCCTATGTGAAAACCACTTACATATGAGTCAGAGCCAGAACGGCTATAATTTCCAGACACAATTGATTTTCAATTGTTTATAAAAAAGATAGGCTACTTTGGCACTCATAGCCATACGAACAGGGTCGGCAATGCCAAAACGATGGGTTTAGGTCGACCAGAAAATACCCTTTTTAATTAGAATTATGGTCTTTAGAATAGATATTGAATTAGAATTGGGGACTTATGTGCTACATATGTGATCATGTGATCCTGAACTGACTTGAAAGCTAGATCCGCCCGTACTAACTTGAAAGGTGTATTTATTTCAAATGTCTTACAGAAAATCAGGAGAACATAAAGAGGATGATGCCGGAGATAAGGAAGATGATGACGACCTCAAGATGTACATGAAAGAGCTGACATACTGTAAAATGTGCGCACCATGTTACCAGACATCTTGGAGGGGCGTTAAGAAGAATACAAAGAGTAAGAGCGGGAGATTGTTATTGTATATTAGGACCCAAAATAGATTTCTTACACTTAACCTAATAGTTTACAATGAAATAAAACTACTTTTTGCAGATTTTATCGCTTCAGTCTAATATTGACAAAAAAAAAGTATGTAATAATGTAGTATATCAACCGTCTAGTATCCGTAACACAAGCCTCGATGCTTACCACGGAACTAGACTAACTTTTTATAGATTTTATTAATAATATTAATAAAATCTATAAAAAGTTATTATATTATAATGACAAAGTTCTTTAACTGAATTTTGCAGCCTAATATATGTATAGCATAAAATTCAAAACAATTAAGTACTCCTTTCAGAACTGATGATTTTCCAACAGCTTAATCTAAGAAATCATTAAGAACACGTAATACTGAACATTTTTTTTTCAATTTCATATTCATATTCATATCATTTATTTGCAGTCCACAATGTTTTTATAGATGGTAACAGACAATCTTAACTTAGATACAATTATGGACCCTGTCGGGCACAACAAATATAATTACACTAATTAAATAGGTATACAGTACATATCTATCTTAAATACACATTATATTTAATTTATCTCTAACGCTATTATTATTTTTCCAGAGAGTATAGCTTGTCCAATCTGCGCTCGATCCTTCGTCACTGTCTACAACCTCCTGGCACATTTCAAGACGCATTCCTCAGAAGATATCAAGAAGTATAAGAAAATCATATCTTCTATTTTAGCTGAGGTGAGAATTTGGTAGAAACACATACACACATGAGAAAAATCTTATTCATTACCGTAAAAGAATAAAAAAAAAACAAAACTATTATGTAAGTATAATATAATTAATTTAAACAAATATAACATCACGCCTTTATTTCTGAAACGGTCGGCAGAGGAGTACTTAAGTACTCTCACAATTTGTCTATATTTGAGGTCTCATTTATTAGAAGGGCGAGTTTATTGCCGGAAGTCCATAATCCGTAATCCGGGAGTCTATAAACGGAAATTCCCCACTAAATTTGAATTCCAAGTAGCTACAACGAATTTCTAGACTAAAAATCCAGTAACACTGGTCGACTGTTGACTGGTGGTGTTATTCTGATGTATATGCTATATTACTTTAAAGTTTCATCGAAATCCATTCAGTAGTTCATGCGTGATGAGTTGGTAACTCATACATCCATATAAACTTTTGCGTTTACAATATTAGTGGGATTATCATCGATAATACAACAACAGTATTCTCTACCTACCCCCTCTCGTTAGAAGTATAATAATTACGTTTATTTTATGTTAACAGATAGTGGAGTATCACTACAAGTGTCGCGTGTGTCGCGAACAGTTTGCCAGTATCAAGAAATTGAGACAGCACATCTCTACCCATCAAGGTGAAATACATTTTACTTTAACCAATATTGTTAAAAAAACAACATATTAATACCACGTTTGTCGTCTCTGACGTGTAAGGCGGAGGTGTATATTTTAGGTTCCATTAATAAGGGGCGAGCGTAGTGCCATCAACCGGGGACGATTCAAAACTCATCATCACTCTCGTCATCTCAACTCGTCATCTGATGCAATGTCGCTTAACATCAGGCGAACTGATGGTTAAGCGTAAACCTGTCAATAATATAAAAAACCATATCAAGGTATCGGATCGGTTTCACACTACCGCATCCATGGATGAATAATAATTAATATTTATTTTCAGACCACGGATCCATTATATATCAATCGATAGGCACTTCCTAAAACTAAAATCTTACATAATATATCTGAGTAACAGTGTGTGTGCCGTCATCGAGTGAGTTAATAGTGATTTGTAATTTTGTTTATTTCAGGTACCGAGGTGTTTACATGTGAAGTTGGTAACCACATGGCTCGATAGACAACATTCCGATTACACAATCTGCATTGCTATAGTTTAAATAAATATTTACAACAATACCAATTTTGTTTCATTATTTGATAAACATAAATATTGTATGGAGCAGTGAATTAAGTTTTAAGAGTAATTTAAAGTGTCATTTGTGTAAGCTAGCGACATCTATGAAATAAGTTGACAAACAAGTATCATGTCTTTTTTAAAGCGTTGGTAAGTTGCGTCGCTAGATGTCGCTAAATCACGATAACTATGAGGCCTATAAATAAAATCAAAGGCAGCTAAACGCGTTATATTTTCCAAATATTGATGGAGCTTTACTAGGTACTTAAAATCCTAGCTTTTTATTAATATTATTATTATATGTCTGATTTAAAATATTGAATATCGTCGTTATCTACACGCACATCATCTGTTTTTGTAGCTTTCTAGGCTTAGATTTAGGTGCGTCTCGTTTTATAAACCTAAAATTAGGAATAAATTAATGAATTCTTAGTTTGCGTTGGCGAGAAATTAATATATATGTAATTCATCATCATCAACCCATTAATGTCCCACTGCTGGGCACGGGTCTCTTCTCAATTGAGAGGGGTTAGGCTATATAATTATTTAGCATTAAAATTTCTAGAATAAAACGTTGTTAAGAAAATACACTAGAGGTCGCTACTAGTTGCCTGCTCATCATCAAGCGTCATGTTTTTTCGCGTGTCGCTTCTCAAAACTTCCTTTTAGTTAATCAAATTATTTAATCAACACCCTTTAAGCGCTAATTAAGTAAAAAGTACTGTAATTCCGTATTGCAAAATATGATTTTGCACTGAAAGGATTTACGAAATTCTGTAGTTAATGTACGAAGTACTTACTTACGTCTTATTTGTTTTCAATGTTATGAGAGAAATATCTTCAGGAAATCAGGAGGTGCTATCTTAGGAGCTGCCTTATCTCTCTCAGGGTCCATAATTGCTTTTCTTTTTTTATATTTATTCTTATCTGTATGTTTAAATTATGGAACGCAATAGATAAATGAAATCAAAACTAAAGCATTTAATTAGAATGATGAACTTTTTAAAAACATGATTTTATATAAACAGGACACACCCTGTTTTTTATATTAAATCTTATTGTAACTACCTCGTTGGTCTAGTGTTCGTTGTTCGTGAGTGCAACTCCTGAATAAGAGGTTTTGGGTTCGATTCCCAGATTGAGTGAGCAGTGTTTTTGAGTTTTTATTTAAAATTCTCAGTAGCAGCTCCAAGTTTGGCTTTGTGCCCGGTAGATGGCAATAGGCTCGCCCCTTTTTAGGATATTACATATTAATTTAGTATCTACATCTCTGCCTATCCCTTCGGGGACGACAGACGTGATGTTACGTTAAATCTGTACTAATATTATAAAGCTGAAGAGTTTGTTTGTTGCTTAGAAGGCGCTACTCTCAGGAACTACTGGTTGGAATAAAAAAAAACTTTCAGTATTGGATAGTCAATTTATCGGAGAAGGTTATAGGCTATTGTACATCATGCTAGGACGAATGGGAGAGGCGCATAAATGAAGTTGAAAAAATAAACACCCACGCGAAAAGCCGGGCCGGGTTTAAGAAATATGACGATGGGTCGGTACTGAATCTAAATAATTTCTACTAATATAACGATACTAGAAAAGATAGAAAATAAGTCTAGTAGGTGTAATAACACCTACCTACTGGATTTCTATTTAAGTCTATTACTTTTCGGGGAGTACCCTCTTATTAGGGCTGCCATTCGTTCGGGATTCCCCGGATTTGTCCTAGTTTGAAGGGAGCTCGGGGGCCGACCGGCAGGTATTTTTAAAATTACACTTTTGTTGTCAGGGAAAATTCGAACACAATGCGAACGTAGAGAGAATGTTTTCGCTAATCAAGCAGCAATGGACGAAAGAAAGAAACTCGCTGAACATATGTATAAAAAATTATGACGAGTTTTTATTTTTTTGCAAAAAGTATTTTTTCTGGGAAGTCCGGGGAAAAAACTATATTTATTTATTTTTAGTCCGGGATTTTTGCCGAATTTATCCGGCGTCGGCAATTTAGGTGATGGCAACCCTACCTGTTAGCAACGCACAAATGTGCAGTATAAGCAATACGCCGTGACGTCACACTGTCAAAATTTCTAATACAATATCTAACCCTCGTCGCAAGGTCGATGACTCTTGTTTACACCATGAGGGCTGAAAGTTCAACGAACCCACCCCTGTTGACGTCACACCTATCTAATATTTTTTTTGGGGTGCCAATTTTGAGGGTCGTAGATATGGTGTTAGAATCGTGCTGTTTTTTTTTGTATTGACAATATTCGAAGTCTGAGGGTTTGGTTGGCTGTAAACTAGCGACCTGCTGTTACTTGGATATTGGTTCACGCATCTGGCATTTGTATTAATTTTTATAATTTGTAAGCCAAACCAAAACCAACATTTTATTAAACTAAAACTAAAGAAAATACTATGATTCACTGATTCCAACGAGTATCTAGTTCTTTGACTAATTCGTTTGGGCGTTTCTATTCAGAGCTTCAGTTAGTACTGAGACTCTTTGGTACTGAGTCTACATATCAACTAAACTAATGTTCCTTGAATATGACTTGTAAAAGAACTTTTTCCGGAAATAAACACCACTTATCATTTAATTTGAATAATCCTGTCAAAAAAAAAACAAATTGAAATGGGAATCCACGTGGGAAGCTTTCAAATAGGAATAAAAAGAATCATCAAAATCGTTTGACCCAGTCAAAAGTTCTGACGTAACAAACATACAAAAATTCAGTCAAATTGAGAACCTCCTCCTGCTTTGAAGTCGGTTAAAAGTTACATTATTTTAGCCTCTTTACTTACCTTTCCAATGGCCATGTGTCCTATTTGATATAGCATAATACGTTCTCCAACATTATGGTCTTTTTTATTTCTTACACTTACGCGAATATTAGACATTGAAATAAAACTACTTTTTACGGATTTTATCGCGGTATATTGATATTATTTTAACCCGACGTTGCGGATCCTTTACAGCATCCATGGTCACGGGCCGACTGAGGTGTTGGTCGTCTTGAAGTTATAATTACTAACAGCTACCTTACATTTTTAATTATTATTGACAAATCGATTTACACAGAACGAGCTCACTGTGTGTCATTATGGTCTTTGCTTGCAGTTCTGTTATAATAAGGATTCAGCATCGCTCCACGGTTTTCTACGGAACTCTGATCTTCTGTAAAACCTCACGTATTGTGTTAATGTCTATGTCTCGGCATTAGAAGTCGCAGAAAGCTGGATACTGTGGTTGCAAGACGGGGTTTAATACATTGAGAGATTATACACTTTTACAAATTGACATGCTAATTATTTATTAATTTAATTTATGATTTATTAACGCAATAGTTACTGAGTTAGCAAAATAGCTTGTAAAATATGAGGCTGATGTTGGCTTTAATGTTGTTTTTTTTTTTTTTATAAAATTGAAAATGCCTACCGGTTGCCGGGCAGTCTGGGCTTGTCATGCTCACTCAAATGTCCTGCTGGTGGTGGCGTTGTGTGTCGGGTCTTTTTATTCCCTACAACATGGTTGAGTAGACAGACGCCGATACACACGTCATGCTCGTGAACGGGTGCTATCAGTCGGGACTGGTCGGCTTATACATGTTATGGCAACCTACATTGGTTTTAGTTATTTCCTCTCTGCATAAATCATACGTTTCACATCGAACTGCACCAGTCTCATATTAATATTACATTACATACATAAATCTTTGTAAAACAAAACCAACAATTTTGTATTTAATTTAAAAAGAGTATCTATGGAGTTTCTTGCCGGTTCTTCTCCATAAGACCTACCTTTTGGAACCGTGCAACTAAATTCAATTAAATATGACAATTCAAAAGCACCTGTATTGGTCTAATTGAAATAAATGATTTGATTTGATTTGATTAGAGTAATGCTCCGTAGTTTTAAAAGTATTATCCAATGTTACGAAGATCCTTAACTACATAGATATGCCACTTACACTCCTTAGAAATGATTGTATGCTTTGCTGCCATTCATTAAACCTTTGAGCTTTTCAACAAAACAATTATACGCAAAAAGCAGGGTAAAAACAAACAGTTGTAATTTCCTGTTACAAAGAAAAACTTAAAATAGCTTCTCAAATCCCTTTCGAAAGTTCTTATCCAACTTTTTAAGAACTTTGAAAAAAATATTTCAGCGAAACAAATAGTTATTTATAAATAAAGCCTTTTTTATTTTGATGTTTGTAAACTTCTGAGATTGTATAATTTGCTGTATTACGTATAAGTTGAAATCTAGTTTAAATACCTATCTATGTAGATCAAAGTTTAAGTGTTTTTTTTTTTATTGCGATAAGGGGCAAATGTGCAGGCGGCTCACCTGATGGTAAGTGATCACCGCCGCCCATGGACAATTGCAACACCTGAAGGCTTGCAAATGCGTTGCACACCCCTGCAGAAACCGTTTTGATTCCTTAAAATAAGGAATTACTAAATTTACAGCAAATGGAATGCTGTCAGAATAGTCACTCCCCAATGAGCTCTGGTAACCTTACGCACTCGCAGAAAGACAACTACTGTTGATTCACTGCGGTTCTGTAAGGCGGAGGTACTTCCCCAGTCGGGCAGCTCAATTTCAGCGAGAAATCTCGCTATGCCCTACCTCCTAGAAAATCTTATATAATTAAATATTTAAATCTGTTGACTATAGCGGAAAATATTAATCAATAATACCGCACTAAAATCTACGTGACCTCTCTGTTGATCATTAATTTTTAGCGTGTGGAAACTAGTAAAAATAATAGAAAACTGAGAGTGTATGTCCGATATGACACAGCATAAATCATTGTAAAGACACCCCACTACGATATAATAGGGGGTGACAGATCAGGGGTATGCATCACATTCTGTCATCTTCATTTTTGATTCGTGTTTATTGAACCTTATACTTTGTTGAGTTATATTTTATAGCTACATCATGTAAAAACTACACTAATAATCATTTATAAGTAAAAGAAAAAAGGCTAAATGATTATTGTAACAATTTATGTAATTTTACATCGTTCACGAAGGGGAGAAAGGAATTCCTATTACAACGAAAGTGACAAATTTAAAAGTTAAAATATTATAAATATTATTAATTAATTAACTGTGCCCCACGATTTTAAAAGCCAGGCTCATAAAGGTCTTAGTGTGATGTTAAATAACTTATGTATAACTTTTCTACAAAAATGGTCAAATAAAATTAAATGCAAAATATATAATTTTGAAATCTTGACTGCTAATTTTGGAGATAAGGATTTTGTATTATTTAGGAGCGTCCAATTAAACAAAATCTAACTAAAGTTTAGATTATATTAATGTTTTTTTACTTCACCTATTCAAAAGCTATCATTATTTTGAGAGAAATTTAATGTTTTGAAGGTAAATCTTTAGAGGAAATCTTTCTAGAAACAAGAAAAGGGAATTTTCCGAATGTAATATCCATCACAAATTTTACGTGAGGTCACTACGTTCTATCAAATTCTTTAATATTTTATCTTAATGCACGTAGGTAGCGTATAATTACAACATAATTATAACATTAATTAAATGGATGTCACACACAGTAATAAATATATTGAATTAAAACTACTTTTTAACGACTCTATCTCGGTAGGTATATTGATATTTATTTGATATTATTTATAGTATATTGATATTTATTTGATATTATTTCCCAATTTATCGTATCTCTTACAGTATCCGTAGAGACAGTGTGACTACAGTGTCTCGTACTACTGGTACTAGCAGTGTCTCTTTATTTTGCCCGTAAAAAGTAAGTTTTATTTCAACGTCTAATATTCGCGTAAATGTAAGAAGTCAGAATAAATAAAGATAGTACGAATTCTAGGGATGCAAAGGCATGTAAAGTAAAGACATTAATTTGATTATTATATTTTAATTATTGGGAGCTTGAGGATTTTAGCTGTTGTGGAGGTATAGGTACCACTGGCCGGGCTGGTGATCTGGAAGTAATAGAAGAATATTTAAGTAAATACTAAACCAAGCAAATAAGTCGAAAAAGAAGAATATAGGCACTCTAGGCCGCTTTTAGGCATGTGCTTAAATATGGGCGATAAACCCATTCAATTGTTTAAAAAATAAATAAATGTGTCACCATGTAAGCCAATTTCTTTGACAAATCACGCAATCATGAATGCGGGATATTTTTACGTGATGATCAGAATATAATTTTCTTCCATTCCCCTCCTGTGACTTACCTTAAGGCGTTTATTTTATCAAATAAATGCTGAAAAAAATATATTAAAACACTCACAAGTAAAATTAGACAACTTTTATTTTGGACTAGATACAACAAAAAGTAAAAAATAATAATATATCAAGTGTCTATTAATGACAGCCTAGTTATGATAATATGACCATTAATTGCCAAGTCATAAGTTTTTAAGGTTATCACATGCTCAATCGGTGAAGGAAAACATCGTGAGGAAACCTGCATGCTTGAGAGAATTCTCGATGGTATGTTAAGTCTGCCAACTGCAGTAGGCTATTGTGGTGGACTATAGCCTAATCCCTCTCAATTGAGAGGAGTCCCTTGTCCAGCAGTGGGAGTAGTGGGACATTAATGGGTTGATGACGATGAAGGTTTTTAACTCCACGAAAATATTGTGAGGATATCACACATCTGAATCATATTAGTTATTGACTCTATGCAATCAAAGCTCTTCCATTTGAGGTAGGTTATGTTATAAGTAACTATGTATCTCAAAGGATAATAATTATCTTTCTTATCTTTAATAATAATAATACTTTATCATGTAAGCTGTTTATACATTCATAAATTGCTACGTATGTATGTATAAGTTAATGTGGGTACCTAATTGAGGTTATTATCTACTGGTTTTTTTTTGCAAAAACTAGTTCAATCTTTGAGACACTTTACCGACGGCAAGTGAAATCTTTAATCATGCCTAATCCAGCATGTAAAACTTAGGGATTAAAACACTATTAATATACCTCGATAAAATCAAAAAGACTAGTTTTATTTCAATGTAAGTATAAGTATCAAGAATCAGTACATAAGGTTTATTATATTTACTTATGTAATATTTGCTATTGTTTATTAACAAATACATACTCCAACTATAATCTGCATTCAAACTCAGATTTCAATTAGGGTTGCCGCTAATTGAAATCAGCGTCCGGTGCTGGGCAGGTATAGGGGGATTAAGTTCATACAAAGCTCCCCCCTATCTGCAGGGGGATAGGGCTGCTCTGTCGGTGTCTGTGTCCATGGCAACCGCCCCCCCGGCGCTGGCAGGGCGCTGGCAGGACTATTATTAATTTTGACGAGTATGTTTTGATTGATCGGCAACATCGTGTTAAAACAACGCTTTGGTTCGACGTAGAGAGATTTACGGATTGAAAACTAAATATGGATTGAATAAATGTTTATTTCTGTATCTGTAAAATAATAGCCATTGTGCCGCTACTGAATTGTATTAAGAAAATACATAAAATGAATTGTATTCGATAGATTTTGCAATAAATAATAACTATCGCAACAATTTATAAATTTTGCTATACATAAGCAAAGATTAAGTATGCTATATGTATATGTAGTTTTTAGCTCGTCCACTATTTAGTTAAATACACAATGATTGGGATAAATTTGAACATGGCATCAACTCAAGCGGCAACGACACCTGACAATTTCCACATCAATAGACGAGGTGTGCAAAACTTAGATACAACACACATTTGATTCTTTCTCCATTATTGTTTTTTTAAATCAGCTTGTTAACTTAGTATTTGGATAACAGATATGTATATTCAGAGTTTATTGAGAAGCTCGTAACAAATTAATTCGGTAATCATTACTCTTTATAATATTAGCTTAGCTTAACTGATGTGTTACTTTGAACTTGTGGTACAGAAAACTGTTTGTTCGTGACTATGGGCGCTTAATATTCGCGTAAGTGTAAGAAATCAATCATAATCAATCGGAATAAAGAAGAAAGAATAAATCGAAAGAAAGAAAGAATCGTAGGAAAGTGTAAGAAATAAATAATTACCGATCTAAATAATCTTAATTTAACCTTTTGCCACCAGCCGACTACGAATCTGAACTCCGAGCTGCTACAAAAATTTCATAGTAAAACCCAATAAACTTTGCTCGAGCTGGGAATCGAACCGAGACCTCTTGCTCAGCCGTCGCCCTCGACATCCACAAGACAGACCTCATAACTTAATCAGTACCTATCTACCTAGACCTACGTATATTTCTAGAAAAAATAAACTAATAAGCATGTGTAGTATAGTTTTTGCAGTCCACGTCATTTCATTATGGTTTCAAATCCTCTCTCTATAAGGCGACGCACTAATGGGGGGCGACTTTATTAAATTCCTGTCGGCAAAGGGATTTTTGTGTGTCCATGCACCCTATGTCCATTACACGCTGATTGGGGCTGCAGGCGATGATTTTACATTCAGCCATAACATCCGATGCACATGTTATGTTTATTTTAGCTTAAAAACATAATATACATTATTAAAATTGCATTATTGTAATAAAACGTACATTATTTTGCTATTTTATTCTTGTTACGAACGAAATTTGATAATTCATTTTGATGATTCTACGTTTTAGAGATGTATAATAATAATCCTACTGATATTATAAACGCGAAAGTTTGTAAGTATGGATGGATGTTTGTTACTCTTTCACGCAAAAACCGCTTAACAGATTTGAATGAAATTTAGTGTACATATACCTAGTTTATTATCTGGATTAACACATAGGATACTTTTTATCTATATACCATGCGGACAAAGCCGCGGGAGGCAGCTGGTAATGAAATATAATCGTTATTTCAGACACAAAGTCCATATTATTATATTAATAAAGTTGTTAGTAATCATAGTTGAGATCATCTACATATAATATTGCTTTAATAGGCTATTCTTCGACTTGTAAACATTCAAAACGCGTCGAAAAGTTACGCTGTTAGACCAGAACTTACTGTCTAGAAATAACTCCAACTTTATTTTAGGAACATACAGCTTAAAAGAGTTATACCTCTTTTCCTGTTTCCAATAAATTTAAAACAGACGTTATGTGCTGTATTATACGTTCGCAAAAGGTTAATTGTTAGATAAACCAGAACATTATTGATAAATTGATTTTCTTTGTCGTCTTGGCAAACCGGTATAGAGAGTTTAGAAGCAATTTCTATCATCAAACACATTTTTTTATTGTTGTTGGTTTTACAAATATGGAAAAAATATCGCCTTAATATTGATATTTATTAGTTTGACTTACATTACATTCCAGTTTATCTTAAAGGATCGTCTTATTAAAAAAAAATAAAAAACTTTGTAAGTGATGGCAGATTATTTTCTTAAACAAAAGAAAATTAATATGACATGCCTACAATTAACTATTACGGATGCGGTCTAGATATATATGTGATTTAATTTGTTAAAAATGCGCTTATGAAGCTTCCTACGATGTCTAGTCAGCGAATATTATAAAAATCTAAGACAAATGAATATTTTACGTGCCTCTACAGCATTCAAATTACCTTTTCGACTTTTGCGAGGGGTAGGAATCAGCTGTGGCTAGTTATAAGTGATTTAAATGCACCTCGTGGTCACGCTTCGTATCCCACACACGCCGGGGAGAACTGGCTTGTGACACCATATGCTGTTACAATACGTCACGGAAACTAACTGTACGGCTTGTTTTATCCATACTAATATTGCCATCAAACCCAAGGCGCGTGCCTTGGGTTTGAACTACTGACTTTTCTGAAGTTATGTGCGTATTTATCACATGCTCAAACGGCGAAGGAAAACATCGTGAGGAAACCTGCTTGAGAGATTTTCTTGATGGCATGTAAAGTCTGCCAACCCGCAGTAGGCTAGCGTGGTGGATTATAGCCTAATCCCACTCAAAATGAGAGGAAACTCGTTCCCAGCAGTGGGATGTTAATGGGTTGTTAATGTGAATGATGATGATGAATATTACAAATACGAAAGTATGTTTTTTTATCTCATAAGGATGGCAAATAAGCATACGGCCCGAGCAGTTTGCCCGTGACCATGGATGACACAGACGATCCAAAACGTCATTAATTAATAAAGTCCTATTTAAAACTGAGCAGTATTTGCTGCCGGCATTATATAGCGAAATCAGCTTGGGGGTGAACAGTAATATTACCGCATACCAACTAGGTTTTCTCTGCTGCAGACGATAACAAATACCACCCAGGTCTAAATACGCCTTAATAACATACCGCGACAAAATCCACCAAAATACCCACTCTAAAAATCGTAGCTCTTAGTTACCGTGACTAGCGAAGCACAACAATGTTTTCACCCATCAAAGAGTTTTAATAACTTTCGGAAAGTCCGAATACTGTTTAATTTCAACCCCACCGGCGATGGCTGGGGTCAGTTTGGAGCCGAAAAGAGATTGAATCAATATTGGCCACCCCACCGTAGCCTTTGATTGAGCCCAGTCAATTAGCGAGGTACCCACATGAAGCGAACCTTTAAAAGGAATCTGAGTACCTATGTAATAAGGATTATTGGCGGACCGGCTTTCAAAAATACATAGGGTAGAAATTCCACGTACCTATTAGTTTGTGCACAGGTTGAATTCAAATATCGAAATGTGTTTTTGTTTTTTGTTTAGACTTAGGTACAATTCGTACGTTGCACAACAAATTGAATTATTCTTCTGTTGGTACATAACAAATATTGTAAATGAAGCTAATATGTGTAATGTTTACTTTACGACGATCTGATTAGCCCTGGTGGTAGTTAAAGCTACCTTCTGTGCTTGGGGCATTGTTTGTGTGATTAGCATCAACATTTATATCAGAGTCATGGACATCCATGGATAGATATTAATCTATCATCTATGTAGAATATGTATTAATTTCCAAATAACTATACCAACCTTTTAGTGCCTATCCGTAGCAAGCCTCGTTGCTTACCACGGAACTAGATGGCGCTATGTCATAATGTCGAGATATATTTATTTATTATTATTTAGTTTGTTTAATATGTTCTATTTCAATTAGACCAATACTACAGGTACTTTTAAATTGTCAAAACTAGTTGCCAGGTTCAAACATCTAGGTCTTATAGAGAAGAGCTAGAACAAAACTCCATAGATACTCTTTTAAATGAAATGAGCTCAAAACAATCTCGCATTCATATTCCTTCGACATCAACCTGTATACGAACAGGTACATTATTAAAAATCGTACATACATCCCAAACATGCGACTTTAATCCCCTGTAATCCTGCAATTATTATCAAAATATTGATTTGAAGCCCCAGTGTGTGCACTAAATAATTCCATCTTAATTGTTAAGCCTTTCATTGTTAGGGTTTTTAGTTCCCACTTATAAGGATATTTTAGGTAATATAATATCTTTGATATGGTGTGTTTTGTATTACAAGGATTTTTTTTTATATATTGCACTTATTAACCTTGTAATTTAATTTCAATATTATTCATAAGTTGTTATTATGCCTGGTAGTAAATTAAGTTCTTATTACTTAAAATATAATTAGTCCAGCGGTAGTTAACACTGCCTTCTGTGCTATGGGTCCCGGGTTCGAATCCCGATAGGGACAAATGTTTGTGTGATAAGCAACAACATTTTTGTCCGAGTCATGGATGTATTTATGTATAATATGTATGTATTAAAAAAAAGTATTTATGTAGAAAAAGTATGTATATCAACCATCTAGTATCCGTAACACAAGCCTCATTGCTTACCACGGAACTAGATGGCGCTGTGTCATAATGTCCTGAATTAAAAAAATAAAACAAACATATTAGTACTCTACTTAAGTAATTGTAAAAAAATACTCCAGGAGGCCCTTCAAAGAATGTCCTACGAAGATACAGAGAAGTTACTGATTGTGCTAAAATAAGATAATTGTGTTACTTATGTTTGTTTCTCGTTCTATTTATTCCTGATTAGATTGATTAGGAAATATGTTCTGTTAATAAATATATTGAGGAGGAGTGGACTGCAATAAATGTATTGAGTATTACCTATCCTACCAGTTCATTCATAATTTAATGTTTGTTAGTGTATATTTTATGTGTGATAATTTTTGTCTGTATTAGCTCTTTTCGCCTGAAACACAGGATTAACTAGTTCAGGCACATGTATTATATTATAATTGATAGTGTTAACTGAATATTATTATTAACTTGAACATGAAGATCCTTATTTACCTATATTTGGGTGACGGGGCCTCCACGGAAGCATGCCCATCATCCAGGTCTTGGTGATGTGGTGACGAACGTGTTAATGGTCTACTGTGACTATAGGTCATTAGACCAGTGATGTGAGGAGGAAGATTTAGCGAGTAGTATATTACGAGAGCTTGTTGGGAGGGTGACTATTCTGACATCATTGGAATTCCGTTTGCTGTCAGTTTAGTAACTCCCTTATTTTAATAAACCTAGACGGTTTCTACAGGGTAGGCAACGCGCGAGCGACACCTTTGGTGTTGCAAACGTCTATAGGCTACGGTAACCGCTTACCATCAGGCGGGAAGTATGCTGGTTAGCCACACTTAGGACGTAAAAAAAAGTGTCGTCAGGCTCTCTCTCCTCTCGAGCAAAGTAGTCTCTGCTCTCTTCGTTGGTCCTAGCACCCTGCTGCTGCGCCTCTCTTCTCTCCCCATCTCTTCCTCTCCTTTTACCCTTCCCACTTACCTCTACTTTAGTGTCTCACTTAGCCCAATTTTCAAGTTCAAGACCATCATATATTTTTCAAGAAAAACAGAAAGATGAAGATAGAAAAAGTCTCAGTTATGTAGATTTTGAAATTTTGTGACTGCACCCATACATACATTTATTCACATACATTTTAGAGAAACTAGAGAAATATTATTTGAGATAGGAAGTGAACTAAGCTGACCAAAATTATATTATTGTCTGTTAATAATAGCCTCGCATGACCTGAGTATCATAGTAGCATGATATGCGTATAACGTTACGCATAACGTAGTATGATATGAATATCAACGTAGCTTGACGTAATTATCAACTTAGCATGACATGATTGTCAATGCAGCATAATATAACTATCGACGTAACCTGACATAAATATGTCGTCTATTATAATATTCATGTCATGCTGTGTTGATAAACATGTCATGTTGCATTGATAGTCGTATTATGCTAAGTTAATAGTCATGTAAGGTTAATTTGACTCATGATATGCTATGACCATATCATGTCATGTCATGCTGCGTTGATAGTCATGTCATACTGCGTTGACAGTCATGTCATGCTGCGTTGATAGTCATGTTATACTGCGCTAATAATCATGTCGTACTGCGTTGATAGTCATGTCATACTGCGTTGATAGTCATGTCATACTTCGTTGATAGTCATGTCATACTGCGCTGATAGTCATGTCATACTGCGTTGATAGTCATGTGATACTGCGTTGATAGTCATGTCATACTGCGTTGATAGTCATGTCATACTACGCTGATAGTCATGTCATACTGCGTTGATAGTCATGTCATGCTGCGTTGATAGTCATGGCATACTCTGTTGATTACTATGATATATAACAACTCAGAATTTCGTTTATGTTTTTTATGAATTCGCTTTTTTGTATATCTGTTTGGGTGGAAATTTGCATTTTATTTAAAAAATAGCTCAGAATTTTTTGATAAATGAAGACAAATAAGGAGATAGAGTTTTGGAAAATTTAAAATTAAATAGTGATAATTAATTTATATTTATTTATCATTCGCACTCATAGAGAACAATTGTTTAAAATTATTTAGGCGTACAATGCGAAAAGCGTATTTTCGCAGCAAGCTTTAGGCGGAAAAAATACATGTTAATAAATATATGATATAATAATATATTGATGATCTTAAACGAGTAAATTTGGATAGAATCGTCCAGCTTATTGCAGTACATGATCGATTTTAATCTCTAAGTTATGTAACATAGAGATTACAATCGAGTTTTATGTGAGGCTTGTGTAATGTAGAAGTATCATCTTAAATGCAGATTGCTGTGGTGTTGATGTTCTTCGGAGCTGGTTGGTATTTCAGGGTGAAAGAAAAACACTCATCTCGGGTTTTTATATATTTAGAACAAGAAATGTATAGTTACAACCATTGAGGATATTAAATATCATATTGTAAAAACTATTGTATAACGTGAAGAGAATGTGACATTTTTTCCATTTTTTTTATTATAATTAATTCCAATAAATTAATTAATTATAGACACATAAATTACGTGAAAATATTAATTAATAATTACGTAAAAACAGCCAAGTATCTACTGATGTAAATATATTGGTTATTAATGCTTATTTTTAGGAATGAGTATTCTTTTTTTTATTCAAAAATCTTTCTAATCCGTTATCGGAGTAAGATTGCATGTAGAATTTTACGAACACTCGCTTTTAATTTTTTTTGAAACATTTACACGTTATCGAAAAGGTAGTTTTGTAAAATTCTACATGTAATCCATATACGACCTTATAAATTATTGGGAACAACATTTATGATTAAAGTCGACACTAAAACTGTTATGGACAGAAAAAATATATTAGCTGTCAAATTATTGCAATCGTTTTGACATTTCATACATTTTTTTTACTTTTTGGACTGGCAAAGACGCAGCTGCGCGGGGATGCGTACAGAATATGTGGAGCACATTAGAGCAATTGCCCGAGTGTCTTTGTCAAGTCAACGTCCTACTTTCCAACTGAGAACAAGCGTAGTTGGAATGTAGAACAGATTTCCAGTTTTAGTGTACCGACCTTACATCCACTACTATTTCTTGTGCAACTCAAACTTTTCTCACAAAAGCTATAATGAAGAGGTAATTTATTTAAACCGACACAATAATTATTATAGAAATACCTATTTTAGGTACAATATCAACTAAATCGGTTAATACCACCAACACATACAGACACCTACCTCTTATTTTATAATAATTCATAAAAAGACAAAAATGAAATTGTCAACATTGATTTTTTTTAATGTTAATACCGGAAGATCTTAAGTGTTTTTTTAAACTTTTTTTTGCATTTTATTACTTTTATAAAATACGTATTTGTATCAAAGTGACGTCAGCAAGTACGAACAAGGAAAATGGCTGACCGAATTATTCATAATCTCATTTTTTTAATATAAATATCATTGCTTTCATTGTCGAGTACACCTTAATGTTGAAGTTGGTAAAATACTTATTCAATACTTTTATTTTTGAGATTCTTATCTTACGATGCATTTTTTCTAAATTAGTTCCTAGCCTTATCGAGTCTGTGGGAAGTCGGATTCATTTTACACATTAGAAAATTCACACGAAGAGACCAAGAAAAGTGTTAGCACTTTTGTTGACCTAGAATTATGGGTTATGAGTATTGACTATCAGTATGTACTAGGAGTATCACAATCTACTCTGCATCACATCGAGTTCGTTCCCATCGCGTCAAAATTATTCGAAACCTAGTGATGTGCCACTATTACTAATCGACGTAGAAATATTCGATGATAAAGGTGAGGAAATCAATTCAACTGTAAACAAGTACAGAAGTATGAGAGCAGCAGGTGTATTATAATAAAGCAATTCTACTAATGAAAACGAAATGGGAACAAACTGTTACAATGCAGCTTAAGAGGAATCAACACCGAAAACGAATACTAATAAATAGACAGTGAAATTGATATTACATGATATTACTTTTTATTTTAAATTCGAAACTATTGGTTATTTATATATTTTTTTATTCATAATTCGCTTACCCGAAGCAGGACCGATCCTTTGCTGTTTATTTACATATTTATTGCAATCTGTTTTTTTACCCGACGGCGTATTGTCAAGCTGATTTCATCCTAATATGTTTGTAAATAAAACTTTTTATCCTACGTCAGGTCAATTTATTTTACCTCTCGCTCCGGTTTCACTGTCTATAACGATTATACAGGGATAAAAACACATAGGGCTATTTAAGTCAGAATTGTAAAATAGATTAGTCAAAAAGAATTTTATTCGAAAGAAACTGTACAACACTATGTGTTCGGAACATTTTTGTGACCATGATCATGCTTTATAGGAAAGCGATAGGCTGCTAAAATGTAGCTGTATTTATAAAATTATCGGTACTCGATACACTATTAAGCTATAACTACTAGAGAGAAACGGATCCAAAAGACAAGGAAGTACAAGGTGAGCAAATGTAGTATTAAATTTAATTAATAATTTTATAACAATACAGCTGCAGCAGCGTACAAGTATTAATTAGGTGTTGTGCATTGCGTTTTGTTAATTCTCACTAGAATTTTTGACCTTTATGAAGTAATAGTAACACATTTAGTCGATGTCTCGAGTTTTCTACGACGTGAAAAATATTTCAATCGTTACGTGGGTTTAGTCGATTGGGAAGCCGTGTCCCAACACTAGACGCGGCGTCCATTATTAAATTGAGCATATGATTGGCGCGTGCAGTATTGACACACAGTTTGATGTTACACTGAAATATTCTTACGTGCAGAAATATAAAACTTACATATTTATTTACTATGGAAGATTATTTCTTCATTTCTGACCTAACTATCGGAATCGCGTCCATCTCGGCCACAGTGATATATATTTATTTGTGCTTGCGTCCGAGGTTAAGGCTATTCCATGCTACACCACGATAAGCTTTATAGAAAAACTCTATATGCTTTTATTCCCATCATACACTATTTCTATACCATTATTTTCACATTGGACAGTCAAACAGTTCACGCAGTTTGGAAAATTTCATGTTTCAATTGATTTACTTATTAAATATGGGCTATTAACCATGTTTTTTGTACGCGTGATTGCATGATTCTAATCACAGAACAGAGATAGATTTAGTAAGCAATAGTTGGGTAACCTATATCTTAGTGTTCTATCGAGATATTAATTTTAATACTTTATTGCCGTATGTAATTTCAAGCGGGGATAGTGGATTTGTCTCACTGACGCCGCTCGAAATTCTCATCCCTCATGGGATAAGTTCATCGAGATACATACATCCCTATCTTATAAGAGGTATGTTAAATGGAAAACAGGAGAGTTTATTAATAAGTGACTAATGCAAGTCCGTCAGTTGTTATCGTCAAAACACATCCTCTCGAATGGGAAAACAATCGACACAATAGGAAACGATTGGGAAACGATGTGTGCCGACCAGTGTTGCATGATAAAAAAAAACCATTGATTCCCTGTTCTGTGATTTAACTTACGTTAATATTTTATTTATTTTAATTACGATCAATCGTCACGTGTTTCTTTTAACTTTATTTTTGCTAATTTCACAGCCTCGTTGTCAATTAGCCTATGCGTAATAGAGTATTGTTTCTGTGTTGCCAATTAATTACGTTTTTTTAATATTTTTTTTATTAATAATATTATTTCTTTAATTTCATAAAAATGCATCAAAACACCTTTCAAAAAGTAGCCGTTTATGCTATTGGTGAGATATTCCCTTGTCACTTTGTGGGGTTAGTTACTAAGCATCGACGTTTTTATCCACAACCTATATACCATAGTTTTGTAGATAACTTCAATAGTTAAAGTCTTAATCACTATCAAAAACATAAAATTTCCAGTCACACTTTTGTTGGTTTCGGTCATAATTATTTAACTTTTTTTATTGCTTTCTGTGACCCGCGAGATATTTTTTTCATAAAATAGGTTTTTTGGATGGCTCTAGCGATACCTAGCAAGGTTTTATTTTTTTTATTTAAATTTTTAACACGGGAGCGTTGACCGAAAATTTTGTTGTTACTTTTTGATAGTAATTAAAACAATAACCATATCAGGTTAGTAGAACGTTTTGCGTGTCAGCCACTTACATCTATGAAGATATGAATTACAGTATATTTTTTAAAATACATACAAAAATATTAAGTTAATTATGGTGTAGTTATTACCCGTGTGTTCTGTTTATAAAAGTCACAATTATTAATATTGCTTTTCGCGTTACGTACTACGGGCATAGCCCTCTAAGCTATTGAGCACTATTATTAATTATTATTATTTTTATAATTATTACCGAAAGAAGAGGGGCCCACAAAACATTCTACTAACTAGTGATGTAACACCTAACCGAACTCCTAACGAACAATTTCACTCCAAAATATCATTTTTTCTTGCATTTTTATCATTTGCAATTTCATTATTTCTTATTTAGTTATTATCTAAAAAGTCGATGAAATTTCAGTAAAATACTTTGGTGTTTTATGTTTCGATTCAAAACGACGTATTAAGCTTTTTTTTTACGCAAATATTTAAGAAAAAAACTTTAAAAAGGACTCGTTCAAATTGTAATTGAACCAAACGCATTGATGTTATCTATTTTTTTCAATTAAGTTTAACACATCCAAGCTCCCGACCTAGATTAATTGCCCGATATATTTCCCTAATAAATAAATCAATTTAGGTTAACCTTATCGAATTCTTAGCAAAACATCCATTTTTATCGACGTTTATATGAAACAGCTGAACACTTTTGTATTCGCCTCCACTATTCATGACTAGAGATGTGATCACTCAAAGATATATCGACATCGATAAAAATAAATATTTTAGGAATACAATAATTAAATAAGTTAAATGCACACTATGTTTACACATAAAATACAATTATTAATTGCACATACACTAAATTAATGACAGTAAATCTAAGATGAAAAAATTTACGACAAATTATCATTAAGATTATTATTATCAACATTGATCATTAACTTCAACTATTCAAAATATCAAATATTTTTTTAATTTAAATATAATAATGTTTCCTTTCGGAACATATGACTAGAATAGTTGAAATTTTCATGTTGAATGAAAACAACACAAAACACAACAACTATTATTAACCTAAGAGACAACTACATAGTATAGGTAATAAATAGTTTTAGCAAAACTTGTGCTTCTCACGCCGACCATACAAATACTCATTTCTTAGCCATCCGTACTTTTTTATTAAAATTAAATCAAACAATCGACATTTACAAACGTCACTTCGCGTTGACAGCTGTCAGTCACGATGACAGTTGAAGTGACGTCGGAAATGCATAGGTAACTCACGAATTTTATCTAAATTAATAAGAGTATTCCTAATAAAAATATTATGACTAAAAATTGAATGTATCAAAGCATTTATCAAGCTGTATCGAAATTAAGCGATTTTTTTGTCGTTTTTATATTATTAAATTAAATGAAAAAAAATAATTAAATGGTGTAATTCAATTAGCGCGGAGTGAGTGCGGACAAACAAATAGTTTACAATAAATAGTAAACAA
The DNA here is from genome assembly GCA_905163465.1 of Craniophora ligustri. Taxonomy (NCBI): domain Eukaryota; kingdom Metazoa; phylum Arthropoda; class Insecta; order Lepidoptera; family Noctuidae; genus Craniophora; species Craniophora ligustri. The sequence goes on along the minus strand of LR990979.1, from coordinate 512,745 downwards.
ACGTGGCGCGAACTCCACATATTGACACAATGTCAACCAACGCCTCTTCGAGTCAATTTGATTTTTTAACATTTTTATTATTTAAATTACTGGCTATTAGTTATTGCACGTTTTACATTTATAATAAATATATAAATACTTGTAAATTTATCTCCATCTTTGGTATGTAATGAGTAGATACCTAATATTTGAAATGTTACAAAACTGTTTTTTTACATAATAAGTATATATTTTTTTACAAAAATCGTAGGGTCGTTAGGACGGCACGATATTTAAAATATCTATTCAAGTTCGATGTTTCATAATAGGTCTTTGTCGGGTAGAAGTTCATGTTTATAGATTCTAGTGTGACGTGTTGCGACGCGGCGATACAGATTAGTTATTCATTTATTTAAATTAAACAACTTTTTTTTCTATTTACAAATTTCCATTTAGACTAAGACAATTAAAGCCTAGTTCGAATAGACGCAGGGCCGCATCCATACATTATTATTATAGCAGGTACCGATCATATGTTTAGACATCGATTTAATTATATTTTTGGAAACCATATCGTTAGACTAGAGTATGCACCATTGTTCCGCGAACGGACTCGTCCTCGTCAACGAGGTGGGGGTGGGGGATGGGGATGTGGGGGGAGGCGAGTGGTGGGTGGCGGGCACCCCGCCCCCCCCGGACCCCTGCGCCCCCACGTCCCCGCCCCGCGCCCCCGCTGCCCGTGTGCGCGCTCCCCAGAACTGGCTCGATCGATTTTCCCCGAGCTCCGCTTACGCTCAACATCCGTCAACTCCGTACGACTTGGCACCGCCGTGTAGCGTAGTGCCACAATCGAAAATGTATCTCAAAAATTTTTCTAATACTAAGTACTGTCAGGCCCCCGGACCTCGCACAGTCGACTCCAACACCGCATGATCTTTAAAATTTTATCAAAACCTATCACAGTTTTTGATTAGTTATTTTTTTTCATCCTTAATTTTAATATATGATTAAAATATACGTATAGATATTATATATTTTTTTCTTTCCAATGTTTAACAATATAACATTATTTTACTTCGATTAGTCGGCCAGTCCCGCGGCCGTGGTGCGTGCCGCCGTGGGTTATAGTCACGATTCGCGAATACGTCAGTTACATCGATTGTCTCCGGCCTTACCTCGTATTATACGTACGTTAATGTAATTATTACGATATGATCGCATAAAAAATTGGAGCATAGCATTTAGGCTATTATTGCTAATATTATTTATATTCGAAAACTATTTTCTCGATAACCACAACCGTTCATAAGCGAAGTTTAATATCATTATTTTGTTATTGACTATTATCAATATGTATGTTTCGGTGTTACGGCCTGATCGTCCACATCTCATGTGGAGGTGCTTATTATATTATTGCATGGATGGTGGTGACCCTTCATTCACGCGCCATCTTATCCGGAGCTGCGCAGAGCGCGCCCGCCGCGACGCCATTTTGATTTCCTCAACACTTAACCCAATTTTCGCGGCTGACTATACGTAGCGCCGAACAAAGGGTTACCACATATTACAGTCAAAAACATTTCTCTAGTTTTACATTTATAAAAACGCCCGCCTGGCGACCCTGATACGAGGGCGGGCCGTCTCGGGAAGACACAGTCTATAGAGTCAGCTCCATACGAATGTCACCTATGTCTATTATTACATTAGACTCATGCTTATCAAGTATTTGGCATTTATATAGTCACCGTAAAAGTTCAAAGTCCATCACTTTCGCATATATACGGTGAAAACGTAATATTTTTACATATAACACGACAAAATAGTATATTTTCACTGAGAGGTGACAAGCCAGGGTCCAAGTCGCGGTAGTCGCGCGCAAAGCTGCCGGGGCAGGTGCGAGCGAGCGGCACAGGTGGAGGCTGCCGGCTGTGGGTGTATGTGTATGTATGGGTGCGCGCCTGCTGTGCCGTCCTAGCGTCCGGCTAGGCCGAATCAGGGGCGATCCCCTTAAATGGTCTTGATCTTATTAGTCTTGAAGCTGACCTGCAGCACTCGGTTGCCGAGTGTGTACCCGTTGAGCGACTGGATGGCGACGACGGCCTCGTCGTAGTTGGTCATGGTGATGAACCCGTAGCCCTTGCACTTGTTGGTCTGCAGGTCGCGGATCACTTTGACGCTCTGCACGGCGCCGAACGGGCCGAACAGCTGCCACAGCACGTTCTCCTCCGTCTCCGGCGCCAGGTTGTACACGAATATGCACCACTCGGAGCCCACGGCGCCGGGCAGCACGCCGCCCAGCAGCTCGCCAGCCAGCGGGCTGTAGCGCTGCAGACCTTTATTGATTGCTAGGAGGGACTTGCCTGAGCTGAATCTGCCGAGCGGCGCGGGGAAGCGCAGCGCGGCCGGCAGGTACGCCGCCAGCGGCGCCAGCGCCTTGCCGTTGTTGCTCGGGTTGTTCGCAAACTTGACCGTTATAGGCTCTGTGGCTCCCTTCGGCACCGTCCCGTTCAGCTCCTGAATCGCTCGCTCCGCTTCCACGCGCTGGTCGAAGCGGATGAATCCGACGCCCTTGGAGAGCCCCTGCTCGCCGCCGGTGAAGGGCCGGCCGCCCGAGTTCTCGCACAGAATCCGCGACGTAATAATCCTGCCGTACGGACTGAACAGTCTCTCGAGTTCCGCCTGCGTCATCGTCTTGGGTAGTCCGGAGACGTAGAGGTTCGCACCTTTGATAGCTTCACTGCTTGGTCGCGCATACGACACTTTGATAGTCTTGTTCTGGAGCCGGAGGCCGTTGAGCGTGGCGATCGCTTTCTCCGCGTCCTCGGGCCGGTGGTAGTTGACGAAGGCGTAGCCTAGGCTCTGGCCGCCGCCGTGCAGCGCGTGGTTGAGCGCGTCGGGGAACGCCGCGCCCTTGTTGCGGATCAGCTTGCACGACTCCACCTCGCCGATGCTCGAGAACAGGCTCCGGATCTCCTCCTGCGTCATGGACTGGGGCAGGTAGTTGATGATGAGGTTAGTCTTGGACTCCTCACCGCCGCCGTTTTGCTGTTCACCATCGCCTTTCGACATGGTGGCGGCTCAAATCATAAACGGAAAGAACGAAAGAGGAACGAAAAAACGCGATAAAAACAAAATGGCACGTCCGTTAGGGTAGCGCGCGCGAACGGTATTGAGGGGTAGTGCCGGCCGCGGCGCGCATGCCGCCCCGTATCGACCCGGCTTACATAACTGGGTTCGTTCACCCTCCGTTGGTATAGTGTCCGAAAAAACCAGATCTACCCCGGGCGAATCGATCGACGCCCGGGAGCCTCGGCCCCCACGTAACTAGGTTCCGTGTAGACCCGCGCTCTGTGACAGCGGATGAGATCAACTTATGTATTCGCAGAAATTATGTGCCAACTGATCGGGAAGTAAAATATTTCAACATATATCTTTATTATAAACTCAGACGTAACCAACTTAATGTAAAGTCTACAATAAATACGTAACACAGTTATTTTTCAAAACTAAGTCACTTTTCTTATTTTATAGTTTTCATTAAGAACATTATATTGTAGTTACTTTTTGTTTGGCTGTAGAAATTTTTGTTAATAAAACTATGTAAGTATATTTTCATAAAAATATTTTAAGAACTAACTACTCTCTTTCATTGTCTATGTAAACTCATCTTTTCATAACTTTAAACTGTCAATTCATGGAATTCTATTTTTGGAAATAAACGGAATCTATTTCCTTTGTCGCGGAAAATTACAGTTCCATAATAGTTGGCTGGAAATGACAGTAAATGGTACTAAACGCCGGTTATAATAACAGTGGCTGTGTATAATTTACTAGGAAGGGGTTGTGAAGGGTTGATTCGTGGAAATAAACAGGTGGATTGACCTCAGGCGGGGTTATTGCATTGTACCAAGTATTTCGAAATTGATGTAACTATAATCCCTGTTAATAAAGCACGTACGATTTTTTTTTCTTATTTATTTATTTACACGGATATACCAGTTACAGTAAATAAAAATAAAATGAATACTTATAGATATAACAAAAGTAGTAAATACAGCTTAAACACAGGATACCTACCATGCATTCTTCTCACAGTACTCCAAGCATTCTCTCAAGATCACCTTCCATTCATCCGCAAACACATCACAGTTTGGCTTGATGTCCAGAAGAGCATTGAGCGCGTTGAGACTTCGCGGTACAGGTAAACGGTCCTAGCTTTTTGTTACAGTTTTGAATAGAGATCTGTGTTTTTGAGACGCTGTATCTGTGTAATATGGTATGTAGTTAGTACTGTGGTATGAGCTGTGGACTGTAAAGTTAGAAAGTCGAGAGAGAAAACATCAGAGATGACGTGTGAAGTCTGCTCACCCGCGCTAGGCTAGCGTGGTGCTCTATACCCTAATCCTTCTCCATCCTAAATGAGAGGAGTTTTGTGCCCAGCAGTGGGACAGTAATTATACCTAATTACTGTCTCTCACATAATTCATCATCAACCGATGATGATGACTTATGTGAGAACTTTGTATAAAAGAAATTTTCATAGTATAAAAAAGGTAAAATAAAAGAGGTTTTTATACAACACACATTTACTTTCCTCTAACTTGAACAGAGGTGACAAACTGTCTCATAGTAATAAAATATAATAAATATGTAAGTCTATTATTTGTTACAAGAACAAATAAATCAATACAAACAAAGATTATGTCAGAAGCTATTCAAATATTACATTGACGCGAATATTAGACATTGAAATAAACTATTTTTTTAAAGAAATTATCGTGGTATATTAATATTGTTTTAATTATAACGGCTCGGATCCTTTACAGCATCCGTAGATATTGCTTTGTTGTTAATGCTCTTAGTTTTATTTCACTTACTGGAAGATGTTAAATCTCATTTTTATTAGAATCGGTTAAGCATAAAACTAGTTATAATAGGTGCAATATGAATGTGTGTATGGTGATAATTTGACTGTTACTACAAATACAATAGGCTCCCTAATGTACACCCAAACACACTGGTGTTTGGGTGTACATTAGTACACTTCTGTCTAACCCTTCGGGGACGACAGGCGTGATGGTATGATACAACAAATACATATTCTTTTTACAGGGGTTGAAGAAACTACAAAATAAAATTTTGCTACGACTCTAACATTCTTCGCTTCCCATGCTTTGTAATATTGTATGAGGTAGCTACGCGGCTACGGCGCTACGGCGTAGCATTTTCCGTGCGCTAAAAAATTAAGTTACGCTCTTAAGAAAATTGCTCGATAATGATATCTACTTACACATACAAGCAAAGTTATGTTTGTATACGTGCAAGTGTGTGAGTGAATACTGCACACTACTTCATAAAGAACTGCGTAGTTATGAAAATTAACGTTTGCTATAAACTAATATACTTTATAAACAATAAAAAAATGGTTTATGTAAACTTAGAAAACTCAAAAAGTTTGTTTTGTGCCCGAATGCAATGATACGAATTCGAACTTCGAGCTGCTTTTGTGACCAACAACCTTTTGCTCGACCTGGAAATGTAACCCCGACCTCTTATGAGCAAGAACATACGGCAGTCGAACTAACGATCACTAGACGATCTATCTATTACTTTTATTTCAATATCTAATATTCGCAAAAGTGTACGAAATCAGAAAAGTGGTATGCAGGGATCGTAGCGCGTGGCATTCTGTAGTTTCTGGCTATCCCTATGGGAAAAATGCGTGAGTGTTTGTGTGTATGTATGTGCGAAATCAATATTATCCATCTATTAATTAGTTATTCTATGGTAAATAAACAACAATGTCCAAAGTATCGAAAAAAATATTAAGCTCGTGTTTCGTCTGACCTTTAAAAACATTAAAAAGTAAAAATAGTGTCATGTTACCCACGCCACGCATGACATTCAACCAGAACCACAGTGGTGTCCGACCGCGCCTCTTTGTCTACGTCGCTCTAAGTAGTTTATGGCAGGGAATTCCCCGTAGCTTCATTTATTCATTCACGCTCGTCAAATTGGTAATAAATTTATTCAAAGTTCTGATTTTTGTGCTATGTTTATTCATCATCAAGCTAATTTATGTGGGTGTACAGCAGTGATTTGTTATATACCCACTTCACTGATAAGTTTTGTGAAGCCTATTGCCATTAACAGGGCATAAATCCAAATTCCAAATTACTTCTAATAATTTCATTTTAAAAAAAACAATAACATAGGTATAGCTCGACCAGAGAATTGATCTCACAAGTATTTTGTTCTGTAAGCAGTGGCAGGAATACGGGTCTATTCTCCTGCCTAACCTGACAGCTGTTCGGCGTGATAATACACTAGAACACATGTAGAAGTAGACAGTAGAACTGCTCGACATATCCTGTGCAGACCTAACGACCAGCTAAAAGATAAAGCGGGTCTAGTTACACCGCTGTAGATACGAACTTAGGACATATTGGACGGGGACTTAAAATGCCTGGGAGTCATTAGTCCCCTAAGTTCAAACTACGGTAAAGTCAAAGTGAAAATATTATGTATTCAAAGTAGGCTAAATCACGTTCAAAATGAGCCAACAAAGGCTCCTTTTGAACGTCGACAGTAAAGATAGTCCCAAAAACGCCCGCCCCTCACCGCTTCTTAGAGTTTTGGTTATATCCTCACCATAATCTGGATATCATCAGAATTTTGAACCTATTATATTATATTGATTTCTTATACTTATAGGAATAAAACTACTTGAACTACCATGGATGCTGCAAAGGCTCTGAAACGTTGGTTAAAAAAATATCAGTATACCGCGATAAAATCCGTAAAAAGTAGTTTTAATTCAATGTCTAATATATTATTATTTATCACATGCTCAAACGGTGAAGAAAATTTCGTGAGGAAACCTGAATGCCTGAGAGATTTTCTCGATAGCGAGTGAAGTCTGTCAACCTGCACTATATTAACGTGGTGGACTGAAGCCTAATCTCTCTCAAATGAATGGAGACCCGTGCCCAACGGTGGGATTGTAAAAAGGTTATTAAGGATGCCTTAGAGACAGTTTTCATGCCCCTGAGAAAAAGTACGAGAAAGCTTATTATAGAAACTGTAACTGATGGATGCTAGCAACAATGGAGATATAATTCGTGTCACCACAGAGACAGACTGTATCGTCCTTGACCTGCATCGTCAGGCTCACATATTGTAAATAAAGATGTGTGGACTTTAAAAAAGACCATGATTCTCTGTATTTGTTTTGGCATTTCTTCTGAGAGGTCATCAGTTAAGAAATGCTGATGCTATCTAGATCCTAAAATAATCTTATACATGACTTATAAAAATGTCTTTAAAAGATCTATTTAAAGGAATAAAAAATCATTCATTTACAGTTTAGTCGTTAAATAATCTTTGTTTAATATTTTTTCTGACTACGTTCTTCTTCAACCTAGAACACAAGCATAAATATATCATTCTACTGTTTAGTAGTATATTATTTCAGGAGAAACTCCGTTAGACATCAGTATGATTAGAATTCCATCACTCTTAATATGATTACAGCATGCTTGTCTCGGCAGAATGATATTAAATGCTTTGAAGGATCCAGACATCGAGATTAAATAGTGTTCTTTCACTGCGGTCTTCTCTAAGGCGGAGGTACTTCCATACTCGGGCAGCCTTTGTCTTAATAATATCCGTTAAAGTATAGTTTAATTCGCGTAAGTGTAATAAATCTAAATGTGTCTATGTTCACACACATTGCGGTCGTAATTTACGCTTTTACAAGTAAAATGACTATGCAAAGTTTTCCTACGTGCTGTGGGCTAGGGATGGCATGCGGTTGGTAAATCACATTTTTTTATTATCTATCATTTTGGATTTTATAGAATCTTCCTTTATATACATCTAGAACTTTTTACTTTTTTTGGAATATGCAGTCAAAAGGATTTTATTTCAGCTATGCTTTACAAGCATTCATGGATCAATCAATCAGACTATACGAGACTGATAAATAAATAATAAAGTAGCCTAATAGTGTGACCAGTAACTTTTCGGGAGTTATGTGCATAGTTGTGTGCGTTTTTTAAATTACTGTTTTTTATTCACTTTACAAAGTGAAGTCGACTACCTACATTGTACACTCGCCTAACGTGCAACCATTTAATGGCGAGACGCGCTCTTAATAATGTTACATTACTTACGTAATATGTTACTTATCAGATGTACATACGTATATTAATAAAAAAATACAAAACAAAAAAACTAAAAAAATATGATAAATTAATTAATTTACAGAACCTAATATAAACAAAGGTATTAACTGTTTTTTGTTGTATTCCAGATAACAGAGTAACTGTCCAGGGTAACTCCCCACTGTTTAATGATACGTTGTATATTTTAAATAAATCCCAAAAATAAATAGTACAGAATTGAATAGTCAATTGTCGCAGACAACCCTACAATGCAAACGTTGGGCAATTTAAATGCTAATATTTTCGACCTGAGGCTCTTTGGTTTATTCACAAAGGCTTATTATTCACCTTCAAGCTGTAAACGATGGGAGTCGGGCAGAGTTATCATCCTTGATACAGAATATGGCAGAATTTAACCGTTTGATTTGTTTAATAATTTACAAACGGGGTTGCTATACAATATATTACATACATAAATGATTTTAAAACAAAACCAACAATTTGGTAATTTTGTATTTAATTTAAAAAGAGTATCTATGGAGTTTCTTGCCAGTTCTTCTCCATAAGACATACCTTTTAGAACCGTGCAACTAAATTCGACAATTCAATAGCACCTGTATTGGTCTAATTGAAATTATAGAATTGATTTGATCTATCTCTATGGCGTTCACTAAGGGAGGCCTACGTCCAGCAGTGGACGATGTTTGCTGATGATGATGATGATGATGAAATAATCACATCGGCCTAAAGCGGGTCAGACTTAACAAGCCTTCGAGAAAATTCTTCAGACAAGAAAGTAACCTCGCGTGTCGTAATTCCCTTCTATTCTTAAACCCTTAAATAATTCAACCCACTTTAGAACCATCACGATTCATTCGTAAAGGTCACTATTTAATGGCTAATGTTGGCGTTACATAATGTTAACCTGAACAGAATCTCAATTTATGTGCACGCGATCGTGAACCTAATTACACCGAAACTATCTGAAGTAGGTGAAATAGTTTTTGGATATATGCACTATATATTTGTTAAGTGATCTCATTGGTCTCCTGGTCGTAAGTACGGCTCTGCCGAGCAAGAGGTCTTGGGTTCGATTCACAGATCGAGCAAAGTGTTATTGGGTTTTTCTATAAAATTTTCAGTACGTAGCAACTCGGAGTTTGGATTCGTGCCTAGGTGATAGCAATAGGCTCTAAAAAGATAAGAGTGAGATGTGGGTGTACGTTAGTTCGCCTCTACCTAACCCTTCGGGGACGACATCCGTAATGGTATGATATTTATTAGGTTATCTATATTAACTGATCTATGGATCTGCTTGGGTCCATTTAATATTATTTTATTTACGGTGTGGAAATTTTCCAAACGAACCCGGTCTTTTGGTGAAGACCGAGGGCTGCCCCTTCGTCACCATTAGCGCAGGAATGGAGGTCCCAGGTCTTCTTAAGAGACCAACTCCGGAATCTACGTGCGGTTTTGGGTCGATTCTTGTGTTGAGCAATAGTATTGTCACTTTTAAGTGTATGTAGACAGAAATACTATTAAGCCTAACTACTCCGAGATGGTACTCAAAATTCCTAAAAAAATATTAACTAGGTACCGTTTTGATGACCTGGGAATTGAAGCTGAAAGTCGCTGTTAAGACTGGTAGATAATGAGGCAATTATAAAGATAAATATATCAGAAATTTGTCAAAGAGAAAACTCAGTCCCAAGTTACCTGTGTATTCAGAGTTCTTTGCAAAAAACGATATCAAATCTCTCACACAGCGTTACGAGAAGCTGTCCGTATTTGTAATACTAAATGTATTTACCATCACATATACAAAAACATACCCTACATCTATATCTACAAAGCTCATTTCCCAACCACCAAGTTGAACAGGAAATATTAGCAATTACTTTCAAACTACAAAGGGAAACTAACTTTATCAATCGCAATCTAAAGTTTATTTTCCATTGCGCCACTGTATCACTTTATTCAATAAAGTTTATAGGCGTTGCTGTTGTAAATGGTACTTTATTTAGTTTGGGTAAAGGTGTGTTTTGCAGTGCTAATAAATGTTAGGGGGTTGCTACCGGTGTTGTATATTCGCAGCGATGTCTTAAGGGTGGCAGTTTGTGCCCATTGTATGTTCTATTAATAGAATTGGCGTGTGTCATGTTATAATAAGAAGTTATGATAACGTAGAAGTGTGGCCAGTGGACTAGGAAGTCAAAGGACTTCGATCCCAGGTCAAGCAACTGTGACATTTCGAAGTTATGTCTGTTTATCACATGCTCTAACGGTGAAGGAATATAGTTAAAGTCGGTTTTCTTGCTTTGACTATTATATTTTTGTATTTGGATCATAATATATTTAGCTTAATAATTATAACAATTTCGTTTCGTTTCGTTGTTTGAGTGTTCGAGGTGGGGGTGGCGTAGTCAGTATAATGATATAGTAGTAAAAGCGCCATCTGCTGGTGCAGCGCCAAACAAAGAGCAAAGCGTTATCGATTTTGCACAATGCCACGCGCCACACCAACAGATGGCGTTGAACAATTATGAAGGTACCTGCATGTTTCAAAGATTTTCTAAATGGCGTGTTGAATTTCCATATCTTCACATGTTTAGTGCAGTACAGCTGAATTCCTCTCAAATGATAAGGAGGATTAATGAAGAGGTCTAAGTGGACCGGTAATGTTTAGATGAGTTGTAGTGTACAGAACAAAAGACAATCGGTATACTGATCTCTTAGACATACGCCAATACAAACGCCATCTTTTCTTTTTTCAGAAATCCTGATACTAACACCTAAACAATGCTTCATCATCATCAACCCATTATTTTCACACTGCTGGGCACGGGTCTCCTCTCATTTGAGAGGGATTAGGCTATAGTCCACCACACTAACCAACAGCGGGTTGGTAGACTTCACATGCCATCGAGACAATCTCTCAAGCATGCAGGTTTCCTCACGATGTTTTCCTTCACCGTTTGAGCATGTTATAAATACGCTCATAACTTCCGAAAAGTCAGAAGTGCGTGCCCGGGTTTGAACTCGAGACCAGTCCACTGGTCACACCACTAAGCTACCACAGCTGTGTATGTAAACAATGCTTATGAGTATATATTTTCAGTCAGTATTCAGCTGTGGTTACCATGGTTACTGGTTCGGTAACCTACTCCTTTCACATAAATCTAGTGCCTTCCCGTGTCGTCCGACAATGTTAACGTACTACCCACCCTTTATATCATCCGCGTCTCCCCCCGCCCCGCGCCTCGCTCCCCGCCCCCGCACCCATCTACTTGTCACAGGGATACGGGTCAACGACATCAGCTGGGCTTGCCGGTACTGCTAGCCCGGTAGAGAAGAGATTTGTATCACATATAGTTATGTTTTTGCAATGAAATATTATTTTTGTTGTTTATGGAAATGTAGGAAAATTTTATAAGGCTTAAGATGGCTTATTTTCTCATTCCTCGAGAAAATATTTCTCATTAAGTAGACATTAGGGCGATGAGATAGTTCATGGCGAAATTATACAAAGGGAAATTTCAAAATTTCAAATCCTCGAAAGTATGTTTTCGTAGTGCCTTTTTAACCGACTTCAAAAAAGGAGGAGGTTATTAATTCGACTGTATTTAAAAAGAATACGTTTGTTACCTCATAACTTTCGACTGGGTGAACCGATTTGAATACATAATAAATTTTTGTTTGTTTAAAAGTTGGTGCTTTCAGTGTGCTCCCATTTCAATTTAGTCCAGTCCTGATCTTGATGTCGGTTTTTTTTTATCAAAATGTTTACGATAAGTATGACCCTTTGTGCTAGCTTCTAAGTAGAAGTATGAAAGGGGTTCTCTATATGTATACAAGTGATCACTAATCCTATGACAGACCTTGGCAAGCAAAGCTTAACGTTACAGAATTATTGATACTCGTGGTTATTCCTTAACTACGAGCCTTTATATTTTCTATACATATAATAATTAATTTGTAAACGTTAAAAACAACGGACATCGAAAGTATTTTAAAAATATTGCCAGGGCAGACTAAGGGATTGGTTGTCTTGATATTATATAATTACTACCCTACTGTTTTCATTAATTAATTAGTAATACCATGCTATGCTTTGCAGTAGAACATTGTGGTAAACAATATTTGAAGCGGGTTTATCGTGTCAAAATTTGAGCTCAATCGGTGCAGAACTTTTTGAGCTTCGAAGCATACACAAACGAATTTAACATATTTCTATATGTATATAGATTTAAAATCCTACGCGTGACCATGGAATTATGGATGTTGTTAAGGATCCGAAACGTCAGGGTATGATAATATAATTTCTGTGAAATTATTTTATCTTTTTATACAATGGTGATATTTTTAAACGTTTGATAATTCTATCAACAATGATTTGGTCATTATTCTTTCTCTTATAAAAATATATAAAAAAAAAGTAATACATGCGACACAAATGCCTACACACGTGTTAAAAAGTACAAACAGTAAAGATACCATTAATATTTTAAAAAGAGGCTTTAGTTATAAAACATTCAGATTTGTCCGACTCGGTTCACTCCCGCAAAGATCTGTTGAATATTGATGGAGAAAGTAGCTGTAAAGTAGTACGGTTTTACAGCAAAAGTATAAATAAATAAATAGGACATTATGACACAGCACCATCTAGTTCCGAGCTAAGCAACGAGGCTTGTGTTACGGATACTAGATGGTTCAAACACTGCATAGTTTTTTTTGTTGGAAATACATAAATATTGCACATCCATGTTTCAGATGTTGGGAACGTCAGTATTAAATAATGTCAATATATGTGTGTAATGTTTTAATTTAATGAGAGCATTATAGAGATGTTGCAGCCTAGTGACTAAATGATTAAATGATATATTGATTTCGTACACTTACGCGAATATTAGACATTGAAATAAAACTACTTTTTACGGATTTTATCGGGTTAAATTAATATCAAATATACCGCGACAAAATCCGTAAAAAGTAGTTTTATTTCAATGATTAAATGATATTTATTTCTGTAAATAGATCTTTTAAAGACACTTTTACAAGTCATGTATAAGATATATTTTAGGAACTAGATGGTATCGGTATTTCCATAGTGGTGTAATCAGTGGACTGCGATGTCAAAGGTCTCGAGTTCAAACCCGGGCACGCACCACTGAGTTTTCGGAAGTTATGTGCGTATTTATCACATGCTCAACGGTAAAGGAAAACATCGTGAGGAAACCTGCATGCTTGAGAAATGTTCTCGATGGCATGTGAAGTCTGCCAACCCGCAGTAGACTAGCGTGGTGGACTCTCTCCCAAATGAGAGGAGACCCATGCCCAGCAGTGGGAAAATAATGGATTTATTATGAAGAGCATTATTGTAGATTATATGTACGTATATGTACATTTTCTCACATAATGTTTTAGTGAATATATTATATCTTCTTTAAGAAAGACTCAATACAGACAGATCCAACAGCTAGACTAAAAACCAACTCAATTATAATTATAGCACAGTCTAGTTTTGTAAAGCATTTCATGATTTCTATATATAATTACTGCATTTGCTGGTAATTGTTTACAAGATTGGTTTTAATTTCGTATATGGGTCAGAAGTGTGTGTGTGGTTTTTTGTAAATATAAAAACGGCATGGTTTGTAAAAAACTTTATTTTTTTTAAAGTGTGTATTTATTTATTATTGACTGGTTCTTATGACCTTTAAGTCTGCGACTTTGTGTAACTAAATAAGAGTAGGTACTAAAACTCTGATTAAATTCTATAAGAATATTCCCTTATTGGAGAGATAGATAGATGGAGAGGGCTATGTTAGGAGTTTCACTACGTGATCGAATCAAAAATGAGGAGATCCGTAGAAGAACCCGGGTCGCTGACATAGCCCGAAGAATCGCCAAACTCAAGTGGCAGTGGGCAGGGCACATCGCTCGAAGAACGGACGCCCGATGGGGCTTGAAGGTTCTAGAGTGGCGACCACGTACTGGAAGACGCAGTGTGGGCAGGCCCCCGGAAAGGTGGACTGACCACTTAGTAAAGGTCGCTGGAATCCACTGGATGCGGGCGGCATACGACCGGTCGTCGTGGCGATCCTTGGGGGAGACTATGTCCAGCAGTGGACGTCTAACGGTTGAAAATGATGATTTCCTTATTTGTCTCAAGTTCAATGCCAAGATACGTGTCACTGACTACTTGAAGTTGTAGATTGCGGACGTGCGTATTTATCACATGCTCAAATTGTCAAGGATAACAAAATGAAGAAACCTGCGAGTATTCTGGATTAGTTTGTTAGTCTACCACATTAGGATAGGGTGGTAGACTAATAACCTAATCCCTCTAATGAATAAATGGATTGATGATGATGTACTGAGCTAGACAATTACTTTTTTCAAAATACACACCAACCAAGCGTTCAAATATCCGAAAAACCCTTTTATCAAAATAATACAATGAGAGTGTTATGTTACACAAATCCGTCGCACGGGAATCGAACCTAAGCCGGCCATTAAGGGAACGTCACGCAATCCGCATTGTAAACTTAATGGTACACGATTTTTATGACACAAAACGGAATAATATAGTTGGACATGAAATGGGCCCTACACCCTATTTGCATAAAATACAGGTTAATATAAAGAAACAGAGACGCAATGGCAACATTATTTATAAGTCAACATTTTTATTATTTTTATTATTATACCGATGCGATACTATATTATTATTATATATATACCTATGACATACGGATACCATATAATGTGAACTGTTGATGTATAGAAATGTCTGAATTCAAGAAGAGAAGAGCAATTGAACATCAAAGGCTGAGAGCTTCTTGACATGAAACCCAATAAAACTTAAAACAGCTCAATCTGGGAAACTTATATTTAAAACCTTGACCTAACCTAAAATAACCTAACTTTGACTTAAATAAGTAGTTGTGTGAGCTAGCTAATAGTTATTAGATCATTGAAGAAGTTCTAATAGCGCTGTTAGCATTTTTGAAGCGGATAGCAACACTTTTGCAAAATTGTTATAATTCACCTTAATATTAAGTGAATTATAATGGAAAATATCAGGACATAATTATGTTCATCACAAATATATCAAACACATCACAACAGAAATATATAGATATATCTTGGAAAAATTTATTTCTGTAAATGCAACCAAGATTTGTAAATAAATACTATTATGTAGTAAAACATAACATACCATCATCATCACGTCTGTCATCCCCGAAAGGTTAGGCAGAGGTTATGTACACCCACGTTTTGCCGGTATGTTTTAGGTCCCATGTAATAGGGGGCAAGCCTATTGCCATTAGCCGGGCACGAATCCAAACTCCAAGCTGCTACTGAGAATTTCATAGAAAAACCTAATAAAATTTTGCTCGACCTGGGAATCGAACCCAGGACCTCTTGCTCGGAAGTCGCACTGTAGGCATGTAGTAAAACATAATAATAATTAGAGATATAGTACTATCTGTGCCGCGTTACTCTGTGCCTTCGTTGAGAGCGCACGCGACTGGTGCGGGTTTGAAAAGGATATGGTAGTATGGAGAAGTATACACTGACAAGCGTAATTAATATAAATAAATATAAATATTTCTGGACATTATGACACAGCGCCATCTAGTTCCGAGCTAAGCAACGAGGCTTGTGTTACGGATACTAGTTGGTTGATATACAACATTATATACTTTTTTTTTTGTAAATACGTACATATTATACATAGATACATCCATCACTCGGAAACATATTATGTTTATGTTCATCACGCAAACATTTGTCCCTACCGGGATTCGAACTCGGGACCCATAGCACAGAAGGCAGTGTTAACTACCGCTGGACTAAATGGGTCGTCAAAATAATAATATAACTAGTTAGATAATATTTTTCAAGCTTTTCGTGGGTTTTCTTCATCATCATCAACCCAATGACTGTCCCATATGACAGCATAAGCCTCTTCTCATTTCAGCAGGATTAGGCTATAGTGCTGGTGCGCTAGCTCAGTGTTGGTGTTTAAATATTGATCGTTCATTTTAAGTAAATACTATTTAGAAGTAAAAAATAAGTTGGACAAAGAATTTATATACATGCCTAAATAGGATAGTTTACAAGTAGGAAACGTCAAGTAGATTATTTAAACTTTCAAAAATAGGATTTTGGTAAATTTTATCTTAATGGGTAGAAGTGGAAGGGAACCACGAGTAAAGCTAGTCACATATTGTATTTCTGTAAAGATTTTCCGAAGATATTGAGGGAAGATGAGTGACCGTTTTGTATTTATTTATTCTGTTGTATGTAGAATAATATATTTAAATTATAGACGTGGTAAAGTGGCAGTAGTGACCCGAAGATCGAGCTCTGTGGCGTTCACTAGAGGAGGCCTACGTCCAGCACTGGACAAATATAGGCTGATGATGATGATGATGATGACGATGAGTAGTGATATGATCATTTTGACCATGGCTATTTATATTCATCATAACTATCATTTCTTCCTTATTTATTCTAAGATTTCACGACCCAATCAGTCTAGTGGTACACTAACTTCTGTCTGTGCTGTGGGTCCCGGGTTCGAATCCCGGTAGGCACAAATGTTTGTGTGTTGAACATAAACATTTGTATCCGAGTCATGGATGTATCATAAAAAAAAGATATGTAGGTACCTATATATGTAGTATATCAACCAACTACTATCCGTAACACAAGCCTCGTTGCTTACCACGGAACTAGAATATTTATTTTATTTATTTATTGACTTTATGATCTTAGATTTTGGATCTAGTGCTGCTGGATAAATGGTAAACACAAAATTAAATGTCTAATGTAGGACTCGAATCTATGTTCCTTGTTACGGCAACTTATTTACAGAGGCATTCAATTTCGCTTAAAAATAAAACGGCGAGCCTGAGAGATTTTCTTAGCATCAACCCCAAATCATCGCATCAATCAAGCATCGAATCCAATAGCAAAAAAATAGGTTCACGTGGTGGAAATAAAACCAGATGAACCGTACCCAACCAAACAAAAACTTTACCCTTTAAGCAAAAACCGTGGAGAAAACACAAAATACTAAATCAAAATATCAAAACACAAAAAAATTGCAACAGCTGTAAATAAAATAAATCTCACTCCATACTGTAATCCCTTCGTCACGGCCCGATGTAATTAGTTTCGTCTTATTTTCTATCTCCCTCGCTCTTCATAGATAAGTAGGTTAATCATTCCCTGTCTCGTTTTCTCTCCATTGTATAATTAGTTCCTTGTCTCCTGTCTCTGTCGCACGCGTCGGATGTAGGCTAGGAGAAGAGATTGCGAAATTTATTGCGAGAATAGGATTTGTGTTAGTATTGTTTGATGGTTCTCTGGGAATATTACTAGGGAATGTTTTGATGCTAGAAACTACTGATGTACTAGCATCCTTCGCTGATCTTTCCAGGATAAACTCAAACTAATAACATATTTACATAGCATAACATACCATCACGCCTGTCGTCCCCGAAAGGTTAGGCAGAGGTGTACTAATGTACATACAAGTTTCGCCGGTATGTTTTAGGTCCCATGTAATTGGGGCTTTTGCCATTAACTGGGCACGAATCCATACTCCAAGCTGCTACTGAGAATTTCACAGAAAAACCCAATAACACTTTGCTCGACTTGAGAATCGAACCCACGACCTCTTGCTCGGCAGTCGCACTGTACGACCACTAGGACGTTTCATTAACTCTGTAACCAGAGTAATCTCTTCCTTCTTCCATCTCTATGCCGACGATCTGCAGCTTTATCGACATTTTCTGTGGCAGGATGCGAAGGCTGCCTTATCAGCCATGAACGTGGATCTTGATCTGGTTGGTGATTGGTCGCGATCCTTTGGGCTTGAAATCAATCCCAGAAAATCACAGGCTATGATTATCGGTGGAAGGTATATCCGCTATAAAGTAGATATTACGTCCTTACCACCGCTCAGTCTGAATGGTGTTCAAATAGAATTCACTGACACGGCTAAGAACTTGGGGCTGATTATTGACTCGCATTTATCGTGGTCTTCTCATGTCGCAGAAGTTAGTCGCAAAGTGCATTACACTTTTCACTCGCTAAAGTGCCTCCAGACCTTTTTGCCTTTAAACACCAAAATCTCTCTTGCCCAAACTCTGATTCAGCCCATCATAGACTACGCTGATGCCTGTTATTTGGATGCTACCGAGGAGCTTTTAAATAAACTGGAGCGTTTGCAAAATATATGTATTCGTTTTGTTTTCAATATAAAAAAATATGATCACGTCTCTAACTTTCGCAAAATGCTCAAGTGGCTCCCAATTCGACTTCGGAGGAACTCTCGAATATTGTGTGTACTATTTAACATTCTACATAACCCTAAAACTCCTACCTATCTGAAAGAACGGTTTTCCTTTTCTCGTCCTTCGGATGCGCCTTGCAGGTCGCATCTAAGAACCCTCCTCACATTCCCGGCCCACACTACCGACTACTACTCCTACTCCTTTACTGTGCACGCTGTTCGGTTGTGGAATGCTCTCCCTCACGAGATCAGAGATAGCCAGACTATCGCCATATTTAAAAGAAGAGTAAAAGATCATTACCTTTCCATTTCGTCATAGTTGTATATATGTATATATACCTGTATATATTTTTATGTACTTTAGTGTATTTATGCATAATATATGTAATAAATGTATAAGTACGTATATCTTAGCTGGATATAATATGTATGTATATTTTATTTGCATATATATATATTTATTTTATATGATATATTTTAACTTCTTTTGTGTATTTAAATTTCTTTTTCTATTGTTATGCACACTATCTGCATTTCCATATGTTCAATTCTCCTGTCGCAGGTATGCTGGAAGAGATTTCTGTAGGAATAAGCATTACCTTTGTACTTTGTTTTTCCTATTCCTTTAATGTATTATTGTAATTATTGTGTGTACATAAATAGTTAAATAAATAAATAAATAGGACGAGGCAGTTTTTTTTATTTTTGTGTTGGTGTGTTTTCTTTATGTAAGCCAAATTCCATTGGCTTTTTTTGAACGCCGACAATAAAGACAGCTTGATAAAAACCATTCACCACTTCCTAGTGTTGTTGTTGGAAAGAAGAATCAAAAGGTGATAACCTATTTATCATCAACAGATTATAGTCATCCACTGCTGGAAAATACCACTACAGAGCTCAATTTTTTATTTTATATAACTGGGCACAAATCTAAATTCCTAAGGGCTATTGAAATAATAGAACAAATCTTATAAACCTTTGAAAATTTACACGCTGATTCTGTCACGTCGAAAACATATTTCAAAGCAAATATATTAGGATAAGAATATTTTTATTATACAATGTGTATTTTTCCAAACATACGTTAAACTGCCGATGCTAAATAAAAGAACAATCGCGAAGAAAAGTGTTTACAAAAATGATAAATATAAAAAGCGGAGCTCCCGGCCTTTTTGCTTGTAGGGTGCCTTAAATTAGCATTTGTAATAAAGGGGTAAATCTGTCATTTTTATACGAGCAATACAGTTCAATAGGACTTAGTATCTTATACCACTATAATTAAGTTTCAAATTAGCATGATACAAACTTAGAAAGCTACAATACAAGATAGTTATTTCAAATGCACTTCAAAAACTCATCCATAGTGTTTATAAGGTTGGATTTAACGGTCAATTTCGTTTGAACAGTACGATTTATACAGTAAATGATGGTGTTTTTAGACCCCTTTAGCATATGACAGTTGTTTTCAACTCAGGGACCCATAAAAGATTTATGTAGGTCAGATATAAGGATTGATTGTGACAAGATAATGTTATAAAAGTTTTTTGACTCTGATGTTTATTGTATTATGATTTTGACAGCCTTTTTGAAGTTTACAATGCATACAATGTATTGTGAATTTATGTTATTAAATAATGTTCAGCAGTGATAGCCTAGCGGTGTGTCCAGTGGACTGAGTAGTCAAAGGTCTTGAGTTCGATTCCAAAGCATGGGTCACTGACCTTTCAAAGCCATGTGCGTATCTATCGCTAGATCAAAGGGTAAAGGAAAAGTGCGAAGGTGTCTAGTCTAATAGTAGTCAATGTCTGAAGAATTATGCATACGGTATTATTTTGTTTTTATTAATTTGACTACTGGCGATTTAAGACATTACACACATTACATTTTTACATTGACCTCGCACACCTATTACCTGAATATTGTATTACAATACCCAATATTTTAAAAGAGTATCTATGTATTTTCTTGCCGGTTCTTCTCCATAACATCAACTTTTTGGAACCGTGCATCTAGAATCATAACGTTTCAAAAATGCTTGAAAAAGTTTATTTTAAATAAAAACCTTTTGATTTTGAATAAATACAAGATTTTTCAATGGAAATCAGACTTTATCGAAATACCATTATTTATCTCATTACCCCATGAGTGTGAAAGTAGTGGGTCCGAAGGTGTGGAGTCTGCTAACCCAGTTGAATTTTTTAGTTATAAATAACATGGATTTGTGCACTGCTGGTCGTGAAAAGAGCACTGGGGGTGGGATGTTTCCATCCTTCTATGCCTACCACACACTATATATATACTATATATATACCACAAACTATACGTGACTTATGTTAGTCAGGCTAGAAGAGAGTCAAAACCCTAAAATCTTGTAATCTCAAAACAAATGAAGAGATATAATAACCCTACTTAATCATCTCTTTTACTGACCTACATATAAATTTATATTTTGCCAATAGTGCTTCAAAACATATTATTTACCAGTCAAGTAGGTGAGTATCAAAATTAAAAAATAAATTAATGAGTTGAATGTTTACATCAACTAGATTGATGTATTGTCTTTATCTTGTAACAACTACAAAGTAAATCACAAATGTCAATATGTCAGATTATTGAACAATCGTATTGGATATCGAATATATTGTCTATATTAATAGAATATCACTACGCAACAGATATACTTGCACTTTTGGCACCAGTCTCTTCCTTATGACTCGGAGCATGCACAAATTATGCAATACTACAATCGAAAATAAACTCCACACTGTTTGAAACAGAGTCAGAATCTGTACAGCAAGTTTCAAATGACATTTAGTAATTTCACGTGGACATTTCTGACTAGAAATGCGGTCCAACATATCGGTCAGACAAAATCTGTATTTAGAAGCTCAGTCACTCCGGTTTCCCTGTAAACGTTAGTCGTGAATATATCTGTGTTATTAAAATGAATAAAAAGGGGAAAAATAAAAAAGGGAAGGTGCCAAATCCTATACCTTCTCAGGAAGAAAAAAGTAGTGATAAAGTTGAAGAAGTTGGGAAAAAAGGTGATAAGCCTGGAGATATTGTTATAGTTTCTGACAAAAAAGAAGAAGTCAAAATAATTGGTGAAATTGTTCCAAAATTGGAAGAAAAAGTTGAAAGTGTTGAGGAAAAGCGTGTACCTGAAATTGTTAGTGAAAACGTAACACCACATATTGATCTGAAGGATGAAGAGTCTCCGAAGAAACCGAAAAGAAATAGAGGTAAGAAGAAAAAGGGTAAAGATGATGATTTTGATGATAACTTAGAGGAAAAAATGAAAGAGACTGACTCTAAGCCACCTGTTGAAGAAACAAAAGTTGATATTACAGAACCTGAAATAGAAGTGGAGGAATCACCTGTAATAAGCCCTTGCGCTCGTAAAAAGAAGAACAAAAAGAAAAATATAGAGCAAAAGGCTGAAGAACAAGTACTACCTGATCAAGAAGTTTTAAATATACCACCTACAACAGAAATAAAAGAACCTCAAACTAAAGAGTCTATACCAGAATTAAAACCAGAGCTTTCAGATCAAGAAACAAAACCATCTAAAAAGAAGAATAAAAAGAAAAAACGAAATGATTCGGAGCGATCCGATAAAGAAGAATTTTCATGCACCTCGGCTGTCCAGAAAATCCTTGATGATACAGAAGAACCTCTCAAAATTAAACCGGAGAGTAAAACTGATGGTTCCATTTTACTTCTTGGTGAAGTTGAACCTGAAAAAGATAAGGCAGACGTTAGTTTAGCACCAAATATAGAAGATTTACCACTTGATGTTATTGAAAAAACATCGACACCAATGAAAGATCAAGATGAAATTAAAGTAACGCCGGACAGTAAAAATAAGAAAAATAACAAGAAAGATAAAAAGCAAGCTTCAAAACATGATGATATTTCGCAGTTAGTTGATGTAAAACTTGATGAAACTTCTACGCTAAAAGAAGTTGAGATAGCGCCACAAAGTATTGCCGTCGAACCAACAAAAGAAGTTCTAATAACTCTTCAAGTAGGAGAGCTTAAAGAAGTTGCAGAGTCACTGAAACTTTCAGATGACTTGAGTCCGAAACCTAAACCTAAAATTGCAAAACCTGTAGAAAAAAAGCGTAAAGGAAAACATGATTCTCAAACTTTTGAGAGCACTGATAAAGATATTTCAGAGCCTTTGAAACTTGATGAGGAATTTATTTTAGATAAATCTGTAGATGCTGAAATAAAAGCCAAGAATGATGACAAGGGCAGCCATATTGTACCTCAGGCAACTCAATCCGAAATAGCTAGTGATTTAATCTCGATGGCGCCTACTGAAGATGAGAAACTCATAGCTCAAGAATTTGAGCTAATGGCTGAAAAAGCTATGGGTAAGAAACGAAAAAAGGAATCAAAAATGCATAAAACGCTTGACATTGGCAGTGTAATACCAGAACAAAAGATGGAAACGTCTATAAAAAAATCTAACTCTAAAGAAGAAATTAACAAGGAACAATTAGCAGTTATTACTGAAATATTAACACCACAAATAGATCAACAAGAATTTATTATCAAAAGTGAAAAATCTGGTACACCATTTGCAATTGATACGGTCAAAGAAGCTAAAGATTTAAAACAAACAATAGAACAACCTGAGTTTAAAGGAAAAATATTACTAACCCCTGAAAATATAGCAGAAGAAAAAGAATTTATT
Source organism: Craniophora ligustri (assembly GCA_905163465.1). Lineage (NCBI taxonomy): Eukaryota > Metazoa > Arthropoda > Insecta > Lepidoptera > Noctuidae > Craniophora > Craniophora ligustri. The sequence goes on along the minus strand of LR990979.1, from coordinate 489,587 downwards.
AAAATTGAAGACACACCACAACAGACTCAAGACAAACAAAAACCTGGCAAGAAGCGGAAAAAGTCTCCAAAACCTCCAAAAAAGACTGAAATTTTAACTGAAGGTACAGAAAGACCACTGACACCGAAACCTGAAGAAATTGCTAAAGAAACTTTTATAACTGACGAATTCACGCAACAAAGTTTGGCCGAGAAGATAGATGCTTCAAATATTACGAGAATGTATGATATCGAGATAAGTAGTATTCAGGCTGCTGAATCTGAAGGAACTGCTATTGACACCATTCCTGAAATCACATATCCACGTGCTTCTAGTCAACAATTATGTGATAATAACAATAATACTGTTATCACAGAAATATTTTCCTCAGAAGAAACTACACCAGTTACTCCACATGCACAAAAATGTCCATCGCCTTCTCCAAAATCATTCGAGGAAACAAAAACTGCTCCTAAGGAGGAAAAAACAGATATAAAGTCAAAAATGATGGAGGTGAATCAAGATATGGAAGAATTGAGGCTGTCTATTGAAAGATCTTTAGCTGAACTTACTTCAATAGAAAAAAGTGAAGATACAATAGAAAAAGAGTTTGAAGCGACCAAATCTAAAGTTGAGAATATTTCAAGTTCATTGTATCAAACTGGAGAAAGTGCTAAACAAACAGCAAGTGGTAAAGCACAACAAATTGAGCAGGCGGCATCTAAAGAAGTTTTTATCGGTAAACCTTTAGATGGATCCAATATTGTAGCTGTAAGAGATGATCAAAAGTTGCGAAAATCTGGAGAAAAATCTTTTCAAGCGGCTGTTGGTGAACCAAAAATTTCGGAATCAATTAAAACGCCTATAGCAGAAGTCAAACCTATGCCACCTGCAGCTGATATATTCTGCGAAAACAAACCTTTAATTGAAGAACCAAAAGTTTTAGAAAGTACGCTGCCGCCAATACCTCTTCCAGAAATTAAAGAAAAAAGGACTGAAATAAAAGAAGCTGAAAAAAAAGATACTGAACCAAAACATAAAGAAACACCACTAGAAGTACCACCAACATGCCCCACAAGAAAAGATAATAAAGGTAAACATAAGAAAAAGAAAGGAAAACAGGAAACTCAAACAACTGCTACTTCTAGTACACATAGTAGTACTCCTGCTACTACGCAATCTCAAACAACACAAGAAACAAAGAAAGAAGGAACAACTGAATCAAAATCTGAAACAAAGACTGAATCAAAAGATAAAAATCAAAGTAAGGAAAAAGGTAAACAACAAGTTAGTAACATTCATTCACAAGAAGACGAGCATTCTGCAACGGATTATGAACCAATAGAAGATTTTGAAGATGCACTTACGTCAAGTGTTGATGACGTTAACAAGTCATTCGAAATGATAGTCAAAGAATCTCAAGAACAAAATAATCCCAAGATCAATATTATAGCACCTGATGAAGAAAAAAAAACCGTTTCGCCGCCAAAAAACTTGCTAGGCCATCCCGATATTCCTGTACGATCGAATAGAAGGGACTTCAAAAAGGAAAAAGATAAATTACCAAATGAAACCACAGCCAGAGTTAAAATAAAGGATACAGTTGAAGTTGAAAGGAAACAATCTAAAAATACACAGACAATTACTAAGATGAAGGAGTATACGAAAGATTACAAAATGGATGACAATGAAGATTTTGTTTACAAGTATAGTTTTAGGAAAGTTTTTCTTCAAAGTGCTTGCCATCTTTGCAAGAAGGATTTGAAGGGTTCCCGAGTGCCGTGTAGTTATTGTAGCTTGCTGTTTTACTGCAGTAATAAGCATAAAGATGAAGATTGGCCGCAGCATCAGGCGCTATGCTTTGCCGTGTCTACAATTGTTCATCTAAAAGGTGAGAATCAAATATTTTATATCGCAATGCCGACGAATAAATAAAAATGTTTTAGTGAGTCGTTTTATCACTCCAATGGAATCATAATTTTGTAATGTTTTTAATTTCATCAACAAAAAAGTATATTTTAAACAGATTTTATAGACGCCCTTGTAAATAATATTAAATATATATATAGGAAAACCTTTTGATCAATTACTGAATCACTTGAGTAGGTAGGTATCTCAATAAAAATATAGAAAAATATACTTTACAACTGTAAAATACTTTTATTTACATATGTATAGACAGAAACATATACCTTTAAGCAAATAAATGTTTCACAGATCAAAAACACATCTATGCGGACGCAAAGAACTTGACAGGCCATGACTACCGGCTGATCAGGATGCAGATGATTGTGTCTTGTGAGAAGGTGCTGAAGCGGCGGCTGGTTCCATGGGAACAAGAGGCTCTGCTGTACCCGAGGATCTGCGCTCACGTAGCGTGCAGGGAGTGGAGGCAGAGCAAACTGACTGACTGCCAGGGATGTGGCCAGGTTTGTGACTATCTGAAGGCATTTTTTGCTACCGCGCAAGGGGCAATTAAGATTTGATGACGGTGTCTTTACCGTCACCGTTATCTTGGAGAATTGATGATTTTTTTAATACTGAGAGATATATGGACAAGGTAGGATCGGCATTGTAACATCTCTGGTGCTGCAAACGTTTATAGGCTGCAGTAATGACTTACCATTGGCCAAGTAAAAAAGTCCGAGAGTACTCTCTTTTGAATGAAAATTGAGTGCAGTATTTTCTCAGTAAATTATTGATTATGATGAGATTTTTCTTTACCGTTTCTTTCATTACATTCCTCCTCTCCCCCAGATATCTTACTGCACCGATCACCCGGACCACTTTCCGAAGGCCCACTCCCGTTGGTGCAAGTCCTACTCCTTGTATGAGAAGCTGGTCAGTTACCAGCAGACCAAGGGGCGGCTGGAGCCGAAAATGCCAACCAAAGTACTGCAAGAACCGCAGCAGGTACCGGAGAAGATCAACGAAGTGCTCGCATCCATGTATGAAGAGAAAATCGGTGAGTTGACTTATTATAAGTAAGTTTATGAATTCATAGAGCAAGCTGTCTCCAAGCGATTTCCAACCCAATATAAGTCAGCCCAAGGTTGGATTTATAGAGTACCCACTAAATACTCAATCTATTCTACTGTTCAACATTCTTTACAAATGCAAAAAAAACCGTTCAATATAAAGTATTATATTGCAAGGTTCAAAAAAATATATATAGCAAAATTCAAGTGAAAGTTTTCAAAGTAAAAAGTAGACATGAATAAATTATAAATAATACCCGGTGGGGGAGCAACCCTCCGTGCCTTTGACCTAGATTTTAGTATAATAAAGTCTGATTATATTTATAGTTTTGAAGCCCTTATTTAATCCTTTATGGCCTGTTGATTAAAATTAGGAATATTTATAAGGGTAGCTATGGATTATCTTGCATAAGAACAACTTTTTGAAGTCATGCATCTAAGTAAAAGTATTATATATTTGCAAGCCCTCTGGTATTACGAATGTTTATGGGCGGTTGTGATCACTTACCACCAGGTGAGCTTCCTACTGAATAATATAGAAAAGGCCATCTTACAACATACACTCACGCCTTTTTCCCATGGGGGTAGGAAGAAACTACAGAATGCCACGCGCTACGGTCCCTGCATACCATTTTTACCTCGTTCACATCCATACATCAAGGCCGTCTTCTTGAAGCTATTAGTTTTTCAAATGCTGGAGAATGTTTCTTTAATTTGCATTTGTACATATTAACGTCAAAGTCAAAGTTTTATTGCATGCTAAGTGTGCAATTGGTGTTACATGGTATGGCGAGTACTTATGACTTAGCGGCCTTTTGCAAGCATTGCGACATTGAGGGCTATCTTAACTAGTATTTTTATTTTTATACATAATATTTCCATTATTATACTATAGCAATAATTATTGTAGTACATAGTATTATTTGTTGAATTATATTAAGTGTACATTTTAGGTTAGTCTAGTATTAATATAACAATATATATTGATGACTTATTGTTACTTTGAAGCTAACTTCATAATATTTATGATTCAAAACATCTACGAGAATTCGCGTCAGTTCCAAAAACGATTACAAATACTAACAATATTAGGTGCATACTGTAGCGACATCTATCTCGCCACATAAGAACTACGAACTCAGCGCGATGACGCAAGTAATCCTACATCGCGCAAGTGACATTTGCACGCGAGATTGCATATATATACAACCACCCAACATCAACCGTTGGGCAGTAGCCCGCCAGGCACAACACGCCGCCTGGTCGGAGGATCCTCCTTTACCAGTGGAGGGATTACTACCTCCTTCCCTCCATACTGGTGACCCCGAGCTGAACATCAACGCAACCTTCGATGACCAGCAAGCTTCGCCATCATCACTCCTCACAGCACTCTCCAGCGCATCACCCTGCCAGCCAGCACCCTTCCGGCTTCAACCCTGACCACACGCCTGTAGCGGACGCACATGCCTGGTCCAGGACCTTCAGCCAGCATCAGCAACTTGGCACAGCACACTGCACTTCGGCCGGTCATCTAGCAGAGCCACTCTCTCCTGGTCGACGCAGCAGCCAGCCACTACGCATCACTGCACCACCTCGACTCACTGAGGCATTCGCAGCATCACAGTCCCGACTCACTGCGGACTACGCGGCAACCTGTTCCGACTCACTGGAACATCACACCTGGCACTGGCAACAACCAAACAACGCTGAAACAACGCTGACTCCATCATCTTCATCAGAAGAATATCGACCTCCGGTCTCGGAGGGGAGTGATGTAGCGACATCTATCTCGCCACATAAGAACTACGAACTCAGCGCGATGACGCAAGTAATCCTACATCGCGCAAGTGACATTTGCACGCGAGATTGCATATATATACAACCACCCAACATCAACCGTTGGGCAGTAGCCCGCCAGGCACAACACGCCGCCTGGTCGGAGGATCCTCCTTTACCAGTGGAGGGATTACTACCTCCTTCCCTCCATACATACTAAATTCTAAACAGTGACTAAAGAGCTATTAAAACTTGATTTATTATACCTAATGTAGGTTTTAAGCAGTCATACGTCTAAGAAAATACATACAACTGTGAGAATGTTTAATTCAAATATAATTTGTCAGATACATAGAGAACACACGTATGGACAAGCGTACATGTGAACATGCACAATTTAATATCCTTCGTAAATATTGCCAGTAACTTTGTGGAAGAATCTCATATGAGTGCATACAATAAGTTGCCTCGTTCCTATAGTGGTTGTAAGTACAACAGCTAAGCAAAAGGTCTTAGGTTCGATTTGCATTCATTTTATACACCCGATCGAGTAGTTATTGGGTTTTTCTATGAATATCTCAGCAGCAGCTCGGAGTTTGGACTCGTTCCCGGTTATACCTAATAGGCTCGCCCGCAATTTCACGGGACCTAAAATATACCGGCGAAATGAAGCTGGCGAAATGTACATTAGTACATCACTATCTCACACCTTTCGGCGACGACAGGCGTGATGGTGGAGTATGTAGTCCATAAATAGGCTGATGAGGTGATGTTTGTTACAGATATAAACGACATACAATACGCTGCGCTGACGCAGCTTGCGACGGCGCCGCTCACCGCCGCGTACTGCCACCAACTCTGCAAGAACAAGGCAGCATCTACCAATGGCGTTTATAAGGTTTAAATCATCATCATCCACCTATTTATTGTCTTACTATGCTAGCCTAGTGTGGGCTGCCGCATTTCACACGCCAACAAGAAAATCTTTCAGGCAGCAGGATGTTTTCCTTTACCGTTTGAGCACATTCCGCATATAACGTATAAAAGTCTGTGGTTCGTGCCTTGGGATTGAAATCAACACCTTTGACTTCACAGTCTATTGGTCACATGACTAGGCTATCACTGCTTAAGGTCTGAATAAATGTAGTTTATAATTCTAGTGGTCGCTAGCAAAACTATTGCGTGAAGTCCAAGTTAGATTTTTGGAAAGCCAAGAAAAAGCCATAACGTTTTGCATAACTTAATAATTGAATATTAACCTTCATTCGCTCGCAGTCAAACGTACTCAGTATTTTTTTCGGTATACCAAATTTAGGGCAATCCTTTGGCCTGGGTGCCTGGCCTAGGTATTATCGCCCTGGTCTGTGTGAGTAAATCAAAGTTAACTTAATCTCAAGTATGTGAATAGGCTCATAAAAGACGTTGCAATTTCAGAAAACCTCGTTCACCATCCACGTGGTAGGAGCAGAGTTGCAGTTCGAAGCTGATGCCCTGAACAAGTGGGAGGTGTTCTTCCTTCACCTAAAACCTGATCTCCAAGAGTTGAGGGTTGTCCTCATCAATTATAACTTGAACCCTTCGAATTTGCCATTGGAACTGCTTGGTAAGATAAAGTAAGTTGCCAACTAAATGAGGCATTTGTAAAACTAAAATAGCAGAATTAAAAGGCATAATATTTATTGCAAAGCTGAGCCGTATACTGGAGTTTGAATGAAGTGTATTATTAAGTTTGTTATCATAGCGATAACAGACTATCTGTATGTAGCTTTATGATGTAATTCTGGTGTGTTGTATTTTTTGTAGTACTTTGCTCTTAAACGGCTTGACCGATTTTGAAGAACTGAAACTATGGCACTATTTACGTGCAGTTAGGCTTGGCATGGTCTTTCATTTACAGGCTTACATATCTTCATGAGTCTACATACCTACCAATTATTTCAGATTATGCGAGAACTGTCGGCAGAACAAACGTCGGGTGGTGTTCAGCTTCCAAGACAAAAGGACTTACACTGAGTACAAGTCTAGTGAGGAGTTTGTCTTTCCTGATCTTGGTAAGGATAAAAATATAGCTAGATTCTTTGATAAACTGAGATCAACAATTTGCGTGTCTCATTTTCCCATTATCATTCCATTCCCTCTTCTCACTTGAAATTAATAAGACAATATAGTCCACCACGGTAGCCTAGTGCAGGTTAGAAGACTTCTCATGCCGTCAAGAACATTTCTCAGACTTACAGGTTTCCTCACGATATTTTCCTTCACCGTTTGAGCATGTGATAAATACGCAAATAACTTCGAAAAGGTAGTGATGCCTCAGTATTGAACTTGAGACCTTTTTCTTTATATTATTAATTTACCTACTATTTATTTTTAATTTAGTCGATTTACCCTTTGTAACTTCAATTCTAGTATGCGCTTTCAATCCAAGTATCCAGAGGTCTTCAGTGTACAACGGCAAGGATCCCTGGCCTACCACTATCAACGTCATTCTCAAACTGAAGGTTCCCTTCATCATCACAGCTTACACCATCACGGAACTCCACAAAGACTGCATCAGGATCAAAGAGTGCTCGGAGTCTGGGTTCAACTTCATCGCAGAACCGAAGTACAATAATTTTGCAAGCGTCCGACCTGATAGAAATTTTATTTCTGATGAAGAAATGCCTCTGCTGTTCAAGAATTACTGTTACGCTGTTTTGTCTGGGTAGTTTTTTCTACAGACGGCAAAAGTTTTCAGTTTACAGACAACTAGCGCCATCTAGCGTCAATAAAAACATTGTGCTCGTGTTCGAAATAATTTTAATGTTGACATCAATCAATTCTCGATTTATTTAGTTTTATTTATGTCTGAAAGAGTTGTTTAATATTTTATTTAAGTAAAGGATTAGTTTTAAACATTGCATGTGGGTAAATTTTGACTACAGTTCTGTAGAACGAATGTAATCGTCTTAATAATTTTGTGCATGTGAGATTTGTGTTTGTAAACGTATCTGCCATACAGGTTATAAATTATTAATATAATAGTATGAGATATATTTCTTAAACAAATAAAAAAAATGTGTTTTATTACTTTTTATGTTTGTTATGTTTTTGTGTTAATAAAGAAGTATGTGAATGTAATTATTTTCTTTATTTTAAACTGTATTATATTAAACTGTGGCCGTTCCGAGTGCCTTGGTAGTCTTGTTTAAATTGTAAGAGTGAGAGAAAAAGAGAAATAAGCATATAACATTTTTAATATTATTGATAGGTTTATGCTTCACCACCATTTCGTATAATCCTAACTGACACTGCGATCTACGATGTAGTTTACCTAGAAGTAACAAATTCACTCATGATTTAATGGTAATCAGATCTATCTGGGAACAACCATTCAACCAACGATCATTAATTTTAGTGGTGATAAAAGTGGATTTAAAGCGTGTCTTGTGTTATAATCTAGAGAAGCCTTTAAAATTGATAAAATTTTCCACGCATTTTTAAAGTAGTTGTTAGTTATTTCATTTTCCATTACATCTCATCAAGAAGACACTTGCAATGCGGAAGTTCAACTAAAACATGTAGCTGTCTGGAAATCGTCTCCAACTGAGAATACCTTTCTATTTCAGGACATAGCGCCATCAGACCATGTCAGTTCAGATATTTGGAGTCATAGCCAGAAATACTTGACGACAGATTGACAGTTGAAATATGGGATATTCCGGAAGAAGGCAGGAAATGAAGATGATTACGTAGCTTTATTGCCGTGTGTACTTTGGTCTAGAACACATGTCAAATCTTTTGGCACGAGATAGCGCGAGCCAATTAACAATTAGTTTTAGTCTTCGGATATATAGGTACGAGTATAGGTATAGGTATCATAATTGCCTTCACACACATGGACCTTTCATAAGACATTCAAAAAGGTACATCAATTATTAATGCGGCCACTATACTCTTAAACCATTGAGGACCTGATTGGCGTAGAGGCAGAGCGACCGGCTTGTGCGTCACGCGTTGCGGATTCGATCCTCGCACGTAGCAAATATTTGTAAGTTCTACAGGTGGTTGTTCCGGGTCTGGGCGTTTGTGTATGTGAAAAGTGTTTATAAACGCACCCACGATACAGGAGAAAATCATTGTGGGGCAATGTTTCTTTTTATATACAAGCTTCTTGCTTCTAGCGTGTTGCTGGTTCAATCCCCGTACGATACAAAAATATGTATGCCTTACAGGTAGTGGTTTTCGAGTCTAGGACATGTATATTTGTGTTTGTAAACGCACCCAAGACACAGGAGACATTTCTAGTGTGGTGCAACAGGGTTTTTTAAGTATAAAATGAATAAAACATCACAAAATGCATTGAAAATATATTTATATTTATATTCTTATAAAATTGACAATTACATTGACAATATTCACAGTAATCTAACAAAATTATATAATAACATATCACAGATAAAATTATTAGTCACAAAATTATTCTAACGCACGATTTCAATAACCCACAGTCTACAGTCTTGTTATGATAAAGAGGAATTTGATAAAAGCTTCAAGAACACTTTAAATTATGCGGACATTATGACACAGCGCCATCTAGTTCCGAGCTAATCAACTAGGCTTGTGTTACAGATACCAGGTGCTTAAAGTGGAAGCTCCACGCTAGCCCGCGAAATATTCAAATATTCATACTTTTTTTGCAATTTGCCGGTCATTGTCAGGCTGTACATTGAACAAAATATGATTCGCGCCTGTGATGGGTATTTAGTTACAGAATTATAATCATTTAAATCAATAAAACAGCCCTCAAAGTGCATATAACTGTATTGATTGTCTATTTCATGAAAAAGTCATTCAATCCAATTGTATGCAATGTGAGGGTTATATTGATGATATTAATTATTATAATTCTGTAACTAAATACCTATTACTGACAAATACCGGCAAATTGCAAAAAACGTACGAAAATTTGGATTTCGCGGGCTAGCGTGGAGCTTCCACCTTAATGCACTACATCGTTTTTGTAAATACATACATATACATACATAGCAATAGCAACAGACTTATGTAGATATGTGCATGTTTATCACACAAACATTTTCGAACGTACAACATTCGAACCCTACCGGAATTCGAACCAGCTGGCACCCTTACCATATCAGGTAGGCTTTAATACCGCTCGCTTAATGTAGCTTAATTTGTACTTTCTATCTTTAGTAGAACAATCTATAGGTTAGATTATTGAAACCGGCTTTAAGCTAACAGCTAACGATTGACAGATTTTGAAGAATACAGAATTTAAGCCTCACAAATCAACGCAAAGAGAATAATTTGATTAGATGATTTTTAAAAGGGAATACAGTTAAATTGAGAACCTTTTTTGGAACGGTAAAACATCCATCTGGCTAAGGTTTATTTACAAATTAAAGCATTAACATTTGATTGAAAATATTCCTAAATCATCATACTTGTAGGTTCGTATAAATACTGTTTAATGCATTGAAAACTTAGGTTTTTAAGCATTAAACAGATTAATGTTGAACTTAGAAACCTATTACTTCAAATCAATGGTTAGTGTGTTAAATCAGAGTTGCAATAATTGTCGTAAGCTGTTTATTTTAAATCTAAATTTAAGTAATCTCAAATACTTTTATGAGGTAAGGTATGCTATTCTATACCATTGAATTTGTTTAAACAATATTGTTTGCATGGAAACAAGTCTAAACAAGCCACTACATAATACATTATTCGTTGTAGTATCATGTTATATAGACATTTATGTTGAAGTTAAACTTAGCACGTCTATTGCCATAAATTAGGGACAATATAATCAGGTTGTGACTGAGAATCTTTTTACAATAAACAAACTAGCAATACTGAGTATGTAATACAACAATAAGAAAGTCGTAGACAGAATATGTCAGCCCATATTTCTCGACAGGGAATCGGTCAAAATGAGTCTAATGCCTACGAATTAAGAGTGTGGACCTCATTTTTTTGTCGATCGACTTCGCATCTCGTTGTCCAAGCTGATTTAATGCAAATATTTTCTTCTGAACAATGATGAGTTCATTTAATTTCATCATCATTTCTAAATAAAATATTTGCATTAAATTGGCTTGAATTAAATGAACTCATCATTTAATTTCATTTTATTAACATTCCGTTTACGACATTTTGTATCGTCATTGGTCCGTAATACTTGTGTACTTTTCAATAAAATTATAAATACTTTTTGAAGTTTTGATGTTAAAATATTCTGATCTATATGTACGTAGACTAGCAGTCCTGGAAGAATATTGTGATTAGTTAAATTGAGATAAAAACAACCCTATCTCTCAAGTACATACAGCGTCCAAAGTTTCATTAAAATCGATTCATTCACAGAAATTCATCCTGAACAAACTACGTGACGCGAATTCTTTCAGTACACATATAACATCCAATACAGCGCAATCTAATAACAACTTAATTAATAACATAATAGAGTTCATTGTCAATCGTTAGCTGGTATCTTAGCAAGTCCCAAGCAAGAGACAGATACACTTGGTGATAGAGTAGATGTAGAACAGAGAACACGCGAGCGGCTTGCTGACAAGAGCTCTGGAAACAGTCACCGACACCTACAGACAAACACACACACTTAACATACGCGTCAGTATTATATCTATCGATGTTTTGCGCAATTGGGAACAAATTAAGATATTCTTGTTAGTCGGTGCCTCCGTGAAAATTCTTCTAAAATAATATTAGTTTCCATACCATCATGCCTGTGCCCTCTGAAGGATTAGGCAGAGTTGTAATAATGTATGTATATCCACATAATAATATCACTGGTATGTTTTATGTCCCATGTAACAGGTCAAGAGGACAACAATTTTTATAGATTATAATCGCGGCAGCTCTACCCGTGAGCATGCTGTAAAGGATCCGAGGTTGTTTTGGATCCCTTACGGATGAAAAAAATATATAATATCAATATAGGTACGATATTGTTTTAATCACAACGGTTCGTTATTCGTTCTGAGAAGAAACCGTTATGATTGCGTTTATATAATTATGTGTCAATCTCTGTTTTTAAATGCATCCATGACACAGGAGAAAATTCTAGTGAGGGGACAACTTTAAAAACATTTTCTTTTAGGTATTGTATAGAGCGCAAAACATCGACTACTGAGTGCAGATGTTATATAAAAGATAGAACACAATTTGCTCTAAAAGAAGCTGCGTGAGTGTTAAAGGGAAAAGCGATGAGAAGACATAACAACATAAAATATGAAATAATTACAATAGTTATTAATGGTGCAAGATGTTAAAACAAATAAATTAACATAAGTTATTTAAAAGCTTAACGTAATATTATTGGTGTTTAACATAGCTTTGATCCGAGGTGTTTTACCCACCGTTGCATAAATTTTGCTCGGTTCCTAACGGTCGTAGCGTGATGTTAAATAGCTTAAAACCTTCTTCAAAATTTTAGTTAAAATATGTTTTTTTCCAAATTCGTTCGGTCATTACAACTCGTTCGGCGGCAAGATGGGTCGACGATATCGCTCAGTTTGCGGGTCGAATCTGGATGAGATTGGCACAGGACCGAAGCGAATGGCATGCATGGAAAGAGGCCTATACCCAGCAGTGGGATCAGAAAGGCTGTGGATGATGATTACAAACTCTTCAATTATTAAATTCGTATAAATAAAAACATTGCTATTCCAAATATGATGTTCACTGTGATACCAATTTTTTTAGGAATTAAACCTTGGTTGCTTAACAAAAAATAGTTCAAATTATACGATAAATACTCATTTCATGTCAGGTTCATGTTCAACATAAAATATTCAAAATTATTAAATGAACAAAAAAAAACCACAGGGTTCTTCATATTTGAAACGAAGTATAGTTAGATCTATTAAAATTATTATTAAAAAAGTATATTTAACATAACTGGTAGTTTTTTTCAACAAAAACTATTAAGAGCACTTTGATTAAATAAATGCAATTACTGCAAAACTTCATCAAAACATCGACTTCAAAAGTTTAAAGAAACCCAATGCTATATTATGGGCTGTAGATGAAAGTTACTTAAATTAATCTTAGGGCCAGTTATTTATATTTTATAAACATTGATTTTCCCTATACAAAAAATTTAATCAATTTTCAATTACGGCGCAAAAATTGGGACCCGCCATGTATATTTTACTGTGACGTCACTCGCAGAGTAAACACAAAAAAAAACAAGAAGAATAATGACAAGAATCTGTAGGTTAACTTAATAACTTATTTAAAAAAATACCGGATAGAATTTATTTTTTTGGATTTTTGTAATACCTATTATACCATCGATTTAGAAAATAAGAAGCGTTTGATGTGTTAATTAAGTTAAGAGTTATATTGTAACTTCACATGCTATCACAATACACAGCAAACACATCAGCTTAGATAAAAACATATAAATTAACAAAAAAATATAAAAATTAAGTACAGCATTGGATGCAAATTAATCAAATTATATTAATTAATAAATTATAATTAGTAAATTAATTCGTTAGGACAACCATCTACTATAACATACATACATCTAAATCAAATACCTACAGGGTTCAAGCTACCAGTGCTTCGGGTCCCAGAGAAAGGAACCTCCTAGTTATACTTAATTTTAGATTCTTTAATTTTTTATATATTAATTACCGGTGTCGTAATCTGATGCATGCTGTGACACCTTAAACTGTTGTGCATTAAAGTCAATTGTTTTAATTTTATTATAGATATAAAAAATAATGTAACAACTACTGGTTTTCCAAATAAATAAATAAATACGCATTTTATAGATATGCATTTGCTCTACGTCTTACAACGCTAAGATGGCGTCTTAGCGTTGTAAATTCTATGAGCCGATATTCTGCGTCGTATCATTTTAAATTATCAAATGTCTAGCCGCAATGTATCAAGTTTTGGCGGCATTTTTATGGAATGACACGCGATATTCCAACAACGATTTTGTATTTTGTATCATAGTACAACCTTGATGCAGAATCAACATGTGCAAATGGGGTTTCAGATAACCTAATTGTGCTCAATGTTACTGCGACGATCTAGAGCAAACTATGTCACACCTTCTGGTGTGTCCCTTGTGACAAAAAACCTGCACGACGGACGATCTCTGTCTGGCCACGCCTAATGCCATTGAAGTGGCCTCTTATTGCTCCAACATTGTTTAGCCGTTGACACGATAAAAAGAAGGAGTACAAACTTTCCCCTTTAATACTGTTGCCTATACTTTAAATCAATACGAGCTTATTTCGGCGCTGATAACTGAAATACAGGCTTTGCGTAGTTCGGTTACTGATGTAAAAAGTGTTGCCCAAACCGATCGAACCCAAGACCTATACTTCACTAGTCGTACTTACGACTATTAGACCAACGAGGCAGTTAAAGATATTCATTCATCTTTTTTAGCATTCTCAGCGTTAACAAATCTAATTGACGTTATAAAACATTGACAATTGTTATTACAGTAGATGGTTGTTCTAAAAACATCAAATTAACACAACAGTTAACAACAAACCTTAAACAACTGAAACAATAACCTGTTCTGTCACCACCGGCACCAGCGTGGTACTACTGTCACTATTAGTACCACTATAATCAGCTGTGGTACCATTCTCATCTTCTGGATCAACTGTACTAAACACTGCTGTACTTAAACTGATTTCTGGCTCTTTTGTACTAAAACTTTCATCTGAATCAAAATCATTATCAATAATAATGATATTATTTTGTGTATAGTCACTGGTTGGACCTTCAGTGGTACTTGTACTATTTACAATAATTTCTGTAGTACTGATTTCGTCATTACTTGCTATAATTGTACTGGCATTGTCCGCGGTGTAATCAATTATTGCATTCGTTTGTTCTGTACTTAGAACAATATCACTAGATTCAGTTGTACTAATATTAGTTGTACTGCTTTCTTCTTTATCAACATCACTGATGTCTTCAGTATTTGGGCTAACCGTACTAGTTATTTCAACATCTTTCGTAGTTGTACTAATATCTTCAGTACCTTTACTTGTAGTACTAATATCGATGTAATCATTGGTTTCGTCAACGTCTGTATCTGTTACACCTCCTGAGGTTATGTCATAATCATAAATGTCGTCTTCTGTTGTTATAGATACTGAAACATCATTAATACATATTTTAGAGATATTTATTAAGGCGCTTGTCAAAATATATGAACAGACGCAAAATAAATAAATAAGAATTAGGTAGTAGCAATTAGTACTAATAAGGGGTAATTGATAAAGAGGTCGTGATCTTGTCTGAATCAGTGTTTTGAGCATTACGTTTAAGCAAATTTCTTAACAAGGGCATTAAAGTTCAAAATTGAAGTTATTAATAACAACCAAAACATCCAATAACTTACCAGTTACTGCAACATCACTAGAATTATTCTTGAAAGGATCTTCCGTAACCAATAATACAGGAGATTTATTAATAGTATCATTAGTAACGTTCTCATTAGTCTTTTTTACTTTAATCTTATCATCACAGCCGTCAGCACAGTAATTAGCTAATTTGTGCAAAATCATATCAACTAGCGCACTTTCTTTATTAAAAACGTTGGGTACTTTCTCATCTTGCAGATCTTTGTCAACTATTTCTTCTATTTTCTGCGTATAATTTATCGGTGGGATCCACGTATACTCCGGATCATACATGGATGCATTACTTGGTTTATAGATTCCAGCATTTGTTTCATGTAGTTCGTCATCCATTCTTATTATGGGCTTCGTGTATTTAGCTACAGCTGGTCCTAGTATGTTAGTGACGTATTGTTTAAGTTTTTTACATTTCTCTATCGTGTTCACATCATTGGAACTGCCCCAGATTATAAAACCTGATGCGTTTGATTTATAAAATGTGTTTAATGCCACGTCTAGATCATTCTGAAAATAATAATATTAAATGTATTCAATAAATCAATTCTACATATCCTTATGCATAAAAGTTATGTTATGAAAAGGGAGCGCTTCAGTATCGTAGTGCATGATTTTAAAGGGAGTTTATATATTACTAGGTAGATTATAACCAAATAGTCCACCTAATAGTAATACTCAACCGTAGCCTGGACGCTAGCAAGACTAGAAGTATTATTTTATTGCTACTTTGATTTTTTATGGCAACATTACTCTTCAAGACTGGTACACCAATATTACTTTGCTTTGGCAAGCAGTGCTTTGGTACATGCTTTTGCAAGAAGTGCTTTGGCACATGCTTTACTTCAAAAATTGTTCACTTTCATCATTACCTTGTTAAAGAATCCTTTATCCCTGTACTTGTACCAGAAGTATGGTAGTATGATGGAGCCCTTGTGGGCAACCCTGGCAGCTTCCTTCACTCTCCCTCTGATTAAGGCGGCGAGCTGGCCTGCCGTTAGATCTTCGGTGCTGTACACTGATGGGTACAAAGCTGTGCTTTCTTGCCAGAGCCAGTCGACACTAGAAATGATGATAAGGTTTTTATTTAGCTACCTGATATTAAAGGCTAGCTTTTAATATAATGAATGTTTTCTTTTTTAATCAGACCACTGCTGGACTTCAGGGAACCCCGCGGAGTTCAATCTTCGGCTCTGGGTGAAGATCGAGCTGGGATTTATAACGGGATATATAATGTCCGAAGACTTAACCTGCTCTCTGAGGCAAGAAGAGGTTTCAATGTTTCAATTTTTATGCCACTTGAGTAGCAACCAAGTAATTAACGGCCCACCTGCTAAGCAGTTATCCTCATAATTATGTGGACGTTTGCAACACCAGAGTCTCGCATGTTGCCTACCCTGTAATAACTGTTTTGATTATTAATATTATTACTATTTGGCCCACAGAGTTTTACAAGCTGTGTGATAGCCTAGTGGTGTGACCGACTGATCACTGACTTTTCAAAATTACGAGCGTATTTATCACATGCTCAAACGGCGACGGAAAATATCGTGAGAAAACCTGTTATAAAATAGTCCAAATAGGTACAATGTAATAAGGTGCTAGTGAGACAGATAGTCTGTACTGTTTTCCTATCTCTATTCTATGTTATGTGTCATGGCGGTATGTTAATGTGTTACGTTGTGCTCCTAGAGAGAAATAAATATTTACTCAAGTTTAAGCCGATATTTCATTTATATTTTATCTGAGAGATGCCTGAGAGATGTGTAAAATCTACCAACCCTGATTAAACACGTAAAGACAAGTAAGTAAGACAATAAATAAGTTGTTATTGAATTCAATTGATGAGCTCCACTGATAACTGATATTATTCTCGTCTATTCCTCTACAACAGCAAAATAGTCTTACCGATCGTTCTCCTGAGGCACCTTATCAGCGCAGTCTTCTTTTCTATTGTTGTACGCCATGTTGAAGCAGTAAGGGAATCCATAGTACCCCCATAGAGCTTGAGGGCGCATCTTCTTGGCCAAGGATATGGTGGCCTGCATGAACTCACGGGCAGCCACCTCGAAACGCCGCTTGGCCTGGAACATGTGGAATAGCAATTGATACATACGACTCTTTCACATCAGGGTAGGGATAAAGTACAAAAAGGCACATGCTACGTTCCCTATATTTCTTTCTGCAGGTGTTGGCAACGCATATGCAAGGCTTTTGGAGTAGCAAATGTCCATGAGCGGCGGCGATCACTTACCATCAGGTGAGCCTTGCTCGTTTACCTCCTATCACCATAAAAAACATACCACAATTGCTTCATCCGCATTCATAAATTTTGTCATTCATTACGGGTACTCGGCATCTGACCTTTTTGAAGGAGTTCACCAATTAGATTGGTATGTCTTTCTGGACGAGCGTTTTCATTGACACGTGCTTTATAAATTACTTTCATCAATTGCCTACTCTCCAATAACCTAAACCCTTTAAAAAAACTTACAGAATAAACGGGAATCTTGTCGAGTTTTTAAATAAAGATGAAATCATTGTCAGTGTTGGTTCATAGTCGGTATTTATTTGTAAAGTATTTTATATCAGCAAACAATTTGTTTCAGGGTGATTTCATTTTACATAGTGCATTTGCAAATTGAGTTTTTAGGTTACAACCTTCAGTCGCGAATAGATATAATATGTTTATTTTGATATTATAATGCCGCTATATCTAAATGTAAATACCTGATATCTGACAATTAAATACTGAATGAAATTAAAAAATAATGTAAGCACATTTTTTATATCCAATATACATACATACCATTACGCCTGTCATCCCGGAAGTGTTAGGCAGGAGTATTATATTATGATATATTATTTCGATATTTCCCATATTTCGATGTATGTACATACATATCTCTGATTTACAGGGTGCAAATTCCTTTACCTTGCCTTCCAATTTTTATGACACATGATCATTTAACATACACAATAACTACAGTCGAATTGAGGTTCACCTCTTCTTTTGAAGTAGGTTAAAAATACATTTCTTACAACTGCAGGTGTAGTGCAATCATTATTATTATTAGATACAGTAACGCGATCTCAATGCTCGTTGGTTTGTGATGATGCAACGGGAGAAGTAAATGCGTCCACACATGATACCGTACCATCACGGCTACATGCTAGAAAGGGCTAGGCAGAGGTGTGCTTCTGTACTGTCAATATCTAGTGATATATTTCGAAGAACTGCTATAAATAAATAAATACCTCTGGACATCATGACACAGCGCCATCTTGTTCCGTGGTAAGCAACGAGGCTTGTGTTACGAATACTAGAAGGTTGATATACTACATATATACTTTTTTGTTTTAAATACATACATATTATACATAGATACATCCTTGACTCGGATACAAATGTTAATGTGCATCTCACAAACATTTGTCCTGCTCCAGTCAGGTCATCCTATTATATAAGAAAGAATATTATATGAAAGACAAAGATATCTGTTTCACTTAAAAGTAAATCCAAGCTGATTAATATCTGGTCTAATATTAATCATGATGACCGTGTGCGGCGGCCCTACGCGGCCTAAATACTTGCAGCATTAGTTTGACGAGTGCATACCGACGTCTGATTGATGAACTACACTCATGCAATGTTTGTATGTAGTTTGTGGGTGATCTGTTGTGTATAAATGTTTATCTGGATCAGAATCGCAATCAAAACATTGCCTCAAGTTCGATTTCCGCACGGATCATAAATGTGTACGAGTATACAAATACAATTATAAGACGACCTGATTGGCGCAGTGGCTGAGCGACCGGCTTGTGCGTCACGGGTTTGCGGGTATAATCCCCGCACTGAGCAAATATTTGTACGTTCTTCAGATCATTGTTCCGGGTCTGGGCGGTTGTGTATGTGAAAATGTGTGTTTGTAAACGCCCCACGACACAGGAGAAAATCCTAGTGTGGGGCAACGTTTGAAAAACTGTCTATTGTACTTTATATTTACTATAATAAACTATTATTATTGTCTTCGAGTAAGCAAATAAATTAATGTGAATATTAGTATACAGCACTATCTAGTTCCGAGTTTGATTTTGACTTTGACTAACCTACTGCGGGTTGGCAGACTTCACGTACCATCGAGAAAATCTCTTAAGCATTCAGGTTTCCTCACGATGTTTTCCTTCACCGTTTGAGAACATTGCCTAGGTATTGTATAGAATACCGGATTATACATATTACCAGTAACATAATGCACATTATACATACACAAACTGTGTATGGTATATTCCAATTACCAGCGAGTATGAGGCCCTTCATTTAGAACACGTTCTAATTAAAGTCCCAGATAATAATTATGATTGAGCAATCAACGAGATGAAACCTAATGGTTTTGTTTGCCACACAATGTACGAGTGGAATTAATGTGTTATTTTTAACTGAACTTTATATTATGTAAAGGGTTAATTAATTAACTCTCTTGTTTAATGTTTATACGGGTCATACACAGTAACAAGAGCAAATGAAACAATTATGGTAATCAAAGTGGCGAGATTATTTTGCAGAATTCTTCGTAGTAGCACTACTCGGCTTAGGACGTTGGGGTTACAAGCGTGAAGGTGCGTAATATAACAGGAACTGACAATCTATTATCATTAGTTCAATTAGAATGCATACTATATTAATTATACATACTATACTAAACAAAACAACATAGTTTTTAGCAGCCTGTTGACAAACACTCATATCGGTACTACTAATATTATAAATGCGAAAGTGTGCCTGTCTGTTTTGTTTTTTATACCTCAAAGGTGGCAAACAGGCCTAATGGTAAGCGGTTACTGCAGCTAATAGACGTTTGCAACACTGGAGGTGTCGCTCGCGCGTTGCCGACCCTGTAGAAACCGTTTATGTATCTTAAAATAGGGGAATTACTAAATTGACAGTCAAAATGGGTATTCTCACTCGCAGAAACACAACTATTGTTGTTTCATTGCGGTTTTCTGTAAGGCTCTAGTACTTCCCAGTCGGGCAGCTGAATTTCAGTAAGGAATTTGGCTATGCCCTACCTCTTTTCATTAAACGTGATGATATTTATGTAAAATTTTACGTTACTCTTGAATAAACATTTAAAGACAAGCAAGTTCACTATTGAGGTAGGTGAGCTGTGGTGGCCTAGTGGTGTGACCAGTGGACTGACATGTCAAAGGTCTTGAGTTCAAACCCGGGCACGCGCCATGCATGCTTGAGATATTTTCTCGATAGCATGTGAAGTCTGCCAACCCGCAGTAGGCTAGCGTGGTAGACTATAGCCTAATCCCTCTCAAATGAGAAGAGACCCGTGCCCAGCAGTGGGACAATAATGGGTTGATGATGAAGTTCACTATTGTCAAACTTTTCGTCATTGTCAAACATTTGGTTTGTTGTGTTTGTCAAACAATTTCGATCGTTTACCTTTATAGTATGTTATTGTCTAAATACGTATCAATGATACATAAGACACAAATAGTCAAACGCTTACACTCAGTTTTAAGTATCCTTAAATGATAGTGCCGTCTCTTTCACTTAGCAGGCGAGTGAAAGAGACTGAAGTAGCTAAAATATTTTTTTAAACGGTGCACCACTCTGTTTCTCCTGCGATGTGAGTGCGTTTACAAAGAAAAATTTTCACATACACAAACGCCTAGAATCGGAACAACTACCTGTAAATCGTACAAATATTTTCTCCGTGTGGAAATAGAACCCGCAACCCGTGACGCACAAGCCGATCGCTCAGCCACTGCGCCCTTCAGATCGTCAACATTTGGCCACTAGGTATATAGAAAAGGAGTAACCTACCTCTTCTTCTATCCACTGCTTCTTCCACCACCAATGTCTCTTCTTCTCTATCGCGAAGGAGACATCCTTGTAAGGCGTTAAAGTGCCGAAGTTCTGTCTCAGCACCGGCCTCCAGGACTCAAAGTCTATGATACCGACTCCTGAAAATATCAACGAAAAAATGGTTTGTTTAAAAGTTGTTGGGTCAGTCACACGGGTCTCATTTGGCTATAATCCACCACGCTAGGCTAGTGCGAGTGGGCAGACTTCACACACCATCGAGAAAATCTCTCTCAAGCATGCGGGTTTCAGACAAAATCGTGGGCAAAAGTTAGTTGACTATAAAACCATGAATTTTTTTGGAGGGCATAGTGAGATTCCTCGCTCAAATTGAGCTGCCCGACTGGGGAAGTACCTCCGCCTTACAGAACACCGCAGTGAAACAACAATAGTTGTCTTTCTGCGAGTGAGTAAGGTTACCAGAGCTCGTTGGGGAGTGACTATTCTGACAGCATGGGCATTCCATTTGCTGTCAGTTTAGTAATTTCCTATTTTTAGACACCAAAACGGTTTCTGCAGAGGTGTGCAACGCATTGCAAGCCTTCAGGTGTTGTAAATGTCCATGGGCGGCTGTGATCACTTACCATCAGGTGAGCCGCCTGGTCGTTTGCCCCTCACCACAATAAAAAAAAGCGTCCATCTTGTTGATAAACGCATGCATGGTTCTTCAATATATGTACGTATTAATATACATACGTACATATATTGATTCTAGTACAGACTTTATAGCCAAGCTCACCGCTAATAAACTTATATATGTATATAAGGCCACTATTTCAGCGAACCGTTAAGGCAATGACATTACCCTCCCTCTGCCGACCTTAATCCCATTAAGCCCAAGGACGGCACGTCAATATCTAAGCTTAAGGGAGAATACTATTTTAGTGATTTTTGATGGAAACGTCTTTTCAATTAATGTTTGTTTAGTTACTGGATCGAATTACATAAACCACAGGTTCTGTCCACCGATCGTCACTTTTACTCCAGGATAGTAGGTACGTGAAGAGGTAGAAATAAAAAAAATAAGAATTTCAACCGATAAGATGGATACCGATTGCCTTCAGCTTGGAATCCTGTCATCAGTAATTGCGCGTCGTCGCGTTGACGCGGTCAGTCAGTGTAGGGATACCGTTAGTGTAGTGTGTAGAAGTACCGACAATACGACTAATGTTGATAAAAATCAAGTGAGGGTAGAGGAAAACACCCGCACGTCACGAAGGCGCCGCCGAGCTGTCAACAGTGTTCCCGTGACCACGGCTTGATGCAAGTCAGCCGAAACGTCGGATTTTTGTTCTACCTGAGTCTGTATTTCCTAACGAGTACAAATGTGGGGTTTTTAAGTCACGGTATCTTCTAGGTTTAATTTATCTTAGACCAAATCGTCTACCTATCTAATGTCAAAAATAATAAACTAATGGGTGCGTGTAACTTATGTACGCCCGTGAGAAGTTATACTTCTTTGGCATCATTAAATAGTTAACCTCAATTATATTGGAGCACTTGAAAAAGTATATAAGCACAATTTTTTTCACTAATATTCACAAATAGTAAGTAATATCAATCAAAATATTCAATTTAAATCACTACTGAATATAATTTATTAGCACATATATAATTCGCACTTGTATGAAACTAAAACACGTGTTGTGAATGTATAAACTAGAAACATGTTGATAAATATTATAAATATGAAAACAGTGATCAGAGGTGACGAGCGTACCAACATGCGCGACTAATATCGAGGTTCAATTTCTATTTTGTTGGTAGCTTTTTTTTCGAGACTTAATGAGCGGTTAAGCAGACAGCTTCATACTGTTAATTTTGTGTCACAGATGCGCGCGCATCTTAAAATTTCACTCTCATCATTTTTTCATAACGCGCCTAAAGAAGTATAACTTCAAAAACATTGCATATTTAATCTCTCACGCACACACATGTCAACACTTACAAACATAGGTAAAGCTTGTAAAAGAATATGGTTTCTAAGCTACCGATTAATTTCTCAATCCGAATATTTTATGATATCTTACACGGCACTTTCCAAACAGGTGCATCTCATGTTAATTGTTATGATTTCCAAATATTCATTGAACGCAAGCACAGCAAGTTAAATAAATAACTGTGTTGATGTTATGACTGTGATATTGAAAGGTTAAAATAAAACAAATATCTTGAGAGAAATTAAGAATCAAAATAACTTTGTATTGGCAGGGAAGCTGTTATTGTTACGAACAAAGAAAGAAAGAGGTCGTGCGAAAAAATACTTCTTGTGTACCTATAATTAGCCCCTCTTTTCAAGCTTTAATGCTTTAAGATGTTGGGTGTGAGGGTGTTGGTATAAGTGTTGTTCGACGTGTCTTTTTAACCGACTTTAAAAAAAAAACCTTATGCCTATAGTGATGTACCTCAGTTATGTAGAAAATAAAGGTTATTTTCATAAAATTGAACCTAAATAGGCCCACCTAGAATTCATTACATGAAATAAACTATATAATTACACCCGCACATGAACTAGACTAATTAAAACATTCTAGTAGGCTGGGCAGTCAACCAGGACAGGGTCACCCCTATATGAAGAACACATAAACATAATGTAGGTATTAATATCAAAAAATAATAAAAAAACATATAAGCTTCTTCGTTCCACTGTGTAAGTACAGTCTAACAACCTAATTGGTATACATGCAACTATCGACCGATCCATTTGTGGATGTAAACCAATTAGTTTGTTAGAGTGTACGTGGAGTAAAAATAATTAACTTTATATTTTTTCCAACTGGAAGCTAGATTTGTAGAAAAATCTTAAAGTTAAATTTGTCAGTTTCTTTGATCCAGTCAGTCTTTTTGGGCTGCAGCCCAGGGCCCCGCGAATACAGAGGGCCCCCAACCGAACTGAAACCAATAGACGATATTGTCAATAATAAAAATTATCTAGAATTTAAAAATATCCGATCATAACGTTGGCAACACTGCGATCAATCAACCCGTGAGCGCATCTATCAAACGGAACGGGGAATTCCTTGTCGCTTGTTTTCGGTCGGTGTATTCCGTGTATTGTACTGGCGACTTCCCTCCGCTTATCGCCCGACGCAATTTTGTTATTTTTCCGCACTTCTGCTATTGTCGACTAAATGAACGAATTTACTTTGTTATTGTTAGAAATGTGTTTAGTGCGTGTGTTTTGTTAACGGACCGGATCTTTCTTTTAATTTACTAAAATGGAAAGTATTCAGCATAACAAGACTTCCTGCTTTTAATAGGCAGTAGGTAAGTAAAAAGAATGACAAAACATAACTTTTTTTTTTATTTCAGTTTTCAAAACTAAATGAATCGAACTCGTTCGGTATTTAATGATAATTTGTGAATTGCTACACTCATTACAAAGTAGGTATTAAAATTTAAAGTTCTATCCAGTTCTTTGTTTATTTTCGGAAAAATATCTTATTTTACAATATGTCTGCTAGAAAATATAAAAGTGGAGCTGAAAAAAGAAAATTACAGTTTGGTCGAGAAAAAGAAAAAATAAATGCGCAAAAATTGAAACTTTTTTTAAATCAGAACATATAAACGCGAATGAAATAGCTATAAATCCATTAAAAAACGTAAAGGAAGTTATTTTATGCGACGAGAATCTAACCGAAGGAAGCAAAAAATCGCAAAACCAGGTAAAAAATACAAGTGATGAAAATAAGCAAGATTTTGAAAACCCGAAAAAAATACTAACGATGAAAATGTGCTGGAACTCAAGATATTGAGTTCCAGCAACCCTCTGGTTCATCTGAAAACGAAATTTGTGTTCAGCAAAAGGAAGGTAATACCGAAACCTAGGTGGAAATTTATATAACATAACCATTTATAACCTGTCAATTTATTTTGCAATGCATAATGTTTTAATAAATAAATAAAATCCTTTCCTATTTTTCCTATTTTCCGATTTTCCTATTTTCCGATTTTCCTATTTTCTTCCTGTACATAACATATATTACATTACATAACCTACATCACTACAGAAAACAGTTTCTTGTCAAAATGGCAATTAGTTGAGTAATTAGGTAGGGCCCTTAAGCAGTATTAGCCCAGGGCCCCACAAATTCAAGATCCGCCCCTGGATCCAGTGGTCGTATAGTGCGACTGCCGAGCGAGAGGTCTTGGGTTCGATTCTCAGGTCGAGCATAGTGTTAATGGGTTTTTCTAAGAAATTCTCAGTTGCAGCTCATAATTTAGATTCGTGCCCGGTTAATGGCAATAGGCTCGCCCCTATTACATGGGACCTAAAACATACCGGCGAAACGTGGGTGTACATAAGTACACCTCTGCCTAACCTTTGACTGCGTGATGGTATATTATGTATAGCTGCCTCCCGCGCCTTTGCCCGCATGGTATAAAGATAAAAAGTAGCCTATGTGTTAATCCAGGTAATAAACTATATGTATGCTAAATTTAATTCGAATCTGTTAAGCGGTTTTTGCGTGAAAGAGTAACAAACATCCATCCATCCATCAATACTTACAAACTTTCGCGTTTATAATATTAGTAGGAAGTAGGATATGGTATTTGTTCCTTTTAGAAGCTACATTTGCACATAAGTTAATCTTACCATTAAAATTTTTATCTGGGACACTTTGCTCAAGAAATTTCTGGAAAATATCCAAATGCTTGATCAAGTTTCCTTCTTGCGGTACTCCCCCGTTTCTATTCTTGATCTCGCCGCTCGAACTGTTCTTCAACAACGCCGGGAAGTCCCCGGGATCATAAAGTATAGAGATTCTATCCCCCCTAAAAGTGTCGCCGTCATTTTGAATAATGCCGTACTTCTCGTACAGATCATCGAAGAGGATTTTCTTCGATTTGCACTGCATCGTGGGCACGTTCCAGTACACCTGGAAGGTCTTCGTGGAGACTGTGTCTGGCATCCGGACTACGAAGTAACTGGAACAAAGAAAGAATAACTGTGAGAATGTAATCATCATCATAAACCCATTAACGTCCCACTGCTGGGCACGGGTCTCCTCTCATTTTAGAGGGATTAGGCTATAGTCCACCACGCTAGCCTACTGCGGGTTGGCAGACTTCACATGCCATCGAGACAAATCTCTCAAGCATGCAGGTTTCCTCTCATTAGAGCATGTGATAGATACGCACATAACTTCCGAATAGTTAGTGGTGCGTGCCTTGAGTTCGAACTCGAGACCTTTGACATCTCAGTCCATTGGTCACACTGCTAGGCGTTCATTACCCTACACAAACAACAAATAATGCTAATTATTATTAAACTAAATGTTATTCTTTCTCATTACCCCACATACATCTACATATTTAGGCAAACTTAGGTAGGTATAACTGAGATATGTTATTCCGGTTATTTTATCAGTACCGAATGATTTGATAAAAAACCCGGAACAAAAGTTAAGTATACTTCTATACTAATATTATAAAGAGGAAAGATTTGATTTTTTGTTTGTATATGCTGTTTGAATAGGCTCAGAAACTACTTGACCGATCTGAATAATTTTCACAATGAATGCTATATTATCTTTGATACACATAAGCTATTTTTTAATAAAAAAAAAACAGTATAGTATTTGATAAACGGACAGAAATGTTTTGTTGGGGAATTTATCGCGCTGCTTCTTCTTCCCAGCAAAAACACTAGGAGACGGTGAACGGCGGGGGTCTTTAGGGGCTGTCTTTATTGACGTTCAAAAGGGAATAATTTGGCTTACTTTGAATCAATTATATTTAGATTTTGAGTTTATATAATGGTTACTGATTAAATTATCTGCCCCGAATTGGTATTGTTTTCACAATAGACTTTTATAAGTTAATTGTAAATGTGAGTTCAGTCTAGTTGTTATTGTTTAAGGTGGAAGCTGGTTCGCTAGCCAGCGAAATTCAAATTTTCGTACGTTTTTTGCAATTTGCCGGTATTTGTCAGGCTGTATGCAATGTGAGGGTTGTATTGATGATTTTAATGATTTTAATTCTGTAACTAAATACCTATTACAGGCGCGAATCATATTTTGTTCAATCAAAATATGATTCGCGCCTGTAATAGGTATTTAGTTACAGAATTAAAATCATTAAAATCATCAATACAACCCTCACATTGCATACAATTGGATTGAATGACTTTTTCATGAAATAGACAATCAATACAGTTATATGCACTTTGAGGGCTGTTTTATTGATTTAAATGATTATAATTCCTACACAAATGTCCTACTGATCTTGCATTGACGTGCGTCGGGTCGTTGAGCTCCCTCAATAATGGTTGAGCTACACGATGGCTGACGTATGCGTGCTGTCAGTATGGACAGGTCAACTCAAAGTTGCACTGGTGCTTTCTTCAAAAGGCCATCTTGGACTTTGACCTACATCGTCAGGCTCACATACTACATATAAACAAAAATGTTTGGACTTTAAAAGAGACCATGATTCTCTGAGTTTGTTTCGGCATTTCTTCTCAGAGGTCGTCAGTTTGGAAATGCCGATGCCAACTAGATACTAAAAAAAAAATTACATGACTTGTAAAAGTGTCTTTAAAAAGATCTATTTACAGAAATAAACAATCATTTCAATTTCATTTCAGTCTACTTGGCTATCCTTTCTTACATCAGGTTTAGTAAACCGCTTTAATTTTCTGTCGACCTAATATCCTCTTTTGGTTTAATTCATCCTCATTTAAAGGTACTTAAAAGCTAATAGCTTTAAGTTAACATTAAGGTCCCCGCCCACTGCGTCGTAATGTAAATTACAGGTCATTCACCTGTCACGCATTGTTTAATGTTCGTATTCGGTTCGCGCTTGATTGATCCATTTTGTACTGGCTCTATAAGTATTGTGATCTTGGCCGTGGAACAGTGGGTGTACGCATTTATATAATAAATATATCCGCACATTATGACACAGCGGCATCTAGTTCCGAGGTAAGCAACGAGGCTTGTGTTACTGATACTAGTTGGTTGATATACTACATAGATTTATTTGTTGTAAATACATAAATAATACATATATACAACGACTCGGATACAAATGTTGATGCTCATCAGACAAACATTTGTCTCTAACAGGATTCGATCCCGGGGCCCGTAGCATAGAAGGCGGCGTTACTAGTTACTACCTACCTTTGGGCTAATCCAGTCGTCATCATCATCCTCATCATCAACCCATTAACGTCCCACTGCTGAGTACGGGTCTCCTCTCATTTGAGAGGGATAAAGCTATAGTCCACCACGCTAGCCTACTGCGGGTTGGCAGACTTCACATGCCATCAAGACAAATCTCTCAAGCATGCAGGTTTCGTTACGATGTTTTCCTTCACTGTTTGAGCTTGTGATAAATACGCACATAACTTCCGAAAAGTCAGCGCCTTGGGTTCGAACTCGAGACCTTTGACATCTCAGTCCACTGGTCACACCACTAGGCTACCACGGCTCTTGTTAGGTATATTACAAAGAAATGGTTAGGTTACTGCATTAGAAAGTTATTGAAGTTGAAAGTATGTTTAACTGCAGATTGGCTATTAAAGTTTATGCGATTAGAAATTGAAAAGTTCCCGATATACCAGATTTTCAAACGATTGAACATAAATATTCCTGAATTATTATTGATATGATATGTGGTACTTATTTCTGTAAATAGATCTTTTCTCCTCATAAGTTTGGTGATCGTAAGTGTGACTACTGAGCAAGAGGTCTTTGGTTCGATTCCCAGTTCAAGCAATTTGCTATTGAGTTTTTCTATGAAATTCTCAGTAGCAGCTCAGACTTTGAATTCGTGTCCCGTTGACGGCATTAAGCTCACCCCCTATTACATGGGATCTAAAACATACGGGCCAAACGTGGCTGTTTATTCGTACACCTCTAATTATCCCTTTGGGAATAACAGGCGTGATGGTATGTTGAAGTAATAATTAAATATAAATAAATAAATAAATATTCTGCGACATTTTACACATCACCATCTAGTCCCAAACTAAGCAGAGCTTGTACTATGGGTACTAGACAATGGATATAATACTTATATACTTTTTTTTGTAAATACATACTTATAATACATAGGAAACACCCAGACGAACACAAACACTTATATTCATCACATAAATATTTGCGTCCCGTGGGAATCGAACCCACGACCTCGTGATCAGCAGTCCGGTACTCAAACCACTAGACCACAGAGGTCGTCATCAATTACTTGGGACGATTTATTTGCATGTGTTAATTACACATAAACACGTGTAATCAGTATTAATTAAATATGACGCAATAAACTGTTATTCAATCCAATTGCTAGAAGTAAAAAGACTCAAATCTCAATAATAAATATTGTAATATCATACTTCATATTCTATAAATAGGGTTGTAATTAGTGTACAGATGTGTGTCAACTGGGGCTGATGATTAAGTACGTGTATTCTATTTCCAGCTTTATTTAAATGACAAAATAAGGATGTATTTTAATTAATTAGTACACGGAAAATAAACACAATACGTCCTTAAGTAGAGTCATGATCAAACCAGTTATAACCGTGCTGATAGGCATGTATCTAGTCTCTAGCAGAGAGAAAATCTCTCAGGCATGCAGGTATTCTCATAATATTTGGCTTCACCGTTTAAGTATGTAATAATGTGATAAATACGCACGTAATTTTGAAAAGTCAGCGGGGTGGGCGTTGGGACTGAACTCAAGACTTTTGTCTTTGCAGTCCACTGTTCGTGCCACTAGGCTATCATCATCATCATCATCATCATTTATTCATGAACAATTTACAAATTGTGTCTGAAATTAACAAAAATATGAAATAAAATAACATTATTAAAATGAGTATTAAAATAAATAATTAAATTTAGCATTAAAACATAAATAATTTAAATACATCAATAAAAAAAAAAAAAAAACTATTAAAATCTATTTAAAACACAAACATAACCATTACAATAGTGAATGTCACATTAATTACATTTATTTCATTTATTATTATTTATAAATTCATCTACAGAATAAAAACATTTTTCCAATAAGAAGGCTTTAATCTTTTTTTTGAAAAGGTAGGAGTTATAAATTTGATTCTTTAAGTTATTAGGTAGACAATTAAATAGCTTTACCGCTTGATAATGTACGCTATGTTTAACAATGTCCAGTTTGGGATATATTTTGTTATTTAGATGATTTGTCCGTGTACTTTCTCTTATTTGTCTCTCAGTATCAGATTCATAATTGTGAATGTTTTTTGCTAGATCACTCAGGACTGTCAATATATAAAGGCAGGGTACTGTGAGAACTGAAAGATTTTTAAAATGTTCCCGGCAGGACTCCCACTGTGGTATGCGGACAATGGTTCTAATTGCCCTTTTTTGTAACACGAATGCTCTATTGATATTGTATTTGTAGCTATTACCCCAAAACTGTATGCTGTATCTCAATCGCGACTCCACTAAGGCATAATAAACCATTTTTAAATTTTTGATACTAACCTCGTCTCGTAAGCTTCTTATAGCATAGCAAGCAGATGATATTGAACTGTCTATAGCTTCTAACTCAGCTTTCCAATTAAGTAAGGAGTCAATATGTACACCTAAAAATTTTACAGAATTGACTACCTCTAATTTATCTCCATTTGAGGATATATCTAATAAACCATCATTTCGCCGAGAAGTAGATTTAAATAAAATTATATGTGTCTTCTTATTGTTTATTACTAGTTTATTGGCCTTAAACCATCTTTGGAAAAGCTCAACAGCTGTGTTAATTTTTTCGTTAAGCAATTGAGTATTATTAGCGCTTACTATGGCGTTTGTGTCATCAGCAAATACAACTAGTTTCATATCGGAATGCTGTTTACTTACATAGTTAAGCAAGTCATTTGTAAAGATAATGAATAGAATGGGGCCCAAAATTGATCCCTGTGGGACACCTGCTGTTATAACTTTCATTTGTGATCTGTAAACTTGTTGACAATCGTTTTCATCTATATCCTTTATTTCAACGTACAATTTCCTATTATTTAGATATGAACGAAATAAATTTAAGGCCTTCCCTCGAATACCGTAATGTTCCATTTTCATAAGGAGTAGTTCATGATCAACGGTATCAAATGCAGAGCTTAAATCAAGGAATATACCAGCAACCTTCATTTTATCATTTATTATGTTAACCACGTCATCAATTAAAGTTGTTACAGCATCTACTGTGCCTATTCCTTTTTGGTATCCAAATTGTCTATTATTAATAATTCTATTACAATTAAGATAACACACAAGACGATTTTTTATAAGCTTTTCAAATATCTTTGAAAGAGTTGGTAGTACCGATATCGGTCTGTAATTTTTTGGATCTTCTTGTGAGCCTTTTTTATGTAACGGAACAATTTTCGCAATTTTTAATTGTTCGGGAAAAATATCCGCTTCTACACATTTGTTGAAAAAATACGAAAGAGGAACTGCCAAAATGTTATTGTGTTCTTTTATCACCGATATTTGAATGTCATCATATCCACTTGAACTTTTAAAAACCATTCCCTTCACAGTTTTGATTACTTCATTCGGTGTTATAATCGATAAACATATTTCATTATCCACGCGCTCAGTACCTTCCCGTAAAAATAACAATGCTTGATTTTTATTTATATTTGTGGAGTCTGGTGGCGGTTTATAATTAAATTGCTCAGCGAAAATATTTGCAATCTCTCGTGATTCAATTATGGTTTGACCATTACAAGACAAATTAACTTTTTTTGGAACGTTATCTTTATTTTTGTTTCTATGGCGGTTAACAACCTGCCATATTTCTTTACTGATATTTTTCGCTCTGGTCAATTGTTTTGTTACAGCGTACCTTTTGGCAGTTTTAATCACCTGTCTAAATATTCTAATGTAATTCTTTCGATATAGTAAAATACTGCTGTCATAGCAACTTCCACTATTGATACATAGAACTCGTTTCATTTTACTTGCAATCTTTATGCCTTTAGTTGTCCATTTTATTCCTGTACTATTTCTATTGAGATTAATTCTTTTTTTCTTTTTCTTAAAACTATTCTGAAACGCATTATTAAAATTATAAATAAAAGTATTTATACCCATCGAAGTCCAGTCACTATTTAATATTAATTGCTTAAAACTATCATGATTACTTTTTATCAACATCCGTTTCTTAATAACAATAGTTTTATTATTTCTTAATTGCTTTAAGTTTTGTAGCGAACATTCACAAAAAAGTCCTGCGTGGCCATCTGCTAGACCATTGTGATCTACCTCTAAGTTTTTTATATGCTGGTCATCTAAATTAGTCAAAAAATTGTCAATACACGAGCTCGAATTATTTCTCACAAAAGTAGTAGTATTTATTACAGCCCTAAAATTGTAACAGCGTAATAAACTTAAAAGATCTGTACATTTCTTATTATTGGAATGTAAATCTATATTAAAGTCACCACAGATTAAAGACTTCTTATTAAAAAGGTATTCTAATGCATTTTCTAGACTTTCCATAAAAGTATCATAGTTTTTATCATCAGGGCTTCGATAGCAGCAGCACAAATACAACCTAGTATTTAAATCTTTTATGCAACATATTTCAAAAGAATCTTGTTTATACAATTTGTTTATCTGCGTACAATTTATTAATTCTTTATTTTGAAGGCCAAGTATAAGACTGCCACCTCTTTTTTTATTAGTTCTATTATTATAGCAAGCTAAATTATAGTTAGATAAATTAAACAGCGGTGCAGATATTTTGGTTAAAAAGTGTTCAGTAATACAAATGTAGTCTAGCTTATAGGATAAAGTTTTAATATAAAGTTCTAGCTCATCTTTTTTGTTATTGATTCCACACAAGTTTTGATGAAAAATGCCTAATATAGTGTTACCTGGTGAACTATTATGAGATTTCTGAATTTTAAGTGTCGTATTAGTATTATTATTCACGAAAAAGCTCTGTATTTATATCACTATTACAATGACGATCGGTCACTATCACAGCTCTTAAGTCTACTTAGCTAGTTTAGTAGAGCATATACTAAATTTCCTTATTTTTCTGATGAAACTAAATGAGCCTACTGAGCGCGAGGTCTTACATTCGATTCCAAGGTAAATTAGTATTTTTTATGACTTGCTTAGCAATAGGCATAGGCAATTAGCAATCGGTTCGCTGTCCACTATATGTAAATACTTTTTATAGTTTTTTCTTTGTCTTTTTATATTTTTCCTTTTATTGTATATTTATTGATAACTGATTTCGTTTTTGTTTAAAAAGATTATAAAATTTTCTTTTGAAATTGACTGCGTTTTTCCTTTATCATAAGAAATAATTATAATTGATAGAAAAAAACACTGCCAGCCCATTATACTCGCCCTTGGGTTAATGAGACCTAAAACATAAAAGTGAACTACAAATACACTCCTGCTTAACCATTTCATGATACAGGCGTGATGGTTAGTCATGTTATATTTTATATTACCTTTGATGTATATAACTTGTAAGTTCAAAAAGATTTGATAACTTAGATATTTTTATAGCCAGAAGGTATGTAAATAAACATACAGACATGTGTTACTACGCGATGTGCGGAAGTCTTAACTTTTATTAATAGTCTACAGTTTGTTATTCCGAGTATTACTGAATGAGTGTCACTGTGCAGAGTACATACAGAAATCTTAGTCTACACACAGCCACTTGTTACGAGCCCGCACTCCATTAATGCTAAGGATCGAATAATAACCGATTACGTATATCGAGAAATCTGCGATAGCCCAGTGTGACATTTCAATGTTTGAATATTTAAAGAACACCTCGTGAGGAAACCCGCATAGGCACCTGAGAGATTTTTTTAAACTAATGGTAGGTATTAGTTAATTATATTACTCCTTCAAAAAGGTCAGGTGCTTAGGACTCGTAACCGGCGATGTATGAATGTGGACGAGGCAAAAATGGTATGCAGGGCCCGTAGCGCGTAGCATTCTGGAGTTTATGCCTACCCCCATGCGAAAAAAGCGTGAGTGTATGTATGTATAATTAGCTTTTGCTGAGTCTTTAACTAAAGTACATGCCTATTGTGTAAATATTACATGCCTAAATAGAACAAAACATTTTTTTTAAACCGTCAAACGTCTATATCCTAGAACATTAAATCGTTTGAGTAAATAATTAATATCAGAGGGACGGTTAACTTACGTAGGTATTTATAATTGACTAGCTGATGCTCGCAGCTTCACCCGCGCATATAATTTCTCCTCCTCATTTCGCCCGTTAGGGGTTGAATTTCTAAAAACGACGAAACACGTATGCCTTTTGTTTTGGTGAGATGCTTGAGTATTAAATTTCATGCTTCTTACTTTAAAAATGACGAACCTCCCATATAACCTTTCAACCCCTATTTCACCCTCTTAGAGGGTCGATTTAAAAAAATCCCGATATACGTGTTTAATTATTTCTAACCAAAAACTTTTATATTAAATTTCTTATCTCTAATTTTTAAAATAACGGATTTCTATACAACCGTTTACCCCTTTAGCCTTTAGGGGTCGAGTTTCTAAAATTCCTTTCTTAGCGGATGTTTTTATCATAAAATGCATCATTTGTCAAAATTAAAAGTTTGTAAACTCTGTGGTTTAGGCTTTGCGTTGATGAATCAGTCAGGATAAACGTTTATGTATAATAAACTAGACTACCTCGTAGGTAATTAAAAAATAAAAATTCAAAAGTAAAATATTAGTGACAATAATAGATAGTCATCGGATTAATCAAAGACAGTTTACTATGCGGGCATATACAAGTACATACAAATGAAGGCCAAGATTGCTTTTATATTAAGAAGATATTATAATGTCAGATATTTTTTTTTGCTAGTTAACATAGATTGGTTTGCGCCCACATCATTATAGTTAAGTAGACACATAAATATTGAATAGAATAATTAATTATATTTATTTTAAACTGACAGAAATGTTTTGCTGTTGTTGGTTATTATGTTAGCCGCTTATTATTCCCAGCAATAACACTAAGAACCAGCAAAGGGCGAGAAATTTTGGGTGACTTTATTGTCAGTTTAAAAAAAGGTAACAAAATTTGACCTAAGTATTTTAAATAAAATTTATTTTGAGTTTGACCAAAATCATCGTGCCGATTTCTGAATAGATCTGAAGGATTTGGACTGTATAGCATCCAAAAAATGTTATTAATAATTTAAAATAGAAAACTATATTTCTCTGTCGGTCAATTTCGCGTATTCTAATTATAGTATATTATGTAGTATCCATAATAAAGACAAAACAGGTGTAACAAACCTTGCATGTTCAGAAACCATTTCGATAGATTTATTGTCAGTTTGTTCGATTCCTCGTCACGCAAAGACGATTCAGTGGAATAATATTTCTTTATTAATTAGTTACGTACATATTGGTATATTATACTTATCATTATCATGATGGCAATAGGCTCGCTCCCTATTACATGGGACCTAAAACATACCGGTCAAATGTACACCTCTGCCTAACCCTTCGAACATGACCGCCGTGATGATATGTATTTTATCATCAACCCATTTACAGTCCCAATGCTGGACATACGACTCCTCGCATTTGACACGGTTCAGGCAATACTATCGAGAAAATCTCTCAGGCGTGCAAGTTCTCTTACGATATTTTCGAACTTA
This sequence comes from Craniophora ligustri, assembly GCA_905163465.1. NCBI lineage: Eukaryota > Metazoa > Arthropoda > Insecta > Lepidoptera > Noctuidae > Craniophora > Craniophora ligustri. Next base: position 453,908 of record LR990979.1, on the reverse strand, counting down.
ATAATAGCTTTTGAACGTTACAAGTACATAAGTAGTAAGACTTAACAATAGCAATTTAATTAACTTTGAACTTTCTAAAGAAACACCAAAATTAAATCGAATAGTCTTAATGAATCTGAGTAGTTCTTCTGTCATTTCTCTGTGCAGTGGTAGTCTGTCAATTATCGCCTACTCGTAATACGTAATAATATTATGTAATTGTATGTATGTGTGAGTGTACATACAAGGTCAGCACTTGTTTTTATTTGTACGCTGCTGAGTTGACACTATCGCGCTTTTATATCGCGAAGAGGTCAGCAGACGTGTTGGCTAGGGATTTGTTTATGTTGATGTCTTGTTCAGTAATTATTATACCTAATAATAAATAATAAAATGATTATTCACACTGCTTTGTACATGTCTCCTATAATTTGAGAGGGATTAGGCTATATTCCACACATACTAGCCTAGTGAGTGTTGGCAGACTTCTCACGCCCAAAAGAAAATCTCTCAGGAATGCAGATTTCCTCATGATTGTTTCTTTACCGTTTGAGCATGTGATAAATAAGAACTTAATTTCTAAAATAAGAACGTAACTTCTAAAAGTCAGTTGTGCGTGTCTTTGTCTTTGAAAAAGAAAATATCTGTTGAAGGATATATAAAATGAATACCTTTTATCATTTTAATTTGAGAACGGTTACCTATAGGTAAAACTAACCTGGATATTGGCGACCTAAGCTCATATTTAACATAATACAGATTTTATTCTAGTTCACGACGCGCACAAAGAAACACGATATGTACAGTGTTGACAAACAAAGACTTACAAATGTAGGTAATATAAATAATTGCGTAAAAAGATAAATATTGACTTATTGTATAATCAATATTTTTCGGAAGTGACCTTATTAAATGTAATTTTAAACAAATACGTTTGTTTTCATTATACATAGCAAATCACAACGCCTGTCAACCCAAAAGGGGTAGGCAGAGATGTACCTACTAATGTAAACTCACATTTCGTCAGTATGTTTTAGGTTCTTTGTAATAGGGGGCGAGCGTATTGTTTTCAACCGGACACGAGTCCAAATTCCTAGCTGCTACTGAGAATTCATAGAAAAATCCAATAGTACTATGCTCGAGCTGAGACTCGAACCCAAGACTTTTTGTTCAAGAGTCGAACTTACGACCAATAGAACAACGAAGCTTTTTTCATTTTGTTCTGTTCTTATTCGGATGCCACATCGTAGTTCGTCAGAGTCAGAATCTTTGATCGAGAAGACTGACTAGAAGACTTTTTGTTCCCACGCAGCGATTGAATGAAACCAATTTAGGTAGGTTACTTGGCGCTAGAGACTACCTAATTGCTACCAGTCATTACTTTTGTCCCTCTCCATGTTCTTGAAAGCACCAATACATACTATGGCTGCCTGTATAATGATATGATGTGACTTGTACAGACACTTGATGAGACTGTGAAAGCAAAGGTCTTAAGTTCGATCCCGAAACACGCATTACTAACTTTTCAAAGCTATGTATGTGTATTTTTAATAAATATTCAAGCGACGAAGGACAACATCATAAGTAAATCTGTACACAGGAGATTGTTTCCCAAAGATCAGTTAAGTAAACTTTTCTGGACACATGAAATACGCCGCTCGAACGTTAGTTAAGTAAATGTTTATGAAACTTGACCGTTCAGTTATGTCCACTCGGTCGTATGCACTCGCTATCGATTGATGTAAGTGGGTCAACAGAACTTTGAACTAATGAGTCGTTAAATGATTTGTAATGCAATCATATGAATATGAACAATTTAATTTGTCAGCTGATTCGATCTTCAATAAGTAACTATTCCCGCTTCATTGTTGAATGGTTATAGAAGTAGGTGCTGAGCGTGTGGTCCGGGGTTAATTCCCAGGTTTACAAAAGGATGGTCTTCTGTTTTGATTATGGCCTCTTCATCTATTCTAGATGATTTATGGTGCACTGTCAGGAAGAAGAATAAGTTATAAAGAATAATCAAAAACTGCTAACATTGACTATACGACTATACCTAAACCATTGAATTGATGACTCATTTAGCTCAGCGGTAGTTAACGTTGCCTGCTGTACTATGGATCCCGGGTTCGAATCCCGATAGGGACAAATGTTTATGTGATGAGCATCAACATTTGTATCCGAGTCATGGATGTATCTATGTATAATATGTATGTATTTATTTCAATCATCTAGTGTCCGTAACACGAGCATCGTTGCTTGCCACGGAACTAGATGACGCTGTGAAATAATGTCCGGAAATGTTTAAACTAACAGGAACTAAATTGCGAATGGCTTTTACGGTCAATTTAAAACTAAGTAAATAGATTTAAAAAATCATTCAAATTAAGTTAACTAAATGTTAAGTTTAACTAAACAGTGCTTTAACCGAATTAAAATAACAATTTAACTGTAGTTTGCGGCCTAATGTCGTCCTCGCGCCGATATATTGTAAATACTTCATTTATAACATAAAATAAATTCCTCCTCTCTCTTACTATACTTTTGCTGTGCCCGACAGGGTCCATAATTGTATCTAGCACTAAGCCTTACTACCTGTATTTATAACATTATGGTATGCGATAAAGTTCAATTCCATTGAATTGACAACGTTTTTGGTGGCTTAATAAATCGAAGCGATAGCAACACCATCTGTATTGTGCTTATTGTATGATCCCTGTAGCAGGATAAAGGTCTGACGTGGGAAGCTTGGAGCATGTTGGTTTCCTCACAATGTTCTCCTTCACCGTTTGAGAATGTGATAAATACGCATGTAACTTCAAAGACACTGGGATTGAACTCGATGTTTTTGATTTCTCAGTCCACTGGTCTATCACCACTAGGCTATCCCGTTGATAATATAATAGAGTAAACCGGCCAAGTGCGAGTCGGACTCGCGCACGAAGGGTTCCGTAAAAAATTAGGCGAAAAAGTAGTTTTTGTATGGGAGCCCCCTTAAATATTTATTTTAATTTGTTTTTAGTATTTGTTGTTATAACGGCAACAGAAATACATAATCTGTGACAAATTTCAACTGTCTAGCTATCGTGGTTCTTGAGAGACGGACAGCTGGTCGGACAGACAGCGAAGTCTTAGTAATAGGTTTCCGTTTTAACACTTTGAGTACGGAACCCTAATTATCGGAACTACAATTATCTAAAAACGTATAGTGTGTTGATCAATTAAAGAACTATACCTACCTTATACTTAGGGTGGTAAGACCTTCAACCACCATTAAGAAAGTGGATGGTTCTCAAACACTGGCCAGCCCAGCTCAGAATTAGTTAATGACCTAGATATGTGTTATCAGTATATAAATAGCGGCTGTCACGGCAGCAAATATTTGTGTAAGATTGGGTGATAAGATATCTGTTGAGTGATATGGGCGGGTCAGTTGGGTGCAGTCGTATTGTTTTAACAAATGATACAGGGGCTAAGAATTGTAATCCAAATCAGCGGTGATACAATTAATAAATAGATCTTTCGAAGTTGTATGTCATATTTGAGACAATTATATTTATTATATAGTTACATTGATTATCTCACGACTAGTAGACATCTCTTGAAAAGATCTATTTACAGAAATAAAAAGCATTTTTTTTATTTGGATGGAGTCGCGGCTTAAAAAAAGTTGATATAACTCAACTGATCACAGCAACGATGGGGCTTAAGATGTATTACCTACGATTACCTAGAAGAGGCTAAGAGTTGTGACATAGAACAGACGCATCGCTTATCTAGTATCCGTAACACAAGCCTCGTTGTTTAGTTTGAAACTAGATGGCGCTGTGTCATAATGTCCGGATATATTTATTTATATGTCGGAGAAACATTATTTCTGTTGACATCGTCATTAGTGGTTAAGAATTTAGTGGGCATCATCAGGGTTAATTGCAAGCACAAACATAATGATCATGGTTTTGCACTACATATTATTTTAATTCGGATTAAATAACAATTTATCACTTCATAATAATATCGAGAGAAAATGCACAGTTAAGACCGAGCAGCGAGTTCAGGGCACCGGCCTTACTTTTACCAACAATTAATACTCTTTCAGTCTCTCAGACTCTCAATCTCAATGATCCAACTCGATCAGTCGCTATTTCTCAATAATGTCCAATACTGTCCGCGTCCCTCCAAAAGTAAAGATGGCGCCTCGACCACGCTCAAGCTAAATGCTCTGCTCTGATTGGTCTATAACTGACTAACAATATTTTTTACTTTTTATTGGACTAAGGAGGTTTTAAGCTATGGAAAAGTGTAATAAATCATTATGTGAGTTATTCTTGCAAACAATAATCAAACCGACTTATAGCTTCCTCCGACACGGCCGTCCTGACATACCACACGCCCTCGTGTGATGTTGAAGGTTGCGCATCGTCCTTAACTGCAAAAAAGATATTGTTATAGTTCGGCCACTCCTGACCAAGGGAATCATTATTTTAGCTCCTGTACACCGACGATAAGATATTATCTTAAATTAGCACTACGCCTTTTGCTATCGAATCTGACTCCTAATACTTAGTCCACACGCTACACACGAAATCAAGTTCATAGTATCGAAACAGCCACCTCGCCGTTATACACGATACACATTTTAGATAATTGGCCACCTCGCCTTTTATCCAACAGATTTTAGGTACTTTTCGATGGCCACCTCGCCTTGCTACGGCCACCTCGCCTTACTACGGCCACCTCGCCTTACTACGGCCACCTCGCCTTGCTACGGCCACCTCGCCTTGCTACGGCCACCTCGCCTTACTACGGCCACCTCGCCTTGCTACGGCCACCTCGCCTTAATACGGCAACCTCACCTTGCTATGGCCACCTCGCCTTGTATCCGCCGCAGGCCGCCTCGCCTCCCACAAAGTCTACCTAAACATTAACAACCACCATGCTGCTAGGGTATCATCTTATAGGCATGAGATATACCTTCAACATTACCTTGCAACGTACCCGGGTTCAAAGGTGTGGGTATGGCCGTATACCCAGTACCTACTAATATGTCCTCCACACCGTATCCGGTGACGGCGACTACTAAATGATCAGTTGGTCATTGTGATGGGCTCTGATGTGACTTGCAAAGCCATACTTCACCACATCAGTGTAGACGGTATGACGCCATTCCGTACTCCTCATTCCGTCCTACCAACCAGCAGTAGATATGTTAGGATGTTAGGCCGCGAGATTGCGTTTCAACACGTCTTTGTAACGCAGGTATTGAACTCCTTGTTTGCGCTTTCCGCATGAGAGTTCGGAGTAGAAGAAAGACTTTGGCAATCTACTATCATCCATGTGTACGACGTGTCCACTCCAGCGGACTCCAGTTTTTAGTATCTACTAAAACGCTGTATCAAAATACCTACAAGTTTTCCAAACCTGGCCTTAGCGACCGCCTTTTAGAAACTCAATTATTTTATACACAGGAAACAACGAAAAAAATAACAATACATCAAGCAAAACAACAAAAAACAATTCAGCATCACGATAACAGTTAAATCCCGCCAAAAATTTAATCCGTCTTCATAAATATTCACAGGCAAATAAACTGACGTAAAGAACGTTTAAAATTAAAATAATATTACTATTTTATTGTCGACCAATTCCAATATTTAAAAAAAAAGGTACTCTAAAATCACCTCTATCTTTATCAAACGTAAATAACTCTTTTTAGTAATTCAAAATAAATACTCTAGCATTATTACGCAATTAACTTCTCAATTCAGATTAGAATAAGGAACAGATTTGTATCTTCGAATTATTTGTTAGAAAATGCTAAAATCTTACACGTAATCGTAAGATCGTAAGATCGTATCGCCGTAACTATTCGAGTAACTTCGTATTCTCCGCGAGCGCGAGCATTATGAATGACCGCGCCGCCGTACTGGGTATGACGAGAGACCCGCGTAAGTCCGTACCGTCATACGATTTAGTTCGGCGTTTTACTCGATACCTAGTACAATAAAATTGTACTTATCGGGTACGGCCGGGTTTCTGCTATACATGGGTATTATATTACCAGTACCAGTATATAGTACGTATCATCCCTAGTATCTTTTAAAGAGACTAGTATTTGTCACACACGCACAAACTCCGATAACATAACATTTTTAAACAAAATATAACAACAGTAGGCACAACAGCAGCAACATACAACAACAGTACAACAATTTTGCCATCACCGTTATCCGTTTGATTCCGTTCGTAATTTTAGATTTAATTATCGTTATCACTTACTGAAAACGAAGTAACTTTTGACTCAATAAGTACTAGAATTAATTTACTTCCCTGTATACCACGGTCCGCAAAAGCAGAAGTCCACCGTTACCAACCAGCGTCAGTATTTACATCACCCAGTTTTTCTCGATATTCTATTTATCTACAATGCCTTATTATTGCGACTGCACCTCGCTTCCAGATGTATTCGAATTTCGAACCACGATTAACAGAGGCCGATCTGCTTTGTGTCCGTATGAATGAAAAATCTGAAAATAAATTGAAAAACGACAGAAAGCGAAGGTAGTTATCCCACTTCTGATGTCGGAGAAACATTATTTCTGTTGACATCGTCATTAGTGGTTAAGAATTTAGTGGGCATCATCAGGGTTAATTGCAAGCACAAACATAATGATCATGGTTTTGCACTACATATTATTTTAATTCGGATTAAATAACAATTTATCACTTCATAATAATATCGAGAGAAAATGCACAGTTAAGACCGAGCAGCGAGTTCAGGGCACCGGCCTTACTTTTACCAACAATTAATACTCTTTCAGTCTCTCAGACTCTCAATCTCAATGATCCAACTCGATCAGTCGCTATTTCTCAATAATGTCCAATACTGTCCGCGTCCCTCCAAAAGTAAAGATGGCGCCTCGACCACGCTCAAGCTAAATGCTCTGCTCTGATTGGTCTATAACTGACTAACAATATTTTTTACTTTTTATTGGACTAAGGAGGTTTTAAGCTATGGAAAAGTGTAATAAATCATTATGTGAGTTATTCTTGCAAACAATAATCAAACCGACTTATAGCTTCCTCCGACATATATATCTGTCTCACTGATTAGGCTAGTTAGCAGACTTTAAATCTCTCAAGAATGCAGATCTTCTCAAGATATTTTCCTCTAACGCTTGTGACTCGAGGTCTTTAACTTCAGAGTCAAACGAATGGGCTATTAAAACTCATACTATCACACCGGTCGACCTCGAAGGGTTAGGCAGAGGTGTACTAAAGTACACCCACATTTCGCCGGTATGTTTTAGGTCCGAGTCTATTGCCAGCAACCGGGCACTGATCCAAACTCCGAGCTACTACTGAGAATTTATACGCTTGACCGTCTTTTTTTTTTTTTTAAGTGCGGAAAAATCCTTTACGGACCGTCCCGCCGCCTGGGGAAGCGACGGGGTGTGTCGGACTCCGCCCAATGTGAGCGTTTACCGACTAAAAAACCGCACCCGCCAACGCCACCAACCCGATTGCCGGGGCCATGGGAATCGCAAAAGCATGCACCACAACCCCGGCGGGGGAAACAAACCCAAGACCTACCCAGTAGGTGCACTTTGCAATCATTAGCCCAACAAAGCAGCTATAAAAACATTGTCAAATTCATTAGAGTAGGTCAATTCCAAGCATTTTGTCCCCATGTCATTGTGTGTTATATTTATATTATAGCGCCGAACTGCAATATATGGGAGTGGACAGCTTTGTGAGTTCACCTTGGCAATCGTTGAAACCGGTAGGGTTGTCAGACGGTATTTATTCATTGTTACCTTCAAACCTTTTTTTACTCGACCCACGTTGGCATGCAAACATTTAGCTGTTTTTTTTCGTGGATACATGAATGCATATGGTTCTGGTGAATTGAGTTATAGATGAAATATTATTGAAATAAGCTAGGGTTGGATCGCGTATAGGTCACGATAAATAATGTGATTCATTGTATTTATAGATTATTTGAAATAAATTATATTCTTACTTATTTCTTTTAATATTTCACCAGTCACTCGAACGCTATTGGACGTAGGCACATCTATGGTTATTTGTTTGATTCGTCAAACAGCTTGCAGAAAAAATAAATGACATTTGTTGCCATGGATTATGTCAACTTTCAGTTGGCTTAAATGTCTCTCTCTCTCTCACTAACCCCACGACTGGGATGACTTCAAACACCATCCAAAATACTCAAAAATTCAGATTTCTTACGATGCTTTCCGTTGCCGTGATAAATACACACATATAGCCAAAGTCAAAATCACATGTTATATTTAAATTAGACCATATCACAGTATTTTTAAATTGTTAAAAACTAGTGCACGGTTCCATGAGGTCTTAAGAAGAAAAACCAAAAGAAACTTCATGGATACTCTTTGAAATTAAAAGAAGAATTACAATTCGGGAGGTAGGGCATAGCGAGATTTCTCCCGAAAATTGAGCTGCCCGACTGGGGAAGTACCTCCGCCTTCAAGAACAATAGTTGTCTTTCTGCAAGTGAGTAAGGTCACCAGAGCTTGTTGGGGGAGTGACTATTCTGACAGCATGGGAATTCTGTTTGCTTTCAGTTCAGTAACTCCTTATTTTATGAAACCTAAACGGTTAGTAACGGACAAAGGTCCGAGACGTCGGTAAATTCATTATGGGGCTCAAATGGAGTTGGGCGGGACACATGGCGAGGAGAAGAGACGACAGGTGGAGCAAAACGCTCACTGAGTGGTGGCCAAGAGGCCATAAACGTAGTGTTGGACGTCCGGCGGCGAGATGGGTCGACGACATCGCTCAGTTTGCGGGTCGAATCTGAACGAGATTGGCACAGGACCGAAGCGAATGGCACGCATGGAAAGAGGCCTATACCCAGCAGTGGGATCAGAAAGGCTGGATGATGATGATGATGATGAAACGGTTTCTACGGGCAACACATTTGCAAGCCTCTGGTGTTGGTGTTTGACGAAATTAATTCACAAGCTTGCTATACCTACGTTACAGACAACCCTAACAGAGACAGACACATAAATAGACTATTCGAAGCTGTTAGTGATTTATATGTCGTTTTTTACCCGCTTCGAGACACGCGAGGTAACCATTGAATGATGACGTATAGCTTGCATTACTTATAGTCTCTATTTAACAAAGGTACAGGTTGCTTTTTTATCAATTCGAGAGGAATAGCGAGATTCGTCGCTCGAATTGACCTGCCTGACTGTTGAAGTACCTCCGCCGTACAGAAGACTGCAGTGAAAACAATAATAGTTGTTTCTGCAAGTGAGTAAGGTTACCAGAGGGCGTTGGGGGAGTGACTATTCATACATTCTGATAGTAGGTATGTCTACTATCTCGAATTGATAAAACAACAACCTGTAATGCAATTCCGTTTAGTGTCAGTTTAATAACGCTCTTATTTTTTAAGAAACCTAAACGGTTTCTTCAGTGTCGGCAACGTGTGAGCGATACTTATAGTATTACAAAAGTCCATAGGATACGGTCACCATCAGGCGAGTCGTAAGCTGGATTGCCACCCTTGTGGTATGAAAATAATTAAATAAATAATAAATAAATATTTCTAGACATTATGACACAGCGCCATCTAGTTCCGAGCTAAGCAACGAGGCTTGTGTAACGAATAGGTAGTTGATATACTACATTATATACTTTTTTTGTAAATACATACATGTACATCCATGACTCTGAAAGAAATGTTAATGCCCATCACACAAACATTTGTACCTATCGGGATTCGAACCTGGGACCCATAGCAATGCAGGCAGCGCTAACTACCGCTGAGCTAAACGGGTCGTCATAATTATAATAAGACGCCAGATATCAAAATATCTCAATAGCACTATTTGTTATCTTTTTGTTTGAAACTAAATGACTTTACAATTTGACATAAACTTTAAATCATTTTAAATTGTCATACAAGAGTGACTCATTTCAATATGTACTGGTTTTTTTTGGTGTTGACCATGATAATGATTTAATAGACTTGACTTTGGTTAGTACCTAAACTTCTTCTAGACTTAAAAAATAGTACTGACTGACTCAACAATAAAAAGCTGGAACTACTAAGTCTAGAAATCTGACATTCCGAGCTAAGCACACACATTCGTAAGACAAACCTCAATGGCTTGTGTTACGAATGTGTGTGAAAACTAGACTGTGAACATTTGTTTTTGTAAATCCACCCACGATACAAGAGAAAATCATAAAAATATCATAAAATAATCGTAAAATCGTATAAACAAAATGGAACTATAGTAGTTTGTGAATTGATGTTATTTTACATTGAGAGCCGTAGGTCGAGCACTATGGGAGGCCTATAGCCGGCTAATAACAATAAATTATACACTGACACGTGCGTCATTTGTTTGACCTCATCAGGTACACTAACCTTTCTTTTTAATCTGAATAACGTACTTTTTTTATAAATAGCATCAAATAAAAGAGATCGTTTATCAATAAACAATATTTATGTTATATTTCTCAATCGCAGTACAATGTTGTTTGCGTTGAGTGTGCATCAGGTTTGTATCAACACGATTACTCATTTGACAGGAGTAGGGGGATTCTGGATGAGAGAAAAAAAATGCGGATCTCCTCTCATTTGTGAGGAATCGGGTCTATCAGGCTATGCAGGTTGATAGACTTCAAACTCAAAAACTCAAAACATAAATGATTTATTTAAATTCGACCAGTATTACAGGTAGGTAGGTACTTTTTAATTGTCAAAAACTAGTTGCACGGTTCCAAAAGGTGGGTCTTATGGAGAAGAACCGGCAAGAAAATCCATAGATACTCTTTTTAAATTAAATAAAAATTACAAAATGATTATGTAACATCGATATGAGAATAATGCAGTTTGATGTGAAATAATTATGCAGAAAGGAAATAACAAAACCAATTTAGGTTGCATTACCTGTATGAGCCGACCAGCCCCAACTGACAGCACCCGTTCACGAGCTTAATAACATACACAAGCTAGCATATCTAAAAATATAATAAAATAGCAATAATCACAATATCACTAGAGGTGTGGTAGCCTAGTGACGAGACCAGTGGACTGAGATATCAAATGTCTCGAGTTCAAACCCAAAGGCACGCTGAAAAGCCACCACTGACTTGTCCGAAGTTGTGTGCGTATTTATCACATGCTCAAACGGTGAAGGAAAACATCGTGAGGGAACCTGCATGCTTGAGAGATTTTCTCGATGGCATGTGAAGTCTGCCAACCCGCAGTAGGCTAGCGTGGTGGACTATAGCCTAATCCCTCTCAAATGAGAGGAGATCCGCGCCCAGCAGTGGGACAATAATGGGTTGATGAGTATGATGATTATTAATTATCATCAAGGCATTTACTGCCCCACTGATGGACATAAGACTCTTCTCATATGAGAGCGATAAAAATAAAATTTTGCGTGTGATGAATAAGCACGAATCTTTGAAAATTAATTCCTGATCAATCCGTGTAAAATCGTTCCTTAGTTCCTTTTCTAAATAAAACTGTTATAAAAGAAAAGATAAAGATGATAAATCAATGTCTGCCATCGATTACAGGTCAAACACACATCATGTTTGTAAATACAACAAGTATATTTTGAAACAATAAAAAAATATACATAAAGAAACTTTGTTTTGAATTTAAATCGTATTGTCTGCAGCGTAAATATCAATTTTCGATGCAGACTGTTGATTCTAATATTATCAGGCGGCTCATACGTTATTCGACTGTATATGTAGAGATTAAAGTTGAAATTGGAGTGCAGCATGTTTGCTCCAGTTTTGTGATCTGAATCATTGGTTCTCGCGTTGCCTAGCAACGCATACAACACAACTCAGGGTTTCCTTTGTTTTGTTCAACGTTGAAATGTCATTTTATTTACATAAGCTTCCGCATTTTTTGTCTTGATAATATTGCTAACCTATTTACGATAGATTTTCTAAGATATGTAAAAATATTCATTCGATTAAAGCTGTTATACTTTTGACGTGTAGGTACTGAGATCAGAGTTTCAATATCGGTTAATTACCTCTGAATTGAAAAACTCAATAACATCTTGACCTGAGAATCGATCCCAGCTTAAGAGCCGCACTTGGGTCTATCAACGAAGCACTGAATTGGTTAATATTAATCGTATACCACAAACTGATTTGATAAACCGTATTGTCCCACTTCTGGGCACAGATCTCTTCTCATTCTAGAAGGATTAGGCTATAGTCCACCACGCTAGCCTACTACGGATTGCCAGATATCAAACGCCCGCGCTGTTCAGATCATCTCTCAGGCATGAATCAGTCTTCACGATGGTAACACATGTGGAAGAAAGATGATCAAATAAAGCAGAAATCATCATCAATAAATAAACATCATTTTGAAAAGTGCGCGCTTTAGGATCGAATTAAAATAATCGAATTCAGGACCTTTGACATCACAGTCCACTGGTCTCACCACTAGGTCATTATTTTTATTTTACCCACTCATAATAACTATGGTTGATTAAACAAGTCGTGCATCCACTTATGCGCTCACTGAGCTGGACGAAGCTCATTATAGACAGCTCAATAAGCTTGTGCTATATTTTAATCGAATCTATTGACTCAGTAATCTATAAGTATAGAAGGCTTCTATATCACGTATTGTGCGTTCTATTCTACGCGGAGAAAATATTTTTAAGTCTCTAAGTAGTTCCGAGTTTGGTCATTTGTTTTTTTTATGGTGATAAGGGGGCAAACGAGTAGGCGGCTCACCTAATGGTGAGTAATGAACACCGCCCATGGACATTTGAAACACCAGAGGCTTGCAAATCCGTTGCCAAACCCCTTAGAAACCGTTCAGGTTTCTTAAAATAGGGAGTTACTGAACTGACAGCAAACGGAATTCCCATGCTGTCAGAATAGTTACTCCCCCAATGAGCTCTGGTGACTTTACTCACTCGCAGAAAGACGACATTGTTTGATTCACTGCGGTCTTCGGTAACGTAGGTACTTCCCCAGTCGGGCAGCTCAATTTGAGCGAGAAATCTCGCTATGCCTTATCTCCTACAAAATTGGTGTTTTGCAAATGCATTTAAGATTCAGAAACAAAAATTAAGTTAGGAAATAACGTTTTTCCACGGTCACTCAAAGCGTAATGCAGACTCATTCGAGCAAGAGGGGGAAATACCCCCTATTAAACTGAAACAACTGTGTCAAAATTATAGCCTTTTTAAAATGAATCCAAAAGAGTGTTTAACCCTTTATTTTTATGATGAAAATTAGTTTTTTTCTCTTTTTTATTGTGCAGAAATTGGTTTAAATAATCAAGGCAATTAATAGAATAAATTACAAGACATATCAGTACCAAACCATTTTGATTAGTTTCGCAAAAGAAAAAACGTGATTTGCGATAGAAATGGCCGATTTTTTTGATGATCTCTGTACGTCTGGTGTGATAATGAATGAACAGAATAACAAAGTAAACTATTGATTTTACGAAACTTCAATGTAAATACCTGATATTAATCTAATTTGATTAACTATCTTCTTGTTTTAGCAGTTATTTGGCTTCCTCGATTAAATTACGCTGATGTTTGTAAACAAACCGTATGCGAGAAAACTTAGACACAAGAAGAGGTGTTTATATATCATCATCAACCCAATTTTTGTCCCACTGCTGGACACGGGTCTCCTCTAATTTTTGAGAGAGATTAGGCTATAGTCCACCACGCTAGCCTAGAGTGATTGGAAGTCTTCACACACCATCGAACACACATCTCTTAGGCGTGTAGGTTTCCTCACGATGTTTTCCTTCAACGTTTGAGCATTTCACAGTCGAATGGTCACACCAATAAGCTATTAGAACTTACTCAAATAACAGGTAAAATCGTTTTTTTTAATCATTTATTCATTATAAAATATGAACATAAAAACAAAAAAAAAAAAAACATAAAAATCTCCGCCAAGCCACACCGCTGGTGGCGAGATACATTCGTTAACATTATATTATAATATTTATCCTTAAAACTAAATATTATAAAAGTGCTTCTATACTTACAGCAAAACATACTACAAACAAAATGCGATCGCATCGCGGGTGTACTTCAATTCCTATTGACTTTTCAGGAAACTTTATCAAGGTTTATTTCTGAAGTGTTATAGTTTTTAGACGTCATAGGAATATGGACCACTCATTATTCTGATGTTTGTACGAGTCATCTTGTTTATTTTCCTCACTAAACTCTTGCGTAGGATGACAAAGAACTGATAGGCCTCTAGTTCTGTTTACGTCACGGGCTTGCTTGACAGAACGAATTGGAAATGTCCTTCCTTATTTGTACAGCGGTAGAGTTGTTGTTGTTGTTATGATTTAATAATAATTATAATAATAAATCCATTATTTTCAGGCTACTGTGGCCCATAGATACATACCTTACAGTTTAACATATAAATATATATATATATATAAAAAAATACAAATTACAAGATGATTTGCTGGCTTCTCTAATGAAGTGTTTGTAATTTCAAATTAACAGTTTTTCAATAAATGCCTATGAAAGTTACTTTAAAATTAGAAACAGATATTTTTTTAGTATGCCTTTGTTTATAATCAGTTCTTTATATACTTACTCAAGTAATTTGTGATGCAAAAATGACAGAAATGGGAAATACTGATTTAAGACAATTTTAACACACCGAAATATATAAAAAAATCCCATCAACCCATTTACTGTCCGTATCTCCTCTCATTTGATAAGGATTAGGCTAGAGTTTACCACGCTAGCCTGGTACGGGCTTGTAATACTAGGCTAGCGTGATTTAACACATTATTGTGTTGATGTTTATCAGTAATTGTTAAGATACATTTTAATATGTAAGTACCTACAGCAAACATCAACTGGCGAAGTATTTCGCAACAAACTCAGTCATATGTCATTGACTTAGAATATTAAAAATAAATTCTGCCTCTCTGCCAATTTAGACAAAGGACTTATTGTGTTCATAATCATTGATGATTGATGACGCGATTAGCGCAGCGCGTAGTTAAGACTGCCTCCTGTGAGTCCCAGGTTGGAATCTCTGTAGAGGCAGCCAATGATTGTATCATGAGGATGGGTATTACTTTTTTTATACCATAAGTGTGGCAAAAAAGCTTACGGTACCCCTAATGGTGGTAGGATACTCGTAGCCTATAGACGTTTGCAATACCGAAGGGGTCGCTCGCGCGTTGACAACTATAGAAACCGTTCAGGTTTCTTAAAATAGGGGAGCCACTAAACTGATAACAATCGGAATTCCTATCATCATCAACCCATTATTGTCCCACTGCTGGGCAAGGGTTTCCTCTCATTTGAAAGGGATTAGGCTATAGTCCACCACGCTAGCCTACTGCGGGTTGGCAGACATTACATGCCATCGAGAAAATGTATCAAACATGCAGGTTTCCCCGCGATGTTTTCCTTCACCGTTTGAGCATGTGTCACTCCCCTAACGAGCTCTGGTAACCTAACTCACTCGCAGAAAGACAACTATTGTTGATTCACTGCGGTGTTCTGTAAGGCGGAGGTACTTCCCCAGTCGGGCAGCTCAATTTGAGCGAGAAATCTCTGTATGCCCTACCTCTTGTATATCATAGTCGCCTGAATAACAGTTTATTATACCAAATAATTTCCACTTGACCTTTTCAACCTGAATGAACCCGTCAGGAGTTTCGGGTTTTAGACGAAAACTTGATCCCCTAGGTTAGTGGAGGGAGGGGTTGTCATTATGAATACCAAGGTTTTATTAACTTTGACAACGCGTGTTTTTTTCTATTTGCGTATAGAGGAAGTTTCATCTTGAAAGCCTACTCACGCAAATACTTTAGCCTACTACAGACTGATTTATAATTAAATAATTGTAGTCATCAAAAAATACTCAACGAGTATTCATTTAAAAAAATGCTGTGCGTTTAGTAATCGCAAGTGTGTGTGTTACGTGATATTTTGAATTGAGAATTATTTGTAATGATCACGTTTTGTTGTTGCAAAGTCAAAGTTTGCGAGTTCGATCTGAACGCATCATTTAATTTTTGAAGTTACGTGCAAATGGTGAAAGAAATCATCGTGAGGAACCTGCTTGCTTAAGAGATTTTCTCGATGGCGTCTGGAGTCTGCCATCTCGCATGTGGACTATAGCCTAATCTTTCTCATATGAGAGGAGACCCGAGCCCAGCAGTGGGACAGTAATATGTTTGATGATGACGTATCATTGTATGTTTTCATAATCGCTTTTTAATTCATATTTAATCATTTCCAATTCGATTCAAACTAAGTGATTTCGATTACAAATGAATGATTTAAGTTCTTTCTATTTTCAACTATTATAACAAAATTATGACTTCGTTATTTGCTATATTTATTATTATATCTTTGATGTTTAAATTTTTTGTGCGATGGCAAATAGTTTTTTCGTTGTGTGTTATTGTTTATTTTGTAAACATACCTACTCTAGATAACGGTATAAGGAGTGATATTTTAAAAAAGGAATGCCATTCCGTTCCTTTTACGATTGTTTGAGAAGTTCTTACATTATAAAGCTATTATGAAAAAAGTTTAAAAGTAGTTAAAAAGAATCACGCTAAAGTGATGGTAATTCAACCTTAATAAATGATATGTTGGTTATAAGTATGATAATAATAACAATTTTGATACGAAATCATATTTTTAAGGATTTCGAAATGACAGCCGAAGGTGGCAACAAACAAAATAAACAAAGAATTTGTGGCAACAGAGCCGTCATTTCGAAATCCTTAAAAATATGATTTCGTATCAATATTGTTTATATTCTGATTTTTTAAATATTAAATTTGTGTATCCTGTTCCCAAATAGGATGCACATATTTAATATTTAAAAAATCATGCAATTTAAATATACATCATGTAGGTATATTATGTGCTATATACATTTCCTAAATATGAGTTTTACTTGAAAAAATATACACATATCTAAATAATGTTGTATAAATAAATAGGATGTGCGTATGTATAATATAAATAAAATATCTGAAAATACTTATAATACATTAATAAGATGTTATTTAAATGTAAAATAAATAATAAAAAATAAAAATTATACTAGAGCATGATTTAAAATTGAAATAAAATCACTTACTTGGAATCGTCGCATCTTACAGCATAGCCCGCCAAAAATATAATAAGGAAAGTTTTCATTTTTCACACACTTCTCACAAAAAAAACTTCAAATCCCTTTCCATTAAACCTATCACAAAAAAAAACTTATTGTTCATGTACAACGTTTGACATATTTTCAAACAACCAACCGAACCGTATTCCAAATTTAAACTTGCGAAAAAAAAGGTAAAGTTCGTTTCGCGCCAATTTTTGACGTGAGTAGTGATGGGTGTAGCTGTGAGGCGCGCACTCGACTCCACGTGCGAGTCGATTATGACAATATTAAATACTACAGTGGTCGATTCACGGGTGCGGTTTAGGCGTCACGATGCGATTGATGCAGTTTATATTACAGCGTTCAGTTATCGTATACAATTCCCACCGGAAGAATTTAACTTTTAGTGTTTGATAACAAACGAATAGGAATTTTATTCATGTAGATATTTAGTCAAGGGTAAACTGGAAGCACCTACCTACAATCTATATACCTAATCAAATATTGTATGTGCTTCGACGACATTCAACAATCGATTTAAAAATGAATAACTACGAGTATTTATAACATATTTTTGGTTTTTTTATTTATTAAACAATAAAACAATTGAATTTTATGTACTTACTATAATTTAATGTTTAAGTAAATGAAAAGCTGTGGGTGGTAGCCTAGTGGTACCCAAAGCACGAACCGCTGACTTTTTGAAGTTACGTGCGTATTTATCACATGTTCAATCGGTGAAGCGAAACATTATGAGGAAATCTGCATCTCTGTCTTTCAATGGCGTGTGAAATCTCCTAATCTAACTAGGTTAGCGTGGTGGACTACAGCCTAATATCCCTCTCAAATGAGAGGAGACCGTGCCCAGCAGTGGGACAATAATTCGTTTGATGATAGATAATGTAAATTCAAAACAAAGAGGCCGAGAAACGATCAACAGTTAATAAAAATATTTGAAAAACATGTGGCGACAATATTTTTATGGGCGATTAAACATTACTAAGTAGAGTAATGCTATTTATGTTTTACATATTATAACATCATGGAACATTTTAACTGTTTATCAAAGTTTAGGCTGTTATGATTACATTGACGAATCTAATGGGGATTTTTTTGTTTAGTATTCTCTATGAATATTAACCTATTATGTTTTATAAATATAAAAATTTAATCTTTAATTGGTATTATAACATAATTCACGTGAAGTTAATTAATTCCTTCGGGAGCTTTAAAGCGTCTGCAAAGCAATACGGCCGACGGAAAGTGTCTGGGAGTATTGGCAACTTATTTTTAAGGATATTGCCTACAATATACGTAAAAATCAGCTTGGAGAATTTACGTGAGGTAAGTAATATTTGTGTGTACCTTGATTACCTGATACCTGAAAATTGGCCCACTAGGCAAGATAGCTGGTAGGCATGCGTTCTTAGTACATACTAGCACTACTCAATAATCCACATTTGGTTCCTCAGAAAATACGTGACGTCTGGCGGCCCTGGGATCTTGGACTAGTAATATTAGACATAAATTACGTTTTACGGATATTAAGAAATCCAGATGTTTCACCGCGGACTTCTGATTATTTATAATTGTTTTTCAATATATTTAGTACATAATATTATATTAAAATCCTTTTATTATTATCATCAACCCATTAATGTCCCACTGCTGGGCACGGGTCTCCTCTCAATTGAGAGGGATTAGGCTATAGTCTACCACGCTAGCCTACTGCGGGTTGGCAGACTTCACATGCCATCGAGAATTCTCTCAAGCATGCAGGTTTCCTCACGATGTTTTCCTTCACCGTTCAAGCATGTGATAAATACGCACATAACTTCCGAAAAGTCAGTGGTGCGTGCCCTGGGTTCGAACTCGAGACCTCTGACATCTCAGTCCACTGGTCACACCGCTCGGCTACCACAGCTCATTAAAATCTTGTGTATTTATTATTATACAGAAAAATACAGGAAAGATATTACAAATACTAAATTATATTATACAGAAAAATATTAAATATTGTTATTAGATACTTATTAACTTTATTTTTTTAATTAATTTGTTTAAAATAACAATTTTTTTTTGCATGCCGACTAAAGGCGAGATGTGCTGAGACTAAAAAAGTATTTTGCTAACAACTTATCTCTGGCGAATAAATATTCCATTCTATTCTATAAAAACAAAAAGAAGGTGATGATAAAGTATCAACGTCGGACTCTTAAACAATTTCTCTTCCAAAAAACCGTTCGTCACAGTTACGGAATGTAACAGAGGACACATACATCAACAATTTATGAGACCTCATGACTTTATGTAAATAAAAAGTCCTCACGCATGTACTGGACACGATCCCTTTTGTGTGATTATGTTGAAAGAGACGTGATTAGAATGTAATATGTTTACAAGGAATTCTCAATACGATGGTCACAACAAAACAGTCCTATTAACATTGAGGTACAAAGGTTCAGTCTCTAGGAACGCACCACTGACGTGTCGAAGTTACCTGCATATTTTAAACGGTGAAGGGAAACACCGTGAGGAAACTTGCATGCCTGAGGTATTCTTTAGACTAGCGTGCTAGTGCATTTGAGAGAGTCCACCTCTCTCAAATGATAGAAGACCTATGCCTAGTCGTGCGACAATAATTGAATAAAATTGTCACAATGAAAATAAATTATCAAAAGCTCAAACGGTGAAGGAAAACATCGTGCGGAAATCTACATGCTTGAGAGATTTATCTCGATGCCATGTAAAGTCTGCCAACCCGCAGTAGGGTGGAATATAGCCTAATCCTTCTCAAATGTGAGGAGACCTGTGCCCAGCAGTGGGACGTTAATGGGTTGACGATGTATGAATATAATGGATATTAGTTAAGGTAGGCAAGAACATACCGGCCAAATGTGTACGTTATTACATTTCTGCCGAACGCTTCGGAACGACAGGCGTGAAGCAATGTTATAATATATTTGTTTGCTATAGTATGAGTACATATTATGTATTAGCTCAATGTGTAAGCTTGCGTGTATAAAACTTTATGTTGTTTGTGATTTTCGCTACGGGAAATTGTTAACTTTTATATCTCTTATATATTAACCTAGAAAAATCTAGGCCAACAAGCCTCATTTTCTTTCTAGAATTAGTCTTTAAATCCTTATTTTTTTCTGACTGGATTTGGTTTGGGTTTCCTGTCAACAAGAACTTAATTAAATTGTTTAAGTTTATATTTCAGCAGATGAATGCGAGCTAATTTGAGGATGTATTCTTTTGTCCTTCGTTTCCCTTTTGTCTTTCGTGTAAGGTATATCCGGGAAAAGCCACTATCTACTAGGCCTTATATTTGAGAGGGATTAGGCTATAGTCTACCACGATAAGAGTCTAAGATTATCTCCAAAATTTATCTAAATTGGTTCAGTGGCTAAAGTGTAAATAATAATAAATAAATATTCTGCGACATTTTACACATCACCATCTAGTCCCAAACTAAGCAGAGCTTGTAGTATGGGTACTAGACAATGGATATAAATACTTATATACTTTTTTTTTGTAAATACACACTTATAATACATAGGAAACACCCAGACGAACACAAACACTTATATTCATCACATAAATATTTGTGTCCCGTGGGAATCGAACCCACGACCTCGTGATTAGCAGTCCGGTACTCGAACCACTAGACCACAGAGGTCGTCGTGAGTGTGAAGTGGCAACAGATAGACTTTCTTTCGCATTTACAATATTATAGTTTAGGCTAGTAGGATACGAATAAGATGACAATTACAACATAACCTTCTTACGACAAGAATGTATTTCTATTTACTCTAAAGCTTATCTTGAAGGAAGTACATAGTAAGATGTTATGTCTACCTAACTGGCAGGAACTGATAGCTATTGTGACGTCACTCGGTCCTTCTAATTGTGCATACCTTGCAAGGGAATCGCGGAAGGTATGATATTAATGCGTCGAGACTTGGTTCGTACTAGGAACTGCATCTTCGTCATCTTGTTGTTTGTCCGCGATGAACTGCTAAACTAATGAGTCGATTTTAATAAAACTTTGCTTATTGTGTGTAGTTTGATTCAACTGGAAAGATAGAAAAGTTTTCATTTCAATTTATAATCACAATATATTTATGTTTACACATTATATTTTGGACTAACGTTCAGAGTTGAATTGCGTGGGTTATTATTTCGGCTCCAACGTTTTCTTCTTTATTTGTGAATAATAATAAAGTTTATTACAATATAGTCCAACGAATAATGTGTTTATGGCACGTGTTGCTGCTTGTAACAGAAGAATTATTATTATTTAAATGAAATTTTGCATTTTTTATGGGACAAGCTCGCCTAACAAGTCCTTCGAACCAGAATCAACAATAGTTTCCATCTATAAAACCGTCTCAGTTGAACTACATTGTCTAGACTTCTTTCTTATTGCTTAATTTAACTATAAAGAAAAAATAGTCGAAATCAACAATTTAAAACAAAGGTGTCATTATTTGACTTATTCAGAATAACTTAAAAAATGGCGTATCAACATGAATTTCGCGTTGATATAGCGCAAGTTGAGACATTCCTCACACATTTTCAAGATCAATATGATTACATCACGATGTTAGGCTTAAATAATAATTAATTGGTTGGTAACTCGCGTTAATACAACACAATGTTGCTAGCTCTCAAACAAGGTTGAATTAATTGCCATATACAGCAATCACTCCGGAAGCAAGCCGCAGATCTAGGTACATATCGATTACTCATTCTGTGACTCATTCGATTGAATGAATCGATTATAGTGTCGCTGCGTTTCACATCCCTTCAAGGGCTTCACGAATAAAGGAGGTTTTATCCCAACTTGTTAATGACGTCACAGAATAAATACGGAAGAGAACCATAAAATGCAGACAGCATTAAGCCTTGTACTCAGAAATGTGTTAAGCAACATTTATTGCATGCATCATAAGTGATTATGACCTCTTTGTGTAAGACGACAATAAAAAAATACAGTCGAATTGAGAACCTTCCCCTTTTTTTTAAATCCGATTATTTTTGGCTGAACTTCGACCTGTTAGCGACCACATTAGTTTTAGAAAAAAAAACAGAATACGTTATTTAAACGGAGTATACGAAACAATTTAGATTACTGTAAGCAAAAAAAATAAGGGACTTTCACACCTCTATTCCGCGGGCTTAAGCAAAATCTAGACGTTGCGTAACACGTGCAGATTCAACTTTGTACACCTACTTTTGCATCGCAAGCATTTTTAACTAATAACACCACACGAGTAGAGAAACTTTTTCTATCGGTATCTACTATATATCTAATCCATCTCGTGTTTCAACACTCTTTTCAAAACCGTTGCCCGTCACTAGTATTTTCTCCTGTGTCGTGGATGCGTTTACAAACATACATTTTCACATACACCCAAAACTGGAACAACTACCAATAACAACTACTGAACTTACAACTTGTGACGCATAAGCAGACGCCGATCGAGTTGTCGTATTAAATAAATAAATATATCCTGTATAAATGTATACGTTATGACTCAGCGCCATCTAGTTCTGGGCTAAGTAACGAAGACGGGTTACGGATACCAGATGATTGATACACTACGTACCATCATACCATCACGCCTGTCATCCCCGAAGGGTTAGGCAGGGGTGTATGATTGATTGATTGATTGTTTATTTCTCTTTTACAAGTCATGTACATTTTTTTTTAATATCTAGTTGACATCGGCATTTCCTAACTGACGACCTCTGAGAAGAAATGCCGAAACAAACTCAGAGAATCATGGTCTCTTTTAAAGTCCAAACATTTTGGATACAATATGTGAGCCTGACTATGTAGGTTAAAGTCTGAGATGGCCTTTTGAAGAAAGCACCAGTGCAGCTTTGAGTTGACCTGTCCATACTGACAGCACGCATACGTCAGCCATCGTTTAGCTCAACCATTATTGAGGGAGCTTAACGACCCGACGCACGTCTATGCAAGATCAGCGGCACATTTGCGTAGGCCATTTCAAAAACCCAAAGCCGCCAGACATTAGTTTGTAAGCGTATGTTTAACTACCTACAAAGTGCTCACATTCACATAGACATGTATACTAATGTACACCCACGTTTCACCGGTATGTTTTAGGTCCCATGTAATAGGGGGCGAGCCTATTGCCATTAACCGGGCAAATCCAAACGCCGAGCTGCTACTGAGAATGTCATAGAAAAACCCAAGACCTGCCCTTGCTCGACCTGGGAATCGAACCCAAGACCTCTTGCTCGGCAGTCGCATTATACGACCGCTAGACCAACGAGGCAGTTTATTTATGTAGTGATACACTCCATAAATATTATATTATTGTTTTTGTAAAAACATACATATTATACATAGAAATATCTATGACTCAGGTTAAATGTTCATGGTCATGTTCATGCACAGAAACTTGACCCTATCGGGATTCGAACCCAGGCAGCCGCTGCGCTAGTCATTTTGTCGGCTCTTTTCTTGAAACCACATCTAGGCAATGGTACGAAAGAGCGGATCATCAAGTTATTTTTTCTTTCTTTCTTATAGAGATGAATAGTCAAGAGTTTCAATTGATAATTATAATTTACATAATTATGGCTTACAATAAAAAAAATTGTCAATTCATTCTAATATTATAAATGCGAATGTGTGTCTGTCTGTTACCTTTTCACACTTTAACCGCTTAACCGATTTGGATGAAATTTGGTATATAGTTTGAGAAGGACGGACAAAGGATCATCCTTTAAAAGAGGGAAAAGGGGGGTGGAAATAAAATGACTAATTTTAGGCAGACGGAGTCGCGGGCAAAAGCTGGTTTTATTATATGTCAAAGTTATCATCTATCGTGCCTTGTACAGCATTAAGGACGCATAAAATTTTCCTAATGTGCTATTGATAGCGATTGTCGGTGTTACCCAATGACCTAAATAAATTGATACCTGTCATTCAGTATGTTTACAATTGTTCTTATCTTACTTCCGAACATTAACTTACATTGCAGAGGTCATGTCAAATTGGTTCATGCACATCCACTTTGGTATGATAAGTCTATAGTCTATACCAAGTTATTTGTGTGTACTTAGTTACTGGAATTTCGTCTTTGTTGTGGGAAATATAAGAGTTGTTTTGTCCGCAAATAAAGTTTCAATTTGTTGTTTGTATTGTAAATAATTTAGTCACCTGCCACAGTTAAAGTGAATGCAGTAGGTCAATATTAATAAAATATATTTTTTTTATTGTTTTGAGTCCGAACGTTTTCCTTATTTTATGTAGCGAAAAAAAAACGGTATTAACTACAAAATATAACCATTATTATAATTAATGTCACGATATATGTATGATATTACAATGTGTGTGACTATGGATTGAAATAAATTAATGTTGTATGTTAAAAATAAGTATTCCTGGATCCTCAATAGAATCCTTTTTTCTTCTTTTTATCGTGGCATTGGCTAAACAATGTATGTATAATAAAAGGCCACCTCAATGGCGTTAGATTTAGCTGGATAGAGATCGTCCCTCGGCGTTAAGCGACCTGCCAGTCTACTGTATACCGAGACTGGCAGGTGCAGAATTACCATGTGCAAATGGGGATTCAGAAAAAAATCCCACATATAAAAATATGTCCCACCTTTTGGTGTGTCCCTTGTGCCCCAAAACCTGCACGAGGGATGATAAAAACCTTTATCTGTAATTAGAAATTTACTGCCCCGTTTGTCTAGTGGTCGCAGCAAGAGGTCCTGGGGTCAATTCCTAGGTCGAGCAAAGTGTTATTGGGTTTTTCTATGAAATTCTCAGTAGCAGTTCGAATTTGTGTGGTTGATGGCAATAGGCTCGCCCCTATTACATGGGATGTAACACATACCGGCGAAATCTGGGTGTACATTAGTACACCTCTGTGTAAGGCGACAGGCGTGATGTTATATTATGTATGTTACTAATTACACATATTTTATTCATACACACATTTATCGAATTAGCCTACTGCTCGATATCATTATGCTGTGGCAGCTACCGTATATGTAACACTGTAACAATTATAAAACGCTTATCAGTAACGATAGCGCTATTATAACATGATATGACTAGCGGAGGCAATATTAATTAATACTACTCTATTAGCGATAATTATTTGTTAATTGTTGGTGCTATATGTGCAATTTAGTTTTATGTTTCACCTATTATGTTTAATTATGTGTTTAATAGGGCATTTCACTATAATATATATATAATATAAATATAAATATAATATATATATATATATAAATTCATTATTAAACTGACACAACACTATTGTAACGTCACACTAACTCTGAAATATGTATGTACGATGACAGTTATGGATTATGTCCAGCAGTGGACATCCTCTAGCTGACATGATGATGATGATGATACGTTATCTTTTGTGTTTTTGTTGTAACCAAAAATCTCTATTACCTAGCAATTAATGGTTATAAAAGTTTCATCGGGCGCTGTTTATTAAATAATTGATTATATTTCATATATGTATGTATATGATGAATAGCACGCTTGGTGCAGTGGTCGAGCGATCGGCTTTTACTACGCATGTGCGCCGGTTCGAGAGTTGTTCGAACTCGTGGTTCGAGAGCACGGGAATTCTCGAATAGAGACGGACAGAAGTCTGTCTCTCTGTTATTTTTTGACACTTAAACTTCAAAACTGATTTAAGTATTATTTTTATGGAGATAATCTGAGTCCCGGGGAAGGTTATAGGATAGTTTTTGTCCCGGAAATCATACCTTAAAAGGGTGAAGAGGGGGTGGGAGTTTATACACAAATTTAATATCAAAAGAAGGTAGAAATAAATAAGCAGATTAATTAAAAAGCAGATAAAATTACGAATTCTACTATGTTATACTTTTCGAGCCCTAAAAGTCTATCTTACTTTTCAAAATACTATTACTAAGCCATAATATCTCCATATGGTGTTAATAAGCCCAAAATACGCATTAATAAATTAAACTTATGAAAAAAAAAAAACATTTGGCGCCGGGGTGAACGACCTCTCTTGCCACAGATGTATTCTTTAAGTAAATATTATTGGAACACGCATTTAGCGGTGCGTCGGTTAATCTCTTTATTATACATACAGCATCTTTTCAGATCACTGAATAATTTATCTGCTTTTCATTAAGTTGCATTTTACGTTTTCTTTTAATAGGTCGTTTTTAGGATACCGTACCCAAGGGGTTCCAACAGGCCTCTATTATTAAGCCTCCGCTGTCTGTTCATCCGTACGTCCGACATTCTGTCTTTCTGTCTGTCACCAGACTGTACCTCGTGAAACGTGATATCTAGACAGTTGACATTTTCACAAATGATGTGTGTGTTGACAAAAAAAATACCTATATATGCATCAAACACTTAGTGGTCACGCTGAAGAGCAATGAGGCAGTTTTTGTAAATATTATTAATTGGTATTAGGTATATCTATTTCTGGATCAAATGAATGCTAGGCCACCAGATGTGTAGCTTAAGCCCACAAGTGCTTTTGGGCAGGAATAGATTTATGATGGTTAAATACAGCAATTTTTATTTTTTTTGTGTCTCCGTCTCATAGAATACAAATGCCGTTTTCTCTATTTGCCTTTTCAGATATCATCAGTAAAAAAATTCCGACGCCATTTACTTCGTTCCTAAAACAATCTTAATTTATAGACTGAATAACGTCCTCAAAAAATAATAAGTATGAAGATTCAACAAGATTCGGGGAATAAAGTAACACAGAGTATAGGTAAGTAATACGACATGTACCCAATCATTTATTAATTACTAAATAATTCGTCACATATATAACCAAATTATACATAATTGTTTCCCGATACATTGCAAAACTTATCAATCTAATTTGACGCGTGCTACATATCGGTTACGTTCGATTTTACAATATGTTATATATGGGAGTTGACTAGCCTGAAGTTAGTCAATGCCCCTGTTCCAAACCTCCTGTCACACGCTTGTGTTTAACTTCAGACCAGTCAACTTTGATTGTGCATATCGTAGTAAATGTATTTATGTTTCGAATGAATAAATATTATTCTATCTTCTATTTTTATGTATTAAGTTACATTTTTAATTGTTAACTAGATTTAACATAAGCTAATTCTAATAAGACTATACACAATAACAATGATAAATAAACTTTAATTATTAAATTCTACAGTAATATGATACAAATTAGTTACATTTATTTATATGTTGAGCAATATTTGATCTATATACATATCAATCTTAAAGGAGGAGACGTGAATATTCTCACTGTAAGTATTCATAATGTTTTATGTTGCAATCTGTCTTAAAGGTCGTGAACTTTCTAATCTATCTTGCATATAGTTGGTCCTGTGGTTAACTCCCAAAACCATATGATAGTAGATGTCCCAGAAAAACAATATAGTTAGCAATCCACCCTAAAAATGAAGTGGTAGACTTGTCTTAATCTACTTAAGATAAGACCATCAACATTTGTCACTATCGTAACACTTCTTAATTACATAATATATTGTTCACCAAATTGTTCATTCTTTCAATTCATTCTTCTCAAATGTCTGCACGTATTTCTCAGGCCTAAACCTCTTGAAGTTCCAGCCAAAACTCCTCTGCGTTCCAGTTCTGTTTAGCGAGGGAGAAGAAGGCAGAGAGTCACCCACTTTGGAAAGAGTTGAAGAGTCTTCTTGTAGGGAGAAGTTAGTAGGGGACACAGAGTTGGGGGTCGAGAGGGGATTGGTGGAGGACTTTAAATCCAGTTCAAATTCTTTGAGGTAACTGGCGCTGCAGAGTGGGGTCTCGACCTGTTCCACAGTGTTCAAGTTGTCTTCGTCGATCTTGTATGCTTCGTCTTTCTTGCTGTAACTGTGGAGGATACAAATTTGAATCTTAAAACCATCATTACTCACGGTTTAAATCTTACTGCTCAGTAGACCTTTACTTGTCAAAGAATCAACTGGTCCAGACCTCTCTTGTCATATATGATATTTATTTCAACATTGTTGACAGCAAACTTCTATTCAAAAAGGAACATTTAAACTAAAGAGAAAGCGCATCATAATAATTTAAACTAACAGGCTTTGAGCATTGTAATTGGGAGACCCGTGGTTAGCAGCCGTTGATGATGAAGATAAACAGATAAAATACCAATATTTGTAACATTAATTCTAGTTTTATAAATGGCTAGGTCACTTCTGTGATTGACTTCCAGATTTGTTTTTATTTGGAAGTTTGACTGATTAAAGTCCATTCAAATAGTGTCTGGCTCAGCCGGTGATGATATGCTGCAATACTTACTGCACCACGTTCTTGAACCGGTATCCCCACATGATCTCCTTAGACAAGTACGAGGTCCTGTTCTGTGTGGTGGTGCCCATGTTCTTGGAGGCACCTGTTAAGCAGACTACGATCTCGAACCTTAAAAATGACATTTGTATTAGTTAAATGATTTTCGTAGAAGAACTGACAAAATACATACTCATTGAAATCAATTATTTTTAATTTACATATTTTCAGTTTACAATTTTGGATTAAAAACATGAGAATAATTAAGTTGGTTGTGTCATATTAATTAAGTAGACTGAGTCGAACTGCCTTTCAAAGGTGAAGACATACCATGACTGAGAACGCTAGTACCAAGAATAAGCACCCAAAGAGTATGTTATGACTCAGCCTCGTACAGAGAATGACACGACCTTACGCCAATAGGATTCATAAGATGACTAATTGCAGTTTGCAGTCACTGTCATACCTATAATCCATCATGTCCTGCGCGGAGAGGTCGTAAAGCGGACTCTTCGCGTTGATGACGTGCACCACCGTGATGGGCCACAGCAGGAACGAGCGAGCCTCCTTCAGCTCGAGCTGGTGGATGTAGTTCTGCACCAACTCACCCTCCAGGGTCCTGAAATAAGAAGTCCGTTGAAATACAATATTTGACTTTATTTAAAAAAAAAAAAAACTTATAGCTAAACAATAATCGGCCTCTCAACTCAAGGTGTCATTTAAAAAAACGCATTATAAACAAATAAAAATAAAAAAGGTTTTTCGGCAACTGTTGACTATATGGGAAGATTAAAAAGGAAGTAGCATAATACCTAATTGGCTTGAGCATGTAAGCAGTGATAGTGCTTCCGATGATGTGCGTGTTTATGAGGTCCCACACCCTGAACTGAAGGCACAGCTCGCCGTCACGACGACACACCTGGGGAAATAGATACATTTTTATAACTAGACATTGCAGAAGGTCCATAGGCCTCACGGATAAATACTTAAACGCTATTTAATATGCAATAGCCCTTAGCAATCGCCAGCAAAGTGAAATATATTTGAAAGCTACAAGTCTTATATAAGGCTCGGTTAAGAGCACTCTAAGCTAATATAACAATAAGTTATTGATCGTAGATGATAATAGCCGTTGGATATTTATGCTCGCCTGGTCCTGTAGCCTACTACAGGCGTGGCGGTATGTAGAAGAATCCCAACTCCGAAAGACTTTGAAGACTGCGGAATCATAGAAAAACCAAAAAAAAAAAAAACTAAGTACAGGGATATTGGGATGACCGTTTTTTTTGGCACCAGCGCCCTTAATCATCTAGATTCAAGCCAAGCTCATTAAAAAATGGCTTGGCCTATCAAAACTGTTATATAATTATCTCAACTCACCGCAGCTCTTCTGCTGAAGCCAACAGAGTTCACATATTTGCTGGGCCTGATCAGCTTGGCGAACAATAAGCTGGACAGGCCGCCTGAGAGAGCCGTGCCCGCCACAATCTACAATTTAAATAGAAAATATATATTCAAAGAAATCCGTGCTTTGTAACAAGTTAAATATTTGATAGGCTATTTTATAGTAGTAGTCAAAATACAACTAACTTTTCCAAGTTACACGATAAAATTCGTAACATTGAAAAAAATGATTTGTCACAAAAATGAATATTTGTTTTGCTTTGAAATCATGTTTACCTCTAACACCATAATGATGATAGCTTCTGGACATTCTTCGTTCGGGAATCTGGTACCGTAGCCTATAGTCATCTGGAAGAAAGTCAATTTGCTTTAAATATGTGACGTACATATTCGAAGTTTTCTAAATATTGAAGAGGAAACAGAATTCATCCTTTCAATTGCTATCTACATATATCGCTTATCAACCATCCTTTTTTTAAACCGTGGCGGTCATGTCCCATTAAAAAAGAAAGTTCTGTTAGTGACTGACTTTTTATAGTTGTCCAAATTTACCTGAGTCTCAACCGACATCATGAGCAGTCCAGCGAAGGAGGAGGTGCCGTTGACACAGTGCTCCTTGCCGTCCCCTATGTCGTCCTGATACGAAGACGAAACGGCGTACCAGATAGCGGCGAACAAGAACCAGAAAGTGAAGTGTGCGGCCACCATCATGAGGATTATGAAGCGCCATTTGCTGTTGATCTGAGGAAAAGGACTTTGGTTAAGCTAAGGCTTCAAGCAAAACTGGTATGTGAAGGCAATGGAAGGAAATTTAAATTCCCTCCAATCGATCTTCGGCTCTTCGCCGACCTTAGTCTTAACCAGCCCGGTAACGCACGGCAAGTGTACTATTACTTTTAGCTTCGCACCGACTTCATAGAAGTCGGTTTTTAAACGCAGTTTTTTATTTTATTTTTTACTTTTTATTGTCTGTAATAAGTTCAACAATAAACGCGTCATTTACGTAGAAAATTGAGAGGGTTTCCCTCGATTTCCTAAGGATGCACTCATCTGATCCTCACTATTTTTTATGGGACCACACTGAAGGTACTCCCTACTCTACTTTCAAATAAAATCCAATCATCAAAATCGGTCAAGCCGTTTTCGAGTAATTGGTGAACAAACATAAAAAAATTGACTCATTGAATTGAGAACCTCCTACAATTTGAAGTCGGTTAAAAAAGCACCACTGACTGTTCCAAGTCTCATGTGCATTTATCACATGCTCAAGCGGTTAAGGAAAACATCGCGAGGAAACCTGCATGCCTTAAAGATTTTCTCAATAACGTGTGGAGTCTGTCAACCGGGACTAGAGTAGCTTAGTGGACTATAGCCTGATCCTTCTCAAATGAGAAGAGGGCCGAGCCTAGCAGTTGATCAGAAAGTAGGCTGATGGTGAGGAGTGATGACTTACCACAGTGGTAACAATATCCCTCATGTACTTGTAAGACTTGGCAGATATGTTGCTTCTGACAGGGACATTCTCCTCGCCGTTCTTCAGAACCACGCGTCTGGAGCGATTAGGTCTGCCGTGTCTTCTCCTGGAAATTAATCATTGTATTCTGTGTTATAGACAGTCATTAAAGGATTACACAGCCTTATAAATGTCTAGACTAGGCTATCTTAAGTACTGAAGAGGCCCATTGGCTGGCAGGAATTACACGCTTTATAAACACGGATGTAAGGTGAAAAAAATATTCACATTTACAATTCATTATTTTTCTGTAATAGGAGAATATAGCAGAAAAATAATAAATCAACCAAGTCACATATTTTGTAAGGTGTAGTTAAAAAACATAAAAATATACAGTCAAATTGAGAACCTCCTCCTTTTTTTCGAGTCAATTCAAAATAATTATTCAGGGTTTGATGATTCAAGAATTAAAAATAATTTGATATTTTTTTTACCTGGATAATTGATATTCTTGTTAAACAACGAATGATTCAACAATACGCATGTTTTCCAATATTTTTCATTATCTTATCCAAATTCTTAAAATTGCGATACGGTTCAGGGTTGACATATGACAATGATAAATGATATTTATTTATTTATAATAAGTGGAGCTGATTTCCGTTTAAACTCGCGCCCAAATGATTTATTTATTATTTATTTATTTATAGTTAATTAACACGGTACAACACCAGTTACATTAATTAACTTAGAAAGAAACACAATATATAAAAAAACTATACAATGCAGCCAATTTTCTATAACAGACAATTATTCGCTACGTACTAACATGGAACAGTGGACACCCTCACGTACTGTTTCTCACAGAACATCAAACATACTCGCATTATTTTACTCCATTCGTCCGCAAACACATCGCATTCAGAGTTGGCCGTCAAGAGGGCATTGAGCATCCTTAAAGTGCGACATACCGGCGACTCAGATCTGGCCACAGTTCTACAAGGCAGCAGCGCGAACAGATTGTGCCGACGACATTGCCGGCGACTGATGTATTTGTCGGGCACAAATAGTCGACAGAAAAGGTCATGAAGCTCGGAGCAGTCGATACGACCGTTAAAGGTCTTACAGGCTACCGCGAGCTGATCGCGGCCTCTTCTTACCTCCAATGAATTGAAATGAAATGATGACAACAGGCAGACCTAAACGTACACCTCTACCAAATTCTTCCGGGATGACATGCGAGATGGTATGTTAAAGCTACTAACCTATGCGTACTCCTTTTCTTTCTTCGGCTATAAGGAGTGGAATACCCAGGAGGCGATGGTATATTTGTCATATCCCTGCCATCAACAGTACTCTCTGGAGTCGTGAAGGTTTCAATAGTATCATAGATGTGACTAGTATTCGTATCAACACTGGAACTGGCAATTGGTGCAGTCGTACTTTCTGAAATGGGCTTTGTGACATCAGAACCTTTAGGCGTTTCTTCAACGTCTATAGTCATTATCAGTCCACCATCTGTATGCTCATCTTCACTGGAGTATATGGAAGAGTCCTGGGAACTTTCATCTAATGGTACTCCTAGATAATTCTTCGTATCTACATTAGTAACTCCAGATGGGAAAGCAATTTCTTTGCCTTCGACGTACGTCTGTGAAATCCTGTATTGTTTCTTCAGCTCTTCATTAAAATATACATCAGTGTTGACAATTTTGGGGATTTCTATTGAGGATCTGCCTGAGCTGTTGCCTATGGCTTCTGAGTAGCTCAAAGATCTTTCTAGAGCCCTGCTGCGACTGCCTCGTCTCGATTGATCTTGTTCGTAGTTCATTTTGGACAGTTCAAGACTGTGGGATTGTTAAATAGTTCTGCAAGCTTATATTATTGAAAGAAAAACTATATAATTAAAAAACTAAATATATTGAAGGCATAGAACATTTTTAGTACATTTGAACAGTCAGAAAATGCGGTCAACTATAAACTTCTTGAGAAGTTTTATCACCTGTATTTTTGTGTATCATTAACGATTTTTCTGATAGATAAAGTAAAAATAAGTAGATCAATATTTTAAGCTATCACATTATAAGTGTAACACTAATTACATTTTATTCACCAGCTCATATCTTTAGTCTTTCCCTACATTTAACACAATTATTTTTTTTACGCAAAAATAGGTGATCATTCTTCAAAGCACACAAATTTAATTGTTTTACACCAAAATATTGACAAAACCAAGGTTTCTCTCGCACTTGTAACACTCCAAGCTGAAGGTACCATACTACTTGGCACAATAGTTATCTTTTAAGATAAGGAACGCACCTTTATCCGATGATAAGGTACGAATATATTTGTACTTGTTGTTTTGATCTTATTGTGGCCTAGAAAATGTATAGTGCGTTGACTTTGGTTTATTTATATTGCGGTTAGCCTGCAATTTGGGTTGTTGTAGTAGTAATTGTGTCTTACTCTGATCTGCGGGCTATTTTTATATTTGCATTTAAAATTTTTCAAGAGTTTATTCGTGATAAACTGCTAGGCATATGTTCCTTCTGTGAATGAGAGGCAAGAGTGCTGGCTTAATGTGGGCAGGCAGATGTCACGCCGCGTCGTGCCCTCAAAATAATTTATTATTTCTATTTCTTCCAAATTGTTCATTCTTTCTATTAATTTTATATTAAAATATAATAAATAACATACAAGTTCTTATTTATAAGATTTTATTGTTATTAATAAATAGATATACATTTACATTTACTATGTACCATGAATAACTATGAATTTTGACACGATGATTGCTTTACAAAATAAAGTATTTTTTAATAATTCTAATTTATCTAATAATACTGCATATTTATATTGATTACCATAATATACATTTTTACATGTCGATGTTTTAACTAAAATTATAAACATTTTCACTTCATTTATGCCTAAGCTTTATTAGATTTTTGTCTAAATGAAGACGATCGTTCTAAATGGAAGCCTGACACCGTATCGCTGAAATTGGACGGTGTGCTAGGATTGAGGAGTGGCTCCGACTTCACAGACGTAGAACTGAAACAAGAGCACAGAATAATTAATGTAACGGACTATGCTTCACGGGACTATGTATGAGTAGGGCTATAATGGTACGTAATTATGTTTTATTAGTGCAGCAATGACATGAGACAGGTCCAACATCTGATAGTCAATCAAATACATTCATTTAAATTTCCATACTGGAACTATGCATTTATGACTCTGGGACTGTGCACTATATACTAGTATTACTTGTAAGAATTTATTTTGTAGGACTGTGCTGCAAGAAACTCTGTATGTGATGAACTATGCTTCACGGGACTATGTATATATAGAAGTGGTACACTGTCATGTACTTAAACTCACGTTCTGTAGATGTCTCTGGCGCAGCAATGAGGTGTGTCCACGGGTTCTATGAGATCCAACTTCTTGTGGTCAATCACGTACTTCTGCTTGTGTATGTCGTACCTGAAAATTTATTTACGTTCAGTTACTCTTCACGATTTCTGTGTTCAAGGTAATTTGAAATTGTGGCCCTTGAGCCTTTTTTTTATTACTAACGCTGCGAGACGTGCATGCCCCGAGATTTTCTGATTTTTATTTACAAGCTTACCGCCTTATGGTAAGTAATTACTGTAAACCCAACGTTTACAACACTAGAGGCGTCGCTGGTTTGCTAACGAACCCTATCTCTAATAGAGTCCTTTCACTCCTTTTTTTAAGAATCCCATGCTATAGTCGTTTTGAATACCTCGGCCGGTTATTAATTCCAAGGCCTGATTGTACGTGGTATTAATTTTTTTTATTAAAGTACGTGGTATTAAAGTTCCAAAGTGTGAGAATGAATTCACTGCCGAAGGAATGACTTTTATTTAATGTACTAAACCACAAACCTGTGCCAACACTTCTACTATAGGAAACTCAGGACGGCGGTAATGATGATAACTACTTGACAAGGCAACAGGACACATAGACATTCGCTTTTGTATTATTGAAACTGGACTCACTTGACGACCGGTGGGAACCGGTACCCCCACACCACCTCCTTGGGCAGGTACGACGTCTGACTCTGTGTGAATGTGCCCATGGATGCTGAGGCGCCTTTCAGACACACCGTGATCTCGTAGCTGACAAAGAAAACGTTAAGTCAATTCGGAGACACAAAATATTTGTCTTTTGAAAGCGGCAGGTTGATCATTCAAAGGTGTATTATATATAAGTATTTCTGGACATTATGACACAGCGCCATCTAGTTCCGAGCTAAGCAACGAGGCTTGTGTTAGGATACTAGTTGGTTGATATACTATTTTTATATATATACTTTTTTTTTTGTAAATACATACATGTTATACATAGATACATCCATGACTCGGATACAAATGTTTATGCTCATCACACAAACATTTGTCTCTACCGGGATTCGAACCCAGGACCCATAGAACAGAAGGCAGCGCTAACTACCGCTGGACTAATTGGGACGTCGTTTTCTTTGCTTTGAAAGAGGTAGGTTGATCATTCAAAGGTGCGTATTATAATTATGTATTACTATAATTGATGGAGGATATTTATTTTATTAAAGCAAATTGAAGTTTTTTTTTTCCTGATCGAGTATTAATAGTCAGTATACACAATTAAGTGTTACATCTATGAGCTCTTTTTGGGCATACAATAATTTAAAATCTAGGGACCAGCATCGGTTTTTAGTACTTTAGCATCGGCGGCGGGGCTCACTCTCTTACAAAAGGAATTTCTCCCATATTGTTGGTTATAATATAAAAAAATAAATCAGCCTACAGTCAGTCGAGTAATCGGTGAACATAGTAATACAGAAAAATATATATAAAATGGAGCATATAATCACCTCCTTTTTTGAAATCGGTTAATGAGGAAAACACTTAGGCCTGGGACTACTTTTGTAGTTCATTATAATGTAGACCATGCTAGTTATGTATCCGAGTCATGGATGTATCTATGTATAATATGTATGTATTTACAGAAAAAAAGTATATATGTAGTATATTAACCAACTAGTATCCGTAACACAAGCCTCGGTGCTCGGAACTAGATGGCGCTGTGTCATAATGTCCAGGAATATTTATTTATTTTATAAAAATAATTATTATTTCTGCGTGAATAAACGTGTGCAATAGCATCGTAATTTACCTGTTGTTTGCAATCAATTCCGGTGTATATCCGAATAGAGGGCTGGTGGCATCGATGACGTGCACCAATGTGACTGGCCAGAGAAGGAACTGTCGCTGTTGTAACGTGAGACTGCGTGCGTAGTAGCGGATCACTTCACCTTCCTTAGTTCTGGAAAAGCAATGGATATGTTTCATTTCGAGACAATACTAAAACTATTTTTTTAAGGTTTCAAAGATTAAGTACGAATTTCCGAGTAAGTATTGTCAGGTTAGATATAGTGCAGCGATATCCAAAACATTATTTGCTGTAAATATATGTTTCAAAGAAGCAATAAATATAAATATCTAAAAAACATTTTTTAGATATTTTTTAACAAAGATGAAGAAGAGAAGATACGCCTATACATGCTCAAAAAATAGAGGCCTCTTAAAGTTTACACATCATATCGGACATGCTTCGAGTTAACAGTTGAATAGAAAGTTTTTTTTATGAAACAAGCCTGCCACACCAAAACCCTGCTACTGCAACTCCTTTAAGACTAGTGTAATATAATATAGATAGAGTCAAAAGATATCATCCAAAAAACTGACGACAATAAAGCCCAACTGGTCTCAGGGGAATGATTTAAACTGTCTTGAAAACCTTGGTAATAAGACGAGGAAAATAAGAATGGAAATATTTCTTCTTTAAGCGGTGAAAACCTCACTTGTAGGTGTTGACGAAATGAGCGGTGAACTCAGAGCTGATGATGTGATCGTAGTTGAGGTCCCAGGCGCGCAGCATCAGGCACAGCCGGCCGTCCCGCATGCTGATCTGTAACGAGATGGAAATCTGTGTATTCTCGGTAGCCTATGTATTAACCCACAAAAGAGTTTTTCTCAAAGGCTAAGAAACGTAAGGCCATTTGTGCTATGTATGGATGAGTGCTCTGAATTCAAACTCCAGACCAATGGATTGCCAGCCCCCGGCAAGGTGGACTGACGACCTGGTAAAAGTCTTTGGAATCCAATGGATGCGGGCACGCACGACCGGTCGTCGTGGTGATCCTTGGGAGAGACCTATGCCCAGCAGTGGACATCTACCGATTGATGTGATGATATTGGCATTATTACATGCCTACCTCTATTGACAATATTTAAACCCAATGTTTGGGATCTCTTGAACCATATATATACGGGATTAAATAATATCAATATATCCGCGATAAATTCCGTAAAAAGTAATTTTATTTTTGGGAACACGGTTTTTAGTGCTCAAGGCAGTTTCAGTATCAGTTAGATTAGATTACCAGTACCGAAAAACATTTGGTGGGGGCAATGACTCTTTACAAGGAACAAAATATATTGAGATACATACCACAGCCTTCTTGCTGAAGCCAACGCCATCTCGCGAGAGTTTCTCGGGTCGGGTTAGCTTCGCGTACACCACACAAGTCAGCACGCCAGAGAGACCGGTGCCCAGGATCAACTGGAATATACCAAGAGTTGTAGTTATTTAAAATTAACATGCCTACATACTTATCTGTGATTGTTTTTATCTATGGTGTGGACACAATCACACATCACTTATGTGTGATTGTGTCCACATAAGTGATGAAGTATGTATTTATAGTATAAGTATACATAGTATGGAACTGATATTTTAATATCAATTATGAA
Organism: Craniophora ligustri; assembly: GCA_905163465.1. Classification (NCBI taxonomy): domain Eukaryota; kingdom Metazoa; phylum Arthropoda; class Insecta; order Lepidoptera; family Noctuidae; genus Craniophora; species Craniophora ligustri. Next base: position 415,759 of record LR990979.1, on the reverse strand, counting down.
GAAAGTATAATTTGCCCAGCAATGTTATTAGGAAGTTTTCCATAAAAGCAAAATCCTTTTTTTTTAAGTAGGTACGATGGAGATAAGATGGCTAACTGGAGATGGCGAGATGAGCTGGACTCTTTCCAAAAAGACTGGTCACTAACAGCCACAGAAGTAGAAGAAGAGTGCGGATTCCTTTGCCCTGCAGTGGGACACTAAATGCATTTAATAATAATAATGTAGATATTAAAACATCAATACTACTATCACCATCTAGTTTCACTTTACATCAACAATTTAAAAAATCTTCACGCAAATGAACTAGATGGCGCTGCTAGTAAAGTAATTTAAAATGTCTGTGCAATTTATTTCATTTACATCTATGATTTACCAGCTGTTATTTAGTTTAGTAACAATGTAACGTAATGCATACACGTTTTCTATTATTTTAGTTGACAATGAATAGCCTTGGTTGTTGTAAATAAATAATTACTGTAATGTTTCCGTAGACTTGTGTGATTTGTATTACTAATAAAATATTTCAATAGTTAATGGCATACTGACTAAGAAAATATATATGTAGGTACTTTTTTATTAAAAGACAGTCAATTTAAATATTAATCACTAATTATTTCAACGCTATGCATTTATCTATCACTTACCGTCGAGAAAATAACTCAGACAATATCTTCACGATGATTTCTTTCACTGTTAGCAGAAGAGACAATAAACACGAATTATGTTTCCCGATAAACGTTCCTATTATCATTAAAATACCTATTGAAATGACAAATTTAGTATCCCATTGAGAACACGACCGATAATCTTAGGCCTTTATTTAATGCCATTCAGAAACTGGTAAAACCTGTCAACTTGGCAATCAGATTGGAAGGTATTCGGAGGATTTTTCTAATGTCTAGGTATTGGTGGCGTAGGTATTGATGGTGTCGGTATTGATGGCGTTGGTATTGTTAGCGGCGGTACTGATAGAGTCAGTATTGTTGGCGTTGGTATTGATGGCGTCGGTATTGATGACGTCGGTATTGATAGAGTCAGTATTGATAAAATCGGTATTGATAAGTCGGTATCGCAAGCGTCGCTATCGTTGGCTTCGGTATAGGTGGTATCGGTAAAGGTGGCGTCAGTATTGAAGGCGTTGGTATTGTTCCCGTCGGTATTTATGGCGTCGGTATTGGTGGCGTCAATATTGATAATGTTGGTATTTTTGGCTTTGATATTAATGGCGTCTATATTGATGTTGTTGGTATTGGTGTCGTAGGAATTGGTTGCGTTGGTATTTATAGCGTCAGTACTGTTGGCGTTGTCATTGGTGGCGTCGGTTTAATTGCCGTTGGTATTGATGGCGTCGGTTTTGACGGCGTCGGCATTGTTGGCGTTGTTATTGGTGGCATCAGTTTTGGTGGCGTCGTTATTGGCGGCATCGGTGTTGTTAGCGTCGGTATTGATGGCGTCGGTATTGGTGGCGTCGGTATTGATGGCGTCGGTATTTATGGCGTCGGTATTATTAGCGTCGGTACTGACGTTAGCGTCGGTATTGATGGTGGCGGTATTGTTAGCGACGGTATTGATGGCGTCGGTATAGGTGGCGCAAGAATAGGTGGCGTCGGTATTGTTGGCGTCGGTATTTGTGGCGTCGGTATTGGTGGTGTCGGTATTGGTGGCGTCGGTATTGGTGGCGTCGGTATTGATGGCGTCGTTATTGATGGCGACGGTATTGTTAGCGACGGTATTGATGGCGTCGGTTTAGTTGGCGCAAGAATAGGTGGCGTCGGTATTGTTAGCGTCGGTATAGAATGCCTTGATATTGTTAGCGTCGGTATTGATGGCGTCGGTATAGGTGGCGCCAGAATAGGTAGTTGGCGTTGTCATAGGTGGCATCAGTCTTGACGGCGTCGGAATTGTTGGCGTTGTTATTAATGGCGTCTTTATTGATGGCGTCGGTACTGTTAGCGTCGGTATTGAGGGCGTCGGTATTGATGGCGTCGTTATTGATGGCGTCGGTATTTATGGCGTCGGTATTATTAGCGTCGGTACTAACGGCGTCGGTATTGATGGCGTCGGTATTGGTGGCATCGGTATTGGTGGCGTCGGTATTGATGGCGTCGTTATTGATGGCGTCGGTATTTATGGCGTCGGTATTATTAGCGTCGGTACTGACGGCGTCGGTATTGATGGCGTCGGTATTGGTGGCGTCGGTATTATTGGCGTCGGTATTGGTAGCGTCGGTATTGATGGCGTCGGTATTATTGGCGTCGGTATTGGTAGCGTCGGTATTGATGGCGCCGGTATTGTTAGCGACGGTATTGATGGCGTCGGTATAGGTGGCGCAAGACTAGGTGGCGTCGGTATTGATGGCGTCGGTATTGGTGGTGTCGGTATTGATGGCGTCGTCATTGATGGCGTTGTTATTGGTGGCGTCGGTATTTTTAGGTTCGATATTAATGGCGTCTTTATTGATGGCGTCGGTATTGGTGGTGTCGGTATTGATGGCGTCGTCATTGATGGCGTTGTTATTGGTGGCGTGGGTATTTTTAGGTTCGATATTAATGGCGTCTTTATTGATGGCGTCGGTATTGGTGGCGTCGGTATTGGTAGCGTCGTTATTGATGGCGTCGGTATTGGTGGCGTCGGTATTGATGGCATCAGTATTGATGGCGTTAATATTGGTGGCGTTGATTTTGGTGACGTCATTATTAGTAGCGTCGGTATTGTTGGCGTCGGTATTGTTGGCGTCTGTATCGATGGCATCAATATTGAATGCGTCGGTACTGTCGGCGTCGGTATAGGTGGCATCGGTATAGAATGCCTTGGTATTGTTCGCGTCGGTATTTATGGCGTCGGTATTGGTGGCGTCAGTATTGATGGCGTCGTTATTCATGGCGTCGGTATTGTTGGCTTCGATATTAATGGCGTCTTTATTGATGGCGTCGGTATGTATGGGATCGGTATTATTAGCGTCAGTACTAATGGCGTCGGTATTTGTGGCGTCAGTATTTGTGGCGTCGGTATAGATGGCGTCGTTATTGATGGCGTCGGTATTATTGGCGTCGGTATTGATGGCGTCGGTATTGTAAGCGTTGGTATAGAATGCCTTGGTATTGTTCAAGTCGGTATTTATGGTATCGGTATATGTGGCGTTGGTATTGATGGCGTCGTTATTCATGGCGTCGGTATTGTTGGCTTCGATATTAATGGCGTCTTTATTGATGGCGTCGGTATTTATGGCGTCATTATTGATGGCGTCGGTATTATTGCCGTCGGTATTGATGGCGTCGGTATTGTAAGCGTTGGTATAGAATGCCTTGGTATTGTTTGCGTCGGTATTTATGGTATCGGTATATGTTGCGTTGGTATTGATGGCGTCGTTATTCATGGCCTCGGTATTGTTGGCTTCGATATTAATGGCGTCTTTATTGATGGCGTTGGTATTTATGGCGTCGGTATTATTGCCGTCGCTATTGTTGGCGTCGGTATTGATGGCGTCGGTATAGGTGGCGCCAGAATAGATGGTTGGCGTTGTCATTGGTGGCGTCGGTTTAGTTGGCGTCGGTATTGTTGGCGTTGTCATTGACGGCATCGGTTTAGTTGGCTTTGGTATTGATGGCGTCGGTTTTGACGGCGTCGGAATTGTTGGCGTGTTCGCGTCGGTATTTATGGTATCGGTATTGGTGGCGTCGGTATTGATGGCGTCGTTATTCATGGCGTCGGTATTGTTGGCGTTGATATTTATGGCGTCGGTATTATTAGCGTCGGTACTGAGGGCATCGGTTTAGTTGACGTTGGTATTGATGGCGTCGGTTTTGACGGCGTCGGAATTGTTGGCGTGTTCGCGTCGGTATTGATGGCGTCGGTATTAATGGCGTCTTTATTGGTGGCGTCGGTATTGGTGGCGACGGTATTGATGGCGCCGGTATTGTTAGCGACGGTATTGATGGCGTCGGTATTGGTGGTGTCGGTATTGATGGCGTCGTCATTGATGGCGTTGTTATTGGTGGCGTCGGTATTTTTAGGTTCGATATTAATGGCGTCTTTATTGATGGCTTCGGTATTGGTGGCATCGGTATTGTTAGCGTCGGTATTGGTGGCGTCGGTATTGATGGCGTCGGTATTTGTGGCGTCGGTATTGTTAGCGTCGGTATTTATGGCGTCAGTATTGGTGTCATCAATATTGATGGCATCGGTATTGATGGCGTTGGTATTGATGGCGTCGTTATTGATGGCGTCTGTATTGATGGCGTCGGTATTGGTGGCGTTGGTATTGTTGGCGTCGATGTTGATGTTGTGGGTATTGGTGTGGTAGGAATTGGTTGCGTCGGTATTTATGGCGTCGGTATTGTTGGCGTTGTTATTGGTGGCGTCGGTATTGTTAGCTTCAATATTAATGGCGTCGTTATTCATGGCGTCGGTTTTATTGGCGCTGGTACTGATGGCGTCGGTATTTGTGGCGTCGATATTGATGGCGTCGATATTGTTGGCGTCGGTACTGATAAAGCCGGTTTTGAAAGAGCTGGTATTGTTGGCGTTGATATTGATGGCGTTGGTATTTTTGGCTTCGATATTAATGGTGTCTATATTGATGGCGTCGGTATTGGTGGCGTCAGTATTGGTGTCGTCAATATTGATGGCGTCGGTATTGATGGCGTCGGTATTGATGGCGTCGTTATTGATGGCGTCGGTATTGTTGGCGTCGGTACTAATAGAGTCTGTATTGATGGCGTCGGCATTGGTGGCGTTGGTATTGTTGGTCAAGTCGAATATTAAGAAATATTCCGACATGTCTAAGCTACACAAATGACGGAATAAACGATATTTACAGTAGACGATCTGTCAATTGCGCGAACTGTGGTTAATATTTCAGTTATGTCAGTTTATTCTCTTTCATTACGAATTTAAACATATAAAGTTAGATTTAAAGCGTAAATATACTTAGTCGATAAGTTTATGAATTTGGTGAAGCTGTTTTCCAGTTTCGCCGTGACCAAGGGAAATAGGGACTCATTTTTATAAATATAGATATATGTATTTTTAGTCTATTTTTTCTTACCTGCATGATGAACAAAAATATTGATTCCGGGCATTCTTCATCTATTGCGCGATCTCCAAAACCAATCGTAGTCTGAAAAAGAAAAAAGAAATTTAACTGGCTGGATCGATTTGCTACCTATAAAATGCTTAGCATTTATAAAGCTTTGGGTAAAATTTAAAAGGATAAATCAAATCTAATCCGATGATAAAAATATTTAGAAGAGTATCTATTTATTAACATAGCCGCCGTAAATGTGGCATCATTCTGGGCTCGTCAGATTTAATGGCCATATTTACTTAAATGTGGGTATTAAATTTGACGACATTCATGTTCCATCGACACGAAGAAGAAGAAGAAGAACATAGCCGCAACAGCTGCATATCTATTGTGTACCACGTGTCACTTGACAATACATAAAGGCATACATCAACAATTTTGTGATCAACGCTCTGTGCAGCTAATTCCGTAAAGCAGGAAGCGCCACTCAATAGTCCTTGATTGAAGCAATTCAGCTTTTAGAGCAAAGATTACGCTAATTGAATCATTTATGTGGATGCTCAATTAGATAAGAAACCGACGTTTGAAGGACGCACTTGTGAGAGACAACGTGGGTAGCAATGTTTGAATCCTTAATATTTCTGTTGGAAATATATACTCCTAGATATCACTTCTTGAGTAGGACAACTCAGCGGCTTCATATTTCTAGTTTTCTCTAACGCGACTTTACACTCCGCGTTGTGCGTGAAGCATTGGACTCAGTTTGTACTTGTAAAAAAAATAGCTCTATGTGATGTTCTGAAGATTACACCGTTTCTTTCCTACGTTTCTTACGTAATTACGCTACGTAATAATACGTTTAATTCGATCAGACAATGTTCATTGTCATCATCGAATTTTACGTAGCATAATGACATAATAAACAGTAAAACTTCCAACGTAAGTCTCGAGCCATTTATGAAGTGTCTACAGAACTGGTGACTTCCTCACCAATACTCAAGTAGCAGCGATAAGGTGGCGCAGTAATCGCGGGCTATTCGCAGGCGTAACCGCAGCCACCTTGGCCCCATGAGCTTCCGTATTTGCTCATCTGTTTTGGCCTATTATGGCCAAATGGTGAATCTATTGCTATGGTCTAATGGTAATCGCCTGATTGTGATCTCGTTATCACCCACGTTCTTCTTGAACAGTCTGCCCACATGGCTCTAACCATAGTACCAAATAAACTTATGATATATGACAGGTTTTATTGGATCACTAACGAAAAGTAAGTCTAGTTACTTGAATAAAGATTTAAATAAGATAATTATAATAGAGAAGATATGAAAGAGGATATTTAATAGAACAGTAGATGAATATAATAGAGGAATAATACATAATTATATTATTAGTAGGTAGCTACTCGCAGCACTACCTGATCTCTCCCCATTCCATTCTTAGTTCGTTTTTCCAAAAATCCGAAAAGCTACATTACTGCAAAATATCAGCTCGAAATGTAAAATAGTTTTCGATATATCGTATTTAATTTATAGTCGTATTGTATTTTATTTCATAAAGACAAACATCAACAACAGGAAGTAAATCTCCTTGATACCTATTTGTATTTCTAAGAGTTTAAAATATACAACAGCTACATAAATATAGATTCATCTTCAGGTCAGTTGTGCTTGGAACTTTCTTTAGACAACATTACGGCCGTATAATACGATTTAAACTATAAGTGCTTCGAGTGGGCGGATGAAGTGAATCCACGGTAATATAATAACTGGAACTCTTGACCTAATCTGATGGCGTGTCCGTCTGTCTGCTGCTTGGGAATGAGGGCAATGATACCCAAGAGCCAAACACACGCAAACATGGTCGAAGTTTGTAAAACAAGCAAATGAAACTTCGACTATATTATTTTTATAATACAAGTAGCGTATATTATTAAGATTTGTGTACTATCATTATGATATCGCACGGGAAACGCCAATTACTAATACCAAGTACAATTTGGGGTCTTCAAGTCACGAGTAAATAAGTATCTTCTAGGTAAGTGCGCTTCAACTAAGACCACATCGTCACTTATCATCAGGTTAGATTGTGGTTAAAAAACAAAGCCTCATGAATACAAAATACTGTAACAGCCTATGAAGCTGTGATAATCTAGTGGTGGGACTAGTGACTATGAAAGTCAGCAGTCTCGAGTTCGAACCCAAGGCATGAACCACCGACTTTTCGGAAGTTAGTTGCGTATTTATCACACATGTTCAAACGGTGAAGGGAAGGACGATGAGCACAAAATAAACTTATCTGAATCGGTCAAGTGCTTTAAGTTGAAACAAAGATTTTCTCACTTACCTGAGCTTCCACGGACGCCAAGAATATGGTCACAAAGTCCGTCCCCCCTGTGATACAGGTCCGCTTCGGCGGGTCCGGCTCGAAGTCGTAGTGTGCCAGCGCCGTGATGTACCAGAACACTGCGAAGACCAACCAGATCGCGAAGTGGACCACGATGGTGCCGATCACGATCCAGCGCCAGCGTAAGTTGATCTGGAAGAGAAGGGAAAGTAAATATTATGAATGGATGATTTACTGAGGTCTACTGTAAATGGTTTTGCTAGATTATTGGAACTATGACCTCATTTTTGGGTTTGAATTCTGAACCAACGAATGACATTCAATAGGTATACTATTATAAATACTTGTTAAATAGATATGACACTGAAATAAAACTTCTTTTGACCGTTTTTTATGCCACACAGGTGGCTAACAAGGTTACGAACCGCCTGATGGTAAGTGGTTACCGTAGCCTATAAACGTTTGCAACACCAGAGGTGTTACTAGTGCGTTGCTAATCATTTTGTAAAATATGAAACTTAGTATACGAATAATAAATCCGTAATAAAAGTAGTTCTATTTCATTGTCTAGTTGCGTAAGAGTAAGAAGTCAATAGGGATGCCATTATTGAACTACGTAACTAGTCTTGGAGTTCAATAAAATATATGTATAACTGATGAACCTAAAGTTTAACGTTATGGAAGCAATAAAATTATCTTTAAAACTTTAAGGCTTACCAAAGTATGGAAGGTATCGTTCAGCAGTCGAATCTTCTCGAAGGGTACGTTGGAGATCAGGGCGACGTTCTCCATGCCGGTCTTGGAGACCAGACGCTTCGGGTGGTCACCATACCCTGGTCTGTTGCGTGGTGGGTGCCTGAAACCACTTCCAAAGCAAATCGTGTGTTATAGGATTATTGTTCTTAGAGGCAAATTCGAGAAACATAATGTTGAAGTGTATTGAGTGATATGTAAACCTATAAAAACGACACTTCACCTACTAGAGCTGTGGATCCCTAATACAGCCTTTCAGCACTTCTCATAGCTGTGAGGAGTGATTCAGCCTTCTTCTGACGAGTCTTTTCCCAGTATGTTTGGTTTGGATTCCAGTCTACCCAGATTCGGCTAGCTATCAGTATTATACACAAAATGATTGCTGTTAGATACAGTCAGCTGCTCAACCCAATTAATGCACGAAACCATTGTCTAAGGATAAATATGTATCTTGCGTTCTGACTTCAAACATACGACAACTAAGACCGATTGCTTAATTTACCCTTCTAGGTAGGTACAGAGGATTCTTGATGTGTGAAGAATAGGCAACCATCCATCGATCGATCTTGACAATCGCAGCTTAACCTCACAGATCGGATTATCAGCTTTCTTATCACTAAGCTACGAACGCTTTCCGCACTTATATGAGCGACTAGTGACATCGACCTTAACATAAATCCGATATAATCCTCATCAACCGTAACTTTGATAAACTATGCTAACATTACCGTATATAAATAATCTGATGTAAGCTGTTGATGAGACTTCATTGAATTATCTGTGTCTATTTTTAGCAAATTTCTGTTTAAACTGATTAATAGTTTTGAATCTTCAAAAGTGTTTAGAAACATCTAATATTTAGAAATATACATACTTCTAAATATTTGACTTTTGGCTCTTTTTCTCTCTGTCTCTGCCTATCTGACAGGTCACTGGTTTTATGATCGCAAATGCAGAGCAAATTTGTACCCCTCAATACAATACAATTTTATTCGGTTTCCATTAGGGCTTTCCCCATAGTAGTATGATAAAAAGGCCCCTTATTACATGGGAATAAAACAATCAACGACTTGTAAAAGTGACATGACTTGTAAAAGTGTCTTTAAAGAGATCTATTTACAGAAATAAACAATCATTCAATCATTCATTCATTCAACGAACTTTGCTTAATTCTATTACTAATCCTGATTGAAAAAAACCTAGTAAGCTCATGTGGCAGTGAGCTAGTAGAATTGGTGGCCACTGAGACAGAAAGGTTCTTGAAAGAACAGCACACAGAACATGGGGCTGAAGTGGGTGCTATACAACCAGTCCTTGTGGTAGTCTTCTGACGGGATCAGTATATGTCTTTTGACTGATACGGTGATGGCGTATGACTTAATGAGCTCCAAATGTTGTTAAGACAATAAAGTAGCTATAAGCATTGGTGGATTTACCAGCAGGCTGAGTAGGCTGGAGCCTACGGCGAAAATTTTGAGATTTTAAGAGTACTTAGTTAGTCATAAAGTTTTAATTTCACTGATAAAGAAATATGTAATTAATATCATTGCGGACTAGGGTATTGAATTGGAAACGTCAATAGGGATGGCAAATACATAAATACGCCACTGCCTATAAGTGTATAAATATTTAGTTTTATCTTGTTTTAATTAGATATTAAATATAAAGTGTTTTATATTATGATACCTACTCGTGAATGACGCACGTATGATGCTTAAGTTTGTTGGAGTTATTTTATTTACAAAATGACGAATTTCAAAAGGATTGGAAGCCATTTATCGCTATTTAAACATTACAGTAATCATTATCATCGTTTCTATAATCTATAACAAAGCAATTCTTACTATGTTAAAAAGTAAAAGGACAGTGTAGGCTACTCTCCTACATATATTTATATTTATTAAACTCTTATATATATATATATTATTATATATTCCTATATAATAATATATATATATATCACACAATTACATAATACAACAATTATTTATATTATTAGTTGGTCGATGTCGATTATCGATAATATTAACGAGCCTACAATCGACTCATTCGTCACCCTAGTTTCTAAGCATTTTTATTTCTTGGAATTTTATAATTCTTAGAATTCGATTCGCCGAAAAGCCGCACGGTTTCCAACGGTCAACCGACCAGTGTGACTTGACCTACGACGCGGAGCGTACGCAGTTTGCTCATATGACATATTATCGCGATCATTATACTAAGTTGTTTATTGTGTGATATTGCTTTTGTCTAAATACCACTAACCTGTAGAACGTATGTATGTACTAACAAAACTAACAGTGCCTGTGTGATTGTGCTTGTGCTAATGCTTTTTAAATTAGTGAGTAAGGTGCTGGGATTTACAATATACATATTAACGTGAGTCGAACTTTTTATTTATACAACATCTCCCTTACCACTAAAGACAGTAATTATAGCAATCCTAACTTTTACCCGCGACTTTGTGTGCGTGAAATTAATCCCCTCTTTTTCTCCCTTTTCTGGGATGAAAACCATCATCCATCATCAATCATCCCAAATCAGTTCAGCGGTTAAAGCGTGAAGAGGTAACAGACAGACAGACACACTTTCGTATTTATAATATTAGTATGGATAGTATGCATTGCGGATTGTGAAGTAATAGGTCTCGAGTTTAAAATTCAAATTACCTATACAATTCAGTTCAGCGACAGTCTGCACTTGATCATTGATTCTGTAAACGGGCCTGAGGTTTGGAATTAAATAATACATATAATAAATCACGATAAAATCCGTTAAAACTACAGTATGTTTTCTTGTGTCCACCGCCCACTTTTGTAAGGTGATGAATGATCTGACGCGTAACTTGCCACTCGTAACAACATTCAATGCAGTAGCGCTCATGCGTGCATGGTACGCCACTGTTTGAGTAACATACCACTCATCATTCTACACGTACCTACACGTACTAGTGACACACCGATATGGCACGTAGCATGTAACATAGTTTTGTATATGTATCCAACAAAGATGTTTAAAAGACCAAGAGCACGTAACATTCTAAATTCTAATGTTAATCTGTGCAGCTTGCAAGGCTTAAATTAACTCCTGTGAAGAAGAATAGGAAGAGCAGTCTATAGAATCTACGAGAGGTAGGGCTTAGCGTGATTCCTCGCTCAAATTGAGCTGCCCGACTGGGGAATTACCTCCGCCTTACAGAAGATGGCAGTGAAACAGCAATAGGTGTGTTTCTGCGGGCGATTAAGGAGATCGGCGGGGGAGCGGCTATTCTGATAGCATAGGAATTTCATTTGCTGTCCGTTTAACTCCCTTATTTTAAGAACCTAAATGGTTTCTACAGGGATGGCACCACGCGACACCTCTGGTGTTACAAACATCTATAGGCTGCGGTAACCGCTTACCATGCCGCCTTTTGGCTTTTAGGACTAAACGTATTAAGGTAAATTCAGTTAAGTTTACCAGAATATAAGATGCATCTAGTCCAGCGTATAGAGTCAACAGTAGGGACTGTAATGATGATGGGGATGAAGATACTTACTTATTGGCCACAGCAGGTTTCTTCCCAGCGGGCACATGATTGAATGGCTTCATCGCTTTCGGCGTTTTTCGATCCATTGTTGACATTCGATGTTCATTTCTCGACATACTAGGATTAAATTGCACCAAGCTCCGATCATTCGGCAAACTTCGATTCACCTTCGGGACTTGTCGGTCAAGTTTGGAATAGTTGTGACTGATTTGTGGCATACTTAGATCGTTTCTTTGAGAATGGCGATCGATTTTTGGCAAAACCCGATCACTTTTTGACATTCCGCCACGGAGAGGCACCAGTTTCATATTATTACTATCTTTATTTAGATTTAGACTAGTTGTACTTTGGGTGATAATTATTTTTGGTAACTGTTTGGATAACTTTCTCAGTCTTTCAGATTTTGGCTCCGATATGACAGATTCAATACTTTCATGAATTTTCTCATTTTCCAATTTGAATGTGGTTTTTTCTTGTATTTCTTCATTTTGATCATCAGCTTCGTCTTTTATTGTTTCATAGTCTGGGTCTTCGATGGAATTTGAAGTGTCTTTTGTGTATTGTTTGCTATCATTTAAATATTTCAAACATTCATCGTATAGCTGATTGATTTGATCATAGTCTAAATCTTTCGTATCAACTTCCATCTTGGTATTATAGAATTATTTTGTTTTTGCAATATTATATGAGAATAAAATAAATTTATCAATAAATTTTCCACCTTTCAACTTCTGCCACTTTTAAAACTCACTAAAACCTACAGAATCACAGTACATTTTAACACCCAATCCCACAGTAATTTGAATATAGAATCCAACTCACTTATTTTCACACTAAACGACACAAAAAAGAACAGAAAATTAAAACTAAGAATCAAAATCACATAAGAATTTTGCATGCATTTTTTTAATTCGCGTAAAAACGACTTTCACGTAATTTTTCTTGTAAAACTCTCAATAATTTCGTAACGTCTACACATATTATCTCGTGTGTTATCTCGTTATCTTGTGCTAATTGTGATGCGCGCGCTGTAAGCACAAGATCCGAAGTGACCTTGCCGGAGAGTGCTCGGGTGATTCTAAAACTGACTTGTGAGTTTGTGATGGTACTTTAAAATCCTTTTATTTGATACAAAAGTGATTTAAAAATCAAAAGGTTTCTAATTCAAATAAACTTTTTCTAGCACTTTTGAAACGTTAAGATTCTAGTTGCACAGTTCCAAGAAGTTGTTCTTATGGAGAAGAACCGGCAAGAAACTCCATAGACACATTTCAGACGAAAGCCATTATGATTATCCTGAAATACAGGGGAAATATTTGAGTTTTATCAGATTTATATAAAACTAAGTTTAAATTAAAACACCTACATGTATGTATGTTTGACCAGTTTTTGGTGTCACTCGTTGGTTTCTTACTAAATATACCTTTATGTCCTTCTCAGATACTGTCAATTATTAACTATCAAAAAATATTGTTATATTGTCTTCATAACAATCATAGCTGCTATATAAAGTCTAGTTTTCTCAAAACTTAACCCCATATTATTATGTTTTCTGAATCACATACTTTCAGCTTGTGATATTTTCTGTCCCTCTCACCGTATATACCCGTCTCACTTTCAGAATAACCCAATACGGTAACAATACGAAAACGGTCTAAAGTCGGCGAGGCGACGCACAAACAAATGTTATGTTTGTTGTTCCTCTCACACCTATGATCTCTGTTTGTAGTATTTTGTAAGTATTATGGAATATTACATACGTCTTTAAATACTTATATTTATATAACCACTTCTGTGTTACATGTTCAGACGTAAGATAGTAGGGAATTAAAGGTAAGTTTCGGCGTTGTTATTTGAAAATGTATGTGCAGATTAGGTAATTTTTTTTATTTTTTTTTATTTTTTGTACAAACACACAAAATACAAAGGACAGTTAAAAAATATATAAACAATGTACAAAGGCACTACTTATTTCTACAGAAATCTCTTCCAGTAGGCCTGAGAGAGGAGACAGTATAAAAGAGAAACATGAGTGTGTGTAGGTGAATAAACTTACATAGACTATAGCTACACATATACATAGATACATATATACTATATTATATAATAATATACATACATAAATTTACAAATGGCTAGGACAAAGAGGAGAGGTAGTGTTGTTTCACTTTTTTCTTAAATAAGGTTATGGAACCACAGCTTTGTATATTAGGCGGGAGACTATTCCACAGCCTGACCGCATGGACAGAGAAAGAGTAAGAGAAGAAGTCAGTTTTGTGAGATGGACAGCTAAGACGGAATTTAAGGTGGGATCTACACGAAACATTAGGTGTGTTGGAAAAAGAGAAACGATCCCGAAGGTAAGATGGATATGAGGGATTGTGAAGGACATTGAATAGGAGACATAATATCCTCGTATTCTTATTTTCGTATTTTTATTTTATCTACAGTGGGAAAATACATTTAAAGTACTACCTTAAGGTTAAAATACAATCGACACTTATAAACGTCTTTAAAATAACAAAAAAATTAAAGTCACCTATATATTAGATCCTAAACCATAGAGCATGAATTGGCAAACTTCACATGCCGTCTTGAAATTCTGAAAATCCCTGTACATTGTACATCGCCAACTTCTCGTTTTTCCCTTCTCTCAACTCTTGTCCATCCAATGGTAGTTTGTAAGAAATTGTGACGACCTGATTAGTCGTAGTTAACGCTGCCTTCTGCGCTACGGGTCCTGGGTTCGAATAGGTAGGTAGATAGGGTAAAATATTTGTGTGATGAGCATGAGCATTTATAAATAAATAAATAATTTGTATCCGAGTCATGGATGTATCTATGTATAATATGTATGTATATACAAAACAAAAGTATATATGTAGTATATCAACCAACTAGTATCCGTAACACAAGCCTCGTTGCTTACCACGGAACTAGATGCCTGCTGTGCTATGGGTCCCGGGTTCGAATCCCGGTAGGGACAAATGTTTGTGTGATGAGCATCAACATTTTGTTTCCGAGTCATGGATGTATCTATGTATAGTATGTATGTATTTAGAAAAAAAAAAAAAAGTATATATGTAGTATATCAACCAACTAGTATCCGTAACACAAGCCTCGTTGCTTACCACGGAACTAAATGGCGCTGGGTAATAATGTCCGGAAATATTTATTTATTATTTTTATTTCATGTTGTTGTCTTTTTTGGTTATGTATATACAATAAAGAATATTCCATCTATCTATCCCTCAGACATAAGTAAATGTCGTAGTCGGGTTCACCGTTTCAACAAATTTGGTCTTCAAATCGTCATTATGTAACGTGGAGGGTTTTCTTATCTTTTTTTTAAACCCCGACGCAAAAACGACGAATTGTGTGTGTGTATCTGTATTTTGTCTGTCGTTTTGAAAGATGCGTTAGTCGGGTGTGTTCTTAGCTAAGAACAAACCTGACTATCTTATAACACTAACTCAACAAACACAGCTGTGTTTGATGAAAATCAGTCAAAATAACTGCCACGCCACGGGTTTATTTAAATTTCTAATTTAATATTTTTTATGACCTCTAATATTATATTTTCTACATTTTAGTACCGTATTTGTAATAAATGAATTCATCATCAACTCCCACATTGTCCCACTTCTGGGGAAGGGTCTTCACGCTAGCCTAGTGCGGGTTGGCAGACTACGTTGTATGAAATTATATTAAAATTTAACTAGTAATAATTACATAAGTGACCTTCTTAAAATTTGAACTCAAGACCAAGGATTGGTAATAGGAACAAGCTTATGCTTATACATTATTTGGAAATAATTAAAACTATCATTTATCAGGCATACATTTAATATTGCCCGTAATTAAGATTTCTCACATAAATGACATTATTGATGTTCTTTGTCAAACTCTTACACATAAGTACTTACACGTAAAACTCACTTTTACGGAATTTACCAATAATTAATGTGTGTTAGCGCAATATTACGCAAAATTAAAATTAATATACCGTAAAATATTTCAACTTTAATTTTAAACTTATAGTATATATATATTAATATACTAACAAATACTGTAAATAATATTAAGTTAAAATCTTAACATTTTACTAATATAGGTATTTTGTAACTTAATTTTATCGGCCATATATTTTTAATCTGTGGCTTTTTTGTAAATAAATATGAATATATTTGCTTTTATTTATATAAAAGCCATGGTTATCCATGTCTCAGAAGAAACGTTTAAAACATACCCAGAGATCATACATGAAATAACATTATTAAATTATTCAAATTATTACATTGACGTTAAAATGTTATTCTATATTCTAACATTTAAATATTACATGAACACAAATCATTTATTATATTAATTCTAATTTATTTACTATAGACAAAAGAATAACACGAAATATTTTCTACAACAGATAATCATTTATATATATTATATATATATATTTAATAATACATGTTGATTTTATAATATATCGTATTGTTATTTGACTTTTCCCATTGAGTCCTCAGAACATTGCGTAGTCAATGGGAATTTTATTCAGGCCGAATTATTTTTTTGTCTAGGCTATTGCTATATAGCTTATATGTAGATAGCACGATTGTTTGGCCATTTGTGTTATGGGAATTTCTATTATAAACATAATATGTCGTGGATGCTTTTCAAGCAAAATTAACAGTATGGCAAAATTTTATTTAATCACTATGCATGGGGATATCACATAGAGAATTCTTTCTTATTTAAATGCAATCAAATTATTAGATATATTAATATTTCTCTTCAAGAATTTGGCATTCAAAATTGACATTAGCAAATATGTTTTGGCAAAAAGTTTTATTGCACTAAAGGGACTTTAGTGGTTTCCCATTGCAACCAATCGATTTGAAAATATATTTATGTTAATGTTAGTAAAAACTAAAATGACGACTGTGGCGCACCAAACTCATTTTTATACCACGAATGTGGCTAACCGGCTTACAGTACACGATCTTATTTACATAAAATTATATTCCATAATTTATTTTATAGTATTGATTGCCCTACATTTCATTTAGATACAATATTTTTGAAAAACATTTATCACTGGAATAAAGATATCATGTATTTAGCATTTATTTCATTAAAACATTTGTATAGGCAACTGAATCTCTGGCACACATATACAAGTTAAACAATTTCCTACAAAAGAATAATTTCAATTTCCAGATGTATAATTGAAAATAATCTTTATAATTTCAAACTTTCGGTTGAATGTTTTTAATAATATAATTATTAATATCAGCACAGTTTGGACTAAAGGTCTCTCTGGAATATTTGGGTAATCATTTTAACGATTCTAGATTAACATCAATTATATCATTATGTATTTTATTTTATACGGTTTATATATACATTTCAGTTAGGTATATATGTATTACATTATACTATATACTGTTACATTTATTTCAGGTATCATGGTGTACATGTATGTAGGTACACATATATACTTTTTATATACAAGGTGATTTCTAGTCGTGTAACCAAACAAGTTACAAGTACTTACACGACCAAGAAAAAACCCTGTGGATACATTATGATATTTTCTCTTAAACCTAGTATTATTTTAATAGCTTTAAATATTTATAAGGGATCGGTTAGGAATGTCCTATCATATTTAAGGCTGAATCTGTAATTTTACGTTATTTATTTCTAGTATATAATACTTTAACTTCCTAATACTCGCATAAAATAGAAACGAGACTGAAAGTGCTAAAGCTATTTTGTATCGAAGTTTCCTCTCATTTGAGAAGGATTAGGATATCGTCCACCACGCGAGAAAATCTCTTAGCATACAGGTTTCCTCACGGTGTTTTTTCTTCACCTTTTGAGAATGTGATAAATACGCACGTAACTTTAAAAAGTTAGTAGTGCCTTGGGTGCTTGCCTTATTCAAAACCTTTGACTTCAAAGTCCACTACTACTAGGCCATCACGGCTCTTTACTCCACTCTAACAAAGGAGTCCGAAGTTATCCATTATCAAAATAAATAGCTCAAGCACAACGACAAATCAAAGCGGTATGAAGGTATAAATCATACAGATTCATGATCAAATTTACTGGGAGGACTTGATGCCGATGAAAAACTATAACTCTTATGATTGTATGTAGGTATACAGGACACAAATATTTTAGACATTGACGATACTATCTAAATAAAAAAACAATAGTGAACAATTAAAAATCATGTTTAAAACATCAATATTTATACTAACATACACATTGTCTATGGTACATTATCCACTAATAAGCGGCACCTATAACACCAGAACACTCCTGCCTTACCCTTCAGGAATACAGCCGTGAAGTCATTATGTTTACCTATATTTGTATATACGTATGTAAATTTATGTACTCTTTGTAGATTTAAATGGATATTATATCTATGTATATAATATAATTATTTACATATATATTTGTTTAAATCAATGTAAGATTGAATAAGTATAAGGAATATTCTATCTTAGGAATGTAATGTGTCACAACCCTATTATAAACTCTGAAAAAGAAAGACTAACGAACGAAAAAAGGTTTTGGCGATACACCTATTTCTAATAAATATTATTTTCTATCAACTATTTTATTCTAATATTTTTTCCCATTTGAAATAAATTTCCCACTCAAGACGAACTCATTTTCCCATTGCAAAATAATAATAATATAGAAATAAAAACAACATAAAATTAAAAAATTAACCATTTATTCTTGAATAAAATTGAAAAAACAAAAATATAAAATAGAAATAATTTACAACAGAAGTTAAAAGATATATTTTTTGTAAAAAATAATAAAATCACAACATTTTATATCATGTACATTACAATATCTATTTTATTTATTATTTTGTATATCTATTAAGTATACAACAGTACAATATAATATCTATTTTTTCAATATAACATTTGTAAATAATGTCAATAAAATAATTTATTTTGATATAAAACATAATATTCAACCATTTAAGTGAATATTAAAAAAATATGGAATGAAATAATCACTTACAAACACAAATATATTATTATATACAAAAATTAGTTAGTGAAGTATTAAATAAATGCAATTTTTACAATAAAATATTTGTTGCTGCTGTTTCTAATGAACGCGTATTTTTATTATATATTAAATTTTTATTTAAAATTAATTTTATAATATTAAAATTTTTGAATTTGCAATTTTAAACCGATATGTTTAATATTTTATTGACAGTATTTACAAAATAACTAACATTATCACATTAAATCAACAATTTATACTTACAATACACTACGTTATAAAAACATACTAAGACTTTATCGATATCGATAAATCGGCTAACTAAACTATGTACTTGATATCTTTGAGGTGTTCAAAGCGATACTAATTTAAATTTTGGTTCGAGAAATTTTATCGATATAATCAACCGATTTATAGATATCGATAAAATATTGGAATATCGTTATGCTTCTCACACGTTATAGATGTCCCTTGGACTGATAACGCCTTTCCTGTAAATGTAACAAATAAAAATAAAGTATGTACACATCCACAAATTAAAATATTGATTTTATATATGAAATAAAGTTAGCGACGTTGGAACACAAACATAATTACTTATATATAATAGAAGAATATGTCTACATCACCCCCAAAATAATTAAAAAAAAAGCTCGAATGAATTGTTATATTTATAGGGTTATGATACGATATAGGGTAGTAGTATACTAGAAAAGGTAATGATATTGCATGGGGTAAATACATTACATAGGGAAAGGCTTATGTAAAATGTAATAATTTTAAAACAGATATTTTTTTAATCTTTGATTGATAGAGTGAAGAATGATGTGATAAGAAAATGTGGTTTCAAAGACAACGTAGTGACAGTGGAAGCGCTGGAAGGAAGCGCCCTAGAAGGACATACATACACCAATCTAATTAGTGAGCTTCTTCAAAAAGGTGCGCAGTACTCGTAACTGTTTCTGTCTACCTCCATTGGAAAAAATAGTGAGTGTATGTATTTTTACTCAATAAAAAATTCTGTTATAATATTGTACTTAGCTAATTGAAAAAAAAATCGTACCAGCTATATTCTGATAAACTATAATAATAATAAGTACTATAGAGGGTAATGATATTGCATGGGGTAATGATAACACATTGGGTAACGCTTTTGTAAAATGTAATGAATGAGAGATAAATAATAATATTAATGAGAGTGTAATATTAATGAAAGGTAGTGTTAGTAAAATTCGTACCATTATACTTAAGCGCTATTGAAGTAATGAAACGGCTACACGTCAGTGGTGTACCTGTAATGTTAGTGGTCATAGCAGGTTAGTAGAAAACAGAAAAGATTTTTGATAGTCGTGAAAAATAATAGCCAAATAGATAAAATCAAAAACTCGTAATTTTATTCGCATTCAAACTTCCAACCCCTTTTTCTCCCTTTCAAGGGACGATTTCCGGGATGAAAATCTATCCTATGTCCTTCCTCGGGATTCAAGCTTTCTCTATACCAAATTTCATCTGAATCGGTTCGGCGGTTATAGCGTGAATAGGTTTACGCTTGTCCGCCAGTTCGCCTGAGACTAAGCGACAATGCAATCTACGATGAAGCGCGTTTACATAGAAGAAACCGAATCACTCTAGATTTAAATGTGCCCAGATTATATCTATTGGGAAAAACCTACTCGGGAAATTCATTCCACGTTTCAGTTGCCCACATGATTAAAGTAAACTTGGACTTGTAGACGTTGGAACGGTTTATAATAGATTTAGTAAATAGATCCCATCTATTGGCGTTTTCTCTTTCATGACCTTCAACGTGAGGCTAATGTCAACCTTATGCATTCACAATAAGTACCTGTCACGTGTTGTGATGACATCTTCATCCGAGTCGAGATCAAATAGCTCGTCCCGGACATAGCTCTTGTTGGCGAAGCCTCCCATATCCACTGAAATTGCAAAAATTTCATTATCATTAATATATACATATGGAACAGTCATAATATTATACATAGTCAAAAAGTCAAAATATCATTTATTCAAAGTAGGCCAAATTTAAATGGCTCTTTTTGAACGTCGACAATAAAGACAGCCCCCAAAAACGCCCGCCCTTCACCGCTTCCTAGTGTTTTTGCTGGGAAGAAGAAGCGGCGCAACAAACTCCCCAGCACACATTTCTGTCTGTTTATTTAATAAGTGATTCTATACAATACTATAATCAGTATACAATATAGAGTGCAATCATTACCTATAGTTATGTGAGCTAGCATATACCAATCCATTTTACCAAGCCGAGATATAAAAACTACTGATATAGAAATACAGAACAACCGATGATAATGTTAACACACTCTTGGCCTCCATTTCTCTGTATGTGCCCGCTCACACTTACACATCTCAACAATTACATTTTACAAAGTAGACTGCTATCTTGGACTAATCCGGCGACCATCTACTGTTATCACTAAAATAGTCACTCAAATTATAATAAGCCTTCTTAATAAGGCAATTTTTTACTTTACTTTTGAATACGTCAGTCGGTAGATCCAAGATATCAGTAGGTATTCCGTTATAAATACGTATACCAACCCCCTCAAACGAATTATGTACCTTATGTAAACGGTGACTGGGGGCACACAATTTATGTTTATTCCGTGTATTAATACTATGAACGTCACTGTTTTTACAATAGGAATGTATATTTTGCCTTATATGTATTATGTTGGCATAAATATACTGCGATGCAACAGTCAAAATACCAATGTCTTTAAAACGTTCCCTAAGAGAAACTCGAGCCCCTAGCTGATATATGGAACGAATAGCTCGCTTTTGTAAAATAAAAATACTTTCTATATCAGCAGCTCTACCCCACAATAGAATTCCATAGGACATAATGCTATGAAAGTAACTAAAATAAACAAGTCGAGCAGTGTCTACGTCAGTGAATTGCCTAACCTTTCTGACCGCATAAGCAGCGGAGCTAAGTTTCCCCGCGAGGCATGACACATGTGGGCCCCATTGAAGCTTGGCATCTAGTGTAATACCTAAGAATACTGTAGAATTGACGGTCTCAAGTACTTCTTTATTGACAATTAAGTTGGGTCCTAGATTTTTCACGTTAGGCAAACTAAACTTTACACATTTTGTTTTTCTAGCATTTAATACTAAATTATTAACTGTAAACCAATGCATTACCTGAACAAGTGCACTATTTACGTCGTCAAAATGATCTCTATTTCTATCTACTTTAAAAATAAGCGAGGTATCATCAGCAAACAGTACTACATCACAAATGGATCTCAGATAATGTGGCAAATCATTTATATAAATTAAAAAAAGGAAAGGGCCTAAAATTGAGCCTTGTGGTACACCCAACTGCACAGACAATCCAGATGATTTTGTATTGTTGATATTTACATACTGTATCCTACCACTTAAATAAGAAGTTAAGATATTAAGTGCCTTACTTCGAATCCCGTAATGTGCAAGTTTACAAATAAGTGTTTTATGGTGGACACAATCAAAAGCCTTCGAAAGATCACAGAATACACCAATAGCGTTCTGCGAATTTTCCCAAGCGTCAAAGATGTGTTTCAGTAATGCAACTCCTGCGTCTGTTGTTGAACGACCCTGTGTGAAACCATATTGTTCAGAGTGTAGGAGGCTATTTACATTAAAATACCTTAGTAATTGCTTCAATAAAAGTTTTTCAAAAATTTTACTAACAGTTGGTAAAATGGATATTGGTCTAAAATTACAGAGTTCGTTTTTACTTCCAGATTTAAATAGGGGGATTATTTTGCTATGCTTCATTAGGTCTGGAAAAGTACCTATGTCAATACATTTATTAAATATTACAGATAAATAAGGAGAGAGTATATCTATCACTGATTTTAAAACAGTGACAGACATATCCCATAAGTCACCAGTTCTTTTTAATTTTAAAGATTTAAATGTATTTAAAATTTCACTAGGAGTTACATGATTAAATACAAAAGTAGCTTGAGACCTAGGCACACTTTCACGAAGTAAATTTTCAGCATCGGTAGAAGAAGAACCTAAGGAACTAGTTGTAGTTATGGGTATGTTAGCAAAGAAACTATTAAAAGCGTGTGCTACATCAAAATCGTTAGTAAGCATCCTATTGTTATCAATTATCTCGAATTTATTCTCTCGTTGTGAAATCTTGCCAGTCACATTATTGATAACTTTCCAAGTTGCTTTAATTTTATCATCTGAGTTTTTAATTTTATTGCTCAGATATATTGACTTGGCCATTCTGCAAACCTTTTTAAACATTTTTGAATATTTTTTAACATAATCTACGAAGGATGCGTCATATTTATAATTTTTCATATCATATAATTCATATAATTTAGCTCTACTCTTATAGATACCCGGGGTTGCCAACTCGTTGAATTTAGTGGTACCTTTAAGTTCTATTGTCTTCGTCTTGAAGGTGTTTAGAAACACATTATTTATTACTTTAAATATATTG
Source organism: Craniophora ligustri (assembly GCA_905163465.1). NCBI lineage: Eukaryota > Metazoa > Arthropoda > Insecta > Lepidoptera > Noctuidae > Craniophora > Craniophora ligustri. The sequence continues at coordinate 392,584 of LR990979.1, read as the reverse complement.
CCGTACATAACATCTGGATTGTCGTGCTGCAATAAGGAAGGATGGACATTAGACACTACTTTGGCTTTAAAGCTATGAAACCTTTTTGTTAACGGCCTGCAAGTAATTTTAGGTAGTTTATTTTCAGGCGATTTGATAAACTTAGCAATTTGTCCACAGTGATCAGATTTTAAATCATTTACAACTAAAGTATGTGTTGCATCACGGTTGCTGCATATGTTATCTAAACAAGTGGAGGATGATGCTGTAATCCTAGTAGGCTCCAGAAAAAGATATTTTAAATTAAATGATTTAAATAAGTTAATTAGCCTATTACTTAAGGAAGATCGTTCCAATATGTTGACATTAAAGTCGCCGCACACTACTATCCCCTTCTTATAGGATTTTATTTTGTTTAGAGATTCCTCCATTACTTTTTCAAAACAATTAAAGTCACCTGAGGGTGACACGCAAATTATAACGAAACACTCTAGTTCAATACAAGATAACTCAATAGTGCGCTCAACAGAAAGATTCAAGATATCTTTACGTTCTTTACATTTTAAACAATTCAAAACAATAATCAATGACCCGCCGTGTATAGCTTCTTTTCTGGTGAATGCACTCTGTACAGTACAATTTTCAGTGTTTAAGTATTTAATTTCAGGGTTTGTACACCAGTGTTCAGTTATACACATAATCTGAACATTATGGTGTTCCATAAACAAACTTAATTCTAATTCCTTGCCAGATAGACCTTGCATGTTTTGATGAACAATGATCAGTTCATGAAGCCTACCTGTTGTCTTACCTGTTAGTTTAAAACAGGTTGCGGTGGAGATAAACAAACAGGTTTATCACTAGATTGTAAATTACTAACTGTAATATTATTATTACAATAAATAGTCTTTGTTACACTGTGTGTAATGTTGTCAGATTGTAGAGAGAATGCTAAAAGGTTAGCAATTTGTCGCTTATAAGTAAAGGGCAGGTACATAGTGTATTTTGTTAGTATATATTGCCTTATAAATATGTTAGTATCAAAAAACATAATAGTGTCATGATGACATGTTATATTATACATATACATATTTAATTTGTGTATGTGTCTATTTTGAGTAATCATAATCTACTAGCCACATTGTTTTGCCACATTATGGGTGTTTGATGGTAGAAGAGTAAAAATTTTGGGTTATAAGTACGTGATTCCAAATCATAAAAAAATACAAAAATGTTTGATCAAAAAAAGTCTGGTGAGGGACATCCTTATCACATAGGGGTGTAAAAAATAGCCTACGACCGATTCTCGGACGTACCAAATATACATACAAAAACTCATATTAATCCGTCCAGCCATTTCGGAGGACTTCAGCGACAGACACTGTGACACGAGATTTTTATATGTATATAAGACTAGCTGACCCAGCAAACGTTGTTTTGCCACATTATAGGGGTTGGTGGGCTACCCCTAACTTTTAGGGGGATGAAAAATAGATGTTGGCCGATTCTCATAGATACCGGATAAGCACAAAAAATTTCATCAAAATCGGTCAAGCCGTTTCAGAGGAGTATGGCAACGAGAATTTTATATATTAGATTACTATTACTTCGATCCTAAGGCAAGCACCACTGGCTTTTCAAAGTGATGTGTAAATTTAACCCCTTTTTTAATAAAATATCCGAAGGTCCAAGAGAGGACCTGCATGCCTAAGAGATATTTTGGCGTGTCAAGTCTGACAATCCGATCCAAGGGGTTGTCCATTAATCACGTGATGTTTTTTTAACATTTTTTAACCCCTCCCTCCCCCATGGTGATACGTGGTGATGTTTAAGACTACCCCCCCCCCACCCCCCTCCAAAAATCACGTGTATTTTTTTAGTAACTACAAAGAATCTTATTTTTTTTATTTTTTTATTTATTTAATTCTTGTACATACACACAAAATATAATAGGAAAAAAGATTAATAGTTACACTGTACAAAGGCACAACTTATTTCTAAAGAAATCTCTTCCAGAAGGCCTGAGAGAGGAGACGTATATAGTGGAAAAACAGAAGTGTGTGTAGGTTAATAAACTTACATAGACTATAGTTACATACATACACAGATACATATATATACTATATAATATAATAATATACATACATAAACTTACACATAGCTAGGGCGAAGAGGAGAGAAAGTGTTCTTTCACTCTTTTCTTGAATAGGGCAATAGATTTACAGCCTTGTATAGTAGGCGGGAGGCAGTTCCACAGTCTGACCGCATGGACAGAGAAGGAGTAAGAGTAGAAGTCAGTTTTGTGAGAGGGACAGGTGAGACGGAATTTAAGGTGTGATCTGCAGGGATCATTGTGTTTGGAAATAAACGAGAAACGCTCCCGAAGATAGGATGGATATGAAGGATTATGAAGGATATTGTAAAGGAGACATAATATCCTAGTATTCCTGCGAAGGCGGATTGGGAGCCACTTGAGATCCTTGCGAAACTGCGAGATATGATCGTATTTGCGGAGATTAAAGATAAAACGGATACATAAATTTTGCAAGCGCTCAAGTTTATTCAACTGCTCCTCAGTAGCATCCAAGTAGCAGGAATCAGCATAGTCCAATAAATCTTAAAATGTTTGTAATACTATTTTTAGGTTTAGAAATCACGCGTTTGACGAAAAAATAAGTACACGTGATATCTTACTATACCCCCTCCTCCCCCGTGTGATATTTAGTGATTTTTGCTGAACCCCTCCCCCCCTTTCGAATCTCACGTGATTAATGGACAGCCCCCAATGTAATGTTTTACAATTGTGGTCTCTTGAGAATATGACATTCAGCGACGCATTAGAAGAAGAATTAATCGCTCATTAATTAGTCATGGGTTTCTGTTTCTGTTGGCACTCACCTTTGGAGCTGTGGTAGCCTAGTGGTGTGACCAGCAGACTGAGATGTCAAATGTCTCGAGTTCAAACCCAAGGACGCACCACTGACTTATCGGAAGTTATGTGCATATGCACATATCTTGTGATAAATATGTGATAAATACTTATCACAAGATATTCTCGAAGGCATGTGAAGTCAGCCAACCCGCAGCACGCTAGCGTAGCGGACTATAGCCTAATCCCTTTCAAATGAGAGGAGACCCGTGCCCAGCAGTGGGGCGTTAATGGGTTGATGATGATGATGACTCACCTCTGGTGGAGTCGTCGTACTTGTCATCAGCCCACTTGTAGTCGTTCTCCGAGTAGAGCGGCGGGAGGGTCTGGTGTGGTGTGGGGTACAGGTCCAGGTGACGCTTCTCGTTCTTCAGACTGTCCGTGTCGCTGTAGGCTTGCATCCTGAAACGTAAGGACAGAAAATCTTAGTTGCGGTAGAGAAAGTACCATTATAGTTTTGTTTTTTGACGCTATTAAGATTACCTCTTTATACTCAAACATTATAGGAAGTAGTATGAAGTATTGTTTTTTAAGCCCACTACGCTAAGCCCCTTTGACTCCTGTAAGCCAGGACTAACAATAGCTACCACCAAAAACGAGACAATAAAGCTGGCGTGTCCCAAGGTAATTATTAACCTGTCTTAAAAACTAAAACGTATTCAGTGGACGTATTACGTCCGTATATGCATATGTATTAATTATTATTAATCTTCAAACAATCTCTGCATACCTTCTAAACATAGTAGGTACAGCCAGCATTGGTACAGATTTTTTCTATTACTAGCGCTAACAAAACTTTGGATCCCTAGTCTTGGCGTTTGTAGACAAATAATTGTCTTCCTAAAGGACATTAAGAAGTCATTTTGAAAGATTTTAAAACAATGGTATCTTCACTCATACTTCCATCATCCATGAAACTTGTTTGCAATAATGTGCATAATCTGCTCTCTTCGTTATTTTTTCTCTACGCTATTATCTTGCCCTCACCTGGTATAATCTTCGAAGCAGCTGAACCGCCAGAGGGCGAAGGCTAGCATAGCCATGGAGATGACCACGCCGGCTGCGATCACCAGCCACACCATCAACACCGTGCGGTCGTTGGGGATCGCGTATTCCTAGAAACGTTGAAATCACCATAATTATAATACACGAACAGAAGCATATTGTTCTAATATAAATATATTAGCTGATTCCCGCGACGTCGTCCGCTTGCAATTTAAATAAAAAAAAGTTTCATATTAACTTTGCACCCCCGTTTTGCTTCTTAGGGGGTGAATTTTCAAAAATCCTTTCTTAGCGGATGCCTACGTCATAACACCTACCTACATGCCAAATTTCAACCTGATCCGTCCAGTGGTTTGGGCTGTGCGTTGATAGATCACTATGTCAGTCAGTCAGTCAGTCACCTTTGAGTTATATATATTTAGATGTTTCTAGGAAAGTTCTAGATGTACAACAAGTTCTACTTTAATAATTGTGTTTGAGTTCTAACCCAAGGCACGCACCACACACATTCAGGAAGCTATCTGCGTATTCATCACATGCTCAAACGATGAAGTAAAACATTGAGAAGAAACCTGCATATCTGAGAGACTATCTTAATGGCATGTGAAGAGTGCCAATCTGCAATAGGCTAGCGTGGTAGACTAAAGCATAATCCCTATCAAAGAAGAGGAGAACCATCACCAGAAGTGGGACAGTTATTGAGTTGATGATAAATAGCAACACCAAGATATTGCTTTTACAGGAGGTAATACAATTAAATAAATACATACAGTTATTCCCAACGCTCGCAGCCTTTCAGCGAATTGGTCTTTGATGATGTAACTCGTCCACATGGAGTCCAGATCCTCGGCGTTGAGCCTCGGCTCCTGATCCTCTCCCTCGTACTGGAGGGGCACGCCGAAGGTGACCTCCACGCAGGTCTCGTACTCCGGCCAGCGGATGTTGCAGACAGCTGTCTTGGTGATCTGGGTTACTTCCAGACTGGAAATATTGGGAAAAATACGTTTTTAATCCTAATAAAAGACATTTTTAATCTTCCTATAGTGGTCGCCCTCATGTCGAAATTGGATCATAATTAATTTAAATTATTAGTTTTTTATTGCCACGCACTACTCTATATAAACTATAAGTGTGGGAAATTTCATACACATTTCCATCACTGTTTGAGCATGTGATAAATACGCACATAACTTCCGAAAAGTCAGTGGTGTGTGCCTTAGGTTTGAACTCAAAACCTCTGACATCTCACTCCACTGGTCACACCGCTAGGCTACCACGGCTCCGTTCGGGTAATTTTCGTAAAAAAGGGTACAAATTTTCTGCTTCACGTATTAATATAAAAATTTACAGTTTTTTGGCTTATTTATTTAAAATATGTTTAAGTAAGTAAATATTAATGTTTATTTCTCAATTATCAGTTTTTTTATGTAAATTACTTTTGTAAATAACACAAATTGGACAGTCAGGTAAAGTCAATGAACCTAAATGAGACTGAAACAATTTACTGGAACTGTGGCAGGGGAACATGTATAGTCTCTGCCAACCGCTACTGAAGACAAGCGTTATAGTATATGTGTAGGTAAGTATATATGTAAGTATGTATAATCATTAAATTAATTAACAGACAGAACTGTGTTGTTGGGGAGTTTGTTGCGCCGCTTCTTCTTCCCAGCAAAAACTCTAGGAAGCGGTGAAGGGCGGCCGTTTTTGGGGGCTGTCTTTATTGTCGACGTTCAAAAAGAGCCAATTAAACTTGGCCTACTTCGAATAAATTATATTTTGATTTTGTTCATGGGTAGTTGGTGGTCCGATATGATGATGACGGTACGCAGAAGCGTATAAAAATAGGTAATCTACCATAAAACTACGCCTCGGGAGAAAATTAATGCGTAATAGCGCGTAAAACATAAACAAATGGTCGATAAACGCGCACAACCCGTCCGATCTCTCTTATAATAGATCAGTGTCAAAGTTTATTATCTTTCGCACCAAGGTTATGTTGCACGATACATGAGTCTATTGTAGCATCGATAATTACGATCATAAACGACATTGAAATAGTTTCATTAGTACATGTGTTACATTGAAACATTGCATTGAAAAAATCTACAACAGTAAAATGCAACAGAAAATAAATAATTCATTAGCACAAACGTCAAATCTTTAAATATTTTATTTAACATATCATGTCACGCCTGTTGTTCCCGAAAAGTTAGGTAGAAGTGTACTAATGTATACCTATATTTCACGGATATGTTTGAGTTCCCATGTAATAGGGGCGAACATAATAGAATAGTAATATTTTTTATTGGAACGAAACTATTGATATCATTTAATCAGCAACAACTCCATGGCTACTTGTACACTATCTGTTGTAAAGATTCCCAAACGTCGTTATTACAAACTCCAATTATCGCGTAAGTGTAGGAAATCTGTTCCACATTTCTGTTCCGCAAATAAAGGTACCTAATTATGAAACTTGTTACTCGAAAAATTTAAGTACTTGGATTTTAATGGACTTTTCCATACTGTGTTGCCTTACAGTATTCCTTGGCGCAGATACATATAAATATTTTACTTGAACGCCATCAGACATAACATGTTCATAAAGTCAAAGTATCGTTTATTCAAAGTGGCCTACTTTGAATAAACGATACTTTGACTTTATGGAATTTGAATAAATCCATACTAATATTATAAATGCGAAAGTATGTCTGTCTGTCTGTCTTTTACCAGTTCATGCTATAACCGCTGAACCGATTTAGAAAGAAATTTGGTATAGAGATAGTTTGAGTCCCGGGGAAGGACATGATGTAGTTTTCATCCCGGTAATCATTCCTTAAAAGGTGCAAAAGAGGGGTGGAATTAAAATTACAAATTTTACGCAGAGAAATGCCAGTAAATTATTGTGTTCGACATCTTTTGACAACCGAAACCGTCAGCTTGACGTACTCTCCGGAGCACATGTCTTAGTAATTTTTTCATACCGCAAGGTTGGTAAACAGTCTCACCCGTCTCGCGGTAAGCGGTTACCGTAGCCCATGGAACTTTGCTACACCAGAGGATTAGATTCGGACCCAATTAGTGCAGGGGTATTAAAGGCGCCCTCCTGTGTCAAAGTGTGGGCAAAGTTCCAAACCCGGTAAAGACAGATGCTTGTGTGTATGCAGGTACCAGATTTGTGGACGTTTCTATGAACAACATTATATGTTTTTACTACAACATCAAAAACATAATGTAGTGTAATAAATGTATATCTTATGTTCCTAACACAAGCCTCGTTACTTCGGAACTAGATGGCGCTGGATATACAAGCCGTCCAAACGTCAAATTTCTGGATACATATTTATATTTATTGGTAACCTATACATAGACAATCTTAGCTAGCTAAATATACACAGACTATTCGTGATTAGTAGTATTTATGTAGCTCCTTCAAATATAGTAATCTAATATATAAAATTCTCGTGTCACAGTTTTCGTTGCCATACTCCTCCGAAACGGCTTGACCGATTTTGATGAAATTTTTTGTGCTCATCCGGTATCTATGAGAATCGGCCAACATCTATTTTTCATCCCCCTAAAAGTTAGGGGTAGTCCACCAACCCCTATAATGTGGCAAAACAACGTTTGCTGGGTCAGCTAGTAATAATAATATATTATTATCAAACAAGTCACTCAAAATGTCTTGTACTAATACAGTTCTCTATGTCAATTCTTTATCGGCGACAAGTTTATCGATAGCTTCTTATCATCTGCTGGCGACACTATCGACACAGCGACATGCAAATACAATTACTTCACAACTAATATTTTCCACTGTCATTTTAGTCTAGATAGTTCTTTTAATTTATTTATTTTTCGATTAGGGGGCAAACGAGCAGTTGGCTCACCTGATGGTAAGTGATCACCGCCATCCATGGACATTTGCAACACCTGAAGGATTGCAAATGCGTTGCACACCCCTGCAGAAGACGTTTTGGTTTCTTAAAATAGGGAATTACTAAACTGACAGCAAATGGAATGCCCATGCTGTCAGAATAGTCACTCCCCCAATGAGCTCTGGTAACCTTACTCACTCACAGAAAGACAACTATAGTTGATTCACTGCGGTATTCTGTAAATTGTAAAAACTCACAAAAGCTCAATGACGCAAACTTTTACTACTGCCGCCGTAGCCTACTTTATCAATATTTAGCAAAACTATGTGAAGATTCTTTAAGAATGTAAAATTTCAAGAGAGTACAACATCATCATCATCATCTACCCATTAATGTCCCACTGCTGGGCGCGGGTCTTCTCTCAATTGAGAGGGATTAGGCTATAGTCTACCAACGCTAGCCTACTGCGGGTTGGCAGACTTCACATGCCATCGAGAATTCTCTCAAGCATGCAGGTTTCCTCACGATGTTTTCCTTCACCGTTTGAGCTTGTGATAGATACGCACATAACTTCCGAAAAGTTAGTGGTGCGTGCCTTGGGTTTGAACTCGAGACCTCTGACATCTCAGTCCACAGTCACACCGCTCGGCTACCACAGCTCTCAGAGTACAACATACAAGTAACTAATAAAAAAAGCAATGTAGCACTCACCAATAACACATATTCTTCTATTTTCTTAATAAATATTATTTTTAAAACTTATTTGTATCCATAAATCTACTTAAATATTCTATTTGAGACGGATTCCATCTATGTTTGAGTACTTCGCACTATCACATCTAAAACTCTTCGACTTAAAATTTGTTGTTCTTACTTTGGCCAGTCTTTACATACTTCGCGATATGTGAATATAGGCTATGATCATCCACGCCGATTTCTACCTATACTAGAATGTACAGAAAAGTACATAGCCCAATCTCATACAAGTTTTTCTTCAGTAAATTTTACTGGTTGATTCGCAACTTCAATGGCGTTGTCAGTTGTGACATCAACATTTTTAGAATCATTGTTATTGAAATTGTCCTTCTTAGTATCTTTTGCTACTTCTTCAGTCTGTACGTTATTGTTATTTTTAGGCTCTTGAAGATTCAAATCAGATTTCTCAGTATCATCCTTAGTGTTATGCAATTTAAGTTCATTATTTGATACCTGGGGATAATGATGCAGTATCGCAGTTGTATTAAAAGTAATTTTACCGTATTTAACTATCTCTGTAGGTCTCTTTGCTTTACTAGTACTAGGCACTGCTAAATCTACGTTCTTCTCACCATCTGGTGAGTTCCCTGGGCTGTAGTCCCTCGTCTCTTCTATAAGTCCTAAAGCTATACGTTTACTTTTCTTAATATTTTCCATATAACTATTGTGAAGGTTCATATCTACAGTGTTGTTTTGTTTGAGTGGCAACGAGTTTGGCAACCGGTGTTGTCTGTCCTCGGCTGTGTATCACAACTGTTTCTGGTTAGGGTTCTTTATTATCTGGTCGTTGGCCGCGGCGAGGTCGCGCGCGGCGTTTGTTAGCTATGTCTGAGACTGCACCATCGAGATACTGGTGGTCTCTGTAACAATTGTTGGCGCCGGGAACTCATCACCGGTTGAATCGTAGATCGGAAATTCGCAACACATGACGAATTTCAAAAACCTCGGCACTTCGACATAAATGGCGGGCGGGATTGGTATCAGGGGCGAAGTCGACGCTTTATAATACAAGTAATCTGGGTTATCTCTGTATTTTTCGTCCGCTGATCGTTCGAGCAGTGGTATACCAGATAAGAAAAGTATGATAGCTGTCGTAAATAATGGTGATATTATCGCTATCCATTCGACGCCACTGATCACGTTCAAAGATATAATGAAAATCCCCCACCACAACACGACTTCACCGAAATAATTTGGGTGTCTGGATAATCCCCAAAGGCCGTCGTTACACCATTTGCCTTGGTTCGCAGGCTCTTGTCTAAACGCAAACTTCTGCAGATCTGCATATGTTTCAATCAACAATCCAATTACGAATATTCCCGCACCGGCCGAGTCCAAAGTCGTCATCGTTTTCGGTGACTTAGGGAAGGAATGATGAGGAGAATTCATTATGATCACTGGCAAGCTAACTATGTACACCCATACAGCTTGAAATGTATAAAACACTGCAAACCTCAGAGTATTACTTTTGCGATCCTCAAACTGCTTGTCCCTACCTATATGGTAGATTCTGTAGATGAGGTAGCCGGAGAGTCTGACTCCCCAGAGACAAACAAAGGCAGTCACCATTAGCTGCCTGCTGTCATAACTCTTGAGATGCGAGCCTCCTTGACCGAGAAAGAAGGTTAGCAACGCTATAATAATGAAGTTCGCTCCCCCTGTGAAGTCCGTCACTTTATCATTCTGAAACAGCGAGGCTATGGTAAAGAATAATATCTGCATAGCCACGGTCACCATAGCGCTTATAGCGAAGTTGTTCCTATCTAATATGGGCTCCATTATGTATATTTGACACTAAATTCTGTATTTGGCATCAGGGAACGTTCGAATCGATTCGGTGGCGCAATGCTGCATTTTGTAATATCACTCTTATTATTAACATGTTAGAGTCTCGACTTATGTGCACATAATAACTATACACCACTTGATACACGCACTGTTAACTATTTACGTATTTGCTATTAGATTTTGTATATTATTTAGTTTTTTAAGCGGTTTGTAAGCTCGTATCGTGAGCTTTACTGAAATAGATTTGACGTTTGCAGCGCGCATGCCCGAAGGCCCAAAGCTGCGTGTTACGCATGCGCGGAGCCTTGAACCTCGACGACTTGAATTTCGAATGTCTTTAATTCGATATTTAAAATTTTAAATCTTTTGTTTCGAGCCGAGATTTCCTGCGTTTTGAAGACTGTTGAACACAATTTCTTTCGTGAATGAGTTTTGTTATTCAAATTGTTGCCCAAGTGGGTCAGAATGACGTAAATGGCGGGCCAAGAATAGAAATACTCTTGTGTGTGCAACATACGCAGTACAGATACAGTAAAACTTTGTATGCGACAATGTAGCGAGTTCCGCATTTAGCATAATTAGTTCATTCTATCTTGCCACCGCAGTTTGGGTAGATATATCGCTAGATAATGTCTTGAGTACATTATTGTTGACAAAAAAACATTTAATGGGTGATTTTATACGTGTAATTGCCAGTTTTACATTGTAAATATCAATTTAAAATTAGACACAATAATTTATTTCTTTGTTTCCTTTACGAATCCGTTTATTCTTTCATTTAATATTTACTTTAAATACATTCTATGATAACCTGTTCACGCTTTTGAAAATATTGCAAGACATTCATTTGTTTAAAAGAGGTACAATGATAAAGTTTTGATTCATACACAATATATGAAAAATATAGGCGTGTACAATTTATATATGCGTATTGTCTCGTACAAATTTCTTTACGTAGTTTTTGACGTATGTTCTTAGCGATGTGTGCGTGTGTGTTTTTTGTTTTATTTTTTATTCCCTACAGCATGATTGAGTAGTGCGACGCTAATACGCACGTCATGCTCGTGAACGGGTGCTGTCAATTGGAGCTGGTCGGCTCATACATGTTATGGCATTCTACGTTAATTTTTATTTTTCTTTTGGAAGACATTTCAAGTTTTTAATAAGTTTTATATAATTATCACATTTGTATAATGAATATTGTAATTTTAACATCTACTTGCTTACTTTTTCTACTGGCTTTTCCTAACAAGACCCACTTTTTGGAATCGAGCAACTAGCTTTGACAGTTCAAAAGTAACTGTAATATTCGTCTGATTTAAATAAAACATTTGACTTTGAATTTTGTGGAACCGTTAACTTAGCATTGTTGTAAAACCCTTACCATAAACCTAATGGGTTTATTCATGAACTAACTAATATATGAAATGATGTCCAGAATACAAGTTCCTAAAAACATTCGTAAAATTCAATCAGTTACTAATTTTACCACTTAGTGAGTGACAGTTATAAATAAACAGAACAAAAAGGATTACTTACACTTACGCAAATATTAGACATTGAAATAGAACTAATAATAACTGCCTGTTATTGATTTTTTTTATAAAGTTCTCAGTATTAGCTCGGAGTTTGGATTCGTGGCCGGTTGATGGCAATAGGCTCGCCCCCTATTACATGGAACTTAAACCATGCCAGCGAAATGTGGGTGTAGGTACATTAGTACACCTCTGCCTAACCCTTTCTATATTAATAAATATTCTTGGATATTATGACACAGTGCCATCTAGTTCCGTGCTAAGCAACGAGGCTTGTGTTACGGATAGTAGATAGTTCATATACTACACAAATACTATTTTTTTTTAAATATTTTTTTGTAAATACATACATACATCCATGACTCGGAAACAAATGTTGATGCTCATCACACAAACATTTGTCCCTACCGGGATTCGAACCCAGGACCCATAGCACAGCAGGCAGCGTTAAATACCGCACAGCTAAACGGGTCGTCTCTCTATGCCGATTATGGGACGATAAATTCTCAGTTATTGACAAATTAGAATTCTTAGTGCCTGCAAAAGTCACTCATTTATCAATGTATAGATAACCTTAATTAAAGTGATTATGATAAAACTATATAAAATAGCATCTACTGTATTCGCAACTGTGTCTGCGTGAAGCTTGAAATTAAAACTATCTTATTTATCAAGTTGGACAAAACTACACACAGTCACTAGCGTAGCTAATGAAAGTATACGTAGGCTAGTGCCTCGGGGCCCCAAGTTCGGGGGGGAGGGGGCCAAAACCAGATAAAAAAACATCTTATTGAACCAGCAAAATTATCCCACTATCGGAATCTAAATAAAACCCCCCCGACATAATAATAAAAATAATTGTGCCGGTGGTGATGAAAATCGGTCTAAGATAAACGCCACAAAATGTGCAGGGGTTTTTAAAATTTTATAATTTTAACATATTTTATTTTGGGCGATAATGATAATAATTTGTCGTCCAATATTACCAGATCTCTTGTCAAGTAGAGGACAAGAGATTTGGTAATATTGGACGACAAATTATTATCATTATCGCCCAAAATAAAATATGGTTTTGTTGTTGTATTATTATCGTTTCTTTGTCTGTGTTGTTTTCCGTTCGATATCAATCTACTGATAATAAATATTTTAATAATGAATCACCCATATGTAAGAGCAATATTTTTTTATAAAATATAAGACACGTAATACAAACAAGTTTATTTGTTATAGTGCTTTAAAGAATATATCAATATATATGCATTCTGAACAATTGTTGCGATATTCGTTAATGATCTTATAGTTATAGCAATCTACTTTATTATAAGAATAAGTAATTATAATAAATAAATAAATAAATAATAATAAATAAATATTACCTGACATTATGACACAGCGCCATCTAGTTCCGTGGTAAGCAACGAGGCTTGTGTTACGGATACTAGTTGGTTGATATACCACATATATACTTTTTTTTTGTAAATATACATATTATACATAGATACATCCATGACTCGGATACAAATGTTTATGCTCATCACACAAACATTTGTTCCAACCGGGATTCGAACCCGGGACCTATAGCACAGAAGGCAGTGTTAACTACCGCTGGACTAATCAGGTCGTCAAATAAATGAAAATAAAAAATAAATAAGTTAAATTAATAATGTAAGATTCTATTGGAAAATGCGGGCTTCTTTTTATACATATACTTAGCTGTGCGCGACAAGGTCGATAATGGTTCTTTTGATTTTAAACCTTACATGTTTTTTTTTCATTATGGAATGAAATAAAATATTGAGTAAGAAATTGGTTAACTTGTTGCCAGTTTGACCTTATTTCCGGGAGTTTGATATTATGTGACGTAAGCAAAACTGGTCACTTGATTAATGAGATTTCGATAAATTGCAACTGTTAGGTGGGTATTCGTGATTCGACCTAAGAGTCGTATGTAAGTGCGACAGTAGAGCGAGAGGGCTTGGGTTGCATTCTCGAGTAGAGCAAAGTGTTATTGGGTTTTGGGTCTATGAAATTCTTAGTAGCAGCTCCGAGTTTGGATTCGTGCCCGGTTGATGCCAATAAGCTCGCCCCCTATCACATGAGACTTACAGCATATTGGCGAAATATGGGTGTACATTAGTACACCTCTGCCTAGTCCTTCGATGACAGGCGTGATGGTGTGTATGTAAAAATAACAAAACAGAACTTACGTGGTGTTCAAACCCATGTCGATGGCGTTATCAGTAATGTATGCGTTCGCCATGTCAGCGATCAACTCCGCGAAGTCATTCTTGATCTCAGCGAACTTGGGTAAGCTGAGGCCAGCTAGATTGAGGGTTAACGTCTCTTGAGGTGGGTCTACTACAGCCTCAGCTGCTGGCAAATCTTCCTCATCAGCTACTTGAACCAGTGGCCCTAAAGACATGAAACGTATACTTGAATCTCCACATGAACAAAAAGTTATATAGAAAAAATCCTTGGATGTCAAATAGTCTTCAATTTAGTGCTAATAGTAATAAAAAAAAATAAGTTAGTTGATACATCACCTAAGTGAATAACTTGAGCTGTCATAGCATTGGTCTGAAGGTCATACGATTTTGAAGCCACGGGTCTCGATTTCAATAAAAATTATCATATTGTATGCTCACGGCACCTAAATGAAATTATAGTGACAATACCTGTACGCCTGAGAGTTTTTCTTGATAGCTTTTGAAGACTGCTAACCCACATAAAGCTAGCATGATGGATTGCAGCCCTCTCAAAAGAGAGGAGATCCATGCCCAGCAGTGGGATAGTAACTGTGTTGATGATGAAGAAAGAAATGATAAAGTTGATCTTAAAGAAATACTTACAGATCATTCTAACACTGAAGGAGAATCCATTCATGAACTGCCAGCCGGGCTTGGACTCGAACCTGACGAACATTCGGTTCACGTCTGCGAACCTGTATCTACGCTCAGAGTTGAGACGGTAGGAGAAGATCAGACCATCATTGCCGGTCTCATCGATACCACCTATGAACAGTTTAAAGATATAGCTTAAAGTTCACGTAGATGCAATCACAGGAATTTAAAGATTAATATTTTTTGAAGATAGTGTCAATACGCGTGTGCTCACAGATGATGTTTGAGGAGACGCTCAAGTTATTATAGTTTATACATTTTAGTATAAATGATGTGTCTGAAATAGTATTAAGAGGTAACAACCTAAATTTATCCGTCCCAACTGACAGCACAAATGCATCAGCCGTCGTGTTGGCTGTATTTCTATGCCCAATTAAAGAGATGGGTATTACTTATTCAAATCATAATGTAAAATCAAGTGATAATTGGCACTAATCTTCCTTTAAAGATAATAAAACGTCACTAGAAATCAGCACACGTAAGCAAACTCGTTTTTGTTTAATTAAGTTTAAGTTATATTCATGTGACCGAAGTACTGTCATAATTAAGTAATATAATATATCGTATGTCTTAATAACTTTAATTTCCGAGAGAGCAAGATCTGTTTTGGAGGACAAGATTGAGTCTACTCCCAATTTTTTAGAGGCTTTTCTTATGTTTTAACATACATGTTTTATATAAGTACAACTATCATAAGATAGAGATAAATGATTAGTTACTTAGCTGTAATACATCAATGACTTATAACTTATTCATGAGCTCCAATTTAACCGCAAACATAATGATGATTCACTTATTGACAACTCCGTTCTTATTTAAATTCGTATACTTTTAATACTGCATTTTCAAAAATATAACGTTGAAAACAATGAGTAACAGTATATAAGAATAATCAAACGGTTCATAGTTATTTTTAAGTAACGTTATTGACTCATACAGTTCATGAATTAAGTCATTTTTGTCATGAGGACTATCGAACTACCTCAAGAACAGAACATTTTAAAGTGACTGTTTTTTATAGTATTGTTATACGAAACACTTATAGAAAGTTTGTGTTGAAAATATAATTATAAAGGCTAATTAAATACCTACATTACATTGCATAGAAAACTAGACAGTTTAAGTTAACATTATTGGAATCAAATTGGATTATTCCATCTAATATAGTGGCTATATTAGAGCTTTATTAAAATTTAGATCAAATCTTTCAACAGTCGTCTATGAAACACCTCATAATATAAACAGTAAAACTTTTGATTTAAATTCATTCATAAATAACAATGTTCAGAAATTACCTGGCTTAACCAAAAGATAGTCTCCAATAGCTCCGTTGACAGCAAAGTTCGTGATGTTCAGTTCGATACCAGTTCCGGGACCTTCAAAGATCCAGTCGATGATGTTGTTAGTGGGATAAGGATTTGGATAATTTGGTGAAGTTATAACTGTAGGTTCATCAACCGACAGAGTAACGTGAATAGGTGCCACGCTGTTTGCGAAGTTCTCAGAATGTACGTCCAAATCCTCACTGTGAGCAATAGCAAACTGAGTCATTAAGTCGCTGAGCTCAGCACTGGATAATTCGTCAACCATTACAGATTTCTGTTCCACGTTCTCTTCAACTTTGGTGTCATTAGCTTCAATGGATTCAAATTCAGCGGCATCCTCGTTATTGACTTGGGTTTCGTCAACCAAAGCATCGTTGCCATAGGATTGGATTTCGTCAATTTGGCCGGTTATTAATCTCAATGCGCTGTCGATTTCATCGTCAGTATCGGGGTCACTATCGAAAGACCCTGATTTGTCTTCAAAGTCGAAAGTTTCTTTAAGATCATTTTCCTCAACCAAGGTGTCGACAGTGTCATTCTTGTCATCAGCCAGATTTTCGACCACCGTATTGTTGCTATTTTCCAAATCTTGAATTAGGTTTGGCTCCTCATTTTCGACATTTTCTTTAAATTGGTTTTGGTTCTCAGCAATTTCATTAAATATGGCAGAAAGGTTACTATCTTCTATGTTCTCGTAATCATCTCTCACGTCATCAACGGCGGTTTCATCGTTATTTTCATTTTCAGGGTTATCAAATTGGTTTGAGTCATTTGTTTCAGCATCATGCGCTTCTTCTTCCCGCCAAGACAGGGCAACGCCTTCATTATAAGGCCTACCATATTTTTCTTCATAGTCTTGAACATTATCAACGTACGTGTTATCTGCGTCAGCTGTGTCTTGATTATCTTGCTCATTTTCTTCAGAATTATTATCACTTAATTTATCAATGGTCTCAAACAATTTATCTAAATCAGCATTTAGATCAGCATAAACTTTCTCTGGCGTGTCCTCATCAACATCATCGTTATTGTCATGGAACAATTCCTGTTCTACTTCTTGGTCATCAGAGTCATTGTAATCATCCGCTTCGAATGAGTCATCACTTTCTCTTAAAAGTTTGTTGGTCTCCGCAATGATTTGATCAATATCAGACTGTTCTTCAAAATTAACTGGACTCTCTTCTTCTAAATTAACTGGACTCTCTTCTTTTGACTCTACTTGCTGATCATCGAAAGCTTGAGTATCTTGGTTAAGAATATCTTTTGTTTCCTCTAAAATATCTTTGTTGTCATTTGTTTCTGGTATTGACAGAGAATCAACTTCATCCTCAATCTTATTACCTTCACTGAGATCAGTTTCTTTTTTGTCCTCTAAGCTTTGTTCACGAGCATCATTTTCTATGGGCTCTTCTAGAGGTTCGACGGCCAACTCCTCGTCGTCTTCGTTACTTTTTGGTTCCTCGGCAATTGGTTCGGCATTTGCGATCTCTTGAATGTCCGCAGCTTTTTCTATTTCACCAGAATTGGATTTCTCTGCCTTTGATCTGTTATCTTCGATCTGGTAATCTGCTAACACATCAAATTCTTTGCTTTCTGCATTATTTTGCCATTCTTTTTCTTCTTGAAGAGCTGGTACGTCGAGATCTGCTGGTTTACTCTCTTTTGGTTCTAAATCTGTATTTTCATTGCCATCTACTAATTCCTTGTAAATAGTATCATAAATACTATCGTAATCATTCGACCAGTAATCTGGAAACACTCCGTAGTCTTGTTGCTCTGGAAAAAAAAGAACGTATGTTAAAGAATGATAAATTTTAGGCACAGTCAAGGAAGTACAATGAACATCGTACAATTTCAAAATTATCAAGAGACTTTGAGTTTAACTTAATCAGCGTAGGTTAGGAATTTGAATGTTGGCAAATATTCAAAGCCTTAAAATGTACCTAAGCGACCAAACGCACACATACAAAGACAGTCATCATAATAAATATAAATATATTCCCGGACATTATGACACAGCGCCATCTAGTTCCGTGGTAAGCAACGAGGCTTGTGTTACGGATACTAGTTGGTTGATATACTACATATATACTAAATAATGTACACATTTAAGACTTTTGTTTGTTCCTGTGTAAAAAATAATTTTGGTACGTGAATATTTACATTAAATTTATTAAATTTAAATCAATTTAATTTATTAGCATATTATTACAAGTACCTACAGGTAAAGTGAGAGAGTACCTAAATGGGTTGATGATGATTAGACACGTGTCTGCCGTACCCTTCAAGGATAAGCACGTGAGGATAATATGTTTCATTCAATGGCTAATGCGGTTAATTATTCTAATTATACTAAATGTTCAGCAAACCTTCAGGTTTTAAATTAATAATAACATCTAACCTATAAGTTATTTTCCTTGTATTCCAAGAACTGAAGAATTTAGGTACTCAAAGCGTTTCAATAAACTATTATTCATTATAAATAATGTTATTATGTATTAATTTTTAACCGACTTCAAAAAGGAGGCGGTTATTGTATGTTAATTAATATTAATGTAATTACATTATTTTAACCGAATGCCCATAATGAATAACCGAATACTCCGAATCATTGCACGACATTTAGAATTAATCCATACTTATTATTATTATTAACTTTATTTTACTTATAATTATTAATAAATGCAAAAGTATGTTATCTTTCTGTTCACGCGTAAGCAGCTGAACCGATTCAGATAAAATTTGAAGAAAGGACATATTATGTTTTATCCCGATGTATGTTTTGCCGGTATTTTGTAGCTCCTATGTTATAGGAGGCGAATCTAAACTCCGAGCTGCTACTTGACTGGGAATTTAATAAATTAATAATCTAAATATATACATATAACTCAAAGGCGATTGACTGAAATAGTGACACTGGACGGATCGGGCTTAAATTTGGCATGTAGGTAGATGTTATGACTTAGGCATCCGCTAAGATAGGATTTTAAAAAAATTCACCCAACGGGGTAAAATAAGGGTGCAAAATTAATATGAAACTTTTATTTTTTAGTTAAATTGCACGCGGACAAAGTCGCGGGAATCAGATAGTAAATAATAAATTCTTTATTTGTACATTTAAAAGTAACTTAACATAAGTACACAGAGTTTTTGAGTGTTTTATAGAGGTATCAGATTAGAGGGTGTGAACTGCTGCCTCCTAAACTAGGCCAGGAACATGTGTTTTAGGAGCCAATGTTCCTGCAGATGTAATTGCAAACAACTGTGATGAACTGTCATGCAAGTACTTACATATATTGCTGTAAAATAATGTTATTCCATTTTATAATTTCGATACAGTCTTATGGTTTCTTTAGAATTAAAACAACAACAGTAATAAGATTCTCTTCTTAAAATTAACCTCTTTCTCAAGATCCAAAATCTAATCCAAGAACTTGAGAGGATTTGAGAAGGATTAGGCTATAGTCCACTCCGCTAGCCTAGTGCGTGTTGGTCAGGCATTCAGGTTTCCTCGCGATGTTTTCTTTCACACAATCGAGAAGTTAGTAGAGCACGCCTTAGGACTGAACTCGATACAATTACTTCACAGAATACTGGTCACACTACGAGGCTATCACAGCTTTTAATAGTAACTACTAAAATATCCTTCAAAAAGTTCAGGTGCGCAGTACTCATAACCGGCGCGCGTGCATGACGAGATTTATGAATGTGGACGAGGCAAAAGTGGTATGCAGGGACCGTAGCGCGTGGCATTCTGTACTTTCTGCCTACACTCATGAGAAAAACGCGTGAGTGTACGTATGTTTGTACTAAAATATAGATAACAAGTGGAGATACATAATAATATAGATGTCTATGACCTTTTGATGTCCGTATCAATAAAATTAGTCATTATTATTTAGTCTACTGCAGTAACTTTACGCGATAAAATTATTTAGAATATTATCTAGGTCTGTACTGTATACGCAAAGATTATTGGTAAATTTGGTTCAGATCCCGATAGCTTAAACATTTGTATTTAAGTCAAGAGTAATACTATGTATGTATTAACAAAAAAACATTAAACATGTAACGCAGCCAGGTTGCTTTGTTCTACAACTAGATGGCGCTGTGTCATAATTATTGCCGGATATATTTGTTGTATTATTGTTATGTACTATCTTTTGTAATATGATTTATACTAGCTTATGTCCGAGTCTTCATTTGCGTCGAATTCGTAATTTGGGTAGTTTTAGTCCTTTTTTAAGAAATTATTGATTTCCTATACAAAACTCCACCTTCTTTCTCTTAAGAAATTATTCCAGAATTTCTTTCCACGGGACTCAAATTATCTCCATACCATATCAGACGGTTGAAACATGAAGAGGGCACAGACAGACAAACATACTTCCACATAATAATTATTTAGATATGGATTTATAAACGTACTCGTAGCGATATCAATGTTTATATAATTTATATTACTACCAACCTAGAAATATTGGGATTTCCCCTTACATTGACATATTTATAATATCTTTAGTATTATGTTCATGACTTTACAAGACTAGTTTATCCATTCACTCTGCATTTTTTTATAATGATGTGAATCGTTCGAAATATACAGTATGTAGATACAGACGGATAGAAAATATTCGGCGAAACGTTCGAATATTCGGCCTCCACCGAGTGGAATATTGTTTCGCTCTGTGAAGTTACAGACATAAGGGCTTATTTACTTAGGAAATAGCATGGTAGAAGTATTATCAAGCACTAAGCAGGTTGATAGCACACGCCACTTAAAGACTCTTCAAATACAGTCCCTTTGCTTTGCATACGCACAAGCATCTTATAAGATTAAATTATAAGGTTCCGTGTAAATCAATTTGTCAACCATAAATAAAAATGAAGGGCAGCTGTGAGTAATTATTGAATATTTGAAACTTCCTTAAAAATAATATTTATATAGCTTAAACGGTTAATATTATAAAGTTGATTTTTTTTAGTGATATTGGTGGCAAATAACATAAGACCCGCCTGATAGTAACCGGTTACCGTAGCCTATAGATGTTTAATAAATAAATAAATATTTTCGGACATTATTACACAGCGCCATCTAGTTCCGTGGTAAGCAACGAGGCTTGTGTTACGGATACTAGATGGTTGATATACTATATATTATATACTTTTTTTTTGTAAATACATACATATTATACATAGATACATCCATAACTCGGATACAAATGTTAATGCTCATCACACAAACATTTGTCCCTACCGGGATTCGAACCCGGGACCCATAGCACAGCAGGCAGCGTTAACTACCGCTGAGCTTAACGGGCCGTCAACATCAACATGTTTGCAACACCAGAAGTGTCGCTCGCGGGTTGCACACCCTGTACAAACCGGTTAGGTTTCCAAAATAAGGGAGTTCCTAAACTGACAGCAAAATAGCCTGTCAGAATAGCCACCCCCCCAACGAGCTCTGGTAATCTTACTCACTCGCAGAAACACAACTATTGTTGTTTCACTGCGGTGTTCTGTAAGGCAGAGGTACTTCCCCAGTCGGGCAGCTCCATTTGAGCGAGGAATCTCGCTTTGACCTACCTCTCTAATACTGCGATATCTTTGTATTAATTTCCACCACTAGAAATTTAGAAAATTTTATTTTTCTCTTTGGTTAGCAAGCCTATTATTTTACCATCCACGTTACAGAAACAAACTACAATTATAATTATATTGAATAAATATTTATATATTTTGTTTTGAATAAGTACTTACGTTTTATGTACCTATTACATTGTGATATTATTATTTTTTTCCTTAAGACAAGGAAAAATAGGGCAATAATTAAAATTTCAGTGGCATTTAGTAGCGCAAGATAGAGATAGAAATATCCTTCTTAACTAGTTATGTAATAAAGCTAAAAGTGGTAGCCGAGTGGTGTGACCATTGGACTGAGATGTCAACGGTCTCGAGTTCAAACCCGCTCTGCACTGACTTTTTGGAAGTTATGTGCGAATTTATCACATGCTTTGGTTCGCAATTCGCAAATATATCGCGTAACACACACACACACACACAATCAAATGTACTTCCTCCTTTCCGTGAAGCAAACAGACTTATTATTTATTATAAATGTAGGTCATTTTAAAAATATGTAAATGGATTTTTCCCGTAATAGTAATAGCCTATTTGGGATTTTTTTAACGAGAAATCTTCATATTCATATCGTTTATTTTCATTCCACAATGTTAATAAAGATGTATAACAAACAATCTTATGGTAGACCCAATTATGGACCCTGTAGGGCACAAAAAAAACCGGATGTAACCGGTAAACTTATTGAAAAATATATCGTAAATATAAATATATCGTTAAATTTGACCCCTGCACTGTCCCACTGTTGGGCAAAGGGTAAGACTATAGTCCGCTACGCAAGGCTAGCGCAGATTTGCAGACTTCACCCAACATCGAGAAAATCTCTTAAGCATGCAGGATTCCTTACGATGTTTTCCGTCAAACCGACTTCAAATGTCAGGACTAGACCAAATTGAAACAGGCCCACACGGGAAGCACTAGCTTAGTTATGAGTTATAAGGTATGAGGTACCTAACAAACATTAAAAAAAACAATAGAATTGATAACCTCCTTTTACTCTAACCTTTTTACTTTAACCTCCTTTTTCTCTCTTCTAACCTAACCTTTTTTGAAGCTGGTTAATAAATACACAATCAACTTGGAACAGCCAATGGTGCATGACTTGAGATAGAACTCAGGAACTGGTTGGCTTCACAATTCTTTTTTCATACCACCAGGCTCTCAGTTGTTCGCCAGGGTTGTGGTGCATGCTTACGCAAATCCCATGGCCTCGGTAATAGGGCTGGTCGCGTTGACGGGTGCGGTTATTTAATCGGTAAACGCTCAAGCCGGGTGGAATCCGACACAACAAAAAATAAACCCTATCACAGCTTAGTTAAAGTTGTAATTATAATTAAAGTTGTAATTTTAATTATAATTAGCGAGATATAGATGAATAAACATTAAACCTTAGCCTTTGGACTTAAACGTTAGTTCCTCAGCCACAAATAAGTGACAGTTTTTTTTAAACATAGCGTCATTCATATGACGTATAATTGACAAGTATTTTTTTTTATCAAAGATAAATGGTACGTGATGTCGATGTAGATATACAGATAGCTATTTTGATGGAATTTCAACCGAATATAGATTGGAGCTAGATTGATTTTTAATTGCCCTGAAAACACACTATATAAACAAGACGATGACCCGATTAGCGCACCGGTATCAAAGGCTGCGTTCTGTGGTACCGGTCCTGGGTCCGAATCCCGGTATGGACAAATGTTTGTGTGATGGGCATGGACATTTGGCCGGACTCATGGGTGTTTATATGTATAATATGTATGCATTTATAAAAAATATACATATATGTATTGTGTACGTAGTGTATGCTCGGAATTAGAAAGAAAATTTGATGCCTTTTCTTCATACCTGAGAGATTTTCACGGTGGCGTGTGAATTCTGCCAACCGCACTGGGCTAGCGGGGTGGGAGGACTATAGTATAGTCCTTCTTAAAGCAGTGGAAAAATTATTGTGTTGATGATGATGATGATGATATTATTATTTCGGGGCTCTCTGCAACTGCCGAGCCGGTGCTTTAATAATACCACAAGGGTATTAAACAAGCTGATGGAAAACGGTTACCGTAGCACATAGACGTTTGCAACACTAGTGGTGTCGCTCGCGCGTTGCCGACCCTGTAAAATCCTTTGCCCACCTCTAGGCTGCTTGATATCGCGTTTATAATGACGGTTGGTTTGTAGCAAACCTTTGTTTCCGTTCATCAGAATCCGTTTTCTTATCTTAAGCTATTTTCATAAAGAAATATACAGTTCTTTTTAGCATTTCTACGCGACGATGATCTTTGTCAACGCCGTACACATATTTACATAAAACTTTTGTATGCGGATAGGATTGTATTGTAAAAATATTGTGAAATTTGTACACGTGTTGTCAACAAAATTACTTTAACGTGAATCATAGTTAGGAAGATAGCGGCGATGACGGATTTGACTAATAAAAAAATTGCTTTAAACACAAACTTAAACGTCAGCTGAATACTGTGCAATAGGAAATCTGGCAACGTTGCAAATAGCTGTCATATTATATAGTGTGTTCCAATTATTGTTAGAATCAATATTAACGTAGGTAATAAAAATATATTGCTGTGTTTTGCACAAAATTGTTGATCAACAATTTCTTTCGATGGCGCGAATATGAGACATTTAAATGAAACTACGTTTTACGGATTTTATTACGTAGGTATATAGAATATTGTGCATTGTCAATAAGTCATTGGAATGTCAGTAAAAAAAATATTATTACGTCATGAGCCTAGTGTACCTGTGGAGCTGGACTAGCATTTTGACAAACGTTTTTATCTACAAGATACCTAATCTTCTAATTTGTAATATGCTTTCTTGTATCGCTTGACAACGGATTTAAATTTATTTTCTGTGTGGTCCTTAATAATGTGGACTGCGAAATTAACGGTCTCGAGTTCAAACCCAAGGTCACTGACTTTTTGACAATTACGTGCGTATTTATCACATGCTCGAACGGTGAAGTACAACATAGTGAGATTATCTCGATGGCGTGTGATGTCTGCCAACACACGCTCGGCTAGCGTGGTGGATTATAGCCTAATACGTCTCAAAATGAGAGAAGACCCGTGTCCAGCAATGACACGATAAATGGGTTTATAATGAGGTTCAAAATTATTTCAGGAATTTTATTATGACAGAGCAAACGCGTCGTGAAGCCATGCGTGTTTCAGTCATGTAGTTATCACGACAGCACGAATGCCTGCGAGTCCTTGAAGCACTGGACATTATCATATACAGACATTTTAGGTAGGTACATGCTTTTTCAGCACGCAACTATGAGAGTCTTTATATAATGAATAACTTTAATATAATTAACAGACTGCCTTATTAGTGCGACTGCTGAATAATTCTGTCGAAAAAAAGACGACACCAAATGTTATAACTAAACCAAATTGCAATGTGATGACAAGGGAAGCAACTAACATAAAAAAACAAATACAGTCGAATTGATAAGCTTCTTCTTTTATGAAGTTGGTTAAAAAGAGGTGGTTTTGAGTCCCAAATCGAGCAAAAGTGCTATTGAATTTTTGTTATGAAATTCTCGAAGAGTTTCGAGTCGTGCCCGGTTGATGGCAATAGACTGGCTCCCTATTACAAGGGACCTAAAACATACCGGCGAAATACGGGTGTACATTGACCCTGTAACCGCCCAAGTGGTATTTATCCGACAAGTATTTTCATATCCAATACGCCTATATCATCATATATACCTAAATGTAATACATGGAACATAAACGAATACGAAAAAATATTTGTCGGATAAATCCGATTTGGGTGCTTGGAGTTCAACACCTCTGATTCACTCTTTGGGGACGACAGGCGTGATGGTATGTATGTCCGTTTCCACGCAACAATGGCAGTCTTTATATAATTATTAACTTTAAAATAATATGAATAGAGTATTTAATTCCTTCGCGTCACTTTTGTCCCCGGCACTGGTAGTCTCCAGCTAAATAAATACGTTACAGAATTTTTCATTGTTTGTTTTTCAGTATATAATAATAATGAATGCGCCAATGCCAATAAGTTCTGGTATGAATCTAGTCTTGTTTTTGCAATCTGTAGTAAAATCTGTAGTAGCAAGTCATAATAATGAAAAGAAAATCAAAAATGAAAAAATATATTTTTACTTATTTTTACTAACGAAACGTCAGTTTCAATCAAAGACAATAAAAAAATGGTAGCAACGTCACAGCTTAGAGTTAAATGATAACGACAACATGCAAGGTTAAACACCGTTTGCTAAGAACACTTTACGGATTGGTGGCTGTTTTTACCACAAGGAGACACTTCCGTGCCTTCGAAATAACGTTAAGCCCTCCGTTCTGATGGTCAAATCAGATCGCGGAGAGCCAATAAATCGCTGTCCGTAAAATACAAAGATTAAAACGAAACAAAGTTGTCAAAAGGAAGACTGACTCGGAAGATTATTGTGTATAGTTTCACTCACTGAAACACCTCGTGAAGAAACTTGCATTTATGACGGATTTACTATGTCTGTACCTACCAAGTCAGCAAAAATGCAAACTTACAGATTGACCAATAATATGTGCTTTAGAATTGTTACCACTAGTAGTTACACGGTCCCAAAAAGTAGGTCTTATGATGAAGAGTCAGAAGAAACTCCATAGATTATTTATGTACTTTTTTAAATCAAAATAATTAGTTCCTTTTACTATGTTTGTATGTAATTTTAATATGAGAATAATACTGTAATATGTGAAACGCATGAATTACCCAACAAAGAAAAAAAATACAAAAATATTCTATGAATTTATTCTATGTATTTGAGTCAATAGTTAAACAATGTTTCAGCACTATCAGACCACATCAATGACTTTTAACGTGGCCGATAGAGATCGTCCCTTGTGCAGGTTTTGGGGTACAAGGGACACACCAACAGGCGAGACATAGTTTGTTCTGTTAAGTTAGGATCTCTGAAACCCTATTTGCTCATGTTGGTTCTGCACCTGCCAGTCTGGGTACGCGGTAGATTTACGACATTACAACAGTAAATGATGATGGTGATGGTGATGGATGGCTGTGACTCTGATGCATGGAGTATCAGCATTATGCTGAATGATGGCCGTTTTGCGTGGATCACTTGTCTTGTTCATAGATATTGTTTTTATTGCTTGAAAGTTAATTTTAGTGCGTCATGCAGACGGAAAATAAGTAAATTAGTTTTTTCATGAATGTACAACTGTTCATGTATATTTGTTTTTATGTATAAAGGGGTAAACGGGCGGTAGACTCACCTGATGGTAAGTGATCACCGTCGGCCATTGACATTTGCAACACCAGAGACTTGCAAATGCGTTGCCCGCCTTAAATTCGGCATGTAATTTATGTGTATGTACGTGTAGTAACACGTACATACACATAAATTAATAGTAAATATTATTATTATTATACGTGTTACTGTGCCTTCTGTTAACGTTTTGGTTTTACCCATACATTTCAAAACAATTTCGATAAATGTGATACCCTACTGTAACTTGAGATAAGATGTTCCAACAACTACAGAAAGATAAATAAATAAATTTGCTATCACTCAGTAGTCATAATTTTACATAATATCTTCAAAGAAATTGGGGCATTCTTATGACATCATCATCATAACAGACTTTTAGGTCCTTCACGGTAATAATCATCAACATAATAACTGTCCCACCAAATGAACCGTCTCCTCTCATTTGAGAGGGATTAAGCTATAGTCCACCACGTGTAGGTTGGCAGACTTTACACGCCATCGAGAACGCCTCTCAGGCATGCAGGTTTCCTCACGACGTATTCCTTCGTTGTTTGTGTATGTGAAAAATACGCACGCATCTTCGAATAGTCAGCGGTGTGCGCTTTAGTCAATCAAATCAAATCAAATCAAATCATTTATTTCAATTAGACCAATACAGGTACTTTTGAATTGTCGAATTAAATTGAATTTAGTTGCACGGTTCCAAAAGGTAGGTCTTATGGAGAAGAACCGGCAAGAAACTCCATAGATACTCTTTTTAAATTAAATACAAAATTGTTGGTTTTGTTTTACAATGCTTTATGTATGTAATATCAATATGAGACTGGTGCAGTTCGATGTGAAACGTATTATTTATGAAAGTAAAAGAAATAACTAAAACCAATTTCGGTTGCCATAACATGTATGAGCCGACCAGTCCCAACTGATAGCACCCGTTCACGAGCATGACGTGTGTATCGGCGTCTGTCTACTCAACCATGTTGTAGGGAATAAAAAGACCCGACACATAACGCCACCATCAGCAGGACATTTGAGTGAGCATGACAAGCCCAGAATGCCTGGCAACCGGTAAGCACTTTCACATTTAAAAAAAATTAATAAAACAACATCAAAGCCAACATCAGTCTCATATTTTACAAGTTATTTTACTAATCAGTAACTATTGCGTTAATAAATAATAAATTACATTAATAAATAATTTGCATGTCAATCAGTAAAGGTGTATAACTAAACATGTCAAATTGTATAAGTGTATAATTGAGCATGTCAAACTGTAAAAAATTATAAATATCTTTATGTAAAACAAAAAGAAGTCAAACCAATAAATAAAAAAATAAATAAAAGAAAATATAATAATCATGAGGCTAGCAAACCTGTGGAGCTGGACCAGCATTTTGCCAAACTTTTTTATCTACAAGATAATCTTCTAATTTGTAGTATGCTTTCTTGCATAGAGTAGACTTTACGATGGATTTGAATTTATTTTCCGGGAGGTCTAAAATTATTTCCGGAATCTTATTATAAAACCTGACACTATATCCCACAAAAGAGGTATGGACTTTAGCGAGACGAAGCTGTGGCTGCATTAATTTTGACTTATATCTAGTATTATAATTATGCAGTTCACATCTTTTCGTATGATGTGATATATTTTTTCTAACGTACATTATATTTTCAAAGATATACTGACAGGGCACTGTCATAATATTTATTTCTTTAAAGAGTTCCCTGAGTGAATCACGACTACTTAGGTTATAAATGGCTCTTATTGCTCTTTTCTGCAGAACGAAAACTGATTCTATGTCTGCAGCACGGCCCCACAGCAATATTCCGTAAGACATGACGCTATGAAAGTAGCTATAATAAACTAGTCTTGCGGTTTCTACATCCGTAAGTAGTCTGATTTTTCTAACTGCATAAGCAGCTGAACTCAGGCGTCCCGACAAAGCCTTAATGTGCGGTCCCCATTGAAGTTTGGAATCTAGTTTTATTCCTAAAAATACAGTCTGATCGACGAATTCGAGCTTTTCATTATTTAATATTATATTACAATCCTCACTTCTAACATTTGGTAAGGAAAACTTTATGCATTTAGTCTTCTGCCCATTCAATACCAGATTATTAACAGTGAACCACTCATGGACCTTTAGAAGGGCGCTATTTACATTGTCAACATTTGGTGACCGTTAGGATCGACGAGACCAATGACTGCACAGTCCACTGGTCACAGCACTATGCTATCACAGCTCCTTGTCAGAATAGTTGACACTGATACATACCATCAAGCCTGTCGTCCCCCAAGGGTTAGGCAGAGGTGTACCTAGTTACCTACTAATGCACAATTAGATTTCGCCGTTACGTTTAGATGCCACTTAATAGGCGGCAAGCTGATTGTCATTAACTGGGCACGAATCCAAACTCCATGCCCCTATTGAGAATTCCATAGAAAAACCCAATAACACTTTGCTCGACCTGGGAATCGAACACAATACCTCTAGCTCACCACTGTCACTTACGATCACTAGATCAACAAGGCAGTTTAAATTATATTTTAAAATATATGTAGGTACATAATGATTTGCCTATCCCCGTCCACTGCTGTACTTACGAACAACCACAAGACCGTAGGCCTAATCAACTGCCTGGCTTTATAAATAAATATTTTCCGGACATTATAACACAGCGTCATCTAGTACCGAGCTAAGCAACGAGGCTTGTTGTTACGGATACTAGTTGATTGATATACTACATATATACTTTTTTTTGTAAATACATATTATACATAGATACATCCATGACTCGGATACAAATGTTTATGATCATCACAGAAACATTTGTCCCTACCGGGATTCAAAACCGGGACCCATTTCACAGAAGGCAGTGTTAACTACCGCTGGACTAATTGGGTCATCAAATTAATAATTAATGATGGGGGAATACCCTAAGCAAAAAAACGCAACACTGATAAGGAACTTTCTTAGTATTGTTATGACCAGTCGTTATCAGTTGGGTTATTTTGGCAACTATTACTTGGTTATACCAACCACGAAAGTGGCAAACCTGCTTACGAACCGATGGTAACAATTTACCGTAGCTTAAATACGTTTGCAATATCAAAAGATTCACTCGCGCGTTGCCAACCCTGAAAAAACCGCTAAAAAATGTTTGTTTACCATTGAAACAGTTTGTACATCGTCTCAAAATTTGATTTTAATCAGTACAGACGTTTTTTGTTGCATGAAAATACACATAAATATACGACTCATACATTGTAAACGTCAAGTTTTACATCGGTTAAGTCGTATCTTTAAGTGTAGGTACTTGAGTGTACTTTTTTTATTGTACATACTCCCGAAACCCCTCCGAAACTAATTTTTTGGGGTATATTTGGTAGGTATTTAGAATAGGGTGTTAAGCTTCAACGTACTACGCACGCCCGCTCTAATTTAGATGAATTGTGGTCCGTATATAGTAGGTATAAATGTACTCCGTGAATTTTGGCATAAAAATAAAAGGGGGGCTTTTATTTTTATACCAAAATTCATCTAAATCGGTTCTACGGCTAAAGCGTGAAGGGGTAACAGACAGACACACTTTCACATATTCAATATTAGTTTGGATAGTATGGATAGATAACAAAACTTTCCTCATCCGTATCAGTGACTTAAGTGACTCACAATGATGTTGCAATATGACCTTGTGACCTCTCTGTCACCTCTGCTGTACCCTCGGTCCTCGGTGCAAACAATCTTGTTTATCGCAAGTGCTCAGATAATACGAACAGTATCCTACTCAGTGCCAGTTTTGCTGAAGAGTTATGGACCTTATAATGGGGTCTCCTCCGGGTCTCCTCTCATTTGAGAGGAATTAGGATATAATCCACCACCAGTTGGCAGTCTTAACATACCGTTGAGAAAATCTCTCAAGCATGTAGATTTCTTCACTGTGTTTTCCTTCACCATTTTGAGCATTTTATACATACGCACATAACTTCCGAAAGATCAGTGATGCGTGTCTTGGGTTTGAATTTGAGACCTTAGACATCTCAGTCTACTGGTCACACCAATAGGCTACCACACCTCTTCGATCTCGAATCACCCACTTACAATGGGCCTTATAAGGAAGCTCACTGTCACTCAGAGAGCGATGGAGAGGGCTATGTTAGGAGTTGAGGAGCTATGCTATGTTAGGAGTTGAGCATGCAGGATTTTCTCCTGAAAATCCTGCATGCGTGAGAGACTTTATGCCAATTCGCACTAGGCTAGCGTGGTAGACTATATAACCTAACCCTTTGAAATCACAAGAGAATCGTGCCGAGCAGTGGGACACTAACGTTTAATGATAATAAACTACATAATATAAATAATTATGAACGATAATGCTGAACAAAACAATTTAATTTATTTGTTCAAGACATCATGTCGTATTGATAGTAATAGGTAGGTGCTTTGTTATCAGATAAGCAAGTGTTATATATACCTAGGTATATAGCTACCCGACTTGCTGCAAATATAGGTATATTTACAAAGACAAAGGATTTACCTATTTACAAACAAACCTACAGCACCATCTAGTGGCGTTGCGTGGGTTTTCCGACCATAATTTTCCCGCGCCCTCATCATCATAACATCAACCGTTAGACGTCCACTGCTGGACATCGGACCAGCGGATTCCAGCGACCTTCACCAGGTCGTCAGTCCACCTTGCCGGGGGCCTGCCCACGCCGCGTCTTCCAGTACGTGGTCGCCACTCTAGAACTTTCAAGCCCCATCGGCCGTCCGTTCTTCAAGCGATGTGGCCTGCCCACTGCCACTTGAGTTTGGCGATTCATCGGGCTATGTCAGCGACCCGGGATCTTGTCCCCGCTCCCCATTTTAGCTTATTACTACAAGAAAAAAAACGGTTTCCCAAATTTACCACCCTCAAAAATTTCCCCCACGCTACGTTACTGACACCATCCCAGCTTGTAACCTCTCAAAGGCTAGGTTAGAACTTATGGACCATACAACGCACTATAATTATGTTATTTATCCGTTCTAATTTACTATAAAATAATAAATTATTAAAAAATGCTCCGGTATGCTTTATGTAGGTTATTATTAAATTATTGAATATGCTTTTTTTTTGTTCACGGTGTGAAAACCTTCAAAGGCTCTCTTCTCTGGCCTCTGGGTTAGAGAGCAGAGAGTGTCGAATTTCTACCGCGCTGAGATCTCCGCAGAAGTCGTAATCAGCAGAGAAAATCTTTCATGCATGCAGGGAAGCAGACACCGTGGTTAATAGCATCAATAGTGAGCATTTGATAAATACGCACATAATTTCTAAAAGCCAGTGGTGTGCGCCTCGGGTTTGAACTTAAGCTAAACTTTTATTATGATATCTCTCAATATATTATCGTTGTTAAACATACTAATTGTAACAACAATATACATAACAATGCTATTAAAAAGAAATTATACAGTAGGTACAAACTACTAGTTACTGTATAATTTGTGTCTCTAGATTTGCATACGATGAATATACGACATTCTTATTGTCACAAGTTGTTGCGACGAATAGACAACAATACTATCGTTTACCACAGATAATATAAGTATAGTGCGATTAGTAATGTTGCTGTTATAACTCAGTGATATAATCATTGACAGCCGACTCATATGTATTAAGTTTGTATCTCAATTTTTTAATCATATGCGTTGCTGAAACGTTGAATGAAAAAATCTCACGAATATACTCAATGGCATGGTAGCTATATGAAGTTCACCAGCTCGGAGTAGGCTAGAAAATAGAATCATTCCAAGCAGTGGGACTGTTAACGATGCTAACTGTATTTTTTCACGGTTTTAAATGCGGTGTATTGTTATTATTTAAAATACCAATACACCGCAATGTTATAGATCTACCAATAATACCTAGGTATATTTTCACGAGCGAACTGACATATTAGTTGTATTGACGTTATAATTACTAACAGCGACCCTACATTCTTGTTAATCATTGACAATCCGATTTACGCAGAATAAGTCGGATATTACATCTACATATACAATACAATCGATATCGTATCACAAATATAAGGTATCAGTTGAATACCGATCTGATATCAATACGGCAAGCGAAAATAACATTTCCTGCGCGGTTATAAGATTAACCAGAAAACATTAATACCTGTAATATTTCAAATTTGATAAAAAATACGGTATCAGTTGAGTAGTTGGTGTTTCTTGTAGGTGTTACTAATTCTTACCTCGTAATTCTTATATTTCATATTTTAATCAAACTGATTACATATTGATATTATTTCAATTTTGATGTTTCAAATCCGGAGTAATGAGACTATTTTCATAAGATATGTTTTTATTCATAAGTTTTTTTTATGTGATAGACTAGTACGTCTAAAATTTTCTTATTATCATTATTACAGGTTTGCTTTTGTTTATCAAACTTCACATAATATGATGTTTTTAACCGACTTCAAAAAGGAGGAGGTTCTCAAGTCGTCGGAATCTATTTTTTTATACCATACGACAACAAGTTTAGAGCCCGCCTGATGGTAAGCTGTTACTGTAGCTAATGGACATTTGCAACACCAGGAGGTGTCGGTTACGCGTTGCCGATCCTAAATCAACTATGGTTTAAAAATACCTACCTAATATTAAATACTACCTACTGTCAAGTTAAGACGTACATTTGCCAGTCACAATCATTGTAAACAATCCGAAAAGCCGATTAAATTTAACTATATTATCCGGCCGGGGTAGGATATGTTAATTTAACCAATAATACAGTTTAAACCTCTTACAAATCACTTCAAATAATTAATAAAACGTTTAATAGACTTACCAGCGAATGTAGCAACGGTGAATAACACCACACAGAACAAAACCTTCATGTTCACTATATCATAACGTTCCAAAGTGTTATTGTGTCAATAAATTGTTACGTGTAACACGTCCGCTCGCGTTCAGCTTTAGGGGAGCACTGACAACCGACAAGTGTCTTGGTGTACAGTAAATATTTTGATAATGACGCTCTAAGTCCTGACACTCACTGAGGCGTAAGGCAAATGGTGCAAGGTAAAATTTTATTTTTTTAGGATAATTTTATTAAAATACATACATTATATACTCACGCCTTTTCCATGGGGGTGACCAGAAATTACAGCATGCCACGCGCTACGGTCCCTGCATACCACGTTTGCCTCGTCCACATTCATACATCTCGTCATGCATGTGTGCCTGTTACGAGTAGGTACTGCGCATCTGACCTTTTTGAAGGAGTTGACCAATCAGGTCGGTGAATACCGATAAAATGTATGTATTTTATCGGCATTCACCGACCCAATTAGTCTTGGATTATATAGGTATAAAAGTTTGTACCATTGTCCTGACCAAGATTTTCAAGATTAGCCATTCATCATGCAGTCATTTATAGTCTAGTTTCATGGCCTGCAGTATATTATGTTATGGATCTGCCTCTTTGCTCTAGTGGGCTATTGAGCTACTACAGCGAATACTGAGCAAAAGGTATTGGGTTCCACTCCCTGGTCGAGCAAAGTGTTAATGTGTTTTTAATGAAATTCTCAGTAGCAGCTCAGAATTTGGATACGTGCGCAGTCATCGGCAATAGGCTATATTACATGGGACCTAAAAAACGACCCGCGTAATGTGGATTTTTGCTATCACGCATCTGTCTACCCTTCAGGGACGATAGGCGTGAAACATACCATCATGTTTTTAAGAAAGTGGGACGTTCGATCGCTCGTTACATGTGAGAGTGAGCGTTGTACGTATGTTCTTGTTTATTTTTAACCAACCACGTGTTGGCAGAGCCGCATGTAAATAAATATAAATAGACGCCGCTCCTGTAATCTACGGACGAATGGACACACGCGCATTAACTTACG
Organism: Craniophora ligustri; assembly: GCA_905163465.1. Taxonomy (NCBI): domain Eukaryota; kingdom Metazoa; phylum Arthropoda; class Insecta; order Lepidoptera; family Noctuidae; genus Craniophora; species Craniophora ligustri. The sequence continues at coordinate 357,659 of LR990979.1, read as the reverse complement.
AGTAACTACATATTTCATAATATCTTCATACAATGTAACATCAACATAATACTGTATCTAAACTTCTTCTAGCCCTCATTCAGACGAGTTAAGGTTGTTAATTACTGTATATAATATGGTTTTTTCCTCAGGTCATATAATTAGATAACCTATTTTACTATTCCTAAATGCCAAACCAACCTATTTGTGTATTGATTTGATTGGTATTGATAACCTGTTTTATTGTTTCTATCTTTTGTAATTTTTTGTCAATATATACCTCTAAGGTATTGTTGATACCACAGAGTCCCATAATCGCGATGTGATTAAGCTCTTAAAAAAGTAAATAAAAAAAGAGGAAATTATTATATATATATCCATTGTCTAGTACCCATAGTACAAGCTCTGCTTAGTTTGAGACTAGATGGTGATGTGTAAAATGTCGCAGAATATAAAAGGGTCTGTCTGGAGTGTGTTATAATGTATTTTTTTAAGCGGCCCGACCCAGCTTCGTATGGGTTATATAATAAATATTATTTAGTATTCGTTTTTTCTATGGAATTCTTTGTATCAACTCCGGCTTTGGATTCATGCCCGGTTGATGCCAATAGCTATCGGTGCAAGAGATGTTTTATTGCTTCATGATAGTATTTTACGAGAGGATATAGCGGGATTCTTCGATCAAATTTAGCTCCCGACTGCGGGCATACCTAGAAGACCAGATAATCTTATCAAAGATCAGATAATCGAAGCGTAATATCTTGGCGAATATTTATAGGCATAAATACTTCTTCGTGACCTTAATCCTATAACATTGGCTGTTATGAATTTGATGCGCTTGTTTATCTATTGTGTGCTTTGGGTAAAAACCACTTTCTGTCATTAGCTTCCGGGGCTTGTGGCATCTCCGGCGAATAGTATTCTTATATGTATAATTATTTTCCATATTCTAATTTCACGAACAGAAATTCAAGTTTTATGGATACTTACTTACTTTAACTACGTTAAACATACATATATTTCGTATCAATTAAATTTTATTTTGATATTTGATTATCGAGAGTTTGACCGAGTATTTCTGTAGCAACTCGTGTAGGTATTTAACTTTTTAAATAACATAGTAATTCATTAGTCTTCACTTAATTGCATTACATAAAGAAATTTACTATATTTTATAACAAATCCTGTTTTGTTCTTGAAAATAAAAACGCTCTCAAGAAAACTTATTTGTTAAAGGAAAAAACCTGTAATAAACAATTTTGAATGAGTGTAAGGTTTTGTACTATCATAGTTTGGGTCATCATTGTATGTCAATGTTACACATTAGTGGACGAGAACCTCAATTAGCGCCGTCGCGTTATATGAGTGTTATCGCTTTCTATGCAAACGTATCTTTATCAATATTCTGAGATATCACAGACAAACAATTCAACATTAATATAATCTAATGTTGGTACTTATATTTATAGAACATTATTGAAATTGGAAGTAGGTAGTTGGATCATCACATCATTTCAATTATTGTCCCACTGCTTGGCACGGGTCTCTTGAGAGGAATTAGGCTATAACTACGAACTGTACACGTAACCAGTACGCATGAGTGCCATGGGTTTGAACTCTAGGCCTTGAATACCTCAGTCCACAGCTCATTTTCGTCAACCCATTAACGTCCCACTGCTGGGCACGAGTCTCCTCTTATTTGAGAGGGGTTAGGCTATACCCGCCACGCTAGCTGACTGCGGGTTGGCAGACTTCACATGCCATCGAGACACATCTCTCAAGCATGCAGGTTTCCTCACGATGTTTTCCTTCACCGTTTGAGCTTATGATAAATACGCATATAACTTCCGAGAAATCAGTGGTTTTGGTGTGTGCCTTGGATTCGAAATCGAGACCTTTGACATTTTCTTACATGATATGAGTAGATAGATAAATTTTACAACCGGACAATTGACGTCGGATATTCTTTCCTGAAAGGCCGGCAACGCATTTGCAAGCCCTTTCGCGTTGCAGATGTCCATGGGCACTTACCTTTAGGCGAGCTTCCCCGTTTGCCCCCTTTTTACCATAAAAAAATGATTTTATTGTAAATAAGGATATATTCCGTCATTGTTTTGTACTTAATGTGACTTTGTTGGAAACGACAACAAGATTTATTTGACCACATTTAGCACAATCACATTTAAATAAAATTAATACAATATTGTTTTTGGGCATGGACATTTTACTGAGTCATGGATATTTCTATGCAAATATGATTGTATAAACAACAAAAAACCCTATGCAGTGTATCGACCATCTAGTATCCGTAACACAAGCCTCGTGGCGTAGCTTGGAACTAGATGGCGCTGTGCAGTAAGGACATCATAGCATACCATAACGCCTGTCGTTCAGGAAGGGTTAGGCAGAGGTAGGTAGTTACTTATGTACAGTGAATACACAGAATTCGCCGCTATGTTTTAGGTCCCATGAAATAAGGAGCGAGCCTAGGTTAACGGCAATCAACCGGGAACGCATCCAAACTCCGAGGTGCTACTGAGAATTCTATACAAAAACCATGGGCGTATCCAGAATTTTCCTTCAGGAGGGACTTGGCCCCTTTTGAAGTGGGCACCTGGGGTGGGCACAGTCCACCGTATGAGAATTTCTAATCGATAGCCCAACTAAACATTCTAGGGTGGGCACTGGACAATTCTAGAGCGGTCACGGCTAATTTGGCTCCCCCTCTAGGTGTACCCAGGACAAAACCCAAATCCCAAAGTCAACCCAAAGTATTGAACCCACGATCTAGCAGTCGCACTAACGACCACCAGCAGGCGGTGAGGACAATATCACCAAATTGAACCAGACATATACCTACATATCTGACTCTTTCACTGATCATCATTAGAATGCTGCATCATTGATTATTGGAACTTTACTCAGATTCGGAGAGCTACCTGCATCCTATACTGAAAGACTGATGTGTAGATGTCTTAACGCACCTTAATTCGTGGTTTTCCTCAAAGTAGCCGAATGAGGAAAATGACTATAGGTCTATACCTACCTTACTAGTTTTAGGCCATTAGGGGTTCCTTATGACCTAATATACATGTATATATGTATATATGATTGTGAACTAGAATATTGAACTGTACACTAGGAACCTAGTGCTAGAACCTAGAAGACCTATGCCCAGCAGAGGGACAGTAATTAGATCGATAATGGTGACGATAATGATGATTAGGAAATGCAAAATTTAAAAGGGTAGGTAGCGAATGTGTATATTGGCCACTGTAAGGTTACAGTGATATCCTAGTAGGTAGGCCTGTACACTATATTATATAGATAGGTAGATACAGATAGCACTAACTTGGCTAGTGTCATTGTTTATTATAGTTTAACCAATTTGTGACTCAATTAACTAATCACCTACTGCACTGTACCAGACGGTGAAACTGAATTCTACAAAACAACATAATATTCATCCATTCCATGAATTAACGTATTTTCAGACAGTATGAATAACGAATACAAACCTTATTTATGTTTACAAGTATGCCACTTGGCTGATTTAAGTAAATTTCCTGTAGGTAAATGTTCTAAATTGTTACAAGTTAACCTCAACCACAATTGTATTATTGTATAATTGTAAAAACATATTAATATAGGTATTTGTATGTTAGAGACCTACCCAATCCGACCTGACAGGATAATGTTATCAAAAACATTGATTTAAGTCATTTGAGAGTAAGTCAAGACAGTCACTTACATCTTATTTAATAACTAGCTTTTACACGCGACTCCGTTTGCGTAGAATCTTCTGCTAGTTCTTTTCCCTCTCTTAAAAACGCTCTCAAGAAAACTTATTTGTTAAAGGAAAAAACCTGTAATAAACAATTTTGCTAGAAGGATGGTCTTATAGGTATCCGCTTCGCTGGGACTCAAACTATCTCCACAGTAAATTTTATCTAAATCAGTTCAGCAACTTAAGCGTGACAGACAGACATACCTACTTTCGCATTTATAGTAATAATTATCGATTCTAAGTATGTTTATGCACGTTTATTTAAACTGTCCACTATTGGTAGCCATAGAAATCAAGCGAATGTGAAATAAAAAAGCTAAATTTACGCTATTCATCGCTGGTTCGACATGGATTGATTAACATATCAACGTACCTACCTACTTCAATTTTATAGAAGTTCCTAGCTTATGGAGAAGACTGCAGGGACTACTATTTGGAGTCTTGCTTCACAACAGATGGCCACCACCACTACAACATGACTGTGGGGTCCCAGGATCTTGTTAAACACCAGTTCTATAACCTCCCTGTGTAGCGTGTCCTTGCCAAAAAGTTTGAAATACTCATTTAGCTCAATCAAAACAATGTTTAAAATAATCTAATATATAAAATTCTCGTGTCACAGTTTTCATTGCCATACTCCTCCGAAACGGCTTGACCGATTTTGATGAAATTTTTTGTGCTTATCCGGTATCTATGAGAATCGGCCAAAATCTATTTTTCATACCCCTTAGTGATAAGGGTTGTCCACCAACCCCTATAATGGCGAAACAACGTTTGCTGGGTCAGCTAGTATAAATATAAATATCCTCCTTTTCGCATTTCAAAGAAAGCGTTTATTAATCACATATTATCTAATGACTCAATATTCTTCATAATAATTTTACGAATTCAGGGAAATAACAATTATTATTTATTTTATGTTGGGAACTATAAGAAAAAAAAAACGATAACACCTTACGTTGTTTCGATGACATTTGACCTAAGTTTCAGGAAATTGTCATGTGATAAAATATAATTTAGTGCCATCTAGCGAGCAATAGAAGTACTACTAGTAATGTAACTGTGGTATTATAATAAAAAGTACTAACTTTTATTGACAGATGTCTCTGATGCCAGCGAGCTGGGTTTTTATGTCGTAAATATTAAAGTAATGATGAGTCTTATGCTTAAAATAATAAAATATACAGGAATAATAAAAATGCTACGCATACCTACTATAAGTCTCATCACAGATTGCTTAAAACGTAATAGACCTTGTGAGTTATGACGTATTAACCTTGAGGGGAAGGTCACTAAAATCGCAGTCTTTTCATATTTTATTCTTCAATTTCTCTATCATACTTATTTACACTTTAGAGAGAAACATGAAAAAAAAATGACTAAATAAATACGTCATTTTTGCAAATGACCTCGGCCAAGGCCGTGTCCTCCCGGCAAGGTCTTGTGTCCTCGATGCGAGGTCGGCGCAAGGTCGACCTTCGCAGGATTGCCATTGAACTTGCTCTACCTTGGCGCGAAGGTCAGTGACGCTTCCGCAAATAATTTTAGCACAGATAAACAATGTTCGCGCGATGACGTTTAATTATGACGCAGAAAAGATTATTAGTAGCTTCATTACGTACCTTACAAGATCAATTTATGTTGAAGTAGGTAAGTTTTTATGGTATTAGTGTTTTATGTATGTATTGTATAGGGTAGATAAGCATAAAACAGGACTTTTATTTAATGGGTAGTAGGTAGGGAGGTATTAAGACGACTAGACTTATAGTCTTATATCTGTTACTAGGTAGGTACCTACCTATAGAAAAAAATTGATGTCTCTTTTTTAACAATTTTTAAGTGTATAACTTTTAAAAAACTATGTCATATGTAACTAATTTAAGTAATTAATTAATTCAATGAGGCAGGTAAGAACTGTAGGAACCTTACCAAGTATTCCTTCAGTCAGTTGATAATAATACTCCGATAGATGGCGTTAAATTAAAAAAAAGCAAAACTGATTTCTCAATTTTTTTATTATTAACAAAATGGTCGAAAATTTTAAAAAATACATAATAAATGACTCACAATTGGGTAACTATAGTAAAGTATTTAATTTCTAGCTTAGCTATTTAAATAGTCTATCAATATTTATATGTGACGATATTTCACTTTAATTAAATAAAATATTCTTATCTATAAATATAGGTAAACTAAATAAGCCAGGTATGTTTTTCAACATCCGTTTTGAACTTTCTGTTATGAACATTTAAGATAGAAGTTTCAGCACTTAAAACTGTGTTGCTTTGCAATTATTTTATTACAAAATATCCTACATACCTAGTTACATACAATATCTTGACACTTGATGTCAAAATGTCCATTAAAATTTTAAATACTGTCACTTTCACCTTAAATAACTTTGAAGTTGAAAAAGATCTTGAATAAAGTGGCTTTATCCTGTACCTAAATAAATGTATCTATTATTAACACTGTTTTACACTGTCATGCAGTCAGCACATGGCACTTATTCTAATACGAACCATATTTCGAAAGTAAATGATAAGAACATTGTCTACCTATTATGTCAGTAACATTAATATAATAATAATTATGACAACATTTAATTTATCTATCTATTAACTAAAATAAAATGGGCAAGAGTAATTAAAATTTTTTTTATTATTGCACCCTAATTTTATTTGGGTGCACAACTGCAGTGGCCCGTCACGTCACCCAAAATGTATAAACAGAAATAATATTTACGAAGTGAAAATTAAATTTTAAATGAACGTATTATAAATAAATCAATAATAATTCGGGTAAAGTGTAGTCTAGATTTTTTTACATAATTACATAATTTATTTCATCGTTTTGTCTGTAGTTACTATTCTAAAGTTATAAGCAACAATTTTTACCACATTTACTATGAACCAGTCAAGTAAATAATAAAAAAGACAAAATATTATATTGAACATAATCAGGCGTACGCAGCTGATTGATACATGTAATATTACAAGTAAAGAACGCAGTAAAAAAACACTTTAAAACATGTTCATCAAACATTTCAACAATAAGTTTTAAGTAATTTTACAATATTAATCTATCGTTGGTTCGTTTACCAAAATATTCTCAAAAATCAGACTGTAGACCAACTACTTGTAGACATGGTCATACAAATATTTGATCTATGCTCCAGCCACTGCGCCAATCGTCAAATAATAACAGATTAAGGCGATTCACACACTGCACGCTACCGCACACCGCGCTTATTTTGCTTGGATTGGGATGGGATTTCTTAAGTTGTTTGAAAGTATCTCTCTTTGTATGGAAAATACGCGTAGTGCAACACACAGAAAACGCATTCAGAAATAGCTCCGTCGCTACGCACCCAGAGGCATAGAGCGGGGCGGTGTGTGACTCGCTCAAAAGCTTCACACAAATCTAAAAAGTTTCCTTCCTAAAGCTGAAGCCGAACTGGTCGCATTTGACGCGCAGCACGCGCGCCAGTTGCGGCGGCCCGCAGTAGAACACGGTAACCTTCCCTTTGTTCTGCTCCTGCAGCTGTTTGAACACTTTGTCCCAGTTCGGACGGCCTGCGTTCGTTCTGGTCTTCAAACCGGTTATAAGGTCGCGTTTTTCCTGAAAAATTTTGAAATATGATATAGAATCTAGAGAAACTGCGCGTGATGGCTATGTCATTATTGCCGTCTCGATGTTCGTCAATTATTGTCAGTTTTCTTTAGAATTCGTTTCTAGTTTATACTATATAGGTCAGGATTTGACCATGATCTCATCTGCTGGTATTTCAGTAGCAGCAGTAAGGATATGCCTACCTACTGGTGGACTAACAAAATACATTAATTTTTGGAGCATCTGTGGTAACATTCTTATCTACCTTAAAAAACTTAATATGAATAGTTCCCCCATACCTTTTCGTGCAACAAATCCAAAGCTAGCTGCAATCCAACAGCTTTCATATCAGACTTCTGGAGTGCGCTGGTGATGTACATGTGCATTTCCAGGAACCGGTCCATCGCACCACCTAACTCGGCCTGCTCGATCTCCAACTGAGACAGCAGGGACACGAACCACTCAAATGAACGCTGTTCACGGTTGATCCAGAAAAAGTCAACCTGTAAAATAAATAAATGAAATGGTCGTCTTAGGCATGCTATTGTCATGTTAACTGGTCATATAATCACATAAACACAAAACTGACAACATCTTAGGATTGACTTAGTCGTACAGCAGAAATTTAATTATGGAGGTCCAGTGTTAGCTGTTCCGTGTAAAATAGTAATATTCATCTACATCTCGTGAGACTGACAGTGAAGTGAACCCTAATTAGAAAAGCAAGGAAGGTAATGATATAGTGCCCACTGGAATACAAATCAACATGCGTCACAAAGTCACAATTGCTTGTTCTCCAAATGGATACTAGAGGCTATATAAACAAATTCAGTTAGTTACCTTTTTCAAGTTCATATCGTGGCGGGGCATCTTCTCGGCCCAAGAGTGGCCGCAGCCAGGACAGTGGTGCCTGGCGCTCCAGTAGCGGTACATGATGGCTTGAAGGATGGATGCGAAGGGCGTTACACCGATACCAGCCGCCACCAGCGCGGCGTGCTGTGCCAGGAAGATGTGTGACGATGCCGCACCGTACGGGCCGTCTAGATAGATCTGGGTAACAGTGTTAAAAGAGTGTTAAAGTGATGCTTAGAGGAAGAAAATTGCGACCCATGTGTAGTAAAACAAACAGTTCCTGTGCTTTAATAAGTAGTAAGTATATTTTTTTAACCGACTTCAAAAAGGAGGAGGTTCTCAATTCGTCGGAATCTTTTTTTTATGTATGTTCACGAATTACTTCAAAACGCCTGGATCGATTTGCAAAATTTTTTTTTTGTTTAAAAGGGTATACTTCACAGATGGTCCCATTGTAACCACATCACGATCTGATGATGGGATCCCAGGAAAATCGAGGGCAACCCTCAAATTTTATAGGCAATTATCACGTTTTGAATATATTTACTAAAATTGTTCCAGTATTTGTGTCTGATAATCATCATTTGAGGTTGATGAGCTGATGATGGAAGGTAGAACTCCTCAACAGTTAAGATTTAAAAGAAAATTCTTTCAGTTATAAGCATTTATTACATTTACATGTATTCTCCAAAGCTGTTCAAGTATTTGCATCTGAAAATCAACTTCTCATGTAATGATCTGATGATGGAAGGTACAACTCCTCAACGGTTAGGAGTTGAAGGGAAAATCTTTCATAATTATAAGTATATATGGATCGATAGTTGTATTCTTTCAGGCTATTAGATTGACCTGATATGAAAAGTTTAATATATATATACAACAATATTGTAGATATATATACAATAATATATATATATATACAACTTCCCTTCGCGCTTCCGTACGGTGCGGTAAACGTCAAATCGGCTCCTTATATTATTTCGTGATTTATTGGTTTCGCGATCGAATCAGGACCGTGGTTTGTTGTTTGGTTGTGTGGTATTGTTTTAAATGCTGGCTGAGTAAGTTTTTATACGTGTAAATATTAATATTTGTGATTTATTGTTAAACATTGGATTCGGTAAGTACAATTATTAGTTTTTTTTTTAGTATTGCGGGTGGAGTGAAAAACTTTCTACGACCGTTTAGTTTGTGTTCGGTTATTCGTATCTAGTTTTGTTTCTCGTTACCTGTTTATTCTTATAGTAAGATCATGTCATCTACGTATAATGATGACCCGCCCGATCGAGGTGGGAATGTATTTCGCAGAAGTGCCCTAACAAACAGGTCCCCGACCTCCGCGAGTTCTAAACGCTTATTCAGCGAAATGTCTCCGTCTTACATTTCGCCCGAAGATAGATCCAAGCGGTTACAAGTACAACCATCTAACGTCATTGATAACAATTCATCCTTATTGAATGCTAGTGACGCGAGCAATGCCGACTACTGCGAACTAGTGTCGGAGGCATCGGCATATTTATCGAAAATTAACGACCTTGTCAACGATCAAGGATCCCGAATTAACGTTGCGAACAAGTCTGCCATTATGGATATGACTCAGCGTATTACGGCAATTGTATCTCTGCTCGCGATTAAATCTTCCTCTACTGAAACCAAATTAGTTCGTACGGAGCGAGAATTAGAAAAAGTAAAATCTAATGTCACAGTTAGCCCGAATAATAAGATTTCTTACGCGGAATCATTGAAGTTACGGACTTCAAAAATTACTCCCGCTTTACAGTCGCGCCCGCCGCTGCCGTGCGTAGTTGCATATCCCACCACGGAGCGCTCAGCTGATTACGCGTCGTCGTCGGCTACAAAACAGGCGCTAATGAAAGCTATTAAACCAACTGATGATGGCTTCCAAATCGTCGGTGTTAAAAAAACCGCTAAATCCGGTGTCGTGTTACGTGTAGCGAATGAGACCCAAATAAAAAAATTGCAATCTGTCGACGCGATTAAATCTGCCGGCTTGCGTCTCGAACAGCCAAAAGGCCGTAGACCTCGAATTTTAGTAAAAGACGTTCCCTATTCTATGGAGGATGGTGCCTTTCTAACCGCGTTATTCCGCCAGAACATTAAAGATGAACTATCAATTATTGAGGAAGAATTTATTAAATCCACAAAGATTATACGCAAACGTACTATGGATAATGGTAGGAAATGGATAGGTATTGAATTAGAGCCTGCGGTGCGTAAACATTTAGTTAACACTAAAGAGAAATTATTTATTGATTGGGCTACCTGCCGCTTTATAGATGACATTGATGTTGTCCGCTGCTTACATTGTCAACAATTCGGACATGTCAGGAAACATTGCGCTGCCGAATCGCCCACCTGTGCTAATTGCGCTGAGACCCATGACACCAAAGACTGTCCGCATAGAGATAATATAGATTTCGTACCAACTTGCGTAGTGTGTAAACGTTTTAAAAAAGCACACAACCATCGCTGCGGGTCACAAGACTGTGCTTCATATAAACTTAAATTAGAGCAACTTGTACTTAATACCAACTACTAATTACTATGGTTAGTTTTGCTATAGGACAATTAAATCTTCACAACGACAGGGTGGCGACGTCTGAGCTAGATAAATTAATTATAGAATATAATTTGGATATTGTACTAATTCAGGAACAATATCAAAACGCCAGCTTACGTAACAATGTAGTTCAACTAGACAGTAAGGCACGGGCTGGAATTTATGTATCACGTTCGTCAAACATTACCGTAACATCATTGCGTAATCTCATGACCCCACACTGTGCTGTAGCAGAGATTTCATCGGCTTCTTTTAAAGTTTATGTTGTGAGCTATTATTTTCAATATTCTGACCCTGTTGGTCCTCATATTCACAACCTCCGTAATGTCTTGCGGTCACTTGCGGGCTGCAAAGTTATCATCGGCGCAGACGTTAACGCGTCTTCGCCGCTCTGGTATGGCAAGGTTCGGTCCACAGATACTGAACGGCGCAATGCTGTTGAGGATTTCATCGCTGAGATGAACCTATCAATTCATAATACTCCCGATGCACCACCTACTTATTGCAGCCTCATGGGCGAATCTTGTATTGACGTCACACTATCTAGTGCCGACGTCCGCTTGGATAGGTGGCGTGTCCTCCCAGACGCGTCATGTAGTGATCATCGCCTAATCGTGTACGAGTTTATTCCTATGTTGTCTCAAGGTTCTAATCAACATCAAGGTCAAAATTTTAGATACAAATCTAAGGGTGCAGATTGGAATTTTTTTAGTTTATTGTTCGCCTCACATGCCAAGGACTTCACTCGCGATGGGCTATCGGCGGAAGAGAGTGCTGAAATTATGTCAGACACTTTCACTTACTGTGCTGATATCGCCATTGGTCGCGGATCTATGACCAATATCCGTAGATGTGATTGGTGGAGTGCCTATTTAGTTGAACAACGTAAATGCTTTCGAAGAGCGCGCAGAAAGATAAATAAACTTAAAAAACATAAAGTTACGGGAAACACGTTCACCGTTGCCCTAAATGCGTTTAGAGTTGCCAAGTCTCGATACAAAGCGTACGTTGAAAAATCTAAAAGCAATTTACTGCACAAAGTTGTCGAACGACTTGAAAGTGAGGGTCCGTGGTCTCCTTTATACCACGAGTTCAAAGCTAACAGGTCAGTCGACCTAGCTTACATTCAAAACATAAAAGTAAACGACATACATACCGCTGGTATTGAAGAGACAACGGAATGCCTGCTTAACAGTCTTATTCCGGACGACTCGGTTTCTAAAGACAACGACTACCACCAACAGATTAGAGCGTGGGCAGCTGAGCCACCTATGTCACCTATGTCAGACCTGCCATCTATTGACGAATTTTCCAACGTTGTTAAAAAACTACCAGTAAATAAATCATCAGGGGAAGACAACATTTCAAATCGGATGATTAAAGAAGCATGTAAATCCGCTGGTGACATGATACTAACTGTTTACTGTCGTTGTATTGCAGAGGGCGTTTTCCCGCGTGTTTGGCGTCGTGGCTTTATACGAATAATACCGAAGAGTGGCGACAAGCCTCCAGATGACCCTAAGTCATATCGGCCTATAACATTACTACCTTCGTTAGGGAAACTCCTCGAACGCCTAATCGTCCCACGTTTGTTGCCGAACGGGCCGAAATTTCATAATAATCAATTCGGGTTTACTATAGGCAAATCTACAACTGACGCCGCGCTTTCTGTCAGGACAACTGTTAATAAATCGAAATGCAAATACGTCGTAGGCATCTTCCTCGATATTTCTGGTGCTTTCGACAATGCGTGGTGGCCAATGTTACTGCTTAAATTGAAAAGTCGAGGTTGCTTTAGAAATATTTACACTCTTATATACTCGTACTTCTTACACGGTACCGTTAAACTGACACTTGGGATCTGTAATCGGGCCGTATCTTTGGAATCTGGGATTTGATGATTTTCTCGCGATACCGCTCCCGCACGGCTGTTCATTGACTGGTTACGCGGACGATGGCCTTCTGCTCATCCAGTCCAATACGCGGTCTGGTCTCGAAAACTTAGCCCACTCGTGTTTACGTTTAATATCCGCGTGGGGCAAACGGAACCGCTTAACCTTCGCGCCGCAAAAAACCTTTCAACTAATCTTGAAAGGTAATCTTAAATCCGCGCCCAGCATCAAATTCGATAACGTCACCGTTAAAAGAAAGGAGTCGGTATGTTACCTCGGTCTCGTACTAGAAAGAAATTTTTCATTTATTGAACACATTAAAATTGTGGGTGAAAAAGCTAAACGTAACTTTTATGCTTTGACTAGAATATCAACGGCTACATGGGGTTTATCTTTTCATAGATTAAAAACCATCTATGGGGCTACTTACCTAGGTTGTATGTGCTACGGAGCACCTGTTTGGGCCGATAGAGCCACCATAGGCGCAGTACGACGTAAGTTACTTCAAAGTCAGCGTTTAGCATTGATATTTTTATGTAAAGCATACAGGACTGTTAGTACGGAAGCACTACCAGTACTCGCGGGAGTGCTGCCGGTCGATCTTGAAGCACAACGACGTGCAGCAATGTATTTTTCATCGAGAGTGCACTTGAAAAATGAATTTCTTGTAGAACGTGACCGCGCTAAAATTCTTAGACTATTTAAGCCACTGGCTGATGTATGGGAGGAACTTTTAGATGAATGGCAAGTAAGGTGGGATAATTCTTCTAAGGGCCGCCACCTTCACCAGTTCTTTCCATCCGTCCGTGAACGGTTGGAGAGGACTTGGCTGCAGGTGGATCACTGCGTTGCCCAATTTCTTACAGGACATGGCAACTTTAAATGCAAGTTATTTTCTTTTAAGCTTGTTTCCTCACCATTATGTCCATGTTCAACATCTAATTGTGAATACGAGCAATCTGCTCATCACATACTGTGGGAGTGTGGTTTATGGCAAAGTGAACGCAATATTATGTTTGACAGTTTGCAAATTAAATCTGGGGTGATTTACTACTCGGACCTTGTTGCGACTAGGATGAATTTCCGTGCGTTTAGGCGTTTTTGCCATACCTATTATTGGAATCAGATATAATAGCTCATATTTTAGGACCCATAACTTAATAATGTCATCCGTGGTGCCTGGCAACTGGGCTTAACCCAGTTGTAAACATCTACTCTTATGTCAATGACATGTAAACTCTATTCTGTCTCTCGCTTGGTAAGGAGGGAAGTGGAAAACTGTTATTTTCTTACTCCTCCGATTTAATTTCATGATTAATTTCGCTGCGGGTTCCAAGACAGTTAATATCATTCCCCTGGGACACGTCGAGCTTCATTGTCTCGACGATATTTTGGATGGTTACTATTGTTGATCCTGGCTTACAGGAGTTGCAGTAGTAGGGACTTAGGGTGGTGGGCACGTCCCAAAAAAAAAAAAAAAAAAAAAATATATATACAACACTAAAAAGAAAAAAATAAATTAACTTTTAAAAAAAAAAGCAAAACCAACTTCAAAAACTAAAAAGCAAAAAATAACTTCATACAGTTTTACCTTTTTTAGTTTAGTTTTAAAGGTATGAAGTCGGTGCCGATGATGTGGTGGTTGTAACCACCCCGCTCAAGGTCACTCGCGGAGAGTGTACTTACTACGTTTGGCTTGGCACCGACTTCATACCATTAAAACTAAACTAAAAAAAGGTAAAGCTGTATGAAGTTATTTTTTGCTTTTTAGTTTTGGAAGTTGGTTTTGCTTTTTTTTTTAAAAGTTATTAAGCAAATACATTTTCATCTTGTTCCGCGGCTTGTGTTATGGATTATGGACGCTGAATGGTTGATACACTAGATAGGTATTTTTTTGTAAATATTATAAAATACACATCCATGACTCATGGTGTAATATCCATGCTCATTACACAAGCATTTGCCCCTACCCGTATTCAAATCCAGGCCCCTTATCCCAGAAAGCAGAAATTAATACCGCTAATCGGGTCGTCAAAATGCAATCTATTTGTGGCAAAAAAAAAACAGTACCTATGGCGTAAAACATAGGATATTTATAATGTCTCTGTTACCTCTAATGGCTTCCCAATAGGATAGTTGATCTCAAAGTCATCAGTCAGCTCAGAGCCATCATTTTCGGATTCTACTGGCTTTTCTGGTAGTGACTCTATGTCCCTATCAGGAGACAAACTTTTCGATAGGCGGCGGCGAGCTGCAGGATGATAATAAATAATTAAACTAATTTGTACCAATCCAAGATTACTTAAAATCTAGTCTCAGTAGGATGTAGTACAATTATTATCCTAAATTAAATTAAAAATCTAAAAAACCCCCGAACATTTTGTAGCGGCCATCTTGGACTGACTTTCATCAAACAAAGCTAAGAACACTCCCAACTAACTCGGTACTCACAACTCCCAACTACTAACTAAATCGGTTCATCCGTTTGGGAGCCAAGAAACCACATAGAGTCATGTCAAACTTATAACACGCCATCGTTTTTGCGTCGGGGGCTAATAACATACGTACATGTTGTTTTAGAAATTGATTTGTGTTTTAGAATTTAATAACATAAAATACCATCATGCCTCGTCCCCGAAGGGTTAAGCAGAGGTGTACTAATGCACACCCATTTCGCCGGTATGCTTTAGGTCCCAGGTAATAGGGGGCAGCATATAGCCATCTAGAACCCAAACTCCGAGCGGCTGTTTTCATCAGCCACCATTTTTCATAGAATCCCAAATAACACTTTGATGGACCTGGGAATTGAACCCAGAAGCCGCCCCAGCAATTTGCTCAGCAGTCACATTTACCACCACTAAACCAAAGAAGTAGTCTTTTTAACACGCTTTTATACACATTTATAATTCCTTTATTGACATAAAAATTGTCACAACATCTTACCTATTGTTAAAATACTATCATTACTCCTCCTCCGGTCTTCAAAACTTGGTGTCTTGAACGCAATAATCGTCGGCTTCGTCCTCATGTACCTAAAGCTATGCACCAAGGACTTGTTTTGAGGAATCTTGCTCGCCGCACCAAAAGTCTTTTGGGCACTGAGTATGCAGCTCTCGTTCAATTTACTCTCCGATTCAGAGCGCATGAAATCACGAAGTCTGTAAAAGAGATGGATAGATTAATTATCATCAATCAAATTATTGTCTCACTGCTGGGTATGACTCTCCTCTCATTTATGAGGGATAAGGCTATAATCCATCACGCTAGCCTACTGCGGACTGGCCAACTTCCCTAGCCATCGAGAACATCTCTCAAGCGTGCAAGTTTCCTCACTATATTTTCCTTCACCGTTTAAGCATGTGATAAATACGCACATAACTTCCGAGTCGTTGTGTGCCTTGGGTTTTAACATCGGACCTTTGACATCTCAGCCTACTGGTCACATCACTAGACTTCCACAACTGTATAGATAAATTCATACTAATACTATAATAATTTTTCCAAGCAATGGAAAGAGCATGATGGACGAATAATTTTATTTACTGATACTTATTTCTTAGGTAGCAGAGTTTAATAACAATAAAATAAGTAATTATGTCTTTCTAAATTTAAAAAAATCAAAGTTATTGTAGTATATAGGTACATATGTAGATCGTAATTTTTAAACGTTTAGACACATTGATTTCTAAATAAAGCTGTAACTAAGTTCAAATAAAAAACAATTTGAAACATAATATTATGTGCCTATATGAAAATTACATTTAGAAACGTCGGGCTTATGCCATTTCCATTATATTCATCTTGCATTAGCAATTTACATCTTCGAGTGCTATTTAGGTAAGAGGCTAGAACTGCCTTTAGCATTTATGCTTTATCATCACCCTATTGCAATCTACTGCTGAACGTAGGCCTCCCCCAAAGAGTGCCACTTGTGCTTAGTAAATTTGTATTTTATTACTATCTAGTATATGAGTAATTTTAGAATACACTTACGCCATTAATCGTTGTCGTTTCTTCAAGTTTTTCTGCACGTCTGGCATGGAGCGAGACTTCTCTAACGTTCGGGGCGGGGCTAGCAGGGACGGATGGTACGATACTCTTGTTAGTGATGGTACTGAAACAATTGTCATATAGAATGATGGGTATGTAGGTACTTCTTTAATGATATTTTTGTAGATATTTTTTTAGCCAGATTAAAGTCATAAGAACACACTAGAAAATACATAGTACATAGTTACATACATACACAATATATACACAAGTATATATCTAGTAAGCAGCTGCACGCACAGACATGGCGAAACTTTAGTTTGGAATAGAATGTAACTTTTCTTTTTTGAGCGGAATATTTTGATTTTCAAATACGAGATTTCAGCTATCAATATTGACAGCTGAAATCTCTGAAGTTTCGACTTCATACCTCAGCTTCAGTATTTACAACCATTGAAAACCAAACAACAAATCAGCCTATATACCTTCAATAGGCTTAACATCGCCATTCCCCGCCTCATCAGGGATATAGGCGTCGTTGTTGTAACCGATATACTTTGGTGAGAAGTCTACTGATCGCTTCTTGTGGCTGGCCGAAGAACTCTTGCGACTCTTCTTGCTCTGAGTGGATATCGATCGAGCCAGTATTCTGAGAATATTGTAAGAATTTAGATTATTTTTCATTCATTATTTATACAAAAAGCATGATAGTTAATAACCTTTTTGAAACATTCTTGCTGATATTTGTTTGAATTATGCTCTATGTGCAAAATAATTATGTTTCTATATTTTTTTACGCTTAGGTTTAGATCCATCTTTGAGATCCGTGACATCAGACCCGTTTTAAAGACTTTAATTAATAACTTTAATCCAATATCGGTCGATGGAAAATATTTCTAAATTTAACTTGTCTCAATAGATGTTTTTTCTTAGAATTTGTAATAATGAATTACTAAAGTAAATTTTCATAAACTTACTGATGCCCACTCTCAATAGCAGGGACTTCCCCGCCGTGCAGCCTGGCCTGCTCCCGCTCAAAGTAAGAGTATAGACGGTTGGTCCACTGCCCTACGCCACGAATGTGAAGCCAGATGTAGTCTAAAAAGTTGAGCATAACTTTAAAATCCATTTATTTCAACGACACGTTGATATACCTACCTATACACCCAGCCTTCAGCATACCACTACTTATTTTTTTAATAAACCTTACCCTGTACTTAGTTGATAAAGGTTGAACTATTACATGCAGGTATGTATATAATTTTGTCAGAATACCTAAGTAAAAATAAAATGCATGGAAGTCGCCTTCGTGTAATCTGCTTATGTACAGAAAAACGATAATACAATTTCCCTATTCTTGTTCAACAGCTAAATAATTACTATAGAAAGTTTATTGATTTCGTACACTTACGCGAATATTAGACATTGAAATAAAACTACTTTTTACGGAGAGCTCATTCTGTGTAAATCGGATTGTCAATAATAATTAAAAATGTAGGGTAGCCGTTAGTAATTATAACTTCAAGACGACCAACACCTCAGTCTGCCCGTGACTATGGATGCTGTAAAGGATCCGAAACGTCGGGTTAAAATAATAATATCAAATATACCGCGATAAAATCCGTAAAAAGTAGTTTTATTTCAATACTATAGAAAGTTCCTAAATCCTCGTTCTAAGTCTTGGCAACTATGTGATAAGGTTTCAACACTGACCTTCTTGCTCAGGTGCACTACTGATGGTAAACGGATGCCATTCATAAGTCGCGATGGCTGGTATATTCACAAACACGTAGTCTCCGGCGTGGAAGTGGAACAGAGGGGGTCTCTTGACCACCAGGTGCGTCACCCGAGAGGGAAGCAAGATGCCAGATGATATGTAGGTCTTGCCACGCTCTGACCTGTAAAACAGAAATGAATTTGGATTAAAGAAATTGAATATGAAAAATCTCTTGTTACATTTGAAGTTCGCAGTAACATAAACATAAAATAAACAACAAATTTTAATAAGAAAATAATTTACATTTATTTTGTCATACCTAGTAATATAATTAATATATAAATATATAGATATAAATCAATAAACACGACGTATTGTACATTCTAGGCTATTAAACTTAGCCTGGGCACTTTCGTGCACCTTCGACTTCGCTGCATAGTTACATTACTCTCAAATATTATACTTATTGATTTAATAATTCGGGATTTTATTAGCTAAATGATTATACTATCTTATTTAAAAAAATTAAATATTCTATTATGTTAGGGGAGGCCTACGGCCAGCAGTGGACGAATATGAGCTGATAATGATGATGTTTTATACTCCTTGTTGCTGCGCCTGCGTAATTTATAATAGCAATAAAACACCATTCATGCTAATTACCTCATTAGCACTTATTTATTTTATGTATGTTACTTCATTTGCTGTACTAAACCCGTCTAGTTAAAAGTAAAGTTCTTTCGTTTCGTTCTTATGCAGTTATTATTTCAGCATATCGTCAAATCCTGTACACCCCTTCTCAATAGACCCACCTCATCCACGCGAGCCGCATGATCCTCTCCGACAGGTAGACGGTGCCTGGCACCACGAACCACTTCCAGAAGTTGGGCGCGTGGAACAGCAGCAGCAGCCAGAACGGCACGTACAGCAGGTGGGACCAGTAGAACACCTGAAGAGAGGGAGGGGTGAGTACCAATGGCTGACTGAGATTTACTGACATAGGTGTCTGTTATGCCTCGCGACGTTTAGAATATTTTATTGTTCAACGTGATGATAGTAAGAACTGCCTCCTAAACTAGTGGTCGTACTTGCGACTGCTGAATAGAAGGTCTTGGGTTAGATTACCAGTTCAAGCAGTGTTGTTGGGTTTTTATATGAAATTTTCAGTAGCAGCTCGGAGTTTATATTGTGTCCGGTTGATGGCAATAAGCTCACCCTCTATGTAATTATATATCTGCCTAACCTTCCGGGACAACTGGCGTAATGGTATATAAGAAATCTATGTATATTGTTTTGTGTTTTTATCTGTATGTTTGTGTATGATTGTATAGATTCGTATTTGGTAAAGTATCCATAACATAACTATGTTATCTAAACACACGTGTATTTATTTAATAATAATAAATAATAATAAATATTCAGGGACATTTTACACAGCACCATCTAGTCCCAAACTAAGCAGAGCTTGTACTATGGGTACTAGACAATGGATATAATACTTATATACTTTTTTTTGTAAATACATACTTATAATACATAGGAAACACCCAGACGAACACAAACACTTATATTCATCACATAAATATTTGTGTCCCGTGGGAATCGTACCCACGACCTCGTGATCAGCAGTCCGGTACTCGAACCACTAGACCACAGAGGTCGTCAATGATATCATATGAGTACCTAACATCTTAAATAAGCGTTATTATTTTGAATTAAAACAAGAGTCCATCACTTACTTCAAAGCTCCCTCCTCTCCTAATAAAAGGCTGGCTACACACGAACATGACGAGCAGTATGACAGCCAACGCCACTCCCGTGGGGTTGGCACACCCTCCCACCAGCCCGAACAGACCCGGTTTCTGCGTCAACAGCCAGTCTGACAGCGTGTAGTTAGCCTTATTTAACACTGGGTCGTTCATTACCACGATGCCTGAAAGAGAGAAGGAGACGTTAGAAGAGAGTGAGTTATTTAAAGTTTTCTGGACATTATGACACAGCGCCATCTAGTTCCGAGCTAAACAACGAGGCTTGTGTTACGGATACTAGATGGTTAATATAGTACTTATGTACTTTTTTTTGTAAATACATACATATTATACATAGATACGTCCATGACTCGAATACAAATGTTGATGCTCATCACACAAACATTTGTCCCTACCGGGATTTAAATCCAGGACCCATAGCACAGCAGGCAGCGTTAACTACCGCTGAGCTAAATGGATCGTCAAGTATAAGGAGAATGTAGACAACCTGAGATTTAACGGGTCAATCATTAATCATAAACTCTATACCTTAGTCAAAATATGTGGCTTGGCCGTTTTCGTTACTACAAGAACTATTGTACAACAGAAAAGCAATGATCAGTGAATAATTTTTTCATCTTACCACCACGTGACACAATGGTCAAGCCACATACTTTGACTAAGGTATAGAGTTTGTGAAATAAGGCCTTGTAGAGTTAGGGCGTGTAATCAGAAGCTTGGCTCTATCTGATAACTTTTTGACAGTGCGAGTCTAGGCTTCTTTTTACATGAAAATGTTTTTGGTGGGATACATAATTCTGATTCTCATTCATTGGATATTTTTTAGGCAGAACCGTGTTATAATGTGTATTGTGTCTACCCACTTGAAGTTTTGAAAAACTATGCAAAATATCAAAAGCGATAATAAGTTTATACTTATTATCGCTTTTGATATTTTGCATAGTTTATAGTTATTATAATTATTTATAATAACTATAAATATAATTACTATAATTATTACAATTTATTGACAACACTATCTTATATATAAAATTCTCGTGTCACAATGTTCGTTCCCGTACTCCGAGTAGGTCTGAGAATCGGCCAACATCTATTTTTCACACCCCTTAGTGATAAGGGTTGTCCACCAACCCCTATAATGTGGCAAAACAACGTTTGCTGGGTCAGCTAGTCTTATATATAAAATTCTCGTGTCACAATGTTCGTTCCCGTACGCCTCCGAAACGGCTTGACCGATTCTCATGAAATTTTCTGAGCATATTGTGTAGGTCTGAGAATCGGCCAACATCTATTTTTCATACCCCTTAGTGATAAGGGTTGTCCACCAACTCCTATAATTTGGCAAAACAACGTTTGCTGGGTCAGCTAGTAATCTATAAATTTAACTTTGCGAAGAAAAAGTCACTAATATGGTTTTGAATTGTTACATAGTGCCCTCTAGTTGTGCACTAGTGAACTATACTTTTACAATATTCTCAGAGATGGCGCTGTTATATAATTTTTAATGCGCATGTACAAAAATAGAAGTAACTTTAAATAAATTGTAATACAATAACGTGGCAGACGTTCTTTTTTAAATAGTTTCATTGTATTTTATAAACATAATATATACACGTAACTGTAATTATGTAAAAGTTTCATAAATGGTATTTATGTAGTTTATTCTTTATATTATTACAGTTTTTTGCAATAATTTTAATGATATTGAAGAAAAATATGATAAAAAATATTATTTATTATTTAAGATTACTACATTAGACTAAAATCGTAAATTTTAACCTTCTTACAACAGCCGAAATAGCTCAGTTGGGAGAGCGTTAGACTGAAGATCTAAAGGTCCCCGGTTCAATCCCGGGTTTCGGCAGAACGTTTCTTTTTGTCAATTTAAAATTCATTTTTTGTTATACGTAGATTTTCTATGAGTTTATTTCATGGAAATACCTACTGAATATATACTAAATATACTTTATTTAGATACTGCTATTTTATTAGAAATTTGTAACGAATTCATTCTTACATCTGAGAACTATATTATACCACGTTCAACCAGGCTGTGGAATGAACTGCCTGCAGGGGGTTCTTCAAAAAGGGTATAATAAGGGTTTTTACAGGGTCGGCAACTCTGGCAAACATACATAGGCTACGGTATCCGCTTACCATCAGGCGTAAAATGGTATGCAACCGTTTTGGTTATAATAAAACCCACAGCAGAAAGAGAAAGAAATATACAGGGAGACAGACAATCTTATTTTTTAGATACCAAGCAACATTTTTATACTCTTTGGGTACCACTTGAAGGAAATAATGGAAGGGGAAGACCTAGATGAAGATTTGTTGATCAAGTGAAGGAAAAAGTGGGAATCGAGTCGTATCAAGAAGTCAAACAGAAAGCAGGAGATAGACAACAGTGGCGAGTGCTCCACTGACAAGAGCTGAGCTCTTAAATTAATAATAATAATAATAGGTACCACTTACTAAAATTACACAGATGCATCAGCGTATGCACGACGCTGTAGACTGTTATCAGGACTCCAGTCAGCTTGTGTAAATAGATGTGGTGGTCTAGAGGCAGGTACGCGCTGAACCCTCGCACGCGCAGCTGCGTGAGGCAGTTGCGCAGCATCAGCACCAACACCCAAGCGCAGTTGAAGTTCAGACATTGGCCTGGAACAAGGAGGTATGTCATCCAAGGCTTCATCAAATCGAATCAAAGGGTTATAATTACCTATAAACTTTTTCAAGCGTTTATATTACTGACTCTAGTTGCACGGTTCCAAGAAGTTGATCTCATGGAGAAGAACCGGCAAGAAACTCCATAGACACTCTTTAAAAATAATAGGTATTGTAGTACAATAATATGTAACACGTAGGTACCGGTCAATGTAAAAAATGTACTGTCTTAAAACGTCAATAGTCACAATAATAATGTAAATGTAATTCCTTAGAAATTCACTAATACGCTGAACTCACAGCTGAAAGACTTCACCGGTTCCTTGTGTTTTGCTGGGAAGAAGACGCGACGCGACAAAATTTCTAGCTGATAAATGATTCATTGTAGGTACCTAATAGTTATATTATACTCATGCCTTTTTCCCACGGAGGGTGGGCGAAAACTATAGCTTGTTAATGAAAGATTTTTGTATTACCTACATAGAATTGTTTATTAAATAAGGGTATTTATGGTAATTAGTATAGTATAGTAAAAACCGGCCAAGTGCGAGTCGGACTCGTGCACGAAGGCTTCCGTACAAAATTAGGCAAAAAAAATAGTTTTTAGTATGGGAGCATCCCTTAAATATTGATTTTATTTTGTTTTTAGTATTTGTTGTTATAGCGGCAACAGAAATACATAATTTGTGAAAATTTCAACAGTCTAGCTAGCTTGGTTCTTGAGCTACACCCTGGTGACAGACAGACGGACGAACAGACGGACGTAGAGACGGACAGACAGCAAAGTCTTAGTAATAGGGTTCCGTTTTTATCGTTTGGGTACGGAACCCTGAAAACTAACAATCTATTCTACTCTATTACCATCATCATACTCATTACAGAATATCTACGGAACCCTTAAAACTAATAATCTATTCTACTCTATTACCATCATCATACTCATAACAGAATATCTACTAACTATCTAGGTACTTACCACAAGCTCTAGCAAATATGACGAATCCATTTGCCTTCCTGTACTCTACGCACCGAGCCAGGAACAGACCTAAGTTGACGAGGAAGAAGATCCCCAAGTACGTGAGAAACACGTAGTTGTTCCTGAAGTACGGCCTGGACAGCTGGTAAGGCTTCAGCTTGGAAAGACGCTGGAGGAAAGAGATCGGCGCTGGGTCCTGCTTTGGAGGCACTAGCCAGCGGTCTATGCTGTGGAGAGATGAAGCACTCATAGGTAAATTATGAGAAGAGAAAACCAATGTTATGCATTTTTATCAGCGGACACTACCACATACTTTAAACTTACACTATAGGATTACATATATGGACAGAAAGTCTATCAAGTACCGGTTGCAAAATTCTTAGGTGTAGTAATAGATAGCCAGCTAACTTGGAAGCCACAAGCAGACGAAGTATGTAAAAAACTAAGTGTAGCTGCGTATGTGCTCTTTAATTTATCTCGGAAAGTGAACATGGCCACAAAATTAACTGCATACCATGGTCTGGTTGGGTCAATTCTAAGATTTGGAATAATATTTTGGGGAAATTGTACTTTGAGGGGAACATGTATTCAAGGCTCAAAAACGCCGTATAAGGGCAAAAAAAAGTGATATGTATGGGCCTAATCATATTTAACAAAATACCCGATAGAATTTTCGAGCTCCTTAGTACCACTAACGGTTATCATAGGATTTGTATGACGACTGAGATAGATAGCTTAAAGTGCTCTTCGAGTGAACAGCGTCTATAGTATTGCAATATGGATTGATCTTAGCTACTATCTCCACAAATATCTTGCATACCTGATAGATAAGTTCTCCAGCAGTCCATCATGGTTCCCCAGCTGCTTCTTCAGCGCCTCATACGTGATGGCACCGCGCTGTTCAGTGTCAGCGTCTTCGAACATGGCGGTAGTGAGCTCCAGGAGCTGGTCATCACTGAACTGCATCCCATTCTCCTCCATGCAGGCTCGCATCACGTGCTGCAGCTCGCGGTGCTGGATGAGGCCGTCGCCTGGTGATTGGGAAGTGGTGATTAGTTTTGAATAGATAAAGACACTTAAGATACTTAGAACTATTAGATAGATGATTGGCTTGTGGGTCACGGGTTGCTGGTTAGATCCCCGTACGTAGCAAATATTTGTTCGATCTACAAGATAGCTTGTTTAGGTTCTACTAGGCGTCTCTGTTTGTAAACGCACCTGCAGCAAAGGAAAAAAACTTACTGAGGGGCAACTCTTTAAATATATTTTTTTTTTCAAAAATCTAGGTATGTATAATGTTTAGATACTAAAATATAGACCCTACTTTATTCTAAGGTGTTAGTTAACTAAGGAATTAGGTACATATATTATTTGGGGTTCGTTTCAACAGATACACCAAGACCCACCATCTAAATCATAGACTTTGAAGAGGAATCGTATCTTGTCATCCGGCGTCTGTCCTGCAAACCGATGCACGGCGGCTATGAACTCCTGGAGGGAGATAGCACCGGAATCATCTTCATCGAAGATCTGGAACACTCGCTCCGTGAAGAAAGGCTGTGGAGGAAGTTGCTTTGATGTAAAGATGAAAGTAAAGAAAACGCGATAGCCTAATGCTTGTGTGATTCGTAGGAAGGAGGACTCGGACTGCCAAAAATTATGACCACTACTGCCAAAGCACTGGTGATCATAATTTTTAAGTTTGGAGCCATGGCATACAGACTTGACTATGACTTTTAGAAATGATTTGCGCATTTATTATGATCTTTCACCAAGGGTTCAAGAAAACATTAATTTCTACCTGTGTGAAGCGGTGTTCTGGTGTAGGACGGCAGGATACAGGTTGATGAAACGTAGATAACTACCTAGTTAAGTTCTTTACTGAATAAGAACTAAAACTAAGTATCAGAACTAAGGAACTAAAAATCAGCAGTGTCTACCTCAGTGTCCTACTCTAACATCACCATTATCAGCATCATCTACAGTCAACTTACGTTTTTAGACACGACGATCTTCTGAAACTGTTCTCTTGTGATCTCCTTCTCATCGCCAACGGTCGCTTGAAACAGCTTCTCTAAACGATCCACGCTGTGCTTGTCGAAGCCAACTCGAGGCCTGAAGGAAATCAAGCTCATAATTTTACAAAAATGCAAAAATAATCATCATCATCATCGTCATATCAGCCGATAAACGTCTACTGGACATAGGACTCTCCTAAAGATTGCCTAAACTACCCGCTTCCAGCGTATTCCAGCGAGCTTTATCAGGTCGTTCGCGTTGGTCCAACTTGTCCGCAAATAATGCAAGTACCTACCCTGAACTTTACCTACTTTCTAATATACATTGTCCTCTATAATACTTACATTAATAGGTAGGTACTGTCTGTACGATATCTACATACAAAACAAATGCTAGAATTATTGGTAAATATAACGAACAATGTAATGAAAGGTTGAATCCGATCATTCGATCATTGATATCAATTACTTAACGGACTTAACCCTCTGACTTAACCTTGGCGGTAGACCTGTTCAGAAGCTTTATGATATTTTTAGAACGTAATAATTAGTCAAAGAACGGAAGAAGAACGCTGAAATGAAGATGCAAATGATAATGGGTCGTAAAAGAGAAAGTGTTTCTAACAATACCTGCTGCTGGTAACAGTTGATAGAAATTCCATGATTTCGTCAGCCGTCGCATACCCGTCACCATCAGTGTCAACCACTTTAAACAATTTATTTGTTACCTGGGAATAAAACAACAATAAAAATTTATAGAAAAGTAAACGTACTAATATATTTAATGAATTATGTATGAATATACATTATGAGGGTATAAGAAAATAAAATTTTATCAAGTACTATTTGTTAAAACAGCGCCCTCTCTTTGATAAACATGTAAATTAATTTAGGTACTTTAATTTAACGGTGCTGTAAAGTACTTACCACTTTATTCTTCAGAATACGCTGAAATGTGTCCAGGGTTATAACTCCATTTCCACATAAGACATACGCTACACTTTCTACTTGCTCCACAAAATCCAGCTGTTTGTCGTCTCTGTAAAAAAGATTTTAAATAATCTGCGTTTTATCTACTCACCACTAGATGGCAATGTGCTACATCACCATACTTTTTTTATGCGATTATTATTTATTGTTTTACATTTTAACTCGTAATTACACATAATTATAATAAATAAAATATCACTTGGCTTACGTGAGTCGTTCTTTCAAGTATTCGAGCCAGTCATCTTGAACTAAATTATCTGTTCCGTCGGCGTCGAAAAGGTGGAATATTCGCTCCAACAAATCCTGAAACAAAACAACGATAAATGAAAAAGTCCATGATCAATAAGATATTAATTTTTAATTTTTAACTACATATTTTGTTCAGTAAGACAGTGCTTGAAATAAAACTAATTTGTACGGATTTTAGCGCAGTTGATACGACGTTTCGGATCTTTTACAGACAGCATCCACGCATTTTATAGTGACTGAAAGATAATAGCAGTATGTATAGTTTACGAAGGAAACGTTATACGAGATTGTATAAAGATTATAATATACCTACGACATATATTTAATAAATATCCCGTGGTTTATCCGCTATAAACTTCTGAACTAATGAGCCAATTTGGTCCAACTATAGATATACTTAGGATAGTAATCACAACAATATAATACAAAGAATTACCTAACAACAGTAAAATATAACTAAATCTAAGTACAAGTTATTATATTAGGTAGGTACTAGCTAACTCCTGCGGCTTTGCTCGCATGGGATATAGATAAAAAGTAGCCTATATGTTGTTAATCCAGGTAATAAACTATATGTAATATATGTATACTAAATATCATTCAAATCTGTTAAGTGGTTTTTGCGTGAAAGAGTAACAAACACCCATCCATCCATACAAACTTTCGCGTTTATAGGTAATATAAGTAAGATAATATAGGTAATATGTCTAAGAAGCAAAGTCTTATAAAACTTGAACGGCGAAAAAGAAAAACTACAAATAGGGAAAATATTAAATAAAATACCAAACTGGTATAATAACACAAAAACATGGTACAAGTAGGTAGTATTACAACAAGTTTTCCGTCGTCAAATCAACGGGTTGCCCGCGTTGCTTCGAGTTAAGATGATTGCAATCAATTTGAGTAGATTTACAGTGACGTGTGTGTGCCAGCCGTCGATAAGCTGAGCGTTCTCATTTATACATATAATTAAATAGTAAAATCTTGTGTGTATTCATTATAATTAGTGTCAATTAAGCACAGTGTAGATGAGGGATTAACGAAAGAATGTGTAAGGAGAATTTGAGCTTGTCAAAATTAAAATTAGCGAAGTCTCAGGCAGTCTCAGTCTCACCTTGATCCCAAGGCCCGTGCCACTGTAACTTTTTGAAGACACATGCGTACTTACCAATGCTCAAACGGTGAAGGAAAATATCGTGAGGAAACCTGCATTCATGAGAGAATGTCTGCACCAACCCGGACCTGTAGCCTAATTTGTCTCAAGTAGGAGGAGACCCGTGCCCAGCAGTGGCACAATAATTGGGCTGATTATGATTGGAAACGGAAAGATTAAATTAAGTGTCTGAGGTGTAACTAGACATAAGATAATCTCTGCTGTGTTACATTATTTAATTTCATATTTAAGACGATTAAAGGCGTCACATTCACATCAAGATAAGCTAATCCACGTCTCACCGCGAGAGGGCGTCGCTATCGACTGTCACTCAACGACAGCATGACAACAAGTCAGCGGTTTGACAGCAACGCACTAATTAATGTGTTAAAATGTTGATTTGTTGATAACGTTGTCTTTTAAGATGTAATTAAAAGAATAGGTTAGGTTAAATGGACTCGACAGGTCAAGGTATATGTTTAAGCTATGCTTACCCCGGTCAGAATCTTGATGGGTGACCATTGATATCAATAATTTCATAAATGATTCTAGTCACATTGGTGTACAAGAATAATGTAATATCATTTAGTTTATGTTACTGATTTTGATAAGTGGTTGTGAGTAGAGTGACTGAATTATCTGCCAAGGACTGCGAAACGACTACAGCATGGGGTTTCTAAACAGAAAGTATTTAATTTAAAAAGAGTATCTATGGAGTTTCTTGCCGGTTCTTCTCCACAAGACTACCTTTTGGAACCGTGCAACTAAATTCAATTTAATTCAACAATTCAAAAGTACCTGTATTAGTCTAATTGAAATAAATAATTTGATTTGATTTGATTTGAAAGGGATTCTCACACCTTAGAACCATTATCATGGCGTAGGTACTGTACGGTTTCAGACGAATTTCATACCACATACAATCAGACTGTAGATTGAACTACTTGCCAAGGTTTTGACAAATGGTCACAGCATGGGGTTCAAAAGGGAGGTGAAAAGGTTTTTCCAAGGTTAGTAACGCGTAAACCTCTGGTGTTACAAACATCCATAGGCTACGGTAACCGGTTACTATCATGGAGGCCGTAAGCGTGGTTTCCTCTTAATTGATGGATTAGGGTTATAGTCCACCACGCTAGTCTACTGCGGGTTGAAACCATTATCGAGACAATCTCTCAGGCTGCAGGTTTCCCCACGATGTTTTCCTTCACCGTTTAAGCATGTGTTAAATACGCAAACTTCGAAAAGTTCTGCGTGCCTTACGATCGAACTCAAAACCTTTAACTTCACAGCACATGGTACACAACAAGGCTATCACAGCTTACAAAAGTAGGTATTATCACTGGTCGCCCACTGGTCGAAGGTCGACCATAATAAAATTAATTTAAATTAACTTATTATTCAAAATAATTATGGTCAATTAATTTAAATTATAAGCTTTTGCCTTTTCTATGTAAAATTAAAAAATAAATATTAACATTCTGCACTCCTTCTCTATATAAACTAAGTGTAGGAAATTTCATACTCCTCCGTCCGCGTTATTTTCGGAAAAAGGGTACAAAGCTTTTGTTTCGCGTATTAATATACTTATAGGTAGATTTACGAGAAACATAAATATTGATGGTATCAGTGTCTAACCTACCCTCATATGTCGTGACCAAGCATAGAACCTTGGACACATGGGAACACTAATTGAGATTTATGTACAACCTTTCTGCCTCTGTGGTCATAACACCTTGGATAGTCACGAGCCTCACCTGTGTGTTATGAGATAAGCTGTAAACTATAATTTCATATCATTTTCAATTTACATAATATAGCTTTTTGTGTAGACTAATAAAATCAATGTTTTTTATTGTTAATAGATATTTAGAAATTAATATAATGTGTGTAATTACTGCTTCGTCTGGTAGTAAGGAGCGACTACCGAGTAATAGGTCTTGGATTTGATTTCCAGGTCAAGCAAAGTGTTATTGGGTTTTTCTATGAAACTGTCAGTAGCAGCTTTGATTTTATCGTAGTATGTTTATTTATTTTAATGTCGACGTATTTTCTTGAATATTATTAATGCGTATGTATGTCTGTCTGTTACCTCCTCAAGTTTGAACTGCTAAACCGATGTAAATTAAATTTTGGTATAGCCTTCGTGTTGATCGAAGGGTACCTATTGCAGTAGTTATAGATAGAGCCCCCGGTAAAGAACATAAGATAGTGTTAAGCCGGGAAAGCATGCCTTTGGGACGAGAAGTGGGGATGGACATTTGAATAAGGAATCAGTAACTTCTTAAAAATGGAATCAATAATTTCTCATACAGCTTTTATTATTTAAATTTTCGTAAGAAATTTATATGAGCAGATTAATGAAATGTTATATTGAATAAAAAATAAACTACCGAAATGGTTAATTTAACAACGACCAAGGCGAAGTCAACAGCTAGTATCATATATGTAGATAAATGTAACGGTAGTTAACACTGTCTTCTGTGCTATGGGTCCCGGGTTCGAATCCCGGTAGGGACAAATGTTTGTGTGATGAGCATAAACATTGGTAACCGAGTCATGGATGTATCTATGTATAGTATGTATGGATTTACAACGAAAAAAAGTATATATGTAGTATATCAACCGACTAGTATCCGTAACACAAGCCTCGTTGCTTGGCTCAGAACAAAATATCCAGAAATATGTATACCTATATTCAATCGTCGTTATTTACTAGGAAATACTATTAATATAATATATAATCAGACTGCATATATTTCTAGCCCTCGTTTACTAGGATATAACATTATAAACGACCCCGAACTAATCACCCACTCTGCCGACCCCATAACAAACATCGTATGATTTCTTTACCATGTTTACACTGCGCTATAATACCCCAATTAAGTGTCGTTACATTAAAGAAACTGATGCCATTAACATAATCGCCATCAACTGTTATACTTACGAAAGCCGCCTTGAGGTCTGTGACACACGGGTGCGGAGCATGGAAAGCGAAGTAAAGAAATATTGATGTGAAACATCTATAGCCGCACGTAAAACAGATTTCTGGCGTGGCGAAAGCGTCGCCACGAAATTAAAATTTGATTTTAGTTCTATTTTAAAGTTTTTTTTTTCGAATTGTGAATTGTATTAACTCTTTGAGTTTGTGTTAATATGTTTCTTTTAACATTTATATCGATGGCCCCACAGAATAAACGTGCAAGAGCTCATACCCAAAAAATTTTTTTTTGCATTTTTCGTTTCTTTGGCCTATCCAGCACCTTCTCAATTTTTTTTATAATGTTTTGACCGAAAATACGCTTGTTATATCACTTGATTCCTTTATTCTAAGGAAAAATAAGCAATTAATATCACAATTATAATAGTATATGCTATCATTAAACGCTTTTTAGGTCCCCGAGTGCACAAGAATAAACATGTTACAACAAGTAAACGTTTGAGAAGACTTGTGCGTTTGTGTAATGGCTACTTACACGTTTATTCGTGTAATATTGCATGCAGTTTTTATTCCTAATGTTTCATATTATAAGATGAAAGGTTAAATATATTTTTTACTGAAAAAAAAAAAGGTATTGCATTATCCCTTACAGTATTTAATCGGACTGTTCAAATAAACTAATGTGATCAAAATACTAATATTTTCATCACATTAGTTTAAGTTAATGCATAGTAACGACGATCAACGATCCGTACAATCCAATTGTGACTACACAGGTATTTTACTGATTATTTGTTCTATTTAGATGATATGATTGAAGTGACAGTATTCTTTTGTTTGTGAAAACATTTAATACTTTTATTCGGCGAAATATAAGGGTATTAACTGGCTTATTGGTTTAGTGGTTAATAATGCGATGAATGCGAAACCGGAGGTCTTAGGTTCGATTTCCACCCAGGATAAAAATTTTCTGCGATGTGCTTGAAAATTAGTTTTTTGTCTAAAAGCTATGCGTGAAATTTTCCACTGATTTCTGACACGTTCGCCCTTATTTATTATGTCTATCCTTTTAAGCAAAGCAAGCAATAATTTATAACAAAATGTTCACATCTTATAAGTTCTCTATGTACTCCCCTCTTCCCTCAGTCTTCAATATTGTTAAAAAACAACTACGACTACGAGTACGGTAGACGGGCACGGTATTTATAAAACACACAGAAATCGTCTTGTAACTGCAAATTAAAACGTTGTGAAAAGATAAATAAAGAAATAGATACCGAGTTGGATATTAAAATTTGCAAAACAATATTCTTAAATTACACAGTAAGTATTAAATATACATACAGCTATTTGGAAGTTGAAGAAGGAAATGAGAACTATATAAAAGATAACAGAGGAAGACCTAGAACTATGTAAGAGGAGACTGAGAGCAGCATCTTACACACTAATACACGACCGATCAAATGAATTGCTTGATAGAGAATTACACAGTTACTGAGTACAAATACCAAATAAAACAGATAATAGAGAATGATCTTTATAGATTTCAAGGAACTGATAAAATAGAAGAATTGATTAAAGGACATGAATCATGTACCCATTATTGTTCCACTGCTGGGTACGGGTCTCCTCTTATGTTAGAGAGATTAGGCTATAGTCCACTGCGCTAGTCTACTGCGGGTTGGCTTAGACTTCACACCCCATCGAAAAAACCTGTCAAACATGCTGGTTTCATCGCGATGTTTTCCTTCACTGTTTGAGCATGTGATAAATAAGCACATAACTTCCAAACAGTCAGTGGTGTGTGCCTTGGGTAACTCAAAATCTTTGACATACATGACATAAATAGCTACAAAATTTCCTGGAGTGAATAATATAAGTAAAATTCTCTCGTGAAAACGAATTACGAGGGTAATGAGGAGAACCTACTGAAGATCCTGAACACTTAAGGTACCTACTTAGATCTTTGTAACCAATGACTGTAAGGGGGGCACTTAATCTCAAGTATTTCAAATTACAATATGGTTCGTTATTTTTTTTCAAGTTAATAGCTAAGTTTAATTTTAGTGTTTTACAATATCATCATCATCAACTCATTATTATCCCACTGCTGGGCTCGGGTCTCTTCTCATTTGAGTGGTATTAGACTGTATTCCACCACGCTAGTCAACTGCGGGTTGGTAGACTTCACATGCCATCGAGAAAATCTCTCAAGCAAGGTTTCCTCACGATGTTTTCCTTCACCGTTTGAGCATGAGATGAATACGCACATAACTTCCGAAAAGTCAGGGTTTGAACTCAATTTTACATTATCATTAGTTTTTTATTTTGTATGCATGTAGATAGATAGTTATTTATTATATTTTTCTTTTATTTCACCTTCTTACTGTATAATTGATAAAGTAAAGCAAATTACATTATAATTACATATATGCAATAACAACAGTGTATTACATAATGAGAATCGACCTTATGAACCCTGATATACATGCATTCTATCATTACAGTAATCAAACAATAGAGTAAGTTACTGTAAACAAACGTGCTAGCCTGTTACTGGGTATAAAAAAAACTTAATTTACGCCGAATAATAGTGTAATATAACATTATAAGTTTTGTTCGCTTGACATTTTACACGAATAAACGTATAATGACAATTTACTGTTATCTAGTCATACAAATTTTACGAGAATAAAAAAATTAAATGGTTTTTCATAATTTTTCGGAAAACCGATGGATTAAAAAATAAATAAAAAATGTAATGTAATGAGTTTTTTTATATCTTTAATTTGATATACAATACTTAACCCTATTTACTTTTAAATAACAGTTATTCAAGTTCAAACGTATTTATTTTTTCCTGAACAATTGATGTTTTTCACTTGCACGTTTATTCTGTGGGGCCATGGATATATTTTTGATGTGGAAAAAAAAACGTAATATTTTATTTTATCATTATGACATATTTAGTTCCTATCACAATATGTTCTTTTCTGCATATTACTTTTACAAAATAATGTCGATGTTTCACATCTGCCAGGCGTCCCGTGACGGCTCACTGTTTTTTTAGACTAAAGAAATATCTAGACATTTTGGCGCAGTGCCATCAGTTCCGAGGTTAGCAACGAGGCATGTGTAGGTTACGGATGTCCGGAATTGTGTTACGGATAGGTACTAGTTGGCTGATATACTACATATATACGTTATTTTTATAAATACATACATATTATACATAGATACATCCATGATTCGCAAACAAATTTTGATGCTCATCACACAAACATTTGTCTACCGGGATTCGATCCCGGGACCCATAGCACAGAAGACAGTGTACTTTAAAGACACCGCTCAAACCAACGACCTCTGCAACTTTCTTTTATTTGTATATATGTATATATCTATCATGTAGATCTAATTTAGTCACAAATATTGTTGGATAGCGACGATCGAATGTACCAAATTGTGTAGAAGAAACCGCTCAACGTTCTTCGTGTCCGAATGTACTCAGTACACTTATACTAATTACATAAGTTACACGTTAAGTTTTGGGCGTGAGAATCGTTCTAAAATGTGTCTATCAACACAAATTATTACTGAATAGTCTGTTCGAACTTCAAACCACATTGGATACAATATAAATAGATTAATACCAACACTTTTCACCTCCTGATGCAAAAAGATGTCAGAGACTCAGAGTTATAATTGTTTATATTTAAATGTAACAGAAATGTACATTATGATCTTATTTCAGTTTATTTTGTTAGAAAATAGATTTAAAGAAAAATTAAATCGTAAAAAGGAAACGCTGGGGCCGAGTCTCCTTTCATTTGAGAGGATATAGCGATAGTCCGTCCTGCCAGGCTGTCTTTAGTGGCATGTGTCCCGGGTACGAATCCCAATAATGTGGGAAATATGTTTGTGGGATAAGCATGGACATGTAAATCTCTGTTGTATATCAACCATCTAATAACCGTAACATAAGCCACTTTGGTAAGCTCGCAACTAAGTAGATGGCGCTCTATCCTAATGACCGGATATATTTATTTATTGAAACTAAACTATCATTTTATTCGCGTGAGCGTTAGTAATATGTAATATCTTGCAATAGTTGTTCGTCCCACATTCTCCGGATACACACATACTTTCAACATAATTATATTTAATATAATTTGTGTATAATCTGACGTTTCATTTCCGTTGAACATAAAACATATGAGTAAACTTATTAGAAATCGCAATATCCGTGCACTTGACACATGTCATGTTAGATTTACTTCGAAATGTCAAATTAATTATTATTACTTGCCTAACGTCCAATTATAAAATATGTATTAAGTAATTATTGTATTAATATTTTTGGTGTTGAATCAGGAACTCGGAATCGCGACTTTTGAGCGAGGGGTCTTGGATTTGATTATCAGGTCGAGTATTTTCTTATTAGATTATGATGGCAATAGGCTTGCCCGTATAATATTATATTATATTGCCCCTTAAATATACCGGTGTACATTCGTACACCTTTTCTCAACCCTTCTGGGATGACATGCGTGCTATACCAGCACATGACACACAGACATGCGTATGTCGTCAAATTATTTTTTATGTCACAAAGGGTAGCAAACAAGCTAATGGTTTCCCTGGTGGCAAGCGGTTATACGTAGCATACAGAAGTTTGAAACACCAGAGGTGTCACTCACGCGTTGCCAACCCTCTAAAAACCCAAGTATTTATCCAAAGTAAAAAACTTTTATTAATTTCTACAAAGTCGATAAAAGTTTTACAAATTTGATAAAAGTTTTTCCCACAAAATGTCGTAGACTTGCCAACGTTCCCAATGAACAAAGAAATAAAACAGATACGATTGATCAAGCTATATCAACATCATTAATCCACATTACATTATCTCTGCTTACCACACATTAGGCGTGATTCACACGTGTCGACCTCACACATCTAGATAGATTGCGACACACAAACAGACGTCAGGCGACTTTGATACACATAATGCGACAATCGTGACGCACAGATTAAAATATTCTACACGCACTTACGAACCACCATCTATTTTGTTTTGTTTGATCTCGCTGTGATTGTAATATTGTGATACAATCGTAAAATATAACACTTTAAGAGAAGTAGGGCATAGCGAGATTCCTCGCTCGAATTGAACTGTTCGACTGGGGAAGTACCTCCGCCGTACAGAAGACCGCAGTGCAACAACCTTAGTTGTGATTCTGAGAGTGAGTAAGGTTGCGTGAGTTTGTTAGGGGAGGGACTATTTTGGCAGCATGAAAATTTAGTTTTGCCGTCAGTGAAGTATATCCCTTATTTTAAGAAACCTTGACGATTTTTACAGGGTCAGCAACGCGTGAGCGACGCCTTCGGTGTTGTAAACATAAGCCATGGTAACCGCTTAACATTAGACGGGCTGTCTGTTTGCAACCCTCTGTGGGATAAACCTACCCACGTATGGGGGTCTCAAGTGTGACGGTAGATTATGGGTCCTACATTCTATATTTAGCCAGTACCCTCGCAATTTATTATTGAAATAAGGTAAAAGGAAAGGAGTTTATAAGGCGGATGTCAGTGGAAACGCCGGAAGGGTTCCCGGCATTTCCACTTTTCCACATATACACCGACCTAATTGGTGATCTCCTTCAAAAAGGTCAGGTGCGCAGTACTCGTAACCGGCGCGCGTCGACGAGGCAAGAGCGGTATGCAGGGACTGTAGCGCGTGGCATTCTGTAGTTTCTGCCTGCCCCCATGGGAAAAAGCCGTGAGTGTATGTATGTAAGGTAAAGTAAATAAAACGTATTATGTAGTTAGTAAAATTCTTTTTAGGTACGCCCGTGCCTCACATGAAAAAGGGACCGACGGACGGCCTGTTCGTATTAGTGATATAGTCCCAGGTCCCAGCAGAGTAATTAAATTAATTAGAGTTCTAAATCATGATTTAGAGCAGCAAACCTTATAATTTAAAATACCTATACTAAAAACTCCAAAAAACCTTCACGATAATATCTGTTCTGTATCGTTTTTTTATTATTATAAGTATTATAACGCAAGATTTTTGGAACATAAGAGGATTTTGAAGATATTCGCTTCATAAAAGATATCATAACAATCGTAAATGTGCGTCCAGTTCGAAACAATTAGGTCACAGTTAGTGACAACGAAAGTAACCAAGTGGCTAGATGGGTAGATACCTCTCCATTTCAATTTAATATTCGCCACGCAAAGCATAAGCTTATATTGAAATCGAGAGGACTATATAGAGATAATAGTACGTAGGTATTCTAGACTCCGGGACCTGCTAGAGTAAGCTATAAATGTGATACTATTATATAGGAATAATAGAGCCATGAAATAGATGCTGCAGTACACTGATAATAGAATCCATTATTGTTTCAAAAATATACATATTATATACTATTTGCTGCCTCTTGCGGCTTTGCTGCGGGCAAAGCCGCAAGAGGCTGTTATATAGATAAAATGTGTTATTTCAGGTCATAAAGTACTTTACATATATGCATGCCAAATTTCATTCAAATCTCTTAAGCGGTTTTTGCGTGAAAGAGTAACAAACATCCATACTTACAATCTTTCGCGGTAATAATATTAGTAGGATTATGACTGGACTTTAAAAAATATCATGATTGTCCCAGTTTGTTTCGGTGTTTATTCTCAAAGGCTCTCAGTTAGGAATCACCCACCGTCGCCAACGAGTATTCAAAACGTTGACTTGTTTTTAAGGCAATGTTTTTCCTCAACGGGTCCCAAAAAAGATCTTTTTACAGACATAAACTATCATTTTACTGGCTTATATCTCACGAGTTGTGGGATCATCACCATCAACCCATTACAGTCCCACTGCTGAGCACGGGTCTCCTCTCATTTGAGAGGGAAGAGGCCATCATCCACCACACCAGCCTACTGCGGGTTGGTAGACTTCACATGCCATCGAAAAAATCTCTCAAGCATGCAGGTTTCCTTACGATGTTTTCCTTCACCGTTTGAGCGAGTGATAAATACGCACATAGCTTTTGAAAAGTCAGTGGTGCATGCCTAGGTTTGAAATTCTCAAGTCTTCCATCAAACAATCTGATAACTAATACACAACCCATATCCGAAGGATAAACTTCCTACTATATTAAATTATATTCAATAGGACTAGGTACTGTAGTCACAGCAGGTGTTTAAAACACAAACCTGTACATAAAATACACCAATTACATTCCCAATGATACCGCTGTAATAAATATGATTGCCCTACATGCATCAGACAGTAAATTCAATCATATCTTGATCTGGACTGCAATAAATAACGCCCAATCGCTCACAGCTTGATTACAAACCCGAAACAATGCATAAAAACACTAGATTGATAATAAATTGATCCTTGTTACCTAGTAATCACGACTCAAAATTAGTTTACAGCTTTGATGGGACAGTCGAAACAATGCATTAATTTATACAAACAATGAGATCCTAACATATTAGTTCGGAACTGGTTTGTCAAGCGTGAAAGTTGAATTATAATCTGAACTAGATAGATTTGTGAGAAGGTTAGGTTATTTGGAGGATTAGGATTTGTGACGCGGTGATTGGAATACGGGTAAATTTGTGTGATAAGCATGAACATTGGTATTTAAGTCATGGATATTACTATGAAATGTATTGAGTATGAATATAATGTTTATTAAAGAAACTATACAGTACCTCAACCATTTAGCTTAGCATTTATAAGTTGCAGTGCCCTCACCGGGTTTTATGTTTCAACTATCTATAATACAGTTTACAACAATAGATATACAGTTCACACAAACGCAATAAAAGTTTGATTTTGGGACCTTCCAGAAAACCGGAGGTCAATATCTGCAACTGCAATATTCGAAAGATCAAAAATTTACATCTAAAATTAAATTCCCATGTCAGTTTAGGTACTGTTAAATGCTTAAAGCTAAATTTGTCACCAGCTTCTCTCACTATATAAGATACAACTAGATTATAACTTTGTTCTGTACCTCTGTCTAGCCCGCAAGAAACCTAGGGTGGTGATAAGAATGCAACTTTAGCACTTAAATCACAACTAAAACAGAAGTCAGCCGACAGCGCGCCTCGGCCATAAGGGTATGGGAATGTTGCCTTATATTACAAGGGTGACCACACTTTTGGTCTTATACTGTAAACTAAATAAGTACGAAATAATTTCAAGATTATAAAACCAATCTCATATTCTTTGAGAGGTATGTAAGTGAAATTACTAGATCGAAGTGAAACAACAATAGTTGTATTTCTGCAACTGAGTAAGGTTGTCGCATTCCCATAGGCACACTGTCTCCAAGTATTTTGTTCGAAGATTGAATAATTTCAAACAACGCAAAAGGCATATTTAGGACACCAATGGCCACTATAAAAGAAACGTTTTTAAGCGTTTTTCAACAAGCAGCTCTCATATTTATTGATCCACGAACTATATTTGAGTGCCACTTATAATTTAGTAAATATTTGAGTATTTTGCCGTAAACGAAGTATTTATTAAGTCACATTAATATCAACTGAACTGCAATAAACTCACTGTCTACATTTGAAGGACATACGAAAATCATGGTCACCCCACAATCTCACACTATAGATCATTGATCGATAGTAGATCATTAGGGCGGCGTGATCGATACGCGGCGCGCGCATGCTCACGCGCATAAATAATTCATGACTCCCATGACTTATACGACTCGTGCGCGTTGGAGGGAGACAAAAAATAATTCAATTGAGTACTGCAACGTTGATCGACGGACAGCTGTCCAGAAGAAGTGGTTGAACAAAAAATATCGGTTGGGTCATTAAAACTGTTCCTTTAATTAAATTTAATGACATCGGATATTAAGCTTTGTTAACTCCAACTGTTCGATTGAAAATATTATGTATTTTGTAACCCACAGAATGAGTTATCCAATTTACTTAAAAAGCAATGGCTAGTAGACCAGCATAACCTAAAAATAATAGCTCATCACAACATATCCTACAGGCGATTATCTCCACGGGCTGCCATGACATAATAGGTCTTGAGTGAAAAAAAGTGATGCATGTAATGTTGGGTTAGATATACGCAGAGGGCATACAACGCCCTGCGTGTCCAGTACAATAATGCATTCAGGATGTTGATGGGCCTACCACGTTATTGTAGCGCGTCAGGAATGTTTGCGGAGGCTAGGGTTGATAGTTTTCAAGCTATAGTACGCAAGAGGTGCGCATCAATCCTGAGTAGAATACGCGCTAGCTCCCACGGCATCCTGAATGTATTGTGTGATAGGTGGGACAGCCCCATGCTGGCTCACTGGATACATTTACATGTTACATAGGTATTGTTTCTACTAACACTAGGTTTAAGTATGTTTTTTACTAACAAATTATGGATCCTGTATTTTTTGATCTGAAATAAACTCTTATTATTATTATTATTATTATAATGTTGCGAATATCCCAATCCTAAGAATTTCATCCATAAAAAAGGGTATGAACGGGACGAAAGAGATGAAATTGTTTGAGTAAAATTAAATTTCTAGAAAGTTTCTAGAATTGGCCACTACAAAAAAAAAAAGGAAATCTAAAAGTGGAACTCTTTAGGAACTTGTTACTCTTCTGAAAAAGCTTCGCTCCCTACGATGTCGTCCTTTATAACAACAACGATAACGAGTCCAAATATTCGGCTAGGAATTGCGTATTAAGAGGTCTCAGACATGTAAAACTGATGACGCACACACCGCCACAAAATCTCGCATCTGGAGTATATCTGTTTTATTGAAAATTTGTGCTAAGGTTTACAATTTACAAGCTTGGAAGCAGCAGTAAATTCATTTCACAAATCATCTGAAGGGGTCCCAATGAAGACTGGAAATCTACTGATTCTTAAAATTCAAGCTTTTACAGAAAAACAATTAGAAATACTCTGGGATTTAAAAAAACCGAATAGAACTAAGGACTTTCTACAAGTTCACCACTTTTCTCAGGAAGAAGGATAACATTCAATATTACAAATATTACGGGTACTAATTAATAGATATCAGACACCTACGCGTTTTGATGTTTTTGAAAATACAACCCCATTCGGATGAAAGGGTTGAAACAAAACAAGTCGATGTACCTACTGCGAATGCGAAAGCGACACTATAATAGGTTAAACTCAAACTCAAACTCAAATCATTTATTTCAATTAGACCAATACAGGTGCTTTTGAATTGTCGAATTTAGTTGCACGGTTCCAAAAGGTAGGTCTTATGGAGAAGAACCGGCAAGAAACTCCATAGATACTCTTTTAAACAATATAAAAATTACAACATTTTTTGCTTTCGTTTACAATGGCTTAGGTATGGATATAATAACAATATGAGAATGGTGCAGATTGATGTGAAACGTACGTATTACATACAAAGGCAATTAGACTAATAATAACCACTTTAGATTGCCATAACATGTATGAGCCGACCAGCCCCAACTGACAGCACCCGTTCACGAGCATGACGTGTGTATCGGCGTCGCTCTACTCAACCATGTTGTAGGGAATAAAAAGACCCGACACACAACGCCACCATCAGCAGGACATTTGAGTGAGCATGACAAGCTCAGACTGCCTGGCAATGGGTAGGCATTTCTACATTTTACAAAGACAGCATCAGAGCCAACATCACTCTCATATTTTACAAACTAATTTATTAATTTAATACATGTCAGTTTGTAAAAGTGTATAATCAAACATGTCAAATTGTAAACGTGTATAATTAGTAAAAATGTCAATATAAAAAAGAGAAAAATATAAAATAACAATATATTAAAAAAAAAAATGTATGTAAGTATATAATTTTCATGAGGCTAGTGAGCCTGTGGAGCTGGACTAGCATTATGCCAAATGTTTTTATCTAGAAGATAATCCTCTAATTTGTAATATGCTTTCTTGCATAGGGTCGACTTAACAACTGATTTAAATTTGTTTTCTGGGAGGTTTAAAATTATTTCTGGAATTTTATTATAAAACCTAACACTATATCCCACGAAAGAGGTATGGACTTTAGCGAGACGAAGCTGTGGCTGCATTAATTTTGACTTATATCTAGTATTATAATATAACCTATAGTATACCTATAGTATTATAAGTTAACCGCGAGTGAAGGCCTAATACCTATAATAACAAATAATAATGCAACACTAAACCTTGATCATATATAGTTCAGTTACTTAGCTATGTAGGTAGCATCCAATATATTATGTTTAGCTAAAATAAACTAGGTTTAGGTATGTAAGACTGAATGAGTGACGGAATCTAGGTCATTGAGACGGCTGTCTATTGGACAACACGCGACGCAGTTTACGACCAATGGTGACGCGTTGACGATGACTGTCACTTGTTTGATTACCTTCAGTTAGGTTAGGTTAGTAAGTCTAGGTGTAAGTACTATTTTATTTATTTTGTAAGTAGTCTGAGCTCTTATCCATACTAGTATTTTAAATTCGACTGTGTATCTGTCTGTTA
Source organism: Craniophora ligustri (assembly GCA_905163465.1). NCBI lineage: Eukaryota > Metazoa > Arthropoda > Insecta > Lepidoptera > Noctuidae > Craniophora > Craniophora ligustri. Next base: position 314,956 of record LR990979.1, on the reverse strand, counting down.
CCGCTTCACGTCATATATGTATAACTGCTGAATTGGTTTAGATGAAATTTGGTATCGAGATAGTTTGAGTTCCGTGGAATAGGTTTTTGTTCCAAAAATTTGCCCTGTAAAGGCTCCAACTGCTGCATGAATCAGGTTTTCTACTATCGACATTGCTATTTCTGTAAAACAAAACAATCATATAAGTAAATCATTATTTTCCTTTCCGTATTTTATAGAAACCTCATACAATAGTCTATATGTCTATATAAGGGAACGAAACCCTGTTAACGGGCAGTCAGTTCGCTCGAGACACGTGTGTTGGAGCGACAGAACAGTGGTGTGTCTCTGACGTTAATTATGTGAGCGAACACGGCACCACCGCTACGTTTGTGGACTGTGAAGTTAATCCCACCGGGCTGATGCGACCCGACTCAAGGAGAGATGCATTGCAATATGAACAGTTGGAGTTGTAGTCTCATTATTGGTCTAGCCTAAAGTCTGATTTACAGGTTTTGAAATGGTTTGATTCTTGGTTCACACAAATGGGTTCTAAATAGTACATCATAGGGTTTAAGGCATGGCAAAAAGGAATTCTTCTACGCAGTTATTTTACAGAAACGAAGCGATAACTGGATTTTTTACGACAAACGCTCAAACTCCTTACGGAGCAAATACGAACTACTGGTAGTTGTTCTGGGTCGTAAATAACATAATATATCATATCACCGGTTATCCCTGAATGGGACGCAAATAAAAAAGCAGAGGAAAATATTGATTTCTTACATTTACGCGAATATTAGACATTGAAATAAAATAAAACTACTTTTTACAGCTGTAAAGTGCTGTAAAGGATCCAAAAGGTCGGGTTAAAATAATATCAATATACCGCGATAAAATCCCTAAAAAGTAGCAGACAAAGACTTTTTTTGGGATCTTTAACCTAATCGCTTAACCCTCCTCAACCCTAAACTAATGAAACCCGTGTACCAGCAGTAGAATAATAAATTGTACTTCAACATCCAACCCTTAAAAACCATCGCTGTGGCCTAAATCAGCCAGGAAGACATCATCATCATCATGTAGCTCAATAATGATAGCCCAGTAGCGTGACCAGTAGACAGTGAAGGGAGAGATCTTGATTTCAAACCCAAGTAACGAACCACTGATTTTTCGTAATTACGTGCATATTTATCACATGCTCAAACTTTAAAGGAAAATGTCGTGAGGTAAACTGCATGCCTGAGAGCTTCTGTCGATAGTGAGTGTTGTTTTTTTTACTAAGGTAAACATAGCTTCATCATTTCAATCGTTAGACGTCCACTGCTGGACATAGGTCTCCCCCAAGGATCGCCACGACCGGTCGTATGTCGTATGTAGGTATTAAACATAGCTTAATACCTACTAAATGAGAGGAGACCCCTGCTCTACAGGTGAACTGTAAAGAGGTTGATATTCATTACACGGTAATAATTTATATACATATTATGATCGTTATAAAATCTTTTTGTATTCTTTAGCTTATTTCAAGCTAAGATTATTAAATTTTATTAAGACAGAAAAATTCAACCTCAGGCGGGACTCGAACCCGCGTCTTCTGGATTGGTACTCCAGACGCTCTGCCAACTGAGCCACCGAGGTATCCGCCTGATGTGTTGAATTTTTCTTTCTTTATGTTACTTATGTCTTACGGCGACATAGCAATATCGATTGGACAATTCTGCCCAACCCAGAATACTCCCTTTACAGCGAGTAGATTCCGGATGATATTGCATTACCTTTTTTTATAAAATCTTTTTGTATTTTTTAGCTTATTTCAAGCTAAGATTATTAATTTTTTTTTCTATTATATTAAAAAGAAAAAAGAAAAAAGAGGTTGAATTTTTCTTTCTTAATAAAAAAATTAATAATATTATGATCGTTTGTCCTGACTGATTCATCAACGCAGAGTCTTGTGAGAGTCTTTCATACCTCTAACATCAAAGTTAGAAATATGAAATTTTGTATAAAAGCTTTTGGTTAAAAATAAATAAACACGTATTTCACGGTTTTAATAAATTAACCCTCTAAGAGGGTGAAATAGGGGTTGTAAGTTTAAATGGGAAGTCCGTCATTTTGAAAGTACCAAGAATGAAATAAAAAACCAATGCATACGTGTTTCGTCGTTTTTGTAAATTAAAGCCCTAAAGGGAGGAATGAGGATGAGAAATTAGTACTAAATTGCGCGGACGAAGCTGCGAGCAACAGCTAGTATTACATATTCTCTCTCTTGTAGAACGCTAGGCAGCCATACTTGTTCCTGTGAAAAACGCAATAATCTGCACCTCTCAGGAATTGTAGGCGATGTGTGGAAACCAATTTCTTGCCTACAATTAGCACTTATATGGAGCTGGCAGATGAAAATGTCGGGCTAGTAATGAGAGCCAGTGTGCAACAACATGTCAGTAAGCAAAGTCTTAAAATGTTCCACATAAAATATAATTTGTTTAAAGGAGGTATTTTTGAACGTCGGTGATAAATACGGACTCCAAAAACGGCCTCCTTTTAAATGTGACGATAGTTTTTTCTAGAAAGAAAATGTTAAAAAAAACTGGACTAAACAAATTTATCGGTTACGTAACCCAAACGACATAAGACTAATATTTGGAAAGATACTGAGACAGTTAATTACGCATAGACATATCTAAACTCTATATCTATATTATTATACTTGTGAATCTGTTAAGTGTATTTTTAATCCGCTTCACACTGAGATTTTTGTTTAGTTCAATCTTGCGTCAATGCCCTGAATCTAACCCAAAAATAACGAAGATACGTAGCATTTTAACTTTTGAACTTTCGTTTTAAAACAGCGTACTCATTTCCCTTCTCTTTGACACCTACTAACAAACATTTTATTCAATTTCGAACCTTATTGCTGAACTACCAAGTAATCTTGTTTCCTTACTGATTGTCACCGATAAAATCCAAGTATTCTTTTTACTTGACACCTTTTAAAGGCACAGAGTAATGTGCGAACAGAGAATCCACTTGTGTTAGCTTTTTTAAACGAAGAAAATGTTTGCATACATAATGAGTACGAGTTGATGAATTAATTCTGTCCGACGGCTAGCGAGTGCTCTGTCAGTCATAATCATTGACTTATATGCTAATTAAAATAGCTGTCAGTATAGTTATGCTAGCGAAATGAGTTATTGGTGATTTGAATTTCGCAAAAAAAAACGAATTTGAATTGTATTGATTTCTTATGCTTACTCTAATAAAATAATAAAACTATGTTATTTTTACGGACATCATCGCGGTGTCAGTCATCTTCAACCAGTATACTTTACTTGCTGGTCACTGGTCTCCTCTCATTTGAAAGGGATCAGACAATTAGTCTACCACGCTAACCTAGTGCGGGCGTGAATAGCAATTGAAGTCGGTAAAAGACTTCAAATGCCATCGAAAACATGTCTAATGCATGCACGTTTCCTCATGATGTCTTCCTTCACCGTTCAAGCTCATCTCATATAAAGTATCGCGGTATATTCATATTATTTTCGAACTGACGTTGTTTTACTGCACCTATGGTCATATGCAGGTCATATTGACTGCATTGATTACGACATAACCGATGACCTTTAAGAAGGAATGCAGAAACAATCTCAGAGAATCATGCTCTCTTTAAAAATCTAGACATTTTGGTTTAAAATATGTGAATCCAATAATATACATGTGTTAAAATGTCTGTAATTTACTACATGCTCAAACGGTGAAGGATAACCTCGTGAAGAAACCTGTCATGACTGAGAGATTTCCTTGATGCCGTGTGAAGTCAGCCATATCGCCTATAGCCAATGATATAAAAAACTATAGATACGTTACCCGCACTCTAAAATGGCAACAAGAAATCAAGGCAATTGCCGGGATCGCGCTTAGTGACGCACCAACCAGCGTTGCGAGGGTACGTTCTGTAAAAATAATTCGTGCTTAATAATTTTATACTTCCTGGGAACAAGATGCCTTCATGTGTTTACAAATTATGCTACAACAGTGAAAGATAAAAATGTGTCTTTCCCTTTCGCTGTCACCATTCTGAACAGCCGTAATGTTCGTGCATGACGTGTCTATATAATATGTCATTTCCTATAGCCTAATCCCTCTCAAATCAGAGAAGAGACCCGCGCCATTCAATATTGTCAATCATCATTATCATATCTTAACCGTTAGACGTCCACTGCTGGACATAGATCTTCCCAAGGATCGCCACGACGACTGGTCCTGCGCCACCCGCATGTAGCGGATTCCAGCGACTTTCACCAGCTCATCGGTCCACCTTGCCGAGGGTCAGTCAATGGATTGATATAAAACGACATTCCTTCAAAGAACATTAACTGTCCACTTATTAATATTTCATTCATATTTTCTATCGCTAATGATTAGAAAAACTTGTGGCAACGGTACCGGTACGCGATACAGCCAATGCTTAATGGTGTACCGGTAATTCGGTACATATGTTTCGCAATGAAGATATTCATTAGTCCATGTTAGTGCGTTGCTCTGTGCTGATATCGGTACGTGACTGGTTTACCGATATACGCTGCGTTACTTGCTATTTGTAAGGGCTGCCACTAATGAGAAAACTAGCTAATTGTACAATAAAACTGATGCTGATTCTATAAGGTGTCCAAAACGTAAAAAATATTTGATGACTCGATCAGCTCGTGCGTCACGGGTTGCGGGTTTGATCCCCACACGGTGGCCTTTTTAAATCTCAACAATGTAGGCTTTGAAGTAAGTAGGTAATCTTGAAAATATGGCATTACAATAAATAAGTACTGATACGGTAATTATACATGATAACTATAAAGCTAAAAATTATGATAACCAGATCTTGTTAATTCTGTAAATCCTCTCATACTTACCTACTATTGACACAGTGGAAAGAGATTTATCTCATCTCTTTACTGTACCTACTATTGATAAATGGTATAGTATTGAATAGGCTAGTGTCAAGCAACGCGATACTCATAAACAAAATAGTTCTAGCATAATATACCATTACGCCTATCGCCCCTGAAGGGTTATACAGAGGTGTTATACTGTACACCCACATTTCGCTGGTATGTTTTAGGTCCCATGTAATAAGACTCGCTTCCAAATGCCATCAACCGGGAACGAATCCCAACTTCGAGCTGCTACATAGTAAAACCCATTAACACGCTTTGCTCGAGCGGGGAATCGAACCCAAGACCTCTTGCTCAGCAGTCGCTCTTACGAAATTACTACCACTAGAGGCAAAATCATTCTAATAGACAATCCGCGACAGCCCTAGCGCACAAGCCGCCGCGCGACGCGTCGCTTTTCGCGCACACCTCTCCGACTTTTTCGTCGCGAGCCCAACATTCCCGCTGTCTAGCCGGAAACCATAATTAGTGCCTTTTTAGACGCACGACAAAAAGTCGCTCGCGTTTTGTATATGGACGCGTAATTGGCATCCATTTTAGATGAAAAAACTCGGCGGCAGTCGCGGCATGTGTGGGGGGCACTTAGGCAGATAGTGGGTGGGATGCATTGTCGCTACTTGTTACTGAAACGTTACAAGCGGAGAAAGTAGTTATGTTACTGATAATTTACATAATAATAGCATACCTGTCATGTGAATCAGCTGTGTTAGATACGATTAAAATTCTCTTTAGTCCGGTGGTTGAAATCACTGCTGCTAAATATGAGAGTTTAATTCCGATATCGGGTAGTTATTGAGGGTTTTCTGTGAAAATCTTGAGCTTAAACAGCAAGCACTGAGTTGTCTGTTTATATTAAGCCTATAAACATACCTATGGTACCTATGAGCCTATTGCCATTTCTATTCTAACATCAAGCCATTTAAGAGGGGCTATAGTCCACCATGCCGAGAAAAATCTTAGGAATGCAGGTTTCCTTCACCGTAAAAGCATGTTAAATACGCACGGGTCACAAACCTTGGAATCGAATTCAAAACCTTTGACTAACCAGTCTACTGGTCACACCACTGGGCCATTACCCGGCCACAATACCGAACACCGTGTTGCTAACTGACTAACTAACTTCATCACAAAAAACTGATGTATTTTTTTTCGGTAGCTAAACAGTAACACTTGACGTATAAAAATCACTACAACGAGTGGTCAAAGCTATCACTCGGAGCATTCCGAGCAATCGATCATAGCCAGCATCGAGTGATATAATTATCTTCGGCGAGTCACGAAGTTATGATCGATTGCCATTCGATGCTTTAATGTTTTGAACTATAATCGAGTCGATCGTTATCGAATAATTGACTATTTATTTATTTATCTGCTGCTTAAAGGTTCGGATAAGAAATGGATTTCTTTAGTAATATATTGCTTTGTGTTAGTGTTGTCACACCGTCCTGCTGTTGGGCACGGTACTCCAATCATTGGAGAGTAATAGTACCATCATCATGACAGCCTAGTCTAGGTTGGCAGACTTCAAACTTCAACAATCTAACACAATGTTTTTCTTCTATAATTGAATAATGAAAGAGGTATAGTTGGTTAGTAATATATATTACTAGCTGACCCAGCAAACGTTGTTTTGCCACATTATAGGGGTTGGTGGACTACCCCTAACTTTTAGATTTTTTGTAAATATATTATACTTAAAAACATCCATGACTCTTTTGTAGGAGGTAGGGCATAGCAAGATTTCTCGCTCAAATTGAGCTGCCCGACTGGGCAAGTACCTCCGCCTTACAGAAGACTGCAGTGAATCAACAATAGTTGTATTTCTGCGAGTGAGTAAGGTTACCAGAGCTCATTGGGGGAGTGACTATTCTGACAGCATGGGAATTCCGTTTGCTGTCAGTTCAGTAACTCCCTACTTTAAGAAAGCTGAACGGTTTCTAATGGGTTTGGCTCTGGTGTTGCAAATGCCCATGGGCGGCGGTCATCACTTACCATCAGGTGAGCCGCCTGCTCGTTTGCCGCCTTATCCCCATAAAAAAAACTCAGGTACAAATGTCCATGCTCACACACATATTATATGTATACACAAAAATCCGTGACTAAGGTACAAATGCACATCACACAAACATTTGCTCCTATAGGGATTCGAGGCTAGAAACCTTACCACAGACGGACAGACTCTTACCACTGCGCTAAACACCTCGTCATCGATCAATAAAACAGCATGTAAGGTCTATTTTTTGTTGGAGCTCCAAAATAAAATAAAACAGCCAGATAATCTGACACACATCATCAAGCTGTTGAGCAGAGCATGATGTATCACGGGTCTGATACCGATGTCCGACACTCACCGACAGCTGACAGATTGTCAACAATGTCGGTAGTCGGCTACTGGGTATGTGGTGAGGCTTTATGAAATGAAATTATCCAATACTATCACGCCTGTCGTCCCCGAAGGGTAGGGCAGAGATAGGTAATGTATGTAAAGTTCACGTATGTAATTATTCTCTCTTTCTAGCTCACTAGTCGCACTTATAACCGTTAATCAACGAGGCAGTTTAGGACTACAGAAAATGACATTCAAATACTAGAAGAAAAGCAAGAAAATTATTTATATGTCACTGAAGGACAAAGAAAAAGACATAACACGTTTGGACGAACATAATTAATAGATAATAATTTCTGTCTTTGACAAACATTTTATGTGTTATGTGTCACTGTTTATTGTCTCTATTATTTATTTAATTTATTAGTACAACACACAAATAGACTATACATAAAATAATATTAGATGAAACCATTTCGTGTCACATTGTTCGTCCGCGACAAATTTCTAATATTCCTTTGCATTGAGCTGTCAGACTGACGAGATTTACCTATGTGTTTGAGCATATTTTTAACCAACTTCGAAAAAGGAGGAAGTTCTCAATTCGTCTGTATTTTTTATGTTTGTTACCTCACAAAACTTTCGACTGGGTGAACCGTTTTCATGGTTCTTTTTTATTTGAAAGCTGGTGTCTCCTGGTGTGATCGCATTTCAATTTGATAGTAGAGTTTTATCAATTAAAGTCGGTTCTTTGACCGAATTATTTTGTAAATGAAAAGCGTCAGGCTCAGTCTCCTTGGTGAGTGGAGCATCCATCCATGATGCGTGGGTATACGATTGACAGTAAGTAATGACATTTGCACACTGTGTGTAATTTGGTCCAACTTGAAAGATATCATAGTTTCAATATTAGGCTTTACGCAGATGAAGCTGCAAGCACGGTACATAGGTTTAAAAAAAAATCGGAAAAAGAAAAAAGTATTGCTGGCGTAACAGATGCAGATTTATAGTCTCTGCCAATCCCAATGAGAAACAGGTATGATAATATGATATAAAATAAATTGGAATCAAGTTAGTCACCCATAAAACAGTTGGTACAGTAATATCTGCCCACATGATAAGTGTAAACAGCTCTCTAATGTTCGCAACATTAACATAAGCCGACGATCCAATGTCGTAATCCTACTGGTGTTGACGCCACCACACAAACATGGACAGAAGAACCACTCCACACAATGTTTGAAACTATTGCTGGAATACAATTTATTTCTCAATAAGTTTTGTTCGTAGTTTTATAAGGATTTTTGCATCTACGAAAACCCAAAATAAAAGAAAATTTGTCAAATAACAGAGGCGAAAATAATATGTAAGTACAAATGTTTTTGTTTTAACTTATTTATACCTCGACATTGTACTATTTACTATCATAATCAACGTAAGGTTTTCTCGAATTGATCTCGTAATACTAAGCATAGTTCTCATTGTGATTGTATTAAACTTTATTATTATACCTACTTTAGTACCTGATTTAACATGTGCCCAATTGCATAGTATTTGTACGAGTACATAAAATAATTTTGTCAAATCTAAATGGTGGAGACCTGGTGACCTGAAACACAGGCCTCGAGCCTAGTTTAGGCACCAGTCTCCCACAATATAATGTACCTCCTATATGTTACCGTAGAAAACGCTAGCAATTAAGACTATGTATATTGTGGAGAAAATAAACATCCATTTTATTTATTATTTAGTACCAGTGACCTGTACTAAGAAGAAGAAAACCATAAATTATTATGATTATTATATTCTTAGAGAATTTGCCTTAGAGAATAAAAACTTTTTAGGAGTAAGAAGGATGAATGGAGCGCTGTCCTTCGTCATTACATTATACATTATTTGCGCGGGATTAGAAGATAATTTATAAGACGCTTCACGTGTGATATAATTATTTCCGATTTATAAATTCATGGCAATTATTAGTAAAATCCTTTATGCATTATTTTGTAATCTCTTTTTAATACATTAAATACCCTTCTGATCCATAAGAATATAATAATTTCGCGTTCACTACATCTAAGCTAACCTTCTGAACGTATACACCTATACAGTGTAATTACTCATTACTTACTTACACATCGATATGTTTTCTAATTAAAACGATCCGTGTATTAATGGCCGGCAGATCTGTTAGATTGATCTGGTCTGAAGGTGTGGTTCTCATGCTCCGACTAGTCGAACTTTGCGACAACGATGTGTCTCGCAACGTGTCGTCACCTTACAAAATCAAAATCAAAATATTGTATTTGTTAAACATACGTACTAAGTTACAAACTTGTTGGAATATTAAAAGTATTTACTTAGGTACCCACTATGTTTTACCATTAAGGCATACAAATACATAAGAACAATTATTATTATTGCTTAAACGAACATTACAATTACATTACCTACCATTACAATTACATTACATACCATTACAAACGTAGGGATTCAATAAAATTAATATCGTAATCATAAATTAGGTTATTTGTTTTCTCATCATCGTAAATATTACAGTATAATACACCGTATAGAGACTGGTGTCTATGGTAGGTAAAAACTGTATTACAGATCACCAGGCAACCCTCCGCCGTACATTATAAAATAAATATAATGAGATAAAATTATAAAAAACTAGTTATCTCATTCCAGTATGTAATTTTAATGTATAGTATACATCGATACATGTACAGAGTATATTATGTTTATTTTTAAGAGACAGAATGACTATACCCAATTATTGGTACTTTTTAGGGTTCCGTACCCAAAGGGTAAAAGGGAACCCTATTACTAAGATTTCGCTGTCCATCCGTCTGTCTGTCCAGGCTATATCTCAAGAACCGCGATAGCTAGACAGTTGAAATTTTCACAGATTATATATTTCTGTTGCCGCTATAACAACAAATTTCTGTTATTTGACTATATTTCTATCATATATAGACGTGATGATAATATATTGATTTCGTACACTTACGCGAATATTAGACATTGAAATAAAACTACTTTTTACGGATTTTATCGCGGTATATTTGATATTATTTTAATAATTAGTGATGATAATATGTTATGTAATACTTTACATCTTATTAAATATTAAAGTAAACAGATCAAAGCAATATATTTAATATGATTACGTATCGAGACCACACCGTAACCTGTCACATTAGTCAAAAGTTACGAATGATTCAAATCGATACAGTTTTATCGATCTACTTTCGATTGCATTACGATTATTTGGGGGTCGCACATTTTAATTATTTTATGAAAAGTGCGACGCCAAATAAAATGTACTTCAATGTCATTTCACGGTAGGCAAAATGTTTAATTCTGAAGTTTTTTAAGCTTTGACATGCTACTTCTATTTTTTTATAACCTGAAGGTGGCAAACTATCTCACGGCCCGTTTAAGCAGGGGCACAGGCGTAGACAGGATTATATACAGTTTACCAGCTGGCAGTCCCGTACCTCACTACGCCCATGAGCAGGGGTAAGCAGATACTGTAGCCTTTGGACATTTGACACATTTGAAACAGCAGAGCTGTCGCCTGCGCGTTGTCGATCCTAAACCAGAGTTAAGTGTTGCAAGACAGAATAATACACAAAGCAGGCAAATACAGTGTTATTACACTCTAATTAAATAAATAAGAACTGGCAGGATGCCATTAGGAATCTTCCAGGAGCCTAGTGTATTTACAAGTGTAAATAGTGGGATGAAGGTAAATAAGATGTTCCTAGTTGGTTACTTAGAAGCTACCGAAGGTACATAATATATTTACATCATCATCAACCTATTTATCGTCCCACTGCTGGGCTAAGGTCTCCTCTCATTTAAGAGGGATTAGGCTATGACCACCACGCTAGCCTACTGCGGGTTGGTAGACTTCCCATGCCATCGAGACAAATCTCTCAAGCATGCAGGTTTCCTCACGATGTTTTTCTTCGCCGTTTGAGCTTGTGATAAATACGCACATAACTTCCAAAAGTCAGTGGTGCGTGCCTTAGGTTCGAACTCGAGACCTTTGACATCTCAGTCCACTGGTCACACCACTAGGCTACCACTACCTCATAATCATCATTATCTATTATACCAATTATTGTCAAATGATTGACGATATAAAAGGTTTGAGGTTCCTCTACAGACGTTGTGTATTATTTTCTCTCAGTCGCAATCGAGTTAAATTTAAACTAATTGTAAACTGTTTTAATATAAATTAAATTTATTAATTTAAGTGCCAGTGAAGGCTGCGGGTACAACGAGTTGTTGAGTAATTTAACAAGATTACCAATAATCTCGTAGTGATTTATGTGAGAGTTCTGTCGGTGTAGTCACGATTATAAGTACCTAGTTTAATTCGTAATACATACATACATAAGTACTCGTATATACATATATATATATACATCACACTGGACTAATGTGAGCCGGTATACTTTACACATTTACACATTTTGAGAGGTAGGGCATAGCAAGGTTTCGTGCCGCCCAACATAAGATCGCAGTGAAACAACAATAGTTGGGTTTCTGCGAGTGAGTAAGGTTGCCCGAGCTCATTAGAGAAGTGGCTCTTCTGATAGCATGAGAACTCCGTTTGCTGTCTATGTAGTAACTACCCTATTAAACAATTCAACACGCTTTTTAGGAGGTAGGGCATAGCAAGATTTCTCGCTCAAATTGAGCTGCCCGACTGGGGAAGTACCTCCGCCTTACAGAAGACCGCAGTGAATCAACAATAGTTGTCTTTCTGCGAGTGAGTAAGGTCACCAGACCTCATTGGGGGAGTGACTATTCTAACAGCATGGGAATTCCGTTTGCTGTCTATGTAGTAACTACCATATTAAACAATCCAACACGCTCAACGAAATTTAAAAAAAAATAATGAAGAAAAGCTTCAGCAATGCGCGAGCGACACTTCTGGTGTTGCTAACGTCTATAGGTTACGGTAACCGGTTACTGTCAGGAGGGCCGTATGCTTATTTGTCAGCATCGTGTGATATTAAGAAACATTATTTAGAAATAATGTTTCTAAATTGAAAACGTCGTCGTGCAATGTATAAATTACATTACAGTCGTCAAGAATGTAGCTTTTTATTTATTTATTTATTTAAAGCACATCAACAACATAAACTCAAACATTGATATTTTAAAGAAAAGGATATAGACTAGTGTTTACGTCAATTACAGACATGCACAACATTAGCGTAGATTAAAGTAGAAGATACAGTATTCCCAGTTTCAATGGCACACAGAACAGTAAATTAAACAGTTAAATTAAAGCGCACATTAATAGACAAAATTATTATTAATAGCTTACATATTATGAAGAGAAATAACTAGAGACATAAAATTTAGACTTATCCTTTATCTTGGTGTTCCATCCATCGTGGGAGGTCTTCTTCCATGCATGAAATAAAACGATATCTTACGATTACATGGACATTATTTTAATTCAACGTTTCAGACCCTTTGTAGCGTCCACGGTCGGTTTTATTTCAATGCCTAATATTCGCGTAAGCGTCACAAATTACTTTAAATATTCACAGTTCCTAAGGAAGAGAAAGAGCTTATAATATTTACGTCATACGAGGAACACGGCTTCACCGCCTAATCTTCGCTCACAACCTCCACACACCCCATAAGGTAAACCAGTTCTAAAATAACAGTGAAATAGAACAGGTGTGTGTACCAGTGATTTATAGCTTAGCTTATTATCTGCACTGCTTATGGTAACTTGTTACTAGTTAGCCGGTGCTTATCAGCCGTGATCTATATCGATAACACGGTATATCAATGATCCATATACATAATTAGCCAATTAACTGCGCCCCGCACTCAAAGATGATCGTTAAATTTAATACTCTATTAACTAGTGTTTACCTGGAACTGGTATTTTGATATCGGGAACTGATACTTCCATAATATTCCTATTATTAGTAGCAGACCCAGAGTTTCTGTGACTAAGTGACTTGTTGGTTTGCAATAAAAATGATTGTGACTATAACTGAGATAATAACTTTCCTGTTTCTCAAGTTAGACCAAACCACACGCAGTGTAGAAAGCGTTATTACAATCGGTTCATCAGTTCATAAGTTCATCGTGGATCACCAACGTGAAACTTTCACTGTGTTTTTTAATTGTATAAGCTTATGATGTCATGTTTTCAGAAAATAAAAATAAACATTACGACACAGCGCCATCTAGTTCCGAGCTAAGCAATGTGGCTTGTATTATTGGCTAGGATTCTAGATAGGTGATACACTACATAGATATTATTTGTATAAACATAAATTTATAGTAGCATCCGTGGCTCAGTTACAAATGTTTATGCTCATCACACAAACACTACCAGGGTTCTTTTTTTAAACCACATATTAAATTAATTTTAAATAATTGCATCTATTTCATGAACATAATATAGGTAGATCATGAAGTCAATTCCAGTCTAGATTTTTTGCTTTCAACAGCTTGAAAGCTCAGTCATCTAGTACGATGTTTTTATAACACAACAACATAACAGCTTTGATTAAAGCTGTCAGACTTAAAATTCAAATCCTATCTAATTTTGCTGTCATTGCAATACCTAATATACGGTTGCGTTACTACTTGTGTTATTAGAATTTGCATTAAATAATACATTCCGAGTTACTGCCCGTGTGTGTAGTTAATAGCTTTGGTTATCCACACGACACACCATAAGTGGGTAGTCAATTATGATTATAAGTAGGTACTAGGCATTCTCGAATGAACGTTGTCATGGATTCCTTAGGAGTGATGTGCGTTCGAGATTATTGAATTTCAAAACTGCTGTGAAATTTGTTTGGCTTTGAGAAGCGAGTTTAAAAGTTGACTAAAATAGCCAGACAATACACAATACGAAGGTTTTGTAACAAAATATAATTTTAGATTGCGAGGATCCGCGCACAATCCGTTACCGCTTTTAGAATACCTTTGAAGAGGTTATATTTTTAATAATAATTGATGGTGAACATAATCATATAATCAAATATATACAAATTTAAGGTAAAATGTCAATAGACGTGTGCAGTTCTATGAAAAAAACGTTATTCTGATTTTATGATATCCCTTTTGTAGTCAAGATAAAAAATATCTGAAAAAAGAGATATATTGCTATCATCGCAGCTGTGAATATCGATAGAGAAGTGAGTCATCTTAATTCGAAGTGAAAATGGATCGAGAACAAGCAGTTAGGGTTACATGTCCGGTTCAGTAATTTAGACTGATCTAGGCGGACAGCGAGATTGGCCTACAATTTCGCTGTGTAAACATTACTGAGTTTTATCATAATTGTGCCAGCGGCCGGCTATATATCTGAGCCGATTTACACTAACCGTACAAGTTCTGAACTGTGAGTGGGCAGTTAATGGGGCTGAAAGAAGTCAAGTAAACGTACCTAATAATGTCTTGATCGCATATAAAATTGAACGTGTTTTTATAATCTGTCTTAAGCTTTCCGAATCTGAATCAGTTTGGTTTTTAACTAGTTTTTGCCCGTGACTCCGTCTAGGCAGCATTAGTATTTGTATTCAATTTGCTTATTTATTTGCATCCTTTTTTAAGAAAGTATCGATACCGCATTTAAACTTCCACTCCCCCGTTTTGATCTTTTAAAGGGTGAATTTCTTGACAAAAACTATCCTATTTCCTTTTCCGGGACTCAAACTTCCTATATAGGTACCAAATTTCATCTGAATCGGTTCAGCGGTTTAACATGTAACAGGCAGACGGATAGACAGTTTCGCATTATAAATGCGAAACCGAGTGGGTCTTTATCAATAGGTATAATTGGGTGTCTTTAAAGCTAGAGAGAATCAGATTGCTCTAGGTAAGTGCGCTCCATCCTAGACCGTAGTGACGCTTAATATTAGGCGAAATGGTGGACGAGCGTAAACGTCATCATCAACCCATTAATTTCCCACAGCTGGGCATGGGTCTCCTCTCATTTGAAAAGGATTAGGCGCGAAGGATTAGTCCACCACGCTAGCCTATTGCCGGTTAGCCTGACTTCACATGCCATCGTGAAAATCTCTTAAGCTTGCAGGTTTAATCACAATGTTTTCCTTCACCGTGTTGCGTGTGTTAGGTTCGAACTCGAGACCTTTGACATCTCAGTCCACTGATCACACCACTAGGCTACCACAGCTCAAGCGTAAACGTACTAATAATAAAAAAAATGGTATAGCTTTCCTATAAAGCTTTTACATTAGTAACTTATAAAACAAATCAGTCCTCCCCGAATTCTTAGAAAAAAAAATACAATCAAGCCGATTGGTCGTAACAATTGGAGCTAGGTGCACCACGCGATCCCTGACCAATCAGATCATGAATGTGAACGCAAGGTCGGATCACATGTGAAGGGATAGTAATTGTCTCAGCAACTGTGGAGTGACGTCACAAACCACCTTCTAGCCTCCAAGGTAATGTCAACACTTAGCGTATGTAGATCGTGTTTAATAATGCTGGAAGGTTGCTCCTAGGCTAGGTCTTAAGCCTATAAGTCAAAAGTCAAGTGGTATTATTAATGGATTTAATGCAATACCTAGGTTGCAAGGTATATACCTAGGTAATTGTATCAGGCTGCGTTTGTAATATCAGCTGCGGACGCTGCTCGCTGCTGATGTAAACAAGCCTTATTTAAAAAGTAAACTAGTGACCGTGTTAATATAAATAAAAGATAAGGTGTACTAATGTACACCCACATTGCGTCGGTATGTTATTTAGGTCCCATGTAATAGAGGGCGAGCCTATTGCCATCAACCGGGCACGAATACAAACTCCGAGCTGCTACTGAGCATTTCATAGAAGAACTCGATAACACTTTGCTCGACCTGGGAATCGGACCCAGGACTTCTCGCTCAGCAGTCCCACTTAGGAACACTAGAACAACGAGACAATTAAGTGTTAGGTAGTGTTAAGCATAATACAATGTTTACAACGTGATTTTTGCCTGTTTCATGGCAATAGACCCCTATTACATGGGATCTAAAAATATACCTGTGAAATGTGGGTGTAGGTACATTAGTAGGTACTTATACCTCTGCATAACCCTTTAGAAGTAACAGGCGTGATGTTATGTATGATTCTCACACTTACACGACTAACCAGACATTGAAATAATACTACTCGAATCTAGTTTGAATTTCTTGTCCATTTGAATTATATTGATGTTTCAAAATGATCATTAGAAACAGTATTGTATAATATCTCGCCTGATAGTAATCTTAATCAAAGTAATCACTGTCGAAATGCAACCGACAATAAATTAATTTAATAACAAGCCTGAAATTAATTGATAATTAGCGCGATCTAGAATGTTTGTCTCTTACAGAAAGATGTTTACGGGTGTAAGAGTGAAATACTTTGCCGTTGTTTAAAGTACAAACACTGCGGAGAGCTGTGGTAGCCTAGTGGTGTGACCAATGGACTGAGATGTCAAAGGTATTGAGTTCGAACCCAAGGCACGCACCACTGACTTCTCGGAAGTTATGTGCGTATGATAAATACGCACATAACTTCCGAGTTCAAACGGTTACAAGCTCAAACGGTGAAGGAAAACATCATGAGGAAACCTACATGCTTGAGAGATTTGTCTCGATGGTATGTGAAGTCTGCCAACTCGCAATAGGCTAGCGTGGTGGACTATAGCCTAATCCCTCTGAAATGAGAAGAGACCCGTGCCCAGCAGTGGGACGTTAATGGGTTGATGATGATGACAATGATGAGGTACAAAATGAATCAACAGACTAATTCTGAATATAATATTATCCCTTTATAAGCAATCAAAAGGTTAAAATATATCATGTAGACGGTTGACCTAACCTGTCAGACGTTGATCTGTGATTGGTCAATTAATTATGTGAAGTTATTTCATTGGCTGGCGCGGCCGAGAGGTAGCCATTAGCCATCAATCTGTCAGTGAAGGTTGAATGACATTTATGTACGAGTACAGTGCAGATCTATAGAGAATATAAAATGTATTTGTGCATATGTATTGTATCGACATGAAAAAAATAATTCAGTATCTCAAAAATGTTTATATAATTATTCATATTTAAAATAACGAAGTAGATTCAATTTAGAGGTTTTCAAGTCACGAGTGAATAGGTATCTTCTAAGTAAACGTGCTACATTTTAAGCTACATCGTCACACTATCAGGCGAGATTATGGTCAAACGCTAACCTACCCATGTTAAAAAAGTATAAACAAGCATTGTTCAGGAGGTACCGCATTTGGCCTCTAAAGAGGACTCGGGACCTCCATTCATGTGACTACTTGGGTGTTTAAGTGACGTTACAATCCCACACACCGTGGATTCTTCCTGAGAGCCGCGTGATTTTTAAAACTTACCACCTCATCAACAAAAAAGTAAAGTAAGCAAGAGAAGTGTAAAATATAGCATATCAATTCGTTAATAGCATATTCTTGGCTCACTAGCACCATTGAAAAACATCCACCAATCGATCAAGCTAAATAAATATCATGAAAACTGTCATTGAATGTGAATTTCCGTATTCTCCAGTAACTGTAACCCTTCGTAGTCGATATATATCTATCGTCGATATATCGATTACGTATAATCGAATGCAATAAAGAATTGAGTATCGTGGTCGTTGATCATAATAGGTATCATTATGATTATATCATAGCACGACAGTATTTAGAGGACTTTGCAACTAACAACCTAGCTGATCAATCAATTTGTAAGGTTAAGCTACACCTGCTTAAGTCTATCTAGAAACGGATAACATTTCTCATTCCTATCGAGATCTCTTCGTAGTTCCGAGAGTACATATAGTTATAATGAAACATGAGTTAGTGGTAGTCAGAAAACTGGTACTCTGGTAACGAGTTTATCATTAGGATTTCGGTCGCTTTGGATAAAATACTGCTATTTATATAAACTAGAAGCATCGGTTTCATCTGGGTAGACTAGAAGAGAGTAGAGATAAGCCTCAGACGCTTATGATTTCACGAATATATTATTTATTGTCCTACTGCTGAGCAAAGTTCTTCTTGGATTAGGTATAATCCACCGGGGTCAAAACTCCAGGGTCGATAAAGCATTTAAGCGACACCTCTGGAGTTGTAAACGTCGTCTTTAAGCTACATTAACGTCTTACCATCAGGCGAACTGTAATTTTGTTTCGCACCCTCGTAGTATAACAAAAAAAAAATACAATGCTTGAGCAAGTAACAATTGCAAGCCTTGTGATAGGACTCTGAACTTCTTGGGTGTCTATACAACAAAACAGCAGACTATCACAGCTCCTAGCCCTAATTTTAAAGAGGCTCGAGAGCCTATAGTGCTGGGTAGATATTTCAATCCATTCATGAGTCGATCAACACCATTGCCCAACCTGTCTACCGATCGATCGGTAGCAATCGACCGCACGCTAACTGGTGAAATATTACACGTGATACCATCGCACTTTCCAAAGCAATTATAATTGTGATACAGCGTACACAGGCGCGGCGGCCATTTGTCAAAATAACCATTCATATGGTAATGACGGGTACTGATTGATGATGTTGCGCAAGTGATCCAGTTTGAGACCTTTTCGATGTTGGGCAAGGCTTTTATACTTATTTATTATGGGTCCAATAGTCTCTAGTACTGAAAGTTTAGTCCTGGTTTCAAAAGTGCTCAGTTCGATAGGCTTTTGCGCCGCGTATCGTGGGTTGAATAGCTGCGTCGAAGAAAATATTGTACCCATAAACTACAGGTAGTCGTCCCGGGTCTGAGAGTTTGTGCTTTGTGAATATTTGTGTTTGTAAACGCCATAGGATAAATTTCTAGTGTGGGGTAATGTTTAAAGGTTGTCATCGGAATTCTTTGTAGCAGATTGGAGATTGGATTACCAACTCACATAATTGCCTTTTCTTATATTTATTTGTACAACAAAAAATCTAAACGAAGTCATTTCTAATTTATTGATTAATATCCATATCGTCACCAGCCGCGAGACTAAGCGGACGCGTTCTAGTATTCGCTATAATGATACATCTCTAAACAAGTACAATAAATATTTTTTGCGACGTCAGTCGAAAAAGTGTGTCGCGTGTGACTTGTAGGTTGCAACTAAGTTACCTACTTACTAATATTGTGCAAAATGTATTAACCATTGTATAGACCATAAATAAAGTGTTTCGGCTATGTCTAACCCAGACTTCAGCCCGTTTGGACGTAGCCAGTTAGTACGGCGAAGCCCTCCGCCGACGCCTACCAGACCATTACCCCCGAGTGCCCGAAATGTACCTGAACCCACGGTCAGCGATTTACCATCTGAAGTTATTCCTACGCCGGGGATCCAGAAATGGATGGGATCGATAGATGGCATTCTGAACGATATCTGCACTATTGTCGCTGAAGGGAAAATGAACTCAGAACAGAAGCTCCGCGTGTCCAATCTTTGCCGGAAAGTTTCAAATGGCACATCACAGATGGCAGTTCTATACCAGGCGCTAAAACAAAAAACTATCCAGGCCCACAGCACGATTCAGCACCTACAGAGTCAGCAGAACGTTGCTACTTCAATACAGCAGTTCAAAGAAGTTGTTGAAACACAACTAGCTCCCACAGAAAGAACTTCTTACGCTACCATGGTGAAGAAAGGAGCTGACAATTTTGTGCGTCCTGCAAATTTAAGTTTTGTCGCCATATATCCCAGCGATATGACCAAAACCAGCGACGACACTAAGTCTCTCGTCCAAAAGATCATCTCACCAGGAGAACTTAGGCTGGATGTCCGTGGCATGAGAAGAGTGAGAAATGGGGGCGTTCTAATCAGCACTGATTGTAAAGGCGACATAGACAAACTTAAAAATTCAGAGAAACTAGTTTCGTCGGGCCTCACAATAGAAGAACCTCCTAAACGCCGCCCTAGAATAGCTATAATTGGTGTCCCTGTAGCCCTTACTGAAAAAGAGGTTTTTAATTGTATTTATGAGCAAAACCTCTCTGACAAGTTGCCGAATACAAATCGAGAGTCATTTATGGAGAACATCAAGTTGAGCCATAAATCAGGCAAGAAAGACCTCTCTACCTGCAACTATATTGTACAAGTAACTGCTAGTATACGAAAGATGCTGATTCATCAAAGCCGAATTTTCATAAACTGGACATCATGCCCTGTGAGAGATTTCACTATAGTCACCAGGTATCTCAATTGCCAGCAGTTCGGTCATGCGGCCAAATTTTTGCCGAGAATCAAGTCCTACATGCAACCACTGTGGGGAGTCTGGACACTCCTTCAAAGAATGCACTGCAGCATCTACTTCTCCGCAATGTGCGACGTGCAAACGTTTTAAGAGGAAATGTGACCATCCAACAGGTGATGTAAGCTGTCCGGCGCGCATATATGCAGAGGCGAACTATATTAACTCCATAGATTATGAAGGGTCCTAAAGCTGACATTGAATAGGTACTTTAAGTAAATTAATCAACTTTGTGAAAATTCATCGCTTATTGATCATTAACCTGTTTTACTAACTACAAATATACTAACCTAGAAAAAAAAAATGTTTACGTAGCTTTATTAAAACTAACATGACTAATGTTGTAATTTGTAGTACACATGTACTTGTCCCACTTTATTATAAGCTGACCATTGAAATATCTGTGCATCACTGATTTTCCGTAAACACATCGATGGCAATTATTCTGTATTGTTTATTTTATTAATCATCGCATCGTATCGCATAGCTTAGTCTTATTTCATCTATAATAATAAAGAAGAAAATTGATAATTTAAATTATAAGGAAAAGTATTATATTGCTCATAATTAATTATCATGTAAAGTGATAGCCTGAGACACAGGTTTCTACTAACCTAGTTCGGGCAGGTCGCGACATATATCTAGAGTTACGAATATTGTTATCTTGTATGCACCTTTAAAATAAATAATTTAGTTTTTGTTATTATTAAGACACTAATATACCCTTCCTTACTATTAAACATTATTGCTAAAGAAATGTACACCTTTTTTGTAAAAGAATTTAAATAAAGATTATTATTATTATTATTTCATACTGTCATATTGATTTCTTACTTATACTTACACGAGTATTAGATATTGAAATAAAATATTTTTTTACTGATTTTATAGCAGTATATTTCGATTCCTCCTTCGGCTGGATTCTGATCCAGCAGTCTGACCATGACCATAGATGCTGTAATGCTGCAATATATCTCGATAAAATCAGTAAAAAATATAACTACTGCATTCTACTTGCTAATTCTTCTCCAGAAGATAATAAGGCCCACTCTGTTTGGAGCCGTACTCATATATGACACTCCAAATTTATGTGTCATATTGGTGGTAGTTAAAATGAAATATTTGACTTCGACTTAGTAGTCAAGAAGGTTCTCTACCGCCAACGACGCGTGTCTACAGAAGACCTCCTGCCACTTGGCTTTCATCAGTCCAAAAAGACCTAAAAGACATGAATGTTGATGCCGCGCATAATCGGATAAAATTGTGGAACTAGACAAGGAGAGCCGACCCCAGATAATGGCATTAAGTGAAGGAAAAAAGAAGAAGAAGCCAGAAGGTGCTCTAGAGCACTCGAAGTGCTTCAGCAGCTGAACATCATTTTATTGAGCCCCAGGAAATACACAGTGCTTCATCATCATCATTATCATCAGCCTATATTCGTCCACTGCTGGACATAGGCCTCCCTTGGTGAACGCCACAGAGCTCGATCTTCGGCTCTTTTCCTCCAGTTGCCTTTGTCACAGTGCTTATTTCCATACAAATACCAAGCTCCGCATAAATTAAGTCATTCATTATTCCGCTACACAGCACTACACAGAACAAAGTAGAGGCAATTTATCTAACCAGTTAAGTGGGAACATTGTAAAGGAATTCTAACAAGCCTATAATTTTAAACAGGGAGCTTAGAATAAGTAATACTACGTACAGAAGCTGTGATAGTGTAGTGGTGTGAGCAGTGGACTGTAAATTCAAAGGTTTTGAGTTCCATACCAGTGACTTTTGGACCCACTTCAAAAAAGGACTTCAATTCGACTGTATTGTTTTTGGTTTTATGTTTGTTATCTCATAACTTTCGACTGGGTGAACGGATTTTGATGATACTTTTTTTATTTGGAAGCTGTTGCTTTCCGTGTGGTTCCCAGTTCTGACATTTGAAGTCGGATTTTTTTTTGAAAGAATTATTGAAGTGTGTATTGTTTTTTTCAGAAAATCATCCTGCCTTTGAGCTGAGGAGATTTTCCTGATCATTTTGACTTAGTTTTTTACTCTTTTATAAAAAAATCTTCACACTAGAATTTATATCGCGAGACTGTGTGATTGGCCTATAGGTACGTACGCCACGCATAGTGAGTTCGCTACCCGCACGGAGGAAAATAAATACATTACACACACAGTACAGCACAGCTCTTCTTCCAAAATTCTACAAAATTTGTGCATCATTATGTTTGTAAAACAAAATTCCAACCGTGCAACGTTTCTATACTAAAATTTCTTAATTCAATTGAATACAAACGTTGAATTTTGTATTATTGCATGTTTTAATGTCATTATAACTAGTTTCTATCTGATTACGATTAATTTATGTTCTCTCTTTCTTTTTTATTAAACTAAAATATCTAAGTTGAAATGGAAACTGGTTCGAATTAGGTGAAATAATGTGTCAATTGAATTGAGTAATACTTAAATGTTGTTTTATATGTTATTACAAAACTCTACTCTTAATATAGGAATATTTATTTGCAATGTATTCGTACAAGTCCATTTATCAGAACACTTTTTGATAAACGTTGACATTTGATGGTAGTTGGTTTATATAAACCTTTTACCAACTACCATCAAATGTCTTGTAGACTTTTTCAAGTATTGAAGAAGCGTTAAGATTCTAAAATCTTGATTCGTGCTTCTAGAAGCATGGTTCTAATAAGTTGATCCAATGGAGAAGAATCTGGCAAGAAACTCCATAGACTCTTTTAAAATAAATATAAAGGTATGTATGTAGGTATGCATGTGTTTATACATAGGTATATACATATTAAGTTTGTGTAAGTTTAGTTACTGTTTCACAAAGTCAAAACAAATTGGAAATAACAATCTTATAATAACGATTAGAAGGTCGCAATTTTAATAAAAAAAAACATTCAAATTAACAATTTATATAATAACCAAATAAAATTGTGTTTCCAAAAACTTGTAAATAGATTGTATCACAGTGTAGTAAGAACTAATATTTAGTGAATGAATATTTTGATACAGCATCTAATAAAATGGTGATATCAAAAGCACAGAATTATGAAAAACCCAGACAGGGCTATTGAAATAAAATTTTATGTATTGATACGTATTAAACACATTTGTGAAATGTATCTGAGTGTAAATACATTTGAGGAGCCATGAAACAGGCGATGAGAAATAAAAGCTTTGTTTTATTATTTCATCATCATCATCATCATCATCATCAACCCATTATTGTCCCACTGCTGGGCACTGGTCTCCTCTCAATTGAGAAGGATTAGGCTATAGTCCACCACGCTAGCCTACTGCGGGTTGGCAGACTTCACATGCCATGGAGAATTCTCAAGCATGCAGGTTTCCTCACGATGTTTACCTTCACCGTTTGAGCATGTGATAAATATGCACATAACTTCCGAAAAGTCAGTGGTGCGTGTCTTGGGTTCGAACTTGAGACCTTTGACGTCTCAGTCCACTGGTCACACCACTAGGCTACCACAGCTCTTTTTTATTATTTATTTATATTTTATTTATTTAGGGCAACTTACAAAACAGACACTTATACACAATAAATTGACAAAACATGTTTCAAAAATTACTTGCTAAGTGTTGTTGTTTTTTACTTACAAGTTGCCACGGCATGGTAAGGGACAGTTTCGTAATATTTTTTTTATTGACATTTTCTTTCTTAACTATTAACTATTTTTTATTAATTAATTTTACAATAAAATGTATGTACGTATTAATAGAATCGAAACCAATAGAAATAAAATCTCTCTGAAAAGATAAAGGATATGAGAAAACTTACATGAGGTTTCTCGACGTCATTTAAAATCTGTCAAACCTCTCTAGCCTACTATGATAAAGGTTAGGCCCAGCTGAAAATGTTTTTTTTAAATGAGTTCATTAATATCGCTGTCTAAGATGGGTTGACCTTATACTGAAGTCAAGAATTTAAAAATAAATTTAACTACTAGTTGTGTTACTTTCTTTAAATAAAAAAAACTTTTAGTTTTGTTATTTGGACCTCACGAATTATTATGATTTACCATTGTTTTGTGCCTTAAGCATTTAACTGACATATCGATTTAATATTTTCGATCGCAGTAATCTGTCAACCCGCTAATTTAGCAGCCACACAATAGACGGCCCGAAGCGTCGCTTGCGCAGAACTTTCAAACTCGCAAACTGTAAGGTCACGATGTGTGCGTGCAAAATCCGCACATTTCGTACTTTAATGAGATTTTAATTTGTGTGTAATGATGTTACAACCAGAATACAAATTATTCACAGAAGATCCAGCTGAACATGAAAGAAAAGCTTTGATAGAAAAAGAAATAAAAGTTGCATGTAGTTGTGCCAAGGTATGCACCACTGACTTTTAGAATTGATGTGTGTATTTTATCATTTGCTCAAAGAAAACATCGTGAGCAAACCCGCATTCCTGGGAGATTTTCTTATTGTCTTCCAACCCGCACCAGGCAAGCGTGGTAGCCTACAGTCTAATCATTCTCAATTGAAAGGAGACGATTCTTTTTTATTTAAATTTATTTTTGCTCATCCTACTAATATTATAAACGTGAAAGTTTGTAAGTATGGATGTATGTATGGATGTTTGTTACTCTTTCACGCAAAAACCGCTTAACAGATTTGAATAAAATTTAGCATACAAATAGTTTATTACCTGGAATAACACATAGGCTACTTTTTATACAATATAAACAAATATCTTAGGAGTAATCGTAAAAAAATCATGCTACCACAGCTCTTTATCGCACTCGATGTGTCATGTCAGTTTTGATAGCTTCTCCGTTGGTATGTACGTTGTTGCTATGTAGCGACATAGACGTCGCTATGCACATAGTGGATCATCTATATATATTTATTTATTTATTCTATAGAAACGGGGGCGAAATGTGGAGGAGAAATTAGTATTAAATTGCGCGGGCGAAGCTGCGAGCATCAGCTAGTTACTGATAATTTTACTATATATTTTCTTTTTCATGACGAGTAGATAAATAGAATACTATTTTTTTACTATCATACTTAATAAAATTCTATTTAAAACAGTCACCTTACATCAGCTGTTATTAATTAATTAATGATAAATGTAACGGTAGTTTAAATATTTTGTTTGTGCGTTCGATCCCCAAACGTGACATATCACACGAAGAAGAAGAAGAAGAAGTTGTTTTTTACATGTGTATCAAGTGGAACTTCTCCCGTTTTACTTTGAGATAGTGTTGTGACGACCTTGCGCGACATTCGATGAGCAAAACGAATACACGAAGGCTAAGTATTATAGTGTTGGGCAAACTTAATGGTGTTAGTACGCATATAAAAACTTACTCAATACAACTCGCTTAATTCGATTATGAGAAAAAAAGGTTATGTTGCTTTCGTATAGGTAATTGCTATTGATTAGTCAATTCTTAATGAATGACTTGTGAGAATATAGTAACGGTACTGATGATGTTATGTGGTTATTTATTTTGCTAATAATATGTACTGGTTGAAATAAGTTTTTATTATATTTAGATTCTTTTTAAAATTTTTGTTTATTCATTTATAAAGGATATAGACGAATATTTAAAAGTTAGCAAAACAAATTAAATCTATTCCACGTATTCTCTCAATAAATGAAGACCGTTGTATGCGCAATTTATTATTACAAAAGGTTAAATAATTTCCCAAAATAGAGATTATCAGTATATGTATATTGGCCTTCTTTGGTTCTCCAAACTTTAGTGTGAAAAAACAACTTTGTTAAGTAAATTAAGTCAAAGTAAGTAATGACAACAATAAGCCGTAGTAAGAAAATAATCAACTTACCTCATCCTGAAATGTCTTATGCAAGCTCTCCTTTGTGTACTTCTGGTCACTTTGCTTCAAAATTGCCGAACATTGCTTGAGCAGCGCCAATCTTGTCCTCTCTTTCGCACACTCGACCTCCATGATCGAAGGCCGATGTCCAGTTCGGGGAACACCGAGGCAATTCCCATTATGCCCGTTGATTGCTGACACATTGTCACATTGCCTATTGGTCCCATTGCTAGGTCCATTTTCGTCCCCATTTTTATTTAAGTTAATAGTTTCAAAATGGGTGACGATTGCCGGAGCTTTGCCGTTCGATGCCATGTCTATTTGTTATTGAGTCTGTGGCATTGTTCAATCACATATTACTAAACTCTTGAAAGGACACTTTTTTAAATTGTTTAATAACTATTTTCTATGATTATTATTTTGTATACCCAGTCAAAACAGTGATTTACGTAAACGTTGATATATTTTTGAAGATTACATTTACTATTTTATTTGATAGAAATTTTGTTAAATATATTCCTAATATAGAAAAAATGTTGTTGTGGTGTCTTTATTACAGCACTTAACCTAATCAGCCTATCGGATTGTGAGTGTTGTTCACTGCTGGACATAGGCCTCTCTCAAACCACTCACTCCATAACACTATTCTCTGTCTTTCTCAACCAGTCTATCCCCGCTACCATTTTTAGGTCCTCTAGCCGGGGGATGTCCTACACTATGTTTGTCTTTACTAAATAATTTCAACAATATACATGTTGATACTTCTCTACCATACCATATTCTATGGTATGGTAGAGAAATATTTTTTCAAAAAATCCAAATTCGAAAGTCCAAATAAATTCAAATAAATAAATAATGCATTAATTAATATTTCCGGACATTATTTCACAGCGCCATCTAGTTCCGCGGTAAGCAACGAAGCTTGTGTTACGCATACTAGATGGGTATACTGCATATATGTATACTTTATATATGCAACTGCCTCGTTGGTCTAGTGGCCGTAAAGTGCGACTGCCAGGCAAAAGGTCTTGTGTTCGATTCCCAGGTCGAGCAAAGTATTATTGAGATTTTCTATCTTATTATGAGTAGCAGCACGGAGTTTGGATTCGTGTCCGGTTGATGGCAGTAAACTCGCTCCCTTATTACTTGGGACCCAAAACATAACATAACATATGAGGGTGTACATTAATACACCTCCGCCTAATCCTTTGGGGACGACAGGCGTGATGGTATGTTTCACATCAGACCATTGTAAATATAACGAATTATTTAAAAGAGTATCTATGGAGTTTCTTGCCGGTTCTTCTCCATAAGACCTACTTTTTGGAACCGTGCAACTAGTGTTGACATTTCGAAAGAACCTGTAATATTGGTCTACTTGAAATAAAAATATTTGAATTTGAATTTGAATACCTAAGTTCAAATCCTGTCTACTCCATTGAGACAACAAGCTTACACTTATACTTACATAATTATATCTAAATAAACACAATTTAATACTGGGCACGTTATTTCTGTATCACATTGTGTCGTGCTCTCAACATCCGGCTGCATCCATTCACTTCTGCATGGAAAAATCTTGAACACAATGTCATGTCTTCTTGTAATTATATGTCGTAAGCGTACTTATAAAGGGTCACACATAAATACGCTATATCCCTCTAATATTATAAACGCGAATCTTGGTATGGATGTAACTTATGTGTGGATGTTTGTTACTCTTGATATGGTCTATTACTTGGATTGACAGATAAGCTACTTTTTATCCACACAAAGCAGCGGGAAGAAGCTATAGTAGGTAGTAAGTATTTATATTATATAATAATATTATATTATTATAATGTTATGTATAGTCAGATATTTGGGAGCGTGGGTGAATCTTCACATATATTTGACGAATCGAGGACTCTAAAAACTGATAGAAATCAATTTTATATTACTAATGAAATGTTTAATATAATAAGTTAGAATAAAATAAGATTTTTGAATAAATAGAGTCTGCCAACTAAAGTCTGCAATATAGTCTGCTAGTGGCGCTTGCAGTGGACGATTGCATAATCCCTCTCAAATGAGAGGAGAACCATCTCCAGCTGTGGGACAATGACTGGATTAATGATGATACATGATAATATACCGCATACCTACACACTCGCGCGCAGTGCATTCGGAAAGGAAAGCTCAGTCAGTACCTAAGGCTAACGAAAAGATCAAAATTTCTCTACTAAGTCCAGATTAAAACTTAGTGGTCTGATTGGCGGCGTGGTTGAGTGAAATCGCTTATCGGTTTCTGTGTCACGAGTTCTACGTTCAATCTCTGCTCGCAACAAACTACTACTATCTACCGGCAATTGTAACGTGTCACACCGACAGCACAGGACAAAATCTCTTATTAAAAAAAATCTAAATAAAAAAATACATGACTATCTACGTCTTACGAAATCAGTGATTTCACAAAGATAGTAAAAAATATATGTACATACACCTGTACATTTAAGAAAATGTAACAATTTAATTCGCAGAGAAATCAATTAATCTTTATATCGAGATAAAAACTCGCGTCCCAACACGATTACTCGATACAATACCACAATCACATCGTTATAATAACTTGTGATTGATCCGCGGTCGCCTTACACTAGACACTAATTGAATTATTATATTTATTCAACACCGAAGGTTCCGTATACATTCATTTACTGATCTATTGCTGGGCACGTGTCTCCTCCCAAGGAACCCTGCATGCCTGAGAGATTGTCTCAATGGCGTGTGAAGTCTGCCAACCCGCAGTAAGCTAGAGTGGTGGACTATAGCCTTATCTCTTTCGAATAAGAGGTGAATCGGGCCCGTGTAAGAATTTTATTGACTAACCATAGTACGCTCTGCCAAGACTAAAATAGCCTAGTGGTTATCACTGTCTATTAAGCTCAAGGCCTCAAGTTCGAAGTCAATAACTGTCACTTTTCAAAATCATGAGGGTGTATCACTAGCTAAAACTATGAAGAAAACCATGGTTAGGAGACCCGCATGGCCGAAAGATGTTTTTCAAGGCACTCCGAGTTTAGAAGTGGGAGACAGAATGAATTTATTAATAAATAATTTTAAAATTTGTTTTTAAAAAATACGTCGCGGCGCTAGGATTTTTCCGTGCGTTTACAAAAAAAGTATTTATATATATAAAAACGCCTAGACATGGTACAACTACGTACGGAAGATCGTACAAATATTTACTCCGTACAGGGATCGAACCCACAACCCGAGACGCACATCGACACCCATTTGCACCGCCAATCGAATATGCTAAATAAATAAATAAGTAGTACCTATGTTTATAACGGTACCCTAAAAAGAAGTCGCGATAGTTGAGTAATAAATTCAAATTAATATTATTCAACTTCGCGAATTTAGTGAAAGTGGACCACTCCTTAACTTTGAATAACACATACACACATATGTTGTACTAGTTCTGCCGGCAATTCCGAAATTAATCAGACTGTTATATTATAACGCTATCGCCTTAAGGAACACAGCTACTTGACAGGTAGAAACTAGAAATGTCATCATTAATATTGCCTCATTAACAAGGATTGCTTCATCACGCCTGTCGTCACCGAAGGGTTAGGCAGAGCGGTGCTAATGAACACTGTCATCCCGCCGATATGTTTTAAGTTCCATGTAATAGGGGGCAACCTATTCCTAATTTCCTATTAACCGGGTACGAATCGACACTGCGACCTGCGACTAAGGATTTCAATGAAAAATATCATTACCCAATATCATTGCTCGATCAAGGAATCGAACCCAATACCTCTTGCTTAGCATTCGTACTTCGGTCACAAGACAAATGAGGCAGTTCTTAATATACATATAAATAATAAAGGTACTGCGATAAAATCTGTAAAAAGAGGTTTTACTTCATAAATCCTGTACATTTTATTTATGAAGGAAAGTTTAAATAAGTCATAATTAATGTATATACGATTAAAATAAAAACCCGATGTTACACAAGAGCCAAATACCGATATAATTATATTATGTTATATACACTGCCATAATATTTTTACGATTCACTTTTATGAGCTCTCTCCTCTCGTTATAGTTATATTCATAAATATTTGTGATACATACGTTAATTATATCGATAAATCGACATACATACATACATATTTCTACAGCGACGCGACGACTCGGTTGGTGCAGAGGCTGTGCGAGTGGCTTCTGCGTGGTTGTGGGTTCGATCACCGCGCGGAGCGTATATTCGTACGATCTACAAGTAGTTGTACCGGGTCTGGGCGTTTGTGTATGCGACTCAGGAGAAGAACCAATGTGGGCAGTGTCTTATCGTTTCAAAAGTGTTTGAAAAAGTTTATTTGAATTTTGTGCTTTTGATTTTGTTTTTAAGAAATTCATTCAAGCCTAAAAGTCGGCCTCTATTTGTATTGTGAGCTCGATTCCATTACAAAGTCACTCTTTTCTGCCCCACTGCTGGGCTCGGGTCTCCTCTCATTTGAAAGGGATTATATTGCCTGTATAGTAGCACGTTAGCCTAGTACGAGTTGGGCAACTCGATAGACCATCGAGAAAATCTAAGGTCTGCAGGTTTCCTCACTATGTTTTCCTTCGCCGGTTGAGCATTGGCTTTGAGTCGTACCTTGGAGTCGAACTCGAGACCTTTGACTTAACAGTCCACATCGCACCACTAGGCTGTCACCGCTCCCACTGCTATAATATTATTAATATTTTATTTTTGTAGTGAAAGCTTGAACCTTCACTTTCTTGGATCTTGAAATAAAAGTTTAATCATAAACCTTTTTATAGGTTGGAACGGTGTATGGCGTATATTGATATTATTTAAATATACACATCTCCATTTAGCCCTTCAAGTAAATCTACCGTAATAGCCTGTACCTAATGTTAATTCACTTTTTTTAAAGTTTAGTTAAAGTTTTTGAGACCTGCTTTGTGGCATTTTACGCATCAACAAAGCTTACATTATCTGTAAGAATAGCGATTTCTCTGTCCTCCTCAATAGTGTGAGTAGTCGAGAAAACTTAGTGAAATAAATTAAATTAATTCCGACTCTTCACCTGTCACTGTCAATGTCACAATGACAGCGGCTGACAAATTACGCGCGAAAGCGTGCGTCAAGCGCGCAATGCGAGAGAATGTGTCTGAATAGTGGTGCGATAAATATCGATAAACGTAAATGTTTATTCAATCTAATCACATTGTGACACTGGTTTTATTAAATAAATAGTGATGAGTGTGGCACCTAGGAAATTTTGTATTTTTTTCCAATAACTACTGGTTAAATCGAATGTTTTTAATACAGTTATTGTGAATGTACGAAAAATGTTATATTCAAGGCATAAGGCAATATGTTTTAAAAAAGTCTAACAATATTTAATGCAATATTTGTAAGGTTTAGTTAGTTTCATAGAAATAAATATTATATAATATATGGTGGAAAAATTAATTATCTACCTAGGCTACCTACCTTCATTATAAAAGCACTAATCAATTACTATATTTTACATACCATCGTATGCTTGTGAAAGCTAAAACTTAAAGAATATCATCATCAATTTCATATTTCATGGACTAATTTTGACGTTTTTTCTTGGTTATTTCCATTTCCTAATGGAAACATTAATAAATGTGATACAGTATCGATACAAATTACGTCCCTCACTAGAAGTATCCGCGTTTTCAATGCATTCAACAAAATTTATCGTCGTATGTTTTTCGGAGCGTCTCAGTTATAGAATACCGGTTTCTATAAGATGTGCTCAATCACAGCCTGATGTATTAAAGGCGCAGTCATAATTGATACATTTTACTTCTCCAACCAACACAAGCAAAAAATACCGTAGAAATGGAATTGACACGGATGCTGGTTTTTAAACGGTTTTTTTATAGTCTAAAGTGGAATGTAAAGCCGCAGGTCGTGAGTTCAATCTGTCGGTCTATTCAAAGTTATATACGTATTTATCACAATAAACAATAAAGGGAATTATCGTGATGAAAACCGATTCGTATATATGCCTGAGAGATTTTGCAAACCCGCACTAAGCTATCATGGTGGCCTATAACCTACATACAGACATACATACGTACATATACTCACGCCTTTTTCCCATGAGGGTAGGCAGAAACTACACAATGCCACGCGCTATGATTCCTTCAATCCCTATAACCTAATCCCTTCCAAATACGAGGAGACTTGTGCCCAGCACTGGGACAGTGTTTTTATTATTTTTAGTGTTTTTGTTTAGTCTATGATGTCGAGGAAGTGTAATATATTGGGTAACTACGAGCACCAACGCCTAGACCTTAGCGTGGCTATCGGATCCACGACCCGTGTGGGGCTGAAACCGATCATTCAGCTACAGCGCATATGCGTTCACGTCAAGATGAAGTTGAATCGAACTTACGTTACCCACACTTGATTTCTCCTGTGTCGTAAATACTAAAATTTATAATACACAAATACTCAGACCCGAAACAACTGGGTGTGGGTTAAAGATATATTTGTTCCGGAGATTGAATAGGTCATAATGTCCAGAGATGTTTTTTTATTATTATTTATTGAACACACGACACACGGCGCCGAAGTCGGTCGCACGACCACTGCACGAACCGTACAGACAATGTAATATGTATAATTATACATTGCATCGTGGTATATACGTTATAGTATTTAATGATGTTTTTTTATGGTGATAAGGGGGCAAACGAGCAGGCGGCTCACCTGGTGGTAAGTGATGGCCGCTCATAGACATTTGCAACACCAGAGGCTTGCAAATGCGTTGCCAAACCCCTTAGAAACCGCTCAGGTTTCTTAAAATAGGGAGTTACTGAACTGACAGCAAACGGAATTCCCATGCTGTCAGAATAGTCACTCCCCCAATGAGCTCTGGTAACCATACTCACTCGCAGAAAGACAACTTTTGTTGATTCATTGCGGTCTTCTGTAAGGTGGAGGTACTTCCCCAGTCGGACAGCTCAATTTGAGCGAGAAATCTCGCTATGCCCTACCTCCTACAAAGATGATGATGTATATTAATGATGATGTGTATTTAAATGACTATACTTTTGTCGAAATGGTACGAGTGGAAAAATAGCTGTGCTACCTGCTTCGAAGCCACGGGTAGATACCCTACGGAACAAAATATATTGTAACCTTGCACTCTCGGTCGGTGTCAGAAGTCGGTGGAAGGAAATGCCGGATTCATACAGGTTATATTTAAAACAAAAACAATAAACAACAAAGCTCTTAGTTCATATCTTAAATTAGAATTGTAAGTTTATGTGCTTCTTTGACCTTATATTTTTACATACTGCAACACTAAATGGTAATTATCATCATCATCAACCTATTATTGTCCCACTGCTGGGCAAGCGTCTCCTCTCATTTGAGAGGGATCAGGCTATAGTCCACCACGCTAGCCTACTGCGGGTTGGTAGACTTCACATGCCATCGAGAATATCTGTCAAGCATGCAGGTTTCCTCACGATGTTTTCCTTCACCGTTTGATCTTGTGATAAATACGCACATAACTTCCGAAAAGGCAGTGGTGCGGGCCTTGGGTTTGAACTCGAGATCTTTGACATCTCAGTCCACTGGTCACACCACTAGGCTACCACAGCTTGTAATAATATTAATAATAATGTAAATGATAATAGAGCGCTTTCCCTCTCCCACTTATTAAACATTTTGTTGTGCCCGACAGGGTCCATAATAATTATTCTGAATTTTTTTTTAATTTTTTTTTTAATATTTATTTGTGCATTATTGAACGCAATAAATAAATGAGTGAGTATATGAATAAAATAAAAAATTTATATATCAAAACGCATTTTGTGCTTAGGTGTGTGAGTTTTGTATGTATCGTTTTTTTTAACTTGACATTTTGGTAGGTAGGTATTCTAGTCTTTTAAATCTTCCTTTAATTAAAATATTTTGAGTGGTCTAACAAGTGGTATTTCTATACTCTTATTATTATATTTTATACACACTTAATTGTATTATTTTTAATCGTTATTTAAATTACTAACAATATTGTTGGCACCGTGAGCTTAACTGGAGTTTAATAGTGAGTAGAATAAATTAGATTGTTTTAATTGTATGATGATAATTAAATATGCTAAATTATATTCTGAAGTTTTTTCATCTATCTCTGCCTAGTCCCTGCATTGACAGGTATCTTAAAGCTTCATGTTAAATTAGTATGTTAAACTATGGTTAATTCTCGGACGCGGGTACAATTGGGCACGATAATTTAGATAATTTATTACAAACAAATAAGTTCAAATCGGGTGTGCAATTAGTTACATTAAGCTTTGATATACGTCTTAATAATTACGATGAGCGAGTGGAGTGATTTTTATTATATTTAAAAAAAACGCCAGATTTAGCTTGACGCGTCAATTAATCTCCGTTTAAATCTTAGACTCGATAAATTAATCATCTGATTATTAAATTGTATTAGTACGGTGTAATCTGTCTCCGATATATCATAATAAATTACTATTATGGTAAATAGTGGTTTTCTGTCTTGCTAAGTATGTAAATATTTTATTAATATATTTTTGTAACAGGATTTAACCTAATTTTTAAAAGACTCTGTTCGAACTCATAAGACTCATTATGTAGAAATTACTGTATTATTGTGTTTTGTCTCTATATATGAAAGTCCCAAAATTAAATAAAGAAAAAACTACTTTTTATACAAATCTGGGTGTTTTTATATATATATCATTTTGTAGTGGTAAGTTTACGCTGATAGTTTTTTTATGGTGTTAAAATCCTCATGGATCTTACATCGCCTGTTAAATGCATTTCTGATTGCTGACTTAAAAGTTTCGGGATCCATCGGTCTAACACATTTACCAAAGTTATGACTGGATCCGAGACACATCCTTGTTCAATGTCAAATTTGGATTCGAAATCAAGATAAATCAATATATAGAGAGAGAGAGCTTATTTTCATTAAGACACCACAACAATATTTTCCCTCAAACATAACTATTAAAACATATCAATATTGTATTATCACAATTACCAAAAAATAAAAAACTGAAAAAAAAATCACCACCAAAAAAACAATCACAAAAAAATCCCAAACACAGGTACACTTAAACGAATAACACAAAAATTCTCATCATTGTAAAAAAAAGGTCCCATTGATGGAATTTCAAATATCGAACGGTGGATTTTTTTTCCACTCTCACTTTTTAACACTTGAGTGATCTAACGGGTGATTGTACCATGCGCGCGCGCTCGACGAGATGTGAGCGGTGACACTAGCGCGAGAGGGTTAGGTTGCGCTTCTAAACGGAGCCTCAAGCTTGAAAGCTCTGCCTGAGTATTCTTAAAAAGAAAAAGTTTTAAAAACAAATATAAGGGCCTTTATTTCCACTAGTGGCCGCCCTATACTCGAGATTCGAGTACATCTACTATTATATTGGTAAAGATTTATATAATTTTGGAAAATTTTAATAGCTTAGTTTTCACAAGGCTATTACAGCATGGGTATGTTAAACGTATCAAGTTCAATTCCAAGTCACGCATCTTATAGAGAGAGTACAAAGCTGTGTATCTGTGAATGAGTAAAAAGTCTAGTGTCTTTAAAAAATCTACTTTTTCTTTCATCATTGATTTTTCAAAGTTACGTGCGTATTTATAGAAGACAAACATCGTGAGGAAACCTGCATGCCTGAGAGATTTTCTCGATGGCATGTGAAGTCCGCCAGTAGGCTAGCGTGGATTATAGCCTAATCCCTCTCAAAAATGGGAGGAGACCCGTGCTCAGTAACAGTAGAACAGTAAATGGGTTGATGATAATATTTTTTTAAGCTCTCTGCACCTCGTGAAGTTGGTACTAATCAATGTTCAAATAAATATAAATAAATATTTCTGGACATTATGACACAGCGCCATCTAGTTCCCAGCTAAGCAACAAGGCTTGTGTTACGGATACTAGTTGGTTGATATACTACATATATACTTTTTTTGTTGTAAATACATACATATTATATATAGAAACATCCATGACTCGGATACAAATGTCCATTCTCATCACACAAACAATTGTCCCTACTGGGATTCGAACCCGGGACCCGTAGCACGAACGGCAGCGTTAACTACCGCCGGGCTAATCGGGTCGTCGATACGAACATTTGTACTGCACCCATTATTCACAGCTCTACATTTTTTGTCTTTACAGGCAATTAAATTTTTTGAATCTTTACAGCATCAGTTGCAAGTCGGTCCTACCTCCTTTTGGATCGACCTCTAGGAAGGTCGGGGTATGTCAGGCTAGAAGCACTAACCTACACCTGCCGTATTGCCAAGGCTGTAGGATTCGTGAACATATTCACGACGATGCACCTCACCTTTTTATAAACCTGATTTGTAGAGCAGGTAAATGAATAACGCCTCCATTGGCGCAACTGCAAAACGATCGTCTTCTGCATCACGAGGCGCGGGTACGATTCTTCCTCGAAGACAATATTTTATATTTTCTAATTTTTTCAGGCTTCCCCGGTTTGGTGGTACCTACGACACAGGAGAAGATAGTACTTTTATTAATTAAATGGGTTTTTTGTTCCAAGGACTTGTGGTTTATCACATCTGATTTAATCTGGAGTTTGTCTATGGCATGTTCACATCAAAGGTCGCGTCAAAGGTCTTGAGTTCAAACCCGGACACGCACCACTGACTTTTCAGAAGTTATTTGCGTATTTTATCACATTCTCAAACGATGTAGGAAAACATCGTGAAGAAACCTGCATGCTTGAGAGATTTTCTCGATTGCATGTGAAGTCATCCAAACCGCAGTAGGCTAGCGTGGTGGACTTATAGCCTAATCCCTCTCAAATGAGAGGAGACCCGTGCCCAGCAGTGGGACAATAATGGGTTAATGATGATGATGTTCACAAACTGCCGATTTTTTTTTATTCCACGAAAGTGGCAAACTAGCCAACGGCCGCCTGATGGTAAGCGGTTACCGTAGACGCAGCACCAGAGATGCTGCTGGCTTCCCTGTAGAAACCGTTTAGGTTTCTTAAATCATGGAGTTACTAAAGTGACAGCAAACGGAATTTCCATGCCGCCAGCAAAGTCACTCCCCTAACGAGCTCTGGCAACCTTATTCACTCGCAGAAACCCGTTGTTGTTGCTATTGTTGTTTCACTGCGGTCTTCTGTAAGGCGGAGGTACTTAATAACATATAAACATAGGTATATTTAATAACATATACATTATACATATTATGCCTCTGGAAAAAACCATAAACCAATACCAACATTACGCAATGAAAGGAGATCGGATAATTAAAACCTTTTTTATGACTGTCGCGCCCCAGTTTCTGAAACAAATTGATTTCTGACCATATTTGCTACATTATTTACTGACGGATTCAATTTAAATGTAAATTATTCTTTCGTTTCGTTATTAAAGTGTTTCAGTAGCAGATATAACGGTGTTTTAATATCATTTTATTTCTGTAAACAGATATATTAAGACACTTTTATAAGTATTTATTATGATTAAATTGGTATGTTTCCTGTATAGCTAGCTGAAACAGTTTAGTGGTCGTAAAGTGCGACTGCTGGGCAAGATATCTTGGATTCGATTCCTAGGTCAAACAAAGTGATATTGGGTTTTTCAATGAAACTGTCAATAGCAGCTCGGAGTTTGGATTTGAGCCCGGTTGATGGCAATAGGCTTGCTCCCTATTACATGAGACCTAAAACATACCGGCGGAATGTAGTACATTATGATACCGTATAACTTTCCAGAGATAAGAGGCGTTGAGGTATTTATGTACATACATACATTTATACCTTAACCCACAAAATAAATTAAATTGAAGATGGATTAAATTAAATAAATGTTACAATCAATGGAGCTGGCGGCGTCACCTGACAAATTACACGGTAAGCTGACATCGCTGAGCTTTGACAACATCACTAGCTCACGATAGTGTTGGGACATTCATTTATCGATAAACACAAGAAAAGTCTTTTATAGGGTGCAACTTCAACAAAGTCTTACAAACATTCTTAAAACATTTTTATAATTTTCTGCTACAGACATAAACGGCTAGGATTAGACTGTATTAATGTTAGTTCCATGCATAGATTGAACCCGCCATCAACAGAAAATAAGAACCATTAGTGTATTGTTTTAGGAGAAATAAGTCACAGCAAGATTTCTCGCTTAAATTGAGTTGCTCGACCGGGGAAGTACCTTCGCCTTACAGAAGACCGCAGTTAAAGAACAGAAGTTGTGTGTCTGCGAGAGAGTCGGTTGCCAAAGCTCGTTAGAGTAGTGACTATCCTGAAAGCATAGAAATTCTGTTTACTGACAGTATGGTTACTCCCGTATTTTAAGAAAACTAAAAGGGTTTTCACAGGGTCGGCAATGCGCAAGCGATACCTATAGTGTTGCAAACGTCCATAGGCTACGATAACCGCTTAACATAAGACGGGCTGTAAGCTTGTTTGCCATCCGAGTAGTATTACTTAAAACTTAACATCACTAATTTCACACGCGTCTCAACAACGGCACCTTTGATCCTAATTCGGTAGTGATGTGACACTATCGGCAATCTTAATCCGCTACGAAGGTATATATTTAAACAGTTTAAGATTTATCTCTGGTTACGATGACAGACCTGTATATCGAGTTATTTAATTAAAATTGAGGTAATTGAATCGCCAATTATCTGAATCGGTCTTAGGCGTAATATAAAAAAAAACAAGACAATTTTGTATACTTTGTTAAGGTCTGATGGGTTTGCAACTTACTCTGATCGAGATGTTCAAGCGAGCGTTATTGTAGAACTGTGTTTGTTCAACTTAATGAAGTTTATTCTATGTGTGGCAGTTCGTTTTTCTTTATTACCAGTCTATGTCCGATTATCCGAATTTTCGATTATCCGAATCGACCCCGAACCCAATTAATTCGGATAATCGGCATTCTACTGTATTTCGATTTATAGTTAAGTTAAACTGACTGGTAGGTCTAGTGCTCGTTAGTGTGACTGCTGGACAAGAGGTCCTTGGTTCGAAATTTGTCATTTGGCTATTACAGCTCTCATCATATCAGCTAGATGATGTCCACTGCTGGACATAAGCCTCACAGGCTATCACAGCTCTAAAAACCATGTACCTAATTAAAATCTTAAAATCCCAATATAATTGTAAAATGTAGATTTTAAATGCTTTTAAAAAAATACAAATAGTTATAGGTTAATACATTATATTAATATAGTTAGTTAATTGACTTGATAAGTGACGTCATAGCTAGCTATTGATATACCAAATCAATGGGGTATTTACGTTTTGACAGCTCATAAAAAGTATGTCAATTGATTGTTGCTGTCAACTACCAGTTCAATTCAAAAAGGTATGCCGAATCAATTTTTAAATGTCAAATACTTGAATAATGTTAAGTTTGTTTAAATTCATTTTCTGAGAAGTGCGGGGCTTAAAGGTCCGCCATGAATATTTGTTGAACTCACTAAATTGATTAATTGCCAATTAATCAATAAATTAATATCTATTACTACTAACGTAAAACTATATCAGTTAGACCTTTAACGGAAAATAAATTAGACTCTCTGCAAAATGATATTAAAATTAAATTACTCAACACAAAATTCACATTGAATACCCCCGATAAAATGTACTGTAAATTATTCCATATAATATGTGAAGCATTTAATAAATCATGCCCCATAATAAAGGCTCCATTACGCAATAAAACTAAATTTAATCAATGGGCCACTACAGGTATTAGGAAAAGTAGAGATGTGCTTTATAAGCTATATTATGATAAGTCATTGACCTCCGACCCCAATTTTCATAATTATGTTCGGAAATATTCTAAATGCTTTAAAAAAGTATGTACGCTAGCTAAATCAAAACTTATTAGTAATAAAATTAATAAATCTGATAATAAAATTAAAGCTGTGTGGAATATCATTAACACGGAGACTGGAAGGGGGAAAAAACAGGGCTCCGATCTGATTCTTAAAATAAACAATAAAGTAGTCTCAGATAAAATTGAAGTCGTAAATTCGCTCGAACAATATTTTACCAATATTCCCATCGAGGTGACAAAGTCATTGCACTCGTCGTCTGTATTAGCTGAATCTCTAGTGAAACAATTTGTTGCTAGAGATATACCAAATTTTGATTTCTTTCAAGTTTCAGCTCATATGGTAAAAAAAGCATTTAAAAGTATAAATATGAAAAAAACGGAAGACCTATGGGGCATATCTGTTAAAGTAATTAATTCAATCATAGACAATATTGCTCCAATACTTGCAAATATATTTAATGTTAGCGTCAAGTCGGGAACCTTCCCTGATTTAATGAAAGAAAGTAAAGTTATTCCAATTTTTAAATCAGGTTGCAAGATGAATCCCTCAAACTATAGGCCGATTTCTGTTCTTCCAACGTTAAGTAAAGTCTTTGAGAAACTGATGCTCGAGCAAATGGTAGCACATTTTCAGAAATATAATATTTTGCATGACAGACAGTACGGCTTCACCAAAGGTAGATCGACGTCTGATGCAGGCACGAAGTTAGTCTCTCACATTTTAGATGCTTGGGAGGGATCGCAGGATGCTATAGGTATCTTCTGTGATCTTTCTAAAGCTTTCGATTGCGTTGATCACAACACGCTTGTCCGTAAACTCAGCTACTACGGAGTACGAGGGCTTTCTCTAGAGCTTGTCTCTTCCTACCTTTCAGAAAGACGTCAGAAAGTTAGTATAGACGGAGTCACTTCCTTAGGGTCTATTGTTAAAATGGGTGTTCCCCAAGGTTCAATTTTAGGTCCTTTTCTCTTTCTGGCGTACATAAATGATCTTCCCTACATGATGTCAGATTTGTCTAATATTGTATTGTTTGCTGACGACACCTCACTAATCTTTAAAATCAGTAGGAAAGATCGCGTACTTCTAGATGTTAATAAGAGCCTAGCAACGCTATCTAAATGGTTTGATGCGAATAACTTACTTCTAAATGCTAGTAAAACAAAATGTTTAAGATTCGCGTTACCGAACGTTCCTCAAGGCGAAACTAATTTAATGCTCGAAGGCAGCAAACTCGAGTTAGTTAACGAAACTATATTCCTTGGTATTACAGTGGATTACAAATTACAGTGGGGGCCTCATATCTCAGCTCTTTCTAGTAGGTTAAGTTCTGCTGCCTATGCAGTAAGAAAAATTAAACAAGTCACTGACATACCTACAGCTAGATTGGTATACTTCGCATACTTTCACAGCATCATGTCATATGGCATCCTTCTGTGGGGTTCAGCTGCGGACGTGGATTCTATTTTTATCTTACAGAAAAGGGCCATCCGCGCAATCTACGACATGGGCCCCCGCGAATCCTTAAGAGAAGTCTTTAAAAATATTAATATACTCACACTTCCGTCACTCTATATACTTGAAAATATTATGTACGTCCGGAAAAACCATCTACAGTTTAACATCAATAGTGACTATCATAACATTAATACTAGGAATAAACATAAATTAGTAGTGCCTAAATATAGACTTACAAAAACTAATAAATCATTTCTAGGGAATTGTATACGCTTTTATAATAAACTACCTAAAT
The DNA here is from genome assembly GCA_905163465.1 of Craniophora ligustri. Classification (NCBI taxonomy): domain Eukaryota; kingdom Metazoa; phylum Arthropoda; class Insecta; order Lepidoptera; family Noctuidae; genus Craniophora; species Craniophora ligustri. The sequence goes on along the minus strand of LR990979.1, from coordinate 272,958 downwards.
GTGTCACCGATCTCACCGGCAAGAAATTTAAAAATCATGTGAAATCTGTTCTTGTCAAGAAAGCCTATTATAAAATCAAGGACTATGTTGACGATAGGAATGTGTGGATGTAGATACTGTTGTGCATGTGGCCTCCCTGGTACCGTGAGGTTGTTTCTATTACAAAAACGTTGTCTTTTTAAAGACATAGCTTGTAGCATTTTATTATGGCGTATTTCACGCCCCTATTCAATTGTTATAATTTTGTAAATGTGAGTTCAGTGTATTGTTCAGTCTAGAGAATTATACTTACCATATCACTTTTTTTTATATCTTTGACCATTGACATCTCAAGACATGAATTTTTTACATTGACCTCGCATAATTATTACCAAAATAATGTAACAATACCTTCTTTTTAAAAAGAGTGTCTATGGAGTTTCTTGCCGGTTCTTCTCCATGAGATCAACTTCTTGGAACCGTGCAACTAGAGTCATAACGTTTTATAAATGCTTGAAAAAGTTCATATGAAATAAAAACCTTTTGATTTTGATTTTGATTTTGATTTTGACTAAAGCGAATCTCGGACCAAATAATTAACAAAAAAAAATACTCAGTATATACATATTTATACAATATACTATAAAATATATCTTAGCATTGACTCCAAAAAAATAGTTAAATTTTATTTATTTATATATTAATTTGATTGTGTATGTAAATAAAAAGTAAGTTTATTCAATAAACAAAATCTCGACTTGGTTTATTGTAAAGCTCTAGAAACATATAATCATGTTTGTTATATTACCTACTTAATAATAAATCATTTGATGTGAAGCATATAAATTATCTACCAAAGTAAATATAAACGTGAAACTACATTCTAATAGCCTACTTAAACAATTGAAATAGATAATGCAACAAAATACAAAAAGATAAGGAATAATTGATATGTATTTAGATACTTTAACTAGCATGTACTCCATACTTAGGACTCTCGTAACTATTTAGTTTAAGAAATATCCGATTGCAACCCATGGCGCTAGTGGCCTCTAGGCTCAGGCAGTGCAATGAACTAAAATAATCTTGAGTTATTTATGTTTTCCAAAGTCAGAACGTTGTATAAAGACGCCTGACTTTTTTCAAAAATATTTTTGCAAGAGTTAATGGAATAGTATAATTGACCTAAACTGCAAGCGTTTGAGTATCATATATACCCGCTGTGTGAACGAAACCATAGCGACTTTTAATTTGAATAGTAACGCCATCTATCGAGCCTCGTGACAATATTTTGTTACAAGTAATGTGGACATTTAAATAGACAAAAGTGCTTAAATTGATCAGTGATAATTTGAAATTATTTTCTATTGAAATGAATAATTAAGTCTATAAGTTATTACGTAAAATATAATCTTATATCGGTATTTCTGCAGAGGTCCAATAACTACTTAGTTATTATTCATAAATGGGACTATTATTATAAACAATTAAGTACATAAGTAGGCGTATTAATATCTAATAGCTATGTAGCAAAAAGCTAAGTATTTTAACTATGACAAATGACAATACAGTATTGGTTAAACTCTTGATCTTTTGTTTTATTAAATTAATGTAAATGCTGTGGATTTGTCTATGGGATGTTCATAAACTCATACACACACTTGTTCAGAACATAATGATTATTTAAATAAGTATTATTTTCATTGCATAATGACAGAATTTAACTTTAGTTAATTCAATGTGTGGGGTCTGCCATTGTAACCTTTTTACACATTTGGAAAGTCATATGTTACATCAAAATACTTTTGCTATTTTTAATGTACTTGCCACCAATAATAAAAATTTATATAGCGTGGTAGACGATAAGTCTACCTAGCTAGCACGCAGCCTAATCCCTCTCAAATGAGTGGAGACCCGTGCCCAGCAGTGGGACAATAATGGGTTGATGAGAGAGGTATGTAAATTATATTGCTCGTACGATGATGACTAGTTACGTATACATAATTATATATAATATAAGTACTTCTTAAGTTTATAGCCAGGTGATCCGGATTCTGCATCATAAAAAACACTACCTCGTTGACTTAGTAGTCGTACAGTGCAACTGCTGACCTCTTGGGTCTTGGGTTCGACTCCCAAGTCCAGCAAAGTGTTATTGAGATTTTCTATTATATTCTCAGTAGCATCTTGAAGTTTGGATTCGTGCTCGTTAACGGCAATAGGCTCGTTCGCTATTACATGGGACCTAAAACATACCGGCGATACGTGGGTGTACATTAGACAACCTCTGCCTACCCCTTCGGGGACGAAAAGCGTGATGGTATGTAAAAGTAACAGTAGTCGTATATTAGGAGTCATCTTGAAGACATATCCAAGTGTTGTAAGTACATACTAGGTCAGTTTAATAGCCTGCCGCGGTTCCTATAAGGTCTGAGTATGTTGTGGTGCGGCCCAGCGGGGGGCTTCGGCGTCGTGTGGAGGACGCAGCGAGCCCCGGCTAATTGATAGATATGTAAACCAAGATAAAGTTTATACTTATACTCGAATAACAAACTTAAAGTCATTATAACTATGGTATAGTTTGCATTGCACAATCTCTTCTGTACATCATAAATTATAGTCATTCAAATATACATTTTGATTTTATAATGTTACAGTTGGTATTTGAGTAGGTAAAGTTATGTGTGTTTAAGGACAACTTTTTAACAAAATAAAACTAACGTATGTAAGAAATTATCCATAATAATATCCATATTAATATTATAAATGTGAAAGTGTGTCGGTCTGTCTGTTACCTCTTCACGCTATAACCGCTGAACCGATTGAGATGAAATTTGGTATAGAGATAGTTTGAGTCCCAGGGAAGGACATAGGATTTTCAAAGGGGGAAAGAGGGGTGGCAATAAAATTACTTAATTTTACGTAGACGAAGAAGTCGCAGGCAGAAGCTATTTTCTTATAAATACAGACACATACTGATGTACACCCGGAGTGTTTATATCTTCCATATAATCAGGATAAGCTTTATCAATATCCGCACAGTGAGGGAATGGAATCAGCTGCCTGAGTCTGTATTTTCCGACGAGTACAATCTGAAACTTCTAGATAAGCGTGCTACATCTTAAACAGTCGTCACTTACTAGCAGGTCAGATCCTTACCTATATTCAGCCAATAATTCTCCGAGTTCGTACAGAGGAATTTCAATGTATCAAGTTCGATCCCAAAGCACGCTGAGCACTGACAGTACGGAGTTATGTGCGTATTAATCATATTCATAAACGGTGAAAGAAAACAGCGCGAAGAAATCTGCATGCCTGAGAAAATTTATTTATGGCTTGTGAAGTCTGGCAACTCGCAATCGGTTATTGCCTAATCTCTGACTCTTCACCAGGTTGTCAGTCCACCTTGCCGGGGGCCTGCCCACGCTGCGTCTTCCAGTATGTGGTCGGTACTCTAGAACCTTCAAGCCCCATCGGCCGTCCGTTTAAAATCAAAATATCATTTATTCAAAGTAGGCCAAATTTAATTGGCTCTTTTTGAACGTCGACAATAAAGACAGCCCCCAAAAACGCCCGCCCTTCACCGCTTCCTAGTGTATTTTGCTGGGAAGAAGAAGCGGCGCAACAAACTCCCCAGCAGCACAGTTCTTCGTTCTTCGAGCGATGTGCCATTATCATTTACCGGCTACAAATCCGAACTCCGACTTGCTACACAGAATTGTGACAACAAACCGACGTTCAGCTTTCTCTGTCTCGTTTCCGAACCTAACACCTCACGTTCACCAGCCCCAGTTAAGACTAATGGGGCAGTTGAATTTCTCGAAAAATACCAACACCATGAAGTAGATGCAATGATGGGAGATAGGTATAACACAATATTAATTGCTTGACTATAATTATCTGTAATTATACTATCTGCACCGGCCACATATGATTAATGATGAGTTGCATAACCTTTAATAAGAGCTCGTTTTGACAGAACATATCACGACCTGATGACGTCACGATGGCTAGACGTGAGCAATTAGCCGTTTGGCTAACTAGGTTAGCCAAATCACCGCTCTTGTATTATACAAAACAGGATCTCCAAAAGTATTTTAATTCCCTTGTAAGCTTTTATTTTTAATTACCAACGCAAAAATAGTGGTGTTACAAGTTAAAAAAGTCTATGTCTGTCTGTGGCATCGTAGCTACTAAACAAATGGACCGATTTTGATGCGGTTTGAAAGCTGACTTGAACGAGATGGTTCTTAGCGTCAATTTGTGTGTCGGGATAACTTAACTTCTTTTTTTTTTGTTTTTTTTTGTTTTAATAGTGTAGAGCATCCTTTCTCATGAGGAAGCAAGTAGTATCAGGCTCCCTCTGGCTAAACAGGACGCTATCCTATTATTTATATTTTAACGACCCAATTAGTCCAGCGGTAGTTATCGTCACCTTCTGTGCTACAGAAGGCGGCAAATCCCTCCTCCGGCGAATCCTGGGTTCGAATACCGATAGGTTCAAATGTTTGTGAGATGAGCATCAACATTTGTATCCGATTCATGAAGTATCTATGTATAATATATCTTTATTTTACAAAAATAATAATAATATGTAATAGTATATCAACCTTAGATTAACTTAACCTTAACCGAAGAATCGACAAACTCAAGTGGCAGTGGGCAGGGCCGTTAGACGTCCGTCCACTGCTGGACATAGGTATCCCACAAGGATCGCCACCACGACCGGTCCTGCGCTGCCCCAGCTGATCCCAGCGACCTTCAACAGGTCGTCGGTCCACCTTGCTGGAGGCCTATCTACGCTGCGTCTTCCAGTACGTGGTCGCCACTAGAGAACCTTCAAGCCCCATCCGTTCTTCGAGCGATGTGTCCTGCCCACTGCCACTTCAATTTTTATAACAAGACCTAATAAAAAGTTTAATATACTTAAAAGTAATAAAACACTTTCGGAAAATTACAACCATGGGGACACAAGAATCATTCATTAGCAATCAATCAAATCATTTCCGAGTCAGTAATTATACCCTTTAGGAATAACCAGATTAGTTACGCTTCGAAATAAACTAGGGTAGGTACCTATATGTGCGTCTCCTGACCACATATATAGTGGACCTCCTACCATCCACACGGCTCCTATAAAAGGTCATATCCATATAAGAATGGAAGTTAATCAGCTATATAATTACTTTCAATTTAATTAGGTTTTTCCACATGTGCTCATCGTAATTAATACGAAGATCTCTTCAACGGAAGTGCGTCGCTTGTATAATTAACGTGGACATATATAAAAATCCAATCGCAGTAGGTGCGTTATGTAAAAAATGGTATTCACATTCGCTTTATACTTAATGGAGTCAATTAATTGTAATTATCAAGAAAAGTTGCGCATCTTCATAATTGTTATTTTTAATAACAATGAATATTTGACCAGAATAAATGGCTTGGGCATGTTGAGAGGATGAATGATAGGCGATTGATGAAAAGAATTTCTAAGGCTGATGTCTGTGGAAACGCCGACAGAGGGCGCCCTAGAAGGAAATTACGCCGACCTAATTGGTGAACTCCTTCGAAAGGGGTCAGGTGCGCAGAACCTACTCGTAACCGGCGCGCATGCATGACGAGATCTATGAAAATGGACGAGGCGAAATTTGTATGCAGGGACCGTAGTGCGTGGCATTGTATAGTTTCTGTCTACCACCATGGGAAAAAGGCGTGAGTGCATGTATTTATCTACTCATTGAATATTTGAGTTTTTGTAGTTTCTGAAAATGGTGCTATTATACAAGATTTACATGCTTGATATGTGATGAACTACTATACCATCCACAGCACCACCTAGGTTAAAAAGATGATTCGTAAGGGTGTCAAAATTAAAAAAAATATCTACACGAGACATGAATTGGAGCTCAATTCCACATCCAATAACACCACACGGAAACAGACTAGGAAATTCTTAACATCATACATACATATATACCATCACGCCTACCGTCTTCGAAGGGTTAGGCAGAGGTGTACTACCTACTGTACACCTTCATTGTCTTTTGAAAGTCCACAAATAATAATAATCTTGTGATAAGTTAAGATAGCATTAGCGTGAATTTCACCTTTAGGCTATGATTAATCTTTAATACCTACTTAACAACTATAAAATTTACTAAGTGAGTCGATTAAGTTTTTAAGATGAAACAGCATATTTAATATTTTATCCGAAACCGGATTATAATAAGAACAATGATAACAGTATTATCAAGTGTTTGTTAAATAATTATTATTATTTATAACAGCAAAAAGCAATGTGTAAAGTACCGGAGGAATAAGAATACGTGAATCCCACAGATATCATATATTATGTCAGAAAGCATTTACTAATTCTTATTATCGTAAAACTAATATAAATTCAGTATCAATATTTTATTTAAAAGCACCAATAAAATTCTCAATCTGAAATTCCAATTGCGAAAAACAAGTTTTAGTTCAGCAGTTCGCCGACAGAGGCACTGCCACTCTTATCTAGTTCTCTTATCAGTCACTTATAACCACATCATGTCGGTTTCGTATAAAATACAAATAACAGTTCCAATTTATTACCAAGACTCCGGGAAAGGGAATTATTGATAGCATCTATTGTCGTTTGTTACAATAAGGATGTGTTGACGGAAGTTCGGGTAGACTAGATTTACTAATATATTTAGCTTTTCAATTCTATATATTTTTATTGTTATTATTGAAGATTTCATCATTTATTTGTTCAATATAGATTTTGTATGGACTGTGAAGTGAATTTTTACTTGTTTATATTGTCTAATAATTATCTCAGGTGTTATATACTTTTATATGAAGATAACTTATAATGTTGAAATTAGAAAAATAATATAATGCAATATTTGTGTAGTAATAGGAATCTTTATTTATTAAAACTTTACTTACCTAATATTAAAAAAATACATTCCAAACTGTTTCCTACTCTTTAAAGATTACCTGACTACGTTTTTTATTAACAAGCTTTATACAATAATTATGAATAATAATACTTTGTTCTTTTATTTTTATTGAGGCACCTTGTAATTTAATCCAAGTTTCAACTTACAAATGCTTGGGATATATCGGATTAATTACAAACTTTATAGATTTAGAAAGTACATAAATATTGAGCATATAATGTTATTTTTAACTGAAAATATTTCAAGCGTACCCAGTTTATGTATCGCTGAAGATCTTATAGTCTCTAGAAGAGCCAGATATTTATTACGTCTCCTCTAATAAATAAGTTAGCTTCTCGTCAAGTACTCGTTGGCAATCTCCTTCCAGTCGGTCGGGTCTCCGTGTTCCGTGGGCTTGGTCTTGCGGATCTTCCTCAGCAGTTCCCAGCCGTTGGCTTTCTCTGTAGATACCACGTAGGTATTCTTCGGGTCCTGTTCAATGGTGTAGGCGCCGAGGATCAGGCTTTGAACTAGACGAGCTGAGATCAGCGTCTGAAAACGTAATTGTACAACTGGAGTTTAATATATAAATAAAATTAAATCATTGTTAATCAAATCATTTATTTTGCGAATATGGGTACACGAGTTGTTACATTCAATAATATTATTAATATTATTATTTATTTAGAATATCAATAGTTATTTGTACGTTCAGGTTAGTCCGTAACCTGAACCTTGTTATTATAGACTACTAGCGCTATCTAGTGCCTAGTAGTCAGACTACTAAAAAATGCATCTTGGTAGTAGGTACCAAGTAATGCTACTATTAGTTACTAGATGGCTCTGTCTATATTCAAAACCAACCTTCAATAGCCTGTACTCATCGTCAGGTAAGCGCCTGTTGACGGTGTATCCAGCAAGGACGAAGCCACCTACGCGAGGGTCTCCAGTGATCAGCATCATGTATGTCATGGTGATCGCCAGCTCGAACACGTAATACGAGTATTGGATATCGCCGAAGTCTATGATGCCGGTGATGCGGTAGTCAGTTTTGCTGGTAAGAAAATGTTCGGTACATTATTTTTGGTGTCGGTATCTGGTATATATCCTTTTTTGGAGATCCTTAATAAATAAGTTATTACTTTGTTAATATATTTATAAGTGTGTTAACTTAATAAGTACATATAATTATGTTATAAATAAGTTATTATTATAAATAATTGCAATGTTTTAGCACAATTCTCTACCAGCTCCCCTGTCGTCTAAGGACAGTTTAATAGAGAGTAACTTTAGTTAAACAATTATAGATAATAGTTTTGCAGGTCATTAGCAGATTGATCTGAATTAGTAAAAACAATATAGGTACCTTACCCATAAGAATCACATCAGTGTTGAGCGAGGAAGCAAGCCAGATCATGATTATTTTTACTTTTGAAGCCAAATATTGAACAATTTGAGACATATATACGTATTTCGCTCACCTCAACAATATACCTTCAAGAATCTTAGAGCATACCTTCAACACTGATGAATTCACGGGCCTAAGTTAAATTAAAATTTATTTATTAAAAATATGAAACAGCGTTGTCTGTTGGTAAGTAGGTAGATTAATAAATATCTATAGAATAATTCTTTGTTGCTTGTGCTGCCATCTGTTATCGAGTAGACTAGAATATTAAATATGATATGATATAATTATATAAAAATTTCGTGTCATGGTGTTTGTCGCTGAACTCATCCGAAACTGCTGAACGGATTATTATGAAATTTTTTATGTATGTTTGGTAGGTCTAAGAATCGGTCGTAGGCTATTTTTTACACCCCTAGGTGATAAGGATGTCCCTCACCAGTTAAAGTAGAAAAGGTGAGAAAATATTAATTTGTTACACAACCATTATCAGCTTGATGTTTCATCATTTCCAACTCTCGTGATAAGATAACACTTGCTGTATGTAGCATAACTATTTTTGTAATAAAATAAATAAAGTATAAAATAAACAAAACCCATTTACCGTCACCGTATCTAAAGACTAACGAGTACTTTGTCTCGCCTCATTGCAATTATGATACTGATATAATAAGTGCTGTATGGAAGCATCCACAGTCATAACTATCATCATCATAATAAAATTATAAGCCAATCATCATAAGAAAGCCTCCTACACAGATTTCCACAAGGACCATTCATTTAGAGTATCGTAAATATCATATTATCGTGTTTGGCATAAGTCATACAATGATTTACAAACAGCGAAAGAAAATATTGTGAGGTTATCTATGTACTCAGGGATTTTCTCGCGTGGTGGGCTATGGCCTAATCCCTGTCAAATGAGTGAGACAATAAATCAATAAATTCTTTGATAATGTATGAAGATAGATAATCTGTAAGACGGAGGTGAAAGCCAGTCCGAGAGGAAGGGCATAGCGAGCTTATCGCTCAAATTGAGCTGCCCGACTAGGGAAGTACCTCCGCCGTACAGAAGACCAAGAAACAACAATTGTTGTCCTTCTACGAATGAGTAAGGTTACCAGAGCTCTGGGGGAGTGACTATTGTGACAGTTTAGTAACTCCCTATTTTAAGATACCTAAACGGTTTCTACAGAAAAAAAAAAAAAAAAAGTGTCGGCAACGCGCGAGTGACACCACTGGTGTTTCAAACGTCTATAGGTTCCGGTACCCGCATACAATCAGGTGGACACCTTATTTGCAACCCTTATGGTATAAAAAAAATTCGGGCAGGCAACGGAATTCCCGTGCAGTCAGTAAAGTCAGTGTGGTAGTGAGCTATGATTTGTGCTGCTCACCTGCCTCCCGGCTTGAGGCCGACCAGCACGTTCATCTCGTTGACGTCTCCGTGGATGACGCCCTTCTCCAGCTCATCCAGACGCGGCACTATCGCGTACTTGAACTCTTCTATTACCTGTAAATAAATATATTAATAACAACTAACTTTCATACATCTAGCCATCGACAACCAATACCTAATTATAAAATGATATAGTGTACATTCTAGTTGAAAGTTTTTTTTTACCGTTTGTGGTGGAAAAATAAACGTTTATTATTACTATTATTGCTCTTACGAAAGCCTTATGATTATTACCGTTTTGAATCGAAATTATGCAATATTATATCAGGTAGTTTTAGTAGAATAACATGCCAACCTGTTCTTCTATTCTGATAAAGTATGAAATAGAGTTGGTCACAGTACCTACACAATAGCATCACTTGTCAAATTAACTGTCATGTATTATACGCGACAAAGGTAATAATACTGAGTACTAGGTACTAGGTACTACTGAACATTAACATAATTCACGACGGAATTGACAAAATAACGCTTGATTTTATACACTAAGGTGAATACTTACATTGAATTAAAATTGTACCTTCAGCATACTTTTTATAATTTCTAAGCAAATTATTTTTATTTTCCTATGGCTCAGCTATCAGAATAGCTGAGCCATAGGTGACTGCATTAATGGTAGCGGGTTCGATACGATCCGCACGGAGAAAATATTTGTAACGGGTCTGAATGTTTGTGAGAATTCGATTAAAGTTAAAGTTATTTACAAGAAACATACTATAATAATAATACATGTACATCTATACTGACTTCTTACACGTACGCGAATATAGAATATAGACATTGAAATAAAACTACTTTTTACGGATATTGATATTATTTTAACCTGGCAGATGCTATACCGAATATCAATATACCGCGATAAAATCCGTAAAAAGTAGTTTTATTCCTATACATATAATACAATTTTTAAATTGATGATTCACGCGTCTAATGGATGATGTAGAGGATACGTAACGTCGAGATTAAATAATATCAATATAACGTGATAAAATCCGTAAGTGTTGTGCCAAGTTGCACGTCCACCAATCCCCGACGCAAAAACGACGCAGTGTTACACGTTTGACGTGTCTGTCCGTGTGTCAGTCCGTGGCATTGTAACTCCTGAACGGTTGAACCGATTTTGGTGAGTAGAGTAAAGGTGAGTTAGTCGGGAGTGTTCTTACCTATGTTTGATGACAATCGGTCCTAGATAACCGCCACAAAATGTGTCGGTTTTTAATTGTTTAATTTAATATTTGGTGTGTGTTCCTATAAAGCCGATTTTGACTCACCTCTTCAGCCAGGTCAAGTTTCTCCGAGTCCTTGATGACGTACTTGAACTTCTCCAGTTCGGGCACCTTGGTCAGCATCCACATGTGCTCGCGAGCCACCAGCCCCGAGTGGTTGAAGTTCTGGAGACAACAGCATTGGTTATCAATGTCAATATAAGAGCTAACTTTACCTTACGTAGAACCAATGTAGTTATATAATAATATAATAATAAATCCTTTATTTTCAGGCTACTGTCGGCCATAGATATATACCTTACAGACTAACATATATATAATATCAAAAATACAAATCGTGATAGTAAATAAAGCTTAGGTCTATGTTAGTAAAAACACTGCACTACGTATTCGTGCGTTCTTGTGGCACTTGTCCGCGGAAGCGACGGAACACCACGTCTTGCGGCCAAAACTCCTCTTCCAAGACGAGGTGCAGCAAACACGTTGGTATTCGCACCACAAACGCCTTGAAGTTGATGTTGCGGCGTGACTCCAAACCCATTAATGTTAAGGAAATCACTTAGTGGTTCCGTTAAATCAGTTATCAGTAGTTCCAAGTCAAGTATTTTTCTTTATATCAATTAGACCAACATTACAGGTACTATTGGATTGCCAAAACTAGCTTCACGGTTAGAATAATATTGGTTTTAATAATTTATTTAGGAAACTTTTATCTTCACTGTCTTTGTTATGAACTTACGGTAAGAGCATATGCAACTACCCTAAAAAAATACATAAATAACAAGGTACAGACCTATTCGCTGTCCTAATAAGCCTGTCTAAACAGCTTCATATATTCTGGTAACACAACAGTACTAGTTTAAAAAAAACTATCATTACATGCATGTAAAACGGACGCGTGTAACAATACAAATTGTAGGAACCTTGGACTGTCTGTCTGTCTGCTACAGGTACCTACGTACAGTCAGCTAGCTATTGTATAATTAACTACTATAGAACTGTAATACGGTTACCGTAACACGGTCAGTTATGCAAATTGCTGATCACTTTAGTTTCTGCCTCGTTGGTCTTGTTGTCGTATGTGCGACAGCTGAGCTGCTCAACCTGGGAATCGAACCCAAAAGTTCGATTCCCAGGTTGAGCAAAGTGTCATTGGGTGAAATTCTCAGTAGCAACTCGGAGATTGGACTCGTGTCCGGTTGATGGCAATAGGTTCGTTCCCTAATACCTATTTTAGGACCCATGTCCTAAAATATACTGGTGAAATGTGGGTGTACATTGGTACACCTCAGCCTAACCCTTTGGGGACGATAGGCGTGATGGTATGCATGCACTTTAGTACCGTAATACTTAATACATTATATTTTTATCTATTCATCATTCATAAATTTACATTGCTTAGATACAACATCACATAAACCAAAATACCTCACTGACCTCGCACATTTTTAACCAGAATATTATACGGCTGTGCAGACTACAAGACCTTATATTTTGAAAGAGAGTTTACAAGTTTCCTGCCCGATTCTTCTCCATAATATACTGAATTGGTGAGAATGCCATTATGTATTCGATAATGTTATTCTTCATTACATAATATTGACAAAGTTTATAATTGTATTGTGATTAACTTCAGAAGGCACCCAGCTTCTGACGAAGAGACTGGGAAGTGCGGGCGGTGGGATCACTAAAACCACTCCAGTGATCATAAAATAAAAAGAACCCGCCATTTGGGGTTCATAAAATTAGGAGTGTGTTACCTCCTACGCTTAATCCATCTTCACAATAACCAAGACTTCCATACCTGCAGCTTGGTATCCAGGTTGGCAACGAACTCCCCGAGCTGGTAGAACAGCGCCTCGGACTTGGGCACTCCCTGCAGCAGCTCGCCGGGCACGAACTCCAGCAGGCGCACGGCGTGCTGCTTGCCGCCGAGGTTCTCGATGGAGTGCAGGTGCCCGTACACGTTGCGGACCGGCTTCGGGCACGTCACGGAGCGGGTTCCTGCGACAAGAACAGGTAAGAACTGAACAACACTCATAAATATAGTAGAGAAGAACAGTTAAGAAGTTGAGTTAAGAAGTCCCAACTCTATTGGTTCCAAAATAACTAAAAATATAGTTTTGTTATATGAAAGTCGTTTTTATGGAGAGTGGTTCATTGGAATTGCTGAATGATGGTGTCGTCTACTTAATTGTTTTATTCTGTTGTAGAGTCACCGATCGTTCATACTTTTCTGGGAACCAAACACAGGATCTCACCCTCAATATCTCAGCGTGAACTGGGCTATTCCAGGCAGCCAAAAAATCTACGAATTGTGGAAAACTCTCTGGCGTTTTGTAATTTGAAACTGTATACAAAACTATAAGTACACTGTTACCCAATTGCAACATGGTCCAGTTGATCCAAGCTGATACATAAGTACTTAGGTAGGTACGTCATGTTTTGGAAATAAGCGCTGCCTAGAGAATAAGACTGGCGTTAGCAATATCCTTTGAAGATTCGGAATATTTCAATATTTAAATTAGCAACATCTTTGAACGATAGTGTACCAATGTACCAAAGTAACTATGTTTTTGCTTGTATAAAGAAATATGTAATTTATAAAAATAATTATGTGCTTACAAGTCGGCTACTGTAAACAGGGATTGAAGAAAACTGTTCCACCGTAGTACAGTCTATGACTAGTTTGGGGAACAGTGTGAATCTGCCTCGAAACAACTTACGTTAGTTTGTCTTGGTAATTATAGTAATAAGTTCATAGTTATTAAGATTTCATCAGACTTGTAAATGTTTTTCTAATTTGGCAAATAAAGATTTATTATTATTATTATTATTATAAACAACACTATTTATAGAAGTCAGTAGAAATTAAAACAACTTACCCAAGAAGTTCATGATCTCATTCTGTGCTTCGACCACGGCGACGTTCTGCGAGTCGTTGGAGTTCATGATCTTCAGCACATACCCGTTCTCACTGTGGGAAGTGATTAGGGGGTTCTTCACGTTGGGGTCCTCGATGATTTTGTAGTTCTTGTCGTCGTACCCGTTGAGCTCTATCAGCTCGAGCACGGAGATGCCGTAGAGGCGCTCCGCCAAGAGCTTGACTCCTTCATGATCGATGATTGGGCGTATCACCGCGCCTGGTTCTAGAGTGTTTGCCATTGTACCTGGTGAACAAATATAATTTTATTTATTTGATTCGTGGAAAACTTACAGCTAACTTAACATACCAGTAATCATACTAATATCCAGACAGCCAAAAACAAGCTTTCACTTCTAGAAAACATAATAAAATAAAAAACAAGTGTGAACAGTCTCGGTACAGAGATAGAATGAATACAGTATACACACAATTTAATTGATAAGTTTATTGTCAACTAGCTTTTGCCCACGACTTTGTCTATAAAAAAGAATCATCAATCGATTCACCCAGTCGAAAGTTATGAGGTTATTATATTTAACAAACATAAAAAAAAACCATTTAATTGATAACCTCCTCCTTTAGTGAAGGACGACGATGGTGAAGGATGACGACGGCGTTGATGGACGACGCCAGTGAAAAACGACGTTCGAAGGACGACGACGGTGAAGGACGACGACGGTGAAGGACGACGACGGTGAAGGACGACGACGGTGAAGGACGACGACGGCTTTGACGAGTGATCATCAATCTTTAAGTCGGAGGCGGATGCCAAAGATTTGAACTCCTGACCAATAACTTAAGGAGTCCGTAGTTATGTAACGTGAGTCACTTATAGTCTAAAAGGAGGATTAATTTCAATATAATGCTAAACACGTCTATCAATTCTCTTAAATAATATTTATACACAATGCAAAGTAGATTAGACCAAGGAACCACGTTGTCTCATACAAACTTTTCCCTCCTTTTTCACCTCTTTAGGAATAGAATTTATAAAAATACTTTATTATCGGAAGCCTACGTCATTTAAAGAACACACCCTCTAAGGTTCAGGTCTCTACAACCAGTGGTTTAAGCTGTGCGTTGATCCTGCAGTAATTCAAGACAAAGGATTTTATATACATAGAAGATGACTACCTCACTGTGTGAGCTGTGGTAGCCTAGTGATGTGACCAGTGGACTGAGATGTCAAAGGTCTACAGTTCAAACCCAAGGCACGCACCACTGACTTTTCGGAAGTTATGTGCGTATTTATCACATATCAAACGGTTAAGGAAAGCATTGTGAGGAAGCCTGCATGCTTGAGAGAATTTCTCAATGGCGTGTGACGTCTGCCATCCCTCAGTAGGGTAGCGTGGTGGACTATAGCCTAATCCCTCTCAAATTAGTGGAGACCCATGCCCAGCAGTGGAACATTAATGGGTTGATGATGATGACAACCTCATTAGTATCTATATCTATAAGTATATACATATAACGTTCATACGCTTATAACTTAGCAGATGAGCGCGGCTGACCGTAATTTCAATTCTTAGGTTTCAATTCATCTTAATCAGTTCAGCGGTTGAAGAGTTAAAAGTAAGCAGACAGACAGACATAGGTATCTACTTTCGCATTTATAATATTAACTAGTATGTTCAGTAACAGTTGGGTACAGTAGTGTTGCACTTGTGGTCGTTCCGCAGCGGTGGGGTTAATAACATGTTTCTAGGTTGTCGCATGCCGTCGTAACAATAACATATTGTGATTCTGAATACCTATACATAATTTATGTCTATGTTTGTATGTAATAATAGAAGAATTATTATTACGTGAACATCTACTTTGGTTTCTACTAAATTGCTCGTTTACTTGGAAGTCATCTTACAAGTTTGAAGAAATGGGTAGGTTAGGGTACTTCCTGCTTGGGACCCCATAATTCAAGAAATGTTTGTGTGATGAGCATAAACATTTGTATCCGAGTCATGGATGTATCTATGTATAATATGTATGTATTTACAAAAAAAAAGTATATGTATATGTAGTATATCAACCAACTAGTATCCGTAACTCAAGCCTCGTTGCTTACCACGGAACTAGATGGCGCTGTGTGATAATGTCCGGAAATATTTATTTTTTTGTTTTATTTATTTAATTAATAACCAATGTTATTAATATTACCTACCAATAAATAATTTACTTTAATTTTGTTTACAAATTACTCGTTTTTAGTGTTGCCAAATGATCAAAAGACCTATTTTTTTTTTAAACACTTTATTTATTTATTTTTATATATATTAAGCTAAAGCAATATAATAGTGTAATAAATTCTTATTACACTATGATAATAGTAAGGTATAAATGTATTCTCCGACATAAAATCGAAATTATTTGTGTACAAATGACAATACGATGCAGCTATTGTGTTCTCAACAGGCTAATAAAAGGATCGTCTATATACTATAGTGCACTATCGTTCACATATAGGGTTGCCATATTTATTTTGAACTAATATTTATATTATAGTAATTTTCACAAAAAAGATGCTCTTCTTTTTGGTGGATGACTTCAGCATTTTTTCTCTGTACTTCATATGAATAAACAATAGTTGAATTAGAAATAAAATAAAATATATTTTTGTACTTTATATTTTTTATACATTAAGTACATATGGTAGGTAGGTACAATTTACTGAAATATAGTCATCAACAAACCATTGACGTCCCACTACTGGGCACGGGTCTCCTCTCATTTGAGAGGGATTAGGCTATAATCCACCACGCCACCACCAACTCCTATAATTAGGCAAAACAACGTTTGCTGGGTCAGCTAGTAGTACGATAATAATATCATATTACTAGCTTAGGTAGCACTACCGTGTCTACCTACCCACCTTACCTACTTTAATCCTACTTCCTACCTTACATATCTTACAATTTTTTGAAGTCCATTGATATCCATCATAGCATTACAATTGGATCAATGGTTTAGAAACGTATTGGCCCAAATATACAAACGTTCATTTTTATTTAGGTATAAAGGTAGTATGAGTTGAAGCCCTATCATATTCACATATGACTTGTGTTGACTTAACTAATAATACACCGCGACAGTGGCGCCGCGCGCGGCCGCGTGCCTCAACTAACATCACATGATTGCCGGTACCTTACCGATTAAAGAAAAAAAGAATCAGGCATATCTAAGGAAATATAGATTAATCATTAATATCACCACGTTAAATGACTTTAGTGGACCTATGAGTAAATATGCCTTTGCATACTTTGTATCTACATATTAAATATGTAAAAAAGGAAAAACATTACAGGTTTTTTAAAATGTTATTTTTTATAAAACTTTAAGTTTAATAGAAATTAATTCATATAGGTCCGACTTTAATTCTTCTGACAAAAATATTTCAGTACCTTTTTAACTACAAATACATAAATACTAAAAAAATATAGGTTCTAGTTAAAAAAATCGACACATTCAATACACCGACTGCCGTGAGTACTTCAGTTAAAAATCATTGTTTACGTAAATTCTTTGATCTTAACAATCAAGTAAATCATGCAGTAAAATGCACTTGACTTACCGACAGGATAATAACTTATATTTTTCTACATACATATTACAAGAAACAAAAATAAATCCCATAATAAAATAACACACTTTACAACACCATTTAAAAAAAATCTTCAAAATCCACTTACAAAAAATTTCAATATTCCAAAAAAAATATTTCAAAAAGTTCACGAACAGCTCACTACCTGTCACCGCTATCAATAGTCAACAACTGATGTGAGATGAGCAGCACTATGTAACAATAGCATTGATAACAAGAGATGGAATTGTTATTACGTATCCCGGTCGCTATTGCTATCGTGATAGCGATTCTGGGAGTGAGCGAATGATTGAAGGAGTGAGTAAATGAGTAAGCGAATGATTAAGTGAGTAATAATAGTAATTAGTGGTATATAGGAAGCTATTTCATATTCAGCTATATCATATTCGGGGATTGGAATAGTTCGATATATTTTTTTAAGTAGTTAGTAAACTTTGAAATCCCTAAATAATGATAAATAACTTTCATTCCGATGCGTTATGGAACTTAGAATATATTTGTAAAAAAATATTATTTAGGGGAATCATTTAAATTTAAGATTGAAGCCCTTAAATAATGTAATACTATGATTTTTTGTTTTGCGAATGATTACCACGAGAGGCAGTTAATACCTATAAGTCCAACATTATACCATTGGGTCATCAAAAACTTACCTGACGACTCACATAAAAAGCCTTTAATGTTCCAAACAACATATTATTCGACACATCAATACAGAATTTTAAGTGACAAGCTATGAGTGCATAATATGATTGCCATCTAATTCCTATCCTTACACGTAATAGGCGCCCTCTCGGTCGCTATCTGGTCGTTCGTGACTGTACGTTTGACAGATTACAAGACGACGTATGATTTGTTTGTGCTGTTTATCTAACAGGAGTACTGTGATATAAGTGAATTGTCTTTATAAAAATATCATTTATATTCCATACAGTTATGTATCTAAATAATTACTTAAGAAGAAAATATAGAGATCTCGGCAAACCCCTGTCTAATGCGATTGGCTACAGCAGTTACAGAATTCTCCGCGCATTAAAATGAAGTACCTATTAAATATGTATACATACTCGTATTTTTGTGATAAATTACTTTGCCTCATTGGTCAGCTGTCGCAAGGTTTGATTTCCATATTTTCCAGTGAAATAGTATTTTTAAATAAGTATAAATCTTAGTAGCTTCGAATGTAGATTTATGCCCGGTTACGGGCAATCGTTTCGCTAATTAGAAACATGGGACATGAACACATACCGGCAAAGTTCATCTGTGCAATTCTGCCTAAACCCTTGAGGCGTAGAGATGTGAGGGTATCTTATGTATGTAATTAATATTCTTGGTACAATCCAATGATCTAATATACTTTATATGTGTGATGCTGGCGCCAAATAACTGCCTGTCATATATAACTATGTTAAAGCTAGACTATTGGAATAAAACTACTCTTTAATCCGAGGACTCTGCATTATCCTTTACAGTCCATTTTCACGGGCAGTCTGAGGTGTCGGTTGTCTTGATGTTACAACCGCTTCCCCATTTTTTCTTAATTATTGAAGTTCCGATTTAAACAGAACGAGTGTTCAGATCTACTTATTATAGAATCTATGACGGTATTTCGAGCAGGCGGTGTTTTTATTATGTATATTAAAATTTTGGTGATTTTTTATTTGAATTAACTCACAAATCGACCCGGACTCGAGTCGGTTTTCTGTTGCAAGGACTCGTTTGATCTACCGCATCCTCCGTCTAAGAACCTGTTTATGTTTTCTATAAGACAATAACTAAGATCAAACTCATTGAAGTCTACAATAAAAACATAAAGTGGCACAGGTATGAAACAATTCCTTAAGCTAAGAAATTACGGGTTATCAGATATGGAAGTATGGCCCTATCATCTTCAATAGTCCAATTTTAATGGCCAATTGATAGAAATGGGTCGTCCGCTCACCACTTTGAGGGGCCCGACGCGGTTAGCTAATTCTCAACAACTTCCTTGTACTATGGGGATAGTCTGCATAAGTAAGGCCCGATTTAGGAGACTCAGCGAGCCGGGTACCTTCTTGTCCGGAGTCTTGGCAATTGCATAGATCAGTGTGGCCAAGCAATGGCTTGGACTTGAATGAGCTTGAATTGAAGGCTTGAATCTAGGTGATCAAGGGAGCTGGGCATCAAAGCCTATCCACTGTTGGACATAGGCTTCTACGAAAATGCGCTTTGGTGTACAACGTGCAAAATGAAATTCACTTCCACAGCCAGAAAGTGAAGACATAAAAGTAGGTGGAATTTTTCTAAAAATACTTCCACAATTAGTATCTAAACATCTACCAATACTCGTCCGCCTTCATGTTCGTGTCACACAAAATATTCACATCACGAAACAGAGCGCTACTTGTGATGTCGTGACTAAGAGGTCGTTAACACATCTGTCTCGCAGACTATCATGTTCGATATATTGTTATATATGAACAGACTATCATTTAGCCAAATATAATATAGCTCAAGAGTCAAGCTGTATGAATGCAGAAGAAGCAAAAGTCGTCTTAGGATCGTGGTGGCGTTCAGTTTCTGCCTACCCCTATGGAATAAGGGCGTGACTTTATATGAAAAAATAAATGAGTTACTGATTACCATTAGTCAGGTAGTCAGTCACTAGGCTTATTTGCCACCTCAATGGTATAAGATCGTAATTAATTAGTAATCGATTTAATATTAACTAAGAGAATCGTTTACATTTTTGTTTTAATTACACTTTAGTTTACCGTATTTCTTCGTAACTTTCTTTCAAGATTAATTTATGATTAATCTAGGTATTTGTCAAGATTCTAGAATGTTCTGACATTAGCTTGTTTTTGTTTATGTTTTCTGTGGTTTATCGGAAAATTTGGTTGTGATCCATCATGATTACGTGAGGCTGTGGCGAAGATCCCTTATCTCAGTAACTGGCGACAATACCTACCTGCACTGGGCTGAGGTGAACGACTTTATGACTTATGACAGTGATTTATGGTGCTTATTTATAAATCACCATGAACCTGATTTTATTTTTTTATTTTAAACAATTTATTAAACAATATCAGCAAATGTCGGAAAAAGATCTGCTTATATAAATACTCAAACCGTGGTTACCATATCTGACACCATGTTTTCCCCGTTGATTTCGGAAACAAAATGGCTAGACCTAGGTTAGAGTCTCGGAATCATTCACCCTTTTCTCCTGAAACCTGCATGTTGACGAAATTTTTTCACCGATCTGCCACTCCACCAATTTCAATATTTACTATTAACATCTCTCGTAGAACAATACCAGTAGCGTAGCGTGGGGGGGGGGGGCAAAGGGGGCCTTGGCCCCGGGCGGCA
The DNA here is from genome assembly GCA_905163465.1 of Craniophora ligustri. Taxonomy (NCBI): domain Eukaryota; kingdom Metazoa; phylum Arthropoda; class Insecta; order Lepidoptera; family Noctuidae; genus Craniophora; species Craniophora ligustri. The sequence continues at coordinate 252,088 of LR990979.1, read as the reverse complement.
TATGAAAGGGGGCGGCATAAAGTGCCACGTCGTTTTTATACTACTAGAAAAGGGGGCGCCAAATTTCCAGACGGCCCCGGGCGGCAAATACCCACGCTACGAATGAACATCTTGCATGCCCTATTGTGTATGTATACTCATGTTTCACAAATAAAGTATCTTGTATCTTGTACGCCACTGCCTCGAAGTTTTATTTAGTTTAGTTTATTGTGAACGTTAGTCTAGATATATTCTGAATGATTAAATGTGTTGTCGAAAATGTACAGTACTAACATTTATTTTTGTATTTCGTCTACAAAGTAGCGCTGTAATCAAATTTCGTATCAAATATTAAAAATCTTAAAATGTTTTGAACAGCGCTATCTATTTCGTACTTTTGTTACTACTTAAACATTTACAGCACTGCTTTGGTCTTCATGTTTGCTATTGAACAATAGATGGTGCTGTAAGCAGTAAGATAATCAACCTTAAGATAGCTATCCAATAATAGATGGCAGCACAATATCGTATCTTATGAAACAAATTGTTTTAATCTACTTTACTTAGGATTTTTGTATTGAATCCAGTCTATTGACTATGCTGTGCCTGACGGAGTCCATAAATGTTTTTATTTTAAGTCTAATATCAGCTGTGGAAAACCACGTTATGGAATGCAATAAAGTATTGAACTATTGAGTATTGTATCGAGGGATACACGCACACATTTACATATGTACAAACACCTACATGCGGGGCTTGAACCTGCGACCAACGATCGCAAAAGCCGATCGCTCAGATACTGTGCCAATCCAGTCATCATTTTTAGATGTGTGAAGTTCGATTTACTTCGCGTGATGGCATCACTTTACAGCATGGCAAATTCGTTTAGTTATCTCGTAGTTTTAGAATTCTAGCCTGCTGTAGGTATAAATATCGAATATAAGTTTTGGGTTTGGCAGACAGAGATATACAGATCTCATTTAAATTTCTTTTCTCCTTTTCATATCTAAACTTTCATTTGGTAGGTATAGGTCCAAGAATTTCCTGAAAACAACCTAGCCTTGCGTTACACACAATCTTATATGTTCTTAGGACCTATTTATGTAATAAAGGCGAGCCTATCAGCAAAACCAAACTCCAAACTTGTACTGAAAATCCGAACTAAGAATCGAGCCCGGAACCCCACGCACAGCAATCACTCATATAACCATTTGGCTGGCAATGAGGCACGTAAACGTAACATGTAGAATCATTGCCATTTCCTCACCCCTTCCATCTCATCAATTATTTTTTTCACACCAAGATCAACATCAGAATCCAAATTAAAAACAAATTAAAATATTTCACACTCAATCGCATCGGAGTCGTCGCACCCTCTCTGCCTACCCCGCTAATTGGCAAGGCCGCTAATCCACGGCACGCGACTTAGTACAAAGAAACTAATTTAGGTGGCAGCACCTCCGCAACGGTTTTAATGGCGTGAGTTTGACAAGTGATCGGGTGACGGATGGTCCACAATGACCTACATGGGTTTATGAATATTGGTGCTGTATATGTGTTAGAACGGAATTGTGATATATTAGTACCTTTGATGTCCCTGCGACGATATGATGGATGCCATCAATAACGACGCCATAAATATCGACGACATCTATACCGAAGCCACAAATACCAACGCTTACAATACTGACGCCAACAATACCGACGCCATCAATACCAACGCCATAAATACCGACGCCACCAATACCGATGCTTTCAATACCGACGCCAACAATACCGACGCTTTCAATACCGACGCCACCTATACCGATGCCACCTATACCAACGCCAACAATACCGACGCCAACAATACCGACGCCAACAATATCGACGCCATAAGTACCGACGCCATCAATATCGACGCCTTCAATAACGACTATTGATGATTATATTGATGATATTGACTATTGATATTGATGGCGACGACAGCAATACCGACGCCATCAATACCGACGCCATCAATACCGACGCCATCAATACCAACGCCATCAATATCGACGCCATAAGTACCGACGCCATCGATATCGACGCCATCATTAAAGACGTCATCAATATCGACGCCATCTATACCAACGCCACCTATACCGTTGCCAACAATACCGTCGCGTACAATACTGACGCCTGCAATACCAACAGCAACAATACCGACGCCAACAATACCGACGCCTCCTATACCAACACCAATAATACCGACGCCAACATTACCGACGCCAACAATACTGACGCCATCAATACCGACGCCATCAATATCGACGTCGTCTATACCGACGCCATCAATATCGACGCCATAAGTAACGACGCCATCAATATCGACGCCATCAATAACGACGTCATCAATATTGACGCAACCTATACTAACGCCACCTATACCGTCGCCAACAACACCGTCGCATACAATACTGACGCCTGCAATACCAAAACCAACAATACCGACGCCAACAATACCAACGCCAACAATACCGACGCCATAAGTACCGACGCCATCGATATCGACGCCACCTATACCGATGCCATCAACAACGACGCCATCAATATCGACGACATCTATACCGAAGCCACAAATACCAACGCTTACAATACTGACGCCAACAATACCGACGCCAACAATACCGACGCCAACAATACCAACGCCAACAATATCGACGCCATAAGTACCGACGCCATCAATATCGACGCCATAAGTACCGACGCCATCAATATCGACGCCATAAGTACCGACGCCATCAATATCGACGACATCAATAACGAAGTCATCAATATCGACGCAACCTATACCAACGCCACCTATACCGTCGCTAACAACACCGTCGCATACATGCAATACCAAAACCAACAATACCGACGCCAACAATATCAACGCCAACAATACCAACGCCATAAGTACCGACGCCATCGATATCGACGCCACCTATACCGACGCCATCAATAACGACGCCATCAATAACGACGCCATCAATATCGACGACATCTATACCGAAGCCACAAATACCAACGCTTACAATACTGACGCCAACAATACCGACGCCATCAATACCAACGCCATAAATACCGACGCCACCAATATCGATGCTTTCAATACCGACGCCTGCAATACCGACACCATCAATACCGATGCCAACAATACCTACTCCACCTATACCAACGCCAACAATATCGACGCCATAAGTACCGACGCCATCAATATCGAAGCCATCAATAACGACGCCATCAATATCGACGCCACCTATACCGGCGCCACCTATACCGTCGCCAACAATACCGTCGCATACAATACTGACGCCAGCAATACCAACACCAACAATACCGCCGCCAACAATACCGACGCCATCAATACCGACGCCATCAATACCGACGCCATCAATACCGACGCCATCTATACCGACGCCACCAAACCGACGCCATCAATAACGACGCAATCAATATCGACGACATCTATACCAAAGCCAATACCGACGCTTACAATACTGACGCCAACAATACCGACACCATCAATACCAACGCCATAAATACCGACGCCACCAATACCGATGCTTTCAATACCGACGCCTGCAATACCGACACCATCAATACCGACGCTTTCCATATCGACGCCATCTATACCGACGCCAACAATACCGACGCTATCAATACCGACGCTAACAATACTGACGCCATTAATACCAACGCCAGCAATACCGACGCCAACAATACCGACGCCAACAATACCGACGCCAACAATACCGACGCCATTAATACCGACGCCAACAATACAGACGCCATTGATACCGACGCCAGCAATACTGACGCCATCAATACCGACGCCATCAATACCGACGCCATCTATACTGACGCCACCAATATCGACGCCACCTATACCGACGCTTACAATACTGACGCCAACAATACCGACGCCATCAATACCAACGCCATAAATACCGACGCCATCAATACCGATGCTTTCAATACTGACGCCTGCAATACCGACACCATCAATACCGATGCCAACAATACCGACGCTTTCAATACCGACGCCACCTATACCGACGCCACCTATACCGACGCCAACTATACCGTCGCATACAATACTGACGCCTGCAATACCAACACCAACAATACCGACGAAAACAATACCGAAGCCAACAATACCGACGCCAACAATACCGACGCCAACAATACCGACGCTTACAATACCGACGCTACCTATACCGATGCCACCTATACCGACGCCACCTATACCGACGCTGCCTATACTACACCGACGCTGCCTATACTACACCGACGCTGCCTATACTACACCGACGCTGCGTATACCGATGCTTTCAATAGCGGGCAAGAGCTAGTACGCTAAAATCCGAAAAATGTAGTTGCATTAATTTTTTTTGGCAAACAACTACATTTTTGAATGAAATTATAATCTCTAAAAATTTTGATAAAAAAATGGTAGAGGTGGTAGGTATGATCTGTTTGTGATCATGCTAAAAATGATCATAAACGTGGGGATTAAATCGACATCATCATACAAACACTCGAATAAATCTTTATAGATTTATGCATATCTGCAACATATTATTATGTTGTTTTATTGTAACGTCTATTGTTCGCGTAAGCGGCACAAAATCAATAAATATCGGTGTAATTATTTACGTGATCGCTCATATTAGGTACACTTACACACTAAATGTTATTGGTGTACAATTTGCGAAAAAACAAATAACATTTGAATTTGCAGTGCTCAGCTTAATTTCATTAAACCAAAACAACAATTAAATATTCGCTCACAATTACATTATAATTACAGCGTTCTTGCTAGTATTATCAAACGTATGAACATCCAAACAACAAAGAGCCGTTCACATAATTATTACAAACAGCATCAGAGGTCAAATTATATTGGTACAAAATTATACTTTGACAAAATCTTGTTTTACGCTAGACGTGGTTTCACAGTCGCTTAGACTTTACCATGTTATTGTTGCCGTTGAAAACTTAACGTGGTATAGAAGATTCTTTCTTATTCCAAAGTTAATAAGGTACAGATACTACGTTTGCAGAACTGCAAATCTAATGTGGTGTTTTCGTCCTAAGGCAAAACGTTCTTGAGATAGAAATCTTATAAAGGAAACGTCTTTTTCAGTTTCCCATTGTCTACAATTACTTGGCTTTGTGATCTCGACTATACGTTTGTCCTTTTCTAACGTTCACATTCATATGTACGTCTGTCTCTTTCATCTGCTCTTTGAAAACCCACTTTGAGATTTCCGTTCGCATCTGTGTTTTGTGGTTTTCTTTTTTTAATTATTTCTTTTTTTGATTCTCGAGTTGTTTTTATCCGATTGCGGGGGGAAAGAGAGTGGTCTGTGTTCGTTTTGTTACGTTTATTGTTCTAGTTAAATATTCTTTTCTACTATGCGAATTTTGCAAAACTTAATCAGACGGTTTAATTTGGCGTGATGATCATTGATAAAAATATACCTATCCCACTGCAGAACTCATGTTCTCTAACACACTGGTGTAGTGCTGGTTGGAGGACTTCACATACCGCTTAAATAATACCTTCAGGCATGCAGGTTTCACCGTGTCAGCAAGTGGCATGTCCTTTTTGGATTGTCGGCACATGTTCAAAACACACCCGGCCTTTATTGGTGAGAAGAATACTGGAAATGCGAAATTCTTACTTCACCAAACCACCCGTGTGGTCAGCATCATGTACATGAAGGAAGGGTCTAGGTCCTCTTAAGACACCAAGCAGATGGTATACGGTCACCGTAGCCTACGGACGTTTGCAACACCAGACGTGTCACTCGCGCGTTGCGGATCCTAGCGGTAAGGGCGAGCGTTTTTGGAGGCTGTCTTTATTCCTAACATTCAAAAGGAACCAGTTAAATTGGGCCTACTTTGAATAAATGATATTTCGACTTTGACTTTGGCCCTGTGGGCAGTTTATAAAACAAAAGATCTGTTTGCAAAACAAAGAAATATATTGGAGCGTTAAGAAAGAGGTGTATCTGAAGAGCTCTCGGAATAAGAAATAATTTAAATACAACAGATATTCTGCGAGGGCAGCGACGTGTTGCAGTTGATAGATGACCCTAACACTTTCCCTGGCTGTAGGGCTGCCACACAGTTGGGAGAGAGGTTTTATTTTCTGGTTGCTTTTGAACTATTTTTGCTAACAGGTACTTATATTGTCTGCAACGAGGCTGGGGCGCTACTACTGAATTGACAGACAGCTTACATTACAATGTAATACATAGCAAAACATACCAGATTGTCGTCTCCAAAGGTTTAGGCAAAGGTGCACTAATTAATGTTCATCCACATATATTCGGTCCCATATAATTAAGGGGGTGAGCCTATTGGCAATGATCAAATTCAAATATTTCAAACTAAAACTATAATTTATTCAAAGTAAACTCTTTTTTAACCTTAAAAATAAATACAGGCCATAAAAAGGCTTACCCTTTACCGCTTCTTAGCGGTTTTTCTGGGAAGCGGAATTTAACATGATTATAACATGTAAACTTAAGAAATATGTACACCAGATCACGATTACATAATAACGCAACAATAAATATGATAACTTCTTATATAAGATTCAATAAAACCCCTCATCACTCAGAAACCAAACCAAGAAGATCGAATTACACAAAAATAAATATGTAGTGTAGGTATAATATTTGTGGCAACCCTAAGCAGTATCAGTGACTGACCCCACTCGCGCTGTTAAAAAGAAATAAAAAAGTAATAAAATGCAAGAGGACAATAAAAACCACAATAATAGAAGGGTTCCGTCGCCGGCGTGAGGAACCCTAATTTTGTACGGAACACTTTACGTCGGTACGGAGTGTTTCCTTGCGGGATATTGCTCACATTAGCATATTGAGAAATTCTTTTTATTTTGAGAATTATATCTAAGTTATACGGTAATTCTTTTCAGTTTGAAAAGATAGAAAGACAGATATACCTAGGTACGCTATTGTAGCGCTAACTCCTGACCATAATGTCTAGAATTCACCACTTGTGTCAGTCGAAGTGTTAAAAATATCCTGCTATGAACTTGAGTCGATTTGAGTCGGTTTTTTAGGAAAAAACCTAGACTGAACTATTATAGTACTGCGGGATCAATTACTGGTAAATGATATTTATTTCTGTAAATTACTCATCCACAATTTGTTTATACTGATACAGTTCATTATTGAATTAATTAAAAACTAATATTTACGAACTTAATAATAAAAAATTCTGTATAGATCTTTTGAGAACAATTTTATAAGTTATAATTAGGATATGTTTAGGAACTAGGTAGCATTTGCATTTTCTAACTAACGACTTTCAGATACCATAATAAACTCAGAGAATCATGGTCTCTTTTAAAGTCTTGGGAACCTTCAAGAAGAGGGCTTAATTATATAATTCATTTTTAAAAAGCTGGCAACGCATTTGCAAGACCTCTGGTGTTGCAAATGTCCTTGGGTGGCGGTGATCACTTACCATCAGGTGAGTCTCCTGCACGTTTGTCACCTTAAGTCCATTAAAAAAAGAAATAAGGTTAACATTTAATAAAATAATAAATAAACATTTTTATAAAAGTGGTTAATACTTAACTACGAACTTCCCTAAGGGTTAAATATGGGAGTAAAGTAAAACTAAAGTATATTCTAGCCGCAGGTTATGTGTGCGGGTCGGCAAGTGTCACAAAGTCAATGTGTTCAGAGCATAGCTACTAGCGGAGTGCGTGCTGTAAGTGCTTGTGCTGGGCCGGACTTGGAACGATACAAGGAATTGGAATAATAATAATAATAATAATGTTCTTTATTAATAATCATCATCAGCCTATATTCGTCCACTGCAGGACGTAAGCCTCCCCTAGTCCCTATGTTCTTTACATAGATATTTAGTTATGCATTAGCTCAATTACGATTAAAACTGAAGGGGTATTTCCAAAACTTTGTAATACATTCTTTATTTTTGTCACAAGGGTAGTAAGCAAGCTCACAGCCTGCCTGATGATAAGCAGTTACCGTAACACCACAAGTATCGCTCGCGCGTTGCCGACCCTATAGACACCGTCTAGGTTTTTTTAAATAGGGGGTTACTAAACTGACAGCAAACGGAATTACCATGCTGTCACGATTGTCACTCCCCCAACAAGCTCTGCTAGCGTTACTCACTCGAAGAAACACAACTTTTCTGCGGTTTTCAATACATGGATTACCGCAGTGGTTTTAAGCCTGTATTATGTACTGTCTAAAGTTGCGGTCGGGGCTTCTTTGTATGATTAGCAAAATATTTGCATCTAAGTCAATAAAAATACATATGTAGAGTATTCACCATCTAATATCCGTTATGACTATCCTCGAGACTGAGCTCGGAACGCTGTGTAATGTCCCGCGATGTTATATATTCCTGCCAATCTTTTAAATACACTCACCCGTCATATTTCTAATCGCAGATAACGTCCGAAGGACCAAAGACCTCTGAGAAGAATTGCTGATTAAACTCAGAAAATCTCTTTCATAACCAAATAAAATACTGTTTTTATGAATCCATCGAACTCAATACTTTTTAGTAACAATTTTAACAATATCACATGTGTATTTAATGAAATTAACTTTAATTTTCATAGCAAATAAATATATGTAACATCATAATGTTTTTAAATTTCTTACAGTGTTAGTGCATTTTTATCTATGTCATTTTTTTCTCGGTCCGTCCCTGTATTGCCACCATGCTAGTATTTTGTTAGTCGGCAGCTTTGTCGCGAAGTGGCTCGCTCCACCATCGGGCCGCCGTCTCTCTCACACCGCGGACATCGGAAGGGGACGGCGTACCGTCACGGGACACTGCCGACGCGGCCCGAGTGTGACAATATTTGGTCACTTATTGGCTACACTGGGAACGGTCGCAAGCGCACACAAAAAACTAGATTGTTTAACATTTACTTGGTTATTTTTGTTGTCTTAAAAATATTGTATGTTTTATTGGAATATTTTTGAAAGTCAAGATTTTATTCTACTTAAACAATTTTTTGGAAGTAGAATGTTATACTTATTTCATGATATCTTTTGAGTTCATTTTATGAGTGCAGTAAAAACAATGGAATAGGTAGGTACTTTTATCAGTTTCAATCAGTTACATAACATTATTAAATATATCATCCTCCATCGTACATTAATGATTCAACTAATCAAAGCTAGCTGCTCATCTCGCGTCCATGAACTCCGCGGCAAGGTCGTCCATCGGTGTACAACCGTTCGGTGAGCGCTGCAGCCGACCACGTAGGTACTGTACCCGGCAGTACAGATAGCAAACAAATACAATATATTGATTAGAACAGAATAGTTTATTGCTATACAAAGTGGCTAAACTGTCTCTTTGACCATTTGATTAGCTCATGTTAAAGGATTGAAGGATCATCAATGCGCATGTGAACATGAATGATCCTTTCATTTTATTGAAACAATACATGTACTCGTAGGTAGTTTTGGCGTATGGCCTTACAGAACACCGCAGTGAAAACAACAATCGTTGTATTTCTGCGAGTGAGTACCAGAGTTCGTTGGGGGAGTGACTATTCTGACAGCATGGGAATTCCGTTTGCTGTCAGTTTAGTAGCACCCTATTTTAAGAAACCTAAACGGTTTCTGCAGGGGTTGGCAATGCATATGCCAGCCTTCTGGTATTGAAAATGTCGGTGATCACTTACTATCAGGTGAGCCGCCACGTCACGTTTGAACGCTTATCACCATAAAATAAAGTATGAGAACCTTCTACACTGTATAGAAGGTTAGTTTGAATAAAACTCTTCGCGTACTGTGCGGTTCCAAAGGAACTTCATACCACGCACAATCAGGCTGTGCAATGTACTACCTGTCAAAAGACCACAGCATGGGGTTCTTAAAAAAAGGAGTGATAAGATCAACGCACGACTGACACCTCTGGTGTTGCAAATGTTCATTGGCTACGGTAACCGCTTGCCATTAGGCAGGTCGCGGATTTCGGATCCGCTCATCAAAATTAATTGACTATATTGGCGTAAGTGTTAGTAATCACTCTGTAGGTATCGTCAGAAAATTCGTTAGAAAATAATCGTTATTAATATGATTTGCTTGTTAAGGTTCTATTTCATTGTGAACGTCTCTATAAATGTCCTGCCGATGGTGGCATTGTGTGTCGGGTCGTTTTATTCCCTACAACATGGTAGAGTAGAGCGACGCTGATACACACGTCATACTCGTGAACGGGTGCTGTCGGTGGAGGCTGGTCGACTCATACACGCTATGACATTCTGAATTCGTTTTATTTTGTCTTGGGTAAATAGTTCATACATTTCACATCAAACTGCATTATTCTCATATTGATGTTGCAAATGAAAATTGTAAAGGAATTGACTTCCTATATTGTAATATGTATTTATTTAAAAGAGTATCTATGGAGTTTCTTGCCGGTTCTTCTCCATAGACCTACTTTTTGGAACCGTGCACCTAGTTTGACAATTCAAAAGCACCTGTTATACCTACTGATCTACTTGGTTTTTTTTTTTTTTAATTTGAATGAAGTAACCTATATATATTGATTGCTAACTGCAAAACCGTTACTCGTTAGAAACAGTCATAATAGTTTAAAAAATCTGTATCCTCTTCTAAAATATTCTTCTTAACATAATGTTGCAAAATTAGTATTGTAGATAACTATATATTTTTTATTTGATAAAATTGTATCACACCTTTATCGTTTTGATAACGACTAATTATATTAAATACCATTCTTGTTTTAGTTTAAATTTCGCTTAAATAGGACACATGGAAAACTAAAAAGCTTAAAACTGTGTATTGTTTTTATGCTATCCCTACGACATGCCCCACCCAACTAACTAGAAATAATAATCTGTCTAAAAACTGGAAAATACATTTACTTTGTCTACTTAACGCACACATTTAAGAATAAATCTTTATTGAGTTATGTGTGCTTATGTATGTATACATATAAAATACTTAATAAGTTATTTTGTGGACACAAACGCGCGAAGTGACCAATGCACTGGTAAATCTAAGATCTTAAGTTTATTTTATTTTATTTAATAGGTACAGATACAGATAACAAATTAAAAACAATACGAAAATCTTAATAGTAAACAGTGAGTGAACCTGAAATCTAGTTACAACTGTACACAACACTCAAAATATACAATGCTTCGGTTTTAATATATTTTAATGCCTTAGGGGCCTTAATAATTTCAATTTATATAAAGAAAAAGTAATTCAGTAATAAATTTAAATTTAACTTAATAATAAATCAAAGATAAACATATTAAAGATATTATATGCATATATAATAAATCATAATTTGTTGTATCGAAGTTCGAACCTAAGGCATGTACTATTGGTACGTGCCTTAGGTTCTTCCTCACCGTTTCCTAAAGGAAAACATCCGTGGGAAAACCCGCGTGCCTGAGAGATCCACTCGATGGCTTGTAAAGTCTGCTAACCCGCAGTAGGCTAGCGTGGTCGACTTTAGCCTAATCCTTCTCGAATGAAAGGAGACCTGTGCCCAGCAGTGGGACAGTGGCAGAGGATGATGACGGGCTGCGAATATTCACGCACACATACAAACGTAGAACAGTGTACGGTGACGCAACTATATAATCTGTGTGGTTTACTTAATTCCATTGTTTGTCCGCAATTAACCCGCTTCATAGACACCAATTTGGTACATATGTGAAGAAAAGTGTTGGAAGAAAACGGGATTAACGTGTCGCTCGGTACGGTACGGACGCGAAATATATCTGTAATATCTTATGTAGGTATAGATTGATTGTATTCTTACAGACAATATTTAAATTTCTATGAATGCATGACACCAATTATTAACGTTATAATACCTAAAAAGTCTGAAAAGCAAATAATTATGATCGGGTAGTGAGAATTGACTCTATGTTACGACTGAACATTCAAGTTAGACAGTATTTGAGTATTAAAACAAGCGACGGATTTTTAAAAATATACTTATTCATAAATAGTTTTATAATTAAAATTAAACTACTTTTTATTGATTTTATCACGGTAGGTGTACATAAAATCGGTTAAACATAGATAGAACGCTTAGACATGGTAAAGTAGCCGTAAGCGAATATTTTGAACACTATATGTATCAATAGATAAAAAAAATTGAATATATTTTATAAATTATTAAAAATATTATGTTATTTACTCGGTACAGGCCAGAAAAATAAATGTTTCTTAGCACTTGTCCCAGTGACAGTATTCCCAGCAGTAACATGATCGTTGTTCGGTTGGTCGCCTCAATACGCCTCACGCCGCGGCCGGTACGTACCGACTGTTTGCCTTCTCTGTTTGACTGTACACCGCTCACGCCACTATTTGGACATTTTAGAAACTTGAATTTCCATTTTCTGTGCGCGTATGTACCCCAAAATGTTTCTACCAATCCCAATTTACAGTCAGGAAATCATTCTTCATTTTATTTAAGACTTTATTCCGTTGTTATAAGATTTAGGGGTTTTTATTAGTGTTTTTGGTGATGTTAGTTTCGGTTGGTATGTGCAAACAAAATTGTTAATAATAACACAATGATTTTAAGTCTTATTTGCATAGTACTAAGGTTGAAATGGAATGCAAATATATTTGTCATTGTAATAGGTTTCCTAATACTGTTTGTTAAGTTTTAACATAGATTTACTAATGACATTTTTGGTTTTGAATTTAAATTTATTTTTTATGATTATTCATTGTTTAACCACATTTAACTAATATTAATCGTACTATCATCTTTATGACTGTTCCGTAGTTGACAAGAGACTTATATTAAGCAATATAGAAAAGTAATTTGACTGGCGTTAGGTATCTATCTAATTGTATAAAATTCTCGTGTCACAGTTTTCGTTGCCATACTCCTCCGAAACGGCTTGACCGATTTTGATGAAATTTTTTGTGCTTATCCGGTATCTATGAGAATCGGCCAACATCTATTTTTCATCCCCCTAAAAGTTAAGGGTAGTCCACCAACCCCTATAATGTGGCAAAACAACGTTTGCTGGGTCAGCTAGTTATCTATATATTAACGTGAAAAACGTTGTACCCCTTTTTACGAAAATTGCGGGTCTCCCCCCATTTGAGAGTGATAAGGCTATAGTCTATCACGCTAGACTATTGCGGGTTGGCAGACTTCACACGCCATCGAAACAACCTGTCACGCATTCAGGCTTCCTACCAATGTTTTTCTCTACCGTTTGAGCATGTGATAAATACGCACGTGACATCGAGAAAGTCATGCCACAGGCCCTGGGATCGAACTCAGGACAATTGACTTCACAGGTCACGTACGGTCACACTAGGCTATCACAGCCTTTTTTATAATAATGTTTGCTTTATATGTATAATAATGTCTTCAGATTCCGTTTGGATTGGATTTCCAAGTAGGTTTGATCAGCCCATTATTTAGTTAAATGCGTCTAAAGATTCAACTGCTTTGAAAAAATGCTTACCTTCAATAGAAAGCCACACATTAATTTTATCCATACAACATTTTTTTACATACATCCATTCATTGAATACCACAAAAACAGTTTGATGAACAATTGCCCAACTGTGGGGAAACTCGATACGCGCTGGGGATAGCGTAAATCGATATTATTGTAGTACATTGTTCTTTTTCTTAGTAATATTCCTTTGTTCGTGTGTTTTAATGTAATAATATTTGGCAAATAAGGTATTGGTGTGGAAACTTGTTGTTGCTTAATAGTTTAATAGGATTTTTGGCGAATTTATTAAGTGTATGGTAAATGTGGTGTGTATCCGCTGGTAATACATTCGAATTACCGTTTTTTTTATTTTTTATTAACTAAACTTTGGTTGTTAGAAGGGACTGTTACGATTGAAGAAGAAGAAAAAAGCTATCACCTAGTTTTATCTTCATAGTAAAATAATAGGTAGGTATGCTTATTTCCTATTTTAGCAAGAGTGAATGAAACATGAACTGTGCCAGCCTGTACTAGGGCCGTCAGTATAGAGTAACTTCAGTAGTCACAGTGAGAGGACACAGTGGTACTGTAATTAAATGGATAATGGGTTGATGATGGCGACTCCATATTTAGTAGGTCCTCTTATTTATATCGCGATAAAATTACTAAAAATTAATATTCATATTCATATTATTTTTTGCGTTCCATAAAGTTTACTAGGTAGGTAGGTACTTTAAACATGAATAGAATATTAATATCAAAATATTAAAACATAATCTCATTTAAACGCCTAATATTCGCGTAAGTATACGAAATCAGTACCTATATCGTTAAATACATACATACATACACTCATGCCTTTTTCCCATGGGGGTAGGCAGAAACTACAGAATGCCACGCGCTACGGTCCCTGCATACCACTTTTGCCTCGTCCACATTCATACATCTCGTCATCGTTAAAGTTGATTTTAATTACAAATCACTTTGCCAAAAAACTGACAGTGACGACAATTTAATAGCTCCTGAACGGGCCCATAGGCTGTGAAGTCTCGACGGCACAAAAACCCAAAGGGTTCCCATTGAGTGCTACATAGGTACCTGCCGCCATGAAAGAAACCTTCAACCCTCACAATTAGAACAGAACAGCTGATAATCCTCGTATTAAATGACACTTTATTATGTTTCTGAAGATTTCTATTATCTTGAATGCTTGTATGAACTGACGGACGCTTCGTAAGTTTAGTTCGTCGGCTGTTTTCCTGTTAAAGGGAAAGTTATAGATTAAAGTAGAGATTGTTGTCTTGTATAATCACATATGGATTATTATTTCGTGCACTTTCACTAAAAAAGGGCTTATTTAAGTTCAACATGCGACTTTGTTCGCAAAAGATTTGATGTTAGGAAGTAATTTTGATTTATATACACATTAAAAAAAATCTTATAAGTAACGTACATTTAAGGTGGTACCAAAATTTACAGACTTAATGTTACGAGTAATTTTTTACCAGCCAGCTATAGAAGAGACTGGTGCCCAGCTGTGGGACAGTAATCGGTTGATGTAAATTCATTGAACATAGTTTTTGTAGTATAGTCAGTTTTATTTACTTAGTCATTAATTACGCAAATAAGCTATTAATTTGTTCATTATTTACGTATTCTTTCTCTAATACCCTCTAGAATACAGGATCTGAAACGTCTTGTCTATGCTTACATTATACAATAATGGTTTACCATAATAGGTACATAGGTAAGTCTCTCTTGACATCGCAGCGGTTATAAACGCATTATAATTACGTTTCCACAACCGCGAGGGGTCCAATTAGTAATAAATCCCTTATTTATCAAACTAATACTTATCGGTTTAAAGTAGCCACGCCTCAAACAATACACGAACAATAGCAACCGTTTAGCAAAAGACTATAACATTACTAACTATACAAAACATAATAATAACCTTATTCAAAAAATAATAAAGACTATTTTCAAATAAAAGTTCAATAAATAATAATGTATAACAATCATTCGAAGTGACTTATTTTTTATTGCGTCTGAAAATTTTATTAATAAACTTTAAAGTGTGAGGAATAAGAGTTATATTTAAATACGATAAAAAATTTCAACTTTCAATAAATAAAATAAATGTTTAATTCAATAACAATTATTCGAGGAGTTCTTTTATTATTTAGTGAATAAAATAATGGAAATAATAAAACAATGTGGAGTGCTCTCGTGGCGGTGCTTGCGTTGAATGCAGTCAATGGGTATCGTGTGGCGATAGCAATTGTAGTGTATTTTGAGGTCTAATGCAGTTGCATTGTTTGGAGTAGGGAACACAGTGGACGGTTATTGATTAATTGTGATACCTTTGTGGGGAGATCGAGCTGAAGTAATCGGGATAATTGCTTGAGTATCGGTTACTTTTGAGGTGGGATTTGGGAAAGAGAAAAAAAAATCATATCAATAATCAAATCAACTGAATTCAAGTTTCGAACATTGATATTGTGTCCAGTTAATAGTAATCAGTGTAGGGCATAGTTAACTACAATTTTGTAATCTGATTACTAATTACGATTAAAGTAGTTAACTACATGTAGCTATGATTACATGTAGTTATGATTACATGTAACTTAACTACAGTAATCAAACTACATTATGTAGTTGTTAATTTGATTGCTGCAATCTGGTAGTTATAATTACTGATTATTACATATTAAATATTTTTCATTGCAATTAAATAAATATGTAATGTGAAGTAATACGATAATTAGGTATGTTTTGGAATATGGCTGCATAAAAATAAACAGTTTTTCCACATACCTATGTTTATTTTCATGAATAATCAAATGCAAGGATTAAAATAGAGTATAAGTTGATATTATCTACTTATACTCATACTTATCAGATCTTATTTACTTTTTATTGACATGTAATAAAAAAAAATTACTGCAACGTCATTTTAAATATGTAGTTATAAAAAGTAATCAAGTAATCGTGATTGCAACTACAATTAGTAGTTAGTATTCAAAAATTTTAACTACATTTTTTGATTTTTTTATGTAGTTAGTAGTTATGATTACTAATTACTTTATGTAGTCGTAGTTAGTAATCAGTAGTTAGATTACATTTTGCCCAACACTGATAGTAATACAATCATCCCCTAATACGTGATCATAAACACCATATAATTATTAATATTTACATACTTATAATTAATTACCTTAATGCAAGCTAATATGTCCTTAAAAATACTTTGACAAGTCCAAAGTTGTGTATAGCTAGCGACGAAGTATCAGTGGGACGTTGTACGAACAAATTGCGGATTATGCTGCCATACATCACCAGCTGAACTAAATTAACTGGCAATATAAAGTGTTTTATATGTATACCCTTAAATTTTGTCATTCCGTGCTGATTGTAACGGGCAGCTCCCGGTAAAATCAGTCAAATCAAATTTCTAAAAGTAAAAGTTAAGTCAATCCTTTGAAGGCTAAATAAATACTAAATATTTGTTTTGGCATAAACAACGCATCAGCCTTTTGTGAAACAATTAAGATACGACCAAGTAGTACAACCACGAGTACAACTCTTTTAAAACTTAGATTGAATCGAACACTATATGTCTCAGTAGTAGTTTTCACAAATAAATATATCTTATGTTATCTCTTTCTCGGCAACCATGTTTGCAACTTGTAGATCAGTTAGAAATATAAGCAAACTAACAATAAAGCAACAAATTGTTATCAAGATCACTTAATATCCCTTCTCGATTCTCCCAGTGTCGTGGGAGTCCCACCTGCTAACAACAATCCTTTGGTTTCGGGGCTCGGGGCTCGTGGGAGATGTGGCAGATACACACCACAAGTGGCACCGCTCGCGGCGACTGATGCGGCAGTCTTTTGTCGTGTTTGTGTGACCGTGTGATTGATATTGTGTGGGCGCTGTGTGTGTGTGTGTCGATGTTGGTTCAGTGATCTGTTTGTGTTTCGTTCTAACTACTTAAATGTATTTGATGGTTATTTTTTGCCAAATGTAATGTTTTTTTTATATTCAAACTTCACTAGGTACTAAAGCTTCATCAGCCGCAACCGACTATTACTATTCAGTATTTAATTTGCTAATAACTTGCTAAGGGACGGTTTATACTTATTGTTATACTACCTTTTGTCAGCGACTTCATCCGCATAGCATAATCCGATTTTTTTTAATCAGGTCCAATATTTATTACATATACGAAAATTCGTTGAAATTAAAATATTTACAAAGACAGTTGGAGTTACTTTTGAATTTACAAATTATATTGACTTGGTTTTCATCTGGCCACAATTCCACCTGATGTTAGGCGATGATCGTAATATAACTATACATTAAATAGCACATCTATGGTTACTCAAAACAACAAACAGTAGTCTTAAAAAGTTAAAGTAACCAAACTGACAATAAGTTACCACAATGTTAACAAAAAAGTAATGTTTTTATCCTTTTTGTTACCATTGTGTTACTATCTCCAGATCGAAGCGTTTAGCGCAATTGTGCTGAACAAGCGAATGTTTGTTGAGCTTTGTTACAAACAAGTGCACTAGGTATTGTTGCCGTGCGGTTGGAGGGCGGATTCTTTCTATTTTTTTGGAAACGTATCCCTTTCTCGATTAGATCTCGATACTGATCGCCATGGGAATCGATATGTGACAATCGGGTGCTTTTTGTCGCAATCTGCAGCTATTTTTATGGGACTCCGATAGGAATGAGATTTGAAAGGGATAGATAGAGTTTGGACGGAGAGAGAGGTATAGAAATCCCAGTAGGAATAAAAGTTTAAAGTTTGCATAAAGACAGTCATCATCACTAACCCATTTAGTTTCCCACTACTGGGCACGGGTCTCCTCTCATTTGGGTGGGATTAGGAATTTTAGGTTTACATTAACCTTGTGTGGGTTGGCAGACTTCACACGCTATCGATGATAAAGAGAGTAAAAACACTTAGTGGACATAATAATATCAGCCTACTGCTAGTGCTGAATGTAGGCCTCCCCCAAAGAGCGCCAACCATCCCGGTCTTGGGTAGCTCGCATCCATCCGCCGCCAGCTACTTTCTGGAAATCGTCAGTCCATCGTATTACAGGTCGTCCTACACTACGTTTGCCGAATCGCGGTTTCCACTCCAACACTTGTCTCCTCCATCGGCATAAATAATTTAAAATTTTCTTCTCTTTTATTTTCATGTTTAATGTAGAAATATGGGTGAACATACCTGATATAAACGCATTTTATTTTTTTATAATGGATTTTAATGTATCAATAATAGAAAATCATACACTTTCGTTACCATAACAAAGAAACAACCATAATGTATGTATACGTCTTAGAATTCAATTCACAATAAGGAAGGAAGAAAAAAATCGCACGATTTTAACCGAATTAAAACTGTCGACACTTGATATTCGCAGAGAGGGGGTGGGAGGTTAGTAGGCTGTTTGCACAATTTGCGATTATCCGCGCGGTCGCACTGACGCACGTGTGGTTTCGCCCTAATTTGTTTCCTCACGCTGTACTGGAGAATTGATTTGTTACATTACTTATTTTGTTGGCAGATTTTTTGTAAGGTTTTGAGTTTGCGATGATTTTTTTTAAGTTACAGAAGCCTTTCAATTGATATTATGTCATGATCAATCATTTTTAATTTTTCTTCGGTCTTGTCACAATAACGTAATATGCCCCTCTATCTGTAAAAGTTAGGCAAAGTAACTGTTTGCGTAGTTCTTCAGTAAGTGTAGAGGACTTATGTAGTGGATTACGTTTAGCCTTTAATTGACACGTATCCTCAACTCCGAGCTTTTGCTGAGAATTAAATAAATTAAAAAAAAACAAATAAAACCTTACTTGGCCTGGAAATTGTACAGCAAATGACTGCGGTGACATGATAGCTACTTCAGTATTAGTATTCATTTAAGAGCTCAGCTCTTGTTGGTGGAGCAATCTCTACTTTTCTCTATCTTCTACTTTTCATTTTACTTCTTGACACGACTCTATATCAGCCCTTTTTTCAAGTATTCCACAAACCTTTAGTGTAGGTATACATACATATAATAATATATTATTTTAAATTAACTAGTTAAATATAATACCAATAGAAAACAACAATACGTGGTTTTAATAATAAACTCTTCTTTCTATTCACATATCAACAATAGCAATAAAATTCACACAAAAAAAATACAACTCTATCCCGACCCACGCAATACTTTTTACAAACGCACTTGACTCACCCAAAAATAAACTGTATTTATATTACTTTAAGGCTTAAGCAAAGTTCACAAAATAAATTTGTAATAAAACAATTATTGAAAAAGGTTATTATAAAAAAGGTTTGTTATTCATAAAATTATTGCACAATAGTAATTGATAGTTCCTCAGTGGTTTCGAATGACGTTTACTGTTTGACATTTCAACTACTTAATGTGGTTTTTGCCTGAGCTTTTTTTGACAGTAAACTAAATAGAGCCAAGTATTGACAATGATGATCCGATGATGGTCCGTATTAAAATCAGTAAACGTACAAGTTCCTATAAAAATAATATAATTCTTTGAAACAAAAATGTATCCACAAAATAATATAATTTTTTTATTTATCTAAGTATTTTTCTTAAGGTTGACGCTTTTGGAAGCTGAACTACATTAAGTCAACTTGTTTCTCTGTTTCTTATCTACGTGTTTGCAGGATGCAAAGCATGTGACTAAATAAGTAATTAGAAATTCTCGCGATTAATTAATGAGTTCCAATCAACAGATCTACAATTCCTACCGTAGTCGTCTTTCCAATATTTATTAAGTTCTTCATGATTCCTTTCGACGTTTAAGTAATTTATAATTAACTGGCTTGTCAAATATTTGTCAATAGGATGGTATATTAACGTCCAGAGGGAGCTTCCGATTGTATTCCTGTTTCGATTAATTCGCAATACTTGTGGCGCAGTACTCACATTTTATATTCGCACCGCTCTTGAATGGGACGCGATAATGTGGAGAGGGCTACGTAGTATGTTTTTTTTATATTTATTTGGTTTCTATGGAAAAAAATTTCAATCTATGAAGAGCCTATGTCTATATAAATAAATAAAATAGATATTTAAGTAATTTCATAACGTAATTTTTTTTTTGTAAAAGCTTTTAAAAAAAGGACTGTTCTACTTGTAGAGATTTTTTTTAATTTAGGAGCAGTGTTTTGTAGTAGGTACTTGAAAGCAACACATTTGTTACATTAGTAAGTCGGTATTTCTTTAAGTTTTTCAATAAATAGGACGTCTATATTATACCAAGAATATCTTTTTAGCTTCTAAAGCCCAGCAACATTGAAAATACTGTAAAATACTTTAACAGTGGTAACGATGCATGACATGTCGCTCCCCAGCCTATATCTTCAGGTTGTCTGCCACCGTACTGCTTCCACTAATGCTTATAAGAGAGCAATAGAGAAATTATAAATATAGATTATTACATGCCCAAAATTCACGCGATAGACCGACGACTGTGTGAATTGACAACTTTATATTTTATATTTTTTCATATTTCTATCGATTATATCATCTCTAACTTCAATAAATTTAACCGTTGGTAAATGAAAGCAGTCGGTTAGTCAACATAGCGGCTAGCTCTAAATATGCGAGTGACAAGAATTTATAAATTGTTAAGGAAGAACCTCTAGTTCTGAATGGGCTGATCAAGACAGAAAGCCAAACAAACGTAATTTACCAACAAATATAATAAAAACACATAATTTGACTAAATAAGATTTGTAATATATGTATCCAAGTATGCACTAGCCTTTGCTCTGCTCTCCACATATTTTTTTATCATAATTTGTTTTCTTTCTTTTTTGCACGCCATACCGATATGGCAGCATATGCACACACACTATATTGTATTCTAGCAAATAAATGCTTTGAATTATGTTTGTCTAAAATACATTACCCGAAAAAAAAGCTAAATTTTATTTACTGAATTACATTTATTACTTGTGTTGTTTGACGACCCGTTTAGCTCGGCGGTAGTTAACGCTGCCTGCTGTGCTATGGGTGCCGGGTTCGAATCCCGGTAGTACAAATGTTTATGTGATGAGCATCAACATTTGTATCCGAGTCATGGATGTATCTACGTATAATATGTATGTATTTACAAAAAAAAAGTATATATGTAGTATATCAACCATCTAGTGTCCGTAACACAAGCCTCGTTACTTACCACGGAACTAGATGGCGCTGTGTAATAATGTCCGGAAATATTTATTTATTTATTTGTTTGACCTACATTATGATTTCCTATAGTATTCCATTATTCCGTAAGATTTTTAAAGGTCAAATATTTTTAATAACGTAGCATACATAGCTTACGAAAGCCGCCTCCACACTACCGCGCGGGTCTCCGCTGTCACTAACACTGACTCGGTAATTATTTTTATTATTGAAACACCTCCCCCGCGCCCCCGCCGCCCCTCCGCACCCCCCGCCGCCTCCCCCCGCGCCCGCTAACCCGCGGACATTTTGTTTTGTTTTTAATTCGTATTTATTACGCCTGCGCCGGACACAGCGCAGTTCACTAATTAAAATGTTTGGTTAACGTTAGATTGGGTGACCAACTTATGGGGGAGGGTGTACATGCGGTAGTGTTTATCGGATATTGGTTTTTAATTTATGTGTTAACGATGATAACTAGTCGCTTCATGAACCCATTTACTGTCGCACTGCTGGATACGGGTTTTCTTTCGTTTGAGAAAGATTATGCTATAGTCCACCATGCTAGCTTAATGCAGGTCAGCAGACTTCACACGCACTCTCAGAATATCTGAGGTTACTTCACATTATTTTCCTCTACCGTTTGAGCATGTACTCTTATGTCTAAAGTTAGAAGCCGTCGCCGTGATCGAAATCGGTCTGGAGAAATCATCACCATCATCATTACCTGTGCATCACATGCTCAAACAGTAGAAGAAGATGCGTTCCCACCTATGTACGCAAGTAACATCGACAAGTGACCTTTAGTGTTGAACTTGAGACCTTTGGCTTCACAGCCCACACCACTGCTACACACCAATAAGGTATCACAGCTTTTTAGATTACGACACAAAAAATCCTTAAGTGTGTCTGGCTGACTATGGTTCTGTCTTTCTATCTGTCCATCTCTTAAACTTTAACTTTACGTTAAACACTGTATGGATTTAGATAAAATTTTGTATTTAGATATTTTGAGACCATGAGAAGGACATACGATAGTTTTTGTCCCGGAAAAATTTTACCCCTAAAAAGGGCAAAATCGGGGATATATCTTTTTGTGCGGTATCGATAGTTTTGTAAAAGAGGATGTGTAAGAAATAAACAAGGAGATTGGATAAATCTATCGACCAAATCCATGCAGACAAAGTTGAGAGCAAAAGCCAGTACATAGTCTTATCTCATATATAAAAATCTCGTGTCACAGTGTTTGTCGCTGAACTCCTCCGAAACGCCTAGACGGATTATTATGAAATGTTGTATGTATATTTCGTAGGTCGGTCGTAGGCTATTTTTTACACCCTAAGAGATAAGGATGTCCCACACCAGTTTATTATTTGTATTATTTGGCATTAAAAAATACTTTAACCCTAAATTTTTACTCCTCTACCACCAACCCCTATAATGTGGCAAAGCAACGTTTGCTGGGTCACATAATCTAATATATAAAATTCTCGTGTCACAGTTTTCGTTGCCATACTCCTCCGAAACGGCTTGACCGATTTTGATGAAATTTTTTGTGCTTATCCGGTATCTATGAGAATCGGCCAACATCTATTTTTCATCCCCCTAAAAGTTAGGGGTAGTCCACCAACCCCTATAATGTGGCAAAAGAACGTTTGCTGGGTTAGCTAGTATATTTATAAAATTAAAAGAATTAAAAATTGGATCGAGAAATTTCTGTTCCAATAACCACCACAGTTTGGAGTTAATCGTTAAAATTTAGCAATTTTCCATCTTAACTCTATTGTAGGGGCTGAAACTTTTACAAAGGATCTTGCATCACGCTTCCTCTAGTTGTACATTTGAATTTCTGTCTCACTCTACTCGAACGTATTGTAATAGTGATAGCGAAGTTAGAAGAAAGTATTGAATTATGGTCGATTTAAATGGACGGCTTTATGTTAGGGCGAGAAAGTTATTTATAAATGTAAAGAATAAGGTAATAAGTTATTATTGTAAAGTAACTTAAATTGATTCTAATTGTGTTAAGCCTTAAGATCAATTCAGTTCCGCTCTCCTGACGATAGCGAAGATGTCCCAAAGCTGGGCATTAAATTCCTCTCATTTAAGAGGAATGCGGTTATTGTCCACAACTGTAGCGGGTTTCGTCACCGTTTGAGTTTGTGATAAACATGCATATTACTTCGAAAAATCACCGTCACTGGGATCGAAGTCGAGACTTTTGATTTCTCACTCCACTGGGATCAGTTTTTAGGGTTCCGTACCCAAAGGGTAAAAACGGAACCCTATTACTAAGACTTCGCTGTCTGTCACCAGGCTGTATCTCAAGAACCGCGATAGCTAGACAGTTGAAATTTTTACAAATTATGTATTTCCGTTAACGCTCAAAAAAACGTTTTTTTTTGCCTCATTTTAACAGAACCCTTCCTAAAATTCAGATAAGTACTACAAAGTATAACTTACCTGTATCCCCAAAAGGTTAAGCAGAGGTGAAATAATGAACAGCCAGAAACCGGAATACAAATCAAAACTCTAAACAGATACAGTGAATTAAAAAAAACTATTTTTCATATTGTTTGACTTGGGAATCGAAGCCAGGATATCACGCTCAAAAGCCGGATTATTTTAATAAACAATCTTTGAATACAATAAAACTCCCTAGAGGTGCTACGAAGATGCTACGTAGCACTTTCGTAGCACGTTCGTAGCGCCGTAGTAGGAGAATATCATAGTTGATACATTCTCTATGTAGTGTAATATTTGCTTATAATTCTCATCGTCAATTTATAATTAAACGTTAGAATACTACAAACAATTTGTTGATATGTATTTCACAATAATAAATATACAGTTCATTAATCTTTTCCACCACTAAGCACGTAGAATCCAACCCAAATTCCCACGCAATTTAAATTTGGAATAATTATTTAAAACCACCCCCCGGTATTTAAAATCTGACAAACAATGAATTAAAAAGCGGTTAAATTGTAATAATAGAGTGCACAGCGGTCGCGTGGCGTCCGACCCGTCCGACGTAATCAGATCAAATGAGCGAGCGGCCGCGTGATGCCCTGTGACGTATGCGTTTTGATTCTGTATTTGAATTCAAGCTGTCAGTTGCAAACTTTTTAAAATTTCGTTTTAATCGCTTAAGCTACGGTTTCTCTTTAAGAGGTCAGTTTATTTACATGAGGGACGTATTTTATATGTATGTGGTCGATTAAATAGTGTACAATTATGAATATTAATAGTTCAACAATAGTTAATGGTATTCAGAAGTTCAGAAACTTTGACAACCACTCTCTCGAGACCATAGAGGATGTAAATAAAATATGTATTTTTTATTCCATCATCCTTAAGATATTGAAATTACCCAACCATTAGCGTCTGTGTAAACTGGAAGTCAACCCAAAAATAGTTGGGAGTAGACTTGAAAGAACAAGATGATTAATACCAATTAACAGCCCTTTAAAAATACTTTAAAAATCTATCTAGATCCTAAATTAATATTAAACATAAGTAACTTTAAGAGTGTTTTAAAAAGTTTTTAAAAACGTCAGACGCTTCTAACCGTACCTAAATGTCAAAAGGAAATGTATGAATCTGGACGAGGCAAAAGTGGTATGCAGGGATTGTAGCGCGTGGCATTCTGTAGTTTCCGCCTACCCCCATGGGAAAAAGGCGTAAGAGTATGTATGTATGAAATATATCTAAAAGTAGGTACAATATCATCATCAACTCATTAACATCCCACTGCTGGGCACGGGACTCCTCTCATTTGAGAGGGATTCGGCTATAATCCACCACGCTAGCCCACTGTCTGTTGCCAGACTTTACATGCCATCGAGACAAATCTCTCAAGCATGCAGGTTTCCTCTCGATGTTTTCCTTCACCGTTAGAGCTTATGAGAAATATCATACTCACAAAATACAAGAATAAGGAAGTAATACTCCTTAGTACTCATAATCCAACACACACATAAACAAAGCACCAATAGCGCCGAAACAGCTGACAATCACATCGGCTGACCGCCCAATTTGGTGCACAATGCGGCCCGCAGACGTCACGCGTCCACTCGGAGGCACGAGTGACGTCATTGTCGCGACGTCGAGTGACATCTAGCTCAGTGACCGCTGACGTCGAGTTGCTAAGCGCAGCTCGAGTGACAAGTATCAAGATTGGACGAGCGAAGTATTCATTATTAGATCGAAATATAGAACGAGCTCAAGTGAAAGGAAACTGTAAGCTTTAGTGTAAATCAGATTGTACTAATTAACAAAGATTTTAAGATGTGAACTATTACGTCAAATTTGTATAACAGGTGCTTTTGAATTGTCAAAACTAGCAGGGTTCCAAAAAATCTGTAATTGAAGTAAAAACAAAAACCCCGACACATTTTGTGGCGGCTATCTTGGATTGATTTTCATCAAAAATAGCTAAGAACAATTCCGACTACATCACCTTTCAAACAAAAAAAACCAAAATCAGTTGATCCGTTCGGCAGCTACGATGCCACAGACACATCAAACTTATAACACTCTGTCGTTATTACCTACGTCGGGGGGTTAAAAAGTAGGTCTTATTAGATTCCTCTTATAAGTTCTCTGAATAAGTTCACTTATGTTTTGTAGTGTAGTATGTTTGTGCGTTCCTAATACCTAAGTCCAGCCAAGTCTGTGTGCAGTGAAGCTGGTAATTAGTCTGTCGGCTCGATAACGTCGCCATTGTCCACGTAAGAAGTGATGCAGATATGGGGGCCTAGTGTTCCCCTGTATTATTGTACTCACTACTGAATGTTTACAAGTCACAAATCTACATTTATTTACATCAACGGTAAATTGCATACTGTGTTTATGATAGAAAATAGCTTTATATAGAGGATGTCAGCATACTATCACGCCTGTCGTTTAAGGTTAAGTAGAGGTGTACTTATGTATATACCTACATTTCACCGGTATGTTTTAGGTCATATATAATAGGGTTGAGCCTATTGCCATCAACCGGGCACGAATCCGAGCTGCTACTGAGAATTTTAAAAAAGAAAAGCTCAATAACATTTTGCTCGACCTAGGAATCGAACCCGAGACCTCTTGCTCAAGAGTCGCACTTACGACTATTAAGCCAACAAGGCCTAGGGTATCATCTTCAATGCATTTACTGTCCCACTTTACATATTCCAGAAGTCATATAGAAATATTTGTTGTTTGTGAAGACCATTCCCAAGCAAGGAGATCCTGAATTATCATATATGTATACATATGTTTCTTTGTTTTAGATAATAATAGTAATTAAGTAAACCTCTACAATCGCACAATACCCTTCGGCTTTAAGATAGGTATGAGTAGGTACTTATTACACTATGACACAAAGTGATATTTTTGTAGAAAGACAACTGGAGCGATTTACCATTCCATATTGTCAATACCTTTTTCTGAACCGCTTTTGGGTTGGCATCTGATTCTATGTACATACAAGTGCCATCAGACCTCCGTAACTCGACTACTGAGCAATACCAGGCTATCAGGCTTTTCAAGTCTGACGAAGATGTGAATGTAGAAGTCAGACTTGAAAAGCCTGATAACCTAGGGATTTTTATAAGTGTTCTTATTGATCTAGATGTATAATAATAATCTTATGGCAACAGAGAACTGACTACTTACAATTCTTACCTAGGGATTGATCTCGATGTGGTCATCTCTTCATAAAATGATGTCAGCAGACTAATGAACGTGTTTGCAAAGTCATGAAACCCTCATAATATAGAATAGAATAGGAGAAATAAAATAACAAACATTTATGTACCGATTTATTGAGCACGTTTAATTATTATTTCTTTACATTACAATTACAATATAATTATTATCGGCTCTAAATATTATAAGTAAACATCATAAGTATTACTATTATTTACATTTAAAACGATCTATTTATTAATATTATCTAACTATTGAACACTAAATACCTAATAAAGAGTATTTCAATTTAATAATATTACTATTACATTTTATTTACTGACGTAGAGTTATTATTAATTAATAAAGTACAGCTAAATAATAATAGCAGTTTACTAAATACTCTAAATAATATTAATTAATTATTTTAAAAATTAAATCACGTTTTACTTCTCACGTTATTCAACTCGGAATAATATCGGTTTTATTTACATTGATTATGTTAGTATTTGTTATGTATAGGAGATAGTAAGGCTAAGAACTCACGGAGCAATGACCGTCCGCATGCGTTGCAGACAGATAAATAGAATAATTTGGGTAAAGAAAAGTGAAGACGGCACTATTTATGCCTGGAGTATACCTATCCTTGGGATTTCGATGCAAAAATGGGCAACTAAGCCTTGAGCTTTTGATAAAATCGTGAGCTTTACTTGCGATCTTCTGCCGCTTTTGAGAATTACTAAACTGAGTAAAATTGTGTGAGCTGTTTTGCAACCAGGTGCGTGAATACATCGTGAGTTCTTAGCCTAGACTAAAAGCTCATAGAAGGGAAATCTCTTGCAAAATACAATGCAAAGATTGTGTGACCATCTTCTTGGCGATTTCCGCAAAGTAAATAGTATAGCAATATATTATAAAAATAGCAAATAAAGCTTATTTTAGTTGCAATGGGTAACATTATTTTCATAAAGGTGTGTGTTGTGTTATTGTACTAAGTTATTATAAATTTGCAAATATGATTTGTATCTACATTAGCAATACGTTAAGTATATTAGATTTTTTCAGTATGATCTATAATTTTGTGGATTTTATCGCGGTGTATTGGTATCATTTTAAATCCTGACGTATCGGATATTTTACAGCATCCATGGTCACGGACAGACTAAACAGCAGGAATAAAATAATACTAATAATAAGTAATACACCGCGATACAATTCGTAAAAAGTAGTTTTGTTTCACTGTCTAATATATGAATAAGATTAAAAAATGCCTGCCTGTGAATTAATGGTTCATACAAACAATTTAAATTTAATTTAACAAGTATCCCAGTCTCCGCCGTTTTCTACTTTGTACCCGACTACGATACAAAAGGAGGGTTATATTATATAGTCAACTGACGATTTCATTTTATACTGAGCTAGAATTTAATAGGTCAATTGTTATTCAAAATTACTTATTACTACAATTATTTACAATTTGTACAGCGTCGTACGCTACAGTTGAAAATATCTACTAAATATGTATAAGTATAATTCAATGCCCTATTCTACATCGTAATAGTACTGCTATTCAAAAATACTAATTTTATGTCAAGTACCTAACGCTAGTCTATTTATAATAATAAAAGCATATTTACAATCATTCATAGGTTATTTATCCTTTTCACAATAATTCAATTTAATTAAATCAACTTCTAAATAGATGTGAATACAAATAATGGTTTACAATTAAAATACCTAGTTGATAATATTAAGTAAACAAGCTGTTTATAAGAAAATGAATATTCACGTAAAGCTCTTTGATTAAATACAAATGATATTAAACAGTAAAGTAGATACCCGTTAGTTCAAAATATATAAATGTGAATGAACTGATAAGGCCTAGTTCCAAGTCAAGCAGCGAGGCTTGTATTACGGATACTAGATGGTTACATACATATTGTTTTTTGTAAATAAATACATACTATACATAGAAACATCCATGACTCAGGTTCAAACGACCATGCTAATCACACAAATATTTGTTCAATAGAAGACAGCCTTAATTAATGGTACTCTAATCAGGTAGTCAAAGATGTATGGAGTATTATTGAAGTTTTCAACACACAAAGTCCATTAAAACGTTTTTTACACTTCGAAGTGGTTCCTCAAGTCTCTGTCACAAAGACACAATAGTTTATTACAGCACAGTCCAGTATTTTAGGTACTAATCGGAAAACCCGTCGTTGTTCGTGTTGTCTGACGTCGGGGAGGTGCCTGGTGAAGGTACCTGCAGCTGTCTCCCATACATCAGCTCGGAAGGTGGCATGAACGAGGACAAGTACTCCGGCGGAGGTCGGATCACTGTCGGTAGGTACCCAGTACCGCTGTATGGTGGCGTTAGAAACCGTCGCGATGGTGAGAATTTAAAGCTCTGGTTCGATAGAGGGGAAAAGGCAGACTTTGACTGGTACTGCATGTATGGGGGGGATTCTTGGGTAACTTGGTACGGGTTGGAATGCTCTCCATTGATCATCATTTCCATTGCGGCTACCACGTCTCCCTTGCACCTCGTTAGGATCCCTTCGATTTCCTGCCGGCTGCGTCGCGGAAAGACTTTGATTAGCACGTCTACCGGTGACTTCTGGTAGGGAGAAGGGTCTTCTGTCACAGTCTCCACTGTCTCCTTCCTTTCTCTTCTGAACATTTTGTATTTGAACTCAGGGTTATCCCATTTTTCATCGTCTTCTTTTTTCACGGGCATTTCGTCTCTTTGTTCTTTCATAGACAGATTTTCTGGTGTTAGTGATGGTTCCGTTTCTTCTAGTTCTTCTTCTACGTTCAGTTCATGGTCTGAGGGTGAGCGAGGGGGTGGGGTGGCGAGGGGCGAGGTAGGAGCTGGGGTTTTGGATTCTTGCTGCGATTCTGTGGGAGGCGATGGACTGGAACATACTTCTGTGATTCTTGCTCGTTTCTGAACTGTTGACAAAGAGAAAAATCGGTTAGATTTATGTGCATTCAGAAAGATAACATTTTTATTTATGGCGTTACAAACGTCGATAGGCTTCGGTAAATGTACAGCCTTGTGGTATTAAAAAAGATAAAGGAGAAATATTTATGTAATTAAATTAACAAACGTCACAATTCCGAAAATCTCATCAACGTTATAATAACTAAAGTAAGTATATTTGTAAATCAGTGCATTGCACTATATCTACGTTTATTTAAAACCAAAGCTGAACAAATATTATTCCAAAGCCACCTTTTTGTAACTCGTAAAAAAATAACGAATCAATTTTTAAAAACACATTCGAAAGTCAAACACAAGGAATAATTCTCTGAAACATATTCGGTCGTTCCGTTCGAAATTCAAAACATGCTTCAAAGTACACAAGGCCCGAGAAAATAATACAGTCGAGAACAAAAGTTTAAACAATAAAGGAAAACAAAAAGGCGAACCAGCGTGCGCCGCTGAGTGGTGGGGGGTACAGACAAACATGGACCCGTGTTTTGGTTTACTGTGGTTTTACTTATAATATTGCTCCAGATACATACTTACTTTTTAATAGTATAGATACAAACAAAAACTATCATAAGAATGTTTAACTTAATTATTTATGATTAAATCATAAAATTAAATTTTGTAGACACGCGAATATTAGACATTACAATTTTTTACGGATTTTATCGCGATAAAATATTGTATATTGATATAATTTTAACCCAACGTTTAAACACGGAACCCGTGCACGCTAGTGTGGACTATAGCCTTACTTTTTCCCAGAGGAGAGTAGGACCTTGCCTAGCAGTAGGACAGTAACTGGATCCATGATAACGATATAACACTCACATTGGACTGATCCTAGTCAATCGCAAAATCTTCACAAACTTACAACATTGTACCAACATTGTTGTTTCTTCTAGAGTTTGGTTTGTACCTAGGTTCTCAAATAAAGCGTCGCGCACACATCCCCCGCTACACTTATACAGGGTGTGCACAAGTCGTACCAGTCATTGTGTTGCCGCAATTAAAGCAAGTCGGCTCACTCGCCTGAACCAATTTAATGGCCCAAGTTATTGTTTTTTTTAAACGGTGACGTGTAGGGTATCGAGAAATCGGCTTGATTTTAATAAGGTTTTAATAGATATAGGTTTATTTTGTTGGAAGGAATGTTGGTAGTTTTGCAGGAGATTGTATGGACTGCATGCTGAATATCAAACTTTAAACAGTTTTTCTAGTTATTGGAACATAGATCAGCGCTTGTAAAGAATATTTACAATGATTAGTTTTTTCCGATGGGATAGATGGTTTGAATCAGTGTTAGTGGCTACTGGATAGTTATTACGAATAAATAAATCAAAATATGCAAAACAAAATTACTTTAAATCTGCTGGTCATAGATTCTTTCTTACTCGCAAGAACTAAAATAACCCCTTTACCTTTCGAATGAAAAAAATAAACGTCAAAATAACAGGTAGCGATCGTTGACAATGAATAGAAATATAAACCAAAAGAAGATTTTATTCAATTTTAAAAATGGAACGCTATCCGTCAATTTAAAACCTATAAAAGAATTCGAGAGAACACTCATTCAAACAAATCGAGCGCGACCATTAAAATGTAATCGAAACTGCCGCAAGCGTCCGGAAAAAACGATTACATTGAAAAGACACTGAGTATAAGTGAACCAATTCATTGAACACAATGATCAATGTAAACCGTTCTTTAAGAAAAACTCCAATGAATAGAAAAAAACTCGAGTCGTTTTTGTGTTATAATAAATGGTACGCCCTCGCACGAAAATGCAAACGAAAAAATTTCATTAAAATAATACGAACACTTTTTATACAATACAAACAACTTTTATTGAATTACAATAAAGCGAATACTGGCCATTTTGAATCTCATTATGTGTGTGCGAGTGAGACAGAGAATACTGTTTTGTGTTCGTGTGAAAGAGATGAATGGAGCTTTTGAAATGTAAGTAGGTTTAATATAGACATCTGCTGGTAAATGATGCTGTTAGCTTGTTTTGGTTTTTATTATTTATTTGTTGTCTGTGTCAACATATGCAATAATTATATAGGGGAGTTATTACAATAAGTTACGGGCAATCAGAAAATATAGGAGCCTGAACAATTGTTCTATCATTTCATACATTTATTAAAATAAGTTCCTTTTTAAAAGGTTAAACTAATTCTATTAAGATAATAACAGCATTCTCTTAGATTTTATTTTCAATTTATTGCTACTTTTATGACAATATTTATTTTTATTTCTTGTTACATTTCATTTAACACAAAAACCTCTCTCTATAATTGCAATAATAAGGAACATTTTGAGTTCTTGTTTCAGTTTCATGATAAATCTATATAAATATATTTGATCATGTGAAAATACGGATGTAACTTCTAAAAGTCAGTGGTGCGTGCCTGGGAATAGAACTTGACATCTCTAGCTACACAGTTCACTAGTTATACTTTACAAATCACAGCTCTACAACTTACATAAATATTGTCATAACTATTTATATAATGACAAAAGCCGAATGAAGGTGAGTAAATATAATATGTCGACATCCATCAGTTTTTCCCCGCACCAAGTGATTGGGCAACTATATTATCTATTGCCACATTCACTTAAAAAAAAAACACGAATTGTGATTCCTCTTTTACTCCTCTGAGATTTAAAAAAATAAGAAACTGTCTTAAAGTCACTCAACTTTTATAACGTTTTCATTTACGCGGTTTTGCATTGAAAGGTATCTATTAGGGTGGAATTTTGTCATTCGTTTTTAGGTTACTTCCTGATAAGTTAAGGGTTTGCAAATATTTAACATCAATCAAAACATGATGACAATATAAGTAAATTATGATCAAAAATATGACGAAGAAGGTTAGTCCAATTTGAAAGGACATCAAAAATTAACGGTTATTTTTATGTTCTCTTGTAACTTTTTTTTAAGTCGCCAGAAGTATTAGGGAGTAGACTTGAAACTGTTCTACTAAGGTTATTTTTTTACATGATTAGATACTACTAGAGATTTTAATAGTATCAGATTTACTTTTGTCAGGAATTTGACCTAATACGAAATCGCCGTAACTCCAATACTATTGTTTATATTATATTATACCTACCTATTTGCACAATTTTAGACTGGTATTCAAAATTTTCCCAATAAATCCTATCCACCGCTTCCATTTCACTGTACAATAACAGTACGGTTGTGTCGAGGCAACGCCAATGTTTCGTGTAGATTTATGCGTCTGTTTATAACACTGGCCGGCCGCGCGAACAAAAGCTGCATTGTACTGTGTGCATAATTATGTCACTGCGTTGCGGCAACTATTGTTTGAGCGCAGTACTGGCCAACATACGCTGTTGTACCATGTTAATATTCTCAATAACCTATTTTCAATTTTCTGATGTATTCATAATCATGAAACAAATCTAGTTATGACGTAATGATGCTGCTGATGTATTACTGGGCGATTTCGGCCGCAGTGTCTATTCTTATCTCTTCGTGAGAAACCTTCAGATTTTCTAGATGGTTTGTGAAGTCTGTCAGTCGCACTAGACTTGCATGGTGGACTACAGCCTAATCCCTCTCAAATGGGAGGGATTAGGTCTGAGAGAGATACAGAGAGCAGTGCAATGATGGCTTAACTTACAATAACTCAAACAAGACAATGAAATTTGATGAAAGCAATCGACATAAAGAATGTATAGTATAGCTAGATATCAAGTACGAAAGATGGAACGAGGTAAGAGAGGAACGGTGGAACTCCGAATGAACTTACAAACGAAGATATAAACACATAATTTCAACAACGTATGATGCACAGTGTTTACATCGCCAAGCGAAACATCGCGTGTACAGTCGCCGCCATAAATTAGCGGGCACAATGCCGCAGCGGCGCGCCGCCCGGCCTCGCCTATTGTGCGCGAGATTTAGTGAGCGCTGCCCCTGACTGTACGCCACTAGCATTACTATTCATTTGTGTTACTTCGGAAAAGGGATGTTTTAGTTTTGGCTTTAGGCTTCATTGAAACTAATTTTCATGAAAATTACGTAACTGAGGTATATTGTAATTCATAAATTAAAATTAAATTATTTCCCATCTCTCCCGCAAGGGATAAGGTTATTGTCCACCAGTGCGAGTTGACAAACTTGACACGTTATGGATAAAATCTGTCAAGCATGCAAGTTTCCTGATGATATTATCTTTATATCCATTTGTGCCTGTGATATGTATCCACGCTCATAAATTCGAAAAATCAATAGTGAAAAATCAGTTTTAGGATCGAACTTGACACAGGAATATAATTATTTCTCAGGCCACTAGGTTACCATTGTTAGTTGTCATAAGTTAATACTTTAAATCAATTTTATTTATATTCATCTCATAAGGATTCTTGTACAATGCTCTAATGTGTTTAGTCCAAATAAACGTCATTATTATTTTAAATTATATTAAATTTTTTACAAAGTATTTTTTTTTTAACTTAATGAATAATTATCTCATAACGCATAGGTTCGTACAAATTACTTTCAGTGAGTCCTAACAGTAATAAAACCTCTCTGTAAAGAGCCGACCGTCCAATTTGTATGGTATTTAACGAAAATAAACCCCTTAGTAGGGTGGCCACTAATTATAAGACCCTCACTTGACTTATTATAAAGTAATTAGCGGATTTTTTCAGAGTTTCGCTTTGTGGCCACTGTACTTGTTTTGTATTTGTTTGGTTTTGAAAACTTCAGTGAAGCGTAGTTAATGCTAAATGGTATGATAGTGAAATTAATATACTCGAGTCTACCTTGACTTGTGTTTATTATCCTTTGCATCCATTTGCTTATATTTAGTGTTTTGTTTGTATATTACTTGGGACTTGACTGGATGTATTCAAATTAGTTTAATCGTTGGACTCAACATTTCTTTGTTTTATCCTAATTTTCATTTTTTTTACATAAGTTTGGTCTGTACGTAATAATGAGTTCCTTTAAATATATTCAGAGGTGTTCATGAAGCAACAATAAATTACAGATTAACTTATATTATTTTATAGCTGAAGTTAACCCATCTGTCAATAATTTCTTTTGTGAAATTAATAACAATACATTTCAAAATCCTCAAAACCGCCCACAAGCTCATGTCAGGCCATAAATCAACATTTGTCGATTTCCAATCACACACAAACAGTAGAACCCTCTCTTTTATCCAATATTAATATCCAAATGACTGCAAAATTAATAAAAACACCCCCGTTCTGACGTGACCCTTAATTTGTACCCTCCGAACTAAGTCCATTCTCAAGTGATTAGCAATACAGAATGAACTCTGCCTACCCGCTACGATTGTTCACGACACCTATTATTTACTGCCACACATTAATCATACCAAATTACACTTTATTCCCATTAAACAAAGTTTAAAATTGTTCGAAATTTATTGTAGTATGAACGGAGTAACTTTGAATCGGCGGGCGGTAACAATAAAACCAATTGTTGGCGATCTCTATTATAAAGTTTGTTATTTGAAATTGAATTTAGTCAGAGTTAATATAGAGTTCAATTTTGTGCTGGGGGTGTGCGGTGTGGTTGTACATTCGATTGTGGAATTAGTGTTCTATTGGGATGCAATTATTCAGCAGGGTTGGCGCTGCTGGTGACAATTATACGAGTATTTTGTATTATTTAAAATACTTTATTTGGGAGAAGTCACGCTACCACACATTTGGCTAGATTAATAAAGAAAGTATGCCATGGAAAATTTTATTTCAATGTTTTGAAACATCTGGATTAAAAAAATATCAATATAGGTACCGCGTTGAAAACCGTAAAATATATATTTTATTGTTATCACACATAACATTTATTTAGATTTTCATTTTACTAAGTATGTTCCGAATTCTTAAACTCATCAGCTCTCCAATAGAACTCTCGTATATTAATTTAGTATGTATATGTACCTGTGTAAAAACTAGTGTTCCTTGTAATTTGTCTTATGTCAATTTAACATCCTAATAACGGCTCACTAAACAACTAATCCTTTATTTCATTTACCATACTTTTATTACTCTTTTCTCTTTTTAAAACACTCATACAACACAATCCATACAAACTTCACCTCCACACAACTACAATAAAACGCTTAACAACATATAAAATATGCTCACACAACCCTAGCGTTGCCAAATCAAATTACAGTTGAGTATTTAATATGCCCCGTGACGTCATTGTGCACGGGATCATCTGCTGGATGATCACCCGACGTGGACACACCCTGTATACAATGTTTATTGCGAACTCAGTACGACCCTGTAATTGTGTTGATACTTTTAAATTAATTTTCTGAGTAGCATTATCATACTTCTGCTTTGTCTGTGAAAGGGTGGATGACAACAATTTAAATATATTAATAGGAATTGTTGTTAGGGAATCACGTTCGTCAATATGTTATAGATACTACTAGTTTTTAACCGACTTCAAAACAGGAGGAGATTCTCAATTCATCTGTTTGAACCGATTTATGATGATTCAGTTTTTGAAAGCTGGTGCTTCTTGGATTCAAACTAGAGATCTTGGATGTTTAAATAAGACGTGTAGTTTGTTTTTTTTTAATGATCACGGCGCGATACAAATTATGAATGAAACTGACGACAAAAAAATATCACTTGAAAGCTTAATATTTGGCAAACAGTTTTCACCAGTCTATCCAACCACACTGAGAGGCAGAAGAAAAAAAATCTAACCTTTCATTATTTCCTTCTAGGCTTCTGACGTTATGCTTACTTCAACCCCTTAACTAAAAATCAACAGAAACTTTTCAAATGTTCTGCAGTAATCGCGATAGTTGGAATGTTTCTGATGTCGTCACAACATGACATTGTTCGCGGCCCCTCGTGACGTCATCGGTCTATATCATTGAAACTGTCACTTCAAACGCTAGTTAATTAGTATTTGACTATCTGCGCTTATCGTGGATAGCGCAGCTAGGGGAGCGGTCAAACTGAACGTATGGAGTTAAATATTATATTCCTAGATTTTATTTCTAGGCAGAAAGAAAAAATGTTTGCATAATGTTGTCTTACAAGACTTAGATCTTCTACATAATTAGATGCTTACCAATATGGTATACTTATGTAGAAATATACGAAAGATAACTAAATTCTTCTTCTGCTTAAGAACTAAACTAGCTATTACAGAAACAGACCATAATATGGTTTAGGGTCGGCGACATGAGTTGCAATTGCAAGCGTCCTACGGGAAGAAAAGTATTTTCTTTGCAGTCATACTTACGATAGCTAGGCCAACAAGACAGGACCGTGGACAAGAAACAATATTAACTGTGAAGCAAGAAACGCCCCCATAAGAATCAAAATCGCGCGATCACATTTCCACGCACTAACGCACCTCTCCACAGCCCTCGAACACAATAAACATTCAATAATAAACCAAGTCGTACACTCAGTTAGGTAGCGAGATGTAACCGGATCGCTTTAATCAATTGTAAAAAACTCCCGTCACTGTGTTCTGTCGGGAAATTTAATAAAAATGTTAAGAAGCCGCTCCAAAGTTGGTGTTGTTTTACATGTGGTACAATCTTCGAGTCATTACTCGCTTAGCTCTGCTCCGCTCATCTTAGCTTGGAAAAAAAGTATTAATAATGTATAGCTATTATCTGATTTTTTATTCTATTTAGATTTCATAGCCGTTGTACCTAATAGTTTAACGACACATGATACTAGGTAAACACATCGTCTTCTTGTCGCGTATAAAAGAATTTTTTGGAACACATTCTAATACAACATCGATTTCATCATTAATTACTACAATAAAATTAGGGTATTCTCCGTATTATGAGTATATACATACACACATACACTCAAGACTTTTTCCCATGGGGTAGGTAGAAACTACAAAATGCCACGAGCTACGATCATAGCATACCACATTTGCCTCGTCCACATACATCTATGAGTATATCAAAATGTTTTATCAACGCATAGTTTCTAAGAAAACAACAGTATTATCAAGCAGAAAATAAAATCAACCCAAATTCTTGTAATAACAGCATCAAAATACATACTTCCAAACTCTAAACCTACGTCTCATTTAGCATCTTTACCAAACCTCGTTTGAACCTCGCTGATCTCTCGCACCGCTCTCTCACACAGTTCACTAAACAAATATAAATTAATCGCGTGCCGTGTATCAGTTACATTTCCCAATAAAAAGGGAAAACTCGCGTGTGTAGAAATAAAATAAAAAGCGTAGTCGGGTGACGCAACGATCTTACTTGAAGAGACTGTGTTGAATAGAGGAGCATTTAAAATCGGCAATAAAAACTAAATGTGTATACAAATTTTAATAATAAGATAATAAAAACA
Organism: Craniophora ligustri; assembly: GCA_905163465.1. Taxonomy (NCBI): domain Eukaryota; kingdom Metazoa; phylum Arthropoda; class Insecta; order Lepidoptera; family Noctuidae; genus Craniophora; species Craniophora ligustri. Next base: position 213,342 of record LR990979.1, on the reverse strand, counting down.
GTTTTATCGTTATACAGCAACGCTTAACAAAATACAAAGTGGGTAGACACACACACACAAAGTAAAATTAAAACTATAGGTATATAATTAGGTAGGTATTCTGAAGAGTTCCTTTGTTTGGAGCCAATTCTAGATGTTAAGCTACAATGGCCTAATGATTTGACCAGTAGACTCTGACGTCAAAGTAGAGAGAAAGAAAGAAAAATATTTATTTAAATAGTACTTCAGTTCAAACGCAATGCACTCACTAAAAACTTCTCAAAGTTATGTGCGTATTTATCACATGCTCTAACGGTGAAGGAAAACATCGTGAGGAAACCTGCATGTCTGAAAGATGTTACTGATGGTATGAGAAGTCTGCCAACTCGCACTAGGCTGGCGTGATGGACAATAATAATAGCCTAATCTTGTTCGAAGAGGATATTTGTGCCCAGCAGTGGGATGGATATGGGTTGACGATTTGACAGAACGTCAAATAAATTTAAAATGTGTTTTCAGTGCTGAGCAAACAAAGATGAACAAGTAGCAAGGGTTACCGTCAAACCTAATTATAGTTTGCTCGACTAAATAGTTAAGTAACAATAGTGGCTATTCCATAAAAACTATTTCTACGAACATATCAAATACACGCGACTCAACCCCGGGCGCTGTCGATTACTCAACCATTAACCTTCTAGCACCACTCGACTCAAATAGACAAACCTGCTATCAAATCAAATTGTACCTTATCTGTTCCGAATATCATTTAAAATGGAATATCGCAAAAGTGAAATCATTATCTAAAACGCCTGTTTAATTTTAAATTGTATGACTGTTACATAAGATTGAATTTCGATTGATAAGTGTCGCGAAGATGTTTAACTTTTTGCTCAGTTTGACAAACACAAGCTTAACTGATATAAACCCTTTTACTCGTGTAATAAAGTTGAAAATTTAATGGTAAATACTCCGAAGAAGCAGGGATCTTTACTCCTCTAGTAGTGATTCCAATTGAGTTTTTTTTTTCTCGAAATAGAAAGGTTTCAATAACCGGCCAGTGCTTGAAGAGGTTTGTTGAAAAAGATCTCATTATTGAGTTATTCTATACTTTTCGAGAGCACTTCAGATAATAATTTGAAGTTAAACCATTCTACGTACGAAGTTATTATTGGAGTATTTTTAAGTAGATAATTAAATATGTTAGAAAAACATTCGAATTCAAATAGGGCATTGATCGCGTAATTGACTTAGGTTAACATTGTTGAGAACAAAGAGAAACAGGCAAAAGATCATAACTGCAAGAATTAAGTCTTGTCGACTATCCCCAAAAACATAATATTGGCAAATCAAACTTGTGTTATTCGATAACTACATTAATAATACCAGATATCGAATCAAATTACTCGAAATATTCTCTGAGCCCCAACTCAAGCTCAGCTCTACTCTCAGCAATGTTTTTAAAAAATAAATCGCATTTAAACATTTTCCCTCCTTTAAACGAATAAAACACAAAATGTTAGCATCAAAAGCCAACCCTTCCATCCCCATACAAATTGAGCTCTCATTATCCCATTTTATACAATGAAAACTCAGGTTTCATCCCACGCTGACCGAAGTGGACGCGAGACAGACATATACATTCACCGCTAGAGCGAAGAGGATAGGTATATGTTTCAAGCACCACTTAAAATATAAATGGTATCGGATTGGCGATGAGATGCGAATACAGGATGTGAACGCGTGTGAAAGGGACAGAAGTATCGGGCAATGCGCTTGAGTGGACAGTGCTTGTGTTGGTATCTAAAGATGTTTGGAGTGCTTCATATTAGTTGAAATATACTTAATACAGGTTTGCTTAGTTTAAATGGTAGACCAATGTAATGGATTAAAGAAATACCTATCTGTTGGACAATCTAGTGTGTTTCTAATAGGACTTGAAGAATTAAAAGCTGCAGCGAAATATTTTGAGCCGTGAGTCTTGGGAGCCATGAGAACTACGGTGGAGGCCTTTACGGGATATTCGTGGATACTCAACATTAGCTGAAATAATGCCCAATTTAGGCAGAACAGCGCTGTTGCCTTTTCATCAATCACCAGTCGATCTCTTCTCTGTTCTGACTATAAAATATCCAAAAGTGAATCAAAAAGATGCAAAAAACAGGCGACGGAATTTAATATTAGCCGTCGAGGTAATTTAGATAACTGACACGGTTTTGATACACATGTACAATATACATAGGTATATTTAAAATGTTTTCATACTAGTTGGTCTGTGAGTGAGAGAGAGAAAACAGTAAGGCTATTATTTCAAAACTAGCTGATTCCCGCGACTTCGTCCGCGTACAATTTAACTAAAAAAATAAAAAAATCATATTAACTTTGCGTCCCCGTTTTACCCTCTTAATGGGTGAATTTTTAAAAATCCTTTCACATGCCAAATTTCAACCCGATCCTTCCAGTGGTTTGGGCTGTGCGTTGATAGATCACTATGTCAGTCAGTCAGTCAGTCACCTTTGAGTTATATAATTATATTTAGATTAATTTCAATATTACTTACAGCAAAACTGTAACATTCAAAAAATAAGTTGCAACCTTTCTATATTTGCATTGAATTCATTAGACATCGAAATCCATTATTTTTTCCTACTAATCGATTATATAATCGGACCAGCTAGAGTAAAATTATCCCCTAGATAATTACCGCTTAAACAATTACCCTTAAAACGTTTTTTTGCCGTCCATATCAGAGATCATATTTCGTCACTATTGTCATTCGTAATAATGACATCAGCCCAACATTTGTCATGTAACCCAATATCGAACAAACATTTGGACAAATATTGGATTCTGTTACTCGACGATTTGTGGTAAAAAATTTGGTAACAAAATGTTGGACAGAGTGGTTAAAAGATAATTATCTGGTTTAATAGTGGGTAATTATTGTTGTGTTCTGCACTTTTGTCCTTGTTTATTATGGTTAGCCTAAAATATATGAAGATGAAATTTAAAATCGGATTTCATAGTCGAATTAATTGGAATACAAAGTTTTTGAAAACGCAAGGAAGAAGCCGCGCTAAGTTCAAGCACTTACATAAAGAAAAATACAAAGAAAATTATATTAAAATAGAACAAACTGTGTAGATCAAAAAAGTGATTGAAAATAATTTGTATGTGTAGTAACAAGTCCGTAGTCCGCGGCTACGGTTTCGTAGCCGCGTAGACTAAATTAGGTACGAGGCTACGTAGCGGTCTTTTGTTTATAACAGTTTTTAGATACACTTTTTTTTGTTGTCACGTCATAAATTTCGTAACTACTTGAACTTGAAATGCTGTGAAACAAAATGTACAAGAATGACATAATCTTACGCTGATTCATTTTTATACATTTTACCGATTTTTCGATCATAAACTGAGAATTCAATTCGACTACCTAAAAGGTAGTTAAAAAATACAAAGATTATTGAATCTGTCTTAACGGTACGATTGGCACAGGAGCTGAGCTTCTAGCCACGTTCATTTTCGATATGAAACAAATAATTTTCTGACAACAAGTATTGGTGAGGGATTATTTGTGAAATGTATCTAAGACTCGGCAGAGTTACTAATAAGTAAAATGTTGTTCGACACGACAGGCACGAAGTAATAACCCATATCATAAAAATGATACGATATCGATTTATAACGATTCGATTACCCAATAATACTGATTCGATTAAACTGATCAGTGTAATCGAGTGTACGGCTGCATTGTGTATGACTCACAATACCGCGCCACGCGACACTCGAACGCGATCATTTCTTCTGTTTAGATCTATTTATATCCCAATACAGTTGTAATTGTAACTGGCTGTTTCATTTAAAGTAAACCTCCTTAGAGATATCAGAGAGGAAGAAAATTATTAATATTTTTTTTAAACACAGATTTGTGAATATTTGTATGTACAATAATATTACATCAATCTTCTTATAGGTTTCCTTACGATGTGTATTCCCAATACAATAAATCTTCACGCCTGTAATGCTGTAGTCTTTGACACAGATATACACCAACAAATTTCAAGTGCTATTTCTATTTAATATATGTACTACCTTCAATATATTAACGGGACGCAAATCAAAACTCCAAAGTTCTATTAAAAAGACTACTTACATAAAAACAAAACAAATAAGTCGGAACTAAATAATATCAATATACCGCGATAAAATCCGTTATAAGTAGTTTTATTTCAATGTCTAATATTCACCTACATAGGTGTAAGAAATCAATACTCTTCTATTATCTATTCCCACGCCGAAAAAAGAGTTTGTAAACCCAATTGACCTCCTTCCTAATTAATATTTTATTTTGTCAATGTTTGTTTTAATTGTAAAGTTAATGATTCGGCCAACATTACACAATCGTCCAATGTTAACACAAATATTGGCCCAGATACATATTAAACTTGGATTTACGACAGATTTAGAAGCTATTTCTAGTAATTTTTAATAAAATAATTAAAATTGATCAATGATTGATTTTAAATATTACGTGTGTGACTAATGTTTGACTTTTTAATGGTGTGTCTGTCTATTTTTAATAGATATTTAGGTCATATAATTTCTGTTTGATTAATAAAGTTATTGCGGAGTTGGATTGCAGACTTTTTTATCTATATAACACAGGAGTGGTAAACAATTCTACGGCTTACCTGACGGTAAGCGGTTACCAAAATGTATGGTTGTTAAAACCAGAAGTGTCGCTTGCGAGATGCCTACAATTGTTTACAAAGCTAAATAGGTAACATAGACTAAATGTAGAATAATATTTCTGCATACACCTGTGAGAAATAGACGTGAGCATACGAGAATGTATGAGTACTTATGTAAAAAGAGGTTTTAAATATCGTTGCTTCGATTTATGTCAATAGAAATTATACTGAACTGTTCGTAAGTTCACTGACATTATTACAATGTAGTTGACTGCTGGAGGACGTCATAACGTGACATAGCTCACAGCACAACGATTAATATAAAATATAAAGTAATAATACACTGTGTCAGCGCTAGATGGCGCGCATTCCGACGCGGACCACAATATCGTTGCAATGTATTGCTTTTGTGTCTACCAAGGCATAAGCGGTAGCGGGTGGCTTTATATAAGTTTGTGAAGGACTATCTGTGTAGTTTAGAGGTAAAATATATAAACTAGACAAACGATAGCGGGTTAGCGTGACAATTATTAATTTAAACGTTTTTATTTTCGGTTCTGTCTCAAAGTTAGTTTATAACTGGTAATCCATATTTTTTATATCAAGTACATTTTTATACTAGGTAAAACTTTGTTAAAAATAGTATTCCTAGAAAACACTTCAAAACAATCTAAACGAGTCTAAGATGGCTACAAAACACTTTAGCTTACTACTCGATGACACCTGTACCAACTAAGCTTTTTAATCTTAGAGACCTTACAATTACATAAAAAATTTCCTTCACACTAATGTACTTATTTTATTATTAGCACAATGCCGTATAATGTTTCAAGTTTGACTTTTGATCGCTTTAAGCTAAGATTCTAGCTAAATAAATCGCTAGCTCCTATCGCTCGCGCCGCGGTCGCAAGCATGTCGGCACGCGGGGCGCGGAGTGTTATGCGGTCCCCTCGTACAATACTTATATCACTGTAATAAACATTACTCTCCCATATTATACGTGAAACAGCCACACTCACTTATTTAATAACGTCCAGCCAACATTATACGCAGCTATAGTTAGTCATAACATTTAATTGTGTGTAATTATATAGTGAAATTTTCTACAGATTCTTTTTTTGTTTGAAGTGTGGATACCTTCAAATGGTACCCAGCCTCTGAGGACGACTTTTAGCTCATTGACATAAATCAAAGGCTTTTCGGAAGTTACGTGCGCATTTGCCACATGCTCAAACAATGATGGAAAAAAATATCGTGAGGAAACCTGCACGACCAAGACAATATTTAGCTAGTTCGGTGGATTACAGCCTAATTCCTGACGTTGACGAGTTTAATACTAAGCTATTATGATTTTGATAACCTAGAATACAGTCTAGGTTATCAAAATGATAATAGCCTTATGTCAACAGCGGCTGTAAGTTACGGTAGCCGATTACCAGTGGAGCGGGATATAGGTTTTATTTGTATCATCATCCATTCCATGACATAAAAAATAATTGTACCTATGTTGCCAACAAATAAATGATTTAATAGACCATTCAAAGACTATAATAGACCCAAAGTCTAAACTAATCCAAAAAAAATGTTCTTCGTTAGAAACCTTTCAACCAACCATCTAACAAAACTTACAAGTTTTATTTTAAAACATAAATAAGCAGTGCCTTTCAGCGCATAACGTGTAGCTAGTTTCACATTAAGTCATAATCCAGTGCCATTAATTTAAGAAAGTGTAAGAGAAAAACACACCAAGTGCCACGAATTTAATAACCCGCTGCCGGTACTACTGTAACACGACTCGCTTTGATACCACGCTGTTTTATTGGATACGATACGAGACGATACTGTTTGAAGTTGCTTCAACACTAAAGGACTTCAATTGGATGTTGGCTTACATCACGAAACAATAGAGGGTTTTTAAATATTGTTTATCACAATGTTTGCTACTCAATAGGAAAATTGTACCTATAACTTTGCTCTCGTAAAGATATAGACGTATTATTAAACTTAGAAGTTTTGGATAATAGAAAAAAAAACGTTACAACCAATAATAATGTTCTCTTATCTGTATAGATCTGCATTTAAGAGGTCAAGCTTTATTTCCAAATTAGTTGAATTAATTGAGAATTTGCCCAAATTAATAGAGATCTGGAATTAATCTCTCCTTTCCTCAAATTGAACCACATGTATTTCAAATTAAAGATTTATTATTTAGTAACAAAGCTCAAAAAGAATGTGGGAGTCTAAAAATTGGGATAACATTAACCTTGAATTAAATAACCCAAGCCTCACCTGTACAGTATAATATCAACACAGCATTAATCCAATTTACTTAATTCCCCCCAATCATGGTAGGGGTCGCACTTTGATGTAGCACGAACACATCGCAAGCAAGGCGAATCATACACATTTGTATGAAGAAAGCTGTGAACGACGCTACGCCGCAATTAACACACGTGTTTGAATAAAAAGTACTTTTTAACTCATACATTTAGCCAGACTGAAACTCTTTGGAAGTAGGCAGTGGTTCCCCGGGGCGGCGGCGCGGGCGGTGGGACGCGGACGGCCGAATTTAATGGCTTTAGAATAAATAATAATAAAATTATTTATTTTGTGAACCATAAAATTGCATCTTGCGGATTGCCCTGTCATAATTATGTTATACGTATATGCCAAGTAATAAACAATTATGGAATTATCTTGATTGACTACTGACAAAAAATATAAAGGTATGTGTTCTTTAGTTACTAAAGAGAAAAGAAACAATAATAAACGTAGTTTTTAGTTGCGAAAATACTCGTGACGTCACCAAAACGACGTTCATACTATGCATAAATTAAATTTCAGACATACTTTCTTCGTAATTCCGTCTGTCATTCTGTTTCAACCGTCAATATTTTTTATACACAAAATCGCTTCATCCTATAACTCGCACCGCACGTCTCAACGCTCATATTCGGTGACAAAAGTGCAAGCGAATGTGCGTCTAAGAGTAATTACGTTTGGAGCGCGACTGTATCGAGTGACGGCGCGACGTGACGCACTTGTGTGCCTCATTGTACTCGAGCCTCAATATAGGGATAGCGACCGGGAGCACGAATAAGAAAGTAGGAATTTGAAAGAAGGTCACCGCACCTCTCGCAATCGGCAGCAAATTCACTCTCACATTTCAGAACCAATATCATTGCATTGGTTCTAGAGAATGTTTATTCCACGCCTAGTCAGGCTGTAGAATACCGAAGTTATTCAAATTTTAATAGGTCTGTACTTCTTTAATATTTTCTCCTATCATGACACAATTGTGGACGAAAACTCTACCAAATCCTGCTACTGAATACTTTGTTCCATCGACGAATCTAGTCGCACGTCTTATGGAACAATTGAGCGCTTAGCCACTGCGCAAATGGTAAGTATACTTTATAAATATTCCTAGGCATACTGTTATACAGAATTTTAATTTTAACTCCATAAAACACAACGCGAACAAAATTCTACCATCCATACATAACTGATATAAAAGAAAAACAGGGGAAAACGGCTCTGTTACACGAGAGTGTGTTTTAACCCGTCGCTGCAACAATACGTCGCGACTTTTTACTACTTTTTAACCCCCACTCTGCCGCCGCCGGCAAGAGTGGCAACACTTATCACCGTTGTACCTTAATTGGTAGCACTGCGCTTTTTATTTTCTTTAACTGTATTTTTTTGTCCGTTTAAGGGGAGTTTTTAGTTTGCTGGCAATGCTGACTGGATTTATTTGCGGAGTGGTTTTTTTTATTGATGCTGGTTATAGGTAAACCGATGAAGCTGAAAACTGTAAATGTAATTAACGTTTAACGGTATTTCTAGTTAAAAAAAACGTTTTAATATGATAGCCAGACATGAGTAGGAAGGTATATAAGTAAATAAAATATTCTAATCCCATGTTTTAGATTATCTGTAGGTATCTATCTATATACCAAGATAATAGCTGTCTTGTAGCCGAAAATCTTAAACTGTATTTATTATTATTTTTCAGATGCGAAATATCCGATATTTCATAATATATATTTTATTGAGCCACGATGATTATTACAAAAAGATAGTATAAAGGTAATGCAATATCATCCGGAATCTACTCGCTGTAAAGGGAGAATTCTGGGTTGGGCAGAATTGTCCAATCGATGTTGCTATGTCGCCGTAAAGACATAAGTAACATAAAGAAAGAAAAATTCAACACATCAGGCGGATACCTCGGTGGCTCAGTTGGCAGAGCGTCTGGAGTACCAATCCAGAAGACGCGGGTTCGAGTCCCGCCTGAGGTTGAATTTTTCTTTCTTAATAAAAATTTAAAAATCTTAGCTTGAATGAAATAAGCTAAAAAATACAAAAAAGCACGATGATCATTTTATGTCATTATTTTGATCACTGATTCTTCACATTGAATTCATAATTCCTTTAATTATATTATTTTTTATTAAATGATAGTTATTAAATGTTTCCTGTGATTTGTATTTAAGTTACTATACTAGCGAATTGGTAACCTGTAACCCTTATGTTGGCATTACTTGTGAAATAAATGAATAAATTGACATTGATTTCAGTTTTAGTCTAATAGTTACATGTTGAACATAATCAAAAGTATCAATAGACGAGAAAATTCTCCACAAACACACACATTCTCTCGTGACAGTTAGTAAGTGTGAGTGACACACAGTGACGCGGGTAGGGAAGCGCCGCGGGTCAAACAAGATTAGATTCTTGGCGACACTCTCTGTTCCTGATATACAACAGCTTCGGGCGATCTAAAACTGTCTCGCAGTTTGGTATAAACCTATTTCGAAACCGCGACTACATATATTATAAACATTTGTAAAGAACGTAATCAGGTACAATTGGAGAATACTTTTTGGAAAAATACTTCAGTTGGGGTTAACTAAGACTTTTTTTCCCTTGAAAGCATCGAGAAATGTATTCAAACCTATTTTGGTAGGTACGTCACGTCACTCACAGAATAAACACAAACAAAACGTAATGAAGGTAAGAACTAGATTCATAAGATTGTCATCAAATAGTCGGAGCGTGGGCAGGCCCCCGGCAAGGTGGACTGACGACCTGGTGAAGGCCGCTGGAATCCGCTGGATGCGGGCGGCGCATGACCGGTCGTGATGGCGATATTTGGGGGAGACCTATGTCCAGCAGTGGACGTCTAACGGTTGATATGATGATACTGCGATACAGCTATAGCTAAATATGTAAAAGATTATCTTACTAGGAAGTTACTTTGAAATCATTTACAAAATTGAACCCTAACAGACATAAGTAAACGTAAAAACTTGGAAAATGGGCTGTCTTTACTGTTGACTTTCAAAATTATGCAATATAATTTGGAGAGCTTGAGTTTCTATAACGTACCTGGTGAGTCGTCGGGCATGTCGTTGTAGTGGTGCGGCGCGGTGGACGTCTGGCTCGCGTACAGCAGGTTCAGCTCCCGCGCCTCGTTCTCCTCCTGCGCCTGCTGGCGGCGCAGCGCGACCTGCACAGGCGGCGAGTGCTGTACGAACTATGCGTTACACATAGCACTATATCATTCAAGGTTCATTGGAGTTAAATATAAGCAAGTGCGTGTGCACGTGCACAGTCTGTGCATTCTGACTGCACAGATTTTGATCGCAGAACTAACTACTTAGAATTCAGGATTTATTTAATGTCGTAACGCTGATTATAGTTCATTAAAATTATTTATTAATCATTTGTGTAAGTTTTAAATAACTAAATAATATTAATGAATTACGTTACAACACCCAAGCAAACTTAAGTCTATTTATAGTTTCAGATTTGGTTTTAATTCTTCAACCTATGGACTTTGCCAATAAACTGCTAGCTTTACTCAATATCACTCTAAAATATTTTGGCCGACCAACTGTCTAGAAGTACTCAAGTACCGACATTATGTAATATTGACACAGGGACTCCCAAAGTCACTGTGAACACTGACATCAGTAGTTTTTTGTAAACAATTTTGAGAAGGGATGACTCCCTTCATGTTGTTGATGGTAAGTCTGTCTAAAACTATATACCGAACTGTAGGAGATCAAGTGGGTATGTATGTGCACACTGGTCTGGTAGCACAGATCTGTCAGCTACGTTGGCTCACCTGTGCAGCCATAACGCGCTGTCTCTCGGCGATGAGCGTGCACTTGGCGCAGACGCAGTCTCGCCAGCGGCAGTAGCGCTTGTGGCCCTTGAGCGCCGACACCACGCCGTGGTTGCGGCAGCGCGCGCACTTCGGCGTCCGCTGGTGGGGCAGAGTGGACTGGTTATTATGTAGCAACCTCTTTGTACTATTGTAGGCTGTGACATTGTTGTAGTAAGCGTTTTCAGGGTGCATGCGGTTGATTAGATCTTCTATGGTGTTCTAGGGGTTAAGAGAAATGTTTATTGATTTAGATATTATGCTGAACGATGTTGAAGATGATGAAATATAATTTACTGGAGAGACATAAAATTTAAATGAGCTTCTAAGATTTTAAGTCAATGTTCTAACTAAAAATAGTCGCGTGCACAGTCTGTGCATTCTGACTGCCCAGAATGGTGAGAGCAGATCTACCGCTAATGATTTAATGTTTCTGTTTAGGATCGATATTAAATCGTTCAGTTTAGTTTACTGTAGTAAATAACGCTTTGTGGGTAGGATGGAACGACCTCTACATGATGATGATTAAATTCCTTTTGTAAGTCCAACTGTCCGATGATTAATTAGGTTTGAGAAATAAAGTAAAGCAATTGCAATGCAAATTCTTATTTATGCATAGCACTATCCAGATTATACCAGACGAAATATTATACAAAACAAATCTAAACTCCGAGCGTTAACCGAGCCGAAATTTAACCGAGAACATAACGCATACCAGCCGAATTACTAGATCTTTGTGAGTTGGGTTTTTAATGAAAATGAAATAGTATAATTATTATTTGCAATACCTCAAATTGTCTGTTAGCAGCTGAAGGAAACTTATTCAAAGAGAGCTCAGGAAACCACCCGCCAATATTGAAACCCATACACAAAACCCCATACCTCGGCCACACAAACACAAACATGTATCATAATCATATAATTTACAAAACAATCCCTTCATTCCTTCTATAATTCAATAAACATTACAAAAATATCGCGTTACATTAATAGTATTACTTTCAAATTACATCCCTAGTAACAAATGAACAGTGTTACATTACAAAGTTGTAACATGTTCATTACAGAGGGGAGACTTTGACACGATACCTAATTTGTATAATTACCAGCAATTTGTTTAACGCATTGTAATTTAATGTATTTAACAGGAAGTGTTATTTGAAACTGATACTTTTATAACCTGGTAAAGTACTGACGTATATTATGGTATCAGTTTTTGTTTAAATTTTAAATAGTGATGTAGAATTAGAATTATTACGTAATTAGAATGATCATTATCTATTATTTTTAATGGTGATGAGGGAGCAGACGAGCATGCGGCTCACCTGATGGTAAGTGATCACCGCCGCCCATGGACATTTGCAATACCAGAAGGCTTGTATATGCGTTGTCAACCCCAGCAGAAACCGTTCAGGTTTCTTAAAATAAGGAATTATTAAATTGAAAGCAAACGGAATGCCCATGCTGTTAGACAGAATAGTCACTCCCCCAACGAGCTCTGGTAACCTTACTCACTCACAGAAATACAACTATTGTTGATTCACTGCGGTCTTTCTTCTGTAAGCTTATTATCTCTTACACGTTCGCGAATTTTAGACATTGAAAGATTTTATAGCAGTATATTGATATTATTTTACCCCGACTTACTAACAGCTAAGTCATTTCATTCAAATCGCTTGTAGGTTATGTTACGATTGACTAGGTGTTACTTAGCTTCGAACGGTCAAAAAATCAGTCCACCATTGAACTATTGTCATTTGACTTGCCACTCTAAATTATAGGTATCTGTTTACACACATCTTCAGCTTCACACTCGACTGTGGTGCTGCCTTTAGAAGTTGCCGCCACTGCGGTGGTTGTACAAACAAGCACAGCTTCTCGCCTCGCGGGCATAGTGTTCAGATAGGGTGGGAACTAACCTACGGACACATTGATATACTGAGCGTTGCACTTAACAAGCATGTTATGCTTGAGTTTTGGAATTACATTATTAGACTCTAGGCGCACTGTACATTACAGCATCGAACTCTGTGAGTATCAACAAGATGAGGTGTTGTGTGCATGAAGAATCATAAGATTGATAAAGAGACAACGAACTACACAACGAACTGTGGAGTGGCCTGAGGTACATGAAGTTAAAGAGGAGCGAGCGGGTGGCCGTTCTATGCGTAATATTAATATGTGCATAAAATATTATTTACTCTGGGATTCAACTTGCAACTGTGGGGTGTTTCTCGTATTATTGAGATGAACGTTGCCAAAAAAAATCAGATCAATCCATTAGAATGAATGCAAGAGAACATACTGGTTTACACCCTATTTTTTTCTATTCTGATTTAGAATTACATTTTCAACAGAAATTTTACCTATTTTACACTTCAGTAGGTATGAATTTCATTTATTAAAATAAACTACTAAATTAACCTACATCGTCAGGCTCACATATTGTAACAAAATGTTTGGACTTTAAAAGAGACCATGATTATCTGAGTTAGTTTCGGCATTTATTCTCAGAGGTCGTCAGTTAGGAAATGCCGATACCATCTAGATACTAAAAAAAAGTGTCTTTAAAAAATCTATTTGCACAAAAAATCAGAAATAAACTATCAAATCAAATCAAACTTGTGAGAACTTCTGCAGTAGCGAAACAGAGCAAATATATTTGCATCCCGCCAATATATTTGCCGCCAAGAATAAATAAACTTCACCTTTTATTAAAAAAAGATAAAATTAAACGATATCCTATCGGATCTAATTTACCGCTACCCATCTCCTTCTAGTTGCAGAGTTAAAGACCATCAAATCTAAATATTTCCAAAGAGAGAAAAGTCTCAAGTTCAATAACTTTAAAAGGTTCAGGGAATTCCAGCTCACTGGATATAAGAAAAGGAAAATGAAATAGAAAGAAATTAAGTCTCATTTATTTAGAAAATTAAGGGTTATTTCTTAACTGCAAGGTTTTATATTTTTATTTTTATCTGAATATCAGAGCGTTTCGTAAATTCTGAATTAAGATAACTAGGACTAAACTTAAACATTTTCAGCGACATGAATTTTAAGGAAAATACAACTAGGTATGTCACAATAATTTTAACACTAACACTTTTGCCTTTCAACCATTTATGAAAGCTCTATTAAATATCATCAAAGGTACCCGTCGCCCACTGCCGACGGACGCAATACTCACATACTAACTAAAAACTATCATCATTATACATAACATGAATAAGTAAGTTATTCAGGCTATGATTCAACATAATATTATACCGTTACAGTGTTTCATATGAAACTTAGAAGTAAATTACATCATTACATGCAATTATAATACCTACCTAGCTTCTATTCAAGGATTTTATCGCCGTTTATTGATATTATTTAATCCTGATATTTCAAATCCTATACAGCATCCATCCAACACGGCGATAGATTTCGTAAATTTTTATTTTAATATCTAATATTAGTGTTGGTAAGTATAACAAATCAATACCTCTATGTAATATTTTCTCTCAAGTACCTACTTATCTACTTATGTATGGGTACCAAGCCCTCATATTTATCTAAGATGGTACTTTTGATACGAAGGTGATTAACACAGTTTAACTCCTACTCTCTTAAAACATATGAAATACTAAGTAAATAAGTAAAAAAGGTAGCTACTAGGTACTAACTATTGAGTGAAGTGCTTTTAATAGGAAGATTTAATTCAAACCATTCATTCAAATTTAAAACATTTCTTCTTGTTACAGACGCTACGGACTACGTAAACACAAAACCTAATTATTGATAAAAATATGATTTAAAAGGTTGATCAAATGTAAAATAATTGAATAGGTATCACTTCTACTGGCAGAAATGAGTACCTACTTATACAATCACATTATTTTATTAATCGTAAGCGTAGGGGTTACATTTTCAAAATATTGATAGATATATAAGTTATCAATTCAGTATATCTAAGTACGTGATCTATAATATTATTATTAATAATGTTACAAAACACCAAAACGTTTATACAATCAAGTTATATTTGATTAACAAACTGTATAAGCAATGTATTTTTAACCAACAGACATAAGTACCTGTTACGAGAGAAAGTTATGTCTCTGTCGTTAAGACGTTGTTACGATTTCTTATTAACCTAATAGTTAAAATAATAAAATATCTACCTGATATCTTTCCGAAGCTCTGAGGAAGAAAGGTGGCAGGGCGGCCAGCACTGGATGCTGCACCAGCTGCGAGACGTCGACACCGTTCGGGAGAGACATCTCCATCAAAATAACAATCCAACTTTATAACAAATAACCTAACCAGTTAACAAACAAACTAGCAACACCACAATAACATTCTGTACTGGCAACACTGTAAGTTCTATCCCAATTTTAAAATTCAAAAAAAGAATTGCAATCGAATTTGGAACGCGAACGTTACAGTTAAGGCAACGCACTCCTCCGAGTTGTTTCGAACACTGTTGATTCATTTTGAACCGAACAGTTGCTGCCGTGACGCGCGACAGAGACGGAACGAGAGCGAAACGACACACTGTATTAAAACGTATACCTCTATCCCTCTCACACTGTAGTGTTAACTGTATATGTTGTATCATCCGGTTATATAAAATGTTGTAAGATGAGAGGCCGGGGTCCCCCAATGGGGACGCTCCGAGACCCCGCCTCTGGCCCCCCATTGGTCGGCGAATGCTGAAACTTAATTTATAAAGGTGACTTTTTTGAGAACCAGTTTTTTTTATACGGACAAAGAGTGTATTGAATGAAGCACAAAAAACACAATTATGTTTGTTATTCGCGTCGTGGATTCCGTTTCGTTTTTATTTATTTATTGTTGTGAAGTTTTTTTGTTTTATTGTTTAGTTAATGTGGCTGTAATGCGAGGAATATGGTCGGGTGCAGGCAGATCGCTGCGATAACTTTTGTGGGTACTATTGAGTTGGGATGCGTTGTGACATATCTATGTGTATGCTATCCTATTATACAGCTATATCTTGTCATCTAAATTATATTCCACTCTTAGATTTCGGGGAACAGTTAATGCATATTAGTGGCTCTTTTCAGACATCCCATTATACAACGAATTGTGTTTGTCTGTGTGTAGACAGGCTTATTAAAGTTCTTTTGGGAAAGTATTTTATCGGGTCTTTTGTTGGACTTGACCTATAAAGAGCACAGAATTGCTTATTATTAGGTAGATGGAGCAATCACAACTGTTCTCTAACTTTTACTTTCCGCACAGAATTGCTATTTCTTACAAATTATAATGTAATTAAAAGCAGTGTCTTGTTTATTTGCCATACAATACATAATTGAGGAACCTCCTATCAATTTTTGTCACAAACTCTCTGTCTTTACTGATTCGTAATTTTCCCTTACAGGGAGCTCATTCTGTGTAAATCGGATTGTTGATCATTACCAAAAATGTAAAATAGCTTAGTGCTTTCTAACTTAACTTTTATTTCAATAGCTACTCTACTTAGTTTCAATAGCTACTCTACTCAATACTCTACGTACTTAGTCTTAGTCAGTAATTATAACGTCAAGACACCCAATACCTCTCTGCCCGTGACCATCATCATCATCATCATCAACCTATTAATGTCCCACTGCTGGGCACGGATCTCCTCTCAATTGAGAGGGATTAGGCTATAGTCCACCACGATAGCCTACTACGAGTTGGCAGACTTTACATGCCATCGAGAATTCTCTCAAGCTTGCAGGTTTCCTCACGATGTTTTCCTCACCGTTTGAGCATGTGATATATACGCACATAACTTCCGAAAAGTCAGTGGTGAGTGCCTTGGGTTTGAACTCGAGACCTCTGACATCTCAGTCCACTGGTCACGCCACTAGGCTACCACAGCTCTTGACCATGAATGCTGTAAAGGGCGCGAAACGTCGAGATAAATTAATATCAATATATTATATGAGTATATTGATTTCGTACACTTACGCGAATATTAGACATTGAAATAAAACTACTTTTTACGGATTTTATCGCGGTATATTTGTCTGCCCGTGACCATGGATGCTGTAAAGGATCCGAAACGTCGGGTTAAAATAATATCAAATATACCGCGATAAAATCCGTAAAAAGTAGTTTTATTTCAATATTATATGAGTACTTTTATATCCCTCTCTATTATTATCAAGGTAGTAACAGTATCCTGCAGATAATTGTTACACGTTCCAAAACATATGAATGCGTAATGCGATGGGGAATTAAGATTTTTTATGAGATTTTGCATCGATATACTTATGCCTCTGAATCGAAGATTTTGCCTAACTCCAAACCAAACTTCGTTGGTCTAGTGGTGGTAAGTGCGTCTGCTGAGCAGGGGTTTTCGGTCCGATTCCCAGGTCGAGCAAAATGGTTATTGGGTTTCCTATGAAAATTCTCATTAGCAACTCGGAGTTTTGATTCGTGCACGGTCGATGGCAATAGGCTCACCTCTTTTACACGAGACCTAGAACATACCTAGAAATGACAGTGCACATTAGTACCTAGGTATTGTATACACCTCTGCCTAACCCTTCGAGGACGACAGGCGTGATGGTATGTTAAAAAAGTTTTATTTCATTCTCGTCTATAATATAATTTAACAAATTTTGTCGTACAAAAGCTACTTACCTATGTATGTGATATTTATAATAGAGAAGAAAATTTAATTATATTAGATAGTCTTGGCATTTAGAATTGCTTTGTAAGGTACCAAATTAAACTAAGAGCTTAATATAGGTAAGGTATCGCGATGTGTCTGTGTGGGTGGCACAAAGTTAATAGAGTCATACTGTGCCATCACGACTGTATCTCTAGCGAGGGTAGGCAGAGGTGTACCTACTGATGCTCTGCCACGTTAGATGGCTCGGTTGGTATAGTATAGTTATAGGCTTCCGCAACTCACGTCCCGGATTCGATCCGTGTACGGATCTGTGTATGTATGGCCTACAGGTAGTGGTTTCAGGTTTGGTTGTTTGTGCATTGTCCATATTTGTGTTTGTAAACGAACTTCCAGTAAATAATCTTAGGGTGTGCCAAAGTTTTTTTTTAACGTTATCGAAGAATCTAATAACTTATTTTCTTGACCTGGGAGATGAACCCAGGAATTTTCGCTTTGCTGTCGCGCTTGAAACCGCTAAACAAACTGCAACGAGTCAGTTAAGAGAATTATAAATTTAATAAAATCACATTTAAGCACACAATCACAGCTACCATCGCCATCTTAATTCTAAATTCAAATATCGAACGTCACAGCGGAAGGTGCGTTCAAATTGAAATATTTCAATTTACTTGTCGACGGGAATTCGATTTAAATTACAATGAGAGGGCCGCGAGGGGGGGGGGGTCGCGGGGGGGTGAGGAGAGGGGAGGCGGGGGCGGCAGGCTGTCGAGTAATTATCAATGTATAACTGAATATCTGCGCGTTTTGTGTTTAAAGCCGATCGGGAATTTTTGGTCGGGGTGTTGTCGTCACTGGCGATTATGTTCGGCGCTTATTGGAGGCACTTAATCCGTTGGATAATTCTTTAAGATAGTAAGTATTAGGACTTTATACTGTATACTTATTTATAGATATTTATATATCTAGACTAGCTGACCCAGCAAACGTTGTTTTGCCACATTTTAGGGGTTGGTGGTAGAAGGGTGAAAATTTAGGGTTGTATGTATTTTTTAATGCCAAATCTAAAAAAAAATACAAAAAAATATTTTGTCTTAAAAATAAAAAATAAAATTTAGGGGTGGACTACCCCTAACATTTAGGGGGATGAAAAATAGATGTTGGCCGATTCTCATAGATACCGGATAAGCACAATTTTTTTTATCAAAATCGGTCAAGCCGTTTCGGAGGAGTTCGATTACGCACCCCGTGACAGAAGAATTTTATATATTAGATCTTAATACTATCTACTGATAGGTACATTATATTGAATCAATTCAACAAAAACGATCGGAACTCCAAACAAAATATTTTAGAAGTAAAATGTAATAAACTGGGCCCTTTTCAAAGGAATCTATCACTTTCAAAACTGTAATACTAAATGTATTACAGTCCTGCATTCCTTATAACTAATAATAATTATTATATTAATTATAAATACTAATAATCTAAATAATTATATATAACTCAAAGGTGACTGACTGATTGGCTGACATAGTGATCTATCAACGCACAGCCCAAACCACTGGGCGGATCGGACTGAAATTTGGCATGCTATGACGTAGGCATCCGATAAGAAAGGATTTTTGAAAATTCACCCCCTAAGGGGGTAAAACGGGGGTGCAAAGTTAATATGAAACTTTTATTATTTTAGTTATATTGCACGCGGATGAAGTCGCGGGAATCAGCTAGTAATAAATAATACCAATTAATAAATACTAATAATAATAAATAATTTTATTTTTTTACCAATAACAATATCAAGGCTATATCTCTATTTTAACCTGAATTCCCACACGACGATAAAACGATCCTCCAAAACTCCAGCATCCTTTATAAGGAACAGATACAGGTGTGGCTGAGCGGGGGTGTCGGGGGGCTGGGGGAGTGGGGTCTGGGGGGCCACAAGGCGCAAATGAGAATTCCGCAGAGCAACGATCAATTCGCGAAATGTGAACATTTCGCAAACGTCTCAACTTGGGGTAGGGATGGGATGATATTGATATCGATGCTTTGTAGATTGAGAGCCTTAAGCTTTTTAAGTGTCAATAAAGTATTATTTTTAATTCAATATACTTATACATTAATAATATAGATATACATATTGAGAGTAAGTATATTATACTTATTTTATTTTATTTATTAGAGACAAAAACAGTCACATAATAAAACATAGCGATAAAATTCGTAGATCTTCATTAACAATTATGTGACTCACATCTTTGTCCTCAAAATTTGAGCGATAATCTAAGACAGTATTGTATCTGGAAGGAAAAACCACACTGTCAGGCTTGATGATGTGTATGTACATCTAAGTTAGACAGTGATTTGAATTAGTTTCATTAAGAGAGATAAATTTTCCAATATACTCTTTTTGACTTAGAAATTAAAATAACTTTTTAAATTAACTCTGAACGTTCCTGTTACTAACAATTATTAAAAAACTGAGCATTGGTTCATTGATCATTAAGTGCGACAGTTGAGCAAGAGGTCTTGGTTTCGACGCCCAGGTAGAGGAATTCTCAGTAGCAGCTCGGAGAAACCGGTGAAACATAGGTATACACAAGTACACGTCTGCCTAATCGTTTGGGGTCGACGACAGTATGAATAACTTTGTATAAATGGATGTATCGATAAACCGGGCCCAGTAATATCCCATCACTACGGGAGCGTGGGAGCGCGCGAATATCTTCGCAAGCGTTAAAATGAAATGTTCGCAATTTGAATATCGTTCTGTTCCCTCCTCCCCCTCCCCGCGCGACCCCGCCGCGCCTCACCCCCGCCGCCGCCCGGTGGAATATAGTACAGTGGTGATTTTATTTATTTATATTGCTTTTTCACTTTGTATGTGGTTTTATTTTCAGGATGATTTTCTTTCCAAGATAGAGAGGGAGTAATTGGATGAAGATTCCGTCCTTGCCCTTTAATTACCTTTCGACTTGTTAACTGTATTATGGTTTAACACACTATAATTGTATACCTACTTAAATACTTAGGTATTATTTAACTGAATAAGTTTGTGTGATCGACAGACACTATGGGCCAATAAAGAAAGTTTTTTAAATCGAAAATGTTACATACATAATATAAATTACATACATAAAAATATGGGTGAACATACCTGAATTAAACGCATTTTATTTTATTTTTATTTTTTTATTTTATATCCAGATCCATGTGATACTAAACTAGCCTTCAAATGATAATAAACAGGCCTCATCTCCCTCCCTCCTTGTCTGTCTCCCACACACATATGTAATTATATAATTTGTGTAGGTTGGCTGTGCCGTATCGTATCTTCCCAGTTTGTACAATTGATGACGTGCTCCGGATATTGTGTTGAGCAAGTAATTTAGCGACACAAGAGCACTCGCGCTCTCTGTACTGTAATGTGTTGTGTTGTGTTGTGCTCCTTTATCTTATGAGGAGCTTTATGAGGAGCTTCCTCAACATGTTGTGTTTGAGAACGTGTGGGCTTCTGTTGTACCTTTTTATGTAGCGCACTTATATTTTCAGATACCTAGTATGATTTAAATACAATGTTTTTAAAACTATTCAAAACCTTTGATTGTTTGATTGATATTTGATTTTATATTATCAAGTTTATATCTCATGGAGATAGTTATATCCAATTTAGGTATTCTTAAATACCTAGCTAAATTTATAAAAACCAATGGTTTTTATAATAAACGCTTCGTTAGTATTACCTACATATTATCTAGATGTGGTTTTTACAGTTTAAGATTTTCTTTTGTGTCACGTATTTATTATTGCTCCACATATTGAATGATTGAATGAATGATTAATTGTTTATTTCTGTAAATAGATCTTTTTAAAGATACTTTTACAAGTTATGTACATTTTTTTTAGTATCTAGTTGACATCGGCATTTCCTAACTGGCGACTTCTGAGAAGAAATGCCGAATCAAACTCAGAGAATCATGGTCTCTTTTAAAGTCCAAACATTTTGGATACAATATGTGAGCCTGACTATGTAGGTTAAAGTCTGAGATGGCCTTTTGAAGAAAGCACCAGTGCAGCTTTGAGTTGACCTGTCCATACTGACAGCACGCATGCGTCAGCCATCGTTTAGCTCAACCTCATAACTATTCAAAGACGTAAACCTCAATGTACTACCTGAAGGCCATCGATATTTTTGCGGGAATATGTACCATATGCCAACACAAGCACGTCGGCAACACGCAAGCGACACCTCTGCTGCTGCAAACGCTGCATAGATCTGTGGTAACCGCTTACCATCATATGGGCCATAGCTTGCGTACCTGCTTGTACCCTAGTGGTACAAAAAATCGCCAATCAATGGATCAAGTCAGCTATTTAGAACGGCCTCTGTGGTCTAGTGGTCCGAGTACCGAACTGCTGATCACGAGGTCGTGGGTTCGATTCCCACGGGGCACAAATATTTATGTGATGAATATAGTTGTTTGTGTTCGTCTGGGTGTTTCCTATGTATCATACTTATTATATTTACAAAAAAAAGTATATAAGTATTATATCTATTGTCTAGTACCCCTAGTACAAGCTCTGCTTAGTTTGGGACTAGATTATGCTGTGTAAAATGTCGGAGAATATTTATTATTATTATTATTTACCGAATGAAACTATAATTGCATCCAAGCTAAATAGATTAAGATGAGAATTACATCAGCCCCCCTCCCCGGGGTCTCTCCCCTCCACTTCTACCGAACACAACTATCCACCAAACACAAACGACGGGGGAAAAAGTCTCAACATTTGGCGACATTCGCCTTAATGAAGTGGTACCGCCCCCGCTCGCTACACCGCGCCGACCAATCGCCGCGGTTGAAACTGTTGCCATCCCTCCCATTGGTGGAAACTGTAGCGATACTGTTTCAACGAACGGCGTTTGAAATAAGAACGTGGATTCCGTCCAATGAAGGTTTTGCCTACTGGGCTGGGCAGAGGCTGTATGCCTAACGCCTGTTAAAATATCGTCTATTGTCTTATTTATTATGTGGCTAGAGTAGAGATACTTTCATGCGGCCTTGCTGCCCTGCCCGGGTCCGTCGTAAAGTTAATAAGTCTTAGTTCAAAAGAAGTGCAATAATTTCAATGAACCTTAGTAATAAAAGTAAGCACAGTTAGGTATAAATTGTAAATTTTATAGCCTGCCTAACTAGTCACTGGTCTTTTTAAATTAAGATTGAAGTATAACTACCTACCTTGAGAGGTAGATAAGTTAGCTAGTTAGACTCTAGCTCGCCAGTATCTGGTAAACTCAAAGCATAAGGTAAGTCTACTTACTTTCTCATAAACAAAGTTAGGTCAACTCATAACTGCTAAGATTGACCTTAAAATACCATACTTTATTCGTTGCTCTACCTCATTGTACCTCATAAATGTGAGGCTAACATTTAATCTACAAAAAGTCCATATTTCCGAATGTTTCGGTGTCTCCTCAAAACTCGTCAGTTTGTAGAGGTCATGATGGACATGATATGACTAGTTCATTATGTGTCTCTAAACTACGGCCAAAAATATAATTTGAATCAACCAGTAAGGTATATTTACTATCCTCTAATGCATATTGAAATTAGAAAATCATCCAAATATAAAATTTTCGTAGCAGCTTGCTACGGCGTAGCAATCTAGCGTCTACGAGCTGCTACGCAGACAATAACTATTTGATGCCATTATTATTTCTGGAAACATACTATCACGCATATCGTTCCCGAAGGGTTAGGCAGAGGTGTACTAATGTACACCCACGGTTTGCCGGTTTGTTTTAGTTCCCATTTTAGGGGGCGGCGAGCCTATTGCCATCATCTGGGCACGAATCCAAACTCCAATCTGCTACTGAGAATTTTATAGAAAAACGTCTGCCAACCCGCACTAGGCTAGCGTGATGGACTAGGTATAGCTTAATCCCTCTCAAATGGAAGGAGACCTGTGCCCAGCAGCAGCAGTGTAAATGGGTGGATAGTATAATTCCGAATAGTCAGAGGCCTTCAATTCGAAATTGTCTCAAAAAATTATTTCATTTAGCTTAAATTGAACCCAGACTGCAACTTATACACCGAAAGAAACTGGAAAGAATCTGTGCTTAACATTTCACCACCATCTGGCTAACCTGATAATTTGGTCTAAGATGAAACACTTTTACCTACAACCTATTCGATATCGTTGCTCTCCATTAGGTAAAACGCATTCAAGACAACGCTTAATAAAAACTGAAGAAGACCCTAAGTCGAACACGACAGCTTTTTCTCTATTTTTCAGATCGGTACCGCAATTCGGTAAATCTATATTCAAATGAAACCCATTTATTTAAATGGGAAGACATTTACCAAAGCTGCCGACACAACTGGTCCACGGCGTTTATAAATCCTACACACACACACATAGCGGCTAGAGGGTTCTTGTGTGTGCCTATACAGATAGGTACACATATACACACACACTCGTCAGATGGAGGCACAAATGACGGCGCTGTGTCATCGAGCTGACGCGACGGTTGCACTGCCCGACACGACAGAATAGGGAGGATTTACCCAAAGAGAAAGAATAAGAAAGTATTTTCAAATTCAAATGATTTATTTCAATAAGGCCAATATTACAGGTACTTTTGAATTGTCCAACTAGTTGCACGGCGTAACAGTACCAAACACTTTTATTTCTTTTATAAGACTTAATTTAACGTTTGACTACAATCTCACCTGGTGATATTGTTAAAATTGATTATTAAATACATCAATTGGAACCAGCAACATCTATTGGGTATATTGTGCATTAAACGTGTAACCCAGTTTATTGTTCATTTCTTATATTATCTGTCATATTGTCATATTGATTGAATTATATTACTGTTAAGAAATTGTTCCATAACCTCATTCAAAATAAATCAGTTAGTAGTTACCTTTGAAGCTACTTGTGTTTTATTTACTAATATATATTAAGTGACGATGTGGTCTAAGATGTACCTCGCTTATTTAGAAGATACCTGAATAATAGGTATAGATATAATCTTCAAGAAATTAGGGAATCTTTGAGTAAACACTAGTGACTTGAAGACCTCCAAATTGTATCTACACGTCAGGACATACAGACTAGCCATTAACATCCCACTGCTGGGCAAGGTCTCCTCTCATTTGAGAGGGATAAGGCTATAGTCCACCACGCTAGCCTACTGCGGGTTCGCTGACTTCACATGCCATCGAGACAAATCTCTGACGCATGCAGGTTTCCTCACGATTTTTTCCTTCACCGTTTGAGCTTGTGATAAATACGTACATAACTTCCGACAAGTCAGTGGTGCGTGCCTTGGGTTCGAACTCGAGACCTCTGACATCTCAGTCCACTGGTCACACCACTAGGCTACCACGACTCACAGGACAGGTAGATGAATTCTCTTGAATCAATTGTTGTTTTGTATTAAAATTACGATCAGCAACAAATAGCTACATGTAAAATAGCAGCTGCATTGAGATAGAGAGGAACAGGGTTCGATACGATAATTACTACGAGTGGGCAAGTGTATTTTTTTATCGTCAGTAGTCGCTGTATCTAACTGGGATATTCATATAATTTATTTGCATTCCACAATGTTTTTTAAAGATGGTAAGAGACAATCTTATGTTAGGTACAATTATCGACCCTGTAATCCCCGATCGTTATTTCATTAATATTAATTTTTAATTGTAATATTACGTGATACATTACATGCCACGTAGGTATATCATCATACCATGTTATATCTCTGCATCACCCTAAGGTAGACTGGTAGAAAATGCCTATGGCATTAAGTCCGCCTCTGTACAATTTATTTTTGTGCATAAAGAATAAATAAATAAATAAATAAATATATCCATTTTAAAATATACGAACATATTTATAAAGGTAAGTACCTATTTTTCCAAAAATTTTTTAGAGAAGCACATCCACACAAGTCCACCGCTCTCCGCTGACCAACAAAAACAGAAAGCCCCCGCTCAGCAACTGGCCATGCCGGCGCGTTATTTTCTACCGTGCGCCGACCGGCCGAACGGCCTGCGAGTGAGTTTGATGGAGAGCCGCCACGTCGCCACTCGGAGAACTCCTTGTTTTTTCAACCCTTTCCCTATTCGGCCGAGAAGGTCTTTTTGTGGCTGTAAAGTGTGTGGTCGCGTGCCGCCGGACAGAGTTCGAATGTCGAGTTAGACAGTTTTTTTACGATTTTTTGGGTTTTATAATTTGTGGTAAAATCGTTTGCAAGTTAACGTATTTAGTAAGGGTAGGAGTTAGGGTTTTAAATGCAATGAGGAATGTTCTACAAACATCAATAATGCAGCGATATTATTATCGGGGTTCTTTAGATTCTAATCATTTTTAATAATTGTTTCAATGCAAGTTTTAATACTTGATATCTTTTTCTATATTGAATTAGAATTAAGTATTACTGAAATATGTCAAATAATTAGGTATAATTAAAGCATTTCAGTTAACCATATAGGCATCTATCTAGATACTGATACTAAATAAACAACAAATAAAACGTTACAGTCAAGTTCGTGATTTCTATAAGACCAATGTATTATAATAGTTAAATTAGTAGGTGCTTTAGATTGTCAAAACTACTAACCTACTTGCGTTCAAACCTTACATAGTTTTATATGTATGTAGTTAATTCATCTATCATCAACACATTTAATGTCCCACAGCTGTGCACGCTTCTTCCTTCCATATTTGAGATGGATTCATACACATACTTAAGTATCACAGAGAGGTGCGTGGTCTCGGGTTCATACACATACTTAAGTATCACAGAGAGGTGCGTGGTCTCGGGTTCAAAACCAAAACCGTTCCACTTCACAACACACTGGTCACACCACAAAACTGTAACCGCTATGCTTAGTAGTTACTTACATAAAACACTAAATGTTTAAATATTCTGTTTTAGTTACATACAAAACCTACTTTTTTATAAAAGTGAAATACAAAATTAAAAATAATTCTTTAAGCTTTAAAAACAAAAATCTAAATAATATATATAAACATAAACATACGTCATAAACAGCACGTCCCCCTTCATTATAACTTATTGCAGACAAGTATGACATTTATCCTTATTTTGCCTCTAGCAGTGACATCTGTGAAACAATAGCAAAAACTGTTTTTAGCTGGAGATGTTATGGCGTTAATACTTTTGTCGCTATTACCCACTAGATGGCATTGTTCTATTTCATTTTTATAATATAGATGACGTTGTTACCAATCAAATACGTGGTGTATAGAGCTACATGTACAGAACTAAAGGACTAAATTAACATTTTGCTTTATCTCGGATCAACTTAACTCACTCACAAATATCCGACGGCCGGCTTAATAATTCCTGCGATTGGAATGTACCTAATGGCTTTTTTTCAATGTCCTTTCATCAATTTTCACAATTGCATGATATATCTGGTACATCTCTTTTCACCTTATAACGCAACTAATCACGCTTTTCCTGAACCTCATAAACTTTTTTTTGGGCAACCGGCCTCCTACACGCGATGCAGATGTACCTAGTTCACATGTTCGCGAAAACAGCAACATACTTAAGTCACGCGCACAAACCATAATATTGTTGTAAACACAGGACGGCTCGACAAACACACGCAGGTTTACAAACATAACGCTTTTGCTCACATTCTATGAACTCGAAAGAGTTCTCATTTCTACTCGCACTACAGATTAGAAACATTATAGGTTAAGAAGCTGCTAAATAAAGTGCTGTTGAAAAGAAGCTGTTGTAAAAGTAAGTGGAACAAATATTTCTTTCTTCTTTTGTAAATAGAACAGAATATAATCTCATAAAAAATCTTTAAGACCCATTTATATTCCTCTCCGATGTGTCCATATCACTAAATGGGTTTATCAGGGGTAGGTACATATATTATTTGAAGTAGTTAATATTACTTAAAACAAATTAACGATTTACTAAGTACTAATAAGGTAGGTAGGTTCCCTACTCTCAAGAAAGAGATTGTAAACTTAATATCTAAGTTTCTACCAGTTCCTTTAATTGACAATAGAATACACTTTTTAGTATCGCTAGATTTTCTCTAAGTATAATATTATGTAAAGTATACCAAATGCAAATCTGAAAGTCCAAAGTCCAGAACAAAGGAACACACAGCTCGTCTAATTTTTAGATGCAATTTTAAGAAACACTCAAAGTACCTAAGTACTTATGAGCTTGAGCTTCGTTTCGTCAACAATACCTTTGCCCACAAAAGAACTAGCGCACGCGTCCACTTTTACATAATCAGGTAACTTAAGAGAGATATTACTTAGGTACCTACTAATTACATAAAAATAGGACCTAAAAAATAATTTATTTTCAGATACCAAAATCAGAAATGGCGCGGCTAATTTTTAAACTGCTCACGATGACATTCTATTTTGTACAGTCGCACTCAATGATGATTAGAAATGATGCGCTCATATCTAAAATGGTTTCCGACTTCCAAAAAGACAACACGATAGCCAGCAAGCCGCGCAGCAGCCAGCAAGAACCTAAAAATGTTCTATCCGTGTTGCAAAATGTTCTGTGCAAGAACTTCCCCTCAATACCGTGCGACATGATCATAGAAGACGAAAAGCTAAGGAAACTAATAGAGCGCTCTATACAGCAGTTGAAGTACAAGAAACTATCATTGGATAAAACGACACCGATGCCTGGGTACCATCTAACACTATTCCCATCGATAAACAGCGAAGATTTGTCAAATTTTCTTCAAGTTCAAGATACAGGGTATTTCAGCAAAGGTAAAGTAGATAAACCGAGAACTAGAAAGCATAAGAAGAGACCAGCAAAGAGCAACACCGAACAAGGGGAGAGGCAACCAAAAAAGAAGGGTCAAGTCAAAGATAATTCGAGGACATCACTTTATAACGGACGAAAGAAGATACGAAAGTTTTATCCGCACAAGATAAAGTACAAAGACAAATTGATGGGGAGGAAAGACTTCGGCGATTATTCTGAGGAGAAGCTGTCGATGTCTGTAGAAGTGCCAGATATGAACATCGGAGGGAGGAAGCGGATAAACTACAAGGTGGAGCCCGCCGACCCTCCCGTGTGGAGGATAGACTATATGAAACACGGCGAGCCTAGCCTTAACGTGTTCGGCTACGAACCGGACCCATTGAAAGACAAAATGGTGAAGACGGGCCCCAACGTCATCGTGTCCGACAACATCATAGAGCCATCGTCGAGGAAGGACGTGCTACATCCTGACGTGTACATTAGGAAGAACTTCATTAGGAAAAACGGTCTCGACATGAACTCTGGCGCCATCGACTAGGTATTGAATTTTGTTGGAATAGATTTTGAATAAAGATTTTAGTTGTATTATATTTTTTGTATACTATATATCTGACTATACTGGCTACATCACTAGCCCGATTGCACTGCATACTAAATATAAAATCATTTATATAAAGTTAATCATTATCATCATCCACTCATTATTGTCCCACGGCTGGGCACGGGTCTCCTTACATTTGATAGGGATTGGGCTATAGTCCATCACGCTTGAGTACTGCTAAGGTATACGTCCATAACTTTCAAAAAGTCAGTAGTTTGAACTCTACGCCTTTGACATCTCAGTCTACTGGTCACACAACTAGGCTACCACAGCTCATGTATATAAGTACCAACAAGTAATACGGCTTCTTAAAAATCGACATACCTATTTTGCTTTCGATTTGGTAAGACGCGTAAGTACATGTATGGAAGCAGACGTTTAATAACATCTGCCTGAAGATACTTATCTTTAGTGCCGTAGTCTTCTTATTTCGGTTATGAGGATAGTTTAAAATAATAGCATTAGCGAGCAATTTTTGCGTAGAATTTTCCGAAAGACGAGTCACTAGAATCCAGAGCTGTATATACTGAACTAGAAAATTCCTTAAAAAATTCCTTCCTTCATTTTCAATTTCACATAAACATACTAAGTAGGTATACCTAAGTATATACATTTATATAATTTGACATGTCACTTAACAACAAATAATGTATATGAAGCCGATTACTTTCGATTAAGTATATCTGCTCATAATCATCGTTTATTGCAATGTAATATTCGCGGTAATAAATTGACTTACTTACCATCGATATCAATATCGACAGTCTCTACCTTCATTATATACTTTATTTAGCAAGCAATTACAACATTCGTAAATGTGTTATCTTTACTACACCGAGAATCCATAATGAATTTTATCTCCATCGAATAAATAATCTATTATATTGAAACAAGACATTATTGTTATGAGAAAACATCGTATATGTCAAGCAGTATGCAGCGCGGAGCTAAACCACAGAGTAGTAAGTATATTGGTTTAAATTCCTCTCGACTGCATTAGAGAGCGGACGTAAACCATGTCGCGACTTGTGCTATCTTCTCACATATTAGACACATCAACTGGAAAACCAGCAGCGGGTATAAGTGTTGAATTGTACAAGAAAAAAGAGCTTTCGTGGGTGTTATGGCACAGCACAGTAGCCACTAGTGATGGGAGAATTCAGTTTCCATTTTCACCAGAATCAATGGATGAGGGATGTTACAAATTGTTGTTCAAAGTTGGCGATTATTATAAAGCACGTAATATAACGACTTTGTATCCAATTGTCGAGGTATGTACCTACTTTACTATTTTAATTTCTTATTCACTTTCTGCGTAGATTATTTATTAAATATTAGAAAAATCTTACCTAAAATCTTATGAAAACATCAGAGTTTTACATGATAGTTAGGTATATCAACGTTTCTATATTGTGTATCAAAAATAATCTAAATAACTAGTTTGTTTACCTGTACACGATTATACCTACCGCTGAGCCGATTTAGATGTTTGGTATGAAGATAGTTTGAGTCCCGGGGAAGGATATAGGATAGGGTTTTATCCTGGAAATCATCTCTTATAATGGAGAAAAGAACGGTGGAAGTTTGTATGCGAAATCGATAACTTCTTAAAAGAGGGTAGAATAAGTAATGTTAAAGGCCAAGTCGCGGGCAAAAAATATTTGCACAACGACACGCGATGACAGTCGTGCGTTGCCTAAATATTAACATAGCGTATAAAACAACGCGTTAAAAATGAGTCGGTAAATTATGCTTTCAGTCTACTTAGCTAATTGAAACAATAATTTTCTAATAGATACCTACTTCAATAAGCAGGATGATATTAACGCACTCTTATTACTAAAAAGGTTAACGCGTTTTTACCTTAGGTTAGTCAACTCCTTTATGAAATTATAAACTTGATACAAACAATTTCTGTTTTACTATTAAAACGGGTCAGAGGTCAGTAAGGTTACCGATCTCGTACCCATTGGCGAGATAAAACGCTCTGTTTTATCATCTGGCAAAACTAATATTAAATTGAATCAACATAACTATAACATACATAAATACATTACTATAACTGTATTAAAAGTATGTATTTACAAAAAAAATAGTATATAAGTATTATATCCATTGTCTAGTACCCATAATACAAGCTCTGCTTAGTTTGGGACTAGATGGTGCTGTGTAAAATGTCGCAGAATATTTATTTATTTTATAACTTGCTATCTAAACGAAAGTAGGCACGTAGTGGTACCGAATTTAATTAAATGTTTAACATAATAAGATAAACAGTCAGTCACGCGATCTTATTTTGTACAACCAAAAAGTTCCGTGGTTTTAAATACAGATGGCAGTGTATACAAAACTGACTGTTTAAATAAGGATTTATAACAAGTTCTGATTTGTTCTAGATAACCTTCAACACGAATGCCGGCGAACACTATCACATTCCTCTACTACTTAGTCCATACGGATACTCCACGTACAGAGGAAGTTAGGTTAAGTTAAATGTGTAAGCAGTGCTAAAAACTAATAAAACCTGTTTTTTATTTATTTTGTTTCCTTTGAAACGCTATACCGTTACCTCTAGTCATTAGAAATTATCTAGGAGATGAGATTCACAAGTGTACCTACCTATCTACTAAAGTTTCTCTTGGATATGATAGGATCTATAGGTCTCAAGTGGCGGACATTTGCCACCACTCAAATTAGGTACCTACGCCACAACTGACTACTGCTATTCAATGAAAATTTAATCAAATTCTATTTAAGAAAAAAATGACAAAATCTGACCTGCCTGAATTTTTGCTACCGTAAGGACCAATTCGATTCACTTCACACATCGTAAGCTGCCCACAGCGCTCATGGAGGCGTTATTTAGCAGTAGGTAAACGCAACATCTAAATGATGATGAAAGAGGATCAATTATAAGCTGATAAGTCAGTAGGAATACTTACCTATTTACTGTAAATAAAATAAGATACGGTCGGATTGTGGTAAAGGATTTCTTTTCCTTTTAGTGACCTATAGTATAGTAGTGTGGGTGTACATTACTACACCTAACACCTCTGCCTTAACCTTCGGAGACGACAGGCGTGATGGTATGTATGCAGTAATTAGGCTATTTAATATTAATAAGTAGTCTTTATATAAATCAATCTAATTAATACAATTTTATTGAAACTTTAATTGACAACTGTTAACACAAAGGAGATTTAGGAAAAACAATTCTTGCTTTGATTGAATGTCACAAATTCGTGATCAAAAATAAAACAAACATCCAGGTTAAATATACAATTTATGTCAATGCTCAATAAAAACTTAGGCAATCTAAAATATCTTGCAACATCTATCCATTTGCCATAAATTTACCTAACTACTAATTAATTATGGATCATTTACTCGACTGAACATAATTAAAATACAGATGAATGTAAATACACATTTAAGTTACTTTTGCCACATTACAAATACACACAAAATGTATAGCTAAATAGTAAATAGGATATATAACTTAAAAATGTTTTACATTTACATGTTTTATTCATTAACAATAAATGGATATATTAACAACTGCAGCCCAGGATGACGTGATTATAAATTATATAATGATACTGAAAAACCGTTTTCAACTAATATAAACAGCTGTTTTTGTTCAAAATGTATAATTAAGTCACGCGAAGAAATTGATACAGTTTCGTAGTTGGTGTTTAAAAACAGCACTTATCTCAACATTACACGCATGACTTAATGTAACTACACAAGTATGTTCCAACTGAATTTCCCTACACAACTATGCATATCAGTATTCCTAAATATATTGTACGAAAAAAAGTTTTATTGTAAGGGTCTTTTATTACCTATAAAACATAAATATAAATTAAAAATACATACTTCCCCTATCTTTAATAGCTTTAATTCTGTATGAACAGGTATACAGTAGCATGTTGTGATAAGAACCCTTACCATAATACTATTAATATTATTGCGTTTTTAGAATACGTGATAATTCTAGATTGATAAACTATCAATAAAATCACTTCACTCACAACTTTCAAGGATCAAAGTATCTATGTACAATCTGCAATCGCAACCATGTTTCACCCTTAACTTTAAAACGTTAAAGTTGAAATGTGGTCAACTAACACCATATTTCACCAAACCTAAATCCCTAGTTTATTCTAGGCATTTAACTGTCTTACAACGATAGTAATTTATTAGACTGCCAATAATAAACATTCTAAGATAAATAACATAACTTAAAATAAATGCAACATGTGTATGTTTCATTGTCTTCAAATATACCTAAATATATTTCTATAACAATTCCACTACCTAGAGAACATAGGAAAATAACAACTAAACCTATATGGATATAATTCTTGAAAAATATGAATAATAAAAAAAATAGACATTTAACATTATTACAATCTATATACGACCTAATTAGAGTGTGAATCACTACTAGGAAATTGCTTTAAGTATTTAATCTCACATTATGTTCTAAGTTTTCTCTATGTTACTATGAGTATACAGGTTTTGTAACAAAGTTTGGCAACTGGCAGCAGGATCGGGCATGTAGACTCTGTAATGTAAATAGTCACATACATCAGTATACGGTGGTGAGTCGGTATACACACCGTTTCTTCATACACATCACTACAGTCACAGTCTATCACATGTTTGTTCATCAGTCCAGTTTCTTCATTGCTTCAAATTGTGAGCCGTTTAGCGTTTATATTTTTAGTAATTTATTACTAAACATTACCAGTTATTGTTGCAGATAACATTCAAAGAAGTATTTATAAGTTGGAATTTATTGTAATGAGTAGCAGTCTTCATTGTAATAAAATAGATTCAATAACTAAACTTGGTAGTAATCCTTGAGTTGTGCCAAGTTATGAAGGTAACTCATCAATATAAAAGAGTACCTACAAAGAGTTTGAAATATCTCATAATATTATACTGCTGATATTTTAGATTTTGATGCAACATTGTTCCTAATCACACACAAATAAAATCTTGATAACACTGGAAACCTAAATCTAGAATCTGTAAGATTTACCTCTTGTTGAATTTGAGGAAAGCTAAAAATGACATTGATCATGAAAGAACACATTATATTATCAGTATCTAAAACTATGTAGCCAATCTGTAGAAAGATCTTAAAAATATTACCCTGCTTTTGACTTGAAAATACAGAAGGGTAAACATAGTTTTCCAGGCTCCTTGGACATTTTATACATTTACCTGTTTATAGCTGTGAAAAAAATCAACATTAGAGTAGGTGCTGGTATAGGTTTCAGCCAGAATAAATACTTACCATGTTGGACGTAGTGATTTCTGAGTGACGACCCTCAGAAGGAGCATTGAGCGCCAACATCTAGTGTAGTGAAATCAGAATCAAACCATTAGAATCAGAATATTTTTGTTTGCCAATGTACCACAACCTTTGGACCTCAACAACATGATCATAAAAGTCGTTTTTCTCATGCGATCTTGAAGATTTCTTTGGTGAAAGTTGAGTCACTTTTATGAACAATTATAACACAGGACCATAGAGAATACCTAGCTGACAAGTATAAATGGTACATAAAGATTATAATTAAAAATCTTCTGATAGTCTTGTGTGATAACTATTGAAGAGAACCTTGAAATCCTGATAATGCTAGATAAAGATGACATTACGAAATAATTTACTCGAAATATTCGACTGACCTGTAATCCAAGACCTGCAAATGAAATAGGTTATTATGTGTAAAGTAATAAAGTTTAAAACCCACCTATTTCCCTTCCTCTTGTCCAACAACTTCTTTGTATCTGGCAATCATTAGCTTTTTGACAGTGTCTCTATATGTTTCCCCGGGGGTTGGTGTGTAAATGCCTCTTTTCTGACCTAAACCAGCCAAACTGGGACGTTGTTCAGCCTCTATAGGCGCAATTCTTCCTTGTTCTTCTTTCCCTAGTCCTCTGCCTTCAGACCAGCCCATCTTTTGTAACATTTTCCCTCCAATCGTGTCTACCACTGAAGGAGGTGGGTGCGGCGCTATTGGCGGAGGCATTGAGTCAGGAGGATCGTATCGCTTCCTAAGTATCGGTATTTCATCTTCACCGAATTTCATTCGCCTCTCGGCGGCCCTGTCTCTATACCCATTCATTTGTGGGATCAATTCATTCTTCTTACGGTAATCAGCCAGGTTTTGTTTGTGCAAATCAGAGAGTGATTTATGTTTGTTCAATACATCGGGTGATGGGAAACGCCGTTTACAAATGAGGCAGGTCAGCTTGGCCCAGTCTATGATGCCCTCATCACTGTCAAAGGTGTGTTCAGCATCAGCCACCCTTTTCATCAGAAATTCGTCTCCTGTGGATGGTGGAGGAGATAATTCCCTTACATGAGTCAAGGAAGGTCCGGAACCTAGTACAGAGAACCCAATGTCAGCAGAGCCCTTACTAGCACCTGTGTCTAATGGCTGTTCCATAACAATATTGCTCCTAGCATTTTCCTTCTTTTGGTTTAGAGTCCTTGCCCACCTCTCCATGTCTTTGGCTATCTTTTTTGCAACTTTGACTTTGTCCTCCTTATCTTTTTTTTTCTTTTCTTCAGGTTCTTTGGCTATGGTATTCTCGGTGGTGGCCATTGGTGGGTTTGGTAATTTAGGTTGTTCAGTATTCTGGTGTTGTTGCGTAGCTGCTATATAGGTTGAACTGGTGGCATCCCAGTACATATACTGGTTTGTTTGGCTGTTGTAAAAGTACTGACTAGTACCATCATAATATAAACCGGTACCAGGGTCATAGTAATACCCAGAAGTCTCATCATACATAAAAGTCCTTACATCAGGAGCACTGTACACAGTTTTACCATCCCCAGTAGGGATTTTGACTGAGGGAGCAGCTTGAACAGTCGAGGCCACAAAAACTGGAACGCTCACTGGCGTCCAGGCCATATGGCGAGCTTGAGCAGCTGATATCGCTGACTGTGCAACAGCAGCAGCTGCATTCACACGATCTGCTTCTGACATAGCTTGAGCATTTGCACTATAATTAGACATTTGAGCATAATAAGAAGAATAGTCAGCACTTGGGGGCTTTTGAATTTTCTTAGGTTCATTATAGAAACTAACAAGGACCTCCCTGCCATCGATTTCTAATGGGGGCTGCAGAGAAGCTAGTTCAGAATGTGCTGCTGTTGAATCAGCAATGGAATTAAAATTAATGTATGCCAAGCATTTAGATGCACCAGTTAAAGTCTCTCTGCCAATAGTAATGCCTGCAATGGAATCTAAAACAGCCTTTGAGCAGCGCTCTTTTATTGCCTCTAATATTTTTTCTTCTGTAGTCAAGGCATCTAACCTTCTAAACAACAACCGTTTTGTGATGCCAGCACTTTCTGATAAAGTATTCCTTTCATTATCTCCTCCATAGACAATACCTTCTGACCTTTTTCCTTGACAGTTACGTCTGTAGCACACTTGACGCCTTTTAAAGTTATACAGGCCACACTTGCAAAACCAATCCCCCGGGGATGCATTGATAGTCTGATTATCATCGTGTTTGTCCCTAGTGTCGTATTTACTTTCGTAGTCACCGTCCATTCGATCACGACTGCCTGAGCGACTGCTAGACCTGGAACTGGGTTTGCGATCAGCGTCACTGATGGTAGGAGGCGACGGCGGTACCGGCACGTCTCGGTCACGGTCGTCGTACCGCTTGGGCGACCGGCGGCGGTCTCGGTCGCGAGTGCGACCGTAGCGCTCGCGCTCGCGGCGGTAGCGGTCCCGGCGGTCGCGGTCGTCGTCCCTATCACGCTCGTAGCGGTCGCGCTCGCGGTCGAACCGATCGTGGTGGTGGCGGTCGGCGCGAGGCTCGCGGCGGTCAGGGCTGGCGCTCCGGCGCGGCTCCCACACGGGAGTACGCGGCCGGCCCTCCGCCCATCTGTCGTCCTCACCCCACCTGGTGTTTCTTTCGTCGCGGCCTCGCCACGACATCGCACACGCCTGTGAACATCACCCGTACAAATAAAACGACTGTACTCACAAACCGTTCGATGCCGCAGTCCCGTTTCCTCCATGGCGTTTGGCCTATAATCGCCGTACAATAACCTTTCTCCTGGCCGTTATATTGTTTACCTGCGTAGCAGTCACAGAGTTGACAATATAATTCCTTAATTACGCGCGTAAACACTGCACAAGAGTTTCTTATATATAGGCTATGTTTTGACTTTCAATTCTTAAAAATACCAAAATCACACAACTAAACTTCAATCATAGAAAATGCGATAAAGACGCCATGTTTTATCATAGACCATAGAAAATAACATTTTTAAAATTTCAATTGTCTTTGTCACGCGTTTCTGACATTATTAATGTATATTGTTGCCAGACTTATAAACTTTTTCGTAGATGTATGGATTAATAGGTACGATCTCTACTACATGAACGAACATGTACGAACATGTCTCATGTGTATGATTTTAATATTACCAGAGTGATTCTGTTGTTCATTGTGAATAATGAATGTAAAGCTAATTATGTGTTTTAAAGGAGAAAACATTTATCTATTTATTTATTTATTTATTCACAAACATACAACTATTATCACAGGTCTTAACCTAATACAATAGCGTAGTTCTTATATCTAGTAGTACTTATATCTAATTATGCATGCATACTTTATTCTCATATTACCTATCTGTTATTATTATTTACTAACTATAAGATAACATACAATAAGCGGTTCGTGTAAATTCACTCAATGTGCAACTAAATATGTCAATCTGTTGTGATATTGCGTTGAGCGCCCGCAGAGCGCGCGTGAGGGGCGCCTGCTGCAGTAAGTTGGTGCGTGCCACCGGCACGGACAGCAGAGCCGGCCGCCACCGCCGCGACACGTACTCATCCGGGACACACAATCTAACCGTCCCTAGGACGGCTGGATTATGCATCTTACCACGTATAACTTTGAATAAATAAGTTGCAAGAGCAACTTCCCTTCTCACTTCAAGTTTAAAATAACCAATAATACCTAATAGAAACAAGGTAGGATACAGCAGTGGATACCAAGGGTGTACACCGTACTGTTTAAAATAAATAAATCTGAGAAATTTGTTTTGTATCCGTTCCAACATTAATTTGTACTTAATTTCATGAGGTGCCCAGACTATGGCATTGCATTCCAAATTACTTTTTACCAGCGCTTCGTATAAAGCCCTAAGGGCACAGACGTTGGTGAACTGGTTTGATAGACGTAATATCATTCCTAAGTTGCGGCATATAATGCAGCAACATAAAAAATTAGAAATAAACAGGCACAGTTCAATTTAAATATACTATTATAATTCAGTACAATTAAAAGTATTATTACAACGAGTTAATAATAATATTTACATTGTTCTACGGGTTTTCGAAAATTAAATCTAGCAGCACTAGTAACATCGGCTTGTAACATCAATGCAGATAAAAAAATAGTTAAAATTATTTAGGTTAAGTTACTTTTTTATATTACTTCTAGAATAATAAATTGAATAATTCTTATTATACACGAATGATAAAAATTATTTGAGTACCTAACTAAACTTAGAAGAATATTGACTTAAAAACAGCGCCATCTTGCAGGAATATAGTAAAGTATATAGTGTTGGTGGTCCGAGAGTACCTCGAATAATTTCAATTTTCCAATTGCTAGGGTTATGGGTTCAAGATGATAATTGTTGACAATCGCTTTAATGATAGCTATACAAGTTATCTTAAATTTTCTAGTATTTGACTTTTTTCTATACCTAACAGAACGTAAATGACTGTATTCACAGCATTGGGCGCATTCAATGACATATTATTATACATTGGGCGGGCTAAGCTGACAGCTTTCCGATAGTATATACCTTAGACAAAGAAAAGTACTCTAAGGTATATACCTATATATTAGTCTATGCTGAAAGCTCATCCATGGTCTATGACCATGACAATGTATAACGCAAATGTATTAATATTATTATACTTTTATTTAATGTCAAAGTTTGTATGGATCCTTGTTACTCTTTCATGCCAAAACCTATCTACATACAGATAATTGCTTGGATACTTGTTTCTATATATCATGCGGGCAAAACCGCAAAATATCTGTTATATTTGTTAAACATAAATAATAACCAAATTTAATTATAAACTGATTAAAACACAATACTACAATAATTAATCTTTATTCTGATGACTATGTCATAATAAGTTCTAGTAGATAAAAATAATATTCATAGACACTAAAATACTTAGTTAACTAGCTACCTAGCATACATTTCATTTATTTTATACGTACATAGACTAAACAATAAAACAGAAGTGGCATTGCACTAGTTTAATGACTACTTTTAAATCGTAATTTTAGGATCAAATTACCGTATACATGAATAATAAAAAAGAATATCCAAATTAAAATACTTTCAGTCAGTTTTTTTATATCTAATTGTAGTATCAAATTATTCCCAAATAAGCGATGTGGATCTAATCTATCTATAAACGATGTTCTTATAAATACTGCTATAAATAAAATAGATTTAATGGTGTCGTAATATTATGTTTACAGGGTATTGTGGAATGTTATATAGTTTTATGAAAATAGCATAATGGTAAGGCTATAGATACCTACTACACTGTATATAAATACGGTCAATATGTATACCATTATCACTATTACATGAAAAATAAATTACACAAGCCTACTTAAAGGCTTCCTTTTGGATTACAAATAGATTTCTATACAACAAACACCAATTATATAGGAATAACTAAACGCCAAATGTCCATATTACAGTCTCGATGACTGTAACTGCAAGTCACACGGACGCAGGAAGCTTACTGGTGTGCATGTCGATGTACACGAGTCATATTCAAGCGCCTTCTGGACTTGCCAGGAACGTCACGTTCTTGAACGACAGGAGGAGTACCTGTGGTGGATAAGTGAGATGACACCACATTAGATGAAATACAAGTTTACTCAAACATTTCTTAAAATTACCTTGAGCAGCATATTAATTTTTGTTTCATATTTTGTTCGACCACGCAAATATAAATAAATACCTACACGGCCATTTGAAATTGTTTACCGAGCTTATTTACACAAGTCCTCAGTTCCTTTGAAAATATTGTAGCCAATTAGTTCTATAATTAATTGTAATGAATAGCGCCAATGTGTTTTTTAATTCTTATTTCTCTTCTTTTAACTCTTAGAATTTGAAATTCCCTTCTCATTTAGCTCAACATTTTAGTTTTAAGCCTTACACAAGCGAATGTATAATCCTACTCTAATCAGATGCGGTGACTGACGTTATACGTCCAAGCATTATAATTATTTGGGATACCGCGATCATTAATGTAAGCTAACCCACCGACGGATGAGGACTTTTCCTGTATCCTGTAAATTTGACCCATACAGCCCCTTTATTACACTAAGTATAAAAAACTTCTTAAGAGATAATGAGAATTATACCACAACATGTAGGAGTTTCCTAGCAGAAGATTTTAAGGATTCATTACGTTTAAGACGTGAGACGACCCTCAGTGTCTGACATTGTTTCTCCTTGGTATCATTTTAGTCGTTTGTCGTGGAAACAGTATATATTTTTTACCAATTTGGATACACTACTACGCGGTCAGGTAATTCAGCAAAAGCTTGAGTGTCGAGTAAACGTTTAATCGCTTTCAGTACTGAGTTCCTCCTCATCGTCTTCAACAACGTGGCATTCCTGGTAGGAGTAATACTAGTCTTTCCTCCCGGTCAGCAGGTGTTCCCGCAGGGTGCAGATTTCACGCTCGATGTTCTCGCGCGCGGCCGCCTCCAGGCCTTGGAACTCTGGACTGTGGTATAGTTTTGGTATTTGAGAGAACTGGTTCAGGACCTGCAATTTGTAAGAAAATGATAAATAAAGCTGATAGAATGTACAAGAAATAGGATCAGGGGCATTTGAAAAGGTCGGCGCCTCGTAGTAACAGTGCAAACGTACCTTAATCCGCAGCTCGACGTAGTTGTCGTGCGTGAGCTTGGAGTACTCGGCGCGCACGAGCTTGGCGTGCGCGTCGTACTCCTCACGCGAGGCGGCCAGCACGGCGAGCTCGCAGTCGCCGAACAGCTGCACGTCGCGCCGCGGCGCCGCGCCCGGCGGCGAGCCGGCCCGCGACCGCTCCGACTCCGAGCCCGAGCCCGAGCCCGAGCGCGAGCCCGAGCGCGAGCCCGAGCGCGAGCCCGAGCCCGACGCCGAGCCCGCGCCCGGCTCGGGGCAGTCGATGGTGGAGTCCGGCACGGCCGGCTCCGTGGAGTCGGGCTCTATGATGGTGGGCGGACTGGGGCAGGAGGGCGCGGGCGCGGAGGCGTCCCTGGGCTCGAGCGCGTCGGCCTCGTTGCCGGCGTCGGCCTCGTTGCCGCTGTCGATGTGGCGGCGCGCGTCGCCGGCCTCGCCCTCGGTGGCGTCGGCGGCGTCCGAGGCGTCGCTGTCGGACGTGGAGTCGGCGCTGCTGGCCGGGGACGCCGGGGACGCCGCGGACGCCGGGGACGCCGGGGACGACGGCGAGGACGTCTCGCTGCTGTAGTTGCTGCCGCACCACTGCGCTTCGTCGTCCGTCAGCAGCGCCAGAATGTATGACATGAGGTCTTGCTGAAATATTACGTATCTGTTTTATCATTTCATTAATCTTTGGTATAACTACACATTATTTACTAGTTTTTGTCCGCGACTTATAGCGCTGTTTAGGGATGATTTCCGGGACTCAAACTATCTATATACCAAATGACACATAAATATCACAGGACACTAACAGGGAATATCGTCAATTTAGGACAATTGATGCATACCAATGGTCAACCAATATCCACATCAAAACATTTATCGTTGATTTTTTATTTATTTTGCACACAAATATTACTCCTCAAAAGAACTTGAGGTACTTTGCCAAGCAGACGAAATGATCATAATGTAGTATACGACATTGACACGACCTCTTTCTTTTGAGCTCGCAGATTGCATGCTATATTCTTATTCCAGTTATCCGGCTGATATCGTACAGAATGAAAGTTTGTTCTCAATACACTTACCGACTGCGGATGTAACTGCAGCAATTCGGTCAACAGTTTGACAGTGAGCTCGGATGGCGTGTGTCTTAATACGATCGCCAATTTGAACGCCGCCGGTTGGATCACATCGTCCATTCCTTTGTTGAGCAAGTTCTGCCAGACGCCCGCCTGAAAACCAGCAATGTACATTGAGAATAAAAATATACTCGAGTCGGATACATTTTTATAGAATGGGGTGGTTGTATGAGAACGTTCATGTGTGCGTAATTGTTTCAATAATGGGTCAGACTGTTCGCTTTGTGTGGTAAAGTTATAGGCGTTGAAGTAACTGATGTTATTCAGTGAAATTCATGTTTATAACTAAGTTGAACACACTGAATGCCTTATGTATGGGCTAAGCAAACTCACTCAATTTTATCATAAGTGACAATTTCGCTTTGAATGTAGGAACAAGACAGCAAGTCTGAAAGG
This sequence comes from Craniophora ligustri, assembly GCA_905163465.1. NCBI lineage: Eukaryota > Metazoa > Arthropoda > Insecta > Lepidoptera > Noctuidae > Craniophora > Craniophora ligustri. The sequence goes on along the minus strand of LR990979.1, from coordinate 170,949 downwards.
TGTAAATGGAGAGTGTGTAGAGATGACGAAAATGGCAAACATAGCAAGCTAGTGAATAATAAAATCCACGCTGACATTTTATCTGTGATGTTATAGTCTCAAATTCTTGTGACAATAAAAACATCGTAATTACTAATTAGTTTATCAGTCAATGTCATAATAGAAACTTTTTTTGTATGTAAGTAATTTACCAATTTTTTTTTCAAATCTTCCATCTCGATCTAAGTTGGTGTTTTAAATACTCCTTGTCGTCATAACTTAAATAAAATCGGATTGCTATGAAGATTTATCTTCAGATATGTCTTACACAGCACATGCTCCTAGAAAATTGAGTGTGTTAAGTAGGTACCTGGTAGGCCACGCAGTTCCGCAGCGTGTGCCAGAGCGAGTCGGGCGGCGAGGCGTCCACGAGCTGGCGCCACGCGTCCTCGGCGTCGGGCGCCACCAGCGTGCCGCACGCGCTGCGCCACATGCGCTGCGCCGCGCAGCCCTGCAGCTGCGGCGAGCCCGACACCACCGGCACCGACATCACTGCCGTATACAACAGATGTTTCATGTTATTTTTACTTTTCCATTATGAAGTAGGATATAGCGAGATTTTTCGCCATGCCTGCGCCTTACAAAATACCGCAGTGAAATAATAATGGTTGTTTCCCGAGTGAATAAAGCTGCCAAGGCTCGTTAGTGGAGTAATTATTGCGACAGTAAGTGCCTTTAGACAGATCTAAAATGGTTTTCACAGGGTCACCAACACGCGAACATTTCTGGTATTGCAAACATGTTTAGAAAAACGTAAAACATCATCAGAACCGTCTCCTTTAGGTAGTGAACGCCATAGATTAAGATGAAATTGACACTTCTAAAACTTTTATGGTCTGTTATTTTTTTGGATGTCCCGCTGACCTACTTATGTTTAAATATTGTAAATGATAAAATTAATAGCACATTGGGAGGTTTTTGATAGTCGCAATCGCGACAATATCTTACCATATTTGCAACACTTAATCTAGCAAACTCAACCTACTACATTGCCCCATATATAACTCTCTGGAGTCTGGTTACTATTTAAACAAAAGAAATTTAAATATAATAAAGATACACTTCGCAACATCCATGTAGCAATATTCAATCAACAATCTGAACAAAAAAAGAGTGAAAAACTAAAATTTCACTGGTTGCTCAATTAATACTATTTACTAAAAAAACCTATAGACCGGTTATTTAGAACATTAAAAACAGTAAAGTTATTTTTGAACGGCCAAAATGTCAAAATATTTATGTCAATCAGAACATTGAAACGATTCCACGTGACTAACAAAGGGTATTCAGAACTAACTTGCTCCTTTAAACTCAATAAAATTTTATTATCTACATACACCAACTACAGGTATACATTATATGTATTGTAAAATTATCGAAAAAATGGACATTACAAAAATTTAAATTTGACACGTCTGTAACAAATCCCTACTTTCCTTTTCACGTTTGTGTTGCTTTGAGCAGTTAGTATAAGTAAAACATGTTGTTACTTCACAGTGATTAATGAATATAGTTACAGACAATATCTTATCCTATATTTTATAATAAATCTGTCTTCCTAAAACATTACGGCATAAGTGTGTAACAATAGCAATAAAAAATAACTAATCTAGATAGCTACATAATTAAATTATGTTTTGTAACATGTGTCAAATCGAAACAAACAACGTTATCATGCATGAAACGGTATCTGTGTTAGTATCTTACCCCCCATGTCTGGTTCCCTCCACCAGTTGCCCGCCATCTTGCCGGATTTAAGGCCGCTTGGCCGTCACCCTTACGTTAACTGAAAAATATTATTAATAAATTTCATAAAATATACATACATAACATAAATGTATATCTGTGTCACGTTTGTCAACTCTATGAGAGGCGTAGGTCTGTAGTACAACGAATAATTTAAATCTTTTACATGTCCAAATACCAAATAATCTTTTAGTGGTTTGTTTGTATAACTTTACATTAATACTACATACGCAGATAAATATTTTGTTATATTATTGTGATAAATAACATTAGCAGTTGCCGAAAAATTTAAATAAAGCAAACAGCTGCTGCTAAGTAAGAGACATAATAAACACCAATACGGATAAACCTAATGTAATACTTCATAGTACATAACTACATCTACTCTGGAATTAAAAACAACATAGATAATAATGTAACCATACACTCATGTCTCAAACAGACTTTTTAGGTTGTAGGTACGTATTAGGTATACCGGATAAATTGTGTTTGATAAAATAATGTCTTAAGAACTTGATCATTTTCAGTGGGTAGTACATAGCTAAATCAATTTAAGTACATGATACAAAATTCAAAACCAAACAAAATAATATCAAACATAATACTTAAATACGAGCAGTATTTAAGTAACATAACTACTACCCCAAAAATAAAAGAAAAAAAAACGACTTACTTGAAATATCCGGCTAATTCCTGGCCGGAATATTATTATTTCAATATCGAATATTCTATTTTGGTACGTGCCAAGCGCGTAGGGCGCGCTCGCGGAGTGTCATGGCGGCTCAAGAGAGGTGCTTCGCCGCGCCGCACATCGACTATCGATGATGTTTGCTCGACTGTGCGTGTTCTTATGCGATCATTTTCACTGCCAATGCGAACGCGGTGTTATTTTTTCGCTCAACGGATTGGCGCGGTTAATGACCGATTTATGATGTGAAATTGCAATGTCATTCGCCGCTAGTATAAGAAACCGGTTAGTAGTTCGAACCAGTTTCGCTAGTACTTACAAAACATTTCATTTTTAACCGACTTCAAAAAGGAAGATGTTCTCAATTCGTCGGACTCTTTATTTTTATGTATGTTTACGAATTATTTAAAACCCTTAAAAAATAGTTAAATTTGATTGTGTATGTAGGTTAAAGGTACGATATTTTTATAGGTTAATGAATCAAGATTTGGTTTATTAGATTAAGTATTATGATTTTTTTGAACTGGTATTTGAAAAAATGTTTTAGATTCTCTTTAGGCTTACTGTTCATTAACCATTGTTAACCGGTAAATATTCTTTCTGTTATACATTTCTGATGGAGGAAACGTATTCAGATTCTATAGTATCTACCATAGAGACGCCTAGAGATATACGCGTAGCATAAGTTACACTTTGGTTTGGCTACGTTTAATTTGGTTTCCGAACGGTAGGTAAAAGTTCCAAATGAAATTTGGGTGAATCTTAAGATTCTTTAAATTAAACCCCGCTACTAAAAAATTAAAGAGCTGTGGTAGCCTAACGTTGTAACCAGTGGACTGAGATGTCAGAGGTGTCGAGTTCAAACCCAAGGCACGGACCACTGACTTTTCGGAAGTTATGTGCGTATTTATCACATGCTCAAACGGTGCCGGAAAGCATAGTGAGGAAACGTGCATCGTTGAGAGATTTTCTCGATGGCATGTGAAGTCTGCGAACCCGCAGTAGGCTAGCGTGGTGGACTATAGCCTCATCTCTCTCAAATGAGTAGAGACCCGTGCCCAGGGGACATTAATGGGTTGATGATAACTAAAAAACTGATCACCAAAACATTGGCTAGTCTTGTCGTGTCCAATATGTGTCTATCTATGTCCATATTAATTTGTTTTAAAATAAGTTTACGTCTAACTTTGTGTCGGTCGTCAATATTATAAGTTTACTTGACTGTAAAACTCGGTAGGTATACACATTTCTCACACAATGCACAATCACTTTAAAAAAATGTACTTACAATAAGTGCAACAAAACCATTATAATTGTTCATAAAGAACAAATAACAAACGCGTCGGATCTTGTCACCGAAATCTTTGGTACTGTCTGTTAAACTACACGTAGCCTAGGCTCACGTGTCCAACCCACCCAATTTCTTGTCGCATACGCCACATCAGCATCTATATGTTCGGATGCAGATACAGATGATTTAATCCATGTAAATGCTCAATTACGGAGACGATATGCGAATATCCGCAACATCCCTAGTACGTATACAGATAATAATATGTAAATAATTGCAAAATGTGTGTAGGTATAGTTTGTTTATCTTACTACCGTGCAATCACCTATTAATGCTTGATAAAAATAATAATTGAATTATTTTGACTTCACGGGTTGTCAATACTTATTATATTAATATTAATGTATTAAATGTCATGGAAAGTCGATAAACACCAGACAGAATAGTATATTTTCGATACATTATTTCATTTCTTCTATACACATCACTATTTTCCAAGGGTAGGGAATAACTGGCCGCGACACGCATGCGCTAGGATGCTCGAAGGCCTTACAAATCAAACCCGATGTTAAACAAAATCTCCTTTTATCTCTATCAAAATAAAGCATATTTCCGTATGTTTTAGTTTACTACTTAGATTACAGCTTTTAACAATGAACTTTATAGCATTGACATAAGGTCTATTTAGGCGTACAGAAAAATTAGTAATACCTTGCTAGACGTGAACTTGAAATCCCAGGCAGACGTTTTGTTCGAGGTATTCATGGATGGAAGAAAAGAAAAGATCAAATATTATTAGCTGTCCAACTACAATTTAGTACAGGTAGAAAAAGTTTGTGAGCAGTGTCCGTCCATAAAAATAGCATATTTTCTGGTTTCTGTTGATGTAGACATCCACGTTTACTCTCTAGTTCCTTTTTTTTTTAAGTGCGGAAAAATCCTTTACGGACCTTCCCATTGCCTGGGGAGGCGACGGAGTGTTTCGGACTCCGCTTGAGCGTTTACCGACTAAAAAACCGCACCCGTCAACGCCACCAACCCTATTTCCGGGGCCATGAGATTCATAAAAGCATGCACCACAACCCCAGCGGGCTTCGTTCCAGCTCTTATCGCTGGACCCCAGCTAGGCGCAGGCGCATGTGTGACGAACACGCGCGCCGCCTACTTGGGGCCATTATCAGTTCGGGCGGCGGAATCCCCTAGTCGCGCCTACCCACTGCCCACAGCTCATGAAGACCGGAGGCGATAGTATATATTAGTCTATGGCCGGAGGTCTGCTTGCACCCTCCGGCGCCCGGTGCGTCTACTGCGGATTCTCTCTCCCTTTCCGCCGCCTCTTTTGCGCGCATAACTTGCTCGCAGTCAGAGGCGGCGGCATCCCACGCGTTCCCGCTCCCGACCATGGATAGGATCACGGCCGGAAGCGAGAGGTCACCGCTGACTGCCGCTATAAGTTCACGGCGCTGCTGTCCAGGCCGGGCAGGCCTGGAGTATGCTGCGCCGTGTCCTCGGGGCAACCCACGCAGTGGTGACAACCGGGCGATGGCTCTCGGCCTATGCGACACAGGTACTTGCCGAAGCATCCATGCCCAGACAAGACCTGCGTCAGCCGGAAGCTGAGGGCGCCGTGGCGCCTCTCAAGCCAATCCTCCATGATGGGCCTTACCGCCACTATCGTGGCGTGCCCTACTCTCTAGATACCTACTACTCTTTGCTAAACCTTATCTTTCAGTCTCAAGCGGCCATTCGTTTTACCAGGCAAATAAGCGTCTCATCTAATTAAAATAAAACAATTTTACTAGGTATATACAAAGTTATGGTGTATTACAAAATCGCAAAATGTAATTAGAATGTAGATAGGTATAGTTTATTATTTCTTCATCACAATCTCTTTAATACTGTATCGGATACAGTTCTTCCCACACTTTGAATCTCTCTTCAAAGAGGTTCTGTTTAACTGCAAACTCCTTGTCAATGCGGAGATAGTTCCTCTGCTCCGGTTTCATGACTGGCCAGGACAGGGAGACCAGCTCGGGGGTGTCGTCACGAGGATATGGTTCTCTGGTGATAGGAGTGGTGATAGAAATTAGCGGAAAAATTACACTTGAAGGGCTATTGATTTTTTACACTTACTCGATTAGACATTCAAATAATTTACTTTTTACGGATTTCATATTAAGTATTTTTTTCGAGTTTGATGAAAAACTATTCAAGTTGATTAAGTATTGTTATTCGATAACACAAGTTCTTTGTTCATACATAAATAACGTGACAGAAACCCTTCTCAATAACCTTCTTGTCAAAACAATTTGCATTTTTATGTCGCACGCTAACGTCATTTAGCTATATATTGCGCATACATTTTTATCAGGCGTTACGATCTAAGCTGTAGAATTTCTATTTTACAGCTTTAGATTCCTAATGACCCATACGGGATGAAAAAAGGGTAAAATTAAATGTAAATATGTTTAAGTTTTTACTAATTATACATGATTAGGTATAATATAAAACAAAACAACCAACTATTATTTAATAACGTAAATTATTTCTACAGGCATGAGTTTTTATTGTAGCCAAACTAGAAAATAAATCAGCACAGAGGGCGCTCCTTGTTGTTGCTATAGTAACATATACACATACATTAGGCGAATGACGCTTGTTTTTCGAAAGGGGTAAACAGAAGAGTATTCAGAGTAGGTACTCTCACATTTTCAATGTTATTAGGTGAGCTTATTACCATTCTCAACCAGGCACAAAAATCCTAACTCTGACTTGCTAAATAAAAAATAAAAAAGCACTTTTTTTATGGAAATAAGGGGGCAAACGGGCAGGAGGCTCACGTGATGGTAAGTGATTACCGCCGCCCATGGACATCTGCAACACCATGGGACGTGCAAATGCGTTGCCGGCCTTTCAATAAAGAATATACTCTCCTCTTGAAGGTTCCCACGTCGTAACGGTTCGGAAAGACCGCCGGCGACAGCTGGTTCCACAGAGCGGTGGTGCGAGGCAGAAAATGCCTTAAAAACCGCACTGTAGTGGAACGCTGGACATCGAGATAAAATGGATGGAACTTTGAGTTCTGGCGCGATGTCCGATGGTGAAATTCAGCAGCCGGGATCAAACCAAACAATTCCTCGGAACACTCCCCGTGATAGATGCGGTAGAAGATGCAGAGTGATCCAACATCTCTACGCAGAGCCAAAGGATCAAGCCGATCGGAAAGAGCCTGATCATCGACAACTCAAGCCGCCCTTCGTTGTTTTTGCACAACACAGGAATCAAACTCAGGGCTTCTACGTTCTAAAGTCACGTTTGCGACCACCTGACTTGACCTGAACGAGGATGAGTCAGATGAACGCCAAGTTTTATAAATTAGTTGGTATTTTCTACTTATATATTTCTGTACCTATAGTATAAATGATTTTGCTTCATAAACACCTTACCCATATCTAGCAAAGTTGTACCACAATGCGGTCATCTTGTCCACCATCTTGGAGTCGTGTGTGTCAGCGACATCTATCGTCGGGAAGCGGTAACTCAATGAAAACAGATAGATCAAGTCATCGTGGTGCGCCGCGCCTGTGCAAGGGAAAGATTATTATTTTAATTCATTTAATAATATTCTTATCAAATAGTCTTGCGTTATGTGTGCTGACTATTTTACCTACCATATGAGTCATATTTTATCACGTCTAATTCTTGCAAATATAGTAAATTGAAAAATAAAGGACAAAACTGTATTAAGTGCCGTATTTTCAACAACACAATAAGATGTGGGACTGAACTTTTATCACTGTTTTATACCTACTATAAAAACTATAAAAAGACATAATGGTGACACTTGGTTGGTAAGAAGTTCGTGTGGCTTCTGAGTTACCTGCAACCTTTGAGCATATTGTTATTGTAATAAATAAATAAAATATTCCTGGACATTATGACACACAGCGCCATCTAGTTCCGTGCTAAGCAACGAGGCTCGTGTTACGGATACTAGTTGGTTGATAAACTACATATATACTTTTTTTTTTGTAAATACATACACATATTATAGATAAATACATCCATGACTCTGATACAAATGTTCATGCTCATCACACAAACATTTGGCCCTACCGGGATTCGAACCCGGGACCCATAGCACAGAAGGCAGTGTTAACTAATAGAGTCGTCATTTTTTTTTAATAACCAATGGTCACTCACGGGTTGGTTTCTTAGTGACGGGATCCTCATAGTGGCTGCGGTTGCCGATGTACGCGAACTCGGAGTACCACACCGGGTGCTTCGAGTGACGGCACATCAGGTTCGCCATTCTAGTGAAATTCATGGCTGCTTGAATACATGTGAACCTAATAGTAAATGTAAGTAGTAAGCAGATGTCAGTGGCGTAGTGTGGGTATTTGCCGCCCGGGGCCGTCTGGAAATTTGCCGCCCCCTTTTCTAGCAGTATAAAAACGACGTGGCACTAGATGCCGCCCCCATTCATATGCCGCCCGGGGCCATAGCCCCCTTTGCCCTCCCCCCCACATTACGCTTCTGGCAGAAGTTCAGAGAGAGATTTCTCACTTTCATTGACCTGTATAGTAGACCGCTTTTTACGATCTTTGACTTGTGAGTGATGCTTGTGTTTCGTAAAATTTACAGTACTCTGTTTGAGACATTAAATATGTCCTGATATGCTACGGTAACTGCTTGCCATCAGGCGGATCGATACACCAACTTCTATTGTCTTAATCTAGCAGTTAGTGCCAAAAATATTGGATCACATAAATTTATGATTAACCTACCTATGCACAGAAAATCCAGTTATAGAATCTCCATACGCCTTGCCCAGTCCATCCGCACTGGCATCATCGTCCCGCAACAGTTGGCTACCGAGGTACGCATTCCTCAGCTTCGCGAGTCTGTCAGCGGACTCGTTGCGCGGCAGGATGAACGAGATCGGAGCTATTCGGTCCCACTCGGAGTTCATCGTGTCAAGCAGCGTTTTGTTTTTCAGGACCGCTGGATTAATAGGCGCAAAAGCTTCAGAAACTTATTTAGAGTATTTTTATAAGTACTGGCTTTTTATGAAATTGGACATGAACTATTGCAGATTTTCCCAGTGGAATAACTTGTATTTGAACTGACTTTATCATATTGACTGTAAAGGTATAAATTTTGGAGAAGTCGTTATATTCTCATCATTTTATTTTTCGGGACACAAGAGAACGTACGAGTATATACTCAATATCCAGTACTCACTAAAAGCCTTCCAGGAAAACTCGTCAGACGTTTGGCTAATGATGAATGGTACGGAGTGCATCCTACCCTCCCGGATGGAAACCATTGGCTCCTCGATCAAGAACCGCTCCTGACCAAAGTCGGGCTCAATCACCGGACGCCATAGACTAAGAGGATCAAAGCCAAACTCCTGTGGGAAATTAGAGAAAAGGTTAATAGTTAATATGGTGACTATTTCGTGATGTCATATTTGGTATAATTCTACGTTAATAATAATTATCAGCATCTTACAAAAAATCCCAGCAGTGATCCAGCGATCTCTTGCCAGCTCTTAGTCTTCAGGCACTCGTACAGGGCCGTAGTATTGTCTTCAGGACACTTGGACACCCTCGCCTGCTTGATAGCCAGGTCTATACGGTCGGGAGGACTCGGCAGCTTCGACGTCGGAGAACCGCTGAGTGATATACCGCGGTGAAACAGTCCTGGGCAAGGAAGAATAATTTAACGACTAAATAAATTGGTTACCTCCGACTGAGGTAAGAGGATATGACTCGATTTGTATCAACTTTTGTTTTATTTTTATTGCGATAAGGGGGCAAACGAGCAGGTGGCTCACCTGATGGTAAGTGATCACCGTCGCCCATGTACATTTGCAACACCTGAAGGCTTGCATATGCGTTGCACACCCCTGCAGAAACCGTTTTGGTTTCTTAAAATAGGGAATTACTAAACTGACAGCAAATGGAATGCCCATGCTGTCAGAATAGTCACTCCCCAACGAGCTCTGGTAACCTTACTCACTCACAGAAAGATAACTATTGTTGATTCACTTTACTTTATTTTACTTCCCCAGTCGGGCAGCTCAATTTGAGCAAGGAATCTCGCTATGCCCTTATACCCCCTCTCTCTTTTGTTCTTTGAATGTTTCTTTACACTAGAATTTTCTCTTGTGACATAACTGTGTTTACAAACATTTTTTCTCTGGCAGACAAATAGTAGGTACACCACGGAAATATTTCTACCTTGGGAGGATCTACCCCGTAAAAGGTCCGAAAATTGTCTTAAAAATTCGCACAGATTGTACTCAGAACTCCTTCCTCCACTCACCTTTAGACATTGGTGAGATCATATGTACCATGACGCTGACGGCGCCAGCGCTGCAGCCGGTGATGGTGACCAGGTTGGGGTCTCCTCCGAACGCGGCAATGTTGCGCTGCACCCAACGCAGTGCTACTACTTGGTCCTTCAAGCCGTTGTTACCTGGCGCCAGCTTATTACCCAGAGCAAGAAAGCCTGGATGGAAAATTTCAGCATCATCAGCCTGTATGTCTAATGGCCTGTAGTAGACATAACGGCCTCCTCTAAATATTGTATACTAAAAACTCCTTTTTTTCTTTCTTTCATAACTTTGAAAAGTCAGCGGTGCGTGCCTTGGGTTTCAACTCGAGACCATTGAAATTACCCCCATGGGAAATAGGCGTGAGTGTATGTACTATGTATGTATAATTATACCACTTACCAAGGGATCCGAGTCTGTAGTTAATGGTCACCAGTACTACGTCTCTATCGAGCAGGTAATGAGGGCCGGCGACATCGCTGCGACCTGTCATCGAGTAGAACCCGCCGGGGTGGATGAAGAAGATTACTGGTAGGGGCTTGCAGCTGGAATACATAATACTTTTCGTTACCATCGAACACATACAGATAATCCACCTATAAAAGAAAATATGAAGGGTGGCTATACGTAAACCGGTATTACGGTGGAGTAGCTTCAAAATAGTCTTCTTTAAACGTATAATTGGCTTCGTGAAATTATACTTTTAAATTTTTGCCAAAAAACAAATATGTATTGTAATAACAGCTGTAATTTTTTGATACTTCGACTTAATTGACGAAATAAAGACAGACAATCGGTGATAACATTATGTGAGCACACATTTCTATAATGAAGATGATGATTTAGCGTTTTGTGGGAAACGCTGTCTGGTTCATAAATATCATTGGACACTTGAGTACTTTTCGCTTCGTCTCCTCATTTACCTGTTATTATGTGGGGTGTACACATTTATGACGAGGCAGTCTTCATCTGCAGGGTACTCCGGGCGGGTGGGGCGAGGACATGAGGTGCCCTCCTTGCTGGCGTCTACTTCTCCCTTATACTGAAGGATGGGTTTCGGTGGCTATGTAACAAAGGTACTATATAAATATGAAATATTATACTATATAAATATGAAATATTTGCTAAAGATGTAGAAATATTTGCTATATTTCTAAATTCTAAAACATGCAAAGTTGTGTTTCTTGTTACTTGGTCATCGACAGAAAGGAGGCTTTTACCCTCTGTAGATGAATACAAATCAAGGAAATTAGTGAATCAAGATCTAAGATTTCGACAATACACTCAGAAATTTCTACCATCATAATACATATTAAAACTTATTATGAACAAATTAAAGCAAAAAAAAACTAATAGCGCTTATGTTGTCGGCGTGTACCTGCCGCTGCGGTGCCGTCTATACGATCGGTTTAGAAAAGAATCACTCATATCAGATCAGAAATGTTTAAATAATCACTGTAGGTAGTACCTACAGCAACTGTTTAAACATTAAAAATGATTGCAAATTAAATCGTCTATCTTAACAAAAAATCTAAAGAAGGGATAAAAAAAATAACAATCGAATGGGAAACCTCGTTCTTTTTGAATTTTGAAGTTGGTTAAAAAATAATATTTTACCTGGAATCTCAGTGCTCCGATGGGTGGTTCAGCGTACTTGATCCCCCGGTACGCCTGGAAGCGCCTCCCGCGCCGTGTGCTCATCCAGGAGCCGCGAAACTGACCCGCCGCAGAGCACGCCAGCGGACCAGCTTCATTATCACTCGGCTTAGGTACTGGAGATAAGACGGCAGCTCAGATTAAATTATCAACAGAATGTATAATATTTAACGAAAAGGATTCCAATTTATATTTATAAAAATGAATCCCTATTTCCCTTGGTCACGGCAACACTTGAAAACGGCTTCACCAAATTCATTGATCTTTTTTTTAAACGTTTTCTTTGTAAAAGGCTTTTACGGGAAAAAAATAAAAATTACGCTGAGAAAACATAAGTATATTAACGCTTTTAATCTAACCATACCAAGGCCAACAATACCGACGACAAGAATAACGGCGCCAACAATACCGACGCCGCCAATACTGACGCCGACGGCTCCAATACGGACGCCATCTATACCGACGCAACCAATATCAACGCTGCCAATACCGACGCCACCAATGCGGACGCTGCCAATACCAGCCCCACCAATACCGACGCCACAATTACCGACGCCACCAATACCGCCACCATCTATACCGACGTCATCAATACCGACGCCATCAATACCAATCTCAACAATACAGACGCCAACAATACCGACGCCGCCAACATCGACGCTTTCAATACCGACGCCACCAATACCGACCCCACAATTTCCGACGCCACCAATACCGACGCCATCAATACCAACCTCAACAATACCGACGCCAACAATACCGACGCCGCCAATTCCGACGCTTTCAATACCGACCCAATACCGACCCCACCAATACCGACTCCACAATTACCGACGCCAACAATACTGACGCCGCCAATTCCGACGCTTTCAATACCGACTCTATCAATACCGACGCCAACAATACCGATTTCACAAACACCGACGCCAGCAATACTGACGCCGCCAACACTGACGCCACCAATACCGACGCCACCAATACGGACGCTGCCAATACCGACGCCACCAATACCGACGCCATCTATACCGACGTCATCAATACTGACGCCATCATTACTACCAACCTCAACAATACCGACGCCACCAATACCGACCCCACAATTTCCGTCGCCACCAACACCGACGCCATCTATACCGACGCCATCAATACCAACCTTAACAATACCGACGCCATCAATACCGACCTCAACAATACCGATACCAACAATACCGTTTTCACAAATACCGACGCCAGCAATACCAACCTCAACAATACCGATGCCAACAATACCGACGCACGCCGCTAATTCCGACGCATTCAATACCGACACCAACAATACCGATTTCACAAATACCGACGCCAACAATACCAACCTCAACAATACCGACGCCATCAATACCAACCTCAACAATACCGACGCCAACAATACCGAATTCACAAATACCGACGCCAGCAATCCCGACGCCACAATTACCGACGTCATCAATACCGACGCCAGCAATACCAACCTCAACAATACCGATGCCAACAATACCGACGCCGCTAATTCCGACGCTTTCAATACCGACGCCAACAATACCGAATTCACAAATACCGACGCCAGCAATGCCGACGCCACAATTACCAACGCCACCAATACCGACGCCTTCTATAACGACGTCATCAATAACGACGCCATCAATACTAACCTCAACAATACCGACGACAACAATATTGAATTCACAAATACCGACGCCAGCAATACCGACGCCACAATTACCGACGCCACAATTACCGACGCCACCAATACCGACGCCTTCTATAACGACGTCATCAATACCGACGCCATCAATACTAACCTCAACAATACTGACGCCAACAATACCGTTGCCGCTAATTCCAACGCCAACAATACCGATTTCACAAATACCGTCGCCATCTATACCGACGCCATCAATACCAACCTCAACAATACCGACGCCATCAAAACCAACCTCAACAATACCGACGTCGCCAATTCCGACGCTTTCAATACCGACTCTATCAATACCGACGCCAACAATACCGATTTCACAAATACCTTCGCCATCAATACTAACATCAACAATACCAACGCCAACAATACCGACGCCGCCAATACTGACGCCACCAATACCGACGCCAACAATACCGATTTCACAAATACCGATGCCAACAATACCGACGCCACAATTACCGACGCCATCTATACCGACGTCATCAATACCGATGCCATCAATACCAACCTCAACAATACCGACGTCAACAATACCGACGCCAACAATACCGATTTCATCAATATCGATGCCATCAATACCAATCTCAACAATACCGACGCCAACAAAACCGATTTCACAAATACTGACGCCAGCAATACCGACGCCACCAATACCGACGCCATCTATACCGACGCCATCTATACCGACGTCATCAATACCGATGCCATCAATACCAACCTCAACAATACCGACGCCAACAATACCTACCACGATAATAATAATTAGTCAGTTAGTACTCTGTTACTATAATAAAATCGCATTTTGGGGGAGGCCTACGATCAGCAGTTGACGGTGATAGGCTGATAATTATGTTTAATGTATGTAATCTATTATATGTTTGTACATATAGGAACTGAGGCACATTAAGACAAACTAGAATCACACACAATAAAATTGTACACGCATAGCTATGTGTGCGTAAAGAAGGAGAAAGATTTGTGTCTTCTGATTTTATTGTATTTTAAATGTATCAAGTACTATATTGATTTCATTTCTGCGATCTTAAAAATTAACATTGCAGGTTCGTTGCCCTGCGGAAGTTCTGAGATAAACCATTTCTGTTAGAGGCGGGGAGTTCTCATTTTATACGATTAGTGTTATTAGTTATATAGTTTGTGCTGGAAGGCCGATGAAGAGGGAGGCCTCAAGTAAAAATATATTATTTTGGAATTATAAGAATTGTTGTTCCAATATATTTCTCCGTTTATCTTTGTTATGTTATTTAATGATAACCTGTGGAGAAATAGCCGAGTTATTCGTTTACTATGCGCACGGAAAAAAATAGATTTGGCATATTTACTTAATACGATATAATGATTTCTTAATTAAAAAGGCAGAAAGAAAAGAGTTAAAATTTGAACTGCTCAGAGACCACTGATTTTATTTTTAAGAATTTAATTTGTAAGTCTTTTAAATATCGTAAGTTATTTTTTAGTCAATTTGAATGAAGTGACTCACCCTCGTGATAAGGCGTGGCATACGCTGCACTCACGAAACTGACCACTAGTATAAATATCGACAACATGTTCCTGTAGACGTCGCGACGACACTGACACACTGACAATAATAGCAGTACTTGCCAGTAGGTACTTGTTTATTTATTTACTTTTTAGGTGCGGGCCATTCTGCAAATTTTATTGCACAGAGTGTAGGGCCTAATGGCTACGGAATCGGCTTAAGCGTGTCGGTGGGTAGGATCCTGTTTGAAGATATCTAACCAATTAATTGTTGTTCAAACTGTTTGAATAATTTATGTTTGTCATTAATATTCTTGTATTTGTGCCCATGAAATAGATTGGAAATTTTATTCATACGTACCCAAAATCTGATCCAAATATATTTGAAAGAGGCATCTTTTTTTGATGATCAATATCATCACACATATGAGTATTAGATAATTCTTCTTTACTACAGATAAATATTGAATGATTTATTTGATTGAAATACTACCTATTATACTATAACTAATACAGTTTTCTTGTAAAACTTCATGAATAGTTTATGAGTTTTTATACCTTCTTATATGTATATAAAAATCTCATGTCACGGTGTTTGTGCTGTTTGTCGTTGAACTCCTCCGAAACGGCTGAACAGATTATTACGAAATTTTGTATGTATATTTGTTAGGTCTGAGAATCGGTCGTAGGCTATTTTTTATAACCCTAGGTGATAAGGATCTGAACAGTACTACTAAATACACTCAAAAGACAAAGACAAAAGACCAAAGACAAAAGACAAGACAAAAGACAAAAGACACAAGGCACAAGACAAAAGACAAAAGACACAAGGCACAAGACACAAGACAAAAGACAAAAGACAAAAGACAAAAGACAAAAGACAAAAGACAAAAGACAAAAGACAAAAGACAAAAGACAAAAGACAAAAGACAAAAGACAAAAGACAAAAGACAAAAGACAAAATATGTACTTTTATAATATATCATATTATTTATGTGTGGTTTTATATTATATTTATATTTGCTTCGAGCATTAGGCTTGGAGTTACATTTTAAGTCAAAGAAGTGTGGATTATATTTGACGAATAAACAAAGTTCTAGTATGTAATTTTCTTACATAGTAGTAGTTTCTACCTAGTCCTTTAAACTCGTGAAAATTATCTATACAAATGAATAAAATTGGAGTGTCTGTTTGTAATTTCAAAACAACAGTTTACACTAAATTGAAAATTCATATGAAAATGAAAGTATATGTAGGTACGGGTTTTTTTTGTAGTGTGGCACTTGTATCTATGTGCGAAATTCAAGTAATAAAAAGAA
This sequence comes from Craniophora ligustri, assembly GCA_905163465.1. Lineage (NCBI taxonomy): Eukaryota > Metazoa > Arthropoda > Insecta > Lepidoptera > Noctuidae > Craniophora > Craniophora ligustri. The sequence goes on along the minus strand of LR990979.1, from coordinate 154,659 downwards.
GGAATACACACCCGCTCGATGGGGGTGGCGCAGGACCGGTCGTCGTGGCGATCCTTGGGGGAGACCTATGTCCAGCAGTGGACGTCTAACGGTTGATATGATGATGATGATGATTAACACACAAATATGTGTTAGAAATCTCTAGTCCAGCTAATACATAAAACACGTACTTTATACCTCATTTTCATATACTAATACACGTATGCCAATGTGGCTTGCATCGTTTCAAAACGATACAGCTAATATCTAGGTAATTATATCTTACAACGTTGCCAGCATTAACAATAATAATTAATTAATTATTATTATCAAATCCAATTGAGTTTCCTCGTCGGAATCCATTTTGTTAATGATAATACCGAAACAACAATGACATTTAGTGACGTCAGCGTCAATTGACTGCAGAGGAAACGCCGCGACAACGCGACGCATACGTTCATCGAACGCCTACGCTGGATATACGCTAGTGTGAAGGAGCCCTAAATGTTACCCTTCTACCACCAACCCGTATAATGTGGCAAAACAACGTTTGCTGGTTAAACAGCTAGTTATTTTATAAAGTTAAATAATAATTGTTTTTGTTTTCAATCGGCCGGTATTCAAACAAGATGGATGTATTACAGTAGGTACCTAGATATCTGCCTTCCCCTTCATACAAGCTAGATTTAATAATATTAACTCACGTCATTTACCATATTAACATATTATCAATACTGTTACTCATTAGCTTTACCTTCACGCGTGGATTGTTTTAAGACAAAGGAATTATAAGTAAGTGATCTCCATTTTAAGGTAAAATATATGTAGACATTGCTCGAGGGAAAAACCGGAGAGCCTGTTCTCGGTTCCCAGGTGTTACTGTGATTGATGTCGTCATATTGACTTCTCTCTATTATATGACTGCTCGACTCGTATAATTTTATCGATATTACATAGAATGTATAAGTTTAATAACTTTTTGAGAATACAGATATTTATTTTCTCAAACGACTTTTTAATATATAACTCGTAGGTACGGGTCCTATCACTCTCTTTTATTCATTTTTGTTCCGGATGAATCTTACTTTAGGAGAAAATCAATAAAACGCGCATTACAATATCAAAACTTTATTTAATTTGAAGACATCTCAGCGCTCTAATTAGGTATGGGATACAACTCCTCCCACACTTTGAACCGGTCCTCGAACATGTTCTGTCGTATGAGCAGCTGGTCGCCGCGGTGGAGGTAGCTCCGGCGGTCGGGCGTCATGGCGGGCCAGCACAGCGACGACAACTCTGGGGTGTCACCGCGAGGGTTGGGGTCACTGCGGAGATACCATGCTTTATATAATGTACACAAGGGTGATAGTTATAGAAAAAGGCTATGATAGCCTAGTAGTGTGATCAGCGGACTATGAGATCAATCGAATCGACTACGAAGACACACACCACTGGATTTGTTTGGTTATGTGCGTATTTATCACATGCTCAAACGGTGAAGGAAAACATCGTGAGGAAACCTGGTAAGAAAAGTATTCGATATACACATGTAAGGCTGATGCTGTACTCTTGCGGTGAATTAGATGTACATAATATATTCAGTATTAGCAACACCAGCCACGTTAAGCGTTATCCTTATTTTTTAGAAAAGGTGAACTGGCTTTTCAATGGGATCTGATTTCTGAAAAGCTGTAGTAATTCCAAAATCGAACAGCAATAAGTGTTCACAACGTGACTTTATTCAGCAAGAAGTGTTGACTTCATCTTAGACCACATCGTCACTTACCATCAGATGAATTTATAGTCAAACGCTAACCTATACCTTATTTAAAAAGAAATAGGATTCATATTATATAACTCACCCGTATCGTGCGAAGTTGTACCAGAGTGCGGTCATCTCATCCACGACGTGCGAGTCCGGACTAGTGGTGCGGATGGTGGGGAACTGGTAGCTCTGCGTGAACACGTAGAGCAGGTCGTCGTGGTGGGCGGCGCCTGCTCACGGAACGTGGAATTATAAGATGATTCATAAACGATCGTCAATTCATCAGACAAATACAATTTTATAAGAGAAGTAAGTTTCTAGTTGGCTCTGTCCTTTAGACATAATCGAACTTAATGATTCTTCTTAGTCGTTATGTCCTTGACAGAGCAGTTGTGGTCGTATCAGGGACAGTAGCGTGGCACACCTCATAAATCATGCTGCCACCGCCCTGGTAGATTTCACCATTAAGTGTACTTTCAACGAAGTCTCATCAGCTCCCGCTTACGGTTATAGCTTAACTGAGACAGGTCTAGTAGAATGGCAGGGTATGAGTTTTAAGATCAGTCCCATATTTACCCTTCGGTTTCCCGTTAGGATCCTCGTAGTAGCTGTTGTTACCGATGTACGCAAACTCGGAGTACCACACCGGGTGCTTGGAGTGGCGACACATCAGGTTTGCGAGCCTGGTCGAAAATACAATATGCATTATTTGTAGACTTATTATGGGAAGATATTACATATTGGTGTTTCCAAAGACTGGTTTTGGTATTTTCCCTTGTCATTTTTTCATCTTGTCAATGTGTAAATATTATCATAAGAATTCTATTAAGAGTTCGGCCTCGACCGCTTTTTTAGCTATTTAACTTAATACGAACAGTGATTTGCCAGATGATCCACCAGAGAAGCATTACCTGTGCACACCGAACCCGATAACAGAATCTCCGTACAGCCTCCCCAGTGCCTTCTCGCTCTCCTTATCATTGGCGAGCTTCTTCCCCTTGAAGTAGACCTCCTTTAGCCTATTCACCACTGCCGTGCTGTTTTCTTTGGGTATTAGGAAGGAGATTGGTGCTACTTTCTCCCATTCTTCGTTCATACTTTTCAAAAGAGTTTCGTTTTGGAGAACCGCTGAAACATAACAGTTTGTGAGTGTTTATTCATTATGCATTAAAATAATTTTACTTACCACCATTTTTTCTTTCTTTATTTTTATGCTGGAAACTTGTATACATATTCATTTTGGCCTTCTAAAAGTTGTCTCAAAAGTTACATAAAATTATGTGAAATCGTCGTAAGTTACCAAAATCAGATTTTCACGTTTATCTCAGTTTTTAGGGTCATGTATCTAAAAGGTAGCCGGTAAATAGCCGGTATTAAAGATTCATATAAAAAGTGCACTTATTATTATTATTACTTACGGAATGCTTTCCAGAAGAATTCGTCGGTGGTCTGGCTGATGATGACAGGCACGGTGTGCATCTTGCCCTGCTTGATGATGTCTAGGGGCTCTCTATCGAGGTAGCGCTCCTGCCCGAAATCAGGTTCGACCACAGGACCCCATAAGCCTATTGGGTCACCTTCGCCGAATTCCTGGAAATGATATATGGATGCAGATTCCGCGTGATAGTACTAAAATTGTAGTAGTAAAAACTAAACCTAAAATTGTCTAAAGCTCCAAATTCTCACAAGACAAGCTGTATTCATCATCACAGACGTAGATCTCCCCCGAGGATCGCCATAACGACCGGCTCTACACCACCTGCATCCAGTGAATTCCAGCGACCTTCACCAAGTCGGCGGTCCACCTTGCCGGGGGCCTACCCACGCTGCGTCTTCCAATACGTGGTCGCCAAGCAGTATTTCTGTATAGTAATTAGTAGTTTTATCACATGCTCAAACGGTGAAGGAAAACATCGTGAGGAAACCTGCATGCTTGAGAGATTTGTCTTAATGGCATGTGAAGTCTGCCAACCCGCAGTAGGCTAGCGTGGTGGACTACAGCCTAATCCCTCTCAAATGAGAGGTGGCCCGTGCCCAGCAGTGGGACGTTAATGGGTTGATGATGAATTAGTAGTCCCCGTCTATCAAACTTACCCAGAACTTTGGTAGCGAGTCACCCAGCTCCCTCCAAGGCTTGGTCGCGAGGCACTCGACGATGATGGACGAGTTGTCAGTGGGGCAGTTGAGGATCTCCGCCTGCCGCACCGCCAAGTGGCGCTGGTGCGTCACCATTGGGCCTTTGCTGATTGGCGACGCGCTCATCGCTATTCCGCGGTGGAACAGACCTGAGAGAAGTGGGTAAATTTGTGGGTTGTCAGTGGGTTTTGTTTGCTCAATGAAAATTTAAAAATACCTTTATTGAAAGGACTAGATAAATAAACTGAAAATAATAAATTCTAACTGAACAAATGTAATTGTATAGTTTATTAGGAGATTATCTGATTTAAAAAAGGCAGAGTGATTCTGAAGTATAATGTAGGTGCTAATACTTTTCTAAGTATTTCTTGTATTTTTAGATTCATGTGCCTTTGCACTAGCAAACTTGTTACATTGACAGTGTTTTCACCATTTGTAGAAGAAATTGTACCTTTAGCCATGGGCGACATCATATGAAGTATGACGCTGATGGATCCAGCGCTGCAGCCGGTGATGGTGACGAGGTTGGGGTCTCCGCCGAAGGCCGCAATGTTGCGCTGCACCCACTTCAGTGCCGCCACTTGATCCTTCATGCCGTTGTTGCCAGGAGCGTATGCGTCGCCTGTGCTCATGAAACCTGGAACAAACATTCACTTTGTAGAAATCTTTATTTATTGCTTTCTTCAACAGATTTACACCCTGCATCTATGTAATACGACCACGAAATCACTTATATATCACTATATGTATATAATATGCTAAAATGTAGTATGGGAAGAAAAAGAAGAAGAATCCTAACGTCTGTTTAGTCTTTTTCTAATTGTTAAGATTTAGAAAGAAAAATATTCTTTACTGCTGAATGCGTCATGAGTTTTTTTGCTTATGTATTTAGTTTCAATCAGAACTTCAAAACAATAATTGGGTAACTAGAAGGCAGTTGGCTTGTCAGAACTTAGTCTTGATATCTGGTATTCAAGACAACCAGTAGTAGTGAGTATTCATTTAGAAATATATCTTCTGTTCTTCATATCGACTGATGTGCGTCAACTGATTGACAACTTACCCAAGGATCCGATTCGGTAGTTGATGGTGACCAGCACTACATCCCGGTCGAGTAAGTAGTGAGGTCCAGCGAGGTCACTGCGACCTGTCATCGAGTAGAACCCGCCGGGGTGGATGAAGAAGATCACCGGCAAAGGCTTGGTGCTGCGAAATGTGGCATTATTAATTTAATATGTTATTTTTTATTCAAGAATAAAAACACGGATTGTCAAGACGCGGAATAGCAGCAAAGAAAAGCATGAGGCTAAGTAATTACCGTACACCTTACACCACCACCGCGTCCGCTTAGTGAGTTTTATAGTGAAAAAAATAGGAGAATGATGGAAACTGCTGTTTTGTGTTTGGTTGCAAAAGAGTTTTTAAGCCCAAGTCAAAATTCTTCTATGAGTTCTCTTTGCTGTTACCTATTGTTATCGGGCGTGTACACGTTGACGGTGAGGCAGTCCTCGTCCACGTAGTAGGTGGGCGGCACGGGCAGCGGGCACGCCGGGCCCTCCTCACTCGCGTTCACCTCCGACGAGTACTCTAGCTTAAGCTTCGGCGGCTGGGGAGGAAAGCTTACTGTACTTGGTAGGCCCTTTTAGAGATTTTGTTAAGCTCATGTGCTATGAAAATATATAATTGGTATAAGTCCATTATTTGAGTATGTACAGTTTGACTACTGATTTTACTCTACTTAATATTATAACAATATCAAATAAGTAGGTAGGCCTAAAAATCTCAACCAATTTTGACTAACTTCACACTTTTTTATTGTAAATATATGTGCGTGTATAATCTGATAAATGCAACCTGCATTTATCAGATTGTATTGGACGCTCTAACCACCAAAGTCTAAATTTGATTTGATTAACTAGTAATACTTAATCAAATCAAATTGACAAGATTTATTTAAAGTCCATGTCGTCACAATTTTAGATTCAGTCATTTAATGACACAGCCGTATAATCAGATTTGATAATAATTGTTACTACATTTTGAATTAATTATTATTGTATCTAGAACTAAGCCTTAACACCTGTATTTATAACATTATGGAATGCAATAAATTTGAATTGAATTGAATTTGTTTTATTGTAAATCATAATGACATGAAGGCATATAATTAATTATTTTTTGTTGAAATATGAAACAAAATCTGTACCTACGGACAAAAACAAAAATTTTTCTGAGAATATCTGTGTAACTACGTATTTAAGTTTGCGATAGAGTTTTCCTGTTCCATAAAGAAACTGGTTGTAATTTTAAGCGACAGATCTCTTAAAAAAAAGTAATAAAAATTCATTTCACATAATTATGTAGGTAGCTATTATGTACCTACACATCTCTGGTCTGGTCTCGCTATGTTTTTGTAATAAAACAATATATTTGTTTGATAATAATTGATCTTTGATCTATTTACTGTCCTGCTGTTGGACACAGGTCTCCTCTCAATTGTGAGGGATTAGTCTATAGACTACTGTACCTGCTAGCGAAGTTCGGGCTGGCAGACTTTACACGCCATCGAAAAAATATCCCAAGCATGAGCGATTGAGCATCAACAAAACGCTCACCCACTGTGGAGAAATAATTGGGTTGATGATGATGAAGGTATGATGATGTTCCTCTCACCTGGAACCTCAACGCGCCGACGGGCGGCTCCGCGTAACGTATCCCCCGGTAGGCCTGGAAGCGTCTGCCCCGCCGCGTCTCCATCCAAGAGCCTCGGAAGGTGCCGGACACACTACGAGTCACGGGCCCACTGGTGGGCTGCGTGGCCGAAGCCGGCTTTGCGGGCTCTAGAGGTGAATATAAGATGAAAATAATTCTTAGACACCATATCCGTTTCCCTTACAGGTGAGGCAGAAGTGCCTGTTTTACATCCATAGTTCGCTCTGGTTTTGTTTAGATGTTTTCTAATTGAAACATATGAAATCCTAATGTAAATACTGTTTATTTACCAGACATAATGTTAGAGAAAAGAGTATCCATAGTTTTATTACGGCATTTATTGAAATAAAACTACTTTTCATGGATTTTGTCGCGTTATATTGATATTATTGTATCCCGATATTTCGGATTATTTGCAACATCCATCCATGATCACGGGCAGATCATCTGCCTGTGTACTATGTAAATTAATAATGTAATATAACGCGACAATATCTGTAAACAGTTTCATTTAATTGTAAGAAATCTGCATGATATTTGTTTACAAACAAACCTGTGTTGTGTTCATGGTGATGATTCTTATGGTCGTGTTGGTGTGCGTGCGCGCACACAGCCACAAACAGCACACACACGAGCGCGCGGAGCGACATACTGTCAGTACTGTGCGACACAGAGGGCGCGACTGTCCCGTGTGGAGGAAAACTTATTGCTTTTATACGGAGTTTTTACTTGAGGCTTATTCTGCAAACTTATGCATATTTTTCTAGCGCCTTAATTTCGTTTGAAATGACTTACAGTGGCCAGCAGTTTCAAAGAGGTCTGTGTCATTAGAAGACTTCATCAATACATCAGCATTGTCAGCAATCCAGTTTTGCTAAGAACGACTGCTAAATAGATACTCTAGATATGCTAGGTACCTACTACAAATGAAATTCTTTACTGCCAAAATGAAAAACAGGTTTCATGTAGGTACGAAATAAGCATATAGGTATCTGCGTATGAATGAATATGTGTGTGTAATAAAATAATCTATAGATAATAGCAACTGAGATGAGGATAAAGTGGTGTTGGTTTTAAAGTAATGCATTAAATGACCTATGTATGATAGTGTAAGAGAGTTCAATGCGTTGTGTAGATAACCTTTATTCGCGTGTTGTTTACCTGTTCAGTCCTGTTCAACCTGATAAGCAATTACAAGAACATCATGTTGTAAAATGATCAGTACAGTAAGGGACTATCTATACTCATTCAGTTCAATTCAGCAGATGGAGAGCTTAAGCCGAGGTAGCTCTAAATGACGGACTTTGTCGACTAGAGCATCTGATAGTAGCAGAACGATTGCAACGAGAATATTCAAATAGAGGAAAAGTTCGAAGATATACTCGTAGTACATACAAATGTATGAGCTAGATATGAATGCATTGCAACTATCTACCTACATAATTGTGGGGTCTAGTACTTATACAAAATATTTGCTGCAATGTCCACGAGCGTCGCACTGACAGAAAGTACACAACAATATAGTGCAACCGAGCTTAACATAAACAGTTTTCTCCAACAGGTACCAGTAATGAGTATATTGAAGTTGAACCTGAAGACCGGTTAACACGAGGAAAAGTTGAATAAAACCTATCATTGTGGACTGGGAAACCCGCTCTAGTCTAGATGAATGTACCTAGGTGAATAAATAGAGTGTTTGTTGTAACAGACTGGCCGGTGACGCAGTCTGAGCCAGGGGAAACTAGTACAACGGAACTTACGGAACATATCATCAGAATAAGACGTCATGCGCTGCCCTCGGAACTCTCCGTTGAAGATTCATTTGTTTCAGACGAAGCAAACTGAAGACACAATTGTCTTTTTCAAATGATTATATTCTTTATTGAATTGCTTTGCTCAGGGCCAGGTCATAAACTATCTATTGAAATAATTAATCTATTTCAAATTTCTCAATGTTTACCAAAACCAAAACCAACCTACGAACTATGTTTATATTTATATCTAAAAGTAGTATGTATTTAGGTACGTAGTTTTCCAGTTAGATGATTTTATAAAAAATTTCGAAAATTATCATCTTATTCTTTACCGTGATAATCCTTGGTGCATTATAAAAAGAGACTATTGCAACGGTATTGCTAGAAACTTGGAAATATCATATACCTACATTTTATATACGAGTAGGTCATCTTTCAACCTAAAATTTCCTAACATTCCATTGGTAGAAAACTGAACTACATTGTCGTCATTTTAAATTGATATGGAATTGATTGTATACAATCAATTCCATATCAATTTAAATTTCTAGGTGTAAGATTTTTTATTTTTGTTATTTATCTTATTAATCAATACTGTCTCCTCATGGTCAAGGTCGGAACCTTGACCTTCTACACAATGCCCTTTAGTCGACAACGCGAAGTCTCCGAGAACGCGTCACAACAACAGGCATTACTCATCACTACCGTGTCTACCTACTCCAATATGTAAGAACGTACACACTCGCGGAAACATAATGAGGAAAAAACAAACAAAAACTTAAGAAGGTAATAGGTATATAAATATTGTGGTCCCTAATGTTTCGGTTAGTGTCTACTCATGATTCTCGCAATAGGCTTAGAGAAAAAACCCGATGAAGATGACTTATGTATAACACTTATGAGTTGAAAGATGACCTACTCGTATATAAAATGTAGGTATATGATATTTCCAAGTTTCTAGCAATACCGTTGCAATAGTCTCTTTTTATAATGCACCAAGGATTATCACGGAACAATCAATTCCATATCAATTTAAAATGACGACAATGTAGTTCAGTTTTCTACCAATGGAATGTTAGGAAATTTTAGGTGTAAGATTTTTTATTTTTGTAATCATCAAGATTTTAGGTATAGGTAAACTTGACGCTAGTTCTTCTTGTGTTACTTAATTAAAAGTTACATAAATTTATTCTTATAATAATTTTGTTCATCCTTTTTTACTTAAAAGTATAATTTTAGATATATTTATGTGGGTTTGGAGACCGAAATAAAACTTCTTTATTATGATAAGATAATAATTATTCACTTGAAATTTACAATTAACTTAGAGCTACGTCGTTCGTCTTTTTCTATCCGCCATCTCTCTCCCCTCCCTCTCGCACACATACCCCCGATGCATTCGCTCAATGCGATGCGTTCAAAATAAAAATAAAACATAAAGGGAACACTTCCACTTAGAATAAAACCTACAACTCGGCCATTCTGCCCCTCAGTCTGCCCTCAGACTGCCTGAATGTGGTAAGTAATTATTAATTTAATTATACAAACAAAAAAAAATAAAGGTAAGTTAGATTAACATTATTTATGGTAAGTAATTATTAATTTAATTACACAAATCATATTTAGTTAGCGCCACCTTTTCATATAATCTACTGCTGTGCTTGTTTTCTTAGGACCCTGTTTACTATTATCTATTTTCTCAACCTCATACCTATCTTTCCCTAATTCCTTAATAACCTTGTATGGGCCAAAAAATTTCTCTTTTAATTTTAAATTACTTCCGAATTGTGTCCGCTGTATCGCGACTAAATCTCCTAACTTATAGATTTGACCTTTCTTTCTATTTTTATTAAACATTTTCTTATTTTCTTCTTGTATTTTCAAAATCTGTGTCTTGGCTTCTCTTCTTAGCTCTTCTCTATTCTCAATAAATTTATTTCTATTTTCTTCTTCTAACAATTCAACTAACTTTAAATTTTTTTTCTGTTTCAGATTCAGCTCAACTCCAGTTAACAACTTGAAAGGTGAAGTATTGATAGACCGCTGATACGAACTATTGATAACCCGCTGTAGCTCACTGACATGCTTGTACCAGTGTGAAGGTTCCTCGATGCATAACTTGGCCAGGACCGAAATAATTATCTGGTTCATACGCTCCACTTGACCATTGCCTCTTGGGATACCTGTCGTTATTTTAAGGTGCTCAATTTCCTCTTCACAACAATAGTCTACAAATTCTTTTCCTGTAAAAGCAGTACCCCGGTCTGTTATTATTCGGCGGGGGTTGCCATAATCCTTTTGATGGAGTTTGAGCTTGTCAACGGATTCTTTAGCAGTTAAGGTCTTCACCGGATAGATCCAAACAAACTTGGTGTATGCATCTATGACGGTTAGAATATAATTGTACATTTTTTTTGTAGCATCCAGTGGTCCCAAATGATCACAATGCAACGTGTCTAAAGGAAGATCTCCTTTATCAATTGGGTTTAGCAGTCCTTCTTTTTTACCTGACTTCCTACTGGCCAATATACATGGTACACATGTAGAAATCACTTTGTCAATCTTGTTATCTAGTTTAGAAATAAAGTAATCTTTTTCTACAATGTCTTTTACTTTCTTTTTACCAAAGTGACCTATACCATGAGCCATTTTGATTATGTCAATATCCATAATTTCTGGTATCACTAATTTCTGCTCAGCACCTTTGTATATAATATCATTTTCTAGGATGTAATCTTCATATTCTTTTTCTTTGAGAACTTCTTTCAATACTTTAAGTGTTTCATCTTCATCTTGAGCTTTCTTAATCCGGTAATGTAGTTCAGTATTAATGACACATACGTTCCGACTTAATGAGTCTACATGCTGCATCTTCTCACCTTTTCTGTGCACAATACTGTAGTTAAAATCTTGCAAATACATTATCCACCTGGCGACCTTAGCAGGTACTTCTTTCTTTGTTAGCGTTTTTTGGAAAGCTTCACAGTCAGTGATTATCTTGAATGGTATTCCAATAAGATACTTTCTAAATTTCTTTACGCCCTCAACAACAGCTAGCGCTTCGAGCTCATAACTGCTACACTTTTGCTGAGCATCAGTTGTTTTCCTGCTCATATAATGTACAGGATGCATGCTACCATCTAAGGGATCCTTCTGCATCAGTACTGCCGCATAGCCTAGCTTTGAAGCATCAGTATGCAGCTCAGTCTCTAACTGAATATCAAATATTTTTAAAACTGGATCATTACACAATATCTCTTTAAGTCTTTCAAAAGCATTTCTTTGTTCATCATTAAAATAAAATTCTTTAGTCTTCAACAAATCACTCAATGGTCTAGCTATACGAGCATAATCAGGAATAAACTTTCTGAAGTATGATGTTAATCCAATAAAGCTTTGGACTTCTTTAAGGTTTCTAGGCACTGGGTACTTGAAGACTGCTTCTGTTTTCTGTATTGATGGTTTCACTGTACCATTAGAAATTACATGGCCTAAGTACTGCACTGATCTTTCAAGTAGCTGTGATTTTTTCCAATTAATTTCCAGTCCATATTCCGAAGCTACCTGCAGTACTTCTTCCAGTCGTTCAACTGCTTGTGGTTCATCTTCGGCCAAGATAATCAAATCGTCCACAAATATTAACAGTATACCTCTTTTGATAAAGTCTACAAATATTATATTAATAAACCGTGTGAAGTATTTAGGACATATAGAGAGTCCAAAAGGTGCCCGCAGGAACTCGTACTGTCCCTCAGGGTTACTTGTCACGAAAGCTGTATACTTCACTGAATCTTCCTCCACAGGCAAATGAAAAAAACCATTTTTCAGGTCTAGTGTACTAAAAATTCGAGCTTTACTCAATTTATCAATATGGTCATCAATCACAGGTAATGGGTATTCATCTTTTATCATCTTCTGATTAATCTTTCTATAGTCAACACAGACACGGATACTCCCATCCTTCTTCCTCACTAAAACTAAAGGACTAGCGTACTCTGAAAAACTCGGACGTATAATGCCTTGAGATAGCCACTCATCAATCTTATGTTTGACTTCTTCCTCTTCTTTTAATGCAAATCTACGTGGACGCTGGACTACAGGAATATCATCTTTCAATATAATTTTTAGTTTAATTGGAGCTTCTTTTATCTTTAATGGGATATAACTATCAATTATTCTCTGAACATAAAGGGGTAACTCATTATTATCAACATTAGTTGGTAAACATTGTAGGAATGAACTATCATAACTATATGGTTTGATTTTAACAATACCCTTATCAATCAATGTTACTGTGTGAACTAAAAATGTTTGACCAAGAATTATGGGATATGGAATAACACCTTTTGGAACTATATGCAAAAACACACTGTAACAGTGTCCATCTATGATCAAATTATATGCAAACTTACCAATAGAAAACACTTGACTTTTCCCCAACCCAGATAATGCTAACTTTTCGGGTACACAATCATTGACATCAGATAACATTGAAAATAGATCATAAGAAATTAAGTTTACATCACTGCCTGTATCAACTAAACATTTTACAGATATATCCCCTATCTTAACAATTTTTATAGATCTATTAAACGTTGCGTTGTTATTGTTTACATTCAGAATGTTTTGATTGAGGTTATTTTGACAATGACAACTATGACACTCAACGACCGACCTGACGTTTGACACTTCACTATTCACTTGATCTATATTGTCTATACCCGAATCATTCACTATTCCCGCATTATCTGTACGTTGTTCACGGACGAACATCGATGACCGCCGTGACCGGATGTTGGCACCGCTTCCTCCCGTCGTGCTACCAACGTTGCGAGCGTTGCGACTTCCCGTTGAACCAGCTTCGTTCGGTTTCTGTATGTTTTCAGCCCTGCATGCCGTCGCCATATGTCCAAAGTTGTTGCATTTAAAACACTTGAGCCCTTTTGAGCATGTTGATGCTATGTGACCCTTTTCACCGCAATTGAAACAGCGATGAACTGGCCTGTCGTTCACATTTTGCACGTCATGATCACTCACTTTAAACGGTTTTCTAGATTCCCGCGGCTTACTCACACCTTGACTTCCTCGCTGTTTCATTTTCTGCTTCATCGCTTCGTAAAGGGTCAATCTTTCTTTCAGGGCAGGATAGGTGGTAATTCCGTAAAGGCCAATCTTATTTTGCTCACAATCCATGATTCCGTCTACAATGTATTGAATCGACACGTAATCAGGGAACTTCGCCCTTTTACCAAGTTCCTTCATAGTTAACATATATTGGTAATAGCTCTCACCACTCTGTTTTTTTCGTGCCGCCATTATTTCGTGCATTTGCTTGCTGTTAATTGCGTCTGGAAATTCCTTTTGAAGAGCAGCTTTCAGCTCCTCATACGTCCTGAATGTTTTTTCCGTTCTTAGCCACAGCTCGGCTGTCCCTGACAGCGACCTTCGTGCAATAATCAATTTTTGTTGCGCCGACCACCCGAAGATTTCGGAATTATCTTCTATGTCTTGCGCCCACTTGGATGAAGAGTACGTCATATCGTCGCCGCTGAATCTGGGGATGGGTTCCGTCATATTGGCGTTCAGTGGCTGCATCGTCCTTGGGTCGTCTTTTTCCATTGCAGGAATGAAAATTACAGGCACGCCACACCACGTGCCCAGCGTTCGTCTTACTCACGGAAATTTTACGTCTTCGGTGCTATAACACTTATTTCGGTATATCCCGGACGAGATTGTGGGTTTGGAGACCGAAATAAAACTTCTTTATTATGATAAGATAATAATTATTCACTTGAAATTTACAATTAACTTAGAGCTACGTCGTTCGTCTTTTTCTATCCGCCATCTCTCTCCCCTCCCTCTCGCACACATACCCCCGATGCATTCGCTCAATGCGATGCGTTCAAAATAAAAATAAAACATAAAGGGAACACTTCCACTTAGAATAAAACCTACATTTATTTATTTTAGTCTTCGCTAAGAATTTTTATCGTCTTTTTTGCTTTGTCGCTTGACAGTTAATTTACTAGATATTATACAAAATTTGATTGCACTCTCTTGGACACTCTTGGAGGCCTACGTTCAGTGGATGGCTATAGTCTGATATAAATTTCGTGTTTTGCTGTCACCAGTTAAAGGGTTTCTTCAGGACCCACCTCTGGTAAAGTTACCAAGTAATGCTACAATTTAAAATGGGGAAACTATGTATACAAATGTTCTTTTGTCTGGAGCCAAAACTGGGAACAAATTCAGGTCCTGCTACCATAAAAATGAATTGTCATTCATTAGAACTGAAGCATAATGTCAAATTTTAAGGCAATCGAGTATGGTTCTAATTCAGTTTGCTTTATCAAAAACAAAATACAAATATTGTAAGTTGAATACAGCTTACAAACAATATTGTCGGATTGTAGATCTATTTCCTCTGCCCTGTAATTATATTAATTAATTATATTGTATTTTTTATTATATTGTATTAAAATAATTAAATTATATTGGATCATTTTAAATCAAAACAAGCAGAATAACTTCAAATACCTTTATTTATACATTATTATATTTTTTCCATTTCAGAGCTCTTTGCTCAATTTATTTTATCATCACATACACATAGTAGGTAGTATCGTTTCATTCTTAACATAAATCACGTTAAATATTATTAATTGAACATACAATAAATTCAGTAACAATTTCAACACTGTATTGTTTAGTAATACATGGAATCGTTTTTTTGCTGGATATACAGACCGAGTAAATGAAGATCCATACATCGAATTCTGGTTGACTACGACTAAAATAAGGTATTTTTCTAAAACTCCTACGAGCTACGCTCAACATTTACAAGTCTGATAGTCTAGGGGGAACAGTTCCTCCCATACTTTGAACCGGTCTTCGAAGAGGTTGTGGTGCACGGAGAACGGGCTGTCTATGCGGAGGTACTGGCGCTGGTCCGGCCGGAACCTCGGCCACGAGAGGCAGCCCAGCTCCGGAGTGTCGCCCTTGGGGTTGGGGTCACTGTACACGAAAATAGTTATATTGAAAATAAGGTCGGATCGGACTGGACCAGGGGTGCATTTTCTGCCCAGTTTGTGATAGCTGCCGCAGAAATCACAGGCGTCTTTAATACATACAAGCAAACTGTAGAAATATAATATCAGTAGCACTACCCTGTCTACTTTTTTTTTTTCAATAAACCGACTTCAATTACCATAAAGCAACATAGTATATATAAGTTCTTGATACAATACCAACGAAATTAATATGGGCCCACGTTGAAGCTATATACTGAACCCAAAATTTGATTTTATAACATACTTGAAAAGAGAAGAAAGAAAGTCGTCCCTTTTGTGAAGTAGTCAGTTGAAAAATAATTTAATTTAGTTAGTTATGTCCAAGACCTTCATTGAAGCTTCATGAATAATTTCCAATTAACTTAAGGATAAAGTGTTCACTCGGAATGTCCACTGACCCGTATCTGAGGAAGTTGTACCAGATGGCGGTCATCTTGTCGACCATCTGCGAGTCCTGACTGTCGGACGGCGGGACCGGCGGGAAGATGTAGCTCACGTTGAACAGGTACAGCAGGTCGTCGTGATGGGCGGCACCTTGGGTTATACGACAGAAAATAAGCTCCGAATAATTCCGAAAAAAGACTAAGTAGGATACTTTTTTGGATCAAAGAAAAAAAACTGTAAATGGTGTTCATCATCAACCCATTATATAGTCCCACTGCTGAGCACGGGTCTCTTCTTTTGAGAGGGATTAGGTTACAGTCCACCACGCTAGCCTAGCGGATTGGCAGACTTCACATGCCATCGAGAAAATCTCTCAAGCATGATATATGATTTTGAGTTACTAAAATCTTACATATTGCAGTCCAAGTAAATGGAATTTTCAGGGTTCACAAGAACAAAGAAAGATTAACGGTGCTAGGTACAGTCAGCGATAAAATCTAGGTCCAGGCTACATTTCTGTTACACAGCGTGTGCTTACCTATAGGTTTGTTAGTGGCAGGGTCGACGTAGTGGCTGCTGTTGCCGACGTAACCGAACTCGTAGTAGTACACCGGCTCAGACGAGTGACGAGCTATCAAGTTCACCAGCCTGTAAGACAATGTTAAAAATAAAATGGAAAAAAGCGCAAAACCAAATTCTTGCATTGAGGAATCGAACCACTATAGTTACTACTGAAGATTTCATTAAAATTGTTGAATTCGTGTGACTATTTCAATTGTTAAAATGCATGAGGTAGATACATTACATTACATACATACAGGTGTAAAGTAAAATTGAATGAACGATGCAATAGTTACACATGACTTCTGTCTCAATATAATGTAGTTAAAGAATACTGTATGTCTTTATATCATGGTATGAGCGCGGTGTGACTATCATAATGTTTATCCTATGTATTGCATCTTAGCTTTTGTTTGAATGTTCAATCATTTAAGAGCATAATCCAATAAATTACAAAAATATGTGCTTTCTTAAAAAAAGGTGTTGGCGTGTTGTGAAGCTGTTTAGAGCTGTCCATCACCTGTGTACTCCGAAGCCAATAACAGCGTCAGAGTAGAGCTTCCCGAAGCCGTCGGCCGTGTTCGAGTCGTTGGCGAACTCGCGGCCCCCGAGGTACGCGTGCCTCAGCCGGGCGGCGGCGCCGGGCGGGGCGGGGGAGGACTCCCCCCCGCGCAGGTAGAACGCTATGCTGGCGAGCCGGTCCCAGTCATTACGCCACATTTGATATTCAGTCTCATTTCGAAGGACATCTGCAATGGATAAAACTTGAAGATCTTTCCTCCATACTTAATATTTTTTTCAAACTGAATCTAGGTATATTTACTTTTTACCTGTACAAAATATTACCCCGTAGTATAATTCAATCAAAAGAAAATTATAAAAACTATTTTTAATTATAAGTAAGTACCTACAGAAACCATAATTATAATCCAGACATGTTAGAGCCAATATATCCAATAACAATTACAATTTTACTTATAAATGAATATTATTTTTTTATAGGTTAACTTACTGAGTGCTTTCCAGAAGAACTCGTCCTGCGTCTGGCCGATGATGTACGGCACCTGCTGCAGGTCGCCGCGGCACAGCGCATCCACCGGCTGCCGCGGCAGGAATATCTCTTGCCCGACATCCGGCTCCTGGATCGGCACCCACAGCAGGATTGGGTCAAAGCCGAAGTCCTACATAAAGACAATAAGTTAATTCAGTTACAGTTCTCAAAAATTCATACTAATATTAATCTTAAATGCAAAAGTATGTAGGTAAGTCTGTCTGTTACCTCTGAACACTCAAACCGCTGAATCGATTTAGATAAAATTTGGTATCTATGGAGAAAGTGAGGGAGTTAGTAGAGTCCCAGGGAAGGATATAGGATAGATTTTATTGGGAACTCATATTTTAAGGGAGAAAAGTAGGCAGAAGTTTCTACACAGATGAAGTCGCGGCGAAAAGCTACATCGTTCAAAATAAAAACATTGAGGCCTAAATTAGTGGATCCGAAACCGTCAAATTGTATAAAAACCAGTGGCGGACTAAGGGGGGAGCAGTGGTGGCGGTCCGCCCCGGGCCCACACTGAGAGGGGGGCCCCGGTTTGGCACTCAAGTCGAAATTCGAGGTCTGTTTAAACTATTTTAAAATTTTCGTATGTTAACAGCATACCTAGTATTACCATCGGACAACCAGGCAAACTGCAGTGACGTAGCGTGCCTTGGCGGAGCCTCGTATAAAAATTGGTTTACCCTTCGCACGTCGGGAGCCCCCGTAGCCCGGGGCCCCCCTATAATTGATACGGCGATAACTACGCTGAAACTGAAAAGCGGCACCGTTTAATGGTGAAAATTCCCCAAAGCTGCACGAAGCGCTCGGTTCGTCGAAATAATAAAAAAAATGGGTAGTTTTTATTATTTTTTGCTAACGCATGTAGGGGGCCCCGTAACCCGGGGGCCCCCTATAATTGATACGGCAGATGTGGCGGTAGCTACGCCCCTGGCAAACTGAAAAGCGGTACCGTTTCATGGTGAAAATTCCCGAAACCCGCACGAAGCGATCGATTCTTCTTTTTTTATACGCACAGCGAGGGAATGGAATCGGCTGCCTGATTCAGTGTTTCCCGATGAGTACAATTTGGGGGTTTTCAAGTCACGAGTAAATAGGTTTCTTCTAGCTAAGCGTGCTTTATCTTAGACCACATCTTCAATACCATCAGGTGAGATTGAGATCAAACGCTTGCCTATACTTGACAAAGAATCTACGTAAATTTTATTAGACTAAATTTATTAATTACGTCATCAAAATCCCAAACTGACCCTGCTATTCTTTCTATGAACAAAATAGTCAAACAGAAAAGGCGTTCTTTTTTATACCACAAATATGATTACTGCCCACTTGATGGTAAGCTTTTACTGTAGCCTATGAACGTTTGCGACACCACTGGTGTCTCTCGCGCGTTGCCGACCCTGTAAAAACCTAATCATTCCTTTTTTGAAGAACCCCACGCTATAGTCGTTTTGAAAAACATCGGCAGGTAATTAATTCCACAGCCTGACTGTACGTGGTATGAAGTTCTTATGGAACCGCTCAGTACGCGAAGACATTGGTTTCAAGGTGTGGGAATGAATTCGCTGCCGATGGCGGGAGGTGAAGTCCTGCTTCACCCTGTTGAGCACACTTAGTTTTTTAGATGCCAACTTAGTTTTGTCCTCTAGATGACATCGGAATTGGACGTCACTGGAGATGTCGACACCCAGTATGCCAATGTGTTTGGAGATGTTAAGGGCTGTGTTCACAAAGTTGAAGTGCTACAGCAAATAGGACGTTTTTAGTAGAGAACGCGCGAACTTGTGTCTTACCGGGGTTACGAATCGCATACCCTGGCCAGGCCAGAGTAGTCTCGTTTTCCAGCACAAGTTTACTTCGACCATCTTCAACAAAGGACCGAGGCATATTGGCACGGCCCGTGTAGAATATGTCCCCGTTAGTGTCAACTGCATAGAATGGATGCCGTCAATCGACACCATGGCGTGTATGCATGTGCAGTAGAAACAACGGAGCCTTGTGGGGCACCAGCATTTATGTCGAAACAGTCAGGTCTGCTACCGTCAACGACTGCTGTAACGCTTCTGTTGGAAAAAAATCTGACAACCCAGTTGCATAATCCTTTGGGGAGCCCGTATGATGTCAACTTATTTTTTATTAAAAAAAAAAATATTCAATATATTAAAATATTCTCCTGTATCGTGGGTGCGTTTACAAACATAAATGTACACATGCACAAACGCCCAGACCCGGAACAACTACCTGTGGAACGTACAAATATTTGCTCCGTGCGGGGATCGAACCAGCAAACCGTGACGCAAAAGCCGTTTGCTCAGCCACTGCGCCACCGAGTCATCATGAAAGAAGTCTGACTGCCAAAGCTTCACTGGTGTGAAGCGAAAGCCGTACTGACGGTCATTGATGAGTTTGTTGCCTTCTAGGTGTCTTAGAAGTTGGCGGTTAAGCACCTGCTCCATCTCCTTAGAAAAAAGGGGAGTTATAGCGATAAGACTGTGATTGGTAAAGCGATGGGTCTGATCAATCGGGCACTGGATGCACATTCGTAGTATTCCACGAAGACGGAACTCGCCTGCTGCTGTATAAAAGTGCGAAAACACGAGTTAGTACTGAACACAGCTCAGCAGTACAGTGCTTAAGCACTACTGCTATCCGGCCCATTTGACTTATTAACGTCTAGGAATCGGAGCTGCTGCCGGATCTCTCGTTATGCGTCTCCAGCATGGTGTTGCACACCTTGAGATGGTAGGAGGTACTGCATTTCCGTCGCCCAAAGTCGAGTTAGAGACAAAGAGAGTACCCTCTCTTTAGCACTATAGGCCGGTCCAGGGCCAGTTGTTCTACATTTTCTCTGACAGCTTTAATGGAATCATGATGAGCACTCCGGCGTGTTTCAGATAATCTTCTTAAAGTTTTTCCAACCTTTTGTATTAGTATTTCATCATGTGGGTTTTTAACCTGGGATGATGTTTCCGAATCTATACTCAACATAATGTCCTTAGTATTTCCTAACGATTAGTCCTATATTAGTTATCAGTGGCGTTAGGCGAGCCCAAATTTTTGATAACAACCTAATCAAAACTTATTTAAGATCGACCATGACTGAAGACCGACTTTCCAGTTAAGTAATTTTGTCCAGAGAAAGAAAAACAACGTTGGTTTTGGATTTTGATGACGTAATTAATATAAACTAAATCCAGAAAACAGAATTTGAAATGCGTATATTTTAATTTCTTGTCTAGTGCCATTGCTTGTCTTGTTGTGTTTATTAACATTAAAATATTTATTAACATGGTAAAATATTGATTAAAATTTGATTAATGCATTATGTTCAATTCGATAAATATTCAAAACTGGAGGGTGTCAGGGGGGGGCCAAAATTAAAGATCGCCCCGGGCCTCAAAAAGTCTTAGTCCGCCACTGATAAAAACTAATATTTTATAGTTTTCTGTATACTACGAGGGTGGCAAACAACTTTACGGCCCGTCTAATGGTATCGCTCACGCGTTGCCGACCCTTCCAAAACCTTTTCATTCCTTTTTGAAGATCTCCAAAAAACAGGAAACCGGTGCCCGAAAATTGGAAGAATTTACATTACGAAACTAGTGCTACTACTAGTGCTAACGTGCATGATGCGTTGTAAAACTTGACGTTTGTGTGGTGAAATTGTTGATGTTGATGAAATTAATGTCTCAAAACTACCTACTTTCATGCCACTAGTTCCGTGATGTAAATTCGGTTTTAAATTAAATAGTGTCATAATGTGTTGAACTTACAAACATCTTATCTAGCGAGTCTCCTAACTCCTTAGCGGTCTTGTTTCGGAGGCAGTCGACGATCGCCTTGGAGGTGTCGGTGGGGCAGCTCAGCAGCCGCGCCT
The DNA here is from genome assembly GCA_905163465.1 of Craniophora ligustri. Classification (NCBI taxonomy): domain Eukaryota; kingdom Metazoa; phylum Arthropoda; class Insecta; order Lepidoptera; family Noctuidae; genus Craniophora; species Craniophora ligustri. Next base: position 133,364 of record LR990979.1, on the reverse strand, counting down.
GCCGCTCCGCCAGGTGGCGCTGGTGGCGCGGGACCACCACCTGCGAGATCGGCGACCCGCTCATCGAGATCGCGCGGTGGAACAGACCTGGGAAAACAATATAAATTTTCACTCAAAACCCTTTACTTTTACTTTAAGAAACCTAAACGGTTTCTACAGGGCCGGCAACGTGCAAGTGACACCTCTGGTGTTGCAAACGTCTACATATAGGCTAGGGTAGCCGCTTACCTTCAGACGGGCAGTAAGCGTACTTGCCATCGATTTGGAATTAAAAAAAATATTTAAAAAGTATGAAACTCATACTTGAGCTTTTTTTTATTTTTAATAAATAGATTTACGCTCGATTGCCATGATGTTAAAAGACAATGCGATCTAGGTACTATGGAGCGCGATTACATAGAAGAAACCGATTCGTTCTAGATTTCCAGGTTACCTACATACTATATCTATCGAGGAAGAGCCGCTCGGGAAACTCACTTCACATTTCAGCGGTAAACATGATAGAAGTGGAATAAAAGCGTTTATTGCAATGAACCAAGAATCGATGTCACTTTTTTGTACTTCTGGTCAGGGTCAGTGTAAATCAGTTATTACAACAAATTAAAGCCGCGGAATCAAAATAAACAATATTACAAATACCTATAAAGTATGAACATAAAGGTAAGATAAGGACACGATGATACACTTATTTCGACAGACTACACGCAGTAATAACATCTATTGTCTATATTTTATTCTGTGAATCAGTTAATATTGATTCCAACCAATCCTATTATTCGTCTGTAGTGTAGGTACTTATTTAAGTAATTTTTATAAACAATAATACACAACAATCTACATACTTAATAAGGTATCAGTGCAAAGCAAGAACGATAAAACTGATTAACTTTACAGATTAAAGCATTAATTATGTGCAATCCTGTTAGAACTAGTTGTACTGAAAAGATAATGTTTTGAGTTTTCTAATACTAAGAAACAATCATGAAATGTTTCTTATCACTATATTTAATAAATAATCATGAGATTTTCAAAATCCGGCCACCCTTTTAGTAGTACTAAATCAATAATCTGTGGCAACCCTAAGCGAATTGATAAGCCAATGTAGAACTTATTGATACTAGTTTAACACGTACTAATATTACCATATAATACATAATTTCGTCGATTAAAAGCAAGTCTTCGGTAGTATAGTGGTAAGTATCCCCGCCTGTCACGCGGGAGACCGGGGTTCGATTCCCCGCCGGAGAGATACTTTTTGTAAGTTTTAGTATAATTTTTTATACCTAATTTTGTTTTTATAGAAATTATTTGCGTCGTTATCATCATATTGCTAGGTAGCAACTGACTATATTTTAATAAATATAGTAGTCTAGAATGTCCATGAAGTGATCGTCTGAGCCATCAGACTCGTGAACACGTTGACCACAATAACGACGATTAACTCAACCTAATCTGCACACTACAATATTATAGCTCATTGTCACTCAGTTCATATTCTGTGTCAAAAGAAGACAATAAAAGAAGTTCATTCAAGGTTTCAACAGTTAGTTATTAGTATAGTGTAAGTATTAGTTATATAAAAAACTATAGCTACGAAAATTTAAATCGTACAATTCGTACAAATAAATAAAATGGAACTCTCTGTCTGAAATTTCAAATTATCAGCTTTCCACTTAATGCATATGAAAGTCTAAGTACATATACGGTACTTAGTATAGTACATCAAATAAACAATTTTAAAATTTTTTGTATGTCTGTCTATCTGTTTGCTCCGTCTCTCTGAAACGGATGGACCGATTTTGACGGGACTTTCACTCACTTTCACGAGTGTAGTATAAAAATAGTTTATTGTAAGTTACCTTTGGACATGGGCGAGATCATGTGCAGCATGACGCTGAAGGAGCCGGCGCTGTAGCCGGCGATGGTGACGAGGTCGGGGTCGCCGCCGAACGCCGCCACGTTGCGCCGCACCCAGCGCAGCGCCGCCACCTGGTCCTTGTAGCCGTTGTTGCCCGGCGCGTACTTGTCGCCCGTGCTGAGGAACCCTGCGGACAAGCGGCTTCAGTCAGCCATGACCATGACCTCATTGACACTTGTCAATTAAATAGTACAGCATTGGATGTCACTGAACCACCAATATATTGTGTAGACGCTCTTGCGCCATCCCATTAGTTCTAGACTCCTTAGTTCCGCGAGTTAATCAATAATTATATTTCCGAGCCGTTTAGGGTCATGGGGTCCGAGTGCATTATGCTTTTCAAAGATATCTCCAAACGCCTGGTCGCTACACGTGACCTAAAGGCTAGCCAATAAATATTTCGGCCAGAGAATTAGCATTGCCATCCAACGTGGCAGTGCCGCCAGTCTTCTGGGCAATCTAGGTTTTTTTTAAGTTTGTAAAAAGTAGTTATTTAAATATATTATTGCCTTTATACCTGATATAACAACCTAATAATACAAAGTTCGTCTTACCATGTATAATGTAATAAACTACAAAACCTAAACATGCTTCAAAATTCTTTAAAATAGATTTGTTGAAAGTCGGGTCCCTGGGTACTAAGGATGAGGATTTATAATTACTGTGGAACGTAATTCGTTTGATGTAATGGCAGTCAACGAAACCTAGCTTCGGCCAGGCGAGGATGGTCGAGTACGCGCTGTATTTGTACTTGGACACACCCCCTTGACCCTAAACTCAGGTCGGTCGGACAATGTGGCTAACCGTTACCCTTAATGGGAAAAAGTTGCAATCGGAGATTTGAAAAGCATATTGCCGCGTCAGTGCGTAACTGATTTTATAGGCTTAAGATCCTGTACGAAATGAGACCTTATAAGCTTTAAGCCTTGCTTTGTCCTGTCTAAGATGAAGTCGCGTCGTAAGTTTCATTTGGCGTGCCTCCTTGTTGGGGTCATTAACTCTAAACAGCATATCTACAACAAGTTGAGTTGTGTGTGCAGACAATTTTCCCAGCCGTTTTCTACTGAACCGCACAAGAGCACAGCGTTTAAAGGTAGTTTTCAGTACGCGACAACCAAATGCTGGAACAATATCCCTCCGCCTATAAGGAACTTAAATTCCTTAGGGGTCTTTAAAAACCGGTTGCGGCAGTTTCTAATCGACACGCAAACACAAATAGGTGTTATTTACACAAATATATCTATAACATAAGTAAAAAGCTATTGTCGAGCTCCTAACGAGTCGCGATTGAGGTTCTATTTTCAGTAAGCCCACCTGGTAGCAGCAAGCTGAACAAATAGAGTAAACGGAAATTATTGTTCATGTTTTTGTTTTTATTAATATTAATGTTTTATTTTTATTATTTTATCTAATTGACATAACACATATTTCATCATTAATTTTTACATATATTTAACTAATTATTATTATTATTGTATACTCTTTCTATCTTCACCGAAATAACTATTCATTGAATTTTGAATTATAAATATTTTTATTTCATTAATTTAAAGATGTGCTGTGGTAGCCTAACGGTGTGACCAGTGGACTGAGATGTCAGAGGTCTCGTGACTTTTCGGAAGTTATGTGCCTATTCAAACTGTAAAGGAATACGTCGTGAGGAAACCTGCCTGCTTGAGAGATTCTCTCGATAGCATGTGAAGTCTGCACAACCCGCATTAGGCTAGCGTGGTAGACTAATAGCCTAATCCCTCTCAAATGAGTGGAGACCCGTGCCCAGCAGTGGGACAATAATGGGTTAATGATAATTTAATTTGCAGACTAACTATAATACATTTAAATTGCAGTAGATCGTGTGCTTAGTAACTGTTGCTCGACATCTGTGCGTTGTGACTTGTGCCCCTGCAGGGTTCTAGCAGAATATCTGCGCCATATACCTGGCATATGCTGAGCTAGACACCTTTTTGGCATAACGTTGAAACACACATAATGAGTAAAACTTGTAATAATATGTGTTTTGTATTCTTTTGTTGTTTCTATTTTTTCTCATTTTCTATTCTTTATTTACTTTGTTAATCATAGTATGATATTCGTTTCTTATATAAAAAGGTTGTTCTTCAGGGTTCTGTACTACATTTATTGTATGTTATACAAACATGATTGCTATTGCCACAAAACCGCAATGAATCATGCACAAATCTACAGTTAACGCCGACATAAACTAAATAATTTTGTTTTTTGGCCCCTGAGGCCAATTTGGTGTGGTAAGCTGGTCGCCCCCTACACTATGATAGGCGCTGATAAGAGACTATTACGTTGACGCATCTGTAAAAGTTAACAACTCACCGAGTGAGGCGAGCCTGTAGTTGATGGTGATGAGCACGACGCCGCGGTCCAGCAGGTAGTTGGGTCCCGCCAGGTCGCTGCGCCCCGACACCGAGTAGAATCCGCCCGCGTGCATGAACACCACCACCGGCAACGGCTTGTCGCTGCACACACACATAAGTATAAGGATCATTGTGTTCACCAGTTGTTTTACCCCAACCCTCTGCTCCGCGACATGGGTTGGACAGGAGGTGCGAATTGACGATATTTAGATGGCTGACTTCATATGGTTGATAATTAATACGCACATCATCTGATCTTGAGAAATAAGACCGTATAACTTGGCAGTCTGAAGTCATATCGTACTGTTCGCAGTTTGATTGAATTGGAGTATCTCGGTTTGATGGTGGAGAAACATAACATATTCAAAGTTCTGAATGGTAAACTCAACACTATTTACTCTGCTAATTATTAATCACAGATCAAAACCCAAAACTATCTATCCATAATATCTACGTAAGAGATTCCCACCTGCTACGATCTTGGATGCTTGTCGTGCATGCTCGTTCTGAGTGCTATAAAGCTAAAAAGAATAACGCCCGCGATTCATTGTAGTGCGTTCCCTGAAGTCAGTTGGAAGAGGATGACCACTTCCAACTAATGCGAATAGGGCAGTACGTACATGTGTCCACTAGGCCTGTAGACGTTGAGCCGCAGACAGTCCTCGTCCACCGGGTAGTCGTTGTACACGGGCTGCGGGCAGGCGGGGCCGTCGCGCCGCGCGTCCACCTCCGCGCTGTAGTTGAAGATCATTTGCGGCGGCTGCCAGACATAAGTATAACTGATTATTGGCGCTCTATCATCATCTACCTTTATTTCTAATCAGACTGTATGACAGCTGCCTCGTTAGTCTAGTGTGTCTAGTGTAGTCTGCTGTGACTGCTGCGCAAAGGATCTTGGATTCGATCCCAGATCCAACAAAGTTTTATTGGGGTTTTCTTAGTAGCAGCTCGGAGTTTGGATTCGAAGTCGTCGCCCCTTATTATATGGGACCTAAAACATACCGGCGAAATGTGGGTGTACCTACATTACTACACCTCTGCCTAAACCTTCGGGGAGGATGGGCGACTATTATTTAAAAAAAAGTGAAGAAAAACAGTTCTCAGAAGACCTATTACTCCGTTTTATCTTTAATATTTTTGTGAGGAATATTTCTGTCATTGGCATTCTACCAGGCGATCATAAATCGAAAGAGTAGTGACCTGGAAGCGGAGTGGTCCCACCGGCGGCTCGGCGTACCGAATGCCTCTGAAGGCGTGCAGGGGCTCCCCGCGCCGCGTCCACATCACGGCGCCGCGGAACTGCCCCGTCACGCTGCGGACTACCGGCTCGGATGGCTCTGCAGATGTGGGGTCTGTACAAAGTTAATGTAGTCATATAATAGTTTTAAGTGAATCGGAGCCTGCCAACTGGAGAAGCCCTTTATAGAATGTTCTTTAATTAATTTCTTTTTTATAACCAAATTCGAAAAGGAGGAGGTTCTCAATTCGAATGTGTCTATTTTGGAAAAAAAAAACTCCGTAAAAATTAATATCCAATAGATACGTAGACTGGTAGAAAATGGCTATGGCATTAAGTCCGCCTTTGTACAATTTACTTTTTGTGCATAAAGTATAAATAAATAAATATTCAGCGCTTGATTGCCTTCAGGCTCCTCGCACAAACTACGGGAAAAGTACTATCCTGTATGAAGGAGCACAGCTTTACAATAAATTACCTAAACATGTAAAACACCAGAAGTCCATACATACTTTTAAAAAGGCACTTAAAAAACATATTTTAGAAGATGTGAAATTGTAAAACTTATAAATAAAAAATAAAAATTCGGCATGAACTGTCTCATCGCCCAAATGTATACTGTATTATTATAAATGTTGTTTTCTCATGTAAGTGAATGTTATTCTTTTTGAGAAATAAATTCTTAAACCTAAACCTAAATTTCCTTGTCTATAGGAAAGAATAGAAATATGAAAAAGAAAATTGTTTACTGGCGTTTGTTTAAATACATACATACTTTATTGTCGAATTTATTCTTTTGATCTTCATGTTTAATATTATTTGTTTTCGATATGATATTCTTTCTTTTGGTATAAATATACTTGTATAAGTACCTATTAATACACTCTATACTCGATTTCCTTGTTTTGGATATTTCAATTTTAAGTATGATTAAGGATATATTGAACTTAATTTAATTAAGCAATTATTTTCTGTATAAAGTTTATTTATAGGAGAGGAGCAAACGATAATTTTAATCACCTGTTCCATGGTGGTGATGGTGATGAGACGCCGCGGCCGCGACCGCCGCGCAAGCGCACCACAACACCGCACACAACATCACTCGCGCGCACATCATGACACACTGATTGTAGACACCACACGACACGCCAACTTATACTAAACACAGATAATATGCGCAGGTCTATTCTGCGTTTTATATATATTACCTATTTAAACAGTAATGATTTAAGCAGGAATTAAAATATAACCATTTGGAGACTTTTTTATCAAAGATTGGTTAGCAACTTAGCATTTGACCACAATATCACCAGGTGGTGCACGCTTACCTAGTTATATTCGCTCGTGATTTGAAGACCCCTAAATTCCCTGCCTCTGGGCTTAATCTAGGGTCTATATCGATCAACGAAATGTTCTCAGCAGCAGCTCGAAGTTTAGATTTGTGCCTAGTTAATGACAAATGCCCAGCATCTATAAACAATAAAATATACAAGACATAGAATGGTTAACGTTACATAGATAATAGCCACGCTGCATTGCTGCCAAGTATGTATTAATCAGTCAATAAATAAAGCGAAAAAATGAAACCGACTTAAAAAAAGTCGTCGGGGTATTCCCGCAGCCGCCGGCACAATATGTAACTAGAATTGTACAGATGTAGTATAATTTCCTCATGAACGACAATATATACCATCGTTTGTCATATCACAAGTTTTAAAGCTTTTATCCTCACTGAGGTAGAGGGGAGAACAGATAAATGGCACAAATTACCCCAGGATTTTTATGTGTAATTCAAGTTTAATGATGTTTCTGTTGTTGACGTACGTAATAGAATAAAAACAGTACCTAAAGCGACTGCTTTTGCCTACTCTACTAAACAGCCATTACCGAAGGCCCATACCGAACAGCCATTACTCTTTGTCCACTTGATGTCAGTCTGGAGACTTATGTATAGCCTGACCTGATATGTACATGACCGTAGTCCCCCCCCCCCTAACTTGAAAGCTGGACCCGCCCTTGCTTGGATATACGTCCAAACATTTCAGCATTGTTGACCTTATTGCAACCGACATTCTTCTAAAGCTGACAATCCCCATATCATAATCAATCTATTATTGTCCCACTGCTGGGCGAGGGATTAGGCTATAGTCCACAACGCTAGCCTACTAAGGGTTGGCAGACTAAAAACAACTATCGAAAGTCGTCCAGAAAACGTGACATTCATTACAGATATTCAACATATCATTTAAATGTGCATAACATTTAGAGAGCAAAGTGTTGTTGGTCTCACAAGAGTGCTTATTGCTTGTAAATATTGGTTAGGCGGCAATTTAGTTAGTGCCGGATTAACTGGATGCCCTGAGCAATCTTGGGTGATGGCCTAAAAAAAAGATCATCCACATACATCACTAAAAATTAACAAGACAACTTTAAAAGTGGGCTGAGCTTTTTTGTAGCCCTAACTCTAGACCTCGATTGTCGTATTAATTCTCGATCGTGTGTTTCTAATCGAGGACTGCTCAGCAAAGTTGAAGATATCAATCAAATCCTAAATATAACCGCTTCGACGACGGCAAATCGCCGACGAGACCAGGCAAGCAGCAGAGGAGCAATAACCTACTGATGTACATCCACAGTAATACCGCCAATGTGTTCATAGTTCTCAAAAATGTATCGGTACTTAGTGATTACACATTTAAATAAAACTAATTAGGCACCTATATTACAGGTAGATTGAGACAGAGTAGTACCATAGTGTAATAAATTTTAATATTACACTATGGTAGTACGATACGAAACGTCGGAATTAAAAAAATAGGAATATAGGTACCTACTGGGATAAAATAGTGTCAATTCAATGTTTTAGTCCAAGTTTTACCGCTTCCTCGACCAGGGTACAGATATGTAGAACTGTAAACAGCAAAGGTTCAATATCGCCCGAGAAATTGATGTTGCGTCCTCTCGACTAGTTAGAACGTTTGTCACGGCTGCTCGCCCTACAGCCAGCCTCCCATTGAGTGATCTACCTACTACATTTTACTTGCGTCTGTCGTCGAATGCATCGAACAAACTCTATAGAGCTGTTAACCAGTGAATATAATCTACCATGATTGATATGATACCCACGAACAAAGTATTTGATGAAAGTAGCAATGTATATTAAAATATTATCAGTTTGGATTTGGATATAACCAATACAAAGATTTTGTATTTTTCTTAACTTTATAGGATTCTGAATTTCTTAATAAAATAAATAATCTTTATGACAGTCCGCTATTCATTCATTCAGGATAAACTTACCTATAAAACAGACGTTTGGAAAGTTAGTCGGTACCTTTATTATGAAACTGATATCTAAGCTAAGCCTCCTGTAAGGTGTAAGCTACGTTTAGATAAATAGATAGCGCTCTCAGCGCAAAAGTCTCATGTAGGTACACATGAGACTGAGCGCTGTTCCTATGTAATAGAAGCATAGAAGCAAAACAATTACCCAGATGAATTCACAGCTCGGTACGACATCCTCTCTCCAAGCGTTTTCAAATTCCCGTTCTCTCGCATGTCCCGCTAGAGGCAGCCAGCAGCGCCAGTGTACACTTCCGAACGCACCGGCCGAACGCGACCGCGCCAGCGACACACAAAAAACATTTAAAAAGTTACGCTGACCGCGTACGCAAGCGCGCCATTGGAAAGTTGTTGAATTATTTGAATTTAAATCTTTTTTAAATTTAGTTCTGATTAAATTGATAAATGTTCAAGTGAACTGTGCTACTTCTATCTAGTGTTGTGATTTATTTATCTCTACGGGTATCTTCGAACAGTATGGCGCGACATACGTTAATATTTTTGGTAAGTTATCCCTTTATAGTTTCCTTACAGTACATAAAAAACAATCTTAAAATGATGCTTATTTGGTTGGCTTGAAGGGCTCATGAATTGTTTAGTTGTTGTTTTTTTGGGTGTATTATACCTATTTTAATAATATCCATAATTAAAATAGGTAAAATACACCCATTTTAAATTTTTTATCTAAAGATGAAAACCTAATTAAAAACTAAGCGTACCCATCTATTGCTAATTATAAATAAATATAAGCCGGATGTTCTGCGTACTGAGTCAACAAAGTTTTAATGAATGAAACATCTTTGAAATAATTATAACAGTTTCATTGAAAGTATTCCGAATAGATCTCAATAATAAATTATTTCTACGAACGGAACTGGAAGGCTATAAGAAGTAACATCATAAATAAGTGGCGACATGTTATGTGTGCGGCTAGAAAGCGCCTGTTGTTGAAACGATCGGAGAAATTGTGCGATTATAAAAGGAACAAGTCGAATAAAAATGGTTCCACTTCACGAAGCCAGCCATTGCTGAAAATTATCTGTAGGTACGCTCGGCTGGTGATGTTTCTCTCCAACTATATCTAATAGTTTTGAATGGAACTCCTTTCTCCGGCACCTATGTGTAGATGTCAATTTATAGATTTTATCATACTTTAGTACTGGAATTATAATCATATAATTCTGGATTTAAGGAACCTAAAACCACCTTTAAGGAATCTAAAATTTCGCAAATCAGTCAATTAATTCGAAATGCAGGTGTTCAACATCTCACTCGCGCCCTCCTGCACACAAGCACATACAGTAAGGATAGTGCCTACCGATATATGCAAAGTTACATCAGTTATTATTGGTAATTAAAAATGGATGGTTTAGTTAATAATCTTATATGATACAGTATAGTTTCCACAGATTTGTAGGAGTAGCAGCGCCAATACGCCTAAAACTGTTTGCTGACATAATCATTGTCATCTATGAAATTCAACAAGTAGCTGATGAATATATCATCCGATGAATTGCATGTTGATAAAACTGGAATTAACTGTAAAAGAAGAATCATGACGTGCCACTTACGTTAACGACTAGTGCTTACATAGCTACTGCCGGTTACACAGCTCTTAAGATCTGGATTAAGTAAAATAAAAATGTACCTAACTGTTGATTGATAGACCTTTATAATCAACGTTAAAGGATTAAAACTTTTAGAGCTTTGAAATGAATAATACTTGCTATTGACTCACTGCAGACGAATAGACAAGATTTATTTCCCTTTGGGTGCTCATGTTCTTCATAAAGATACAATTCTTTTGTTTATTCATAATGTAATTTTCTATAATATCGTACATTGTTTTGCAGAAGAATCGAACTGAGAAAACGTTATTTTCATTCTAAGTCATCTTGGGCTATCATAACGACATATTATCATCATTATACACAAATAACGAGAAATCACCACATCTTGATATTACTATTATTAAATATTGAAAGCCACTAAAGAAGCCGTTTTAGTCTAACAGCATAGAGGCCGCGGTTCCAGAACCACGAGTGAAATTGTCCGGCAAACTTTTGGAAAGCTTGCAAGTGTAAATTATGTTTTGCTACACGAGTTCGCATAATGTTTAAACTATAACTAGGTGCTATGTATATGAATGTGCATCTGTAAGATACTTTAACATTTTTAAAAGGCTGTGTTATGAAATTTCGTTAATGTTTTCCTCTTAGAGTCCTTGTAGAAGGTCCTATCGCCCATTAGACGTCCTTTAAGCAGCTAAATATGATGATAATGATTTATTTCGTAAGACGAACTGTTTGGAATCGTTATTGTGACGTACCTACCTAAAGTATATATAGAACGAAACCTTTTGATTTGCTAGCAGAAACTGGGGTTCAATTGGTCAAAGATTATCCACCAGTTCTCTGCTGGCGTGTGGAGGCACATTTGCAACAGTAAACAGCACAAGTGTATGTAAATCAGCTGGTTTGTTTTCGAGGACATTACCAGCACATAAACAAAACTTTCTCCTCTCGGCAACTGGTGCACCGCAAGTAAACGCATCTTTGTGTTCACTTCCACTTTTTTGACTCTGACTCACCTGAAATGAGGTTAAGGCTTTTTTCTACAGCTTTTCGTTATTTGTATCTTGATGGACGTAGGAGCAACTATGTTACGATGATACAATAAAAAATATTAAAAAATCCTTTGAAACTCATAGGCTCTTGGTGACTAAAGTTATACTTTTTCCCGCAAAGTTATTTCATTCTTCGCTCGGAGAATTCCAGAGTCAAGTCAACATTCTTTTGCCTTTAATGCAATTTACTTCGAGTTGGGAAAAATACAGGCGTACTGTATTACTAGCCGTTATCTCACCCTTTAATTCTTTCCCCAGCATAATCAACGCAAACAAGATTAAAACTAAAGAATAAATCTAGTTTAATCTTCTCTTACTGTAAACCACACAACATTTATGGTTAGAAACTTCTTGGTAACATGCCCTTCATATCTAGTAAAATATATATTCCAATGTCTGTCTAAAGTTATTAAAAACATAGTTTCTGATGTAAAGTGTGGTTCTATAGGGCAAAAGATATTACCAACCCCGCTAGTAAAATAATGGCCAAGTTGAACACCAAGATACCAATCAAATATAGCATACGTTATAATAAAATACCTCGCAAACGATTGCCTATCGTAAAGAATGCTACAAATGCGAGCGAATTACATCGCTGCGCATCCGATTTGGTTCCGTTACATTTAAATATTTTATGAGAGTTGCGTGCCACAGACTCTCGATAGAATTATGGAGACCAATACAATTGTTATACATTGTGTATTGTCTCTGGGACTGCCATTGCTCTACAAACCTCTTAAAATTGAGGAGATTATTTTGATTCTAATTTCGAATTCGCTTCACATTGTTAGTTTTTGTATGCAAAGATCTGTTACGCACGCACAGGCAGGAGTCCCATTTTAAAGCCATAAATAAACTTAACAACTACCTTTCATTCAATTTTCAACGTTTTATCGTTTGAACTTTCAATTTTGGAATGACAAACGACTGTCATAAATCTACGCCAATTACTAAGAAGTTATTGTATAGTTTTAACCTTTTTTTGTTCGTGACCTCACATTTTGCAGCCAAATTTTTGAGCTATGGCGTCAAATAGTTCGATCGATATGTTGGCTGCCCACACGTTTTGAGTTCCGGAGGATAAAACAAGTCCCGTTAAGCTTTCTCGCGCGTATATGGATGGCTCCTAAACGGCCTGCAAAGAATTAAGGTCATACTTAAACTTAGATTAATGAGTAAAAGGTGCGCGTGCGACCAGTGAAAAAAAAAAACAAAAGCAAAATATTTTTTTCTAAAATTAGTGGGACAGCAAATTAAGGGCATCTTTGCAATTAAGAGGTGTTTAAATCGGCAAAGTAATCAATCATATTGATTGTGCGAAATAGAAACTTAAAATTTGATTACTGCTAAGCCTATAGGCCATTAAATTGATTGACTGGATTGTATACGATCCAGTCAGACCTATACAGAGCTTCTGTAAGATAATCCGTTCTGTTGGCAACACTAAGAGAAAATCTTTTTAATTGTTTATTTTGTGCTCAAGCATCAATACGGGTCGATGACTTCGCATTTAATAATAATAATAATAATAATAATAAAAACGTTTATTTTCAGGCTACTGTGGCCCATAGATATATACCTTACAGACTAACATATATATATCAAAAATACAAATCGTGTTAGTAATAAAAGCTTAGGCCTATGTTAGTAAAAAACACTGCACTACGTATTCGTGCGTTCTTGTGGCACTTGTCCGCGGAAGCGACGGAACACCACGTCTTGCGGCCAAAACTCCTCTTCCAAGACGAGGTGCAGCAAACACGTGGGTATTCGCACCACAAACGCCTTAAAGTTGACATTCCGGCGCGACTCCAACAACTGCACTCTCGGCGCGTACTTAAGTTTTTGGCGCACGTACTCCACGATGTCCTCCGCCTTAGTGGTGTAATGTAGGCGGGAGATGTACACCGGAGCGTTCGGCTTCGCGGCGCGAACAGTCACACTGGGCTCTGCAGGAGCCGCGCCACAGCGGTTCTTGTTGGTTCGTTGTCGGCGCTTCTTCTTTACCACCGTCTCGAAACCCTCCTCAGTCCGCATCGGTGCCTTTACAGGCATGGGCTGCTTTGTAGGAGCACTGAGAGTGCTCGCGACGACGCTAGCAAAATCTCTTCGAGCAAGTCGAGATTCTGACGCTGTAGACACAGGCAGCGAGTCGGTTCGTCTTGCGGCGGCGAGTGCGGAACCCGCGGGGACGGGAGCGGGGCAGAGGGGCGAGCATGGCGCGCACTCTGCATGCTCTGCATTTTGTAGTGTCGGCGGCGATAGCAACACTGCTGACGCGAAGCCCGCTCCGCGACGCGTGTTGACGTTCGATGCACCCGATGGTGACCCAGTTACCGCTGCCGATTTACGCAACTCAGTGAGCTCATTGCGCAAATCGGCGACGGCATTTTGGGATGCATCAAACTTCTTCTGCATATCATATTTAAGAGATGTAACTAACATATTCCTCGTATTGTTATTTAGTTAGATGTTAGCGCAGTGCTAAATGGTAACATTTTCGTGAAGCACCATTATTAGACGATGTACGTTACGTTAAAGGAAACATAAATACTAATATTACAAAGTGGAAGGATTTGATTTTTTATTAGTTTCTTTGTATTGAATAGGCTCCGAAACTACTGCACCGATTTGAATAATTAATTTACCATGAGAATCATTATCCGTGATCAATGTACCTAAGCTATGTTTTATTACAAAAGACGTTTAATCATCTAGATGATCTATCTAGATAGATCTACTCCTGCGAAGTTGGGGCGGGCCTCTAGCGTTATTTCTCGCCAAAGACGTAGTCGAAATAGCAGGCATTCTTCATCCAAAAAAACAAAATACCTTTTTCTAAAAACACGAGTCACGACAATTGAGTGTTATATCTAAAATGTTGTTCATTAGTTCGTCTAAAAACAGAAAAAACCTGCTCAATTTATTAGGAATACGGACAAATTCACCTGTCACACGAGACACAGCACTTTCTAATAGATCTGGTCGTTCTTCTGACATTTGATAACAATTGAGGGGTTTGACGTTTCGAGTTTAAGCATCTGTGGCTGGATCACACTCTTGTTCCGTCGCGTCGCACCTGTATCCTCCACAGCCTTGTATCCAACACATCTTCTGAACTTATAACATGTGTGCTGTGTGCTGACCGACTAATCTACAACATAGTATATTACAACACAAGATTTTGTCGTATACTTTGCGTAATTCAAAAGTCACCGAAAGTCTTCGGACTTTTAAGTTTCCTTTTAGGTTAAACTGCAGATGTATTCCAAAATTTTAAGGTACACGTAGATCTCTACATTTTCCTCTAACATGAAACACGACACACGGCAAGTGTTCCGAGTTCTGAGCACTCAACTAGTGTCAGTTCTCTGACACTGTGATTAATCAGTTGTGAGTGATGACGTCACGCGTACCGTTACTCGTGGAGGTGTCGTGACCTTCACCCAGTGGTCGACTTCCCCCGGGTCAATGATCGTGACACGACACGGCGCGCGGTGCCGCTGTGCTGGTACGTGTGCGCATTCCGCAGGACCTGTTCATCATTTGAATTCGGAATGTGGCTGCTGTTTATTGTTGGGCACAATCACTGTTATAGTCAGTTTACTATAAAATACGGATTAGCTTAGTATAGGGGTTTATAGTGCCTATACATTTATTTATTTTATATTATTAGAGAAAGTACAGCATTTAATTTGAACTGCTAGTGGTAAACTGAACTGATCAGGAATCTGTCAGTTCCCTAAATATTCATTTTAATGCTATCTGTACAAGAGCTAAAAATATTGGAAAGCTTCCCAAAGGTTCCTTATTCTGTAAATCCCCGGGGTTCATCGAATAATTCTGACCTGAGCGTGATTGATTGTGTGGTGCGGATCTCTGTACACTCAGTGATACAAGGCACCTCAAAAGTTAGCTAGTTATGGAGTAGATAGGGCTACAGTGACGTCACGTTATTGGGTACCGTTAGCGGAGATGCGCGTGACCTTCACCCAGTTACGATCGGCGGTCGCGGGTCGATGACCAGTGGCCGATAGCCGATGAACGTAAAGATTGGAGCGAAGTGAGCATCTCGATGGCCAATTTTTCTTGAAAATGTGAAACTTCTTATGAATTATTACTAGTTTTTTTTGGTTATATTATTGTATGTTGTTTCAACGAACTAAACTGTAAACAAGCTCACGCAGCACCGTGCTTGCTTAACAACGTCTCGCTAACAGACATATTCTAACAAGGGTCAGAGAAGTGTCCACATCTATATAAATGTATGTTTTCATCTGACAAAACTACTACTTAGTATCAGGCAGAACATAATTAAACTGTAATTTATTGTATTAGCATCAGACCATTTCAAATATAAAATTTGACCAAGTTTTCTATCAATCTTGGGATACATACACAAACAAGCTTAAGCCCGCGCTGTGGAAAGCTGTTACCGAAACCGTAGATTTGCAACATAACAACATGCTCTAAAAACATTTTCACTTCTTTTTTTAACTACCCCATGGTGTAACCGTTAAGACCAGCAGCCCTGCAGCCTGATTGTACATCGTATGAAATTCCTCTGGAACACACATGACGCGATTGGTTCTAAGGTGTGAAAACGAGTTCGCTACCGATGTCGAGAGGTGCGATGACAAAATAATAATTATTATTATTTGTTGTCTTTGCAAGAAACTTATTTTTTAACACACGTGTGGATAGGGTGAAAGATCCGCTTGTCGTCGGTCGCGGCAGCGCGCGGCGCGTCGTGCTCTGTTTGCCGCGCGATAACGGCACCTGCCGCGCGCTAGTGCGTGCGCGTAACGTAGGCGATGTGTTGTGACTCGCGCGGCAAGTTCACTCAACTGATAATATATGGGAAGATAAATAAACAGGTTCGAACTTTTCCGTTGTGTTAAATGTTTTGTTAAGCTATGACGAAGTACGTATCAAAATAAATATCGCGCTTTTACAGTTGTGTCAATGTTATCACACTTCACTTTTGAGCAGTGGAAGCTCCTATTAGAATTTCATACTGACAGATGACTTTATATGAGATAGGTATAATTACATGTGCACTATCTGTAATAGTACTCAATGTGTTTAGTATTACTTAGAAAAACGAATAAACTGTCTAAATCGCTATTTAAAAGTGTCCAAATCAATCAGTATCCAAGGGAAACCGGGATAATTACTGAGATTTTCAGTTTTTATATACGTCATCTACACGTAAGTGGTTATTTAATAAAGACATATTATTAGGTAGCTCAATAAATAATGTATTTGTATATACAGATCGATTTTATTCATAATGAATTTATATAAATTAGTATACATTTTAATTCATGTCAATTAAGTAGTAATAAAAAGCCAAAAATGAAGCGTATTTAAATACTATAAAAGTATCACAAAAACGTCTCGCGATCTTATGAAAGTGCAATTTACTGATGTCGGGTAAAAATGTGTGTCACAATATAATCTGAGCCGTGTGATGGCGAAACGAAAGGGAATTACTCGCGTCATTCGTGCGCGAGGGGTCAGTTCACATTAACTGACATGAAACGCTGGAAGACATGGTAATGGTCGAAGAGAGTTAGAGGAAGAGAGAGTCATCAGAGAATATAGGGATACATTTTAGATAGAAGATATTTGACGTTAATAACATTTGAAACAATATGGGCAAATCATGTGACCCTCATGCGTTTGAAACGGTGAACTCAGGCCCACTTTTTCTTTTATATATCTTGGTCGTCTTTATTTTCGACTGCCTGCGATAAAAGACCCTAAGTGGATAGAAAGATTGGGATCTATGATAGTCTTGAACAGAGAAGTTTTCCCAGCAATAGAATGTTATTAGATTCTTGATTAAGGCAGATGCTTTTGGGGCTTGTAACTTGCGTCTGTCAAATATGATTAATTAGCGAACCGCCCGGGCCCATGCCCTGGCGGTTCGCTTTACTGGCTTTTTGTTAAAACTAATCGCCATTTATTTAATTTAAGGCCTACTGCCGATCCTAGATTAAGAAAAAGAGAATCAAATATTCTCACTATAGACCGGAGTAATACAGCTCTGCTTCAAAAAAGTATTTATCGAATAATATAATTTATAATAAAATTCCGCGTAATATTAAAACATTAAACCTTAATGCCTTTAAAATTAAACTTAAGCAGTTCCTTATTCACAAATCATTTTACTCCACGGCTGAATTTTTAGCTTCACAATGGAACTGAAAATTTAAGTATAGGTACACCTACTTCGGTTCAAATTTAACTTTAATTAAAATTATGTTATTTTTGTAAATGTCTAGTTATTTTAAGAATATGTAATTGAATTATAAGTATCTAAACGTAGCGATAATTATGTAATGTAATATGCCTAAAGATTTAACATAAAAAAAAATGACAATTTGTATACGTAACGGTTAAATGTAGCGCACTTAATATAAGACTGAACACCTGTATAACTAACTGTCACATACCTACATTTACAAATAAATATTCTATTCTATTCTATTCACTCGGGTGCAGTGGCGCTAATGTGGTGTCGCTACTCGCTTTCACTTTCGCAAATATCGTACAAATTATCACATGTTCCGTCCCTCTTTCTCTTTATTAGGGTTGAATTTCCAAAAACGAATATAATCTTATAGATAATAATAATATGTTAATAATAATAATAATATTATTATTTGATAAGAGTAAGATTTAAGCAGATTATCGTGACAAGAGTTAAAACTAGTCATATCCTGTTACATATATAATATAACATTGACTGTAACATCAATAAAATACTATGTGTTACCTACCTAGTTAGTTATTAAATCAGGTTCTGAAAGTCTAAATGGAGCCATACGACAACGTACTATACTAGAAAATAAAGTGTTACACTAACGAGAACCAATTTTGTCATTAAACGTAGACCAACGTAACACATACCACGGTCGGCAACCCTCGCTAATAAGTCCCCAAAGATGACGCGAACACATTGCAATATCAACCTTACATCTTTGGGATAAGAGCTGAGAGACCCTAAACTAATACTGCAATTATGGGTGAGATAAGAGATGGTTCAGAAATGGTATAGAATAATGATGCGGTTTTGAGAACCGCGGGTAACTGCGTGTGACAGTTATGAGCCAACTACTGGGCGCTTCACCCTGTTGCAACCGTCGTCTTTACAGTTACATGACTATGTAGGTTCGCCGACACAACTATATTATTAGGCCGGAGTTACTCTATTTTGATTACCCTTATTGTTATGGTTCTTAATTCCAATAGTCTGCAACACACACACTATCCAAAAATCCTTGATTTACCGTAAATTAAATAGGGTGGTCTGACTATGGACATGTTACTTCAAGTATCCAGGAGTTCCTTGAAAATAGGTAGCTTTAGTTTTAGTTTCTTTCTTTTCTAATTTCAGTTAAAAGACACAGGTTTTTCCGTAAAACTATATTAAAGTTAAGTGAGATTCAATTCAGGTTTTATTAACACAGAGATTTTGTAATCTATTAATTAGATGTGGTCCTTAAACCTTTTTCATGACCATAAAAACATATAGTATCATAATTATGTATGTATATATATTTTATATGTAGGTGCTTTTTTATCAGGGTTGCTTCAATGAGGAGCAACTCCTCATTGAAGCAAACCATACTAAAAAAGGAATTCGTGAGCAACCAAGTAAATGTTTCAATGGAACTATACAAATGTATATTTGAAAAGTATCCAGCCGATGGTACAACTTGGTCCAATAAGATTCAGACTCATCCGAATTATTACTGCACTAACGTACAAAAGCAGAAACATAAACTTTACAATAACTTCATCACTTTCAAGTTTCACATGGAAAATTACCTCGTTATAATTTACAGATCGTTTATAGCGGCTCTCGAAATTATAATAAACGGCATATAAGTGGAGAAAAGTGGGATTATTTATATATTTATTTAAATTGTAAGTAAACCATAATTTAACAAGTTAACAGAATCATAATTTACAGTCGACGATGGGTGCAAATAAAATACCAGTCATAGAGGTACACTACTTAGTTCAATGAATCTTTTCCCGCAAATTACAACAGCAATTTACGAATTATTGTTGTGACATTTCAACCCCGTGGAAATCACATACTATCATTCCCGTAATTAGCTAAAGTATCGAGAAACTACAAAACAATGCTGACAGAAAAATACACAACAA
The DNA here is from genome assembly GCA_905163465.1 of Craniophora ligustri. Lineage (NCBI taxonomy): Eukaryota > Metazoa > Arthropoda > Insecta > Lepidoptera > Noctuidae > Craniophora > Craniophora ligustri. The sequence goes on along the minus strand of LR990979.1, from coordinate 113,670 downwards.
AATAATAGTAGTAATTATCTAAATTAACTTGACACCATTTGAGAAGCAATTGATGTTCAAATAATAAGAAGCTCCATCGAGTCTGGTCATAAACTACACGCGGTCTACTAATAGTAGTAACTATCAATAGTGTTGATGACACTATTGGCACAGTGGTGAGTCGGTCGGCTACAGGGCTGGGCAGATAAGCGGAGTGTATACAGTCAATGGTAGCACTCCAAACACAAAGTATCATGTATTCAAAGTAGTAATTAATTTGCCTCTTTTTAAACATCAATAATTAAGACAGACACTGAAAACGCCCACCCTACATCGTTTCCTACAGTCTCTGCTACAAACCACTCTCTCTTTAGTAAGAGAACTTGTAACGAAACATATTCTAGACTGGAAACCAAGTAAAAGAACTAGGGAAAGACTTCCAGCGAAGTCAACCGAGAGCTGCGAAAGCGACCAAAATTGATGCCGGGCGTACCATCCAGTGGAGAGAAACATTGTCAATAAATTCTCTGTTTTAGAAGGTTATGTGATGGAAATTAGAGTTAATGATAGGTCCATTAACTAGTTAACTATGTATTATGGCTCACTGAGCGTATCGTGGCAGTGTAACACTTGACGACGGGCGCCGGGCGGCGGCGGGCGCCGGTATGCGGGTCAGCGCGGTAACGGTGCCGCCGGGCGGGACGCGCTCCCTACGGCACGCGACTCACATGCGAGCCACTTGAAAGTGGAGCGCCACCGGCTAGGCAAAACACACTTAATTACACCAATAACTAAGATCTTTATTAGAAAGGCACTTTGGTTAAGTCCATTGCCTGGTGACAGCAGAGTCGAGCTCCTCTGTCTGACATCCACAGGCGGTTTCCACAATATACGACTGCTTGAAAATTTACAGATTATGTATGTTAGAAAAATCTAACCAATTAAGTATAAGTACTAAGTGTATAGCAATATCTTCCGACGGGCGTTATACGGCAGAAGTTCCCGCTGTAGTATGCGCTCGGTCGTAACTGATTAAATTCGGTCAAAGGAGTCAGTAAAGCCTTCTTAAAAATATAACCATATTTTCGCCATATTTATTAGTCGTAGAATTTTTACGATCAATAATTTACGCCTACCTAATAAAATTGACAACAAATACATATATGTAAAATTAATGATAAGCTTAGACTAGTTTTTGTAGGGAATATTAGAATAATAATATAATTATTAGAATATTTCCATAAATGAATGTTTATGTGGTGTAACGGTGGTTCGAGTTGGAAGACTGTAGGGACATTCACCCTACGGCCCGTACGTTGTTTGGGAGATGAAAGTAGGTCTGTACTCGTTCGGGGACTTCTAGATCGTGTGTACAGTGGGCAGAGAAAATGCCTACCGATCTTAATATTCAAATTATTTATACATATACCTACATCTTGAATAAACCAAAATCTGCACCTTAACAGACAGAAGAGATGAGAAAATGAGAGATGTTTCTTTGAGTTTCTTTCGGCAGCTCTTTTCAGAAGTTCAGTTAAAATATGTCGGTGCCATCTAGATCCTAAAAAGACTTATTGTGACTGTAAAAGAGTGCTCAAAATGTCAATTTACAGAAATAAATAGTATTTATAATTTTATGGCAGTCTTGGGACACTTATGTAGCGAAAAAGAAATATGTAACATGTTTCAATTTACTAGTTGTTTGTTTCAATTGAAAATTTCGAAATAACATGTTTTCAAGTTGTGATTTTAAATTTAGATACCTACCCCTTTTTAAGGTACTCCATACAGCTTAGTCTGAGCTAGGTCATTAGAGAGATTTCTAAAACAATAATTTAAACAATGAGAGTACAAATAGTGTCACGGATGATATCAGAATCTCACTGTTATCACGACGTTCATGTCGCTACCCTTCTACAGCTATCAGTAGTAATCTGGGCCCTTTTACTTATCTGCTTGTTGACGACACTGACCTAGGCGGTTAGGCACGCGGCGCACTGGCGCGGCCGCGGTGATCTAGAACTGCGTGGCGCGTGCCACTGCCCTTGTTCCGCGGCACACTTGGCGCGCACCTCGCGAGTGCACGGACAATGTCGTATTGTGTTCGGCATTGACGCGTCAGCGACAGTGTGACTGCGGACTTATTCGGGCAGTAACATGATTTAGTTCACTTTAGGAGAAACTAATCATTGTAAGTGGATTTCATAAATCGTCTAAGTATTTTGTGAGTATTTCCACAAGGCAAAACTGTTCACTCACTGTGTTCTCAGTTAACAGTTGATCCCTCTAACTTCCACAAGAGGATCTAAAACGGCTTAAAATATAAACATAATATATAATATTGCCTAAAAAGGTAGAAAGGCTTACCCTTTGTGGAAATAGGAAATTAAACGATATAATATGTATCTACCTATATACCATATAGGTAGATACATATTATATCGGTCAGTTCGTCGGTATATTTATAGGTCTCTTGTAATAGAGAGCAAGCCTAGAATCAATCAAACTTAATCAAACACGAAGAGATTCTCTGCGTTCAAGCTTGGTAATCGTACCCGAAAATTCGAGCTCAGTCGTCGCACTTGTAACTTCTAGATTCTTGGCAATTCTTAGCAATCCTCGCTAGCGTCAACGGCGTATCTTTCACTAGACTCCTGGTTACCGGAGTGGCTGCTCCCTTATACGTGTGGGCATCAGTGAGTTCTCTAGACACGCACATTACACAAGGAGCACCTTACTTTGCGAAAATCTGTAAATTCGAACGAATATCGCGCGCCCACTTCTTAAGGTACCATACGACTATCCCGTTAAAATGAGCTAGCTACATAGGTCTCATTTCGTTAGTAAATGCTTCTGAGGAGCCTAGATTCAGTGATAATAATGTGCACAGTGATAATAGTGCGCACAGAACACAGCGTATGCGTCAATGGTGACTTATAAAAGAATAATGGCATCACAGCTTTAATGAATTCTCGTGTTTACAGATACTGTGCCTGTCGAGTCGGCTGGCGCTGCCGGAGCCGACGCTGCCGAGCGGCACGGAGGCGCCGCCCGACGGCAGGGACGACGCGCTCGCCGACTCCGAGGAACCGCCCGAGGGGTACTACGCCTTCGTGGAGTCGCCCAACGCCACGCCGCCCAGGTCAGAGCGAAACACACTTCTATATATATTATAGTTACTAACACCATGTCGATATTGTTTGAATATATTTGCACACTGAATAGATTTAGGTAGTTTTATGTTTAAATCGAAAAAGGTACGCTCGGTTCTATTCGCTAGGCTGATAAATCGTAAACTCCTGGAAATATAATGTAGAAAAATATAGACATTTGTTTTTCATTTGTTTAACGGTAATATAAAATGTGACTCTTTATTTTCTTTATAACAAACGTCACCCCACACTACATTTTTTTCCTGTGTCGTAGGTGCGTTGATAAGCACAAATGTTCTCATACACAAACACCCAGATGCGGAACAACTACCTGTAGATCGTACAATATTTACACCGTGCGGGGAAAAACCTGCAACCTGTGACGCACAAGCCGATAGCTCAGCCACTGGCCATTCAAGTCATCAAAGACTCTATAAAGTTCCATTAATGTTAATCTTAATGGATCTTAAAACTGAACTAAGACTAACCAGTGCTAGGCCAATGTTCTGGAATTTACCTACCTACGTGAAACTCCGCAGACTTGATCAGTTGAGTATTATTTATTAGTGTAGACAAGACGAGACAAGCCAATAACATTAATACATTTAACTTTCAACTTTTACACGGAAAATCAAATGTTAATTACGTACAAGTCCCGCTCGTTCGGCGGCAACTTTCTCCCGCTAATAAACACAAACATAATAAATAAAGATACGATGATTCAATCACAGAAGCATAATTGTGCTATTTATATTACTTGTTGACGATTAAATTGTTCGGCTCGTTTGGTATTTGCGAAGTGACTGGCATCACTTTCAAACGCGGTGCGGCGAATAGACTGGTGATAGCCTGACTCTAGCTGTAAGTGTACAGCTTGCTCATGCTATGGTAAAAATAAAGACAACAATCTAGATTTTGAGGTGTCTAAATTCACACCAAAATTTTAATAAAATGTAACCTTAGGTAGTAACTCCGGCCCACCACAACAATCCCGGGAATTTGCATTACTTTGGCAGAGGTACCTACGGAATGCAAGACCCGGCTTCGCACAATCCTTTCAGCGCGCATACGTCATATAATTAAGCTGTTATTCCTGAAAGGGAATACCATTATACACCCACAGCCCCCACCGCCCACATATATTTTTATAAAAATAAAACAGTTGCGATGCCTATTAAATAATATAAACACCCTACCTCCTGCATGGGTGTAATTTATTTGGCAACGCAGTGGTATCCACTCAGACGATTTCTGGTAACAGAGTTGTACCTATTAGTCAAATGTTGTGTATAAAGATGATGATGTTTGTGTGGACAAAACAAAATAATAGCTAGTTATTGACGCGAGGCCGGATTCACACTTTCGTTACGAGAGCCGCCAAGCATCGCGACAGGTAATCAGGATGACACCTCACTGTGGATATTACTATAATCGCTAATAGCGTTTAACTTTTGTTTTCACTTTCATTTGAAATTGCTATCATCGGTAATAATACAGTTGTTAGTGCTAGTTACTTCATTACACGTTATGATATTGAATTGCTATCTACTGTCTATATAAGTACTAGTTACTCCTCGCGACTTTGCCCGCGTAGACAAAAAATACTTGCTTCGGGATCAAATATCTCTCCCCGTTAAATATTTTCCAAATCTGTTCATCGGTTTAGAGCGTAAAGATGTTAAAATATTCTAAAGTATGGATATGATCATAACTACATAAACAGAACTTTAGTTACATATATGTATAATTTATATGATACCTTTTAACATAACGAGTAGACCGTATCATTACGGCAGTATTCCCATATCGAGATAAAACACAAGATTTTTTAATAAAAAAAAAAAAACACTTTACACGACCTCCTTGCGTAAAATGTGCAAAGCGGAAAGTGCCAAACCAATTTCCAAATGGTACCCAGGATTACGCTAAATAGTAGTAACAAGTCTTATTTAGAAATTGTTTTGTTACATATTTATTTATTGAATGCCATTGCCGCTTGCACATTAACTGCGGAAGTTTCGAGAATTTCTCGACAGTTGGGACCGCCTCACATCTCACACACAAACAGTGTCGGTCGTAGTTGTGCGTGTAGGCTAGGCGTGTCAGACACTTTCACTAACATCTGTCACTGCAGCATTCTCGTCATGACATTTGAACCTCCATGATTGAAAGCAAATATTTAGTACCTGTCTATACACAATACTAAATGATCAAGCCGTGTTAGGCCGAGCGGCGCGCGGCGGTCAGGCGGGTCACAGCGGCCGATTGATCGATTGATGGCGACGCGGACTTAACAGATGACGTGACATGTTTTGATTGGACCTACACACTAAAACATTTCTCTCTGCCTTTTATGAGTAAAGGCTTTTCATACAAGAAGTTTAATATTTTTTATAATATAAATACTGTTTTTATACATGTTATGTACCTACCTATATGACGTGTATTTAGTTAATAGGTAGGCTTAGTTAAATTAATTCTTATATTTTTCATAGAAGTAAACGCCTCTCCCTAGGCGGCTATTATATTCATTGTTGTATTGAGCGAGTCCTTGGCTTTTAAAATTCTATCGAACTCTTATATTTGGCCTCAACACCACACACACATCAAATCACAGTAAAACAGAAGATATGCCTCAAGCCTCACACATGACCGGTAGCAATAGCGGTAGGCAAGTTAATCACAAGACAACTTACTATCATAGTCAACGACAAAATCAGAATTTTATAACAAACGTTATGCGAAATCTTGACGTGCAGAGAAGAGAGCTTGTAATTCATTCTTAGCCGTCCCTTCTTAGAGAAACGTTGATTAGATTGTTATTGTCCTTGTTACAGAGTGCGTCCCCCGCCGTACCGGCAGGTGCCGGCGCCGTGCCCCGAGCCGGAGTCGCACAAGCCGCACGTGTCCGCCAGCAACCTGTGCGGGGACCTCAACCGCGGCGTCATACCCAGGAACCCCATGGGGCAGAACCCCAACGGGGAACCTTACCCATTGTAAGTACACTTAAGTTATAAGCGATGCTACTTTGTGCAGTATCGGCTTGAGGCTAGGTAAGTCTATCAGCTGGCCATTAGGGCAAGAGCGTATGTAGGACTGAGTCGGGTGAGCCGTGCCCACCCCAGAATGGCCTAGTGCCTACCTTAAGATGATGGGCTACCGATTAGAAAATCTCAGTGTGCACCCCAGGTGTCCCGCACTGGGGCCAAGCTCACCCTGCAGAAAAAGTCTAGATACGCCCATGCATTAGGGCCTTTCCAGTTGATTTCAAAGTTTACTTGAGATTATGGCGACACAATTAGTCCAGCGGTAGTTAACACTGCCTTCTTTCTGTACTTAGGGTCCCGGCACAAAAAAAAAGTATACACGTAGTATATCAACCAACTAGTATCCGTAACACAAGTCTCGTTGCTTAGCTCGGAACTAGGTGGCGCTGTGTGTCATAATGTCCAGGAATATTTATTTATTTATTTATTATAAGAAGTAATTTTGTCAAAAAAAATTGACTTCAAATATCAGAACTGGACCAAATGTAAATGGGGCTGTACGGGAAGCTCCAGTTTTCAAATAAAAAATGGATCATATAAATCGGTTCTCCCAGTTAGGTGAGTAATGAGTTAACAAAATAAAAAAAATACTCGAACCTCTTCCTTTTTTGAAGTCGGCTAATAGCAGGGTTCTATATAGACGAGAGGAGAGAAAGTATTTCTTAGGATCTGGCGGGTCACTGTGTACATTTGGCCGCTAATGTGTGTTGTGTTACGCACAGCGAGCTGATCCGCAACCAGACGCTGCGCTTCCTGTCGCGCACGCTGCCCGTGCTGCGCGCCGACGACACGCTGCCGCGCGTGGCGCACCTGCCGCCCGACGCCGCCGCCGCCGGCCCGCCCGACGCCACGCCAGGCGAGCTGCATCACAACCAGTAAGTGGCATTACAACTTCACCAGGAAATACTTGTTCCAATTTAAGTTTGTATACATACGCTAAGACTAAGAGGAAATCAAATTTCAATTCAATTCAAGGTTTATTTCTCGCTCAATTTGAGCTGCCCAACTGGGTAAACTTCCCGCCTCTCAGAACACCGCACTGACACAACAATACAATTTATTTCTGCAAGAGAGTAAGGTTGCCAGACCTCGTTAGGGGAGTGACAATTCTAAAAGGATTCTATTATGAATTCCGTTTTCTATTAATTTAGTAACTTAAATAGGGGATTTTGGGATCTTAAGAATACTAAAACGCTGCCAATTTTTTGCCTTTCCTTAGTAAAGGAATGAAAACGATTTCCATGGATTCAGCGTCAACTCTGGTGTTGCAAACGTCCACAGGCTAAGATGACCGATTACCATGAGGCAGGCTATAAGCTTGTTTTACAAAAATAATAAACGTGTGTACAAATTTTGAATACCTTTACATTTCATGAAACTAAAAAGCTCATTACCATCAGTTAGCTACTAGCTGGTAACCGTTCCACCAAAACTAGATAAAAACAATTATATTATACTAGCTTTTGCCCGCGACTTCGTCGTATTGTTGGCGTAAGTATTGATGGCGTCGGTATTGGTGGCATCGTTATTGTTAGGATCGGTATTGAAAATGTCGATTTTGTTGCCCTCGGTATTGACGGCGTCGTTATTGTTGGTTTCGATATAGGTGGCGTTGGTATTGTTGGTGTCGATATAGGTGGCGTCGGTATTGGTGGCGTCTTAATTGATGGCGTCGGTATTGTTGGCGTCGTTATTGTTGGCGTCGTTATTGTTGGCGTTGGTGTTGACAAAGTTGATTTTGTTGGTGTCGGTATTGACGGCGTCAGTGTTGTTAGCGCGGGGTAATGCTGGCGTCGGTATTGGTGGCGTCGTAATTGTAGGCGTCGTAACTGTTGGCGTCAGTATTGTTGGCGTCAGTATTGTTGGCGTCGTTATTGCTGTCGTCGTTATTGTTGTCGTCGGCATTGTTAGCGTCAGTATTGTTGGCGTCGGTATTGTTGGCGTCGGTATTGGTGGCCTCGGTAATGATTGCGTCGGTATTGGTGGCGTCGTAATTGTAGGCGTCGTAACTGTTGGCGTCAGTATTGTTGGCGTCGTTATTGCTGTCGTCGTTATTGTTGTCGTCGGCTTTGTTAGCGTCAGTATTGTTGGCGTCGGTATTGTTGGCGTCTGTATCGGTGGCCTCAGTATTGGTGGCGCGCCGGTATTGGTAGCGTCGGTATTGTTGGCCTCGTTATTGTTGGCGTCGGTATTGGAAGCGTCGATTTTGTTGGCGTCGATATTGTTGGTGTCGGAATTGTTGGCGTCGGTATTGGTGGCGCCAGTATTGATGGCGTCAGTATTGATGGTGTCGGTATTGGCGACATCGTCCTTGTTGGTGTCGATATAGGTGGCGTCGGTATTGGTGGCGTCGTTATTTTTGTCATCGGTATTGAAAGCGTCGGCATTGTTGGCGTCGTTCGTGTTGGTGTCGATATAGGTGGCGTCGGTATTAGTGGCGTCGTAATGGTTGGCGTCGTTATTTTTGTAATCGATATTAAAGGCGTAGGTATTGATGGCGTCGATTTTGTTGGCGTCTGTATTGATGGCGTAGGTATTGATTGCGTCTCTATCAGATGCGTCGATTTAGATAGGCATCGGTATTTATAGAGTCAGTATATATGGCGTCGGTAGTGATTGCGTCACTAGTGTTGGCGTCGGTATTGTTGGCGTCGGTATTGACAAAGTCGATTTTGTTGGCGTCGGTATTGTTGGCGTCTGTATTGAACGCGTCGATTTTGCTGGCATCGGTATCGGTGGTGTATGTATTGAAAGCGTCGATTTTATAGGCGTCGGTATTGACGGCGTCAGTATTGGTGGCATCGTTATGGTTGGCGTCGTTATTGAAAGCGTCGATTTTGTTAGCGTCGGTATTGTTGGCGTCTTTATTGAATGCGTCGATTTTGTTGGCGTCAGTATTGGTGGTGTATGTATTGAAAGCGTCGATTTTCTAGGCGTCGGTGTTGACGGCGTCGATATTAATGACGTCTGTATTGGTGTCCTCGTAATTGCTGGCATCGTACTTGATAGCGTCGGTATTGAAAGCATCGGTATAGAAAGCGTCGGTATTGTTGGCTTCGGTACTGATAGTGTCGGTATTAAAGGCGTCTGTATTGAAAGCGTCGATTTTCTAGGCGTCGGTATTGACGGCGTCAGTATTGGTGGCATCGTTATTGTTAGCGTCTGTATTGAAAGCGTCGATTTCTAGGCGTCGGTATTAAAGACGTCTGTATTGGTGGCCTCGTAATTGATAGCGTCGGTATTGAAAGCATCGGTAAAGAAAGCGTCGGTATTGTTGGCGTCGGTATTGATGGTGTCGGTATTGAAGGCGTCTGTATTGAAAGGGTCGATTGTCTAGGCGTCGGTATTGACGGCGTCAGTATTGGTGGCATCGTTATAGTTGGCGTCGGTATTGACAAAGTCGACTTTGTCGGCGTCGGTATTGGTAGTGTCTGTATTGAAAACATAGATTTTTAGGCATCGGTGTTGACGGCGTCGATATTAAGGACCTCGGTAATGGTGGCGTCGTAATTTTACGCGTCGGAATTGTTGGCGCCAGTTTTGATGGCGTCAGTATTGATGGCGTCGGTATTGGTGGCTTCGTTCTTATTGGTGTCGGTATAGGTGGCGTCGGTATTGGTGGCGTCGTAATTGTTGTCGTCGTTATTTTTGTCATCGGTATTGAAAGCGTCGATTTTGTTGGCGTCTGTATTGATGACGTAGGTATTGGTTGCGTCTCTATTGCATGCTTCGATTTTTATAGGCATCGGTATTTTTAGAGTCAGTATAGATGGCGTCGGTAGTGATTGATGGCATTACTAGTGTTGGCGTCGGTATTGACGACGTCGGTATTGGTGGCATCGTTATTGTTGGCGTCGGTATTGACAAAGTCCATTTTGTTGGCGTCTGTATTGAAAGCGTCGATTTTGTTGGCGTCGGTATCGGTGGTGTATGTATTGAAAGCGTCGATTTTCTAGGCTTCGGTGTTGACGGCGGCGATATTAATGACGTCTGTATTGGTGGCGTCGTAATTGTTGGCGTCGGTATTAAAAGCATCGGTATGGAAAGCGTCGGTATTGTTGGCGTCGGTATTGATGGCGTCTGTATTGGTGGCGTCGGTATTGATGGCGTCGGTATTGTTGGTGTCGATATTGGAGGCGTCAGTATTGGTGGCGTTGGTATTGATGGCCTCGGTATTGGTGGCATCATTATTGTTGGCGTTTGTATCGGTGGCCTCGGTATTGGTGGCGCGCCGGTATTGGTAACGTCGGTATTGTTGGCATCGTTATTGTTGGCGTCGGTATTGAAAGCGTCGATTTTGTTGGCGTCGTAATTGTTGGCGTCGATATTGTTGGTGTCGTTATTGTTGGCGTCGGTATTGAAAGCGTCGATTTTGTTGGCGTCGATATTGTTGGTGTCGGAATTGTTGGCGTCGGTATTGGTGGCGTCGGTATTGATAAGAGTCGGTATTTCGTGCACGGTTAATAGCAATAGGTTTGCCCCCTATTACATAGGACCTAAAACATACCGGTGAAATGTAGGTGTAGGTATATTAGAACACCTTTGCTTAACCCTTACGGTATAACTGTCGAGATGATATTGCTTTCATAATAAGTATTGAATAGGTACTCGTATTTAAAAAATTTCGATGCATTAGTTTAGTTTTCGAAGCAGTTTTGTCTTCAAGAAGGCGCATGCGTGGGGGTTGTGCATACCGTACGCCTGTCGATTTTGATTCATCCATAAGTATTTCGCCGTTATATTATAGATTCCATGTTTCAAGTGAGGAGTGTACCAAATATAATTCTCTGTATAAACTTTTTTTTTTAAATTCCAGTCTAGAAGAGCGCAGCAAGCGATCAGTACAACAGGCCGACAGTAATGTAGAACAAGACGCGGAGGGCGCCGCGCTCCGGCCCGAGCACCGCGCGGCCGGCGCCGAGCTGGACGCCGCGCCGCGGGAGAGCCGCAAGTTCTGCGACAACGGCGGCGTGTGAGTGCACTACCCACTAGCTTCTACTTACTTTTAATTCCCCTAGGTACTATTAACCTGCTTACTGTGACAACTAGAATTGCGTTTAATAACCCGGTGTTTAGTATTTTGAGCGTGAACGGTGTACGAATAAAATAGGGCTTCGATCAACATCCGCCGCATCGAATGGATCAACCTGACAACTTAATACAATTGAATAGCCTCATCATTCTCTCTCAGCTCTCATTTTTAATAAGTTTACTACCAAAAGCAAAAATACCCGGCTAATTGAACGCAAATCTGTTACTAGATATTGTATGTACCTACTATAAAATTCCATAAATTTCCTTTCAATAGATTTTACGTAAACTTCTTTAAATCCAAACAAACTTATACATTTATATTTCTTGTAAAATAATATATCTAGTTCCAAGCTAAACAAAAAACTGTTGTGTCGTGGGACACCAACTAGAAACGAAGTTCCTTAATATAAAAATATAAAATAAATGGTGTCGTGGGACACTTTCAAGTTCTATTCGAAGTATAAAGAAAATAATTATTCGGTTAATTATTATACACTAAAAAATCTCACGCGTTACGGACATTTTTTGCCGGCTAGAGTACCCCTCCGCGTCGCCCCTTAAGGAACTTCGTTCCGACAAGAACTGCAAAATACTTGACTTTTTACTTACACAAATAAAGTACATCATCATGGACGTCAGCGCTGCGCTAGTAATGTTTTCAAATCAATACCTTACATATTCTTATATTGACATAATTGATGCTAAGAAATAGCAGAATTACAAATGAAACACATTCAGTCACATGATCAAATTTATTGCAAAATGAATCAATTAAAAATACTTATAGAATAGAGGTGCGCGAGTTGAGAATATAACGCACCGGGTACTAGTCGGGGACAGCTGCGTTGCGCAGTGTAATGCTCCAAATTAAATGTATATGTGTATTGCAACGCTCGTGTGAAACGACTGCTTTTCTTCTCTTCATGTATACTCTGTACACATACACTCAGTGGCCATCCAGCCTTAGACTCAGAGGGGGTCATCGAGAATGATCAAATAACCTGATAAAAAAGGTCCATTTCCATTTCATTTAACTTAATTTAACGAGTTTCACCTATGGAACTTGGAATGACCTGTTTCTAGTTACAAAGGGACGCCCACCCCCCCTCCCTCCCCCCATGGATCCGCCCTTGAACACGAGTACATCATAGTTTAGGAGAGCATGGAGACTTAGCTATGAGATTGGCTTTAGCTATCACTAACATGATATAACACATTAACTATCTACTTATCATAAGTGTAGTGTGCGTAAGGCGACTTGTGGTATACAATAGGCACGGCAGCATATGTGCTTGTGTTTGTGTGTATGTATCCAAAAATACATACATATATAAACGATACTTAAACTTTGCTATAACAATAACTATTATTGTTTCTTTTTTTTATTTTATTTACATAATAATGTATTTATTTTCTTACACAAATATCACACACATGCATACTATGTGGATACGAACACAGTCTGTGTGAGTAGGCAAAGAATTGCTTGGGACAGATTTTGTCGGAGAAGAAATAATATATTCTTTATATCCAGTTAAATAAAACATACCTACTATTACCTAGAACAAATTATTTCGTGCATACGATTTACAGCTTTAAATGAATTGGATAAGGTCCTGTCGGGAATTGCACGAAAGATTTTCGCCTACTCTAATTACAACTTTAACTCAAAAGTACAATCAGCGGGTAGTGAAAACATAAGGTCCAAAGATTGTTGATTTTACCTGCCATATTATTAGTCTAATTAAAGTAAAACATTTCACTTTAAATCACATTTCTATTAAAATTGCATATTTACTTATTACATTTTAGATATTCACACTTATTTGATCGATGTATTTACCCACGCATACGTCTGCATCGACTATAACTGAACCGACTGACCTCAACTCGAGGCACACGTGCGCCTCGCGATGAGGCTCTGTCACTGTAACAGTCGAACGCATTGTATGCCAAACATTTATGTGCACATGTGTAAGATTATAATAATATTATATTACTTATAAAATTTTATCTATCTATAACCATAGTAACCATAACAATATACACAGATTGTTTTAAGATTATAAGATATAAGTTTGATAACATTACATTTCAACTAAATCCTGTTAAAACTATATAAAATACCGCAAGACGTGCCTTCAAAACACCTGGCGTCCAGATGGCGCCACACACGCACTGTGTTTGAAGGGATTTACGATAAATATTCGTTGACAGTTATTTTACTTATCCGTCTTGTATAGTAAACATCAATACGTCTATTTTAATGAAACACAATAAAGAAAATTCATAATTGTTTCCTAAAAAGGTTGAACTATTCTAAACGGGATTTCAAAAACAATTAAACATGTATAATCATATTGATTTTTTACACTTACGCGAATATTAGACATTGAAATAAAACTACTTTTACGGATTTTATCACGGTATATTGATATTATTTTAACCCGACGTTTCGGATCCTTTACAGCATCCATGGTCACGGGCCGACTGAGGTGTTGGTCGTCTTGAAGTTATAATTACTAACAGCTACTTTACATTTTCAAATATTATTGACAATCCGATTGACACGGACGAGCTCACCGTGTCGTGTTCGCACGACCGAAGGAATTTAAATTTAAAATAATATCAATATACTGCGATAAAATCCGTAAAACAGTAGTTTTATTTCAATGTATAATCATTTTACTAAATACGACACGTAAGTAAAAACAGAGTGTACCAGCAAGATTCATATGGTTACGATTAATGCCGGCTCTAGTGTGGGTGCTATCAAAACGTTCGCACCCAGTGGTCAGCGCCATTAAAATGGAATAGTTATATTTGCTCCCCAGTAACTGATATTTGAGTGCAAATGGTACAAAATTGTAAATGATTGCCCTTTTAGTTCGTTCGCGGTAGGTCCCGGACATACGTGTAAAAAACGTATTAGTATAATATAAAAATATTTCTTTCTATATTATACCAGTGGAGATAAGTCGATAATTTGCAAACGTGAAAGTGACGATACATCAGTACATTGCATAATAATAGGATTCAAAAATGCAGCTAAGAATATTTTATAAACATTTTGAATCCACGAATTTGCACGATTTTTTACATTGACATGTGTAAAACCAACTATAAAATTAAAAGTTACACTTGACGATCACGGGGACCGACGATCCGTTATTCAAAATTGAACCTATATTTATCTAGAATAACTTATATAATTGTCCAGCACCGTCCATCAGCACAACTACCCAGCACTTATCTACAAGCTGCAGCAGTACACTGGCGGAACATTGCCTACGCGTGCAGCGCGCGCAGGTCGGCGGCGACGATCTCGAACGCGTTCCCGTGCGTGCCGTCTATTAGCTTCACGCGGTGGTCTTTCTCGATCTGTTGACAGTTTCATTTTATAAGAATTTTAACTGCTGCACATCTTGTCCATATATCTTAAAAGATCTAATTAATATTTACAAGCAATATTAAAATTTGATAAAATCAATTTTACACACAATCTCATCAGTTTATCGTATTCTGGTTTCGTATAGAACTGACATCATGTCAAAAAGGACTTCGTACAAGAGATATTGCGAACTACTAGCGAGATATTGATCCAATCGCAAGAGATTGAAATTGAATCAACAAAATTTAAGACAGTTTATTCATTTATAATGGCTTACAGTTTATTCTGGTTCTTTTATTAAAACTGCATTGCTCAATCTGTATGACAACCAAACGTGATACACTGTCACACTAACACGTCACAAGTAGTAAAAATGGTGAAACTTGATACCAAATTATCAAAAAAAATGTCTAGAGAACTATTTTGTACTTTATATTTCCACATCCTTTATACATCCACAACTGAACTAAACACTGATTAAATACCTGCGCTCTGTACTTGATGTGTTCGGGCCACACGCACTGCTCGAAGTAGCCGTCGATGTCGGGCGGGTCGTACAGCCGGAGCGCGCGCCGCAACCGGCACTCGCCGTACTCCAGGATGAAGTAGTACCTGAAACAACATCATCCTTACTAACCCACTGCTTGGCAACGGTGTCCTCTCATTTTACAAGGAAAAGATAAAAAGACGCTCACGCTTCTGCTATTTGGTATTAGGTACAAATTAGGAACCTTGTCACGATTCAGGCGATAATGTATAATACGGAAGCGACTATTGATATACAACTTTAAGGGATTATCATATCAATTACATTATCGGTATATAATAACATTTATGTTCACACAATGTCTTTTATATATTAATATTATACTTATCATTGTGAAGTCATTCGGGTGTTGCGTCGCAGCCCGGCCACAGTCAATTTCGTAACATAGAGACATATCAATCAAATGTTCTTAAATTGTTCTTGCAGTACCAACGAATAGATTAATTGTACCACAAGTATATCTTGTAAAAAAAGCATTTGTTTGTGGCCGGGCCATACCGTATACGTTGCAGCCCGGCCACGTGTATATTTTCGGGTAGGATGCCCAAAATGTTCTAAGATATAAACCAAATAAATGTTCCTTTTGTGTTCTATTTTTTTTCAGTGAAATATGGTATATTTCACTGAAATTATAGGCATTGCTCCTAAAGATATGTGTCAGCAAATTTGTACAAATAAGTAGATATGCTATTTTAGTTCTACAGGCGCTTACTAAAATTGTTATTTGAAATATTTTTTTTGTTAATATAAGCGTTTCTCTTGGTATATTTCACTGAAAAAAATAAAGAACATAAAAGGAACATTTATTTGGTTTATATCTAAGAACATTCTGGGTATCCTAACAGAAAATATACACGTGGCCGGGCTGCAACGTATACGTTGTGGCCCGGCCACAAACAAATGCTTTTTTTACATGATATACTTGTGGTACAATTAATCTATTCGTTGGTACTGCAAGAACAATTTAAGAACATTTGATTGATATGTCTTTATGTTACGAAATCGACTGTGGCCGGGCTGCGACGCAACACCCAAGTCATTCTTACTACAACAGATGGAATTAGAATGAAGAATGCGATTATTTACATGATATACTGATTATAAATCCATGGCCTCATAGCGAGGTGCATATAAAGGCAGTGCCTCGGGTTGAGGCTGACTACATACGAGGAAGCAAGAGTTGTATAAATACCACTCATAGGTTAGCTGAGTCAACTTGCACTTAATTACGGGCAGCTGCCGCTGATGTACTCACCGCATGTTACACATCTCCATGATGGGCGGGTAGTTGAGGACGGTGAACCCCTCGACTATGAGGAACTTCTTCCCGGCGAGCTTGATCTTGTCGGGCCCGTCGAGCTCGCAGGCGTCGTGCGCCTTGCCGCGGCCGCCCAGCAGCCGGCGCATGTCGGCCAGCATGCGCGCCATGTCCAGCGCGCTCAGCACGTCGTAGTTGTTGTGCGGCAGCCGCGCGCAGCGCACGTGGCGCGGCGACTCGTCCGGCCAGAAGTACTTGTCCTGGTGCAACACGTACACCGGCGACAGCGCCTCCCGCAGCCGGTTGGCCAGCGTCGTCTTGCCGCCGCACGTCACGCCCGATATGCCTGGCGGACGGTCACACTTAAATTTGGAGACAAACTACGTATGGCGTTAGTTTGTCTCCCTCGCTGTCTCTGTCTCACTAAAATAGAACAATTATAAACGTACCAAACAGTACAGTAAAGTGAAGTTAACATTAGAATACCTATAACGATCCATTCGCTGTTGTTGTGCGCCATGGCGGCGTGAGCGCGCTTGCTCAGAGGTGCGGCCACAGCTGCGCCGCCGTGAAGCACATGAGGCCGCCCACCAGCCCCAGCCCCCACGCGCCGCACGCCAGCAGGAACCACTGCGGGTCGGGCACCGCGCCGAACAACCACGAATCTAAAATACCACCAACCGACCGTTAACCACAACCGTTCACCAAGCGACACGAAACGCATTACAAATCGTCGATGATTTCGACATATCTGACGTCGCCTTATCCACCAAAAGTTTACAGGGTTTTACAGTCGCCTCGCTTCACCGGTGTGAATGTACTTGTATGTACACTAATTTGCATACAGTTCACACCTGTGGTATTGAGAGACGATGTGGCTACAGCACCAGCTTTGTCCTCATCACTTCTCTCCAAGGGACATTAATGAATTGACGATCCTTGCGGCATTGGAAGTTGACCCGCTGGCAAACTTAAAAAGTGTTGCCAACAGAAAATTACGGGCGCGTTCGAAAACTCAGTATTTCAGTGGCATACGACTACATTCTCGCACGAATTTGGGCGGTACTACGTTTACAATATCATTTATCGTGGAGTACCTATGCAAGCAATACATGAGCTCTGCACGGCGACGCGACAGATTTCCTCTTCCTAACTTTGCCCAACTATGTCGGGGTCGGCTGCCACTCTACCCGGATGCGGCTGCCATCAGACCTCCGCGACCGGACTACCGGCCAATACCGATATCCTAAGGATTAACTGGTTATCAGGCTTCACGAGTCTCTGAATACCAATACTATTATAACGATCTTGAAATAAAACTACTGCCCACTGCCAGTCTGCCCGGGAAACGAACCGAAATATTAATATACCGCGATAATATCCGTCAAAAGTAGTTTTATTTCAATGTGTAATGTTCGCGTTAGTGTAAAAAGTAAATACAATAATTATTATTATTGGGTAAAGGTATTCGTGTGGCAACTGGGATATATTACTTCTAACCCTACCGAAGCACCGAGGGGTATTGATATACACATATACCTTCTGATAAGCCGCTAAACACCCTAACAAGACAGTATAGTATAGGCAACAAGTAATCAAACAGCATAAATTCATAGATAGGTAGGTACGAGAATTTCACCAAATGTTTAATAACGTCGGCGGAATTAAAGAAAAATAATTTATAGCGCTTACGTTGGCGTTTCCTCTTTTTCATTGGAAATTTGGAGTCTAACTATAACATTCGTAAAGAGCAATGTATAGAAACAAAAATATTAAATTAAATTAAGTACATAAAAAACGTATCTTACCTTCGTCGATGAAGGGGTACGAGTTAACCCACATACACAAGGAAACGAACACGGTACTGGTTGTAACCAGAATCAGTTTGCCGATCAGCACATCAGGTATGTCCATATATTCGCATCACTCAAGCAATTCTCAACCTTATCCAATAGAACGGAACTTCTATGTCGCTGTTTGTATTCAATTTTAATTTTGAACGTTAAATTGTATGTTAATAAAGTGTATATTTAGCTGCAGAACAGTTCCTTCTCGAAGTCTCCGAACGTTTCGGTTTCTGGGAATAATATAGACTTATGTTCGTCGGGTTTGGCCTCAATTTTGTCTGCGAGAGGCTTCCGCTTTGTCGCGCGCTCCACGATCTGTGGACAGGACGTTAATGTTAGCTGGCGTACTCTATCAAATTCACATTTTATTAAATGGTTCACCATTGTACAACAATAACACATTATGGGCTCTTAGTATCAGTAATGGCGATACTGACTTTTATATTTAAATATCACATTATTGTGCTTTAAATGACATACTGTTATCACAGTATTAAATAAAACCTAAATTGATTAATAAATAAATAGAATAAATAGATAAACATTATTTAGTGTGGCACAGTGAGTGTTACATATCCAAGGCAGCGGCAATCAGCCACTGCCTTGGATATGCAATGGCAACAGAATATTAAGTTATTTATGAATTTGTCAGAAAATAATTTTGGAACACTCGCAAGGCAAACATATCTATCACCAAGCTATCACAAAATGTTGAATTCTCACCATGTAATGATTCCTAATTAAGTACTCATTTATCTAACAACAATTACGTTTTCCATTTAAATATGACATTAAGCTAATTGTCGTAACAATACTCTTATATTGCCATATCAAGTCACATAACATAAAGGTCAATTATGATTTCAATATCAGATTTCTAACTAACGGTAACCAGAGATGTGTGCAAGATACCTACATCAGTGTTATCCACTTAACCAGCTTAAAAAAATAAAAGTCAATATGATCTGGTATTGAATGGAATTACACTCCTGTTGGGAAGCTCTGTTGAAGACACAACAATGATGGTAAACACTTGAAAAGGCATATGGATAAGACAAAAGCTATATCAAATTCAAATTCAAAATAATTTATTTCAAGTAGACCAGTATAACATGTGCTTTTGAATTTTAATTTGCAACATCAATATGAGAATAATGCAGTTTGATGTGAAATGTATGAACTATTCACCCAATACAAAATAAAACAAAATCAGAATGCCATGCATGTATGAGTCGACCAGCCACCACCAACAGCACACGTTCACGAATATGACGTGTGTCAGCGTCGCTCTACTCAACGATATGAAATTTTCATGTTCTGCCCATCCCAATATCCTTTGGGGACTTTGTTCTTGTGTTGGAATCATCATCATCCTGTTGTCCTGTCCCAGCTAGCACTAGCACTAGTACAGGTTGACAGACTTAACATGCCATCAAGAACAACTCTCAGGCATGCATATTTTCTTTCACCATTTGAGCATGTGATAAATATGCACATAACATAGAAAAGTCACTGGTCGCTTGCATGACTTGGGTTTGAACTCAAGACCTTTGACTTAGCAGTGTACTGATACACACCACTAGGCTGTCACAGCTCATAACTCCAAATCCAACTCTGTATTTGGCAGTCTTTTGGGTATCAGAAATACCACAGTGCAAGAGAAATGTCTTAAACCAGTGTGTGGCAGTAATGGCTTATCTAGCCCTCTATAGAAATACATAACATTATCATAATAGCTGATTCTAGTATCTAGAGTACCAAGGACCTGGTTTGGTACGTCAATTACAAGTTTCACTATCACAGGAATTTATTCAAATGTACATGCACATACATATATGTTGTGTAATTAGCATAACAAGTACCCTCTTATTACAATACCGGTTGTATTCATAGAACTAGATATTGACACGAGTAGACAATGATATGTTGTTACACCAATAAATAAGTCATATAACTTATTTCAGTAATAGATCGTTTACAACACATTTATATCAGATTTTTTTATATGGTTGCATTAATAGGTGTACTACATTATATCAGAATAAGAATTCTTACTCTATGCTTTCTTTAAATTCTACAAATGACACACACACACACACACTACAAGAGTGCATCGGTGACACACACACTTGCAGTACTAATCAATTATCACAGTTGATGTGACACAATAATGCGGAACAATTGCTTTAATACTGAGTAATCACTACCAGGTATAATCAAACTTCAACACTGAATCAGTGTAACTGAAAAACTGCATGTTGGACTTTGGTGCAAACACAGTTCAATAGTGAAATTAATACATATTTTTTATAAAATAATAGTAACAATTTTTATTACTACTACCATTACACTATTATTAAATCATTAAAATACTATTATATATTAAATTAAAACATGAAAAGAAGTACTATAACTACATTTATGTTCTTGTATCTTTCTAAACACACTAGTTTGCCATTTATATAAATTGTATAAAGTAAAGAAGCTGTGAAGCTAATGGTGCTACTGTGAGGAAACATATTGATGGTGCGTCAAGTCATATACGAGGTAGTAACATGAACTAGGCTTGCATGTTGGCCTATAACTCTTGCATTTAAAATAATGTCAAAATCACAATTACCTTGTCAGCCACAGAAGTGTGGGCAGCAGATGTGGACAGTTTCAGCAACTTCTTTACGTTCTCCTCCGCTAGCTGTTCCTTGGACTTGACTGGCTCCTGTCGCTTCTTAGACTTAGTCTTGTATAGGTGCCTATGGTCTGAACAAATGTAAAGTTTAGATTAGAACACTTGTGCTATTTAAATACATACTTTGTGTTCAAATAAACATCGTGTCACTACATATTATATAAATATCGGAGTAATAAACTGGATAAAAGAGCCTCGGAATCGTAATCATTGTAATACCTACGGGCAATAAAACTGCTTCGGCGACCGACAAGTGGCGTGACGTAACATCAATATATCAGCACTTAAAATACATAAAGTTAATACCAACCTTGACCCGCGTGTCGCGGCCGAGTTCTGCGGCCACCACGCTTCGCCTCAGCACTGTCTGTAGACAAGCAACACATTAGAACTTACTTTACTAACACTTAATACACAATATCACACACTTTTTGTTCCGTGCCTGTTTGATCGACGAGTTCAAGCGCCTGCCGTACTAATGCTGAAGACATTTTAATACAATAATACGTAAAGAAAACATTTATTTTCACTTCGCGCCGAAATAATTACCAACTTCCTAAAATAGTATATTAATCTTTGAAAATTCTAACCTCAAAAACAATATGTGTGAAACGTCAGTCAAATATCACCATGACAATTGACAACTGATGTCAAATACGTTTCGTTTCTTAGGCAATATAAAACTCTCTAAATAATAATGATTCTACTGACACTCGCCCGTAAAAATATTTAGGAGTTTACTGTATTTAATATTTGTATTTATTTTGTCTTTCACTTTTAGGTTCTGCATGCTATATCGAGCTATCAATGGTGATAGCGAATCGAGCGCAAGTGTGGAACGACGTGAGGACCCAGGACCACAGGCCCATGGAACGCAACACGCACAACATCATAGATATGAGGTGAGATATTCCATACAAATAAAAGCTACATTCTATATAGCTTTCACAATTACAAAAAACCTTACCTTATGTTTTCACTTTCACCTTACCTTTTCTTTGTGTGTGCAGGGTCCGCCAACGCCGTGCCCGGCGCGTGTAGAGTACGCGACTCCGGTATTCGCACGTAACTATCAGGGCGTGTGGCGCTATGTCGTTCAAATACCTTATGAGGGATACTTCACGCAGACCGTCGAAGTTACCAGGTATGTCTACATTTCTACGAAATCCTTTTAAGATAATACTTGTTAAATCCATATATTACTATTAAATCCTAACTATTTTGCTGTAAATTATACTGGTAGAATCAAAATTTATATCGAACCATGTTTCCAGATGCATGCAATCCCGCTGCCACTACTTGGACGGCGGCTGCCTGAGCTCGCCGCGCTGGGTGTCGCTGCTGGTCGCCGAGCTGCACTATCCACCACGACAGAACAAGCACGTGCCGGTGAGCTACTAACAATACTAGAACTACTTATTAATCTATTCATAAATACGTGGGATGTATAGCTAAATCACAATGAATGTCTGCAACCCATTTCCTGATGAGGTTTCAATTATCTACGAACACTAGAGAGATCGTACATCTAGGAAATATGAATCGGACGTCACAGTAAGACTTCGCAAGTTCAGTAACATAATATGTGATTTATACTTCGATTTGAAAGTATTCTTCCTATTCTTAACTCATGTTTGGAGGCTAACAATGTTTCGAGGTTATCAGTATCGTTGAACTGTCCTATAGGACTACGAACAGTACCTACAGAACCGCGCCGGACAACAACAGGAGCCGGAGACCAGCACAGAAAAGCCGCCACACTGCGACGGACACGACGAGATGGGATGCTATCAGGTAATACCTAACACCGTACCTACGCTCAACGACCTACCATTTTAATTTTAATATATTGTTCCACCTCGGCGAAACTGGCGAACGTACAAACATGAGATCATGCATACAATGAAATTTTGATACAAGTTTGATCGTCAAGTGATCCTTGTTTTAAAGACAACGAATACGAAATGCACAAAGCGCTGGAATATTTTCCCATATTTTAAATACTGCCAGGGAAGGGTAATTAGTGGGCGTATAGAATTTTCAATGTTCTTGAAATTGTCCAGGTACGTCTGTACTACGACTGGTTCCTGGTCCCCGGCTCGTGCAAGTGCTGGCGACCGGACTACTTCGCGAGATACGTGCGCCGCCGCCAGAACAACGAACTGTAAGCTAGTTGTACAATCACCTTGTAATGTCATCTAGATAAACACACACTGCAAAATTATGCACTTCACTGTGTTGTATTTTGATATTACAACATCATCTAGATATGTTATATTTATTCATATTATTCATCCCCATATAATTATATATTTTTGCAGTTTCTGTCCCATAATGGAACTCCTGAATTTATTAAAATTTGATATTATTTTGTAATTTAGATAATTGTCACCAACCTGCCGCTGGTTATAAGCCCATGTAAAATTGGTTTTAAAATATTAAATGTACGTATTCCTTTAGAATTCAGTAAATATGTAATAATGCTAATTTTGGTGCTATCGCTACTAAACGTTGTGACATTAAGACTGTATTTAAATATATTATTTCGTAAGTAGGTATGTTCGTAACAAAATATATTGAAATGGGAGGCGAGATCTCTAGTTACTTAGATTTGGCAGCAAATTACTGTCAAAATCTTAAAGACGTTATTTATTTCATGAGATTGCAAATTCTTGTTTTTTCACTGAATCTCCATGATAAATAATTAAATACTAAAACTTAAATATATAAAAAATTGGCCGTCCTGTAGAAATACTCTTTACAATGTAGTTAGTGTTAAGTTAATAGGGGGAATGTATTGAAGCTCAAGTTGCATTTATAATTTGTAAACTATACATAGATAGTATTAACACAACCATGCTTTCTTTGACTAATCTATTATAAAATAAGATTATTCTGGAATGTGTTATGAAAACAAACCAATAATCTTACTTCAAATCAAATCAAATCATTTATTTCAATTAGACCAATACAGGTGCTTTTGAATTGTCATATTTAATTGAATTTAGTTGCACGGTTCCGGCTATACGGCGGTACGGCTTCTGTAACTAACACGATATACTATATAGTTCGAGGAAGCATGGTTTTCAGATATATCATATAATTTAAGTGTAAAACTACCCTTAGTTAGTACTTATACCTTAGATTGTAAATTGTTTTAGTTGTATTAATAAAGCACATCAACTTTAAAAATAATTGAATTTTTTATTGTCCATCATCATGGGCGTATCTCGACTTTTCCTTCAGGGCCTTGGCTCCAGCGATATGTGATCGGGGCACAGGAGCTAAAAAACAAAAAAGGTCATCCCACCGATGACCATATTTTTAATTATTTAGCCACCGCACCCTCGATCTCCTTGCTACTAAGCCACTGAATGCCAATTATGCTCAATCCCACCTAAATTTCAGCTGGTTCAGCTTCTATGACAAATGTTACGAAGATGTGAACAATAATAATCTAAATATATATAACTCAAAAGTGACTGACTGACTGAAATAGTGATCTATCAACGCACAGCCCAAACCACTGGACGGATCGGGCTGAAATTTGGCAAGCAGGTAGATGTTATGACGTAAGCATCCTCTAAGAAAGGATTTTGATTAATTCTACCTCCAATGGGATACAATAGGGGATGAACACGAGCGAAGCCGCGGGCAAAAGCTAGTCATAGTAATAAATAAACCACGACATATTAATTAAAAATTGTATAATATGATTTGGAGATAATGTACTACACATTTAGGAATATATTACAGCCTACAGTTGGGATGATGTCTAGTAAGTCACTAAAAGTGGAGTCGGCACGTGTGGTCCACACGGGAGTACCTCATGTATTCTTCTTTGGACCATGTGCGCCGGAGCAACAAATATCTTAATACATACTACCTTACATATCAGGTATCGTTGGCGTGCCACTTAATATAGTCGTACAGTTATTGGCATATTTAGTTGACAGTATACGGATAAAATAATTGCTAAAAACTTACACTTTCTGTAACCTACCGTCGTAACATTATAAAAATCGATACCCAATTTATGTTGCCGTAACCACGGATTAAGTTATACTTCCCGTAACAGCAAGCACGGACAGACTAGAAGATATTGTTTTTAAAAAGGTAAATTACCTATCTTATGTCTTCTATCCTAAGTTATTTATCCGTCTATACATTCATGTGTATCCAAAAGACGGGTAAATAAACCTTGGAAAATAATTTAAAGGAAATCGGATGTTAATCCACGTGTGAATATAGTTTAAAAGATATGCAGTATAGTTTAACTCACATTTTAATTCTAATCAATTTTATCTGATTAACTACAGTGACAGATCATGCTACTTGTATTGGAGTACCTACAGAGAATATTTATCATACATATTATGTTTTAACATCGAGATCTTGATGTAGTTTATTCTATTAACAAAATATCCACTATATATGAATTTCTGAATCATACTGTACAGAGACTTCATTATTTTAGGACTATTGAGTATTTTCATACGATTTAGAATACGAAAAATACGACCAGTCAAATATCTAAATCGATTTCACATTTGGGGAAGTACCCACACTTCTTACTTATGTCACAAATATTTTACACGTGTAATACTCTGTTGGCCGTCTCGTTCGCTGGAGCGGTTTCATCGACGTACATAATGTTGTCGTGGCTGGGTTCCACTTCATCACTATTAACTGTTTCACAATGAACATTTTCAGGTATTCGCTCGAGCACTCTTCCGTTAGCAAACACTAACTCCGTTCTGACTCCAGGGTCCAAGTCGCCGGTGCGGTCAGGTCCGGTCGACAAGTTACTAATTCCGTTTTCTATAAGATCGTTCTGTACGTTGTCGACAAGTGTACTGCAGAAGGCTCTATCGAGCAGAATGTTCTGCCGGCGCCTGTTGTGTTGCACTATGGGCAGTTCCCGCGGCAGCGCGGCGCACGACACGTAGCAGCTCGCGTACGGCGGCGGGGGCTCGTCGTCGGCGTAGCGGGGCGGCGCGGGGCGCGCGGGGGGCGCGGGGGGTGCGGGCGGCGCGGGGCACTCGCAGTAGGGCGGCGGCAGGTCCCCGCTGACGACCGGCACTACAAAACCGTCGGTGTCGTCCAGCCGCGGAAGGGAGCCGATTTCTACGTTGTGCTGTGCTGAAGTTTACAAAATGAACCATTAACTATTGGAACATTATCAAACATCGACTAAGTCTATAATAAAGAAATAACAAATAACATAACACATCATCACGCCTGTCTTCTCCGAAAGGAAGGCAGAGGTGTACACCCATATTTCGCCTGTATTTTTTAGGTCCCTTGTCATAGGCGACGAGCCTATTGCCATCAACCGGGCACGGAGACGAATTCCAAAAAGCCACTGAATATTGCCCAATACTAATATTCCCAATCCAATAACAATAATCAACACAATAATCGCCCTGGGAATTGAACCCTCTTGCTCAGCAGTCACACTTACGACCACTAGACTTTCGAGGCAGGCATTAAATTAAGTATACCGACACCCGTATAAACCCATTATTATGCGCGCCATATAATCGCGTGCCACCATATTCCATTGAACTATCACATGGAGTGTGTATCTGTGTGTGTGACACTTACAGCAGGTGGCGGTCACGTTGGGCGTGCACCATTCATCCGACTCTTGTCTCCTCACCACTTCTGGAAGAAAATATTCCGAATAATTAAATGTTGTACACTTAGGTAAATACATAGATCTGTATTAGACACTGTGAGAATCTAATGGGGTGAACACTGGCCTGGGAAGTCAGTGGTCTCCATTTTCATATCAAGGCACGCATCACTGACTTGTCTATCATGTGCGTAATTTATAACATGCTCAAACAGTGAAGGAAAATGTCGTGAGTAAACCTGCATACCTGAGAGATTTTCTCGATGGCGTGTAAAGTATGCCAACCTACACTACAGAGTAGTGGACTTTAGCCAAATCTTTATGGGATCAGAAATCTTGAATCTTTGTTATTTTAAATGATGATGTTACACTGTCAGATGTCATCTTCTACGCTTACCAGTTTATAGCAATCATGGTTTCTGATACCCCTACTATATAAGTTTAAGATATCTAACTGTGAAGTACCTATAACTAATAATAAGTGTAGGAGGTAGGGCATAGCGAGATTTCTCGCTCAAATTATTTACGACAACAAGTTGTTTTTCTGCGAGTGAGTAAGGTTACCAGAGCTCATTGGGAGAGTGACTATTCTGACAGCATGGGAATTCCGTTTGCTGTCAGTTCATTAACTCCCTATTTTAAGAAACCTGAACGGTTTCTAATGGGTTTGGCAACGCATTTGCAAGCCTCTGGTGTTGCAAATGTCCATGGGCGGCGGTCATCACTTACCATCAGGTGCATTTGCCGCCTTATCACCATAAAAAAAATAAAAAAAAATAAGCGTAACGTGAAAGGTAACAAACCTCTTCCCCGAGGGGGCTCGCCGCGCCGTCCGTGGCGAGATAACCCGCGGTCGCTATCTGTACAAATAAGCACTAGACTACAATTAGACCATTCTATTTATAGTATATAAATATATCGGGTTGTAGTACATCGCATCAAAATTTGAGAGCAGATTTTTAAAGTTTTTTTAAGTAATTCACAGAATAAGAAATAATCGAAAAAGAGGGTCGTCACTTAGTAATAGTTTATCTGCATGATATTGGTATTGCCAAGTGTTTGAGTTGCAATGGCCAGGCAAAGTTCACACAAAAACATTTGGTTTTTAAAAGCGCATTTGGTAATTAAAAGGTGGCCCCGAAACGCTATGTAGCTGAGAGGATTACTGATAGAAAAGTTACATTAAAAATAAACTATACATATATTATTATATTATGTTATTGTAAGAAATCACAAGAGAATGTCGAAGAGTAAGATGTTTTATGGTGATATTTACGCCTTTTGACAAGATGCGTGCGGAGCAAAGACTTGAGGCAGTTCTCGGTGGCGCGCACGATTATGACGAAAATGGCGAGCGCCACGGCCGCCACCGCCCAGCCGCGCGCCGCGTGCGCCGCGCCGCCCGTCTGCCCCGCCGGCGACACCGCCACCTGCGACATCACCGGCTGGAAGCTCTGCACACCACATGACATTAGTAACGGCCACAACCAGAACCCCAGAGCCACACAGAGACTTCTCAATACTAAATTCAAATAAGCTTGTATTTAGTGTGAATAGAATTGGAAAATAATCTTAAATGAAATAGACCCGTATACTGCATCTGAATAGAATTTAAAATTGAACAAAATCCTGCAAGCAAGATGGTAATACCTTGACGTCATGCATATTCCACGGGTCTGTTTTGTCGAAGCGATCGAAGTGCCATGTAAACGGCACGCTGGTGGCCATCCACGGACGGTTCAGCAGCAAGCTCTTCCCGAGCCGGTCCAGCCTACAAAGTAACAACAACACTCAACTGAAATTCACACCGATATTGGCACAAGTACATTTGAATTGTCAAAACTAGCACCACGGTTTCCAAAAGTAAGTGGGTACTCTTTGAAACCAATAATTCTTATAATACTACTTATGAATTTCTTTCCAATAGAAAGCAAGTAAATCCAATTCGGATTGCTGATATGTTACAGCATGAGCTTGCTTTATAATCCCAACCGACTCTATCCGCACGACAGCTGACAACCTATCCTCCTTGTCTATGTACAGTGTTTTAGACATGTGAGGCTAGACAAAAAAGAAGAGTAGTATTAATTGAAAAGCTGTAATAGAATGGCATCAGCATGTATTACCTGATAATATGTGCGCTATCCTTGCCGGTGCCGATGCCGTATATGGCGAACTGGTCGTCCCGCGTGCGTGACGCGAGGCGGTCGCCGGCGCGGGCGCGCGCGCGCCGCTCCCACGTCACCCACGCCCACGGCGGCAACGTCGGCTGCATCGTGCTGCAACCATGCAATAACATTACCGCTCAGCTCTTACAATCGCGGAAAATCATCGTGGACGCTTTGCCACCCTAGGCGAAATTATTCATTTTTACCATGACTTCGATAAAAGTTATAACTACATTTTTCTTTATTTGATAAGCCTTACTAAAATAGAGCCAATATTACAGGAGACTGTTGAATTATGTTAAACCCTGATTAATTAAGGTCTGGGACTGGGTTAGCCTCTCACCAGACCACCCATCAGCAATATACTGCTAGCCTAGTTTGTACTAGTACTAAGTTTCATTTAGACACGCTATTCACATGTTCCGCGTCACTGATGTCGACACATCACTAATTTCGTTCTATATACCACTCGCTGCAGCTCCATCGTGTATCGGTGTACTAACACTATTACGTGCTACGCAGGACTCACCAGCTTTCATACTTCATTTGTGGAATGTAGTTCATATAAATTACAATGAATTTTAAATACTACAGTACCAAAGCAAACAACAATATTCAATATAGCAATATTTAAGGTACTTAATATAAGCGGCGTACTAATATCGGTTTAAATATCTGGTTTCCCCACAACAGGCGCATGTCGCTCGCGCGGTGCACAGGATCAGCGCAGTTGCGTGACCTCCGGAGTCGCTGAACAGGATCTTATACTTCCGACATCGATACACACTGATATTTACTAATTAACTTGTTCGTCGATTTATGTATTGGCTGAACTTGTTGAAATCTTCAGTAGGTCAAGCCGCTACGAACTAGAGAGAGGTATTAGTGTTGTCATACAGACACCGATCTACTTACTAGTTAATGTACTATAGCGCCCCAAACTGGCTGCTCCGTAGAAAATATTCGATATTGACAACTGCTCCAAATATATTAATACTCGGAGCGAACTACCTCCTAAATAGTTAAGCTACTTACGAATTAAATCCGGCCGTCCTTGTCATTACGAACTTCATTAGGAATTACATACTTAATTATAGCAATCCATTGTTGAGAACACTTACGTATTTCAATGGCCCGCAGATTATATTTTATTCTAATTAGTTTTAATAACTGAAGTAATTAGTAAATCTTAAAGCATTTTTGTTCGACGCCTGGCTACTTCGGAATGTGACGGAACTTCCAGAGGCACATATTTTACGGTTTTATATAATCGGCATACTTGCGTGACTTTAAAGTACGCAGCAAGTTATATTCATAGACTACGGATGTTCCGCAGTGTTACCTGCCTTGATATAGTTTATCTGAATTCCCTGCGGAAAAAAAACCTCACTAATCTAAAGTACTCAAGAAATCTATCCTCTAAATATCAAATTTCTAGAGCCACTGACTTGAACTAGGACAGTCAAATATAATTGGTAAATTGTAAGGTGGTGACTATAGCCTAAACCCTTTCAAATGTGAGGAGCCCCGTGCCGAGCAGCGGGTACAGTGGGTACATGGGATGATATTGATAGTTATATGGTTTGTGTTAATAACTAGAACTCAACTACCTACACCTATTAACATACATAAAAGTAACAAATAAATAAATAAGTACCCTCCAATGGAAACCAAAGACAATAAATTATTATTAGAACTTGGAACTCTTTAATTGAAACTAAAATGATCAGACTAATGTCATATAAATAGGTTCTCATGATAATAAACTACAGAAACTCTAATTTACTAGGTACTATTTATTTTACCTTGAACACCTGGCTATTTGTCTCTCTTCGTAATTAGTCCTGTGTATAGTCTAGTCTAATGCACAATGTGCGGCGCACCGATGCTCTTGCAACACAAATAACAATCTGGTTCTAACTAGGTAATCACAAATTTCAATAACAACGCGTTATTCCAGACAGACCGGTCCACCACCGCCAATACAACGCCGCATTTCACTCGCTGTTACAAACATACATATATACATACCGTAAATAAACACTAGTTGGCCCAATGTTGGCGTACGTCACTTCCTAGTGATTAAAGGGAGGAAGTTTGGAAAAGCTATAACCGACATTCATTAAAGGGAACACGGCACCACATCGCTTCGCAAATAGTCAATAACTTAATCAATTTGCCTATAAATCTGTGGGTTAGTTCTTAATTCTTTTTACTGGGTGTCCAAGGTCCAAGGTCCAAGCTCGGCATTCGAACTCGGTCCAACACACAGCAAAGTTAGCGCAATAACCGGAAGGCTATCTCTGTTGTAAAGAACAATGTATACTGCTAGATAAAAATATTAGTCCCAGATAAGAAACACCGGTAATGGTGGCGCGTATTTAGGAAAACCATTACCGGTGTTTCTTCAACATTTGCTTTGCAATAATATTGATCCGACAGGTAGTTGCATCTGCGCTGTCAGTACCGGCACACGGCCAATGTTTGTTGTTCTGCACCAATAACCAAACAGCCAACATCCCTCTCCCGCATTTCAAGGGCATGCAATCAATGCAATATGGAAGACACTCACCAAGAAACCGCAAAACAAATCAGGAAGCACCCGCAGAACCGATATTATTGTCTCACAATTACATTTTAAGAACTTCACTGCAATACTGCACTTTAATTAATGTTATAATACGATTTTCTTTGCAATGTCAGCGGCGGCAGTCGCGGCAGGAGCTCGGCGGATAAGTAAACAGCGGCCGCGAGGGTGTGTCGGCGGCGGTCGCGGGGGGCGCGGGGGGCGTGGGGCGCAGGCGCGCTCCCCGGCTAACAGCGAAAGTGATCATTATGGTGATGACACGCTGAGGTTTGAGTGGCTCGACCATCGCGCTAAGTGGCTGATTTGCTTGCAAATTTTCGCATCCAGGCTTTTATTTATGAAAATATCAGCCTTCATGTAGCATGGCACACAGACGCGTGGGAAGCCTCCGAGGCTCAAGGCTATTAATAACTAGTGCAGCGTACATACTTTTTCCCAGAGATAGGAATCAGGCTTCTTTGGCTCGTTGAGTTTAGATCGGTGCAGTGACAGGGTTGGGTTCTCACACATTTCTTTAAACCGTTGCACCACACTAGTATTTTCTCCTGCTTAATGGGTTTACAAACACAATATCTTCACACCCATAAACGGACCCGGAAGACATACATTGTAGATCGTATAAACATTTGCTCCGTGCGGGGCTCGAACCCGCAACCCGTAACGTACAAGCCGGTCGCACTGACACTGCGCCAATCGAGTTGTCAAATTACAGCTGATGTGCATTAGTTGTTAGTTTAGTAACAGTACTTGTTGGTAGTGTCCGATAGCTCTCGGCATAGTTTACAAGAATAAGCACAGCCATGTAAATCTGTCAGCGCAAAGTTATTACGTTATTTTATTGGTCGTGAAGCGCCAGTGACGTCACACGGCTATCGATGGAGCCGCGTGGAACAATGACACTGCACTGACATTTAGTTTTTGACAGTTCAGAAGTACCTATACACTAAATCAAATTTTACAGTGTTTTTTTTAAGATTACGTGAGTATTAAGGGGCTCAAGAACTTGGTAAAACTTTGAAATATTGCTGCTGTATCGATACTATTTATATCCGTTTCCGACGTTTAGTTACTTTACATGGTCCATGGTCACGGGTAGACCGAGGTGTTGGGTGCCTTGATGCTATAATTACTAAATACTAGCTACTCTAAAGGTTTTTAATTATACAACCCGATTTACACAGAACTACATTTTGAATCTACATTTCAAGGTGCAAGCAGAGTCGAGTATCACCCAGTCATCTTTGAAACACATGTGTTCCTTAATCTCAATAGCGTCACGAATCATCTTGAGTAAGAATTAGTTTTCTTTTGCAAGGACTTGTGGTTTATCAAACCTGATGTAATGCTGAGGTTTATTTATGGTTCGAGCAGACTGCAGAAAAATAACGCAACACATTTTTTTACTTCTTGTAAGCCAATACAATAATGTATATAATGTATAATTAATATATATGTTATTCTAAGACGTTATTCAATTTGTCGTGCCGAGGTGTGAGGGCAATCTGTTGTAGGTCTGGTACAGTGAGGAGATTAAATTCGATTGATATATATATATACTGGTTTTTGTGGTTACTGGTTACTGGTCGCGAACCAGGGATGGTAGGATATTCCCTATCTCACAACTAGTAGAGTATATAACTGATATTATATGAAAAAAAAATGTAATGATTTTATCATACCCTTAGGTACTTTAATAAATTAATCAATTTAAGAATACATAAATTATTATAATAAATTAAAATAAATTTTTGGTTGAATAAAACTGAAAAATTTACAAAACACAACATAACTAATACCGAGACTTCGTCGTAGCCGAGCTACAAGTTTGGCTACGACAACGATCTCGTAGCATGTCGTCGTCGAATGATTTGTCACGTGGCTACGCACGACGACGGGCGCTACGAGCTACAGAATGCTACGAATTTATCTGAATTCGTAGAGAAAGCCTTTTTTTTATTGATCTTGTTTTTTATATAACCTCTGCAGATATCCGGAAATATTAATAGAAATATCGTTTTTTAAATCTATAATGCGTATACAAGTGCGTGCATGGCCCATGACCATTAAAGAAAGGTTTATTATATATCTATACAGTTGTCCCTTTCGTACTAGGACTTCTGGATGTTGCGTTGAGAGTATGAACTGCATCATCCTCGTGGTCCCTGATATAATAAATAGTTACAAAACCCAATCTAATGACAATAAATAAGGCTCCTCCGGCATACATACCGTCTGGACAGTGGCGCCGCTACCTGCCGTCTGCCGACTGTCACGACATGCCGACACGATACAACGAGAAGAAGGACAATATAGTTTTAGATATTTACTTCAGATGGAAATCCATGGGAGGCTTCTGTCCAGCAGTGGACTATAATATGAAAAAAAAACAGAAATCCTCAATAAATTAATCTAATTCTATTTTTTTTTAAATTTATGTATCAAAAATTTCTTAAAGTTGTACCAAGAAACTTTGGTGTATTAAGGTGTCTTTATATGTTTTTTTGGTTTGTTAATATTTAAGTGTTTTTCTGGTAATTAAATTTTACATGTATACCTATGCAGACTTGTTGAAATGCGTAAGGATACCCTTTTTTTTGCATACAATCAATCCTAATCGATATGGAGAAACTTCTTCGACCTCCAGGAAAGTGACAATATTTTTGTTTTCAAAAATATGATGTTGGTGGAGGCCAGGGCTGGCAGCCGCGCTCGGCGGCGCGCAGCCTCCGTGCCGGTAACCCAGATGCGCTGCACGCCGCCGCCGCAACCGACGCGCGCGCGATCGATGTCGCGCGACACTCCGGCGCCACCGGCCGCCGCGCCGCGGCACACCGGCCGACCACACAACAATATTATATCTTCGTTATTCTCTAATTTATACCTATTTTATGAACGATGTTGGAAAACTTCATGAACAATCTGCAATCTGTATGTCTGAAAGATTTTCTCAACATGAGAAGGCTGCTAATCCGCTCGCGTGGTGGGATTTCTACGCATTTCGATAGATCTGTACCTGCAACAGGACTGTAAGTAGGTCGACGGTAGGTAGGTAGTTATCTTATTTTGTTACATTTTAATCAGATGGCCCAAGTAAACAGCTATGTGACAGTGAATACTATAAGTAGGTAATGAAGCGTATTATGGTCCATTCAAATGATCAAAACCAACCATCAAATCTTCTTATAATATATTTAGAACCCAAGGTCTCTTGGTCAGCAGTCTCACATATTACCACTTGAACTGCCAATGAGGCAGTTTAAACAAAAACGTTTTTTTTAGCACGCAAGTACAGTTTATGATTCCAACAGAGCTTTGTATTATGTGGCTCTATGTAAACAAAGACAAAATTAATTTAATATCCCTTCCTTAAAAAATCCTTACACAAAACAAAATAAGGCCAGCATCCCTCTCGGTGTGCCGCGGGGCGGACAGTCGCTCTCCTCGCGGCGAGAGTGTCGGCGGCGCGCGGCACACACGCGCACCGCCGCCGCACCGACACTCACCAACCTACAGCTGTAGGGGGAAACATCGCTACATATATTATTTAAAATCATAATTTCTGTCTGTGATATCTCGTCGCTGAACTATTCCGAAATAATTTGGAAATATATAGCTAACTATAGCTATATTTCAATATTATTTTTATCCATGGAAATATAATAATAATAGATTTACAAGAAAATTTTACAGATTACGATATATAGTAAAAACAATAATTTCTAGAGTGATTGTATATTGTAGAAAAACTTTCGTTTGAAGTACAAGTGTTACTTATAAATAAGAAGATGCTGTAAGTTATGATACAAGTTGCAGCTCTGCAAGAACTGTAGAGTTACGCTTTTGTCACCAGGTATGTAGTTACCATATTTTATTGACATTCATTTCATATGTTGTTGGTCTCAGATTCAAACAGAAGAAGGTTTTTTAACTTCATTTTACATTATCTCTTCTTGGTAAGAATCCTCAGAGAAGAGAAATCTATTTGACTTGGTTACAAACCGACCGATTGCTGCAAGCAATCAAAAAGAAGATCATCCTTTATTACTCTTGATGTAGGTAATCCCCTACACAATATCTATTTCGACTAGAATATTTGTTACCTGTATGCAATATGAGTAAACATGCAATGTAGGTCAGGCAACAAGTGCGGCGCAAACTGCCAAAATACTTGCACTTTCAAATCGCTCGCAGTTTTATACGAAAACGAAACTTAGTCACTAACTCACAAACATTAGAGACTATCAAACCGACTAAAATTCCTTTGACGATGAGTGAAGAAATGCAGAAAATATTAACCAACGACGATGAGTGTTGGAGGTCACATCTCATTGTCGTTGATTTATATTCACACTTGCGATAGTTATTCTCTTCTTCAGTAATAAGGCCGTAGACCCAACAGGACAGGAGACGAGAGGAGCGCAACCAAAGGTTTTGAAATCTTCCTCCTGTCCAATCCATGACCGATTTTACCATGTATAAATCCTTATAATTAGTTGATTCCAATGATATTGATAGCAATTCACAGCTCACATTCACCTACGAAGGTTCTGCACTCATTCTGCACTCTCAACTCTCAGAGAGCTCTAATCAGGTCAATCGCAGCGACAATGGATGTTTGAATCGTGCCAAGAGCTCACTCTGCATTCTGTTTAAAGGTCCGCGTAGTAGGCGAAGCGCAGTGATGGGCGGCGTGGGCGCGGCGGCGGGCGGGCTGCTAGCGGCCGAGGTGTGCGCGCCGCTGCTGCTGCTGTGCTGGCTGTGCTGCTGGCCCGACGACGCCAGCTCCGGTGAGCACAGCACTACTTTACCAAACCTTGTAGATGCATTATTAATGGTTCTATAACTGAGTGGCTTCATTTTTTTATTGTATTCGTTTTTTCAGACAGTACATCGGGCAAACACCCGCAGCGGCCAGTGCTCGCGCATGTCCACGGTAAGCTTCTTTTATGTCGGTTCAGTTTGGTCAACAGAACCAATAAACATACGTGATGTAATTGTGTATTCAAATGTGTGTAACAGAGGGCTCCCGGCGGCGGCGCTCCAGCGACATGTTCGGCAGACGCATCGGCAGCAGCGCCGTGTCGCTGCACCTGCCCAGCACCTCAGGTACTCAGGTTCCATACTCAGGTACCACCAATATACTTATATGACTATAAGGGTATACAATCTGAACCATATTATGATGACGACCCAGTTAGTCCAGCGGTAGTTAACACTGCCTTCTGTGCTATGGGTCCCGGGTTCGAATCCCGGGAGGGACAAATGTTTGTGTGATTAGCATGAACATTTGTATCCGAGTCATGGATGTATCTATGTATAATATGTATGTATTTACAAAAAAAAAGTATATATGTAGTATATCAACCAGCTAGTATCCGTAACACAAGCCTCGTTGCTTAGCACGGAACTAGATGGCGCTGTGTGCCATAATGTCCAGGAATATTTATTTATTTATTTATTTATTATATTAAAAATAAAAATTATATATGTAGTCAAACATATTTTTTTTTACTACGAAGTCCATAAACTGATCAATTCGTCACAATCTGTAATTTTGATGGATCCAATAAAGCAAATAAACAACTCTAGATAGATGATCGGGCAGATAACTGTAACAACCAAAAATCAAAGAACCCCATGAATATCTTGCATGTTTATCAAATAACTGCAATCAAAAGAAATCGCATACGAGACGTGATTACCTAACATAAGTAAGTGATGAGCGAAGCACCCCGTACATTGACTTTTATATTTTGGCAAGTCATCGAAGTGATTGACCTCTGTAATCGAGGACGAAGCGGAAAGCAAAGCCTTGACCCACTTGTGATGCGATCTTGAAACTGCGCCAAACGACTATAAGTTGCGTCGTTCAAATTACAACTTACCCATTTATGGCGATGACCATAATACAATTGAATACAATACCTACTGCCGACATTCGCACAACATTATAAACTCTCGCCTCAACTCATATATTACTCTTACAGGTTACAAGAAACCCCTTTCAGCTCACCGCAGCCACGAGGAGATAGGCGGCGGGCGGCGCAAGTCCACGCACGAGGGCGGCGAGCCCGAGGCGCGCTACCACTCCGCGCCCAGCGTCATCCACGAGGTGCTGCACCGCCGCGACTGGGAGCGCTCCGCCCGCGACCTGCACATCCCGCTGCACCCCGACGCCGACCAGCTGTCCAGCGCCAGCGCCAGCCCCGACGCGCCGCGCGCCACGCCCGAGTCCTCCTCCATCGAGGGCGCCAAGAGCGACGAACACCTCGCCATCACGTGCAAGAAACACCACACCAACATCAAGTCGTCTAGAGGCAAGAAGGAAAAGGAGTCCACTGACATCAAGGACGACGACGCTACTGAATCTTCTAATTTCTACATCGGAGAGAACGACGGGGAAGGGTCTCCTATCAACAACAATACAGAGGACAAGTGTGAGGATGTGCACACCAAGTCCATATATAAGGCTAAAGACGACAAGCAGTCGTTCAACGAGTCTATCAGGAGCCGGGACCGGCCGCGGCAGCTGGCGCCGGTGGACGAGCTGCACCCGCACAGCTTGGGGTTCTGCCTGGATGACGTCATCGAGCAGCTGGACGTGCTGGAGTCGCTGGACCGCTCCGGCGCGATGCACCACACCATCGAGTCGCGGATCAGTTTGTCCAGCCGCCACATGATCCCGCCGCCCTCCGTCGGTGAGTTGTACTAAGCTTTCTGTCCTCAACAGATTGTGTGTTTTTCACCTCAATAATTGACGCATGAGGTTTATCTAAATTATACAAAGTGTATAATTTAGATATATAATCATGCGACTTGTGGTGCATGGTTTATCAGGATAATGCAAACAGAGAATGCAGAATATAAATCTGGGATAGTTATTCTACTTTTAGTATTTAATTGTGATTAAAAGGTTTGATCAAGCCTCTTAAGGCGACGAGAATATCTGAAGAAATGATTATTAAGAAAGCAAGATTTATAACTTGCATTGCATCGCTTGCTGCACTTTGTGTCTATAACTCGAATATCATGTTAATGGAACAAAAAAGGTTTCCTGTAACATGTAACGGCCCCTATTGTACGCTTGCTGCAAATGTGTGTATATATGCGTGCATGTGCGTGTGTGCGGGTAGAGCCGGTGGGTTACGACGGCGGCGCGTGCTACCTGGCGGAGTCGGGCGCGCTGGGAGAGCTGCGCGCGCGCGGCGCCGCGGGGGCCCTGCGCGCGCGCCACGCCAGCGACGGGGACATACTGGGGCCGCCGCACAGACCTGAGTCGGGGGCGTTTTCAGGTGAGAGGAGACGAGTTCTGGAGAAATAACATCACGATTTTCTACGCGATGCCACTAGACTGCAGCCTACTGCCTGCCTTTAGTTATTCACAACAACGTCAACACCCACTCACCTCAATATTGTAAATAATTTAGTGAATTCACTTAATACAGAAGCCCATGACTTTAGCTATTAAGTTCGCCATCAACTATTCTCCACTTAACGCGCTCCTAGCTCGATATCAAATGGTTCATTTAAATTCATTCAATTAAACCTGTAATAGAGGTACCTACTTTTAAATTGTAAAAACTAGTTGCGAGGTTCCATCAAATAAATTTTATGGGGAAGAGGCGACAAGAAACTATAAAGAACTTGTAAAAAAATATGGAAATAAAGCAGTTTGAAGTAAAAACTGCCTTCTAGAAGACGTAGAAACTTAATAGCATTGTCATTTTATGTATGAGTCCGACAAATCCCACCCAGCACTCCCAACTGACAGCACCCGTTCACGAGCATGACAGCTGTATCAGCATCAAACTGTGTACCAATTGATTCATTGTAATATTGTATAGAATCGTTAAATTAATTAACAGACAGAACTGTGTTGTTGGGGAGTTTGTTGCGCCGCTTCTTCTTCCCAACAAAAACACTAGGAAGCGGTGAAGGGCGGGCGTTTTGGGGGCTGTCTTTATTGTCGACGTTCAAAAAGAGCCAATTAAATTTGGCCTACTTTGAATAAATGATATTTTGATTTTGATTTTGATCAGGCTACCCGATACCCAACGCCGCCATCAGCGCGACATTGGATTTTACAAAGATAAGCTAAAACTGCCGGCAGACGGTAGGTACTTACATTCAAATCAAATCAAATCAAATCAAATCAAATCAAATCAAATCAAATCATTTATTTCAATTAGACCAATACAGGTACTTTTGAATTGTCGAATTAAATTGAATTTAGTTGCACGGTTCCAAAAGGTAGGTCTTATGGAGAAGAACCGGCAAGAAACTCCATAGATACTCTTTTTAAATTAAATACAAAATTGTTGGTTTTGTTTTACAATGCTTTATGTATGTAATATCAATATGAGACTGGTGCAGTTCGATGTGAAACGTATTATTTATGAAAGTAAAAGAAATAACTAAAACCAATTTCGGTTGCCATAACATGTATGAGCCGACCAGTCCCAACTGATAGCACCCGTTCACGAGCATGACGTGTGTATCGGCGTCTGTCTACTCAACCATGTTGTAGGGAATAAAAAGACCCGACACACAACGCCACCATCAGCAGGACATTTGAGTGAGCATGACAAGCCCAGAATGCCCGGCAACCGGTAGGCATTTTCACATTTAAAAAAAAATAATAAAACAACATCAAAGCCAACATCAGTCTCATATTTTACAAGTTATTTTACTAATCAGTAACTATTGCGTTAATAAATAATAAATTACATTAATAAATAATTTGCATGTCAATCAGTAAAGGTGTATAACTAAACATGTCAAATTGTATAAGTGTATAATTGAGCATGTCAAACTGTAAAAAATTATAAATATCTTTATGTAAAACAAAAAGAAGTCAAACCAATAAATAAAAAAATAAATAAAAGAAAATATAATAATCATGAGGCTAGCAAACCTGTGGAGCTGGACCAGCATTTTGCCAAACTTTTTTATCTACAAGATAATCTTCTAATTTGTAGTATGCTTTCTTGCGTAGAGTAGACTTTACGATGGATTTGAATTTATTTTCCGGGAGGTTTAAAATTATTTCCGGAATCTTATTATAAAACCTGACACTATATCCCACAAAAGAGGTATGGACTTTAGCGAGACGAAGCTGTGGCTGCATTAATTTTGACTTATATCTAGTATTATAATTATGCAGTTCACATCTTTTCGTATGATGTGATATATTTTTTCTAACGTACATTATATTTTCAAAGATATACTGACAGGGCACTGTCATAATATTTATTTCTTTAAAGAGTTCCCTGAGTGAATCACGACTACTTAGGTTATAAATGGCTCTTATTGCTCTTTTCTGCAGAACGAAAACTGATTCTATGTCTGCAGCACGGCCCCACAGCAATATTCCGTAAGACATGACGCTATGAAAGTAGCTATAATAAACTAGTCTTGCGGTTTCTACATCCGTAAGTAGTCTGATTTTTCTAACTGCATAAGCAGCTAAACTCAGGCGTCCCGACAAAGCCTTAATGTGCGGTCCCCATTGAAGTTTGGAATCTAGTTTGATTCCTAAAAATACAGTCTGATCGACGAATTCGAGCTTTTCATTATTTAATATTATATTACAATCCTCACTTCTAACATTTGGTAAGGAAAACTTTATGCATTTAGTCTTCTGCCCATTCAATACCAGATTATTAACAGTGAACCACTCATGGACCTTTAGAAGGGCGCTATTTACATCGTCAACATTTGGTGACCGTCTATCTAATCTAAAAATTAAGGAGGTATCATCAGCAAATAACACCATCCCACATCCATTCTGGCACATATAAGGTAAGTCATTAATATATACCAAAAACAAGAACGGGCCCAGGATAGAGCCCATTCATTCTTATACATTACCCATACGGTTTACAAGAGCAACATCAACATCAGTCAATTTATTTTTCTTTTATTACGAGCTTTTTTTCTAACTTGGTAAGTACTTAATATTTATTAATATTAAACTGTATATAAAAATGAATCCCTATTTCCCTTGGTCACGGCATAACTTGAAAACGGCTTCACCATATTCATTGAACTTTTTTTAAACGCGAACAATACCGACGCCACCAATACCGACACCACCAATACCGATGCCATCTATACTGACACCATCAAAACCGACGCTTTCAATACCGAAACCACCAATACCGACGCCAAAATACCGACGCCAACAATACCGATGCTACAAATACCAATGCCACCAATACCAACGCCACAAATACCGACGCCACCAATACCGACGCCATAAATACCGACGCCATAAATACCGACGCCAACAGTACCGATACGACAAATACCGATGCCACCTATACCGACGCCACCAATACCGACGCCATCTATACCGACGCCACCAATACCGACGCCATAAATACCGACGCCAACAATACAAACGCCACCAATACCAAAGCCACCAATACCAACGCCACAAATACAGACGCCAACAATACCGACGCTCCAAATACCGACGCCATCTATACTAAGACCACCAATACTGACGCCTCAAATACCGACGATGACAATACCGACGCCATCTATACTAACACCACCAATACTGACGCCACAAATACCGACGCCACCAATACCGACCACACCAATACCGACGCCTCCAATACCGACGCCATCTCTAACGACGCCAACAATACCGATGCTACAAATACCGATGCCTCCAATACCGATACCACCAATACCGACGCCACCACAACCGATGCCTCCAATAAAGACGCCACAAATACCGACGCCGCCAATACCGACGTCACCAATAATGACGCCAACAGTACCAATGCTACAAATACCGACGCCTCCAATACCGACGCCTCCAATACCGACGCCACCAATATCGTCGCCACCAATACCGACAGCACCAATATCGACGCTATCTTTACCGACGCCATCAATACCGACGCCATCTATACTGACGCCAACAATACCGACGCCACAAATACCCACGCCCCCAATACCGAACCTATCTATACCGACGCCAACAATACCGACGCCACCAATACCGCCACCATAAATACCGACGCCAATAGTAGCGATACTACTAATACCGACGTCGCGTATACCGACGCCATCTATACCAACTCTAACAATACTGATGCTACGAACACCGACGCCTCCAATACTGACGCCACCAATACCAACGTCACATATACCGACGCCACACATACCGACGCCACACATATCGACGCCATCAATACCAACATCAACAATACCGACGCCACCAATACAGACGCCACCTATAACGAAGCTAACAATACTGACACTTTTAATATCAACGCCAACAGTACCAACACTACAAATACCGACGCCTCCAATACCAACGCCACCTATACCGATGCCAAAAATTCTATACAATAAAAAAAGTTTATAATACTAATTTTACGCAGATGAATCTTTACCGACGCCATCTCTAACGACGCGAACAATACCGATGCCTCCTATACCAACGCCACCTATACCGATGCCAAAAATTCTATACCAAAAAAAAAGTTTATAATACTACATACATCTGCGTAAAGATGAATTTTTACCGACGCCACCAATACCGACGCCATCTCTAACGCCGCCAACAATACCGATGCTACAAATACCGATGCCTCCAATACCGATGCCACCACTACCGACGCCACCAATAAAGACGCCACAAATACCGACGCCACAAATACCGATGCCACCAATACCGACGCCACAAATACCGACGCCACCAATAAAGACGCCACAAATACCGACGCCACCAATACCGACGCCACCAATACCGACGCCATCTATACTAACACCACCAATACTGACGCCTCAAATACCGACGCCACCAATACCAACGCCACATATACCGACGCCACACATACCGACGCCACACATACCGACGCCACACATACCGACGCCACACATACCGATGCCATCAATACCAACATCAACAATACCGACGCCACCAATACCGACGCCACCTATAACGAAGCTAACAATACTGACACTTTCAATATCAACGCCAACAGTACCAACGCTACAAATACCGACGCCACCAATACCGCCACCATAAATACCGACGCCAATAGTAGCGATACTACTAATACCGACGTCGCGTATACCGACGCCATCTATACCAACTCTA
Source organism: Craniophora ligustri (assembly GCA_905163465.1). Taxonomy (NCBI): domain Eukaryota; kingdom Metazoa; phylum Arthropoda; class Insecta; order Lepidoptera; family Noctuidae; genus Craniophora; species Craniophora ligustri. The sequence continues at coordinate 70,215 of LR990979.1, read as the reverse complement.
ACAATACTGATGCTACGAACACCGACGCCTCCAATACTGACGCCACCAATACCAACGTCACATATACCGACGCCACACATACCGACGCCACACATATCGACGCCATCAATACCAACATCAACAATACCGACGCCACCAATACAGACGCCACCTATAACGAAGCTAACAATACTGACACTTTTAATATCAACGCCAACAGTACCAACACTACAAATACCGACGCCTCCAATACCAACGCCACCTATACCGATGCCAAAAATTCTATACAATAAAAAAAGTTTATAATACTAATTTTACGCAGATGAATCTTTACCGACGCCATCTCTAACGACGCGAACAATACCGATGCCTCCTATACCAACGCCACCTATACCGATGCCAAAAATTCTATACCAAAAAAAAAGTTTATAATACTACATACATCTGCGTAAAGATGAATTTTTACCGACGCCACCAATACCGACGCCATCTCTAACGCCGCCAACAATACCGATGCTACAAATACCGATGCCTCCAATACCGATGCCACCACTACCGACGCCACCAATAAAGACGCCACAAATACCGACGCCACAAATACCGATGCCACCAATACCGACGCCACAAATACCGACGCCACCAATAAAGACGCCACAAATACCGACGCCACCAATACCGACGCCACCAATACCGACGCCATCTATACTAACACCACCAATACTGACGCCTCAAATACCGACGCCACCAATACCAACGCCACATATACCGACGCCACACATACCGACGCCACACATACCGACGCCACACATACCGACGCCACACATACCGATGCCATCAATACCAACATCAACAATACCGACGCCACCAATACCGACGCCACCTATAACGAAGCTAACAATACTGACACTTTCAATATCAACGCCAACAGTACCAACGCTACAAATACCGACGCCAACAATACCGACGCCACAAATACCGACGCCATCTATACTAACACCACCAATACTGACGCCTCAAATACCGACGACGACAATACCGACAACACCAATACCGACGTCACCAATACCGATGCCACCAATACCGACGCCACCACTACCGACGCCACCAATAAAGATGCCACAAATACCGACGCCACAAATACCGACGCCACCAATACCAACGCCACCAATACCGACGCCATCTATACTAACACCACCAATACTGACGCCTCAAATACCGACGCCACTAATACCAACGCCACATATACCAACGCCCCACATACCGATGCCATCAATACCAACATCAACAATACCGACGCCACCTATAACGAAGCTAACAATACTGACACTTTCAATATCAACGCCAACAGTACCAACGCTACAAATATCGACGCCACACATACCGATGCCATCAATACCAACATCAACAATACCGACGCCACCTATAACGAAGCTAAAAATACTGACACTTTCAATATCGACGCCAACAGTACCAACGCTACGAATACCGACGTCACCAATACCGACGCCACCATACCGACGCCACCATTACCGACGCCACCAATACCGACGCCACCAATACCGACGCCATCAATACCGACGCCACCTATACCGACGCCACAAATACCGACGCCACCAATACCGACGCCACCATACCGACGCCGCCAATACCGACGCCACCAATACCGACGCCACCAATACCGACGCCATCAATACCGACGTCACTAATAATGACGCCAACAATACGAATGCTACAAATACCGACGCCTCCAATACCGACGCCACCAATATTGTCGCCACCCATACCGACGCCACCAATACCGACGCCACCAATACCGACGCAGACAATAACGACGCTTGCAATGCCAAAAAAAAGTTGTATAATACTAATTTTACGCAGACGAAGTCGCGGGCTAGTTAATTATATTTAAATATGCAGTTTGTAAAAATGTATCATAAAACATGTCAAATTGTATTTTTAAATTATATTTTTTTTATGTTAGAACAAACGCCATTGAAACCATATCCTATAGATTTAGTTATACATATTTACAATCTGATTTATTTAATTTTGTGCATACAATATATTTCATTAACGTGAGTCATAAATTAATATTATTTCACAGAAATTCATTAACCTCTCTTGATTTTTTAAAATAACTGGACGTTAGTTGTTAATTAATCAAAGAGTTCTTCCATCACAGAAATAGTTTATTTATCGGCGGCATGCACTTCTTCTTCTTCTTATCGTGTCAATGGCCTAAACAACGTCTGAATAGTAAGAGGCTGCTTCAATGGCATTAAGCGAAATTTCATTTGCACTTACTCGTACAATAGAATACCATGCGACACGAAGAAAATATACTAAGCGAGCCATGATCTCGTCGTTTGTACTACGGAGATGTTTTATAGCGTATTGCGCAGAACTGATCTGACTATCCACAAGGTCCAACTTCTTACTATTAAAGACACTCATTTTATCTGCCTAGCGTTAGGTGTGGTAAACCTGATTAACTGATTTCTTAAGCTGCACCAAAAACTATAATCTACATTTAAATTGTTTGGGGTTCAAAACAGATTACCTAGCCTTTAACCAGGTTATTTCCTTTGAATGCGCTGAAATCTTCCGTAGCCCCCATATTAATCATTCCAGAACATTGTTAAAACCAGGTTACTTTACAGAGAGCGATTTGGACTTGGAGCTGGAGGGCGCGGAGGAGCGGCCGCCGTCCTACGAGGAGCTGCACCACTACGCCGCGCACGAGCGCAAGGAGACCGCCATATAAAGCCGAAGACGGGTGTGTGGCTGGATAATGGATCGCCTTCCTTCATTAAAGTATGGCAGCTGAGTCAAGGGCGAGGAGTCTTTGATTTTCAGATAATGTTAGTGCCAAGTAAGGCGCCTAAACATATTTATTTCCCAATTTGTCTTTTTGTTCGTTGAACTGGTAAGTAAAGCAGAATTACAATTCATTGTAATGCGTTGTACGATATAGACTGGTGACCATAAAGGAATAAATGGAGATAGGCATAAGGCCATTTTTAAAAAGGTATCGTTTTTTTTTATGGGTCTGTAATCGCCCTGTAGCCAAGAATAATGGGCGGTTAAAAACCCGCGCGGAACACGTGGAATTATAAAATGTACTGTAACTCTACATGCTAGATAGAATACGAGATATTTTTAATACTTTTAACCTAGTGACAAATGTTGTAGGTACTCATAATATTGCATATGTGTCCAGCTTAACGCTTTTTGAAATGTGAAGCTTTCCATAATTGTAAGTTATTTTAATCCGTGGTTACACAATAAATATTTAAGTATACTTACGACAGTATAGTGAATGTTCACACGACGTGGATGATGAGCCGCGCCTGACTACTCTCGTTACTGAGCGATTCATTTAACATATTACTACCGGCCTGGCGCAGATACAGGGGCCTACGCGACAAATGACAAATTTGATACTTTATTTAATTAAGGAAGAAATATTTTAATGCAAATGACAAGTAGTGAGAGTAATTATAAGAAAGTGTTGCATTGTTATTTGTAGATACAACTATAAAATATATCTGTAGGGGCAAACGATACGCTTGCCCCCTAATGCCTGCCTGAGTGAGGCCTGCCAACCACTCACAATATACACACACTATCTACCTCACTTGTCACCCAGTAGACACCCAATTCGAGTTTGTGTTAAAGATACTCCGAGGTAGGTGCGGGTACAATAACGCGCAACACTCAGATCTCACGTGAGGTAGGTGCGGGTACAATAACGCGCAACACTCAGATCTCACGTGAGGTAGGTGCGGGTACAATAACGCGCAACACTCAGATCTCACGTGAGGTAGGTGCGGGTACAATAACGCGCAACACTCAGATCTCACGTGAGGTAGGTGCGGGTACAATAACGCGCAACACTCAGATCTCACGTGAGGTAGGTGCGGGTACAATAACGCGCAACACTCAGATCTCACGTGAGGTAGGTGCGGGTACAATAACGCGCAACACTCAGATCTCACGTGAGGTAGGTGCGGGTACAATAACGCGCAACACTCAGATCTCACGTGAGGTAGGTGCGGGTACAATAACGCGCAACACTCAGATCTCACGTGAGGTAGGTGCGGGTACAATAACGCGCAACACTCAGATCTCACGTGAGGTAGGTGCGGGTACAATAACGCGCAACACTCAGATCTCACGTGAGGTAGGTGCGGGTACAATAACGCGCAACACTCAGATCTCACGTGAGGTAGGTGCGGGTACAATAACGCGCAACACTCAGATCTCACGTGAGGTAGGTGCGGGTACAATAACGCGCAACACTCAGATCTCACGTGAGGTAGGTGCGGGTACAATAACGCGCAACACTCAGATCTCACGTGAGGTAGGTGCGGGTACAATAACGCGCAACACTCAGATCTCACGTGAGGTAGGTGCGGGTACAATAACGCGCAACACTCAGATCTCACGTGAGGTAGGTGCGGGTACAATAACGCGCAACACTCAGATCTCACGTGAGGTAGGTGCGGGTACAATAACGCGCAACACTCAGATCTCACGTGAGGTAGGTGCGGGTACAATAACGCGCAACACTCAGATCTCACGTGAGGTAGGTGCGGGTACAATAACGCGCAACACTCAGATCTCACGTGAGGTAGGTGCGGGTACAATAACGCGCAACACTCAGATCTCACGTGAGGTAGGTGCGGGTACAATAACGCGCAACACTCAGATCTCACGTGAGGTAGGTGCGGGTACAATAACGCGCAACACTCAGATCTCACGTGAGGTAGGTGCGGGTACAATAACGCGCAACACTCAGATCTCACGTGAGGTAGGTGCGGGTACAATAACGCGCAACACTCAGATCTCACGTGAAAAGATTACCTCTATTAGTTAACGTCAATTAGCTGTATTTTTGTAACATGTTATACTGTATCTTACAACTGTATATTACTAAAATTACAAACGTGTGTGCAACGCACGTTAGAATTATCTGATTATTTACATTGATGCTAATTTGTATAAAAATATTATGATGCCTCTAAACTTCAGAACACAGTGCGTGTAAGGATACAGTGAGTACTATGCTGCACTGTGGTTTGTTGCATGCTCGGTCGCTGAGCGTCGCCATCAGACGCTTCTCTCTGTACATAATGTGTTACGAAGATAATATATGTCTACTCAAACGTTTCGTGTTAATAAAGTTTATGTTACCGATTCTATGAGTATTATTTTATCCATTCCTAACTTACAACAAGTCACCACCCCACTCCTGCATTTATTACGAACAGAAGAAGGTATACCCTACGAGTATTTGGGTTTATAACTGTTATCATCTCTTTTTTGTTGTTTTTTATGGGATAAGGAATACGGGGCAAACGGGCAGGAGGCTCACCTGATAATAAGTGATCACCGCCGCGCATGGACATCCACATTAAATATGTTATTGTGTTGGAAATAAGGCTAATATAATAGGTATATAGGTTAGGGGTACAGAACAGTAGGTATTACCTATATGTAAAAGGCAGCGACAATACATACATTGATATAATGTTTATTTATTTAACAACGGTACAAATTGGTGCAGACACGAAGCTTGATCTGAAGCGATATAAAACCTTACTCTAACGCCAACTTGTAACACCCCGCCATCAACACATGTTCAGGTACATCAGGTAGACAACAGTAGGTATCATATAAGCTTACCTAGATTACCTAATTATTTGGCACATTCATTTGGCGACGATATAGTTATTATAATTAACACTTTGATTCGATCTTTCCGTCTAAGTTAGGATTCTCTATTTTATGGTCTTCATAAATACTTATCTACTTACTTGATTGCACGTTTTAGTCAAATATATTGTTTTAATTCGGCTGACTCAAAACAATATGTTTTGAACGCAACGACAACAGAAATTATTTACAATACATGACAATAGAGTTATACAACGCTAGTTTTACACAAAAAACATTTAACTTATGCTACTTACAATATGTTTACTATAAATAAATATGTGTATATCTAAAAATAACTATAAGTACTAAACTAAACATTTGTACACAACTTGAAAACAACGCACTGGACGGTCGCCACCTGCACCGGTGGCGCGGTCGGACGAGACAACATTGAGCAATATTTCAAATAAAAAATATTACAATAAAAAATATCATAATTGTTCAAATAGATAACTCCAAACTCCGCTAGTTGGATAGCTAATAGCTATTCGTGTACAGAAAGGGCCTCATTTGTGTAAGTAAAAAAAATCTGATTCGATCAAATTATTGTATCTATTGTGAGCACCATTTTCTGGTGTTCTGTCGATCTTATTACCTACCTTCAGATAAAGTACCTTACATAAGTTTTTTTTATTGGTCGAGAAGCATAATATACCAATGCACACTTTTTTAAATACATATCTTAATTCGTAATAAAAACTTTTCAAATCGTAAATATGATATACAAATACGCTATAATATCATAAGAAAGTTATAAAAAGAGTCTAAGTTACATTGAAGACGAGCGCCACAAAGATGTAAGTGTTAGCTACTGACTGCTGAGGTAGATCGAGGTTGCAGATATATCAGTAAGCAATACACCGGGATACATTGCGGAGACTAATGCCTAGTCGATATAACATTAAGTACCAAGAGTGTGCTTAGAACTTGACAAGCAATCTGGAGCTCTGCAATTGCTATGTGCTATAAATGTACCTATCTATACCTATATCTTGTCAAATTCCAAACATGGTCTTCGTACACACTATAGGTATTTATCAGCTGTCCTCTGTGTTAGTAGAACTTCGAAGGCCTTCAGTCTGTCAAGGTTACAGCAATAGCTGTTCAAGCTCAATGCACTGATATTGGAAGGGTTAGGACAGGTGAGGGCATAGCAACAGTCACGTCAATGTCCAATAGTGTCACTACTTGCTTTACGTTCACTAAATGTTGTATCGTGATGGACTCTTCTAGCAGTTTACCGCGCGGGGACCTCCAGCACCACGCTGGCGGGTACGGCGGGTGCGGGCGGCGCCTTGTCGGGCCGCGGCGCGCCGCCGGGCTCCGGGGCGGCGGGGGCGGGGGCGGGGGCGGGGGCGGGGGCGGGGGCCGGGGCGGCGGCGGGCGGCGGCTCGGCCTCGCCGGTGCTGGCGCGCAGTGCGGCCGGCGACGTGGACGTGGGGAACACCGTGCCGCCCTTGCCCGGCGCCGGCACCTGCTTGCATAGCATCGCCATCGCCGTCGCACTCTCGCGGACCACTTGAACGTTGTGCAAACATTTGCGTTCATTAATCAAGAGAGAGAATCAACAACTTCTTACGAGAAATCAGTCGTTGAATGTGAGAATGTTTAATGATAGCAGGCACATGCCTGATGAGCGAGAGCTCGACAGTTTCAGCACAATTGATTCCCGTGTGAATGTGAACCGATTGTCTACTTACTATGACTGTACTATTGAATAAATGCAGACGTGCAGCCCAGATGTAGGTGTAGATACTATCCTATTAGGTATACGTGTAGAAGGACCTTTTGCAAGTACCTTTCCGTGGAGATAGCTACAAGCCTGCCTAATTGAAATAGTACCTGGCTGCACGGGGTAGGCGGCGCTGGCGGCGGGCGGCGGCCGGCACGACGTGGTCGTCAGAGTCTCCGGGTCCACCGAGCTCAGCTCTGGGAAACCATTCAATACAACTTTTTTGACTTGCTCTACGTATTCGTTTTACTTGTATGAAATCGGGTTCTATGTGAATGTGATAATAGGTAACATACGTTGTTAGTATTGATACAGAAGAAGGGTTCTTTGGACATGATGATTATTCGAGGATGACGAACTTAAGGTATCGATGCATTACTGATTGAAATTCAAAGTAACCTCACATACTTAGGTACTAGAGTCAGTTCCACCAGGTGTTGAATACTAAGTAGGTAGCAAAGTACTTATATCATGCGGTCTATTTATTGACCATAGAAACAGATACCATTTCTTTTTGGCTAAACAAGGATAGCTCACCTTTGACCTTCCTAATGAAGAAGTAGAAGAAGTACAGACACAGCAGGATGAGCAGCACCAGGATCCCGCCGAGCGCCACGAAGTAGGCCGCGGCGCTCGGGCGGCGCGTGCCCTTGGGGATCGGCGCCGGCACGCCCATCGCACCTCGTCTGCCTCACCTGCCTCACCTGCTGTGCTGCCAACACAACACACCTATTTCCTCACTAAAGAAAGACTATTAGTGTGAGTGTAAGGGTTTGGGATATCAAACAATGTTAGGTTGCACTACCAGTAGGTACTAAGTAAGTACATGTGGATAGTGACTAGCGTCAGCTGAGTAGGTAAAGCACAGCGTTAAGAACGCTACTCCGAATACCTACCTTCTTTGAAACCAAACGCATTGTATGTTATTGTACTCTGTGACCAGAAGGCTCTCACATATTTAATACGTTCGCGTCGTAGTAGTAAAATAGTTGTCGAAGCGTCGCCGTCGTGGGTAACTACCTAACTACCTCTCTTGAGAGATTTGACTCACGGAGTAGGTATGTACACAAGACGAAAGTAGTAAGGGTATAACAGTTACATCAGTGGGGTACATTGGTACAAAATACTACGAATACTGACTCACCTTCAGTAGAACAATTGAAAGTAGAAGTAGAACAATCCGGGCTGTATTCACCAATTTGATTCACCGAGAATTCTCTCCGCCTATCGTATATGCTCATCGAACAGTCACATTGAGCTGATATTCAACACATTGCTACAGCTCATCACTTCACTTTGAAATATACATTTTGCTAACACATTGATCGCAAGTAGGTACAAAATGATTGACGTATGTAAAACATGGCGAGGAGATCACGTCCGTGGCGCAGATATTATAGTAATGGTGGACCATTGACGAGGGCGGCCAGACGCCCGCACGGCCGCGGCACGGCGGGACACGCTGCGACACTGTGTCACCACCGCAGAGTAACGAGAAGGATCACATACTCGTGAACTTGGACAGATTTATTTTACTTAGGGCCTTTACAACTGCCGGACTTTTAGTCTCAAGAACGCTACCAATACTGATGTACCTAGGTACCTAGGTACATAGGAGAATGTAAATCAGAAAACAGTTACTAGGACTAACGACTAACGTAAACTATTGAATCAAACAATTATTATAGACATCAACAAAATTAATGTTAATCATAGGTTTATAAGGTATAGGTTAGTCATTAAATACCTAATTGCCTATATGTAACTCAGTCAACAAATCGTAGTCCTTCTGCGTCTAATGCTTGGTGACACGGTGGTGAAGGGGATGTTTTCTGTATATCACAAACACATAGTGTAGCAGTGTGTCGGTAGTTGGAAAACATCGCGAGTAGTGTATTACAGAAGATAGAATGCGCGACGTCGCAACAAGTGGCGGCGACACTCCGGCGCCGGCCGACACCGCACAGGGGTGTCACTCACTACCCATAACATTTTAATCTTAGACCCAAATTCGTATAATTAAATAAGTAGGCGTGATGCGAAAAGACTGAGAACTATATTTTGATAGTAACGGAAGTGTTTATGGGATTGCGATCGGTCAACATTACCAGACGTAGACATCTTTTAAACATGGTGGTATAATCTCATCGGCCCAGATAGCAACTGCTGACTAAGTGACTTGCTAATCTTGTAAATACGCGGCATGAATTGTGCGGTTATTACAAGATTAACTATAGTAACTGGCACTATGTGCCAGCCCTGCGACAGACGAGGGTGTCGCGGCACGGCGGCGCCGCACAGCGCGCGTGCGCCACGCCGCCACAGTGCCACAGCCCCCGACGTCCGCCGCCGCGTCCTCGCTGTCACCATCATACGATCAGTTCCGTGACGATCCTTAACACTCTACTTTATGTCCTTCAGCCAAGCCACCACCGACATTATTCTGCAGAGGTAGAATAATGTCGTAGTAACAGAAAGAAAATAAAAAAAAATCCTTTAGATATGGTTTGATTTTAACTTTCAGGATGATCTAGATTTACCTACTCTCTAAAGGATAGGTTAGGTATAGCATAGGATTTTGGTACATCCTTTCTTGCACAAGGTACCTTTTAACAAGAGATTTAGTTTTATTATCTGGAAGTTTTGCAATAATATCCAAACTTTATTAATAAAATCTATCACTACATCCCATAAGTGTTTTGGATTTGGAAGATGGAACTGTGGCTTGTTTGTGTTTTCGTATTCATAGGTACCTAAGTAAAGTGTATTTTTTAACTAAGTGGGTGTAACTAAAGGGTATGACCCATTGCTCTATTTTGTGGTATCACAAGTAATCACAACTGATTGTCTGCAACACGACCAATATACCATGACGGTATTTATTAAAAACCAGAAAGGGCCTGAATTGCACCCTGGGACACACTCGTTTCAACTTTAAAATCAGATGATTTGATGTCGTTTATCGTTTTAAAGAAGTTTATGTATTCTATCTTGGTAAGTTTTGCAATATGTACTTACTTACATATTCTAATTTCAGCTTCGTGGCCCACGCTGCCAATACCAATAGCATTTTGTCACCATCCCCAAACATCGAATACTTATTTTTTACAAAGGGTCCTAATTCGTGAGCGTGTGGTTTGGTAAATCCATATTACTTACTGGTCAAGAAAGTTGATTTACATTATAATACAGCAACATTTGATTAAGCTCCTAATATGTAGGAGGGACATCAACATAGCCGACGTAGAGATTAGATACTATTAGTAAAAAGGCGTAGCTAAGGGGAAACATAACTATTCATTGAGTTGGTCGTTCACCCCCAGACAGAAGGGGCAGTGACTCGCCCCCAATTTGGACGAGTTCCAGCAGCACGCTGCGATATATCCCCATTTAATGATGTCACGGGAACCACCTGATGCGTCAGTCACTTGTTTATCTAGTACCTAAAGCACAAAGCATTGCATTATAGTAGCTAGGTAGTAGAGCTGTAGAGGTACGAAGCAAATAGTTCGGTACTCTACCTCTACTTCTAAAGCTATTCAAATTGTCGAAGGATGACTAATAATTCAGTGGCAACAAGTTCGGCTGTTCCGCCGGTGGACGTCGGTCGTCGCCTAGCTAAAGTATGTACTAGTAACGTGTGCTGCACAAATCAAGCCGTCATCAGTGGCGTATCGTGGGGGGGGGGGGGGGGTTTATGGCCCCGGGCGGCATCATGTACCAGGTTTTTTTTATACTACTAGAATAGGGGGCGGAAAAATTTCAGACGAAAAACCCACACTACGCCACTCCCAGTCATAAATTAAAAAGATAAAGTAATTAATTCAATGCCCAGAACCTTGCTTACTTGCTATAATATCGACCCAGGAGCCGGGTATTGGGTACTGAATGCCAGTGAATGGGTTAATAAATAAAAGTGACATGAAGACATGCGTTGCGCACTTTATTTTTAATATATTTTGTAGAAAAGTTTCAAATACACTTGGTGAACACTTACAAAACTAAACTGAATTTGTTTATCATAACAAAATGCACCTTAATAATTACGAAATAAAGCTCAAAAATTATATTTGGAAAAATACAGTATTCTTAATCTACAGAGTAAATAATAGTTATCTGTTACAATCTCGTACAAGGAGGCATATTTGCCTAAACATAACATGTACTAGACTACACGGAGGACCTCCGCTCCGACATATCACAACGTGTACTTAACGCAGGTCGGGTACACGCGCGCGCAGAAGTGACACGCTACCCTATAATATAGTCATTATAAATCTGAGCAGTTAGACACAACGCTGATAACTTTGAGAATTGTGGTATACTGAGTAAGTGTAGTGTACGTATGGAACCACCAACTTCGCAAATATGTGTGTGATAGTACATAATGTGTACTCCGTCATACAAGTAATATGTTTGTTTTTCTTAGAACTACAGCCAGTATTGTTATTGATTGATTATAGATATTTTACTCAACTACAGTTCTATACACTAAACTACACTCCTGAAACTCGAGCACTGCGGATGCAGCTCACTTCTGCGTGCGGGCGCTCACATACGGTTTGTGACGTAACGACACGCACATTGTACTAGCTTAACGTAACACAACGTAGATATTGGCAGACAGGTATGTAGAGGTAGGGAGAGTAGCGGCTGCGGCCAGCTCTCGTGTAATTACGAGTAACATTTATAATTATTATCAAAAGTCTTATAATTATCTAAATAGACATTTATATGTAAACGTTTTGTTTGGAAGTGGTTTGTTATTTGTTATTTAATCTCGGGTATCAGAGAGCGTTGGGAAATACCTTGTAGATAAAATTCAAAGTTGATTTAGTAAAAGGAAAACTTTAAACAATATTTGATATTAACAATGTTGTCTCGAGACCATCATTGTTTCGCTGACGTCAAGCAAGTGTGTCTTGTCATCAGAACGTACGGTAAGACTTGTTTATTAGAACTAGAATTATTTAATGAACTTGAGACACTACACTGACTGACTCGCCCGCAAGGTTACTTATCATAATTAAGTACTGACACGTACTGGACGTGTACATTTGAGACTTACTAACATTAGTGTATATGTAGCACGCTCCGCACTGGCTCGCCACGTGACTGCGCTTGCCTCTCGCTAACAACAACTGTTATCTACTGCATGACGTCACACACTATTATAGTTGCATTAAGAGACACAAATACATTAACAACACACCGATATATAAAATAACCTTACAAATATTACATCCTCGATCCAAATACCAACAAGTTCCATTAATAAGAGTGTTTTCTGCATGCTATTATCACTTCAACTACCATGACAAAATGACACAAATGCCTTTTATTACGCTGTACTATTGTACGCTCCCTCAGTCTTCTACAGATCATTTCTTTGTAACACCAACATTCATTTTTTATTAAAATTTTATTTAAAATACTGTAAATAGTACGAGTACTTTTGACTATCTATATTTACATATACTAAACATTCGCGGAAATCTCTTGCGTCTATAAGGAAAGTAGTCCGAGGGTGACCACGAGGCAGATAGTAAGTGAGACACGTGTAAGTACACACACAGCTACATTTGTCTGTACCTACACGTGTCTCTGTGTGTGCGGTGTACTGTTTCCTCTTTGTGTTTCCTTCCTGCCTCGATTGGGGTATATATACCCGCATAACATAATATTGTCTTTATAATTTACGAACTTTAAAACAGTAATAATCAGCTTAGCAGTTATCTATGCAAGATCTACATATATATATATAACTTTCAATATGTATTATAAAATAAAATTATTAAAAAAATATGAATCTGAATTTAAATAATATTTTAGATAGAATATAACCCTGTCGAACATAAATAATCAATCTCACAAGAACATAACTACCTAACTTGTGACCATGTTATGTCCGGCGAGCTGCGGTCAGTGGACACAATATGTCAGATCTAAGACTTGACTTCGCATCCAGAAACCAGCTCACACACAGCACTTACCCTGCATCACGTAGTTTATAAAATCATATCACACGTAGGTACACAAAATTATACTAAAGTATACCTACAGAGCCAATGAGCCATGTTCAGATTCAGAAAGAGACAAGAACAGTCTGATTTTTTTTTGTGAAATCACTTGTGACACGTTACTTGTAGAGGTGACCATTGGTTGTGGGACAATTGTAATACTGATTACTGATATACAGTGTGACAGGCGATGTTACTGCCTGTGTGGTGACACTCACTGGCTCCGAGTGACCACGCGGCATCGATTCGCTCACTAGCCGATTGCGTGTAGCACTCGATTGTACTTGGAATGCACAACATATCATATTTGTGTAACAATGGTTACTACACAGTACGGTCGCGTACAATGTGCCACACTGCAGTTCGTGAGCAGCGGCGAGGCAAAATAGCCCTTTATGAAATGACACTGTATGTGCTGCATTTATTCGAGTGGTAATAATGATTCATCATAAGTAATTTCCACACTGCACCTCCAATTATTGGCTTGTAAATCTTTTAGGGAATTCACATTGTTTTATAAAGTCCCAAACTATGGTCGATATTATACAGACTGATTGGAATACTTAATACTAAACTGACGACACGTAACACAACACATAACATCGCTCGGAGCACGTTTCGCCGCATCAGGAGCCTGCGCCTGTGTCGTACTACGTAGGTTTCGCTCAGGGTCCGCCCACACTAGCTTGTGCAACATTCTCGAATGTTCCTGTGTGTGTGTGTGTGTGTGTGTGTGTGTGTGTGTGTGTGTGTGTGTGTGTGCGTGTGTGTGTGTGTGTGTGTGTGTGTGTGTGTGTGTGTGTGTGTGTGCGTGTGTGTGTGTGTCTAGTGCGGCACGTTGGGGTTGAAGGGCGGCGGCTTGTGCGCGTGCTCGGCGCCCATCACCTGCTCGTAGGACGGCGGGCACGCTGCAACACACACGTACACACATGTTAACATCTCACCTCAATACAACCTGCAATACCATACACTGAAATTTGTATCTTCTACAATAATTACGAGCAACTTTCAACTCGTGACAACGCGCTCAGGCTTTTTGCGCATCGTTGCGGCTTGCGTCTAGCATAAGATTGTTTGTTACCATCTTTATTAACATTGTGGATTGCAAATAAACGATATGATATGATATGATAATATTAAGTCTTGTTTAAAAAATGCCAATAAAATAAAGCCATCATCAGTATGTGTTGTCAGTGCAGTTCTTATGTTTGTAGGTACTTTATATCGGAACTGATGTGGCACGAGTAATTATTACTTATTAAGTTTATAACTACGTGAGCGATAACACAGCCGCAACACAAATGCGCTAGCTAACAGGATAATGTTCTACTAGATAGTCACAACAATGCATAGCATTACACCTACACCCGGCGAACACAACATGGCGTGCACTTTATAACGCTTGATTAATTATAAATAATAATAAATAGTTTGTTCATCAAAACAACATACAGGTACTAAAACTACAAGTGAACTGGTGGCGAGGTGCATTCGCAGCTACGTTATACAATAACCTGCACAATTAATTACAAGCGTATGCTGGAGACAACGGTTATAGCACGTATACATACATAGCTACACACTCTACGTGTGACACGTACATTGCGACTCTATATGACAGGCAGGTCAGGTAGCAACTACTTTCCCTTCATGCGTTCATAATTATAATACACACTCAATAAAAACATGTTCCGACGAATTCAACAATTAAATCTGCCGCTGACTCGGACTCGATATTTATACAATTGCAAGCATCGGAGTTATTTTTCGTGGTACAAATCATAAGCATTACCAATTACAACTACAACTAAATACAAAATAAATAGTAATGTATCTCGCAATACTTTCTAAACTCTAACAACCAACAACTATGATGGGTTTCATGCAACAACTGGCGATCTAGTAGCATTCCTCTCGCAGCATGTGGTGAGGTGGCTACAATATGCACGGGCTACATGTAAGCATGCGGCGGCGAGCGCGGCGACCCACCTGTGGCGCTCCAGCCGCAGCCGGGCGGCGCCGCCACCGGCATCGCCACCGGGAACACTTCGCACACAACCAGACCGTTACAGGTACACCGACACGGCCTACTCAAACCTGCGCGGTATTCGCTGCCGCTGTGGGTAGACGTGCATCCACCCGCGGTATTCCACAAAGGCTACCCACAAGGACAGCGAATGCCGCTTCGGTCTGAATAGGCCTTTACACGGCCATAGAGCGCACTCAGTCAATACAATTAGCGCTCCACATACATCTTATATCAAATTATTTTGCCGTTACAAAGCTTTTACCGAATGTACATAACGACACACGAAATTATATCGCGGTTAACAGGTCTGCCTCGGGGAGCCGCATCATAAAGTAATAATGATGGCTTCTAATGTCTATGAGTGTTATCGACCCTAACACCGAATGCCGCAGACTACTACCACTCGGTGTGTATCGGACTCTCATCGACACACATGTTACACAGTGACTGGTCGCTGACACCAACGCAACGGGTAGTCGGGTACACACACATAATGATGATTGACTTAATTACGTGGAGCGCTAATTGTAATCAGTGAGTTGTTATACAAGCAATGTTTGGTACATCAGTACAAGACAACGCCCTAAACATTGACATATAATCTAAATATAGCCGGCATAATCATTATATACACTCATAATCATATTTCGCTATATGCAGTACCTAAATGGAAAACGTTGCGAAACCTACTACTCGACGCAGTCGGCGTACTACAGGCGGCACACAAACGTACAGTGTCCGGTGCTGCCAGACACTGCGACCGTCACGCAGGCCGCCGCCGCCGCGCCGCCGTACACACCAGCGTCACACTGATCAATTTGTTTCTTGTTTATTGATTTATTACACTTACGCGAATATTAGACATTGAAATAAAACTACTTTTTACTGAACTGCATTTTTTTACCATCTGAACTCAAGTAAAATTTAACTCACTATGGAGTCGGAGGCAAATAACTCTTTACCTTTCTTAGATGTTTTAGTTATTCATAACTCCAACAACACCTTGATTCTGTCGGTAAATCATTGTTTCAGAGAGCACGTGGGATCTGTGATGAGCAACACCTGGCTGCTGAGCTTAAGCATGTTAAGCAAGTACTGCATGCTAATTATAACTTCAAGACGACCAATACCTCAGTCGGCCCGTGACCATGGATGATGTAAAGGATCCGAAACGTCGGGTTAAAATAATATCAATATACCGCGATAAAATCCACTCATCACACCTGCCACTCGTCCAGGTTCATTCTGATTTATCAGTTGCGCAAACTTTGTAATCTTTGCAATACGGAGTTCTATGACTTTTTTTCAGCAACAGACGTCCTTTGGCTGATATGATGTCGAATGGGTTAAATGTTATGTAGGTATTGATAATGGCAGCCCTGGTAAGTGCGCGGAACTTCAATTTCCTACATGCTGACGGAGCGACACTCGCTCGTCGCAAACTCGTGACGTCAGCTGACCGCGATATACATACTCAGCAGCCATGACACTACACCGACAACAAAATACGTCGAAAAGTGCAAAACACAAATACCTACAATATTATAAATAAGTAATTAGATGGTGTATACTCGTCGCAATTGCGTTATTTGTTCAAGTCATACAACCCACCAGTTAGCTGTGAACAGTAACCGCATCGCCAAGATAAAAACAAGTGTAGTGTAACAGTTGTAACGTCGAGGTTCTGCATGAATATCATGTTATCTGTCGCGGCTGAGGCTGCAGCGATAGCCTCGTCCAGTCTAATGGTATCACAACACAAAGCCACTGATTTCTTTTTGCTTTTCTCATTTTATGTGCGTAGTTATAATACGCTCAAACGGTAAAGAAAAACATCGTGAGGAACCTGTTTGAAAGATTTTCTCGATGGCATGTAAAGTCTACCAACCCGAACTTGGCGAGTGTGGTGAACTAGGTAGGTATAACTTAATCCCTCTCAAATGAGAAGAGACCGGTGTCCAGCAATGGGACAATAAGTGGGTTGCTAATGAGTAGTGATACATGCTGTGGGATAATATGTTATATTAGTTTCTATAAAAGTGCACCTGTGGCTCAGAGCACAATGCGCCCGTGTGCGCATATGCGATAGCATTGGTTCCTCGGTACCGGGCGCTCGCACTGCACGTATCGCCTGTCGTTATGACATTACCGGCGGTCTGTGTAGCGCCGTGTCGTGTCGTGTCACGGGTCCACATACCCGGCGCGGCGTGTCGTGACGTCACGTCACACTAACGACATGAGTGTTCTCGATTAAGTCAACACGATACGGTAAGCATGAATCCGCTGATACGATGTACTAGGACACAGGCTGTTTGTGTTCTGTTGCAAGCTGGTCTGCAGACTCTACTGCTCATTTCTCGGTGGTGTCATCATCAACCCATTGTTGTACCACAACTGGGTGCGGGTCTCCTCTTATTTGAGAAGCATTAGGCCATAGACCACCGCGCTGGCCTACTGCGGGTTGGCAGACTTTATCATCGAGAAAATCTCTCAAGACACCACCTGCACGGTGACGGTGTCCTTATGATGTTTTCCATCACCGTTTTAGCATCTCATATTTTTAACAGGCTAATCAAAATGGGACTATATACTTTTATTTTAAACTTGTTTACGTAATAGTACATAAAGCCGCGGGCGATGCACACAAAGGGTGAAGTATTTGTTATATACACTTGTATGCATATTTGTCGTCATTTAAATTGTGGATGTAGTACGCGACAGTGTTAGTAAATATATAGGTATATACGCTCGAGAAATGGACTTGAGAGCCTTCCACTTTCGATGACATGATCAATATCTGGCAATGATCATAATAAGTATTTGTTGCAACACTCCGCAAGTGGCTTCTCACCAGTGGCGTGACTCAGTGCGACGTCACCTCCCACTGTAGTGATGTAGCGCCGCGTGGACCTAATGAATTGCGGCTGACGACCACACGTATAATATTGGGCGCGCGACACTTCATTCGACATAATTATACAGCTCTACTGTAAGTCATCAGCGTTGTCGACGACAGCGCTGCCGTGTTAGTAGGTACCACAAGTGACTCATTAACAATTAAAAAAACCTTATAATATTAAAAACAAACTACAAAAATGGCCTGCCATTACCTCTTTAATTGAAATCTAAATTAGCATGAAGTTTCAATTTATTGTGACCGTCATACAGAAAAGTTAGTTCTTTGACAGCAAGTCTACTATTTTTTCTAATTTATTTTAGGTAATTGCCGCCGAACCACTGCTGTTACACACAAAGGCGGCTCGCTTTACGTTGATCGATTTAGAATGTATCGTGCCTATGTGACCACCTGACCACGTGATGAGAGAGCGGGTCTCTTACTTGTAACCGGGATCCGCCCTCAGTTACACCCTCATATTGAAACGCCTCACCAGTTAGTTAAAATACATCTCAAGCGAGTATTATCTGCCGCGCTGTCGCACTGTATTGATATCAATCAAAATGTCAGCTACAATGTGACATTGGTTAATAGGAGTTTGGGGCAGAAGAGGTGCTAAAGGAATCAAGAGTGTTCGATTAAGTGTGCCTTATAGTGAAGCTTACCGTTAACATCGGGCGCGCTCGGCGCTGACGAGTAGGGCGCGGGGTAGGGCGCCACTGTGGGGTACGGGGTGCCGGTGGGGTACGGCGTCGCCACCGGGTACCCCGCCGCCGCGCCCGTGGGGTACGGGGTCCCCGTGGGGTACGGGGTGCCCGTGGGGTACGGGGCGCCCGTGGGGTACGGGGCGCCTGTAGGGTAGGGCGCCGCCGTGGGGTACCCCTCTCTTACTACTGGGTATGCTGTCACTGTTTGCGCTGATGAACAAAATGTTTGGGTAATAGAAGCGATCCAGTGATACTGCGATTGGCATTGCCTTAAGAACTTAACATACCTACGTATAAAGAGTAAAATAAAATGATATTGACTAGATATAATTTTCAGTAAGTAAGCATCGTCACCTGGGTATGTGGCGGCGGCGTACTGCTGCTGCGGGTAGGGCGCCGCGCCGCTCTCGTTCACGGCAGGCGCTGCACACACACACACACACTGTTACACCACTCGGTCACACATGCAGTCACCACGCGGTATCTGCCGAGTTTACGACCAAATACTATTCATCCTCCTAACCGTTTTTTAATTACATGGTCCGTTTATGTTAGAGTCGGTTTCCAGTGTACCCACTTTATACCTACTACTATAACCGATATAATATGGTATAGGTAAACGTGAACGTAAGTATTATTCATTGGTATATAGACGGAAGGTAATCGTATTACAACCGAGGTCGACATGTGGAGGCCGCTCATCCGCCAGGGTGCTGGCCTCGCGGACACCTCTCCACACAAGTACACGCGCAGCTGACACAGGCACCTAGTCTAGATATGCGGGGACTTTACTCAGCCGTGCCGCGCGCCTCTTCATGACCAACGTCTGTACCAAATACTAGTTACTACCTGCCACTAGCCCCCTCTATTCCCAATCCTTCTCTCCAAGTTGGTATGCTCAAATATCCTTATTTAGCGGATACATCGGTTATTAAATAAACCCGTTCCAAGTGTCAGCTTTCTAGAATTGGTAGCCGTGGCTTGGTAAACCAAAAGTTGAAGGGAAAGTTCACGCTTAAACTTGTGAATGTTAACATAATATATGGACCACATAGCACTGAGTATTGGCGCTTTTTATACACGGAAGGCGTGTCATCTGCATGTATACACGACCAGTGTATGGACATCTTTCTTTCGTTAGCAGTTGAGAAGTAGATCGCGTGCAAGTAATAATGTCCTGTGCGACGCGCCCGCGCCGCGCGCTCGGCACGCTAGTGTGCGCTCGTCCTAAGGATAAGGAAACGATCGTCTTCAGATGAGAAGAGCGACCGTTAACTGGGAGAAACCCGATCACAGGGGCATACTTTTTTGATTCACTATCAAAGGTAAACCTTGCAGGAATACTGCATTACGAGAGCTGTGCTGAGCTGTTCTCTTGCTACTACGTATATAAAAAGTTCATCCTACATAAAATTAAAAAAAAACCCAAACGTAAAAAAGTCTACAGGGAAATTGAGATGATCTATTTTTTAACCCCAGCGCTCTTGATATTTAACTGTTGATATAAGTTGGTTACAAATAAAAAAAAATGTTACTCATGTTTGCTGACACACGTTAGGGCCCCTGTAGCACGGGGCCCATTGTCATTGATATGGCTGAGCCTTCTACGCGAATTCTAAACCTGACAGGTTACAGTGAGAAAACTGTCCACACTAATAACTTAACATACTATAGCTAATTAAAGTGTAGGTAATGCGCTCACGTGCGATGACCCGGCCGCGCGACTTGGACTGGCAGCAGCAGCGGCAGACGATGGCGAGCAGCACGGCCACCAGCACGGCGGCGCACAGCCACAGCACCAACCCCATGCTCACCGCGCCCGACGACGACACGTGCTCGTGATCCTGCGCACACCACCACTACACACACTGCTATACCGACAGATCTACAGTTCAACCCTATTGGTTAACCATTGTGCAATGAGACTATAATTGCTAGTTACTTGTCAAATGTGCAAGAGAGATTTGAAAACATTAGCAATCCCAATCAATTGTTTTACCTAGTTCCTTTGGATATATATAAACAATCTTTTTAAATAAAATAACATGATATGAATTAGCATCAGTCACCGGATAGTGTGGGTGCTCCCACAGATAACACAACAGGCTACAGTCCACACTGCGTGGAACGCATGACCAATACTACTGAGAATACATTAACTCACATTGAAATTGTTCACTACACTTCTAACTAGCTCTATCACTAAAAGTTGTAACAGTTAGAAAACTTTTCAATATTTTAGTCCAAAGTGTAAGGTAACTGAAATTCTGATCCGTCTAAGTAATATAAAAATGCGAGTCCTGATCTGATTGCAAACAGACATTTATTTACTTGTTGTCATTATCTAAGTATATGTTTAATAAATTCGTAGGACAATACACAATATCACAGTATGGCACATTACACCACACAAACATATCAATTGCGCATAAGTAAAGTATACACTGCTGCATTACTCATATCACACACACACTCACACAACCCTAACACACACACAGCCACTGGAAATCCTATTACTTTATTACAATATAATATAACACCTCATTCAATATTTACTATAATCTGAGTCAGCTTTGTGTTACCTTTGTTTGAGAAAGTATTAGCTGTTGCTGTCATAACATATTTCTGTTTAAAAAGTACTGTGGCTTCTTGCTTTGGCTGGTAGTGAAGCAGTTTAGCAGATCTTGTCTGAAGTTTAAAAAGACAATATGTCATACTACACCCTAGGGTCCAGATACTACTAGCTAACTTGTGGGCAAGAGAAACAATAATCTCCACTGCAATGTACCAGGAGGCCCTATGATGTAAACCAGTCACAATTCACACAAACAGCACACAAGTGTATTGAGATGAAGGGCATGCAAGGCTAAGTATTCACTATGTTCAACCTCACTGAGGCTGTTCACAGTGCACTGCAGTTCTTGAAGCTCACATAAGAGCAGCACACAGCACAATCCCTGTGGACACACAGGGAGGTGTGTGCTGTTGTTCAGAGATTGAACTTAATGGAAGCAATCTGATGCACAATGTGAGATTAGCACACAAAACATTAATATGACAATCATGTACCTATTATTTCTAACTTCAGCAATGTAGATACTATCAGAGGAGATAGAAATCACCACTTTAATCTACAATGATGCTAGCTTCTAATGAAATTGTAATTAACTAAACACACTGGAAGCCTAAGTACTGTGTCACCGCTGTGTAACGATATCAATAGGTAAGTAAGGTGCGATGCGGCCGACTATGACAGAGTGGTGTGACGCCCGCCTTGTGGTGGATGACGGTGACGGCAGCACCTACCTTGAACCAGTCGTCTTCACCAAACTCGTTCGAGTCGAACATCACTCGTGATTAAACAACAACAATGCCACTACACTCCACTTCACTACACCGCCGCAACGCAACTAAAGCAGCTATCAAAAATCATATCGGAACTCGATATCACATTGAGATTTCAATGAGTCACCTTTGCTCGGACATACACTTGATGTCAGGGGTTTTCCGGATTAGGTATACAAAGAAAACACGTCCAATCAAAAAATATTTTAGGATATTCAATTCAAATTAATTACGGAGTTTTCGTAAGTAGCACCATAAGCACACTCTCAACTACACAAGAAATGATCTACACATGATATATATTGAAATCATTTTGAATAACAATATTTTAAATAAATAAATAAAATATATTAGGTACCTACCTACCTGCTACCTGTACGTACACACGAAACCGAGTGCACAGACTAATAAGAGAGTATTGTAGTAAATCAAATAGTACCAATGTCAAAATCGGAAGGCGTTGCATTTCGTTCGGTCATTAAATCAGTAGATCAGCTCGGTGAACGTGTTATTCCGTATAATAAATTGTAGTCTTTGGTGATAATGAAATTGAAATCTTCATGAATGTTATCGACACTGCTCTTATCAATACTTTAGCAAGATGTAAAATAATCTCATTAATAATCTAATTCTATAAACCAGAAAAGATATCGGTAATTGCATAGTGAAATAAATTGTTTTACTTAATCTCTCTCTTTGTACCAACAATGCTCTGTACTTACAGTAAGACAGCTCTATGTGCTTCAAACTGTCTTGCGTAAACATGTTACAGTCCCATATGACCCAAGTAACAAGCGCAGGAAAGACATTAGTGTGCAAAATTCAATCGCATAGAACTGCTCTCGCCGGTAGAAGTTTTTATATAATTAGTTCTCGTCTTTACAATCGTATTAACAAAATAGCTTACCTAAATAACTTAACAAAAAACAAGTGCAAAAACAGATCCTCTTGCTAAAGTTAAATTACCAAGAGACTGAAGATCTTCTCAAACCAATCCAGTAGATATAATTTTAGAAGCGGACGCATACATACACTCACACATACACTCACACATGTACTCACACATTCACTCACACATTCACTCACACATACACTAACACGAACACTCACTCATACACTCCCACATACAGAATGACTCAACCTGTGCACTGACGTGCACAAATGTGTAACATGTGTAGCTTAATTTTATAATTTTCATAATATATTTAATTTACTGTAAAAACTGTCTTAATATTACTATTTTTTTATTTTTTTATTCCATTGTTTACTTTATTATTATATATTTTGTTTAAGAGTTCACTACTCGTTCGATTAAAAATATATGTAACCTATTTCGTTAGGCCCTGGTGTCTGTGATACAATGATTAATTCATTAGTACGGGCACCAACGATGCTTTTTTTTCTGTTAAGTTCATTTCTTAATGTATGGTAAACTGATTTTATGTATCTAAAAATATGTTTTTCTGGAAATAAATTTTATTATTATTATTATTATCTCTAAAAATATATCTTAAACTGGTAATAATATATATTTGAGTTGGTTACTTTTAAATATACATATAACTATATACCTATTATTGATATTAATATAGAAAAAGTTTTTGTCTACGTTCTTATATATAGCAATTCATACTATCATAACCACAACCATAAATATCGTGTATTATGTTTAACTTGATATTTAATTTTGTTGATAAAAAATTCGAAACAGTTTACTCACCACGTGTGAAGTGACATGTGTTACTCCACACGTCAGTTCGCACACTGTGTCACTGTCAGTGTCACTGTCAGGATATAAATATCCAATTCAAAACCAAAGCTAAATTAAATAGAATTCTTGCTAAAATAACCTGATAACAGAAATTTTGCAGCTTCTACATCAGTCTACGTGCTTGTTGACAAGTTAAACTTAGCACAATGTATCCATCAATATTAAGGAGAACGTTATTACCATTGCGGCAGGTGTTCGCTGTTCAGGCGTCACACTTACTCGGCACTGCTGCTAGTTTCGCCGCAGCTAAGAAAACCACGTCTGCGGCAGGAGGTCCTTTTTTTAAATTTGTGTATTTAAACTCTTAACATACGATTATAGAGCTCAGTAGGGAAACATCTAGAAAGTTGACAAATAATTTGTTTACTTTGAATAATGTTCGAGTTAGCTTAGGCGATGGCGAGTAGTACAGCTTGTTCGCCATCCCCCTTAGCTAAGTCAGCAATGGGTGAAATAAGGTCCACTCGTAAGATTAACTAATTTACCTTCAACAGATACAGTTTAGTTATAAATGGATCTATTTCAGGTGTGATGGGGCTGGGCAAAGGCAAAAAGAAAGGAGGCAAATTGGGAGCTATGGAGAAGAAGGAGATGCCAGTAGAGAGTGACCCTGTAAAGCTGGTCAACTATGTGTGTGGCTCCAACATATACACCACAGGGGAGGATGTTAAGGTCTGTAGAAAATATGTTGGTTGCCCTTACCTCGCAGTAACCAGAGAATATCTACTCATATTAATACATACATAAATAAATAGTTCAATCATTGTTTTACTCATGAAAAGGAGTAAGACATCAAGTTCTCTGGGAGCCGCGGAAGAATTCTAACGCATACCCGCAGCTCCGGCACTGTGGTCAGGAGAAATACCTCATGTGGTTTTAGTCAGTAGTCACCCACTCTGGGTGGAGTCCGACACACCCCCATCGCCTCCTCGGGCAGCAGGCAGTGCGTAAATGCATTTCCAAAGGTCCAAAAAAAAGGACATCAAGTTGATGCACCTGTAACTGAATGATTATTTCAAGCGAGTGTAATAGTTTATCATTGAATTTAATCACAAAAGATATGTGAGCTACTGTTCATATATGCACAATGTGTCTAAACATTATATTATGTCCAACTTCCAGATAAAGGAAGAGAGTGAGTACCCAGCATGGCTCTGGGAGTTGAACACTGGCGGGGCACCGCCGCTGGAGTCACTGGACCCCAACACTAAACAGTACTGGATACGTGTGCGTGCGGCCGGCATGCGCCGCAACAACAAACTGCGCTCCATGAGGAGGTTCTAGCTGCCCAGCATCACTGTTGAGTTCATGGCATCTTGTGCATCAGACTACTGTCGCGTTAGCTTCTGCTAATGATGTGGTGGAGCAGCTTGACTACATTGTGTCTGCCACAGAACTCGCGAGTGCAGGGTGCGGGACATGTAGACTGTATTTATTAATGCTTAAGTGTAATTAGATAGGTACTAATTGTTATAAAATAAACACGTTATTGAAAATATACGATTTATTAAATTCACAAAAGACTACAAACCAAATATTACTTACATAACGATTTACAATTTGTTTGCTCTTGCAACAATATCAGTGACATGATTAACTTACATTTACTGTCAGTATTCAACCTGAATACCAACGCAGTTGATTTTACCTTAACCAAAATGTTACATTACAATGTGTCACTTGCTTTACTAATTTACAACTGATAGATTTCTAATACAAGCCGACGTTACATTTCACTGGACTATACGATTTTTTTGTCGTTACTTTTGTACGCGCACATTGACATCACTCACGTGTCATATGCATTAGAAACCTTATAAGTATATCATTGTTCCTATTAGTAGAACAGACTCGAATTCAATTCTGATCTGTTCTGACTATCACAAGAGAGCCGGCTCTACCGGCAGACGCGATCAACGAGAGGACTTCGGGAAGTAGCGAGCCACCTCCGCGCCGAGTGCCGCCGCGGCGTCCGCGTCTCGGAGGCACGGAAGAGCCCGCGCGACGACTACTAGTGGTCAATCCTACGGCCACAAGAAACGCAGATATCAGACTCTCATCAGATGTACGAAAACGATAATCCCCGCTTGTACTGAGACCATACAATTTGAGGTTTCGACTGGGCTAGTGTTCGCCGCTGAGCTGCACAACTCTATTTGCCGCAGGGCAGCTGGTGGTGTCCGCGCCGGGTGTCGGCTACAGGCAGTCCATCGTGTCCTCCTTGATGATCATGGGCGGCGCGTAGTCGCCGTGCTTCGTGCCAAACGAGTACGAGTAAGGGTTCTGAAACAATCCGCGGTCCGATTATATTATTGTTATGGAATCAATCTCATTCGAATTAGCAAGAATGCGGTGGCTGGATACAACTGAGCTTTATCTTGAACAAAGTAATACTGCAGTGTATTCGTCGAACAAGCAGCAAGTCTGTCCTTTTATTTCGCCAGTTCATTTGGGCATCAGGTTATTGTCTCAGGAATAATGAATGAGATGGAATGTTCGTGATGTATGGTGATGAGGGGTACCTTCTTAGTGTTGTAGAGGGTGGGCGGGTAGGCGGCCGGGCCGGGCGTGCGCGTGGCCTTGCCGGCGCCGTCCAGCCGCGCGCCCAGCGAGTACACCGGCTGCCTGCACACCACACCGCACACCGCTCAAACTCCACTCATTTATGTCATAACTATGTTACAGGCTATAGTCTACTTAGTAACAATAAAAAACTGTCTGCCCGCTTCCAAAAAGTAGGTTTCCTTAATCAAAAATATTAATTAGAATAATTTCATTTCGGGGTTCGACGCTGCTATGGCGCTATTTCCCTTTTTCGAAAAAACAATCTAAGTAAATTTCATGTTCCGAGCCGTAACAGTTTCAACAACTGGTAGATCACAATGATATCAGCGTGTAGGTACTGACTTGCACTTGTAGACGTTGGTGTCGCGCTGGAAGTAGACGGCGGGGCCGGGCGACTTGGCCTTGGGCATGAAGCCGACGCGCGCGCCCATGGTGTAGGCGGGCGTGCCGGGGCCCATGCGCAGCGCGTACGCGTTGGGCGCGGGGCCCGGCCGCTTCAGCACCAGGCCCAGCCGCGCGCCCATGGAGTACACGGGCGCGCGCGGCTCGCGCATGGGCGGGCAGCGCTCCGGCGCGTGCGCGCCCGGGCCCGGCGTGCGCAGCGTGGAGCGCGTGGGGAAGCGCGCGCCGAAGCTCCACGCCGGCGACGACATGAGCCCCTCGCGCGTCACGCGCTCGATGCGGTAGGCGGGCCCCGGCCCGAGCCCGCGCACGCGGTACCCGGCGTTGGTGCCGAACGAGTACATGGGGTTGCGGTAGCGCGACGGGTCGTGCTGCGGGAAGCCCACCGTGGTCGGCAGCTGGTAGGCGCCCGGCCCGGGGCCTGCAACACGCGGCCTGCTCAACATGCGCAACACACTAACACGCGCCAGCACACGCCATGAACAATAGCCCCTCTAGTGCTAGTCGCTTAGTCAGGCGGCAACTCGCTCGGAAGGCCCGAGTGTGTTCCGCCGTCCATCACACCTAAGTGTATGTCGTACCGTCTAGGTATAAGTGAATTAATTTGAGAGGCAACTTACCCAACGGTTTCTTGGACATTGTGTGTGTATTTGTTTGAGTTTGTTACACTGAAATTTAATCACATTGAATTTGTTTGCGTTGTGTATGCTACGGTAATTTTGACATGGATCCGTCGGCCACGACTGATGACATAAACAAATGAACTTTCAAACGACGAAACCGGCGTCACTTGACGTCCCGCTCACCGAGGAGGTCCGGCGCGCCGCCGGCCCGGCCGGGGGCGCGGAGCGGCCACTAGCAGCATAATGTATAATTAAAACAATATAAAACTTCGCTATATGCTTTATTTAATATTTATTTTTTACACAGCAGATCTAGTTGTACTAAAATAAATAATGTAGGTGTACTGTATAATAGGCAGCAGTTACTGATGCAGCTAGGCTCTGCACAACAGTTGTACGAGCGCGTGCCTACTGCAGCGGCGTGTAGACGCCCGCCTCGCCCGCCTCGCCCGCCTCGCTGTCGCTGTCCTCGTCCTCCGCGCTGGCGCCCCACTGCCGCGCCGGCAACAGCACACCATCAATGTAAAAGCGTCTTTGTCACATGTCCTCAGTAATTCTACCACTAATAAATTAATCAAGTAGATCGATTTTATTCAAATAGGTTTGAGATAGGCGGCACCAAATAGAAATAGTGGCATCCGTCAATCGCCGTCCAAATGTTATAATTATGTTCTACTCTACTCTATGCTAGTAATAGTGGGAACCGTAGCGGTAGGAGAAGACGTACATACCTACTTATCGTGAACACTTATTTTAAATGGTTGCAAAACCAGTCAGTTTAATGACAATTAGATAAATATATCATAGCGAAATGTTCCTGAACGGGTTTAATTATGTGTTATGCACACGTAGTGCTAATGTAGTAGGGCAAAGTATTAAGTAGTAATGTAGTCAGGAGCGAGCGTGTGCACCTGTTCGGAGAGCGGGTGGCGGCGCAGCGCGCGGTACAGGTAGGCCACGTACAGCAGGTTGAGCACGCCCAGCGCGCGCAGCGCCGTCGGGAAGCCCAGCCACCACGCCACCGCGCCGCCCGCCACCGGACCTGCGCAGCACACGCTCAGTGCCTGCCCGCGCTGCCGGCACCGCGGGCGGGGGCGGGTCCTCACCGAGCGCGTACGCGGCGCTGGAAGCGGCCTGCAGCAGCGCGGCCACGTGCGGCGCGCGGCGCGGGTGGCGCGCCAGCAGCGCCGGCACTAGCGCCGCGTCCGCCGCGCCCAGCCCCGCGCCCAGGCACACGTGCGGCAGCGCCAGCGCCGACACCTGCACACACACACACACACACACGTCACACGCGGCCACGTGCGGCGCGCCAGCAGCGCCGGCACCAGCGCCGCGTCCGCCGCGCCCAGTCCCGCGCCCAGGCACACGTGCGGCAGCGCCAGCGCCGACACCTGCACACACACACACACACACACGTCACACGCGGCCACGTTCGGCGCGCCAGCAGCGCCGGCACCAGCGCCGCGTCCGCCGCGCCCAGGCACACGTGTGGCAGCGCCAGCGCCGACACCTGCACACACACACACACACAGACACACACGTCACACGCGGCCACGTGCGGCGCGCCAGCAGCGCCGGCACCAGCGCCGCGTCCGCCGCGCCCAGCCCCGCGCCCAGGCACTCGTGCGGCAGCGCCAGCGCCGACACCTGCACACACACACACGTCACACGCGACCACGTGCGCGCCGTCCGCCCTGCCGGTACTGACGGAGGAGGCGTGCGGCACGGCGAGCGCGGCCAGCGCGACCGCCAGCTGCCCCGCCAGCGCCACACGCTCGGCGCCCAGCCGCCGCGCCGCGCCGCCCAGCGCGCTGGCCGCCACCAGGTAGCCCGCGCTGTCCGGGATGAACACCGCGCCCGTCACCCATCGCTGCACAACGCCACGAAATTACTACACACATTCATACAACAAACTACTACTAACTAACTAATATTTCCGTATTTATATGATATCATCATATTATATTGTTGTTTTTTTTATAAATTCAAAGTAACATTTGTAGTGAGTCATTCAGCAGCAGTATATACTTACACTGATGGCACACAAACACTGGCGACCGACTATCGTCCTTATTACTGAATGTGAGTGATGTATAATATTTATACCTACCTGTGGATGGAACTTGTGCATAATCCAAAGCGGCAGCGTGGGCTCGAGCGCGGCCATGACGCAGGTGGTGAGCAGCACGGCGCCCGCGCACGCGCCGCTCGCGCCGCGCCTCCACAGCGCGCGCGCCCCGCCGGCCGGCAGCGCGCCGCCCGCGCCTCCCGCACCGCCCGCGCACGGCTGTGTCACATAGCACACGTACGGACCAACCAGACGAGATCGCGAGGCAACACATTTTGATGGAAACACTTACGCGATTGAATTCTTCTTTATCCAGAAACATGTACTGCATTGCTGAAAATTGAATGCGACGGATCATTCCTAATGCCAAATACAACTAGTATAGTGAATAATTCTTTATGTGGTAGATAAACTTTACTGACCAAGATTAGCGACGAGCGCGGCGGCGAGCAGCAGGAAGGGAGCGCCGCGGCTCCACAGCGCGTACGTGGCGCCGCCGAACGGGTAGCCCACCAGCACGCCTGCAACACGGTGCCGTGTAGTACCAGTGAGCAGTTAGCGTGTGGCAGGCGTGTGCACCCAGCGCGACGGCTCCGAGCAGCGCCCTGCGGCCAGCGCCAGCCCCGCCTCGCCCGCCTGTGCCGTGTGTGTCGGTATACACCGCCTTACCGAGCGCGACCGCTCCGAGCAGCGCCCCGATGGCACGGTGGCGGCGCGGCGGCGGCAGCGCCTGCGCGGCCAGCGCCAGCCCCGCCACGCCCGCCAGCGCCGCGCCCGCGCCATGCGCCGCCCGCGCCGCGCACACCCACAGAGCCGCGCGCCACCCGCGCCCACCACTCACGCACGCGAACGCTGCCGACATCACACCCACAAACTCTCGGATTTCATGACGTCACCTATTTTCTGATATTAGTTACGGGAGCAACCATGAAAAAACCGATTAAAGTACAGGACTAGACTGAAATATTCTGGTACATTAATATTTATTGTAAAATACTACAAGATCGTGAAAATTAGAAGTTGAATATAAATATAATGTTTGAGTTAGTTATGACAGCGTTGGAGTTACCGAGCGCGGCGGCGGCGAGCGTGGCGGTGGCCAGGCGCAGCACGGGCGCGGCGCCGCGGCGGCACACGGCGGCGCCCGCCAGCGGCGCCGTCAGCAGCTGCGCCGCCGCCTTCGCGCCCAGCACCGCGCCCACCACCGCCTGCGACCCGCCGCCTGCACGCCGCCATCCACACAGCTAGGCTTGTTCTTACTCGGTCACTGAATGGATCGCTCCGTACTAGTACAATCTTTCATATGTACTAGTTCGGTCTTCTAGTACTATTAGTACAGTAGTACGGAGTACCGTAGTACATTGGAAGACTAGATAACAAGGACCAAGTTGACAGTTGAATATTATCATGCATCCCACTCTTTCGTGTAGGTACTGATTTTGTATCAGTCCCGCTCGTTCGGTCGCGTTTCGTGTCTTTCTAGTACCCACATCCTACAGTACTATGTACCGCGCGACTATTCGTTCAGAACCAGAGACTAAGAATTATTACATTGCAAAAGAACGACTAAAAGAAAAAGAAATGATGTACTAATAACAATAAGGAAAAGGAATAATTCTGTACTAGTCAGTCTCGGGAACTAGTTCCTATTAGTACATAGTACATGTACTACACAAGCCTACCACACACACAAACAAAACATTCAGTGTTGAAAATTATACTTGTAGTCGCTGATGGTTTTACCATGTACAGTGTCAGTATGAATATCAGTAGTTATTTTACACAAAGCAACTACCTAATGGCAGTAGAAAAGTAATCTAGGAATTGCAAGCTAATTTCTATGTAAAGGGTTATTGGTTCTTTGACTTTCAGGCTCCCGACTGTCACGTCAAATGCAGGTAGGTACTTCGAAAATGAAGCGGCGAAGACAGTAGACATTATTAGATATTGTAGTTGGAGGTGACCTGTGTCGTCGTCGACGACGCGGTGCACGGTGTGGTTGAGCAGGCTCGCCAGCGGCACGCCCTGCCTCGTCCACAGCTCCAGCGACTCGCCGCGCACCCAGTCCGGGATGATCGGAACTACCACATAGTACAATCAGCATCGCGTATCAGCAGCATCAGTGAACCACTCTACCAGAAAAAACTGCGATTGAAATCGAAATAATAGAACTGACCAAGAACAGTAAGAAGAACGTTGTCCAGGAAAAACGTAAAGTAGATGAGAGCAAACGCTATGGCGCCGCCCGAAGTGTCGCTCGCCTCCTGCATGGCTGCGCACCACACTGTCCGCACTCGCACCGACACCACAACTCTCAACGGCTAGTATTCGCTAGTGTGGAGTCACTAATCGGGTCCGTTGTCGCTAGCGATTCGCGATGGGCCCCACTCGCGTGTTGAGTGTCTAGTGTCGAGTGTCGCGTGTCGCGCTGGGTGCGGGCGGCATGCGGAGCGGGGCGGGAGGGAGGGGGGCGCCGGGTGTCGCGGCGCGATACCGCCGGGTGTCGACTGCGATACGTTTTCAATCAGCGCGCGGCAGCGCGTGTGCGCTTCCTTATTTAATTTTCTGCTTCGCGCACCGTAATGGCACCCGCTGTGGGACACACTGATTGTGAAACGATGAAAAATTCTATTTGAACACATGGCAGCGTCACTCCGTCAGTACCTACAATACTCAATGCAAACTCATTTGACCTACCTATATTTCAAAGAATGCGTAGTGGACTGAGAGGCCCAACACTACACTGAACATTAGGGAGGTTATGTCATGCTCATGGCTGAATACACCATTTGACCTTAAATATAGACAAGACAAGGTATATTACCTTCTCTCAGCGCACTCACACTCAGCCATCTACGGAATTCGAAGATAGATCTAGAGTCACATGCATGTGACCTGCTCAATGACTGCGCTTGGCCTAGCCTCACCCGTGCCACGAATATAAAGTACCTAGGCCTCATTATAGATAGTTTGCTAAATTGGTCTCCACATATTTTCCTGATGAATACCCGTATAAGAAGATTAATCCCAATTTTCAATTTTTTTAAATTTATTTACTGTATTGCTGTTTGGGGTGGTATTGGAAAAACTTCTTTACTTCCTCTAGAACGGGCCCAAAGAGTTATATAGCCACAGACCTCTTGTTTACTGACATTCCGGTGTGATCCATCGGGAAGCTCTTTGTTATGTGTACTACGCAAGCATAAAAGTATCGCTTAAAACCCGATCTCTAAACGCACTAAGACGAGAGTTTGTTCCATGCCAAGCAGTTTGAGCTTGTCATGCTCACTAAACTGTCGGCGATGGTGGATGGTGGCGTTGTGTGTCGGGTCCTTTTATTCCACACAACCTGGTCGAATAGAGCGAAGCTGATACACACGTCATACTCGTGAACGGGTGCTGTCGGTGGAGGCTGGTCGACTCATACATGCTATGACATTCTGAATTCTTTTTATTTTGTCTTGGGTAAATAGTTCATACATTTCACATCAAACTGCATTATTCTCATAAGTATTGATGTTGCATATAAACATTGTAAAGGAATTGACTTCCCATATTGTAATTTGTATTTATTTAAAAGAGTATCTATGGAGTTTCTTGCCGGTTCTTCTCCATAGACCTACTTTTTGGAACCGTCCAACTAGTTTGACAATTCAAAAGCACCTGTTATACTGGTCTACTTGAAATAAATGATTTGAGCTAATATTCAAATTCAAATTTTAATATCAGGTAATATTAAAATTGACCTCTTCAACGATACATCTCATAATAGGTAGGTACCTATTATACAATGTGGAGATGACAATATGACTTTAAATGAAAACACTGGCAATACTGGTTTATAGAAACATTTGTAAACTATCAAATAAATCCGAACATGGAAATTAAAAAAAAAAAAATTTTCTTACAAACTAAATAGCTTAAAACTGCAAACAAAATAAAACACCATTTATAAAAATGGTACACTGACCTGCGATAAGAATGGCAACGCAGCTTGGTTTCATTCATGTTAAAGCTGTGGCCGACGCAGCGACGTAATGTTTGGCGCCATTATTCTTATTGTTATTAATGCTCAATTACACAAATCAAATCACAGAATATTAACCAAATAGTCGGGCATCATTCACCCGCGAGTTATTCACTGATCAATTTATTATTCACAATCACTTTTCGATCACATAATTATGTCGCCAGTCATTAAATTTTTTTATTTTCAATATGTCCGCCGTGTTCTTGAATACACAAACTACACCGACGTATAATGTTATTTCTCACTCTTGATAATAGGTCTCACGGTATGTCCGTACAGCTAAAGCGGCATTACCGTGACACTCCCCATAAATTAAAATCATATCAGTGTACTCCGAAGCGGTATAATTGTAACGAGGCATGATTATTTAATAATAAAACCTTGAAACACCAAGTATTAAGCGTCTAATTTCGCAAAGTTCACTTAGCTATTTAACTAAGTACCTATAATACGTTTATGTGTCCTGTCACTATTAAAACAAAGCGTCAAATTTCGCACAACACAACACAACACAACAACAAAGATACGATAACACTCGCGCGGCGACTTCAAACGGGCGCGGGCGCATCCGAAATTCCAGAGAAAATAAAATGCGTCACAGGCAGTAAGGACGTCCGGTGACACACTGACCGCGTAACCTAGACACGTCGACAAGTAAGCAAAGAGGAAACAAGCAAACTTACCTATCTCTTTCGCACATACATATTTTCTTATCTAGCTGTGATGACACGCTTTATGACTCTTATGGCTCGGGCATAAAGTATAATTTGCATTGAGAAAATAAATTTGATAGAAAAGGCGTAGGTTTTTAAAGTGGCGAGCTGGCAACGTAAGTCGTTAACCTGTCGCGTGCTCTCCTGTTTACAAAACATCATGTCGAAAATACTTAAAATGAAAAATAATGTCCTGTGGCTAAACTACTGGATATATTCATTTGATTTTTTGTGTGACGGTTGGGAATATCATGACTTATACGAAGTTTCATTTATGATCATATTGTCCTCCCCACATTGTATATGTATACGCAGGATGGGTTCCATTCTAGTAAAGTGAAGTTGAAGTAAGTACGTGTCGCGAGTTGCGTCTGTCGATTGTATGGAAATGTGATGAATTGGTTAGGCGCCTCGTTACACAGTCATCAGGCGCGCAGATGAGTCTGGCAGCCGCTAACCCCAGTTTCGTGCGCTTAGACTAAAATTGGTTTATTAGATTTAGTATTATTTTTCACCTTTTAGTGCTTTTAGGTAAATATATTTGTCGGTTTTTTTTAGTTAAAATTATTTTATTTATTTATTTTAAGTGACTAAACTTTTAAATTATAGAAGATGGGTAGGCAACTAAAGATGGACCTACTCGTATAAGAACAGCGTAAAACTGAGATATAGAATAAGGAAGGGAAAATAATAATAATCATTTATTTCCGTTAAACAATTTGCTATTACATTTCCTTAGGTACTAAAATTAAATTAAATTAAATCAATTTTATTTAATATACCTAAGAGAATTTGGACTAGTGGTCTCCACACTAGTGCTAGCCTGTCTCGTGGAGTCCTTGAGATCGAATTAACAAATGTGTTCTTCAGGAGTCGATAGGTACTGTATGATTACACAAAGAAAAAAACATTAAAAGACTGTTGACATAAAAATAAGTAATTAAAATTTGGTGTGAGTGAGCGTATGTGTGTGTGTGTGCATGGGTAACTGTGTGCGAGCGTGTGTGCATTGTGTGTAGGGCTTATGAGATCACTTTTATAATTTGCTCAGTGTCACAATATGTTTGGGTGAGTACCTACCCATTTCTGAACTAAGTTTTCAACTTGTCGTTGCTTTAATGCTTTTATGTTGCAGATTTTTGCACCCTTATTATATGTAAATCTAAGCATAAATTCTTGCATGTGTTGTGCAAAAGTGGTTTTTCAACAACAGGTGGGCTTTTGTAAACTCGGAGTTTGAGAAGTTGAGGATATTCTGATAACGATACGGTTTTTCGAACGAACGACATGTTGTTTTAGAACTATTTTGAGTATATATAGCTGACGGACATTGAGTACGGAGGCCTCTGCATATAAAATTTCCGTGGGGTATCGAAAAGGTTTTCTGGTCATACCTTTAGGACCGAGCGTAGGGCTCGTTCAATTTGTATCATAGTACTGATACTAACACCACCCCATATTGAAATGCAGTAACAGATAATTGACTCACACAGTGCAACGTATACGAGGTGAAAAATCTTTTTATTAGACGAATTACGTAGCAGTTTCATTATAGGAACCAATTTCCTAATTCGTTTGGATACCAGATCAATAATGGGTTTGAAAGAAAGGTGTTGGTCTATTAAAACTCCCAGATATTTGAGGGATGCCATTTTTTATATTATCACAGGTACAGAGAGATAGGTTGCAAGTCGCAGAGTGAATTTTTATGTTCAAGGAGAGTATTGGTGCTGATGCTAGTGTTTTGTGGAAGCAAATATGATTGTTTTTTTTTTGTAAGTGAAAGAAGATTAAGGTCAAGCCACCGTTTAATGTTTGATATGCTGTTTTGGGCGACTTCATGTACTGCAGTCTGCAACCCAAGATTTATCATGACACAGAATAACCGAATCATCAGCATAACAAATTATTTCAACATTTTTCATGCTCGCAGTGTGTATAAGACTTATGGGGTTTATCATCTAAAGCAGTAGTTCCCAAACTTTTTTTTCTCGTGGACCACTTTCAACATTTTACTGGTTTCGGTGGACCCTCTGCTGCTACATTTCTACCACATTCTTAAAGTCACCAAAAAAAAATTGTATCGCTTCTGAGTTCTGTCCCTTTATTCCGATAGGTAAAATAAAAACGAAAAATGGTACATTTTATAACACTATATTTATTAAAAGAATATAATTACAAGAAAAAATTAATATAGTAATATGGGTTCATGTCATAATTTTAATTAATGGGAAGTATTTGTTGGAGTGTCAGCAAACGATCAATGTTTGGCTTTATTTTTGTGAGCAATAACCGCAAATCCCCTCGCTCTGTCATGTTTCATTTGCTCCTTTTTTTTGTTAAGAGGTTTGTAACGGCACTGAAACTCCTTTCGACAAGGTATGACGAGGGAAAAGCTATTAAAAATTTCCTTGCGATTTCCCACAGTCCAGGATATTTTTCGGGTATTTCTGCTTGCAGCCAAAATGTTTGGTAGCCTTTTCTAAATTTCACCTTCAGCTCCGCATTGGTGCTTAGCTCGAGCAGCTCCTCTTGTAATACAACATTGGCCACTTCCGTTTCATCAAATGGATTTATGATCCATGGTGGTATATCCATCGTCAGCATATTTTCAAACCTGGTTTTGAAGTAATTGTACGTAATATCGAATACGCAAGTTTGAACAAGTAAGTCGCTTGCCTTATTAAAATATTATCTGCTTAGTTGCGTACTTAAAACAATGTAGGTAGTAAAAACTATGCTTACATATTTGCTCTTTACTATCAAAAGCAGATAAATTTTCGTGGACCCCCATTAACATCTTATGGACCCCCATTTTTTGTTCACGCCTACGTAGACCCCCAGCAAGTCTCCCGTGGACCCCTGGGGGTCCACCTGGACCACTTTGGGAATCATTGATCTAAAGTTTGTAGTGGAATAATTGATTGAGCACCCCATCTAGCAAATATATTTAATGAATGCGTTGACCAGTGGACTTTCCCGGATCTTATGAAACACAGTAAAATAATACCTATCCTTATTTAAATCTGGAGATTCTAAAGATCCAGGAAATTTCAGACCAGTTTCTATTCTACCAGTATTTAGTAAAATTTTTGAAAAAATTATGCTTAACCAAATGTTGTCACATTTTAATATACTTACATAAACTTTTTCATGACCAGCAATATGGGTTCACCAAAGGGCGCAACACAACTGACGCCGGACTGACGCTTATAAAACACATCTTTGATGCTTGGGAAGAGTCACAGGATGCCGTTGGCATAGTTTGTGATCTTTCAAAAGCATTTGATTGCGTGGATCATGACAACTCTACTACTAAAATTGGAACATTATGGATTGAAGCTAAATTCGTTAAAATTAATAAAATCATATTTGCAAGGTAGAGTACAGAAAGTCCAAAATCTTCCAAAAGTCTTCGTAATTATTGAAGAACAATACGAACACGCTTTTGCTCCATGCCTGTGACGTTTTCCCATCGAGGATGACAGAATTAAAGAGCTTTTGAAGGGCCTGTTTACCACCCGACTTTAGCAGCTCTGCTGCAATTCCGTCATCACCCGGTGCCCTGTTGTTGTTAAGTTGCTTGAGAGCCATATGAATCTCATACAGCCTGACGTCCGGGGTATCGTCGGTATAGTGTCACATTAATCTAGTTCTTCTTTTCGGAAAATCCTTTCTTATCGGATGCCTACGTCCTACAAGAAACACACCCGGCAAGTTTCAGATATCTAGGATTAGCGGTTTAGTTTATGCGATAATCCATCAGTCAGTCATTCAAGCCAAAGCATTTCATATCTACAGAATAGCTGATTCCCGCGAGTTCGCCCGTGTGCAATTTCACTAAAAACATATTTTCATATTCGTTTCTAAGCGACGCGATTTTAGTCCCTTGCAACCCTAACTCGTATGAAATTACAAAGAGACACTACAATTTAATATTTTATTTGTATGATAAATGTCGCTTCATTTGATTGAGATACTTCTGAGACAATTTTAAAGAGTATTTGCACTGCACCAACCTTTTTGGTGAGTTCCACCTTTGAATAAAATCGGATTCAGTTTTCAAACATGTGTGAAAATAAAATATGAGGGATGAATTTCGATAAAGTAGGAAAAACATCTACCTACTAATACTAGGTAGACGTTTTTCGTACTTTTTAAATTTATAGTAGGCTACTATAAATGTTGTAAAGAATGTTTATGCAAAATTTGAAGTAGATTGAACCAAGGAATCACGTAGTTCCATACAAACTTTGCCCCGCTTTTTCACCCCCTTAGGGATAGAATTTCGAACAATCCCTTCTTATCGGATGTCTACGTCATTCGAAGAACACACCGTCCAAGTTTTAGGCCTCTACGATCAGTGGTTTAGGCTATGCGATGATCCTACAGTCATTCAGAACAAATAATTTTATTATATAGATAACGTCTGTGGTCTAGTGGTTCGAGTACCGGACTGCTGATCGCGAGGTCGTGAGTTCGATTCCCACGGGACACAAATATTTATGTGATGAATAAAAGTGTTTGTGCTCGTCTAGGTGTTTCCTATGTATTATAAGTATTATATCCATTGTCTAGTACCCATAGTACACGCTCTGCTTAGTTTGGGATTAGACGGTGCTGTGTAAATGTCGCAGAATATAATTATATATTTATTTATTTATTAATATGGATTTTAAGTCGACAGTGAATACAATAACCTGGCTTTGCGTCATTCAGTACCTACCGTCAGAAATGTGTAATGTCAGATGTCACTTGTCAGTTTGCTCGTCAATAGTGTCAAATATAGGTTCCCTGTTCAGTGTTCAGTTCAGTTCAGTCAACTTCAGTTAGTCAATCAGTCATGTCATTGTGGATGGCAATGGCATCGGTTTGTGTGTGGTGGGTGGGTCGATCGTCTAACTGAGTGTGAGGAGGTCAATACGTGTTTGTGAGTGGTGACTTAGTGAGCAGCAGTGGAGCCACGTGTACGGCAGCTGGCGCCCGGCTGCGGCACGCGGCGCCCATGAGAGCCACACTACGCGTGCTGGCCGCCACCCGCCGCGCTCACCCTGCCCAGCGCCCAGCGCCTAGTGCCCACAGAGCAGAGCCACGTTTCGCACTAGCCCTCTACCTGCCTTCACCCATGGTGAGCTTCCTACATCATCACTTGTTTCATTTATCTAGTCGGGGCTGCTAGCGAAGCTGTCGTTTCTTCGTGCTCGAACTTTTAGTTGTACTTTTAATCAATGCAGTAATTGATTATTGTTCCGTCAGTTATATTAAATAATTGCATTGTTAACAGTGAAAGTATTTATCACAAATGACGCTTCTGAAAGTCGCCAGTTACAATCATAACTATTACAGAATGAAATGTAGTGTTGACGGATCAGTTGGGCGCCGCGAGCGGCGCGCGGAGGTGAGCGCTTTTTGTTGGTGTTGGCAGCTGTATAACATCAGCCAGTGTCGTGCTTTTGCTGTGTTTACTGCACAACAACTGTTCATGTTCACTGTAGTGTGTTTCATGCATGTATGGAGTGGACACTCAATGAAGGTGATACTCTGACCAAACAATGTGTTCTTAATAAAATTTGGAAGTGCAAGGAGGTCACGCAACATGTATGAGTGCAGTGTTAATGGTTCCATATATTTGGCTATAATAGTGTGACTTCCAACAGGAGCATTGGGTAGTGTGTGAAGCTCCCAAGAGGTGGTGCACGAAACAATGGTGTGTGTTAACACCTACAGAGGCTACTGTTACTGAGTCTGTGAGAGTCTCTCTGCCACTGCAACACATTGCTCACCTGGCTGGAAAGTGTGTTGTGAGTGTGTCACTGAGCGACAACACTATCACACAGGTATGGTGAATTTATGCCACAGACAGTTAGAATTGGAATGGAACAGAGGTTATTTAAAAATAAATTGCACTTTTTTTAACATCTTTAAACATTGAGAAACCATGAGTATATTTTATTTCTACACATATAGACAATATGTTAGTGACACCTCCTCTGTTTATTTAATGTGCTCTATAGTGAGAGAAAAGCTTTTGGTGTTGAAATGAGCATTGCATTCAATCCGTCTCGACTCTACATAGGAGAGTATGGGTAGCTATAGGCAGTCTAGCAGCTCATGCGGCACCCTCTCCTTGTCTTCCATGCAGGCTCTGTAGACAGCTGTGTGGGTTATCATTGCTTGGGGGCCGCAGAGTCCCTTGAATGATAATATAGCGATTTTCAAATTTATACAGTTTTTGGTGGCATTATATAGTAGCTGCTTTCACTGCAAACAGAATTAGCAGTTTAGCAACACACGGCTACACACATAGAGCTTCATCGTGCTGCGTTCTCACACACATGGTAGTGTATTTACAATACAATCTGATAACACCTTCATGTAAATAATATTATTGACAAGCTATTACTGATAAACTTAATGTATTAACATACCTAATATGTTTATATATAAATAAATTTCACAGTAATTTGTACTGTTTTACAATTTGAATAACGAAAATCAGGTATGGTTCCTTGAGATATGGGAATTGGCCAGTGGCAGTGCATTTATATAATAGATAATGTTATATATTTTTGTACCAGTCCTGTCCCAGAAACTATCCATTATTTGCAATTTAATATTCGTTTTTCTAAGGGGAAAACCACCAAAAAAATTATATTATGAATTTACCAGGAAAAAACATTTGAGTTATTTATTTGAAGTTGAAATAAATTTAAACACAGTTAAATATAGCATACTGTATATCCACTGATACCATTGTAATAAAATTTATGTTTTGCCTGTTACAAGTAATGTCACAGTTCAACTCTACATACAGTTCAGTGTTGTGCACATCACATGTTCACATCAGACATGCTCTCCGGGTAGCTAACCCAGCTAAATGAGCAAATAGCAAAAATGTTTGGTGTGTAGTTTGTAGTTCATGTTAAGTTACAAGTGTGTTGTGCTTCAAGGTGTGTGGTGTGTTAAGTGGCTCAATCACACTGAATGTATGCACAACTGCATTTTGTTTTAAAGTCAAAAGGTTTATTGAGAACAGAGATTGTAGTGCTGACACTTGGTTCAATCAATTAATTACTTCCAAAAACTGTTTGTTTACTTAACTAAGTAAATGTGGTTGTGGACATCTGTGTTGACTTGCTTGAGGTAAAATAATTACGCAAGTTGTTTCCAAATCAGTCACTACAGCTGCTGGTGTTTGCGTGCGTCGGTAAGGTCGTTACAATTGACACCTGTAGTTAGAACTCACCCGCCGCACTGGTGCGTCATACCCGTTTGGGGGCGACAAACAAAGCAGTCGTCCGCCAATGGAGCCCGCTCGAATGAACACTATGTTCGGCTGATCTGCCAGCTCGTCAGTGGCAGCTGCCTTATGCAGATCCTCAGTTGGCTGGCGTTCGTTGTACACTACAATTACCAAGTTTGACGCTGTAACCTTTGAACTGTGTCAGTAACTTTTCCACGAGTAGTCTGCGCTTCCACCTGAAGCTGGTGGACCAAGACCACCCTATGGTGGTGGCCATCCATGTTTTGGTTCCATATTACCTTTGCAGTAGTTCTGTCTTTATAACATAAATACCACGTCATATAAGCAATTCTCTTCACCTCCAGAATAAACCAGGTCTCGACTGCGCAAACGCTTTCTCTTGTCCTCAAAAGCGAGACATAACTTTTACTTTTATGAAATGTCAATATTAAAAATATTATATTTTATCGCGGTATATTCATATTACTTGAATCCCCATGTTTTGGATACTTTACAGTGTCCATGATCATGATCATAGTCCGATTAGATTGAAATGGGTTTAAATCATACTATTATTATCGTAACCTGATTATTTCACTCATATTAATATGATTAAGGTTTTTTTTAATTAACAGGATTACAGCAATAAAAATCCTTTCTGGATAATTTGAAGTTCTTAAGAAAGCTGGTTCCTATCTCTTAAATAGTATTTAAAGTTTAGCAGTGTTTTATTAATTTTAAAAGTTTCCATTGTTGGTGTGACGGTGCGCGATATCCGGCCGGGTGCCACATATGCTGGCTACGCCTCTGCGAGTGTATGTACTAGCTATCTGTGTAATGGAGACAGGCAAGCGGAGAGCGCCACATGGCAGCCGCGATATCGGTGCGACGAAGGCTCTGGAACTAAATGATGCAAATGTCCATGGGCGGCGGTGATCACTTAGCATCAAGTGAGCCGCCTGCTCGTTTGCCCCTTATCACAATAAAAAAAAACTAATATTAGTTAGTGGCAGCTCTGTGTGCGTCTGTGTGCGTGTCCTCCAGTTGTGCCACTATCATGGTCTGTCCGTTTAGAAGCGTTGGTGGTGGTGAAATGTTTTCTGTCTGTCTTCATTTCTCTTATACACACTTAGCGGGTTACAAATTGTTGGTCCTGATGATTCTAGCTTCATCACACTTTGATTTTCCTGGCAAAACAAGCAATAATGAAAAAAATACAATTTATCCATATTCTATTACCTACATCATACAATCAAATAGTTAAACCTGTGACCTGACTGAGACACAGACAATTCTTCTTTACAGACAATCAAACGTCATCATAGGATCAGGATAGTAAAATATATTTTTTGTGTTATCAAGAACACCTCGTCTCTCCCGGCGTTCACAAGATTTTTTTGGACTTTAACGGACTTTAGAAGCTTCAGAGCTTATCCCGTCCAAAACACAGCGACTATACCATTGTGGAGCTGTTCGCTGACGAAAAGTTTGTCCGGTGTGGAGTAGCACGTCGTGAAGACTAGCGCATGTAGTCGGAGTCGCGCGAGCTCGACGTGTCCTCGCGGCGCGGAGTGACCTCACGCCGACCAGCCGACCGGCGCGGCCGAGCCAGGGGGAAAAAACACACTGACTCACTACTTACTACGGGTAACACGTACCACTGAGGCAGACCTGCCGCCACCGCCACCTGTGCCGCACTCGCGCCGCGCGCTCCAAACCTTGCACAAACTTCCGCCAACAGTTTTGGCGACTCGGTTCTATTATACGCGGTGTGTCCACAATTATGAGTGTGTGTGTATAGTTGTGTGATGTGTTTTGCATAAGACGTGATGGATCAAGACAAAGATACGTACGTAATCGTTCCTTGTACCTTTTTGTATGTAAAGACGCGCAACCAATGTGTCCAAACCTGTTTGATGAATCATAAACGATGCTCGGCTAGTACAAGTAATCAAGTTTCGTGATTGTAGCGTGTTATCCGCGAGGCGAGCTCGTCAACTGACAGGTGGCCAGTGGCGTGGATGTATATTGTACCTAACGAAGGCTAAGGGTCGGTACCTACACGTGAAGGCGCGCTGTCAGACAGCGATATCCGCTATGCTGTTAAGTACTACGCGACTTTTTGTTAAGTGGCCCTCAAGTACGAGCCCTCTTGTATTCGTTATGCAAGAGACTGCAGTATTCCTACTGACACAACAATTCCTACTGACAACAAAATAACTCGTTTCGTACACACACGGAGATCAAATACACACTGGGACATTACCTACCTGTAAGCAATATGACTGTAATACAGATACGGATTACCTTGGAAAACATATAATCATGAATAAAAATATATAACTATACCTAACTATAAAAAATAATACTTGCCTGATTTCCTTAAAATTTATTCAAATGAAATCAAATGGTTTTTTTATCATAATTGACTTTCAAGCATTTATGAATTATTAAGAGTTAACGACTGGCTGCACGATATGGCTACACGTGTGGGTGTGACTGGATCTTGCGGAGAAAAATCTGACTAGAAACTGCATCGAAACTCTTTTATTATAGTCTGTATTGCCATAACGTATTTTGATAATAAATGTGCGAAGTCAAGTGAAAGAAGAGATCAAGCAACTACACTCAACTCATATTTGC
Source organism: Craniophora ligustri (assembly GCA_905163465.1). Classification (NCBI taxonomy): domain Eukaryota; kingdom Metazoa; phylum Arthropoda; class Insecta; order Lepidoptera; family Noctuidae; genus Craniophora; species Craniophora ligustri. Next base: position 25,728 of record LR990979.1, on the reverse strand, counting down.
AACTAGCTGACCCGCGCAACTTCGTCTGCGTCACCGAGAGAGAGTGTCAGAGAGAGAGTGGTATAAGTAGGGCTGCCAGCAGCCATCACCTAAATTGCCACCGCAAAATCGCGGCAAAAATCCCGGACATTTGGGTGAAATATAGTTTTTTCCCCGGACTACAATGATAAAATATTTTTTGGAATAAAAATAACAACACTTTATTCAGTCACCGTGCTTATGTTCAGCGAGTTTCTTTCGTCCATTGCTGCTTGACTAGCGAAAACACTACGTTCACATTGTGTTCGAATTTTAACTGACAACAAATGGGCACATTTTTTTAAAACCATGCCGTACGGCCCCCAGGCGCCCAACAAACTACGACAAATCCGAGGAATCCCGGACGGATGGCAGCCTAGGTATAAGTAATGAATTTTCCTAGTTTTTTTGTAACATTTTCCATTTATTCTCCGCTCCTATTGTACGCTCGTAGCGTGATGTTATATATATAGCCTATAACCTTCTTCGATAAATGGACTCCAATTACAACCAGTAGGTGGCGTTTTGACAGCTCAAATTTATTCAATGTTTTAAATTTCAATTTTACAAAGTATTTTAGTATTTTCAAGCCTATTTATATTTTTTCTATGTTATATAGGTGTAAATTATTAATTTAAGTAATAAAAAAAAACATGCATATTCCCTATTGAGCCCTGTGTAACTAGACCGTTTAACTATGTGACCCCTCCTGGCTTGTAAGCTGGATCCGCCTTGATTGTGGATGCATTGGTCTCTCGTAATTATATAATATGCACTTATCCAGTGTGCTCGTAAGCGTTACCGGCGGCTGAGCGCTGAACGTAGGTAGGTGTTACAAGTGGTGTCGGGTGCACGCGCACTGCGAACATGAGCCGTGTTGTGCGCGCCGCGGCTCAGCCAGCACTCGATAACCTGCTGATTACTGCTGCCGCCGCGCCCGCGCCGCCGCAATTCGTTAATTAAGCCAAGTTTTATTAACTCCCATCCCATCGCAATGAGCCACTCTGACTGGCCATTCCATAGTAGGTACAGTACCTACCTACGTAGTATGTATTATGTTCCGAATGCAAACGAATGCACCGGCCGACTCTTTTGGCTGTGTTATAATTATTGTTGGCTGCGCTACCAGATCTGTATTACCTATTATATAACAAGAATAAATATAGAACGAAGGGAAATATTTCTTGGCAAAATTGCGTTGAATTTCTGATCGTTAAAAAAGTCGGAGTCTAGTGTTACCGCATTTTAGACACAGGCAAGGCTTAAACACAACTGCTCAAGTGCATGTACGCAAAGCTTGCGGGGGAGTGCGCGAGCGCAGCCTTGTGCCGTGCGCCTGTGTGCGCGGGGTGAAGAACCGCTGAAGCATGTCCGCACGCACACCAACGGACATTGCTTTAGCGACGTCTGACTATGAAGGAAGACGCACTAAGTATCTACGGCGTCGCTACTACTTTTTGTTACCTCCGCCGACTTCCGCTGACTGAACCAATAATGTTTCATCACAATCAGATAACGTTATGGCAAAGCTAAAATACAAACAGACAAACATAGATTTTTATATATTAGTAGCAGATGTTATGAGATACATATTAGACTGAATAGTAGACTGCCGCCATGTCGGAAACTAAATAGGTAAATTTCACGACCAAGAAGCCAACAAGCAGCGAGCGTGAGTCACGCGCCCAGCACTGTCACTTGATGAGCAAGTGGAGAGCTCACCTATGTCGGTGGCACTCAAGCAGGTACCAGTTAGGTATTAGGGCCCGCAGCCTCACACACGCGCACCATCCGCACAACCCCGCCGCGGCAAGTTCATTACCGCTAGATAGGTTCAAGACATGTTACAACATCGAGGCGAGATATCGGTGCGAACGCATCTCGCGGTGAACAGGCGTGAAGTGGGCGCCGCCCGCCGTCGCCGAGGACTCGCGACCTTGTGCGGCTGTTCACCTGCGAAGCTCATGTTTACTTCATAAACTTAACAACTCACTATACGCGAACCAAAACTTTAAGGTCTCCGTGTTTGCTGTATTATTTATAAATAAATTATCTCTCGTATCGAACTACTGTCGGAGCGCAGCAAGAATCAATATTTTTAGATTCATATTCATATTCATATTCATATCATTTATTTGCATTCCACAATGTTTTTATAGATGGTAACAGACAATCTTATGTTAGACACAATTATGGACCCTGTCGGGCACAACAAATATAATTACAATAGTTAAATATACAGTAGGTATCTATCTTAATTACACATTATATTAAATTTATCTGTATCACTTATTAACATTAAATTTGCGTAAATTTTTAATAAACTATCTTTTAATATTGCAAATATAAACATCTAATAAATTATTTGAATGTTTATGTATAGTATTGTATGTATGAAAATTATGTGTAGTAGTATAAGTAGGTTAATATAGATATAGATAGTGTTCATTTTATTTGGTCACCATTTATGTATTAATAGTAATTATAATAATTTTTGTTACTAAACATTAGCATAACTCATAATCAAATATATTGTAACATTAAAATTATAAATTATAAAAGCGAATAAATTACATGTATATTTGTATGTTCGTTCAAATATGATGAAAATACTATGTATTATGTAGTCATGCCATTTTTTTATCATTTATGTACTCATTTATTGTGTAATAGGCTTTTTTAATAAGTATTTCTTTAAGTTTTTTTATAAATATGGTGTCACTTGATTCGTTCTTTAATGAGTTGGGGAGTTTATTAAATATTTTTATCGACATTACATACGGGCTATTCGAATGCAAAGTTATTCGGGAAGTGGGTAACATTAACATGTTTTTATGTCTGAGACTTCGATTTTGATGTTTGTCAGCGCGGGTTGTAAAGAAGGTGTTATACTTTCGAACAAATTTTAATATTTCCAAGATATAAATGGAAGGTAGAGTAAGTATTTTGTATTTTATGTAATAAGGTTTACAACTATCTGTTTGTTCTATGTTTGCGAGAATTCTAATTAGTTTTTTTTGTGCGGTGAAAAGTGTAGGTGCGTCTGTGCTGTTTCCCCACATTATTATGCCATAGCTGAACCACGCATGGGCGTAGGCATAATATGTGGTAAGTGCAGTTTTTAAGTCGGTAGTTTTTTTAACCTCATAAAGTGCATAGATAAAACGAGAAATTTTTGACCTTGTATTTTTGATGTGTGTCTTCCAAGTGATGTGCGTGTCTATTGTTAGTCCTAATAACGTAAAATCGTTTACTACTTCAAGTTTTTTACCGTTTATTACAAAATTGATTGACAAGGGAGGTTTTTGGTATGGATAGAATGTCATGAGTTTCGTTTTTTTGTAATTAATTTCGAGATTATGTTCTGTCATCCATGTAATAGTTTGGTTTAGTATCGAATTTAGTTTTTCATTAATATTAGTATTGTTTTTGCAGGAAGTAAGCAGGGAGATGTCGTCTGCAAACAATACACACGGTTCTTTCATAATTTTAGGCAAGTCGTTAATGTAGATGATAAAAAGAAGGCATCCGATGACACTGCCTTGTGGAATTGATGCATTAATGATTTTTTTATCTGATCTCACCTGTGTTATTTCTTTAAGGTTGTTATTGAAGTACTCTATTTCCACGTATTGTTCCCTATTTTTTAAATATGATGCAAACCATTCATGCGTCTTTCCGCGTATTCCAATTCCATACAACTTGTCTAATAAAATTTTAAATTGCACTTTGTCATACGCCTTCGTCATATCAAGGAGTATTCCTACAGCATATTTTTTGTCATTTAAGAGATCAATAACTTTCTGCATGTACTTATACACAGCTAGTGTTGTTGAGCGCTGTTTGCGGAAGCCGTTTTGTCCTTCGTTAAAAATATTATATTTTTCACAGAAATTGTATACCCGTACACACATAGCTTTTTCGTATATTTTAGAGATAGTGGGTAAAAGAGCAATAGGCCGATAGTTGTTTGGGTCTGTTTTAGAGTCCTTTTTGAATAACGGTTTTATTATAGTTTTTTTTAGTTTATCCGGGAAAATACCATTTTCAAAAGACTGATTTATTAATACACAGAGGGGCACAGCTAGTTCGTCCGCACACTGTCTCATTAGTGACGGCGGTAATTCATAAATTCCGTGACTATTTTTGTTTTTTAAGTTTTTTATTATTGTATGCGTTTCTTTAAAGTCTATTTGTCTAAGAAAGAGCGTATTTTCTGTAGGGTTGGGCATAGGCAAGCTATTTGCTACGTTTGTTTGGTCATTATTACCAATCGAAGCAAAGAAGTTATTAAATTGGTTTACTACTTGTTTTGGGTCTGTGACTAGAGTGTCGTTTTTTTCCAGTTGTATGTTAAGTTTTTCTCCAAGTCGTTTTTTGTTTGTACGTTCGTTGATTATGTTCCACATAGCTTTTACTTTGTTTTGTGACATTTGGATTTTTCTGATATACTGCTGTTTTTTCGATGCTATAACCACATGTTTTAATATTTTTTCATAGGTTTTGTAATATTTTTTTATGATTGGATTGTCTGATTTTAAACATAAAATTTTTAAAAGTCTTTTATTTTTACAAGATACCTTGATGCCTTTGGTTAACCAGTATTTTTTTAAATGTGTTTTTAATTTTATTTTGGTTTTTGGTATCGATGTGTCTAGGGTTTGAGTTAGTGCGTCGTTAAAACAATTATAGTTTTTATTTACATCGTTACTTTCCGTTATTATATCATTCCAATTAACAGATTTTAGGGCTTGTTTAAACGTGTTTATATTCTTTTTGTTGTAGATTCGTTTCTCTGTATACCAAATAACTGGTTTACGCTGTTGCGGTATTTTTAAGTTTATAATTGTACCACAGTGGTCTGAAAAGCCAAGTTCTTCTACAGTTGTATGTATATGTTTTGTGTTAAAGTTGGTAAAAATTAAGTCTAGGCATGTTGAAGTAGATTGTGTTATATGTGTTGGGAGTTTTATGTGCTGTGTAAACTGATACTGCGACATAAGGTCTAAAAAAATGTTTGTTTTTAAATTATTTCTTAAAATATCTATATTCAGATCTCCGCCAAGGATGATGTTGAGCTTCGAGTACTTTTTGTTTACGTAGGTTAATATTTTATTCAGTTGGGTATAGAAAACTTCTTCTTTCCTTCTATTCCAATAAATGGTTATTAATAATAATTTTTCCTCTGGTATTTCGGCCGCACAAATTTCTACAATATATTCAAGCGACATATCTTTTATATCAATTCTTTCTATATGGTGTTTTTGTTCTTCTAGTAAAATACAGACACCTCCACCTCCACGGTTTTCTCGACAAAAAGATGCCGCTACTTTATAACCACTAAAATTTATCATGTTTAATTTTTCTTGAGACAACCAAGTTTCAGTAATACATATGGCTTGGTATATCGGTTTTTGATTAAGGAATGCTTCTAATATATGTTGTTTATTAAATAAACTTTGGAAATTTTGAAAAATAATGTTGTAATTATGCTCTTTGTTTTCGAAAATTGTTGACTTCGTGGTATTCTCGAAATGTATGATTTGTGTAATGTTCACTTTCTCTGCTAGGGTTTTGTGTTATAATTTCTTGGTTCCCGGTTTGTAGCGGTTTTTGAGAATACTTAGCTATCGCATCTTTTTGATATTTAATCGGTTCTCCGTCGATAATTAATGTATTATTTCGAATTATAGCTTTATGTCCCTTATTACGAGCTACAAGCATTTTATCCCGCAATATTTTCCTCTCGTATCGTTCTTCTTCATTTAGAAATTCAGAAATATGTAGTCCTGATTCTTGAAAGTAATGGCTGTTTTAGATCTATTAATGATAAACTAATATCATTAAAAGTGAAAAGAATATTTTCATAGATAGCTCGAACGGAATTAAATACTTGTTAAGCAACTATGTATGTGTAAGCCTATCCTGTGGCATCAACATCGAACTGTATAACCAGAATGTATACAAATTAATTACACAAGCGGACGTCCACATCAGTTGTGTGACCTGTCAGAGACTATTAATATGCAACCTCAGCTTCGACTTTCGACCAGTTTCGAGACTTCCCCCTCGTGGGCAACATATGAACTGTACTGTAGGTACAAATATGCATGTAAGACAGATAACGACGAGTACGAATTAGATACACAAATTATTATAAATGGTCCGGCTGTGGAAGCTCGTTAAGCTCAGCATTTAGTGCAGTGCGATATGTATGTGCTTACGGCGCCTGCGCGGTGTGCAGGTGCGCTGACACGACGCATCGCGCGTCGCTAATAACAACACGGCACCATGTCATACGTACTCACAAAACACACAATAGTATCGAGGACTCAGTTTGATATTACAAGTGTACAATGCTTAGGTACAATAACAATTAATCTGTTTTATTGATCCATCATACAGCAGGCGGTCCCTTTAGACGTTGCGCTACCGCACTGGTCCTTACAAAGCAGTCTACGGCTATCTTTTGCTACCTTCCTCGAAAGCCCCCCTTGTCGCATTTAGCAGTTTCCTTGTCAATCAGTTCACGGCACGTGTTTTTCCCTTGCTACTTGGGTTTCATCGCAGCTGGTGTGCACACGGCAGAAGATAAATAAGTCTCGAGGTTGACATGCGTTAGTATGTAATACCGCAGGAGTCGGGCAAGGATCAGTAGCTAGCGGCAATTTCGTCAGTTAGTGACGCACCTAAATTCGCCGACTCTACACTGTTCAAGGAAGCAATTTGCTTCGAACGATATATATTCACATCGATCGCCAGAGAGGTATCAAGTGACCTAATAACAGTAACAGTATTTCGCAACAACACGCTACTTCCGAACGTCATCCACTTGCCGTGTTCTTGTTCTCTGTCATCGAGCCAGGTTTTTGGGCATTCCAGCAGCTTGGTGGCATCACAGTAGCTTGTAACGACATGCAGGCTGAGCAACTCCTTTGCCACCAGTGGCGCTAAACGTTTTGTTCAGGTTAGTCAGTTAAACAAGGTGATGGGATGTTGATACTTCTGATAATTGAAGTGTCTAGGTTAAGTAATACAACTGACTCTTTACTTCACACGCAAACCCGCTGACGAACCAGTCGTGGCACGCATGGACCAACTTCTTACTTAACGTTTGTGTAATGGAAACAAAACGATCCAGTGCCTTCAATTGGTTCGTGTTATTATTAGATTAATTTATATACCGTGTCATTAGCATTCATCATCCGTCACGTCGCGCAGCGTGTCTAATACTTTACATTATATTGTAATTTAAATAGCGCGGACGTTAGTTGCACGCGTGCACACATTCGTTTTACTTAAATCTCAATCAATACATATTGTGTGCTGAGGCGGGCTCCAGCTCTAGTATCCACGTATCGGAACTGCGGACTGGCTGCAGAACGACACTTACGACACACATTTTACCTTGATTTTAACTTTCGCAACCTTCGATCCATTATCGCTGTTTACTGTTATGCTACTTACGCAACACGTCGTTTTGTGCAAAAAGACGTTAGCCTGATGGTGTAGTGACGAGCACTCATACGTAGATACTTGGACGGTCGACGGATTATATCTCAGAGTTGAAGTAATTAGCACATGATTGACTCGCTGAACTTCTATTGGCCACGTCGCGCAAGCTGGCCCGTGGCCGTCTATCGATCACTGTTCTGTACGAGACATTACGTTACTATAAATATTGATAATAAAGTATTGATGCAATGTGAGCTTTCATCATGCGTTGTGTGCACAACTCTCGGCGGCGCGGCGCTCCGCAATCATACATTACCAGTAGACCGCGGGTAGTGGACGCCGCGACGTCGGGGCTTCAACAATCGCGAGCGGCCAGTAATCGCCTAACTTGATCTGTTGTGATGCCAGTGCTGAGCCAGCTGTGTGTCCCAACTCCGTAATGAGTGCGCCCGGCAGGTATTGTAGTAGTGATCCCTGTTGGCAGCAGCCCCTGTGTCTGATCCGGCGCGTGGCGAGCTCGTGAGCTGCGTGTGCTGGTGTCCTTGTGACGTCACGACGGGTCGCGGCACCGGTGCGCGACCTCGCGACCTCTGGCCTCAGCACGAACAGCTATTATGTGTTACGTACGTACGTGATGAGCCGTAGGTTTGCGCAACACAAGGAACACGGCTAGCGGAGCCTCGCTCATCGAGACCTTCACTTGATGTTTATTTAACAAGTTCGTGATGCGCGTTGTCTGTTACATCACCATCTTAATTACCGTCACACGCTGCGTCTTAACTCGCTGCCGTGCCGTTTACCATAATTGCTTCCTTAAAACTTAAAAGTTCTTAACCGACCGTTGTTGCTAGATTTCGTAAAAAACTAACCATATACTATAACAAATCAAGCGAGAACCTGTTTTAGTAGAAATTAGCTAATCATCTAATTAACTATGACTTCTCACAGTATGCGATGTCCATTGACAAAACATTGCGAACGGATTTAGACAACTAGAACTAGCTAGTTTAAGTTACGTTTTATCATAAACTTAAACAAGCTGTTACAGCTCGTCTGTATTCTGTTCTAGCAGAAGTTTAAAATAATTAAATTAGTACTGAGTAACTCGGCGCATCATAAATAAACTCGTAAAATTCCGCGAAGAGACGTCGATACGTGTGCGAAGGGATTCACATCATGTGTTAACCGCACCGGCGGCGCATTCCTCGATACTCAAGCTTCACACTGTAACTCACTGTAAATTACATCTAAAACTAAATATTTACGGTCTTATTCATAATAAGTTATCGGAAGTTTTAGAGCTCGGTAAAAGTAGATTGTCAAAAAATGTTATTCATAATGGTTCGATAACGCTAAAATGTACTACAACTGTCCTATAAAGCGGCTTCGATTTATACAAGCTCGGACCCTACTATAAGCCTACGATAAGCGTATATTAGTAAGAAACATGGCCGATTTTGATCAGCTGATTGTTATATTATTGACATGTGACGTTTGCTTTGCTTGCACTATTGACATTGAACAATCAACAATACGATACGACCACAGAGTACTTTATAATATGGATACGACATCGCGCGTTCAAAGTTATCATTTGTGTAACATTCGTATTAATTATTAGTTTTATTAATATGGATGCATTACAAAGCCATAAGATGCCAGTGACTCTTGCAGAAGAACAAAAACTGATGATGGAATTCCACCAAATAAGGAACTTTCCATCAGTTATTGGCTGCATTGATTGCACGCATATAAAAATAAAAAGCCCAATATCTGTCGCCAAGTCGAGCAAAAAAAAAGCGGCACGGCCGTACTATCAGGGCTGCCAGATTGTATCGTTTGATACCAAATTGGTATAATTGGACGATGTATTGTATCCATGGGGTATCCATGATCATTTGGTATAATTCGATACATAAGCAAGACGCTCACAAAAAAAAGGTCATGCCAAGAAGTTGTCCGCTAATTCTGCAAAGGATGATCGAATAATCGAGGGATTTGAGCTAAAAAAAAAAACTCATCCGACATAGAATGGGCAGTATGGTATAATACAATCACATTTGGTATAATTTCAGATGCTAAATGGCATAATCGCGTCGTTGCTTACTGGCAGCCCTGCGTACTATACTTGTCGAGCAAAAAAAAAGCGGCACGGCTGTACTATACTTTTCTCGAACCAATTCAGGCCATTTTCGACCCCCTTTAACTTCGTTGTGGATTAAACTAGAAGCTTGAATTACTCAAGCACGCAGTGTGTAACCATGGTATATTTCAAATTTCAAAACTCTAAGGCACTTCTAGCAGACATATAAGCTATGGATCCCACATCTTTTTACGGCAGAAGAACTGAATTGCGCGACTTGGGTTTTTTACAAGTATGTTTTTGATGGCATTACATTAACAGGAAGGGATATTACGCTCTCAAAGTGCAGAAAAAAAAAATTTTCATTTTTTGTTGAGATTTTTCTATGAAATTGCAACACTATGTACGATAACTGCATATTAGTTATCGGAGGCTTATCAAAACATTATGAATAAAGATTTTTATGGAACGTTTGATAGGCTTAAAGGACGTTTTAACTAGTTTAGGCTTATACCTTCGATAAGCGTTCTATTATGAATAAGACCGTTAATGTAAAAGTAATGTAAAAATATGTAAACCATACAATTTTAAGAATAGAATATTAGTAGAGTGGGACTCCGGAGATAGCGTATATTTCATAGTAACATTAGTAACCCGCTCCCGATTACGCAAGCAGACTGTTTTTTTAACAGAAAATATAAAGCATTCTAATTAACTTTCTAATAATTGTTATGCCTTGGATAGTTTATGAAATATTAAATATTTCGTCTAAATATTCAGCAAATATCCTAATAAGGACGTTTAAATGTGTGTGAGTTTCATATGTCCCCTTTTTCCAAGTCGGCGGCTGTGGGACAAGCGACCCCACACACTTGAATTTAACTTAACACTAACTCTTCCTTGAAAAATGGAATAATTATGTCAATGAAGTATTTCTATGAGACAGATTATGATTCGTGCGGTTGTGCGGTTCCAGGAGGTGTCTGGTGCGGCGCGGCGGTGAGTGCGCCGGCCCCATGGGCCATCTGCGGCGCTCGCACTGCGCGGCGCTGGCGGCGCTCGGCGCGCTGCTGCTGCTGCTGCTGGCGCGCCTGCCGCCCGCCGCCCCGCCCGCGCCGCGCCCCGCCGCGCTGCTGCCCCGCCCCGCCGCGCGCGCCTCGCCCGCGCCCCCGCCGCCGCCCCGCGCCTCCACCGCCGCGCCGCGCGCCAGCCGCACGCCGTCCGCGCCCCCGCCGCCGCACCCGGCCGAGTCCACGCGCGCGCCCGCCTCGCCCGCCGCCGCCACCCGGCGCCGCGGGCCGCGCGCCGTGCTCACGCGCGACGTGTACGTGGCGGGCCACGAGCGGCCGCACCCCGAGCTGTGCCCGGCGCTGGGCGCGCGGCTGCGCCTGCTGGTGCTGGTGACGTCGGCGCCGGCGCACGCGGCCGCGCGCGACGCCGTGCGGCTGACGTGGGGGCACTACGCGGCGCGCTCGGACGTGGCGCTGGGCTTCGTGCTGGGCGCGCCGCCGCCCGCGCTGCGCGCCGCCGTGGACGCCGAGGACGCGCTGTACGGCGACGTCATCGTGGGCCGCTCCGTGGACTCGTACTCCAACCTCACGCTCAAGACGCTGTCCATGCTGGAGTGGACGGACACGTACTGCCCGCGCGCGCCGCGCCTGCTCAAGACGGACGACGACATGTTCATCAACGTGCCGCGCCTGCTGGAGTTCGCGGCGGCGCCGGGCCGCGCCAACGCCACGCGCACCATCTGGGGCAAGGTGGTGCGGCGCTCGCTGCCCAAGCGCACCAAGAAGTCCAAGTACTACGTGTCGCCGCTGCAGTTCCCGGCGCGCGTGTTCCCGGACTTCGCGACGGGCCCCGCCTACCTGCTGACGGCGGACTGCGTGCGGCCGCTGCTGCGCGCGGCGCCGGCGCAGCCCTACGTGCGGCTGGAGGACGTGTTCGTGACGGGCGTGCTGGCGGCGCGGCTGGGGCTGCGGCGGCTGCACGCGCCCGAGTTCTACAACAAGAAGGTGGCCGCGCACCCGTGCGCCGTGCAGCGCGGGCTGGCCATCCACATGGTGCGCTACCACGAGCAGTTCGACCTGTGGCGCAAGCTGCTGGACGGCAAGACCAAGTGCGCCAGCTAGTGCCCGCGCCCGATGCCCACTTTTTTATTAGTTTATGTTTTTTACAAAACTATATTTTTTATACTCGGTCCCGGCGGGCCACGTTATTGCGTGCGAGCCGCAAGCCATACGACGACATTACTCGACGAGCCGCACCCGGCGAACAATCTCGCTTATTTAGATATACCTCCTACATTTTTTGTATATAAAGTACAAAGCGTTAGCGTAGGCGCCTCGCTCCGCGCGCCCGCTGCTGCCTGCCGCCGCCCGCCCCGCGCCGGGGCTGGGCACTGGGGCCCCGCGGCGGGAGCGGGCGCTGGGGCCCCACAGTGGGCGCGGTCGCTGGGGCCCCGCGATGGGCGGTCGGACGCTGGGGCCCCGCAGTGGGCGGTCGGACCGCCGAGCGACGCGCCGCTAGTGACGTGACGCTGTAATCGATACACATTGTACACGTATTCTACTCGGTTAACTGTGCGTGCAGGTTGTGCCAGATGTAAATAATAGTATGTATGTTCTACCACATCGTTTTATTGTACCCACACCCTGTTTCCTCCAATTATCAATCAATAGAGAACCGTGCGCCATCTCCTCAGAACAGGCACAAGTCACTACTGCCGCTACTGACTAACCATAGACAAAGCTGCGCCCGTCGCTTGTCAGGACCAGGAGAATAGTGCTACGAATAGAAAAAAGGTCTGGAAGGAATGACCATATCTTACGCAGCCTCTTCTTACCTCGGGTGACGGTGTTGCTGGAGGAACAGGTCCTAGTGCCGGCTGGTTTGTTTATTATTTAGGAGCCACAGAATAACTATGTATGTGTCCGAGTGTGTGTGCAGAATAATGTACTACAATACCTTTTTTTAAAAGAGTGTCTATGGAGTTTCTAGCCAGTTCTTCTCCACATGAGGTCACCTTCTTGGAACCGTGCAACTAGTCTTAACGTTTTGTAAATGCTTGAAAAAGTTTATCCTTCTAATATTATAAGCGTGAAAGTTTGTAAGATTCGATCGATGTTTGTCACTCTTTCACGCAAAAACCGCTTAACAGATTTGAATAAAATTTAGCCTACATGTAGTTTATTACCTGGATGTATATTTGGTAGGTAGTAGGTAGGTATGAGATCCGGTCGTAGGCTATTTTTTAAACCCCTAGATGTTAAGGATGTCTCTCACCAGACTTTTTTCTTTTTTGTCATTTTTTTTATGATTTGGCATCTAAATATACTTATATCCCCAAATTTCCACACTTCTACCACCAACCCCTATAATGTGGCAAAACAACGTTATCGAGTCAGCTAGTATGAAATAAAAACATTTTGATTTACACAATTAGGTAGAGTGTACCATGTAGAGACATATTTTATTCAAAATCGGTTACATATTATCTACATACTTATATTGTATCACCATCATGAGCCTATATTCGTCTACTGCTGGATGTAGGCCTCCCCTGCTGAACGCCATCCGCAAGTCGCTGCACCTGGCCGGGGGCCGTGCTACACTACGTTAGCCAAAGCGCGGTCTCCACTCACTATGTACCTGTAGTGAGTGGAGCTTGTCCTGACTGATTCATCAACGCCAAGCGTAAACTCCAGGGGTTAATAACTTTGAAATTTTGACAGTTGATACATTTTACGACGAAAATATCCACTAAGAATGGAATGTTAGAATTCGATCCGTTAAGGAAAATAAGGGATGAATGGTTGTATGGAAATCCATCATTATCACAGTTAGAGGCATGTATACGCCAGCTTTTGATTAGAAATAAATGAATACTGTTGGATATGTACCTATTGTATTAAATGTGCATAGTGTAGGTTCAGCGCGCACGGTTGCGTATGTGTGCGTGCGACAATTCCGCCATTTTGTAAAAGCTCAATATAATAAATTTAGTATGCAACTGACTCGCGGTTTGATTGCACATATTCCCGCGCTTCCTTAAATACGTAACAGTGGCGACGAGTTCGAACCTTGAGCTGTAATATGTTTTCCAATGGAGCCTTTGGCACTCTTACTAGTTTTGACCATCTTACTTGCGAATGGGAAACCTATAAGTCGCGCCTCGCGCAGTGGTTCATTGCAAACGACGTAAACGATGCGTCGGACAAAGCCAAGGTCAAACGGAGAGCAATATTGTTGAGTGCGTTGAGTGAATCGAGTTACAAACTAGCGAGTGACCTGGCGTTGCCACAAAAACTAGAGGAGGTGGAGTACGACGAGATTATCAAGCTTCTGGATAGTCACTTCACTCCAAAGCGCCTCGGGTTTGCCGAGAGATTTAACTTTTACTCGGCTATGCAGCGTCCAGGTGAGAGTCATACTCATTGGGCAGCACGGATTAGGGGATTGGCAGCACACTGCGGGTTCAAAAATTTGGAAGAGGCCCTTCTAGACAAGTTCGTTATGGGAATGGCAGCGGGTCCCGAGCGTGATAAGTTATTCGCCAAGGAACTGCAGGAACTGACGCTGGTTAAAGCAGTGGAGCTGGCAGAGAGCGTTCGTGCGGCGCGAAAAGCGTCTACCAACGTGATGATGTCCGGCGGCGGAAGCGGCGGCGGCGGCGCGGGCTGCGCGAACGTCGCGCTCGCGGCGGCGGCGCCCGCCGGCGGCGCGCTAGCTACCGACGGCGTGTTCAGTATCTCCAAGAACGAAAAGTGCAGTGTGTGCGGCTATACCAATCATAAGTCCAATCAGTGCCGGTTTAAAAACTACAAGTGTAAAAAGTGTAACCGTAAGGGTCATTTAAGTAGGATGTGTGCGGCTAACTTGAAAGTAAACTACGTCGAGAAAGGTATTGAGGATGTCGGAGACGATGGTGAGTCACCCATATATAATATTAAATGTGTGAGAGGTAGGCCAATGTCAGAATACGTAAAGGTCAACGACATTTCTTTAGAGTTTGAGATCGACAGTGGCTCAGCAGTTAATGTGATTTCTGATAAAACGTACTACTCTTATTTTAAAGAAGTACCATTGCACGACACCGACAAAAGATTATTTAGTTATACGGGCATCACAATGAGTACATTAGGGTGTGTTCAGTTGCCTGTGACGTATATAGCCTGCACGCATGTTCTAGAGTTTTTCGTGGTAAGCGGGGGCGGGCCGCCGCTTCTCGGCCGCGAGTTTATACGTATCTTTAATTTAGAATTTGCCCCGGCGTCAGCCGTTAATTATTTCGATAAACCAGATGTCCGCACACACACGGACTTCGTATCGCAATTTCCTAAGTTATTTTCTGATAGGTTAGGGTGCTTCAATAAATACGAGGTTTCCTTAAACTTAAAGTCTAATGCCAAGTTATTATTTTTCAAAGCAAGACCTGTCGCATTTGCGCTTAGAGAGAAAATTGACTTAGAATTAAATCGTCTCGTGGCGTTAGGTATATTAAAGCCAGTAGAATATTCTGATTGTGCGTCCCCGATTGTTCCGGTTTTAAAAAAAGACGGTAGCGTTAGGATTTGCGCCGATTACTCGGTAACGATTAATAAACAATTACTCATTGAAAGGTATCCATTGCCAACCATTAATGAAATGTTCTCCAAGTTACATGGTGGAGAACAATTCACCAAGCTGGACCTCTCGAGAGCCTACAATCAATTTTTGCTTAACGAAGAATCGCAGCCTCTCACATGCATAAATACGCATCGCGGGCTTTTTAAATATACGAGGTTGGTGTTTGGGCTCTCAAGCGCTCCGGCTATTTTTCAGCGCGCTATGGAATGCGAGTAGTATATTATTGGGCATTCTACCCCACCTGCCGTTCCGGCTTCGCCTCCACTTCGGTGGGATAGAATGCCCAATAATATACGATCGAATCTCGTCCGCTTCGACATTACGTACCTGTTTATATTTTATAAATAAACACAATTCGTCATTCCAAGTAATTTGACTAAACCAAAGCCTAACAGAAATGTTATAGCAACAAAATACAAATAATTGCATACTAGGCGCAGGCAATAGCTATCATTAGTACAATGATGTATAAAGTAAAATTAAATTAATACTATCATAAATTTTAAGAAATAACCATATCCATCAATTTGACTCATTGTTAGTATAACTACCCATAGCATCGGACGTGTTATTATGAAGTTCATTAAACAACCTCATTCACTTCATCTTGATTCCATTTGCGTGGAATCACAAAACAGCAAACGACGACACGGTGAACTACTACCAAACACTATAAGGTGTATTATATGTGGTCCATCTAACTGTGGAAAAACAAATCTTGTAATTGGTTTGCTGTTGCATAAGAATGGTTTAAAGTTTCGTAATGTATATGTTTACTCAAAAACTCTAAACCAACCGAAGTATGTGTTTGTTGAAAAAGTGTTAGCTAACGTTCCAGATGTATCGTTTGCAAAATTTAAGGATAATGAGGAAGTAATAAGTCCACAGGAAGCTAGATGTGATTCAGTTATTATATTTGATGATGTAGCATGTGAAAACCAAAATAATATAAGAAATTATTTTGCAATGGGTCGACATAAAAATATAGATTGTTTTTATTTAAATCAAACATATAGCAAAGTACCCAAACAGCTTATTAGAGATAATGCAAATCTCATTATTCTTTTTAAGCAAGATGATATTAATATACGTCATGTTTATGATGAACACGTAAACACAGACATGAAATGGAATGAATTTCGTGAGTTATGTAGTAAAATATGGACTGAACCTTATAATTATCTAGTTATAAATAAAGATTGTCGTAAGAATGAAGGTGGCTATCGCAAAAACTTTGATAGTTTTGTAGTTTTTGATTGATCTAACGTTTATATAAATATAAAATTATATAAAAAATTGTTTATTCCTAATTTAACTGTGAAGGAAGACAGTAGATCATTTATTCAATTATTATATAATGGAAACATCTTTAAAAAGACAAATTATTACTGCTGCTGAAGCAGTTAAGAAAAAGGTCCGAAAAATGCGAAATATTGAAGATGATAATGAAAAAGCATTACAAACTGTTTTTAAACCGTTAATCAGCCCACTTAATCAAATAGCACAAACCAACAAAAATACATCCATCGAAAATTTAAATCATATTAATTTGAAAAATAATGATTACGCAGACCATCATGATAGCAATTTATCTAATGATGAATATGTTAAATTTGAAAGTGATTTGGAAAAAAATACCAGTATACCTGAAGTGGGTACTGATGATCAAGATCATGGTTATATTCAAAATTCTGAAGATTCAGATGATAATTCACAAAACAGTATCGACTCGTTCAAATCTGTTGGTGTCGGCGACAATGTTTCATCATGGTCTCTATCATCTGAAATGATAGATGATGTTCCTTTCGGAGTCAGAAATGAAAAAGGGAAGTTAATGCTCGGATGTACTAAAATAAATATTGGTAATAAAACTATCACAATAGGCACACACACATATTCATCCACGCCAGGGCTAAAGGAACTTTTATTAAAGAAAGATCCAGATTTAAATTTGGTTACCGAAAATGATAGACAAAATTATAAATTAATGTTGATTCATACAAATGCTCATAGACGTGACTATGATGCAAAAAAACCAATAAAAAGCAACAAAGGCAAAAAATATATGGACGTTATAAAACCTCTATTTAAATTGCCAAACGACAGCAGCGATCAATTAAAATTTCAAAAAGGGAAAGGACTGAAAATGCTGAAAAAATGGAATAAAAATGTAGACTACATTTATTGGGATGATCCTAATGAATTAGTTGAAAGATTAAAACTACTCATGGCTTCTCGAGGAGCTGGAAATACAGGGTTAGATAATGAAATAATATCTATTATAGAGGAACTACGCGAAGGAAAATTTATAAATTAATAAATATCTTGGTAAATAATTATGGTTTTCATTGTCATATAAGCATTCTCTCTGTACACACATAATGAATATAGATAAATTTGGTCATCATATTCACAAAAGGATGCGATTGTCAGATATTTTTGATATCGCAGACAAAACAATATTAAAAACTGCAAATGGCGAGTTTAATTTGCAAATGAGTAGACTACGAGGCGTTATTAATCCTGTTGAAGCAGACGATGCTGCTAATAAGGAATATGTAGATGAGAAAATTGATGACTTGTGCGCTAAAAAAGATGTCCAAATATTAATAGACAAAATAAAAATAGAGATTACAAAAGAAATTCAAGCCTCATTAGACCATTTAAAAACAAGTATGACATCTTATATTGATCATAAAATAACGAACAGTGGTACGAGGAAGACTAACAATCCGTCTCAAAATGATAAAGCAACAGGTCGTGAATGAATTACATAAAACAGCTAGAAAAAACTTTGCACGTCGTTGTGTTATTTTAAAAGGAATCGATGACTTATGGCAAGCTGATCTTATTGATTTAAGAAAAATTAAAAATTACAATAAAGGTTTCAGTTACATCTTAGTTATAATTGACTGTTTTTCTAAATATGTTTGGACTGTACCCTTGAAGTCAAAATCAAAATTAGAAGTAACTAATGCATTTGAAAATGTTTTAAGTACATGTGATCGTTCCCCTAACCATTTACAAACCGACTTAGGAACTGAATTTTATAATGATACATTTTCAAGATTAATGAAACGTTTTAATATTAATCATTATTCATCGTTTTCAATTAAGAAAGCTTCGATTGCAGAAAGAGTAATTAAAACTTTAAAAAACAAACTCTACAAAACATTCAGTTTAAATGGAACCTATAGATGGATAGAAAAACCTTTAGAAGGTATAGTCTTTAATTACAACAATACAAAACACCGTACTATTGACTGTAAACCGGTTGACGTTAATATTGAAAATGAAATTCTAATAAGGAAAAATATTTTAAAATCACACAAGAAAACACAACCTAAAAAACACAAACTAGAAATCGGAGATCGTGTTCGCATAAGTAAATATAAAAATTGTTTTCATAAAGGCTATACTCCTAATTGGTCAACAGAAATCTTTAAAATCATAAAAATAAATGAAACTATGCCTACAACGTATAATATTCAAGATCTTCGAAATCAGCCAATTTTAGGTACTTTTTATGAACAAGAACTTCAAAAAACGAATCATCCCGACATTTACCTAATTGAAAAAGTTTTAAGAAAAAAAGGCAGTAAGCTGTTTGTTAAATGGCTAGGTTTGAGTGATAGTGAAAATAGTTGGATTGATAAGAGAACCGTGCTAAAATAATAAATGGTATTTAATCATCTATTATTATTTTTTCTCACATTATAATACAAACCATGCAAGGAGGTGGACTTATTAATAATTTAATAAATAATTTACCATTTGAGCTTCATTTGCCAGGCTACAATTACTGTGGACCAGGCACTAAATTACAAAAACGTTTAGCACGAGGAGACAAAGGCATAAATCAATTAGACGAAGCCTGTAAAGTTCACGATATAGCCTATACAAATTATTCAGACTTATATAACAGACATCAAGCTGATTTACAGTTATTGAATATGGCAAATAAACGATTAAAAGCAGCAGATGCAGGGAAAAGAGAAAAAATTGCTTCTTGGTTGGTAAGCAAAGCAATGAAAGCAAAACTTAAAACTGGATCTGGATTAAAAACTTTTGGATCTTTAGTAACAAAAATTCGATCACAGATCAAAAAGTTAAAACCGAAAAACAAAGAAGACGTAATAAAGTATGCTTACTTAGCGGCAAAAAAGTTGTATTCAAAAAATTGTCGGATTCCTGTACCTAGAATTATACCGTTACCAAAAACAGGAGGTGTTTTACCGCTGATTCCAATTTTCGCTGGATTGTCTGCATTAGGTACTTTAGCTGGCGGGGCAGCTGGTATCGCAAAAACAGTAAACGATTACAAAAGTGCTCAAAATAATTTACAAGAATCTCAACGTCATAATAAAATGATGGAATCGATTGCGTTGGGTAGAGGCTTGTACGTCAAACCATACAAGAAAGGAAACGGATTGTTTGTAAAATGTTCAAAAAACTAATCAAGAGGTTACCTAATCGTGCTCTTACTAATATAGATATCCAGAATCATGCATATAACGTACCTTATTTCAGAGGTGTGTTCATGAAAGATCAATTACCAAACAAACCCAAACCTATTGAGAGCGGAGTTGTTAATTTGGATAATTCTAACAATGAAGGAACACATTGGGTAGCCTATGTAAAAGTGTATAAATATTGTGAATATTTTGATAGCTATGGCAATCTAAAACCCCCATTAGAGTTACTAAATTACTTTAAAAATTGTAATGTTTTTTATAACTATACGAGATATCAAAATTTTAACTCTGTAAATTGTGGACATTTATGTTTAACGTTTTTGTATGACTTCTGGGATAAATATATAAATTGAATAAAACATTTTTTAGTTTCATTTACATAATGTCACTCTCGCTGTCAATAACTGGTAACTCATCAGTGCTATCTACTTATTATTCTCCTACTCTACAACTTGAAGGAGAGTATGAATGTGCATTATTATATTTATCTACATTTAATTCTATACCAAATATTGATAATAAAAATAACAAATTTTATTACGATCATAAGGTTATTGAAATTCCTGAAGGAGCATATGAACTGCAAGATATCAACGATTATTTAAAATCAAAAATACAAGACGCAGGAATCAAATTAGAGTGCAATAATAATACGTTAAAAACAAACATATTTTGCACAAAAGCTATTGATTTTACTAAAGAAGATTCTATTGGTAGATTGTTGGGTTTTGAAAAAAAAATAGTTGAAGCAAATAAATTACACGTATCACAGTCTCCAGTGAACATTCTATCTACGACTGTGGTGAGGGTAGAATGTGACATAGTGAGCGGATCATATGTTAATGGTCTACCAAGTCATATCATTCACGAGTTTGCTCCGAATGTACCACCTGGTTATAGAATTATCGAAGTACCTAAAAACGTAATTTACTTTCCCGTAAACCAAAATATAATTAACAGTGTGAATATAAGACTGTTAGATATTAATAATAATTTACTAAATTTACGTGGGGAGGAAGTGCAGCTATATTTACATCTTAAAAAAAAATGATTGATTATAATAAAACTAATAAATATCAGAGTACCTCTACTAAAATAAACAGTGCGTCTTGGGCTATCCGCAAGACAACATCAAACTGTAAGAATAAACTGAAACTTACTAAAGAAAATCATAAATTCCTCAAATCAATTGGTCTTCTAAAATGAGTTTATTAGATGTATTATCTTCTCCTGCTAGTGATAATAGCATTATTGGTATTGAATATCATTCATACAAACCATACATAACAAGTTTCAACAGAAACGATGAGATTCGCATACCTATTAATCAGAAAGATCTGTATGTTCTACCATCAGCCAGTACATTATATTTAGAAGGTATAGTAAATGTTACTAAAACTGCCACTAAAGAAAAAACTAGTGTTAAATTTACAAACAATCCTTTGATGTACCTTTTTCAAGATATTCGATATGAACTGAACGGTGTTGAGATTGATAAAATAAAAAATGCAGGCGTTACAACTACTATGAAATCATTGCTATCCATGAATGAAAGCGAGTCAAAATCATGTCGTTCTTGGGGTTGGGATATACATGGTTTTAAAAGTAGTAATGGTTCATTTTCTGCATCTATACCGCTTAGCAACATTCTTGGATTCGGTGAAGATTACAAAAAAATTATAATTAATTGCAAGCATGAACTGATATTGTTGAGATCGAATACAAACTTGAACGCTGTGAAACTCGATGCTGGAGAAGTCATAAACGATATTGAAATTAACAAAATCATATGGCGTGTACCACATGTTAAGGTATCTGATAAAGAGAAGATAAACTTATTGAAGATTTTGGAAAAGGATAAAACACTGCAATTAGTTTTTAGAAATTGGGATTTATATGAATACCCGCTATTGCCTAGAACTACAAAACATACTTGGTCTATTAAAACTTCATCTCAGATTGAAAAACCGAGATATGTAATTATAGGTCTACAAACAAATAAAAAAAATAATTCTGCTGCTGATATGTCTAGATTTGATCACTGTACTTTACGAGATGTCAAAGTATACCTCAATTCAACTTACTATCCCTATGAGAATCTAAACGTGGATTTCATTGATGATAAATTTGCATTGTTATACGAGCAGTATGCACGTTTCCAACAATCGTATTACGATCGCCGATCTGAACCATTGTTGAACACAAGGGACTTTAAGGAGATCGCCCCTCTGTTTGTTATCGACTGTTCTAGACAAATTGACAACCTCATATCAGGACCAGTAGTCGATGTGCGTGTAGAGTTAGAAAGTAATGATGAAATACCTGATCTAACTTCTGCCTACTGTCTTATATTGAACGATTGTATCATTGAGTACAAACCACTGAGTAATATTGTAAGAAAAATATCTTAGTTATTTTATTTTAACGCAAATCTACTACTATCAATCTACGATGTGCAAAGTTCATAGATTCTCAAATTGCATGACATATAAATAAATTCTGTCTTAATTTTGTACTGTTTAGTGTAGAAATATTTTATTAAAGTGTTGGTATAATGTAGGTATGTAACTAGTGTACCTAAAAGATAGATTAAATAAATGAATTTAATTCAAGGAAATTTATTTTATTTCATAACCCTACCCTACACTTGATAAATTTTCAATGTGGAATATAGTGAATAAATAAATAAAGACACATTTATAAGGTCAAATCATTTATTTAATTTAATATAAAAATAAACAGTTAAATAATTACAAAACTAACAAAAATCATAACCTATTAAAGACTTAGCAATTTTTTTAACTAATGCCTCCGTTTCGTTCATTACATCATCAACCGCATCTTGCACTACATATTGCGCATTTAATATAACATTTTCACTGTCACTAT
This sequence comes from Craniophora ligustri, assembly GCA_905163465.1. Lineage (NCBI taxonomy): Eukaryota > Metazoa > Arthropoda > Insecta > Lepidoptera > Noctuidae > Craniophora > Craniophora ligustri. The sequence goes on along the minus strand of LR990979.1, from coordinate 3,180 downwards.
CACTATCACTCGTTTGAGGGTTATTGCACAGATCGATAACCGAAATCTTTATGAGTTTTAGGCCTCTCTTCTGAATCCTATTCATAACAAACGATTTTGTTGGTTTCACAATATTACGTGTTTGTTTATCTCGTCGATGCCTTGATTTCTTTTCTTTTTGGATATGCGTGGTCTCTGGAACTTCAGTGAAGACCTCAGAAAACTGACCACAATGTCCTTGTCCATACTGACTGAACACAATTTCCGAATCCGATATCTAAAACAAAACATAAAAATATTAATAAGTATTCTGTCAAAAGTATTGTTTTGATATTAAAAATAACTAGGTATTTATAAAAACACTTACCGATGACATTGTGTGTTGTACAACAAGTTTAAACAGGTTACAACAGGTACAAAAATTAAAATAAAATATGTAATTATTTAAGAATTAATTTATTAGATGTCTTCACTACGACAACTATTTTATGAATGAAACATTATGGCACAATTATTTTTGGATATAATAATTTGTTGTTTTATAAATATGTACTTTCAATTCAGAACACATAAGTCACGATTTAGAATGTTCCATTGAAAACTGCAAGCTTGCTTTACCTACATTTTATATATTTACAGTGCAATGAACTGGCACATGTTCGCTAAATGTATTACAACACTGAGCTCATATTACTATATTGTAATAAATTATGATTAGGATTTCTGTTTATGTGAAATCAATCTTATTACCTCACATTTAAGACACTATTCAGAAAATTACTTTAGCTTAGAATATAATAGTGCAGTCTGTTTAGTGACTGGTTTCCGAACCGTCGGTTGCGGGTTCGACAACAACGGATATACATATGTATATACAATTACAGTGGAATTCGTAATGGACGAAATAAAAAAATAAGTTTGATTCATCAATAAATTTATTTACCCTTTATATCATAATTAATATCTTAAAAATTAAACAAGTATTTTTATTATTTACATACCTCATAATTTAATCTAACAATATATAATCTATACAACATTTAACAATTTAAATTTCCCTTTAAAATACATGAATTACCCCATGCTCGGGTTGCAATATTACCTGGACGTATTAACCGCTTATCGTCATTATTAGAGAGCGCAATTTTATTAACACTTTGCGTAAATATTTCATGCTTTATTGATTTAAATAAAATGTTTTTTCTCCGAATAATCTCATTATTAAATAGTACATTCTCATAATCTGTGATGTTCAGATCACGTACCACGCTACTTTTAACCCCCTTAGCTTTTTTAATTATTTTATCCACAGTTTTTATTGAATAAAGTTTCGACCTCAAACCAACAAAATCAGTTATAATTTTACCAGCCATTTCATCTTTAAAAAGGCCTGGTATTTTTTTGTTTATTTGCGGTATCATGAACTCATTTTTAATGCTATAGTTGCTGGTATCAAGGTATTCCAAAAACTTGTGTTTTAAGTCGTAGTAAAAATCGTTGGTATATATTTCGTAAACAAACGAATCTGTGTCGGTATAACATAATTTTACCCTCTCATTATAAAATGGTTTGATTATATTATAATGGAAATTATACATGTGTGATTTAGATAGTTCTAAAACAGTGAAGCCAATATAAATCGGTTTGTCTAAAATTAACCGATCTGGTTTCATCTGGATTGCTACTAAGTTTTCGGATAAAACTGTTGCACTATGAAAGTAAGGGTTTGCTATGAGCCTTTCTGCATATTTTGATTTTTTTGTTACATTATTTTTATCATTCCACTGATTAACTAAATGAACAGTTACTCTATTTTCAGTGTTTTCGAGCGTTTTCCCAAAAACACTGTTATTTAATAACTTGAAAAAATCTTGTTCAAATACACTTTTTGCTTTTTGTCGCAATTGAGTATTTAATTCAATATACTGTTTCAAGTATGCACTTTGCCTGAATGTAATGACTCTATGGATTTTACGTAAGATAAGGCCATGTTCCAAACACTTCTTTAAGTGAATATAATGAATAACGTAATTGTATTTATTATACAAATTTGAAATAAGTTTTTTCGTCTTTCCTCCAGGTGGTATGCATTTTTCAGGACAAAAAGGTAAGTCATCATGCTCCTGGTGTAAATATTCAGGGTACAATAAATCTACTTCTAATATGTAACCCCACTCTGAATGATCTGTAATACTTTCCACATTTAATTTATCTATTTCATTTTGATTTAAAAATCTAAATCCGGAATAAGGTAAATGTTGACACATACTGTAACCATAAAGATTATTGCAGTCTAAATAAGCTATAAAACACTGCGGTTTTGTTACATCACAATCTTTCATATATTTATTGTTAGCCTTCGAATAGCGATGAGAGCACATACACAATCCACCTCTAATACCATCTTGAATCATTCGTACGATAGCTAAGTCAGAAACAAGTTCAAGCTGAACACCTGTTTTCATTAACATCGCATCAAAAGATAAACTAGGCGCGGTTATGTAAAACGCTGGGTCAAGTTTGTAATGCTGTTTACAGGTTTTACGAAAATTTTGAAATATATCAGTCAATAAAAGAACATCGGTTTTCAAATACAAATCAGTATATTCACCTAAATTTTGTATATTAAACTCATTCCACACTAAATTAGCATGTTTATAATCTTTATCTGAAATCTCCTCATTCGTTAAACAACTAAAAAAATACCGTTTAGCCGGTAACATTGTTTCTTCATAACATTTCCAACTAGTCATATAATCATAAGGGTATACACCTTTTCGTGCAAGTAATTTGAATCGATTATTTTCGGGAAAGTGACATCGTAAACTTATAAAATCCTCAATTGGTATGGTTTTAGCAAGTTTGTCTAAACTAGCTCCTAAAAAATGAAATGAATCCAAGAACCGGAGTTGTACATAATCATTATCGGTGACCTGCAGGAATTTAGAAAAAGAAATATATTTTTCTTTGGTTTTGGGTATAATATTCAATTTACCTGGCATTTCGCCTAATTTCTTTATGAATAAATGACAATCGTACCCTGATAAATTGTGAAAAAATATAGGTATAAATTTAGGTATTTTAAATTGTAGGTTACAATGTCTATGGGCGGCTCCACGGTATTTACCGGTTATATGACAGTGGTCTCTAACTTTATTTGTCCATAAGAGGTTTTCACATATATGACAGATAGAAGCTTCT